>CM030007.1:64628451-65871784 GCA_017639485.1 Pluvialis apricaria | reverse complement strand
CTGATAACTCTGACTGCTTTAAATTCCCCTCCTGCTGGGTAGGAAATAGATCAGCTCTTATCTGCCTGATCCCATGATGATCATGCACTCCCTTAGCAGCCGAATGGGTGACAGGTATACTCGGCATCTCTTAGAAGAGAGTAGTAACTAAGTACATAGAGTAGTAAGTGTACAGCCCTTAAGCTGTACTGCTTTGCACACTGAATCAAAAGGAAATTTTACAAACCTTCCCAAAAACAATGATTAGAAGAGAGAAAGAGGGACACCTAGTGCAGCAGCTAACTCAAGAAAGAAGAAACAGAACCAACATAAAAAGTAGTAATAATCAAAAGCTATAGTACAATAGACTATTGAAAAGAACAGCAATATCTAACCTTTACAACAATGTATTTTAACCCTCCTGAAATATATGTCTATGGGCCAAATTTTTAAAAGTATTCAGGTACCTTCATACAGCTGAAATCACTAAGAATGAGGTGTCTGAATATCTTATGGGATCTGATTTTTAATTACATCATGCTGAGAATGTAAAAAGATGTTTTCTTTTATCATTATTAAATTATCATTATCATTAAAATACACATTCATCACACAATCTATCTTCACAAACGTCACTTACATCAACAAAAGAATTCCCCACACCTAAATCAAAATAACAATTTACACACACTCCACCCCTCATCCCTTCACCACAATTACAACAACAAAAATTCCCCACAATTATTCTGCTCTGTAATAATGTTCGGTTCATGATCTGTCACATAAAGATGGGAAATAATACTGGTTTAATTTCTGACAATTCTTGTTCACAATCCTATTCTAATTGCACTATAGAGGACACACGGTTTCAAAATAAAACTCCTATTACCACAGAAAGTCTGGCAATGCTCTAGTGAGGCTGGTAGCTCTTTGTAAAGGTGGCCTTTTATGGGAATGTGTGTAGCTTCTTGAAACGCGTTGAGGAATGACTGAGTATTTGCACTTTTCTAACTGATAATGAGGTTTACGAGATATACACGATGAAATGCAGAGCGCGTTTTTAGTGGATTGATACCAGATTTACCAGTGTGGATTTCCCTTGGACTGAATATGGCGTAAATTACCCCAGCAGGTGGGCAGAGGAAGAATGACGGGGAAAAAAGCCCGTGTGCCTGGGTGCATAAGCACTTTTTGCACTCACAGGAGAACTCGGTCAGCAGACACCTCAAGTACAAACAAGCCTCACACCAGTGGCTAAAGCTGGTGAATTAGCACAACCTTTGAGAACATGGGTCTGCGAGCATCACTGCCAGAGCTCTGCACCATTTCCTTGAGGTTACTAAAAACATGAATTTTGTCCAAATCAGGTAGATACAAACGATAGCACAGCTGTCAAATTAGCTAGAGTAGATGACACAAAGTATATGCCAGATTTATACTTTTTTCCTGGCGTTTTTTACATTCCCTATATGGTTCAAAAGGAGCCTAGAATACATCTGATACTGAATCTGGCATAGAACCGACTGGTATAAAGGTTAATCCAGCAGAAAATTTTCCACTGTTCCAAACTGCTGCGTGAGCTTATACCAGTTTGGTGTTGTGCGTCATGTGTTGGTGGCATTTTTGATCCGTAATTAGGAGATTTACAGCCGCATCTACTCTGCTGTCAAAATGCCCTATTGTTGAATGGCTGGAGGAGTCGGAAGCTTATGGCCATTTCTGCAGAAAAGCCTTCTCACTGGTGTTCTCCCTGAGTAACTCTTTGCCTCTCTTTCTCTGCACTGAACAGGGAATACTCTTTCTTGTCCTGCAAAGAGAATATTGTATATTTTGGTATATTGTATATTATTTAAGCAACCCCATTTGATTAGATCTTTCTAGCATAATTAAAGTGCTAGTGGGTACCATCACAGCAAAAAGGTGTGTGAACACTACCAACACATATCAAAGCAGGACGTGGCATAGCAAAGTGACCCGGAATGCTCACTGCCCTGGAGGAAAGAGCTGAGCTGCGATATGAACCAACACGCGGCAGTTCTCGCCTTCAGCGCAAGCACTTCTTGCTGATACAGCAAGGGGCAAACTGGGTACCTGCCAAACCAGGTGCCTGTGGCTCTAACAACCCGTCCATAAACTGCAGCATCTGCCGGGACATGCCTGTTGGAAGAGAATCTGACTTTCCCTGTATAAATCTCCTGAAGATTTAATCAGCAGATGTGCTGGTGCTCTTGGAAAGGGGCCGCAGTTGGACATTTTCTGAGGTGCGCTTCAATTTAGAATCAGTTTCCCCAGTCTAAAAGCAATTAAATTTTTTTATGACATGTCATGAGGCCCACTCATTTTCCAAACTATTTAAGGACTAATGAAATATTAAAATTGCTTTGAAGATACGCACATTCAACTGTTATATGTTTATAATATGAAGTATATGCATATTAAGGATGAATTAATTGTATAGACCACTTGGAACTGTTGATGGATATCACACAACTCACCCAAAATGCAGAAAATACACAGTTTAGCACAGTGGCAGTATATTATTTACTAGCTGTGCAAGGCATCAAATTTTTCTATTTATTGTTAAGTTCATTGTACCTCAGAAATGTAGTGGTATCTAGGTAGAAATATACATGTTTTTTTTTCCTTATAAAACAGTTCCCTGGCATCTCCTTCTTTCCACCTTAAAGGCCCTGAGGATGAAAAGGGTTTGAGACACTTTGTATTAATATTATTACTATCACCTATTTATGCTTAAGAACCAGAGTCCAGAACCAATTTTAAATTGTGACCTCCCACAAAAATAAGGAAAGGGAAAAGAGATGTGTCACAGCGCAGAAGTCCTAATAATAATGAAATATTCTTACATCGTTATTCCATAAAATGCAAACTTTTTTTCAGTATGTATAGCTTTCCTCATATTTATAGTGTATTTTCGTCTTTTGACATTCGAGTGGTCTGGATAGAATTGCATTGCTAGTGATGAGGAAGGATTAAACTGCTTAAAATTTCCATTGTGAACCTGCCATGGAGCTCTTAGTTATTATTTTTACTCACATTTTTCTTATTGCAAACTATAGTGTTATAGCCATCATACTTATGAAAACCTATGCTGTTACTAGAGTGTGTGTAATGTTCCTATAAGTTTGCAACAAAGCAATCTGTGTTCAAATGCAAACCAGACCTGGTGACTCCTGAATTCTTTGTTGCTGAAAATTTTGGTAAAAGAGGTACTACAGCTACACAGGCCAGAGATGATGTTCCACAATATCTGACGCATGCAGGCTGCACACCAATTGTGGACTTACTTATCATAGTCTTATAAGCCTTACTTGCATATCTCTACGTGCAAATTCATTCTGCAAATGCACATTCACATTAGCTTATTGTCGCTTTAGAAAAAGTTTCTCAGATTTTGGCTGAAATTGAGCCTTTCAGTTAAAGGTAGCTGCTCAGACAAATGGTATTTATATCTCTGGTAAAAGTGATGAACCAAACAGTGTATGCAGTTCTAATAATCAACTAACTTCTACTGACTGTCTAACCATTTGTTTAAATGCTACCATGTTGACATTTGCGTTGGACTAGTACTCTTGACAGACAGCTTATCAGCTGCAAAAAAGTTTTAAGGACATGTGATCAATGACCGTTTATTTCAGAAAAAAAGAAACTTACTGATCCACAAAATGGGGTTCTTTTAAGAAGATAAACTGATCAATAACCGAAGTAGAGCATAGTCACTTTGAGTAAAACACAATGCTGCATTAGACAGACAATTTATTGAGAAATGTAAAAGAGACTATCTATCTACATAGATTTTTCTTTTTGTTTTTTTTTTCTTCTAGCAGTTCCAATTTGCAGCATGTAACATTCTCATCTATTATAGTCTATCAAAGGAAATAAAGGACTATTTTGAAGAAAAAAATGAATAGGGGTAACTTTTCAGTATACTGCCTATCATATTACACAATTTTTTGACCATCATTTGAATGACATGATAGATCAAATTTTCAGGCAGGGGTGTGACTGGTGTGGCCAAGAATATTAAAAAATACTTACGATGACATTTAATTATTTACGTATTATATATAAGTTCACATATAACTCCACAATTACCTTACCTGTTTACCATATCATTCTCATTGTCATTGTTACATATCATCATAATTTGTATTATTCAATGTATATATCTGCAGTAAAGTTTGTAATTTCATACATACATCTCAAATATGAAGAAATACATAGGAACAAATGTCAGCTTACCGATACTGAATTTTTGTGACAAATGCATATTTCAAAATTTCTTACATAACTCTACCGGTTAAAAACTTTCTTTAAAGTAATATTGTCTGCTTAGATGATTAAGCAAATAACAAGGAGCTGAGACTAAAAAGAAAAGTTTTGACTCTTGGTTTGCTGCTCTGCCAAAAACTCAGCATAGCAATATTTGATTTGGATTGAATTTAAGTTCATTTATTTCCTTTTGAACTGCAACCCAATAACATTTAGGATCAAATGAAGTAATCTGCCTTATTCAACATAAACAAAACATGTCATTTCATTTCCTTACAATAAAAGCAAAGGAAATAAAAAAGTAGGATTCTCAAAATTATTACAGAATGTGAAAGTGTCTTTTTATTATGTCTCACCTATTAGAACTGTTACGTTTTTATGAAATCTATGAAGAGATAAGAATAAAAATAAAAAAGTTCCAAATTTGATAATTAGGGGATATGTTTGGGAAGAGGGAACCCCTTTTCTGGTTACTGTCTCACAGTCAGCATGATCCACAGAAAAGATCTAGAGCTTCCCCGCTCTGTGTGTCAGGCACTCCATTTCAAAGTGAGTTCAAAGTGTCTAGAGCATAAGGGGGATATCGAACCTTCATGTTTCATGTCTGAGGTAAGTGCTGCAACCTCCCAGTTAGCTCATGCTGAGGCAGAAAAGCCTAGCACAGTCCACTCAGGAAGTTTTGCCTTCTTTCAGTGGGAAGCTCAAGAACACCGCAGGCTTTCAAAAAAAGGTTTTCTTGACGTTTTGAAGCACAATCAAAGCAAAGCCAGAAAACAATCACCTTCTGGCCCTGGATTTACTTCCCAATCTTGAAATCTGGCTCACACTTTGATCTGAATTCAATGTATCTATAAACTCCTCGGCGATAGTCATCAAAGTCTACAGGCTGTGGTTAGCAGAGTTTCAAGGGAGATCTGAACTTTTGATGTATGCCACATAGGGAACTTTTCTGATCTCTGGCAAATAAAGGTTGACAAATAAATGATATTTACCGCTAGCCAAGTCTTTAGGCAACTGCAACCATAAAGTACTTTAAGCTGGTTTTTGTGTAGTTGTTAAGTGAGAAAAGAAGACCTTGGTACGCAACACTGACCATAGAGATCCCAGGGCTTGGCACAGGGACCCTGCAGTAGCAAGCCTTCCTAAGGATTGTTACAAACTTTGATATTTCACTAACAGAGTAAATAAGGCATTACCAAAACACTACCCCAACACGTAACCACTTCGCATTTGTAAAATCTGACACTTGAAATGTTCAAGTATTCTGTAAGAACTGCTACTTTATGCCACGTAGCTATATACATTATTGATGTTTATCATACAGAAATATCAGGTTCATTACAGTGGTTCAGCTCATATCTGACAGTGAAGCTGTCTGAAAGAGATTAGTAGGTTGTGTCCATCTCATCAGAAATTCCCTTTTGTCAGGACATTTATGTTGGGTTCCAATTAGAGGAGAAGAGGAAGGCTGGTTTTGCCAGATGGACACTTCTTTTCAGAGGGCTTTCCTGAAGAAAATACATCCTGTCATGAATAATTAAGAGAATTCTTGGTGGGATTATATCATTAAGTGGTTCTAAGTCACTATAAAAATTTAGAATAAAGCTCTATGATGAAAGAAAAAGGGATATTTATTTTTTTTAAGTTAGCATCTAGCTGCCTGCTACTTGACTCCTTTCCTGATAGAGGATGAGTGCTGACACATCTGCATTTTGTTGCAAAGCTTTCTGGGCTATAGCAAGCTTGATATAAGGAAAACATAATACAAAGATTAGTTGTTAGTTGTGAAACTTTATTATAGCTGATAACTCAGTTCAATAAATGTTCCTTGTGGTAATAAGGATCTCACAGACCACAGTTAAACGCTTCAGTAAAAAAGCTCTGGTTATAGGCAAAAGGATTACTTTTCTAATTGCTTATACTCAGAATGATTTACCCATCTGAGGTCTCATAGTATTCTAAAGCTTCTGGGCTCTGCTCAGACTAGAAACAGGGGACATACCTTTAAGACAAAAAGAGAAACACAGAAGCAAGGGGCTGAATAAGGTTATTTATGCTAGCTTATTGGTCAGAGAAAGTGTCAAAGACCAGATGAAATAAGCCAAACATGAATGAGCCCTGTGAAGATACAATTCAACCAAGAACAATTATAAAATAAGACACAGGGACAACCGAATGTATGGATTCAAGACAGATAAAGCTGATTAGGCAGTGGACCATCAGAAAAGCATTTATCATAAATGAAATGAGAGTCAAGTATGCCTTGATATTGTAAAAAATTAATCATCATATGTAACACCCTTATTTACATATGCCAATACAAGAGGCATGAAATACTTATCATGGCAAAGCTTCAACTGGAGTATTCTGTATGATTTTGGGCATCCTATTTCAGGGAAATCAGGATCAGTTAGAGAAAATCCAGAGGAAAGTGATACAAAATGTATCAGAAAAAAAGAATTCATTAAATGTACCCTACAGAAGACTGAGAAAGATATTGCAAAGAGCAAAAGTCCTACAGTCCTTTGGGCTCAGAACCATGGATGTGGAAATAGCACTATTTCACACAGCTGACCTGAGGGGCACAGAAGAATAGCATGGTAGAGCATGAAACAGATCTTAAAGAAATGACCCAATTTCAAGGAGATGCAAAATGTGAAAGTACTGTACCAGAACTAAGATATGAAGATAATTTCCAACACTCTTCTGGATTTTGATACTGCATTTCTGTCAAGTTTTCAGAGGACATCAAATTGGAGGGATCAGCCAATACGCTGGAGGGTAGGGCTGTCCTTTACAGGCTGAAGGAATGGGCCAATAGGAATTTCATGAAATTCAGCAAAAACAAGTGCAAAGCCCTGCAGTTGAGAAGGAATAAACCCTGGCAATGATACAGGCTGCCGAGCTGGGGAGCAGCTCTGGGGAAAAGGCCCTGGGGGCCCCAAGGGGAGTGAGCTGGGCAGGAGCTGGCAATGAGCCCAGGCAGCAGAGATGGCCAGCAGCATCTGGGGGTGCATCAGCAGGAGCACTGCCAGGAGACTGGGGGTTGTTTCTCCCTGTCCAGCACTCACTGTTAGATCACATCTACATATTGTAGGCAGCTTTGCATGCATGCGCAGACACACACACACACACACAATACACAGAAGACATTGCTCAGTGGGATGAGATCAGTGGAGGGCCACCTCAGTGGTTGGGGCTGCAGACTTGTTGTGGGAGGAAAGGGTGAGTGAGCAAGGCTTGTTCAGCCCAGGGATAGGAAGGCTCCAGGGCACAAACATGTTTGGAAGTTTTCAAGACCTGACTGGACAAAGCTCTGAACAACCTGGTCTGATCTTACAGCTGGCCCTGCTTGAAGCAGGAGGTGCACTAGGGACCTCCTGAAGTCCCTACAAAAATGAATTATCCTATCATCCTATGAAACACATTAAACTTATTTCTCAGGTATTTTGCGGGGGCGGGGGGGGGGGGGGGGGGGGGCGTGGTGGTTTGAACCTTATATAAAATCAGTAATTTTGGCCCAATAGAGTGGGAGATCAAGAAAAGGTAGGACTGAAACTGTTAGGGATATTACCTTCACCTTTGAACAGTCCCTAAAACACAAAAATTGAACACAGCTTTTACAGCCATAAGATATCTGAGGACAAACAAGTTTTATTTAGATATTTATGTTGTCTAAAATCTGAAGGGATGACAGTATTTTAAAAACAGAACAATCTTAAACATCAAAGCCCTATCAAAGGATGACTTAAAATAGGAAGAGAACATTTGTGCACTGCAATCCCTTTGCTTAGGTCAGTAACCCTTTTCACTAGTTTATTTAGTAGTTAAATAGCATAACATTATTATTTTATGAGGAAGAAAACGTCTTCTTACCTTGGAAAGAAATATTTAGACACCAACTTCTAAACAGTCTTTCTTCTTTAGAATTTTAGAAAACTAAATTTTAATGAAATTAAATTCAAGTTTTAGGAAAAACTAATATGACAAATTACCATCAGGAAATTTCCAGACACTATGGATTAGAAACCAACCCTGCCCCCCTTTTTTAGGATTTTTTTTTAATATCTTTAAAATATCTGGAGAAATAGTATTATTGGTAAATCAGAGGATTTCCATCAGTTGTTTTAGAAAGAGCTGGGGCACAGGGCCAAACTCCCTAAATTTAGGAAGATATCCCGTGTGAGCTGTATCAAAGTAACTGTCAGGATGCATGCTCTGACGACCACCAACACATCTAAGCTAGTTCAACTTAGCTGGATTTTGTATCTAGAAAATGAATGGTTTGTACCTTCTGCATGAAATTATTTATTCGTAAGTCTAAAAGGATGACTGAAAAACAATCTTTTCTTGCACAAAGACACTCAGGGAGGATAACGCTTTTATTCTACTGGGCTTCCATGTAAAGGCTTACAGTAAATGAGTTTGATCTTATTTTACTCAGATCTTAGTTCTTGTGATATACAAAGTGAGGAAAACAGGAGGCTGAAACAGTCACTACAGAAACTTTGTTTATTCCAAATACTCCAATATTCCAAAAGGCAGAACATCCCAAGTATCAAGATTCAGGAATGACAAAATCACTTTCCTGTTACAAACTAGGAATATGAATGCGAATGCAGCTAAAACGTCCTGGCATTAGTTTACGAATCAGTTAAGTTTTCTCTTTCTTTTGTGTGGCTGTAGCAATAGAGTTTCAAAGAAGCTGTCTGTCTGCACAGCAGATCCTGTCTTGATACAGAGTTGGACCAGAGCTCTGGAGGCCCCTTTCAAACCAAGGGCAAAGGAAAATATTTTTCTCTGTTGATATTCCTTTATTTGGTGAAAGAAAGAAAAAAAATAAAAAAATAAAAAAATAAAAAACATGTAAGAAGAGCTGAATGTCATAATCTGTTCTTTTCTGAGCTACCAGGGTAACTGGTTCCTGTGAGGAATTACAACTTTTATGGTTTGCTTTCTTCTTCTGACCCACTTGTCCATGTGTCATTTTGCTGCTACTAGTAGGATTTCTCTTAGCTAACCCCTTGAGAAACAGAATGGTATCAACTCCTATACTAACACAATTGACCACACTATCTAGTACATTTATTTTGCTAAAGGGAGTTCAAGATTAGTGGGTAAGGAATTCACATGCAAGCAGTGAAGAATAAATATTTAAGGTAAACAAATAACTAAATACAGGACTCTGTATCAATACTTAATTACGCAATCCAAGTCACTGCATATCATGTTATGAATCAGAAATTCTGGATTTTGTCTATAAATGCCTTATTTATTTTATTAAAATGATGTACAAACAAAACACTTAACATTCATTCACTAATTCCTGAGATCCTGATACTTCATATTTACTTATACCAGCCAAAACTTTAGTGTTCTCACTTAAAGAACAAAAAATCCACACATTTTTTTAATATCATGCTGTATTCATGTGGAAACCTGTCATGCAGTAATTCTCCAAAACCATTATGTGCTGTCCAGTTAAAGAAATTCAGAACAGAGTAATGAAACCAAGCTGTTTCAAAACATCTTCATCCTAGATATGATTTTCTGCATACCTCTCCCCTCACAAAGAAGTATCCAAAATCCTTGTAATTGTAGTGACAGGCAGGAAATAGAACTGCTTTGTCACTTGCTTTGTGTGAGATAGTTCATAGGTCAGCTTTATAGGCAACTGGTAGGAAATGCTATGTTTACATCCTAGAGGAGTGCATGTCACTTAGAGTGAATGGACTCAGATATACCTATCGGAAGCATTCATACACTTCTGGTGTTGTAAAGGCTTTTATTACAGCTTGATCTTAATTAAAATGCATCATTAAAAAATGCACATAAGTATCCTCAGTGCGCGTTTCTATAAAATGTTGCATCAATTGTTCTAAAAACAAACACAGCCCATGCACATCATGACATCATATTTAGTGCTTTCAGGCCACTGAAACAAGAAAGAAGTAAAGATTATTTTTTTTCTTGCCAGGTTTACATACACTGTGAAGTAGAATAATGATTTACTCCACCACAGTATATTCTCCCAATTCAGCAAAATATTTATGTGTCACTAACTTCAAAACCATGCTTCATCCTGCTGATTTCAGTTGAATCTTAGTATTGTAATAAATGGTAATATGAAGCACAACTGGAAGTTAAAGGCTGACACCCTATGTTGAGGTTTGATTCACTATGAAAGACAGGCAGATAAGATGTTTGAGTGAGACAGCGGGAGATTAGTAGTACTGGAGACCTAGACTTCAAGCTGCCCTAAGCATTGCCTACATAATTTCTAGGCGTATCACCTTATCATACATTTACTTCTACACAATGCAATGCAGTATTACACAAAGATTCCTGAACTATACCTATATGACCTTGGTGGAGTACAAAAAGCACAATAAGTGAGGCTAATTGCCTCAAACGGATCACTGCCCCAACACAGCTATGGTACTTTATGCACAGCAGAGGTATCTCTGCTACACTCCACAATGAGCCACACAGACTTACCTTTTGCCTCTACCTGTCTTTATATAAAGTCTAAAACAAAGCCAATTTTAACTGGATTTTTCTTATTACAAAATTGTCATTAATTGATGCTTTGTTGCTAGAAAAATCTCAAGAGAGCCAACGTCACAGGAGGATGAAGCAGTATTTCATAATCAGGTTCCAGCTCTAACACAATCAATATGCATGTTGTGGGTGTCATTTAATGTGACATTGTATTAAGAAGCATGGATTAACAAGCTAAATCCCTTCCTTCCCCTTATTAGTGCTGCCCAATGAACCATGTACCTGCACAATCATGTGAAAAGCGTGTGGCTTTTGCCTTTGCAGTCCCCATCCCTCCTTTCCATCCAGCTCAGGGTGGTAACCCTGATTAAGCACAATGGTCGTCACTGAAAATTCAATGTTACCAGACCAGTTAATTTTTACTTTAAGCTTAGGTGGAAATTATAGTATCTCAGACACGTGTTAGTTCCAGACAAAATACAATTGTTTATAAAGCAGTTTTCTTCCAACTAAGTCAGTTTACTGTCCTCACATTAAATATTTGTGAAGTCTTTCTCTGAAATATACATATTTTTTCTGAAAGATTAGCTATTTCTGTGACTACTTGCTAAATCCCACGACTTAATTTAGGTATAACTAAACATGGAACCTAAGGACTGTTTTGCCGGACTGAGAATGAATGACTTCATAGCTTTACCTACATTCTTAAAAATGTTTTAAAAACTGCTGGCATGAAGGGTATTGAGTGTATAAAACCAAGACATGACCTTTCAAAAACAAATTCCACTAATCTCTACTGTATTTGCAAAGTCACAGAATAAGAAATTACAACAAACATTTTCATTTCTTTAGATCTCTCATGTGAATATGAGAGGACAATGTATTCTGCTCAGCAAGTAAAAGCTGCCTTGCACTTAGCACTGTTTGATATGTAAACAGGAATGAGATAAAGACAAAGCAAAACAGTTGACATCAATGAAATAAACGACATTTACAGAACATGATAATGAAAAGCTTCTGGCTTTTTTCTCTGAGGCAAAAGGGGCACATTTTACTGCCTTTTTTCCCCTTTTTCTCCAGCTTTTAAACCTATTCTGAGCTGAACAATTTTTACATCCTTTGAACCATGTTATGTAGTGGCACTGAACTGGAATTATTGCTAACAATCTAAGTGTACAGATTTCTGCTCATGACTGGTCCAATAAGGCACCAAAACAGGCATTTCAAAAATAGGAATAACTATGTTAATGTCAAGAGGTAAAGTATCATCTTAATATTAATAAATTAAATACTGCAGACAGATTTGGTGATAGCCAGAACACAGCTCTTATTTTTATTTTTCTAAACTAAGAAAATCACATGTTAAGATATGTCTTTTGTAAACTGGTTTCAGCACGGAGAGCTTATATTAGCCTGTGTGTTGCTCAAAAATAGTTTCGCCTTTACATTTTCATAAGACTAAATTTCAAATAATTCTTTTAAGCGTACCTGTACTATGAAGTATATAAGTTTTTACAGACAGTGGATATATTCAAATGGAAAATGAAGAAATACGGCTTGGTCTTTATTCTCAAAATGCCAAATGTCTTTAGGCTAAACTCTGGTCACTTTTTTTTTTTTTTTAATTATTGATATTGCTGTGGAATAGGTTTAAATCAGAGACTCAAGCCTTCTGTTCCTAAAGTGACATAAAAATGTAAATCACGGATAATTTCATTAAAAAAAAAATTGAATGCACAACAGGAATGACTCAAAATAGAATTTTTCATACCTCTGGTGACATTAAAAGAAATAATAAAGGCAGTATACCTTGTAGCACTATTTCTCTGACTCATATCATTCAGTATTTTATAGGACAGAATCACTCAGGAGATCATAATTCTGTGAACTATGACTTTACAAGCATAATTTTGAAGTTGAATATACATTAAATAAGGAGCATAATGACGATGACGATGTTGACAGTAAAAAAGTGGCAAATATTGAGCTTTGCTGAACATGTAAAGCAAATAAGTCAGTCTGCATGCAAGTGTAAACTGGTCCAACCCAAGTCCTGAAATGTTTCAAAAATTGTGTTTGAACTTTGTTCCTACAACCAAGAGTAATTTTGGATTCCGGTGCTCAGCCTTACTTTGGCACTAGTTGCCAGGTAGATGTCATTAAGTTTATGAGCCTCAAGGCATTTATCCACCAGCGTTTGCTACTTTTAAAATGCTGATTCATTAAATAAAGCTTACTGGGTTAAGAGCCACAGTATCAGATCTAAACTTTAAAAAGTGCTTTGGGTATTTGCTTATAGCTTTCACCAGTATCCAGTTAAAATGTTGACAACACACTTCAAAATTATTTCATATAACCACTGATGGTAGTTCACGGATCAGTGTCAGATCAGCTGATTTACAAGAAGCCTTCTTCTTCCCATATATACACATGTGGCCACATGTGTTCAGGTGCATATACTAAACAAGCGATTCTGAACAGTGGGATCCCTTTAAAGCCCTCTAACTTGGCAAAAAAAAAGTTAAGGCTCCACAGGTCACATTACTCTTTTGACTTTTGAAATACTGGGAAATATAGCTTATTTACACACGAATGTGACATTTCTAAGAAGGATTAATATAATTAGGAATAAATAACAATCAACCAGCTACAACTATTAGTGGCCATTCCCTTAACGTAATCAGAGGGTCATGCTTTTTGCACAGCCAGCAAGCTACACGACACTGAACACAGAGTTCACTTATGGAGAATTCATGACTGCTCTCTCATGCTCAGCAAGACCTGCCTTGCCTCCACCTGCTCCGGGACCCATTTCTGTCCCAAGTGTGTTCCAGGACTGTCAAAAATGGGAACAAGACGGATGCGTGTGTGTGCGTGTGCGTGTGTTTCTCTCACATCTTCTCAGCCCTCCCAGTAAAATCATGCTGGATGAAAGCTCACAAATGAACTACTTCTGACATTAAATCTCCCATGGTGTCCTCCATTGCCTCTCATGAGGCAGAAAATACTAAAGACCCATAAGCTGTTTGCTCAACAAACCTGAAGTAGACTACACAGGTCGCACATTGAGAACTCAATTGAAGAGCTACATCTAAGCAGGTTACTTATATGCTGAAATTGCACTGACTTTACACTGTGTAAAAGGCACTGGCCTTCCCTAGTCAAGAGAAATTGCAGATTTACTTCAGTACTTTCATGGTTTGTTCATCCAAATGGGAGAAAGAGACTCCTTGTTGAGTCTTATTGCTAAAATCCACACTGTGTTTACACAAAGGGATTTGCAGTTTGTGCAATTTAGTTCTGTAGGCAGGCTAGCTTTGCATGAAAATACATTTTTTTTTTAAATAAAACAAAAAATAAAATAAAATAAAATAAAATAAAATAAAATAAAATAAAATAAAATAAAATAAAATAAAATAAAATAAAATAAAATAAAATAAAATATCAGAGCAGCCCTTTTTTTCCTAAGATATAAGGGAAGCTAGAATGGGAAGAGATTGAAGAGGATTATAACTGCATGTTTAAATAACAGGTTCCAGAATAAACTACAGAAACTTAGAATTTGATAAGAAGTTCCCATTTGTTCCAGTTTTGACTTAAGGACCAACTTAACTCCGCTACATACGCATTGAACTTAAGTTCATCATAGTACTTATTTTATTAGATGCTGTTCCATTCCTCTTAATTGCTACCTGATTAAGGAGTCCTGCTTAAACAGGGGAGTAGGTCCGGAAATATGGCAAATACACATAATGAAGATGCAAATATAGTGGGAAAGCAATTACTGAGAGCACAATGGAAATGGGGAAAGGACTGCAGGTACAAGAAAGTACAGATCATCTCTAATAGTGAATCTGATTTCTCTAGCTGCACCTGAAATCAAAGACATGATTTATACAGAAGCAAACACAAAGAAATACTCAGAAATATTAGGATAAAAATGTAAAACTAACTCTAGCAGTAGCAGTTTTAAACCTTCTGCATTTGTGACAGGAAAGTGATAGAAAATAAAGTTCAAGTCAACAACGATTTCATAGAGAAACATTTCAAAGAAAGGTCATATAGACTTTTTCAATGTTTTATTCATTACTGGAAAATTTTAATCACAAAGGACATTCCCCAATTGTTTTCCAACAAATTATTCTGCTAAATACATTATTTTCTTATTTAATAGTATCACTTTATTAATTTTTACTGTGAAAGGCCACAGATAATTTTTTTTTCAATTATTTGCAGTGTTCTTAGTCTTCATAATCTTCATCTTGGGTGAACAAAACAGATCACGAAACTGGCGCCAGTGCACTAGTGTCAAAATAAACACTGCAATTACTGTGTAAGTTTAATACTAAGCTGCAATACCATCTTGGTATACTGATTTCTACTCATTTAATGATTTGGTTATGTTAAAATTTCGTAAAGGTTAAAGTAGAAATTAGAAGGTGCCAGCATTTGTCATAAGCCATAAATTACACTTCTCTGTAATTATGGTTACAAATACAGTTTGCTTGTCAAATGGTATTTCTACATTGTTTCAGTGCCCTTTTCCATCATTTCAGTCAGCAGAAAATTTCTACTAAGTTTTTTATTTCAGAGGACTTTCTTCATTTACATAGTTCTTTGTGCAAACTGGATTTGTTGTAACAATTTTTCTCACCTGTATTACTAATATTCAAGAAATTTTGAAACTTCAAATCAGATAAGCAGAGGCCTTATTAGCCCAGACAGGTCACAGACCAAAATGGCATATTAGGAAGCACAGAACCTCATACATGTTTTTTCCTTGAAACGCTCTGAACTGCTTCCATTCAGCTCTCCCCAGTGTGTCTCCTTGTCGGATCCAGCGTGCTGTTTGCACAGATCTGGTAAAAATACAGCTCTTCCTGGTTAGGTAGGGTAATATATGTGTGAAAATCATTAAGTAACCCCCAAACCCCTGTACTATTTTACATCTGTTGGCTGCCAATCAAAGGTGACTTGAAACTACTGAAACTATACTCAAAAGTATTTTTGTTTACTTTTGTTATCAACCACTGAGTACATCCAGTTTCATATGATTTATGTTGTACTGTACTAAGCTGCAGCAATAACACTTTGTGCTGTGATTCCAAGTGATGTGTCATAAACTAACTGGAGACAAACAAGACCTATATGTAGAATAAGGAAGTTCCAAAGATCATCTGGGTAATGGGTGGTTCAGTACGAGATATTCCTGCACCATTCTGTCCAGCATTATATTGCATAAAACAATTTGAGAAGCCAAGACTGATGAAGCTGCCATTTTTAGGAGCCATATAAAACTGAGATGCTAACATCTTCTGGTCATTAGCACTCAATTAACATAAACAGAAGTTTTTGATGGGTTATTTGTAGGTGTTAGACAAAACTCAGTTTGAGTAGTTATATTTTAACTACAAAAAGTCTGTGTGCAAATCCAGCAGGAATCAAAGGAAACTGTGAATGGCACTAACCTGACACAATCGGGTTTAACCTCAGTGTAGAGTTCATTTTGAGTTTTGATTAATGAAAGAACCACAGGAAGAAAACTATGCCGCACTTTGGGTTGACCTTGCCTGACTTTCCCAGAGAGAGTTGGCTAGAGTAACTGTAAAGTTATGCCAGTGCAGTGAAAAATTCAAGCCAGCTCAGGGAGCTCAGTGAAGACAGTAAGTTCAAACAATGGTGAGAGGTATCGTCTTTCTTAGATCTAACATTAAGTTGAGATGAGCTGGGTTCAATGACTGGGGCTTCCGTATGCCAATAGCAATTTCTTAAATGATCCATTCCTGACTGGAAATTCATCTACAGTAATTGTATCAGGATGATTGTAAGAGTGGCTTTTGAAATATAAATTGCAGAACTATATTATTGCTCTAGATTTATGCAATGTAATAGCTAAGTGGTTTCAGGAGCTGAATCCACTGAATCCCCCCCCCACATATGGGATGATTAGCATCGTAGTAAAGTGCAGAGACATATTTTGTACTTAAACTAAAAGCCAAATGAGCTCCTCTACAATTTTTATAAGTGAGTAATAACATCTACTTTTAAGCTAGGGTTTCTACGGCAATTTCGTCCCTTGGAGCTACATCCATTTTCAGTCTGATGTGAAATAGTGGTGGGCTGCCTAAACAGTTAGCAAATAATTTCCTTAACAGAGGACCAAATTTAACCTCTTTCTACTTATATATAACTTCCATGGACCTCTGGAGATTTCTTTTTTCTAACAAAAGTTTGAACTTGGCCCAGAAACTTTAAGGTGTAACATACTTATCAACAGAATTCACAACAAATTGGAAAGTCATCTGGTTTCTGTTACATTTATTTTTGCATTTTCTTTCTCTATTTCAAGCAATATATTCCAAACAATGTTTTATTGTATCTTTAGTTTTCTGTTAAAACCAAGACAGATTTATGTTCTGTCATTAATAGACTCTGTAGATCCCGGTGCTCTTAATTATCAAGTTTGTTTCTTTCTCTTGGATTAAACAGATTTCATTTTTTCCTGCCTCCTACACTTTATCTTTCATGCCACAGACAGATTATTCTCTTCTTATTTTCCGCACGTGCTTCTATATCATGCTTACCCCAAAGGAGACAAGCAAGACAAAGCCTCTCTCAATCTAAGAAATAGCAAATGGTATGCCAAGTCAAACGAAGTAAACGCAAGTTTGTGGATTAAAACCAAACATGCAGAAGTAAACTGGCTAGAGCTATAAAAAGGCAAAAGTCAAAGTGGTTTTATATGGTTTGATGTTATTTTTTTCTGTTCTGAACTGCTCACTGGTACCAAGAGAATGTACAATATCAAAGATCAACAGATATCTGAGTTCCTTCAGGACAATACAGAAATACAAGGAGGAGTACCTTGGCTCTACCATACCGCTCTAAACATACAATTTATTCCTGAAACAACACCTCATTTGTTCATTTACATATAGTCAGTTCTACACCTTTGGCTTGTTAGAATTATGATGGAGAGAAAAAAAAGTTGTTGAAAACAGAGGTAATCGTAATGAACGATTTCTTTACCTCTGAGAATCTGCCAATGGAGTGCTGAACCTCCTCTGCCACTATTCAATCAATATGTATGAAGAATAATACAATGAAGAGGCGATTGTTAACATCAAATGAAAGAAAATACCCAAAGGAATATAAGTTTCCAATTTACACTCTCAAACAAAGCAGAATTTCTATAGCATTTACTCTGAATGCCAGACAATTAACAAGTCCACTTGGGATCTAAGACAAAGACACTGAGCTAAGTCTCAGACTTATTTCACTACCTTATTTTGTTAAATAAAAAAAATATTCTTGGATTTCATGTAAATTGATGATTATTAAGCATGATTGGAGCTATATTTTCTTAAGGGATCCTTTGGAAATAAAGCAGTAATGTCAAAAACAGCCAATGTTGAAACTGGAATCAATAAATTAAACATCAAAGTCCAAAGTTAAGGTACCCCTGCTTTCAATTAGAAAAATACTGTTTTGGATATCTTGACATGTAATTAGAATGTAAGTGTGCAGGTGTGTATGTAACTAACCCTGAATTCAGGATGAAACACTCAGAACAACTGCACAGCCAGATACTCAAAACAAATATTGTGAAATAAAGTTAATAACATAGAGGTATACCTTATGCGTGAGGTGTAGGTATCTGCAAATAGAAAAACAACCACTTAATTTGCAAAATAAAGCAGATGGCACAAATGAATATTTCGGTTTTGTTTTGAAAACCTAAGCTGTGATCCCGATTATATCTTCTGCAATCGCATTGCTAACCTCCTAGTAATGTATCTTGTATGACACAACCGTCCACAAACATCTCACAGAAAGAGGGGGTTTATGACAGAGGAAATGTAGTTCATTTTCAGAAAGATACTGTGTAATATTAATGTTAATGTTGACACTATCCTTAGCTATTTCCTGAATGTTAAGGTGAATGTGATGATCTTAGGGTGGAAGTTTTAGACTGCATGGTCCAGTCATCATACCTGGCCTGTTAAAAAACACTGAAAAAAAATTTAGCTTCTGTACACTAACAGGCTGCTTAGGGTTCCATCTGATTTTCATCAATATATGAGAATCTAAGCCTAAAATATGAGAGACTAGGCCTAAAATGTGAGAGACTAGGCCTAAAAACTTGGCTGAACAGAATTGAAGAACATTAATTAGAAAAATGAGATTAATTAGACCACCGAGTAATACTTTCAAAAATCAATACTGGATGCAAAAAAACCCCAAACTTAGTTACACTTTGTTGTATTTTTTGATATCAGATATATCTGAAAACATGTATTGTAAAACGTTACATTAGAAGTGGATAAAATTAGTTCTGATTAATCAATATCACTTTAAAACATTAAAATGTATCTTCATATAACATATTTTCTGGTGTTCATCCTCAACAAAACCAAGTGAGTTAGTCATGAATATTACTATCCAGCATAACAAATCACACACATCAGCCATTTACTGGTGTTGCCTCTCCTCTTCCCTCTTTGAAGTGTAAAGAACAACACTGATGCTTGAAGATCATGCTCCAAGGATTAATGGAGCCTGAATTTCAAAGAAAGAATAGGACAAGAACATGAGAGCTAAGGAAAAAAAAAAGAAATTTTCCTTTTGGTTCAATTACTGTTCATTTCTTGGGAGGAAAAAGAGTAAAACAAGTTAAATAATCTCATGAACCCTATTTACTCAGAAAACCTGCATGAATAAGGAAGACAAAGGAAAATTGAAGAAGGTAAGAGTACTGGGGTAAACACTGTTACTAGTTGAAATAAAAGGGAAGTGGAGGCTGAAGCTATAAGAAGGCAGGGAAAAACATGTTAAAGAGAACAATGTGAAAGCCTATTTTGCTGGAATATATGTATGTTAGAAACACCGTAGGGAAGACTCAACCGGAAAAAAAAAATCAGTGAAAAAATTCAGACATCAGTAAATACAGGGTAAACAGGAAAAGAATAAATGGTATACAGCAAAAGTAACCAAACCAAACCAAACAGACAAACAAACAAAAAAAAACAAAAGCAAAAGACAACAGAGAAAATTTAGACAATTCTTTTAATGTTGAAATGATTTCAGGTTACACAGATATAAAATTCCCTGAAGCAAGTTGAAACCTGCTCCAGAATCTCAGACAAATATATCTGCTTCTCCTCTCTCCATTACCTTTCTAATAACTAGCTGGTGTAGTTTAGCTGGCAGACCTCACTAGAGTCTAAGTAAATGGAATTGCCTCATTTCACTCAGAATCTACAGATCTTGTCCTTAAAATAGCACTACTGATTGCGAATCAGATTTTCACAGTAGTGTTGTATGAGGATAGCTAAGAAACAAATGTTCACAGTTAAAGCTTTTCACTAGACAGCTGAAATACAAGTAAATCATATTAGGAAGATGTAAATTGATCGAGGTGTACAATTTTTATATTATTTACTACCACACAGTTAAAAAAAAACCACCACCAAAACTATTTTCACTTTTACTTAGGGCTTCACCTATCCATATTCTCTCATTGTACTGAAACGAATTCCAGCAAAATTAACTAAGAGTTAAATCCCTCAGTTGAAATCTGTGTTTGAAACTGCATCTTCACATTACCCGGTTATTTAGAATGTTTGTCAAACGCGCTTGAAAAGTCTTTAGACCTCAATGGTCCTTTGCTGTCTAGGCATGCTAATATACATAGTTTGCACATATGACTGCATTGTCTTAGAGGTGTTAATGTATTTAAAATGCAAGATTTTTGGAGCAAAGGAATATGCTGCATGTAATCAAGTTAAGACAGGAAAACTTGCAGAGTACCAAAAAAATACAATTTACTTGTTCAACCAGAAATTGAATGTTAGTTTCCAATTTAAGAAACGTTTGGAAGAGAAGAGAGAACTTGGAAAAACCAGAGAAATGGAAAAACAAGTTGAGTATAAATACATTTGGTATGTGTATATATGTGCATGCACACATAAATTCAAGGTATATTACTTTGAGACACCTGAGATATAAGAAAATAAAGAAAATACATGTTGCCTTTGAACCTCTAAGAAATATTTTCAAAAATTCTAATGACTCCAGAAAATGTCTCATAAAATCTTATTTCACAATAATCTAAACTTCACCTCTAAACCCCTCAGCTGTTATACAAAATATTTACAAGCAGGAAAAAAAATAAATTCAATTATATTAGCTATGAAATTGAATTTAGCTTGGACACTTAAATACTGATAACTTTTTCTCAGAGTGCTCCAGAGTTACTTCTGGCAATGTAAAACTTTTTCTAGAATAATTCCAGCATAATAATTTGAAAATTAACTTTCTACTCAGCATTCATTACAACAGAAGTATGTTGAAGTAGGGTAATAGCAAGATGATAAATTTCAGACACTGCCTTTGAGAATCACCTATATCATCCAGTCTTTCAAATTCTTTATCCTCCATAACATATCAAGTGCACTTCTAATTTTTAAAGGTCTTGGTTTCTGTGTTAGTAGGGTGGTCAGTGCTAAGTACAGAAAAATGAATATAAGGAAAGTAGAAATGAGTGATAAGTTACCTGCATGATTCAATGCAAGATAAAAAAAATAGGTTGGGGAAGGAAAAGGAAGTGGGAGACTGATTCAGGTTTCTCCTCTTCTTCACTCACATCTTTACTGAGAACAAAAATGCCAAAAGAGCCATGGCAGAAAAGTCTCAGGGGTGACAGACAAACTACTAATCATTAGCTTAATTGTTTCCACAAGAGTTGCCATGTATTGAAATTGTTAATTAAGTACAAGTTTACAGGCAATATGCTAAAGAAACAACACATATTGAAGAAAATATACATACGTAAAGGAGAGCAATTAATAGAGAACTTTGAAGATTTAGCTGGTTTTTGATAATGTGGGAAAAAATTATATATTTATTAACTCTACTTAAAAATTGATGAAGGATCTTTTATGATTCTGCAAGGGTCTTGAATGCCCTCTGCGCCCTCAAGGGTTTAGCTGCCTGGGCTGGGCAAGAAGCCTTTTTGGGACCCGCCTTGACTCAGAAGTGGCTTTTGAGGCCGGGTGTTGAGCCTTGGTGGTAGCCTGATCTGGGGTCAGCTACTCCTGTGCCCAGTCACAGACCCCCCTGACCCCCACCTGTGGGCCCATGTCCTGGCCTGGTCTTGTTCTGTCCCCATCCTCACAGCTCTGCCCAGCTCTCTGGGTAGTGTCTGACCCCACTGATCATCCCTGAACCTGCTGGGAGCAGTACCTGCCCCAGCTTCTCTCTGACCATTACACAGAATTGCCTACATCCTGGAAATGGCACTGAAAACTCACAACTCAAAGGAGGCCTAGCAAAACCATCACTAGCATTTGAGAATGATTTCAAGGTTCCAAAGTCTCACCCAGTATGATTTCCCTGGATGTGCCTGAGAGGAGATATTATTTAAAGCAAAGTAGAAGTGATAGGCTGCTATGATTTGCACAGAAGAATTAGGAAGGGGTTTTGGCCAAGTAGAACTAGAGGGACTTGACCCTCCTGGCCGTTCTGCTGCAGGGCTGGTAAGCCTATCACAGCTTTTCTCTCCTCCCGTGCCCATACCTCCCACAATGAAAAAGTGAAACACAGCTGAGGAACCTCTGAGTCTGATCTTTACCTTCCTCCTAAATTTAAATACAATGAATGCCACTTTCCTGATTGCTTGGACCTTTATTCTGTCAGCAGGATTTTAAAACAAAGTTGATCCTCAACAGTGAAGTTCATAGAGCCTCAACACTAGACTTTATTGGGGTGAGACCAAGAATTTTGGTACAACTAAATTACACTGGTTTCAGCACACAAAATCTAATGGCGCTTGGGTAAAGTGATGTAACTTGGCACTTCATATAGAAATTAATATTCCAGCAGGACTACCATCCATGGGAAAATGTGATGTAACCCTTCCTGATCTAGTTACTTCATTCACAGCATTTAGATCCAATCAATTTTGTAAGACAGGTCTAACACTTGTTTGGATTTCCCTCTAGTCATCAGACACAGATATCAGCAACAGGTAATTTGTGAAGCAAAGGGATCAAAATGGTATTGTGTAACCACCTCTGTGAATTTTTATGGAGTCAGCTGGGTTTTATGTGGGTACTGAAAGTTTAAATCAAAGTGAATATCTATGAGGAACAAAGTGATCTGTCAGGAAAGAGCATGGAATATCTGAGGATTGGAACATACTAAAATATCTAATTTTCCTATTACATGGGACTAATTAAAAAACAACTTTTCTCTACAAATTTACCTTGTACCATTATACTGCCACAGCTACATTTGTAGACAAATGGGACAGATATGGGAAACTGTTAAGTTATTTTCAAGATTGATATTTCTTTCTGCTGCATTTTAAATGAGAAAATAAACAATTGGAAAGAAAGATGGCATTCAAAGATAAAAGGAAAGAAAGAAAGAAGGCATGCAATGTCTTCCTGGCTTTATATCTATAGCAGTTAGAAAATGAAGAGACTGCCTCCTAAGAATGTTGAATTGGGGAAAGTTGGAGTAAGTGGTTGCTCACAATCTTGAAAATTCTCATTTTGACCTCTTGTGTGTGAGGGAGAGTGGGGATCAATATGGATGGTCCTAGAATAATCACCATTTAGCACAAATTGGTTTAGTGCTGGTTAGAAAAGATGATGACTGGAAGCGCATAAAAAATCAGACATAAGGCTTTGCACTTAATGCCTCAGAAAAATGTGTAGTGGGATCTTTTCAATACCATTCACTTTCCCTCACTATAATCTTTAAGCCCCGTTTGAAGATCATCCTTATCCTTTAGAGTTGGGAATGATTTCCTCAATGATAAAGCAAAGAGGTTCTGATCAGTTTAGATTTTAATGAGAAATTCATTCACTTCACTAAAATTACTACTTTATACATGAAATTAACAGAAAGTTTTCTTATTGACAGTGAAAAGGGAACCTGCACTGAAAAACTGTAAAAGAAGATACACCACTTGTGTAAACTGATCTACAGCTTTTGTTGCCGAAGAGTTTCACTGCTTTTCAAGGGGTAACAGGTACAGCACATGCAGAGAGTGTGCTCAGTGCAGTGCACATCATTGTTCTATGGAAAGAAGGGAAGTTTTGCCCATCTGTGAACAGCAGTCTGAAAATACAAATACATAATGCACTCCCTGATCATAGTCCAGCTTTTGCATGATTGTGTATATTAACATTTTCCCCAGCTTGAAGTTGTTACAAGCAGTATATTTCAACTTATAAATGTTGGGTGACGAAGAACTGACATTACAAGGGAGGACTAAAAAAACCTGTCAGAATCACCTTGCAATACTGAGAGCATTGTACCAAGTTTACCTATGTTTCCAAAAGCCGTAACAGCACGATCAACTAGGAGAACTAGCAACCTTGTTTAAACTAAAAATGGTGACATCAAGTTGAACAGCTGCCAAACTCACCATCATTTCTGAAATAATTTTCTATAGCTAAGTAGCCTTAAGCTATGTTTCTAATATACATATACGAATGTAATGACATGATTTTTAATGACAGTAGGTTTGAGTATCTTACATATACCTATTACACAGACATTCTTATATTTTTATATACACTACAGCTTTGAATATCAATGCTAATATGAAACAATTGGCCCATAATAATAAAAGCAAGTCTTTCCACTTTTTTCTGTAAGATTTTTTTCACATTTTTTCTTTCCTGTCTTTCTGGTCTCTCCTTTTAGTACCCTTTCTTCACCAGAGTTGAAGACCATTTACAAGCTGATCTATCACCACTGGCACGTCTCTTCTTTGCTCTCTGTTTCACTATGGTTGCAAGATTCATTGCTAAGGTAGTACCTACTGCAACTATGAGGCTAAACATAATGTGCTAGAAAAGCTAGTACATACTCTTATTATGAGGCTAAACTTCACACACCAGAAAAGCAATGCTTACAGTAATGGACTGTGTCTGCACCCACCAAAAAAAAAAAATAATCAAGAGCAAATTGAGAATATAACTTCAAATTTCTAATCATTCTGTGTTACATGTCATCATCAAGGCAAACAAAGTTCCGCAGTTCTTTTGAAACACACCAAGTTAATAGAAATTTTGGAAATTTCAATCAAGGATCTGCTGACAAAATATCAGCTTCTGAATGTAATGAATACACGGGAGCAGTTGTCAATCAAAAAGCCTCAACTTGCCCTTTTGAAGTATTCTCTCCATTTCTGACATGGTCCCCCTGCTAAATCTTGAAAAATGATCTTACCTTTCAGGAATGCTTCTGTCTTTATCCATCATGACCCACACACATATACGGTGGGAGATGTATTCATTCAGATCCCTCCCTACATAGATTTAGATGGCTTGCTACTTTAAGATCCTAGTTTTATATAGGTTCCACAGAAAGCGGCCAGTTATTTGTCTTCATTCGATGCCCTAGCAGTCATAATGCTTGCAAGAACATATATTTAAGATTGTGAGCTCAAGCTGCCTCTCAGGACAGCATCAAACACCACAGAATTACAACCTAACAACTCCCCCTACACATTGGGGTGAAACCCCAGTCTTACCGAAACTCTCAGTGACTCCAAAGGGGAGGGATTTTCCTTTTGGGTTATTTACATTAACTCTTAATCCAGGATTATAACCTGCTTAATACATGAAGTACCTCTCACCTTTTACAGCATCAAGTCCAACAATAACCACTGTTGACAATACTACTTTGACTCTTTAAGGCACTTTTATTTAAAACGAGAATATAAACCCAATGCTATGTCTCTTTTCTCATATTGAAATGGCTTAAGCAAACAATGAAAAAATAGGGGTATCTTGTGATCTCAACAGCCATTATTTACTAAGATTGTTCAATCTTCTACATAAAGGTGCAATATTAAACAGTGCAAAGAGGAACAGAAAAATTATTAAAAAAAACAGTTGGGCATGAACCACCTATAGTTTCAAAAGGTCTGTTATCTAATTAAATTTACTATTAAAGTCAAGATTACACTTGCTTAAAGAAAACATGACAAATTCACTTATTGATGTTACCAGAATGATATGATCTCATGAAAATTTGACTAAGCCAGAAATAATGAATTTATAACAGAGGCCTAATCCTGCCTTCCTGATTCACGTATGAGTTTGATGCAGTAGAGATTCACCTCTAGTTTAACTCTATCAACCAAGGAAGATTTGGCACACTGAACTACTACAGTCAGGAGTTTAAGGTAAGAAATATTTGGCTCAAAATCTCTCTCAATAATGCAAGATACAATCTACTCTACGTAGCCAAAGCAAAGCTTTATTGATAAAAGCAGCTTTATGTAAATATTCAGCTATAAATTACTTCTAAAGAGTTGGCACTGCAATGTTCAGACATCTATTTTAAAATACTATTTGTTCTTTTTGGATACTTATCAGATATCTTATCAGATAAAGCTTTGTTCATGTGAATCTAATTATTCAGGTTTTTGCTAAGTTCTTTCCTGTTGGAGCTTCTTGCAAAGTGACTTCAAACTGTTTCATTTTCTGAATAAACTGAGTGATTCCAAACAACTTTTGCTAGAAGAGGAATAAATTAATGATCGCGAGCTCAGAATCCTTTTGGTCTTCAAAGCCTTCAAAGGATTTAAAACATAGAATTTAACTCTTCCCCCCCTTTGAAGTGGGTCATTTTTAGTAAAGCAACAGCTTCAGGTTTCTTCAGAGCTAGCACATTACATTATTCTCTATAAAACCAGAAGTGCTAACAGCTTAAAAGTTACCAAACAACAGCAGTATGAAGACTTGTGTTTAAGAAAAAATCAGAATCAAGTAATTTTTTTCTGCAAAAATCAATGTGGTATCTTTCTATTTACAGGCCCCAAATCTAGGAATACCATTTTATTCAAGTATTAGCCAGAGTAGAGGATAGAAATGTTGAGAGAAAAATCCATGGGAAAAAGGCTTAGATATGAAAAACTCAAACCACTCATTTTACACCATTTGAATTACCATCAGCCTTTTTACAGTTACTCACTATGCTCATTATAACCTTAGCCAATTTAAGAGAAGATCATTAATGCCAAATTGGCTTCTCTCATTTCAGTGATAATTCTTAGAAAAGACTGAAGAAAGAAAGCCAAACGATCTAAATCAGGACTATGAAAAGAATCTGAATTAATAGATTTTGAGATACTCCCCAAATTTTCTGAAAAACCAGAAACTTCCACTTATATTAAACTTTTGGAGTGTATACAGCCTAAGGAGTGTGTTCTGTTTTAGACACACCACATTTAGGCCTCTATACAGAGCTCTTTATATTTAAGCTCTTACTATTAAAGGGGAGGTAGTCTGCACAGTTTATGAAGCCACAAATGTGTTTCAGTTCACTCCAAAGCACACATTTACATGTAACTCTATATAGAGCTGAGTAGGGACTCAATCTCCTTTGATTGCAAATGGAAGCCAAGACAACCAGCTCATGTGGAGACACACACAAAGACCTAATTTAAGGTGTTGGGTATTGAATCCTACCCTTGTTTTCAAAGCAGTCAAAACTTGGTTTTGTTTTTTCTTAATAATATGAAGTAAAGTAAATACAGAAATGAAAATGGAATAATCAGTTGCATATAGTGACATTTCATCAAAATCAACATATTCCATAAGAAAAGTCTAATTTTAATAAAAGAGTTTTTCCTGAAGACAAAACATTTCCTCAGGGAAAAAAAAAATACAAAAAAACAAACAAAAGAGATCTATTCTAGTACACAGAAGACCAAAAAATAATTAAGAAGTTTCCTTCCTTTTTCTCCTTTAAGACAATAATTCTAATGGATATAATACTCTGATCTTGTTAAGAGGGTGTACATGTACTCCAGAATTAAATCCTCATTAACAGGTACTCAATAACAAATAATTTCAGACCTCATTGAAAAGTTAGGACACATTCACTATTGGAGGAAGGACCTCAAGAGCAAAGAGGTACTAAAATAAGAACAATATTAATACTAAATACAAGGTTGTTTTCCTACCTGTGTGCAGACAAATTACTGAGGTACAGGGTGTATTTTTCTTCAGCAGACAGCCCATCCATCATCAAGTAAAATACATGAAAATTACTCTGGTTGAGAGGCTGCATAATGACACGAGACTTCTCCAACATGTATGTATAAATCCTAGCTGATTGAGAAACAAACAAATAAATTCATCATTATATTGATTGCTCTAAACATATATTTTAAACCATTCACTATTGCAACAGTGAAGAATAAACAATTTTTCTTATAAAACAGTCTGAGATGAGCATATAAAAGAAATACCATTTATTCTACCATGGTTGTCTATATAAATCACATATAAAGTCCTAATTCCATGAAAAGTAGTGGAACAAATGTCTTACCTTACTTACTTACTGCCTTACATTATCTTTAAAATGACTTAATTTAAAAGATAATGATGTTGATTTGTACTCTGTTTTACTTATTTGAGGAACCAATTGTCGTATTTGGCAAGACTTTCTAAGAGACAAGCTATTAGTCATCTCACCAAAGTGTAGCCATCTGAGCATTGGCATCTATTCTAAGCTCCTTCTTAATGGAGAGATAAAGATGCAAGAGAGATTCAAGACATCTTGGAAAAACTAGCCTTGGAACCATTTCCTCTTTCTCTGTTGGTAATCAAGAACACTCAGATTAATAGTTTAGATTAACCATGTAACTTCTAGATGGCTACTTCTAGATGGCTACAGAGACAAATTCTCTGCAGGACTGGTCATCACTAACCTGTGCCTGGGGATACATGAGCATCTCAGAAGGGCTATGATGAACTGGCCAAATGAGAAGCCATGTGAATCAGTACATCTGGGAAGAAGGTGAAGGAGGATGCACCCGACCACAATTTGCCTACAGAAATGCTGATCACAGGTTTGTACATAACCTCAGGCCCATAAGGTTCTGAGAGAGGCATAACACAGAGGCAGAGGAAATACTGGAGCCTCAGATCCATTCACCTGCTTCACCAGACTACAGTGTTTTAGAGATGCATGTGAAGAGATAGAGGGAGAGTCACTGTTTTGGGCAGATTCTTCCAGTCCTCCACTGAGCGTACACCACCACACAGTTCCAGATGCAGCAGGCTAAAGAGAACATGGCAGCAGCTCACTGTAGCTAGAGGTCAGGGCCCTTGCTGTGAGCAAGGACCTGACCAGTTCCCACTTACCCCATTTTTTCTATACTTTATCTCATCATTGGTTAATGTAGAATACTAGCTGTGGTGCAAAGACCAGAAACACGTCCCTTCACACACAGCTGAGCACCCCCACCACAAGGATGCGGTGCATTCTGTTGCATTTATGCTTTTCAGTCTCTGCATTACAGCAGAGCTTTCAGGGAGGGTCTTAGCAAGCATCCTTACCCTGGAAAAGACTGTTGAGTTTAGAGGATAAGGTGCACTTCTCAGCAATGGAGGAGCTATATTTTTGAAATGCTGTGAGGAGAGGAGGAGGATATTAAACCATAGCTTCCCATAGTCTGGATGACAACCAACTCATCTAAGACTCCTTCCTTTATGAGCTGGAAGTAGTTCTTGAACATTCAGTGATATAAAGTACTGGTACATGCATCCTGTAGCACAGCAAGTATGTTCTCTAAACACATACCATTTTTGAGCTGCTCATGGTTTTTTAATTTATTTTTTTTTCCTTTTTTGAAGCAAACTGGGTTTAAGCATAAAATTGCACTGAGTTACTCGATGTAGTCAAAACTGTTCCATTTCTAAGCACAAGCAACTTCAGATGTGATGCCCGGGAGACCTGAAGTTTGAAGGCAGAGTGGGAGTTTAAAGACTTCTAAAGATGAGGATAGTTGAAACAGTATTTTCAGACTCCGTTTTGGACTCAAAGGTATTGCCCAGTGCAATGCCGAGCAAAGTTATGCGGGTTAGATCTCAGTGTGTGAGAGTGTGTATCAGAAGCATGGTAGTTGCATTAGCCTAATGGCTAGGCTAGAAGCCACAATGTCATGCTCCTGTCACCATACAGTTGCTAATATCCACCATAGCTCATTCAGAGCCAGCTTGGTTATTGCTATACCATCTATATTTGTCTGTTTGTTTTAAAAAAAAGATTTTTTAAATTTCACCTAGGTATCTTCCTATCTTTTGGGGAGCTCTAAGTTTCTGTCTATACTGTTAAACAGCAAACTTGAAGTTACTTGCAGTTGAGTGTATGAGGGAATGCGGACTGTGAGAATACTGTTGAAAGACAGTGTAGAATGGAGGGAAACTAAACCAGTGAATCTTGAACATATTGTTTTGAGAAAGGTCTCAGCAGTTAAGTGCTGTCACTGAACTAACTGTAACTATGCACAGTCTCACAAAGTGCTACTCTGCACAAGTCAAACCATCCCAGATACATCCCAGTTAAGCAGTATGGAAGGTCAGTGATACACACTACCTAGGGGCATTTTCCACCCTTTCTTTTATATAACAGCACAGGCATGGCCTGACACATGTGCTGGCAACCAAAAGCGTGCCTGGGGTTCTAGCTACCGAAGGGACAATAGGACTGACAGAGAAGAGTTGTACAGCTGACTTGCTGAACCAAGGAGACACGATCTAGCCCATTTAATCATCCTACAAAAAAGTAGAAGCTAACTCCTACTATTATGGAACCTATATAATGAGAAATTGTGTATCAGCCATCTAGCTGTCTCTTGCTACACCATGGAAAAAAGGACCGTGCTGGAAGTAAAAGGGCACACTTGGGACATCATTAAGCTGGTAGCAGGATATGTTTCTGGCTCCAGCAACTTTGCAGCACACTGCAAATTGAAGCAATGGAATCTTAACCTATCATGGCAGGGCTGGCTCAGACACACACTTTCATCAGAATCAGTCATTACCTGGCTGCCATTCCTACAGGGTAAAACAGAATAAATGAATCTGAAGGAGGATTTCCATCTTTTATTGTGCTTGTAACTTATTTCTCTGTAAAACTAGCCCTACCATCAATTAATTTGAAAAGAGGCCATTACTAATCTTTAATCACTTTTTTTGTGTGCAATGATCTTCACTAAGACTTTCATAGCTATCACTCCACTGTTTTTAACATTCATTGATTAATAAAAGCAAGAAAAATGTTACTGGAGGTCATCTATCTGATTAATTAATACATTTAACTTTAATGACGGGCAACACCACTTATTTAGATGACACAAATTAATTCAGCCCTTTTCAGTTACTTCAGGTCACCCACTTTAATAAGGCTAAATACAATTCATCTCAGTTAGCATGTCCAGCAATGGGAAGAGCTGCTAAGAAAAGTCGAGCTTCTGGTCAGCAAGAATCAAACACAGCACCACCTTAATGGAGCTAAAGTAACTCATAAAGAAAACTATCACGTTAATATGCTTTTCTACAAAGTGACATTATATGTCTGTTAATCTACGTGTGAAATAAAAGGGAAAAATAACAGAGTTTTGGAGCAAAGTCTGCCATTTTTTGTGCCGTGTTAACTGCGCTTACAGGCACAAGGAAATTTGTACTTCCTTTAACAGATCACTTGATCAACTGAGCAGCTACAAAGCCAGCAAGAGGACTCTGTGTTGAAAGTGTGGCCAGTGAAACTTTTCTTCCAGCTATGCATTCTTTGAAACTACATTACTCTTTCTCAAAAACCATGCTGTCCTGAACACAGCTATTGCTAAAGACAAAATAACATTTGGAAGTTCAGAGCTGAAGCACAGTACAAGAACACATCAGAGACCTTAGCTGGCTGCAGTCTTTCTTATACCAAAAAAGGAAATTCATGTCTGAAATGTTTTAATTGATAAAAAATGTTTGTAACACACACAAGGGAATATGCATTTTGCTTCTTTTTGCAAATCAAATTAGAACTTTCCATTTCAGTGCGACTTAAAAAAAAAATCAGGCCTTACTTTTCAAAAAGCAAAGACTGAGAAAAGCAAGGCCTGAAAAATGCAATGCAGGAAAATCTGGAGAATAAGTTTGTCAGGCTTCATTTTCTCTTCCTGACCCTCTTTTTTAGTAATTTGAGGAAACTGACAGAAGCCTTACCTTTCATCTTAGGAATTACGTCAACTTACCTGAAAGACCATTTATTCTCTCCCTTTCCAAATAAAAATAAAATGCAGCAATTTTACTTCTGGAAATAAATAAATAATCAGTCTTTTACTACTATGCGGCGGGTACGAATCGTGGTCTATGAATGATTATGATTTTTTGGCAGATCAGTCTCTGAGTTCTGTTAGGTATGAATTTACTTTAGAAACCTAATGAAATCACTGGCCTGTAGTTTATTCTGTATTTGTTCTGATGTAAGAATTTTTTACTAGTTCCTACTGCCTTATTTTAGCCAGTCACAAAGAACAATGACTTAATCTGAGTTATACCTTCTCCACTTGTTTGATTGGACTGAAGCCATGAAAGGTACCTGACCACAAAGCCACTTGTCACAGAAAAAACTCCCATTTGAACCCAACATTGCAGCACATCTCATCAGAAAAAAAAGAGTCAGAGAAGACACATAAAATCTCTACAGATATCTGTACTGGCTTTGAGTAGAACCACACTCAAGAGCTCCATCCTTGTTCTCAAAACTTCGTGGCAAAGATCCAGTTTATGAGAAAGACTGCATCAAGCCTGTAGATGAAAACTATGGCCAATGTTTCTGTTATTTAGGTATATTGGACTTTCTGCTATAAGAATAAACCTTATGTGACAGAAGTCAGAGCATTTCTAGGGTCTAGGCATAAAAGAACTTCAGCATGAACAAAAAGGTGTCATGAACTTCACCGATGTCCCCTCAAAATCCAAGGAAAGCTACCTTGAGCTTGCCCTCTGTAATAAAAATGTACACATGTACTTTGCATGCCCCTTCCTTAGTAAATCGTTCTGGATCTCCACCCTTAAGATCTGTCTGTTAAGGAGTTTAAACAACCTAAACCCTTTGATGGAGGCAGTCTAGTGTCACTGGATTATTGTTTATAAACCAGACGTATTTAGCCCAGTTTGCCTCAATGAGTTATAAACTCATGTCTCAGCAGAATCAGGTGCTCCGCATATTTACATTTTACATCCATGTTTAAACAGTGCAAGACAGTAAATACTGCTGCAAATGATCTTGCAAATAGATTCAGAAAATGACTGGGTGGGATTTAAAGCAGCCAAAGGCAACATGCCTGATTCTTTTCTCATTTATGGTGGTGTAAATCTGGGACAATTTCACTCAGAAGTGATGCTTAGCAGCGGCCTAGAAAAGGCAACTTCTACAATGCAAATCAAACAGCATGAACAACTGCAACTTAGACAAATATAAAAAAACACTTTTATTGCTGGACTGGGGCTTCTCACTCTTGACTAAATTACAGAACTTTTGGCTACCTTAGATTTGGTAAGAGTAATTGATTCAATTCTTAAATATTTGGGGAATAGTAGGGCCAATAAGTAACTTGTTTATGTTTGTTAATGGACTTGACTATCCCTAGATTTTCTCATTTAATGTCTATGGTCTGAAAGTGATAAAAATACAGCATTAGTGTACCAGAAAACTGACACAAGAGCCTGGTTAACTGATTCCACATTTATATCAGTCACAGATGAAGGTTGCGAATTAAACTGGCAAGTCTGGGTAAAGCTGCCTGAAAGCTCAAACCCCTGCAATCTCAAGCAAGGCATCCAAAATTGTGGGAACTCATGGCCTTGAGGCCTTGAGGCTTCCATTCCTCACCTGAGGAACTGAATGACACAACATTAGGTCAGAAGTACTGTGAAAATGAAGCCATTTCTGTTTCTGAAATGCTCGTACAGTGAAAAATGTTGATGAGCAACATAGAAAATTAACAGAAAAACTAGCATTCTATTTTTAGGACAGAATAAAATGGCTCAAGCCACATATAGATCAATGAAGGGAAACAAACTGTTTAGTAGCAGATCACTGAAGAAATATAGTCCATTCTCTGCACTGAATGAAGCTGGGGTGGGGTGAAAAAACAACAGCATTAAATTTGTATACACAAGACAACCCAAGAGTATCTCGGACAACTTCAATTCTGGCATTTCCTAATGTTCCTGTGCTTGACTTTTCAAAATTAATATTGTTTTCATCTGCTTGCATTTGTGCTCTCTGTGTGTAACAAAAAGAGAAAAAAACATGCGTGCAATGAAATTATGATAACTAAATATACCCAAATTAAATATATACAAGACAAAGGATTTATAAAATGTTAGTTTCAGATATTGAATCTTATTTTTACAAGCTCAATTCAGGTGCTGTTTAGTCCATTCTAATGTTTACATCACTTTCTTTATATTCCTCCCACAACAGCTCATAAATGAAAAACAGAATCACAGAATCACAGAATGAATCACAGAATGGTCAGGGTTGAAGGGACTTCTGGAGATCATCTAGTCCAACCCCCTGCCACAGCAGGGTCACCTACAGCAGCAGTTCCTCTTCAAATCACACTTTTTAGTTTTACATCTTCTTTCCAAATATCCTATATTTGTAAAACAACCCCCCAAAAAGTGACAGTAATGCAGTGATATTATCACTGAAAAAGCTTATTTGCTAGGGTACAGTGAACTCTCTCAAGAAAATGAATTATAATTCCCACTATGAAATTTTCAAAATCATTTTTTTTTCTGAAAGCATAAAACCATTTAAAATGGAAAAAAAAAAAAACAAACAAAGAGTAGCTTTAGAAACGCTTACCCAATGGAATCTAATTTACTTGTATCAAAAGTGTGTCTCACCATGCAATTTTTCCATTCAGGAAGATCAGTGCAGGTAGGAAACTGTACAGTTATTTCTGCACGCACCTCGCATTTTAGCACAGACTAACTTTAAAATGACCTATGGAGACCAGAAGTGAAACCTGTCCCTCACTGCCTCCAAAGATCAGAATTTTCCGAATGAAACTGAAGTTTTGCCCAATATTCTTTTTTTTTTCACTAATGAACGCTTACTGGGGATTAGCAGACTCTCACTTACTCTGAAAGCAGACACAAATTCCACATTATCTTACCTCTAACAAGAATAAACATCAGTACAATTCCTAGTTCCTTTAGAAGAAGCTCAAAGCTGTAATAAATTACTTCTAATTCCAGTGTTACAGTGTATACTTGTATTTTGTTTGCCCTAAACAGATGAGTTTATCATTTATTTAAGGGATCCTTAAAATATCCAATACAATATTAGAAAGAAATGTAAAAATTAATCTCTTTACTTTTATTTCACAGTAAAGCGATACACAGCTGTTATTCTCATGCGTAAAGGGAAATGTCATTTCCTGGGAAATGTAAGAGGAATCGATGGTGTTGAACTTTTTTTCTTGTCTTTCTCTGCCACCTAGTGGTTGCATAGAATAAGTCTCTCCCTCTTAATACCGGCCACTATTCTTGACAAGCCATGAATTCACGTGCTATTAAACATGTTCCTCTGACACTCCGTAGAACCCCCATGCCTCTGTCACATACTTTAAGGCCACTGATGCCTAATTCTGTGTATGGCACACTCGGGATCCCTGATCTACTAGTCTGTGGGTGATATCAAAATAAACAGATTAAATGATGCTTACCTGCAATTAACGTTTTTTTCTTCTCACAAAACTGTAGCTCAAAATATTTTATAAAACAGCTGGAAAAATCATTCAAGGGTGTCTTAGCATGCCCAAAGGCCTCCAAGATACAGTTTACCTGCAAGACAGTGATAAAGAAGTAATAAGAGAGGAAATAAATGGGACGATATTTCAATGAATGTCAGTGAGGTTGGTTTGTGATCAACAATTGGGTTGGGGGGGAAGACCATTTTCAAGTTTGGCATTTAAAAAATTCCTTGAAAGGTTTTTTTTCTAAATAGAAATTAAAGTAAGGTAGCTCAAAAGAAAAAAAAATAGTGCTGTCAGCATAGTGGAAGTTGTAAACGGAAGGGGGAAGACAGAGGCTCGCACGTGAGCTGTGTCCTTACAGGTAGTTTGGATACAAGTGACTGGAGTCATATGCCCAGAGCTGGCATGCTTAGCAAAAAGATTAGAATCTTTGAAGGAAGCTATGTTTGTAAACTTACAGTCAGTCGATGCTAACAACAAACCAAAGGAATTTGCAAGCTTTATAAGCTGCCAGAAATGGCATAAATTATTGATTTCAAATAGAATTACTTCAGCATTATACTAGTGAAAAACTGAGGAAAAAATAGATTCAGACTTTTTTATGGCATCTCTCACTAATGCATTTCCATGTTACATCTTCATGGCCACAGCAATTATTTTTTAAAAGGATTTAAAAAAAACCCCAAACATTAAATATGCCATCTTTATACCATGTTTTCTCTGTATTCAGCTTTTTTTTGTGTATAGTTAGTTTCTTACACCCCTTACACCCTGAAGGATTCCCTTCAGTATTTTCCTGTTTTGCACCCTAAGAAATTGATTGCAATGTGGCCCAAATACACTGGTGTTCTGATATAACAGTGGCTTGCTGAAGCTGCGTGACCTAGCTGGGGAGGGAAGAGGGCTGTGGGGTGGCACAGATAATATGTGGTTCCAATCAGCAAGACAAAAGCTCTAAAAGTCAGACCCTTCAGAATTATTAATTAAACCAGCTATTTGTGCAGTAGGTGGCAGCAGAAAACTAGTCAGCCTAGTTTTGGTTCCACTCCAGCAGTGTTGTTTAGGATGTATTTGCTCATTAGGCTAATTCAGCACTCGGTTTAACCTGTGCAGCTTTACTAACTTTAACGCTGCTATGCATAACTGCAGCAGGATTGAATCCAGGCTACTGTGTTCGTTAAAGCACCTTAAAAGGCAACTAAACCAGAATCTCTACTTGATTCTCCATGGGTGGGATCTGCTACATCTACAGTCACTGTCTGAAGTCAGGTGTCCCATCTAAGCTAGTTACAAGGGACCTTTCTATAACCAAAAGGCAACTCATTTTTCTTAATATGATATGATTCTCGTCTGCCTGCATTGACTAAGACCCATTGACAAGCATGGCTACATCTATACTATTAAACTAAACAGGACCAGGAGCAGGACTCTTTGTCATCTATGGTAAGTGGTGTGGTAACATTCACATTCAGACATCTACCTCTTCTTTTGCAGAATAGGGTGGACATACTGTTGTGAATGGTCCCTCACACATGTTGTCCTCTGAACTGTGGCCAGAGGACCTGCTGGGGATTTAAACCGTGTGGGGAAGCAGGGTAACAACTGCATGTTAGGGACTGTTGTTCAGTTTACTACATAGATGTAGAGTAGGTTAAAGTAGTCTACAAAGTTAACTAATTTTTAGATGGAGAAAATTAGGCCTGGTCAGCTCCCTCCCACACTGATTCCTCTTCTTAACTGAGGACAACATCTTATTTCATTTGCACTTGATCGTGATGGTTGTCCCTGGGAATTTTCCTGTGGTCAGGAGACAAGTTGCAGCAGAGACAATACTAATTCCCACACCTCCTGATTCTCACTGCTGCCATATTTGTATCCAAAGCATCAGTTTTCAGTTGTTTATTCACAAAAAGTTGCTTATTTACTTAGCTCTTCTACTCGCTACTTAAACTGAACTTTAGGAAAGAAAAGGACTTGGAGGATCTGACATGAATTTTGGAATTCTATTTGAATAACATCTACAGCCTGATCAGTTCAAAACTGTAAGCAAACCTGTGTAGGTAGTAAATAAAAAATACACAGTAGAAATAGATACCATAGATCTGGCTCTAGGGTTTAAAATAAAGTAAAAGTGTACTTTCCTTATATAATGGTATTATTGCAACACTACAAAATTTATATCAAAAAAAGGTGAAAAAAATAACAAGGATATTCTTAACATTGATATATGAAACCTAGATTAAATGTGTCAGTTCAGGAATATAATCAATGTATCAGATAACACTGAGAAAAACACTTTAGCATGGCAACTGTGTAACTACACAAAGCAAAGTAAAGCTACAGCTTATTCAGCTGTAGTGTTTTCAGTGTCATCAGGCTTTTTTAATGCCTTCAGAAAACACAAATGAAACACCGTTTTCAAAAATCCACCCAAAATCCATAGGACTTTTATTACCTTATCAGCTGGAATGTAGAAAACATGAACCAGTGTATCTGTAGCCTTTCCCACATCCCAATAATCCTGATTTGTAGGTTGTCTGTTAGTGTCCGCTGTACTTCTGACACTTTTTTATCATCTTTCTGGACTGAATCATGCATAATTCAGGAAGAAAGCAGTGTGTTCTGAATGATGCATGTGATGCTATTAAAAAAACCCACAATGAACAATTCTAGAGTTCTGTTGAATATCATGCATGTGCCAAGTGAAAGCTACAAAAAAAAGAAAAAAAAAAAAGTATCTTGGGTTAACTGTAACTGCTGTAGAGGAAGGTCACCAGAGTGGGTGAAAGAGTAGAATCTTTTTTTTTAAAGTATGAAACTCAGAACTGAGATATGACCACGCAGACCATGCTAAACATTCTGTGTAAATCTGTCTCTGAGCTGGGATCTCAGATGAGAATTTTCATCAGGAAAAGCAAGTTTTTGAAAGAATTTGAACTGGCAATCTAGGGTTCAGCATAATTTAAAATATTGGTATGAACCTATCGTAGTGTTACAGCTGTAACAATGAAACACGAGTTGCAATTTTCAGTCAAACAAAAACTTCACATTTACAATGAACTAGTAAGGAGACAGACATTTGATACATGAAGCAGGTTCTCATGATTTCATGTTACTCACTGGGCAGAATTCTGTTCTGTTGTGGGAATTAAATATGACTGAGCAAATATTCAGAACTCCTGCCTAATTCATAAATATATTTAGTATACAAACAGTGGGCCATATAACTTTGTTCAGTCTTTGCAATTTTCCTGCAACTTCTCAGTTTCTGTCGTACATACTGTTACTTCAGATGCCTCAGCAATTCATATACTGTCTAGAGAAGCACCACCACAACCATACAGATAATGTACTTACTGAAGGCAATTAGTACACATTTAGGCGGCAGTACCTAATGACACAAATGTTTCCTATTCACAGAAACATGGATTTCCAAAGTCAACAAAACATATAGAAACAAAACTGGCCTCCACTTTTCGTTTTCCTCTTGTCACATGAATGTGTGCTTAATCCTGTTCCCATTCAGGTCAATTCAGGGAAAGATGCCTCCTTTGACTTCAATGGTGAAAACAAACTCTTCATGAACTTCTGCATAGCAGATGCCTTTTTCCTTACAGTTCAAATGTCTTTGCCTATCCAAGAGGCCAGATTTTTGCTTTGTTCTACTCAGTGATCAGAACACTTACTTACATGTTTCATCTTTGTATCAAAGGTATTTCTGCTGGAACTGGCTCTGCAAGTGAGATGCTTCACGATCTGTTTGCAGGCTTCAGTCTTTCCAGAACCACTTTCTCCACTGCAAAATGACAGGCAAGAAAGAGAGGGGGGAATCATCATTATTTTCACATTTGATATGTTATTTATGTTCTCTGCTAGCTCTGTTTGAATGGATTGAACACATCTCAGTCAAACTTTCATTTCAAGTAACAGAAGGTTTATGGATGGCAAATAATAAAGAACAAAATGTAGAAAATAGACTGGCTGACTGTTTATGTTCATGAGGGCTTCCAGAGCTGTCAAGCTATATTGTCTTGTACCACAAGCCAAGCTAATCAAACCTAAAGCTTTCAAGCCATTTTGAAGGTATTTATAGCAAAGATTTTATCTCCTCCTTTATTTTCTGTCCAGCAAAGAAGCCTGCTTACGCTGCCTGGTTCTCTTTGCAGATGGAGAAATAATACTGTGGTAATGATGGGAGTCAGAAGGAAAGGAAAGTGTAGAATACAACAGGAAGAAGGGAAAGGAAATAGGAATGGAACTGGAAGGGAAAGGAAAATATGATTGATTTTATAACCTTCCCAGATTCTGCAGTGCAATACACTCTGACTTCAGAAATCCTCTTTCACTTAATTTCTTGTTCATGATGTGAAATTAATATTCCAAAGAATGAGAATCTCTGAGGGGAGAAATGAGCAAAGGAAACAAGATAAAAGGCAATATGAACAATCAAGGTAGGAAGAAATAACAGAGAAGTGGAGGGATGGAGGAGGGAAGCAAACTCAATGGTGCACTTTAAGCATGGAGAAGGAAGGAAAAGAAAAAAAAGAGATGGAAAGGATAAAGTTAGTGAAGCCTTATTAAGAAATTAATGTAAGAATTTCTCACTTGAATTATAAGAAGTTGTTTTCTTTATAGACAACTGAACCAAACAAAATGTAATTTGATGCTTCTCCTTCATTTATCTGCTTGACCAAATTTAAAAAGCTGTTCCTACAACAGCCAGTTAGATTTTTCACAAGTACAATAGCCATGCTGGCTGGTCAGTCTGTTATCTGTATAATTTAGTTCCTGAAAATGAGAGGGCAGCAAAATATAGTACCTATCTGGCCATTGCTTTATCTAGTCAATCTCACTGCAAAGGAGAAATCAATTAAATGAAGAAACAAAAGAGGGAAGGACAAAAAGGTCTTCATACTCAGACAGGGATGGGATCTTTGCACCATTTAATCTCATTCAACTCTTACAGGACATACACACAGCTCTCGTTAATATCTTGTTTGTTTGCCTGGTAAACTGTAGTCCTAGGTGACAAGACAGATGTCTTATTACTATATGCGATGTGTCAAACTGCTTTTATCTATGTCATCCATCTTTCTATAATGAGCTGGAATCGGCCCCTGGACTTCAAACTCCTATTAGCATCAGTAGGAGGTTTCTGGTCCAAAACTGCAAAAGTTTGCAACTTGGATATATGTTATGCAAAGACCTCAAATAATAGGTCACAAAGCCATATTTAAACCAGGTCTTAGAACAAAAGAAATCATGTGAAATCAAGGTTACTGTCACAGCTAATATGAAACTGGTATCTCCACAGAATTGGCAAGGTGCTCTGTAAGTGCATTATCCCTTGCTCAGATCTTCAGCTTCTGACTTTCTGAAAGAGTTTAAAAAGTCAGATGATACTTGATGTCACCCTCTAAAATCTTTATGCATCTCTGCCCTCTTAAAGATGACTTCACTCTCCAAATGCTAATTGTACCATGCTGCCTCTGTCCTTAAGAAGTAGCATTAGCCTTCTGTCTTTATCATGGTAATGCCCAAATTCCATGTTCTTTTGCCTGTTATCACTACCAGGAACAGAAAAAAGTGAAACAAGGCATTAGTCCTGTGATACTCCTCCCCTAGGGACATTTCATACTCTTGCAAATGACAGATCTTATGCCTGTATTGTCCAGAAAGTCAGTGATCTTAGAGAGAGATATAAATCTATCTTGCACCACCCCTTCTACTGCCCACTCATATTGGCCAGTCCACTGGCACCTTGTCCTGGTTTGAGGTAAAACAGAACCAGTTTTGTTCAGTAACTTTGCTTCTTCGCTGGGCCTCTTCTCACTACTGAAATTTGCGGCATATTTTGCAGACACTGTTCGCTCTCAGAGTGATAAGACCAATGTTTATAGCTGATGCCCAGGCATGGTATGCAGAGAGGCTCTTGCTTATACTTATTGCAATAACACCCAGGGGCAGCTAACTTTGTTACTTGCCCCAGTGGAGGGTCAGAAGCAGAAAAGCGTAGTGGGGTCCCACCAGCAGGGAGGAGCTGACAGGGCAGGTGACCCAAAACTGACCAATGGGTTATTCCATCCCAACTGCCTCATGCTCAGTAGAAAAGCTGAAGGATCAAAGGGTCAGCCCACTTTCTTCAATGGCCGGCGTCCAAGGAGGACTCTGTCTGCCTTTGATCTCGATCCTGAATGCAGATCCAGAATCAGGTTCCTGTTCAGCAATGAGTCCATTCTGGGACTTCCCCAGTGCCAGCCGGTGTCGTGACTGTCATCCTGGGAGCTTGATATGGTTTTGTATATATTTCATTATTTTCTTTTTATTTTACTACTACTACTATTTAATTAAATTAGTTTAGTTCCTTCTAAACTCATAAATCTCTTTTTCCCTCCTCTGCCTCTCTCTTTGAAGAGAGGTGGCGGGGAGCATCTGTTGTTCCCATCTGGGGTGCCCCACGTCCCCAGTGGCCAATTCGGCCTAAACCACAATACACCTGTATGTCATGATGATGAAATAATTTTGTCCCTCCACACCATACTTAATCCAAAATCACAGCTGCAACCTGCTATCATTATACCGTGGGTCACCAACAAGATTAGCAACAGTGGCTCTTCGGTTATTTCAGCTGTTAAGGAATTTCTCTGAAGTTAAAACATCTCTGAAGTTTACTACAGTCACAGTTACAGATGATGCCACTGAGTAGAAGTGTTCATGTATGTTTGAAAATCAGATCTGAAATAATTTATAGTTTGTAACTACTTGCAGCTTGTCCAACGTGTACTGCCCTTTATATCCAGCAGATAAATATTTGTATCATTCTGAGGGCTGAGCAAGACCTGATATTTAACAAATTGCTGTGGTATTTTATTGTTTTGCTTGCTTAGGCCCAACTTCAGAGCCAAAAATAGCTTTTTTAACAGAAGGCTTTTCCAGGATTAGCAGGGTGGGGGTATTTTTCAAAAAATTTTTTCTCACAACTAGAGAAACTGGGGGGTGGGTGGGGGGAGGAGTTGGGGGAAAGAAGGGATGCTACAGTAACATTTGATGCACCTTTGATTGCTTTCAAGTATTACAAAGCAGGCATGCAAATTATAATTAAAAACAAAAAAATGTCTTAAACAAAGGAACTGGAGCATTCACCATGAGTTTTCCCCACTTAGCAGTTAATTTGTTTCACTTCTGAAATAAAGCTATGGGTTTATAACACAGGACCATGAAAGGGTGCACAAAGTGGGCAATTTCTGTCCCTTCTTGACTATTTCTTCCCAAGATTGCTGTTTCCTAAACATCACAGTGACACAGCTACAAAGATTTGATACTTTCAGCTCCAGGGTTAATTTTAGTGATTGACATTTTGTCCAGCAGTGTCACAGGAGCTTGTTGCCTAAAGTGATTGCAAAAGTACAGTTCAGGGGTCAGAATTCACTAGAACTTGGTTGCTGAGAGAGAGACATAAAACGTCACTTAGTTGTTCTGTGCATTTCAAAGGGTTATGTGTGTACTCTCAGTGAAATACAGATTGAAGCACTGAGAAAGAAATGTCATGTTCAGTAAAGTTGTAATTGTTTATATCATTGTTCAGAACATTTGGAGCAATAAATAATTTAACAATGAAAATGTAATTTGGCACCTTGAACCAGATCTTGTATATTATATTTCCTTTGAGGTGGAGTAAAATTTTTTGTAATGTCCCCATTGTCCACAATTTTTGTTTTAACAATTTATTTCTGCTTAGAGAACAATTCCTCTTCTCTGTTTTAAATAATTTTTTCATCACTAGATTTTTCAAAATGTAATTTATAATATGAAAATTAGTCTCTTAACTTTTGGTTAGACTGCCTTATCGAGGGGGAGAATAAGTTAGCATTGCAGACAAAAGCCTTCTTCCACAGTAAAACTTCCTTAGAAGGCATTATGAAATAGGCAAAGCAAAGACAGCTTATTTCACAGATAAAGAAGGTTAAATTAGGAAATCAGTAGAGATAGTGTACTCCAAGGGAAAGGAAAATGGACAGAGAATTTGAAATCCTATGCTCACAATGGGCTTTAGGCAAGTTCCACTAACTTTCTCATTTTATTCCTCCTTTGGCTTTCTAGCTTTCCTATATAACTACCTGATGGAGGGCCTGGTTCCTACTATTTCTTTATTAATATTTTGTTAATACAACCTTAATTACAACTGTAGACTCCATATCTTAAAATAATAGCAACAATAAGAAAAAATAAACTCTATTTTGAAATAAAACATTCAAAACTAAAACTGTTAGGGAAAAGTCCAGTTCAATGTGTGAAAATACACAGACAGGTGAAGCAAAGAACACAAGATGTTCTACAAACAGGGCATCTAAAGAAACTACATGCTGCAAATCCACTGCACTTGGATTATTATCCAGCTCTTCTGCTACCTTGTGCTGGTCTAGCTGGGCCACTGGCACCACTCACACTGGCGAGCTCAGTGCTAAGCATGTGCTTGCCGGACGCTCCACACAAACTGCCTGGCTGTTCCCTTTCAGAATAGCTGTGTTTGGAGATACAACTACCTGCGTGACGGCTCCAAAAAAAACACAAAGCCTGTGTGAACATCACAGCTCTGAGATCTCCATGGCTGTTAGGGGCCAACAGGTTCAAAAGTTATTAGGTGGAAGAGGACTTAGAGGTGGACAAATAGAACTATCACATAGAAGGAGGTAACCCAGGAAACCCAGCTAAATTAGTCAGAAACCAGCAAACCCCAGGAAAAATTTTAAGAATTAATTCCTGCAAGTACTGAGAAGTAGATCTTGCTTACCCTCAATTTCTGCATATTAGCCAGGTTTGTCTATATCTTTATGAATCTAGATAACTGGATCATTATCGTATGGCAAGTGTCAATTCCAGAGTAAATAAATCCTATAAATCATCTGTTTGGGGAAAAAATGTGACAAAATATAAAACACATAAGGAGGAATGTACCTGTCATTTCGGATCATATAAGTGGCAGGGGTTTATTGTCTGCATTTCATTTTCAATTCTGACTAAAGGTACCACATTCAGAAGTGCAGGAATACCTAACAAAACAAACAAAAACCCCTACTCTTGCCGTACTTGAATTATAATCAGAAATGCTGGAAAACTTCTGATAGAATTTATTCACATAAGATTTCCACCAGTTTTAAAGGAAGATTTAGATCAGCATACATATGTGTACTGTTTTGTATGAGCTTCTGAAACTAATCTCTTATTGTACCACCCTAAACTGTGAGCATTACTATTCCCAATTCCCACTCTTATAGTAAGATACAGCTAGGGAAGAAACAGTAAGCTTGTAAACTTTTGGGGGACGAGAATAATTTCTTTCTTCTCAGTTTGCAGAGTATGTAAGCAAGACACTGGGTCTTGTTCCATGACTGAGGTTTCTAGATTTGAAATAAATATGTGCAAGCAAGACTGCTAAATATAAAATAATGTGTTTTGTATCATCAGTAGTGATATCTGTAACTGAACAACCCTGCATGTTAGTTAGAAATCATATTTCTAAAGTAAACTAAACTGGAAAGTGTATCTATAAACAATTTTTTACTATATATAGGATGTCCAAATCTATAACTGTACTGCAGTAGCCCATTGCACTTATAATACATTGAATTATAATGTAAAAATTAAAGATTATTAACTTGAACAGAATGCCTGTGGTGACACTAAACTGAGCAAATCAAAAGCTTTCAAGTCATTCCCCTTCAAAAGACAAGGATTTCTCTTCATTCCAGATTATTTGGCTTTAAAATGTGATTTATATCACAACAAAACCATTGGATATTGACATTCCTGGATGGTAACATATACAAATTTAAAACATTTCTTTTGATATATTCATTATGTTTTTTGATTCACTAAATTAGCCACCATCATCTCATAAAACATTGGTTTGATTGACTAAGGATCCTTAGCTTTTAACAAGTCTATAAACTATACTTAGGCTTCCTAGACAGCTCCTCACTTATCTCTTCAGTGCATAATGACTTTTCATATCCTGAACAGCAGGAGCAAAACACAGTCAGAAGGAAGCTAATTACAAAAAGTCCACCTATTGGTTATTTAAGAGCATAACATAATGTTATTTTACTCTGTATCTTTCATACAAATTTTATACAAAGTCAGCTCTTGGTGTTAAACATGCATGAATGATTGTGGCTTGCTATAAACTAAGAGTAATTGGGAATAACTCTTCAACGATTTGGCCAAATGCTTTCCTGTTGCAAAACACTCAATTTCAGTGAGTGAACACTTGATGAGATGTGAAGTGACTGGAAAAAAAAATTAAAAAAGAAAAAAAAAAATCTTATAACATGGTAACCCCATGGAGGAAATTAAGAGTAAAGCTTCAGAAGACAAGAAAGTAAGTAAAGTGTGAAAAGACAAAGATGGAAAGACTGACCCGGATCATGCTGAGAGCTTTAAATGGATTTTTTTCCCCTTTTTTTAACCAATTCAGTAGTAAAGAGTTAATACAACGTTGAGGGGAATAGACAGCAGCAGAAAAAGACCAAAACCACAAAGAAAACTGAAACAGGCAACAATAAAGTGAAATAGTAGTAAGTTTTTTATTAAATTTGAGGATGAAGAAACAGCTTCACACAGTTTAAATGGAACAATATGAATGTTCTGCAAAATAGAGTGCTTTAACATTGCTGGAATTGTAAGAGTCTAAAGTGCAATTCTAAAGCTTCTTTAAAACATGATGATATATGTGTTTTTACCGTGGAAACACTAAGTTTTGACACAGAAGGGTTGTCACGGGGTTTGCAGAGTGTTCCCTTCCACTAGCAGTATCTAATGATGTTATACTAAGAACCCTATCTCAAATATGTGTTTAATCTGCGTTCTGAAAGTGCAAAGTTTTTAACACAATGCAGAGGTCAGGCCAGAAAACAATAAACTTGTTTACTACATGTAGCAATGACAGAAGTATAAGTGGAGCTTTCAGTAGTCAGCCTAACACATTATAGGGCACTGGGTGCTCCTTTGTTGTTGCAGAAGATGCTTCAGTGTTCCACTGCTTGTGCTATCTCTGTACGCTCATACAGCATACACAGCCTCTGCAAAGTGAACAATCTGCTTGCAGTTGTATAGTTATTGGAATATTTTGCCATGGATATTTATGTATGTTTTATGGCATGGGTGATTCATTTTACAAGACTAAAAAAGGATTAGGCTTTTTTACATTGCCTGCTTTTCTGCTTGGGAAGGAACAGTCAACCTGCAGGAAGCAAAGGAAGCAGACAAAGCAGAGATGTGCAACCAACAAGAGACAAAAATCAAACTCATATACTGTAAAGCAAGTTTGGCAATGCTAGATTCCCATCTTCACTGAATCATGTAACAGGAGACAGAGGAATTCTACCACTAAATTGAGCAGTAAATTCCTTAACACTTTTTACATTCTAATTTGAGTTGCAAAACAATGGATTTCCTTAGATTAAAGAATAAACTTGAAAAAGATACTTTCAACACTTCATTTTCCCTGCAAAGGACTGGTCTGGTCCTAAGTTACCTTCAGGATATATACTGGACATAAGTATTCTTCCAGATCTGTAAGGAAATACCTCGGAAATGGATATTTGCTGTTTGTGAATTGGTGTCCCCAGGTTTTTAGGCAACTCTCCAAAGCAGCACCAAACTCAGGATTTGCTAAATCTGTTTCCCATGTGAACAACACCTTTCAACAGAATCTTGCTGCTAGGGAAGAGCATTTCACATTTGATAGATCATTTTGTTGATTTCCATTTTTATTTTTTTCTTATATTTTAACCACTTGTTGGAAACTTTTCTTTGACTTCCTCTTGGTCTTAAAGCTTGCCTTCTACTAAGCAGTCTTAAGGTGATCTGATACACACCAAGGTCTGTATGCTACAGATAGGAACACTTCCATACCTACAGTGTCTTTAGGCACAGGAAACAGAAAAGGTAAATATTAAGTGATGACACTACAGAAGGGAGAATCTTTCTTCATCTGGCACAAGCCCATGTTGTTTCCGCAAATAGCGGGTAGCTTAGCACTCTGAGAAGAGTCATACTCATGACAGAAGTGCTGACTTTTTATCAGCTTGATTTTTGTGCTCTCGCAGTGTGCACTCGCTGCCAAATCTTTGTTGTTTATTCCCAAAGAAAAGGGTGGAGTGTCTGCTTCCATATATTTAATTGCTAACAGTATCACAATCATTTGTGTGGAGGTAGGAGATTCCAATGATATCTGGCTAAGGACACAATATAGAAATGGTCTGGCCCTGAAGGGCTTCTACTTTAAATATATCGCTAGAAACAATGAGCTAAAGAAAGAAAACCAGTAAAAACAAAGAAAGAAAACCCTGATGGAAGTTATATGAGAGAGAGAGAGAGAACAGGACAATAGCTATGAGCAGCATCATCCACAATAAGCACAACTGCTCATGGATGAATGTATAATTTATAAAGATTTTGATCGCAGTGATATGAATTAGTGATGCTTTGAGAAAGCTTGTTGTAAGGGACTTTGGTACAGAAATGCAAAATTCCTGGATCTCAGTCAGACTTAAGCATGAAATAAATAGCTTTGTAAGACTCTGCTCTGTCAGAAACTATGAACCTCTCCTGAACACACAAATGGGCTGAAAATTGAAGTAGCACTTTGAGGTCAGAAAGTAGAATCTGGTAGTTTAGCAAGGGTTTCAAGACCATAGCTTTGGACTTAGGCATCTAAATTCCAACTTAGACAACTTCAGGTGCCTTCGTCTCTTTTCATTATGATTTCTTTGGAAAATGCGGGAGGCAAAAATTACTAGACTAAGAAAAACAGTATCATTAAGGGTTACGCTGCGTGCAGAATTCATTAGAAACAGTGTGTGTCCAATAAAAGAGTAATTCATGAATCATTAGTAATGGCCACTAAACTCATGGGAAGTATCTTTTTGTAATTACTCTTTGGCAGAAAACAAAAAAAAAAAGAACTGAACAACATTGCTAATAGAATATAAACTTTATCTCCACAAAATAAGCTAAAAAGCTTGATGAAGATGATTGGATTAACATGAATAAGGATACATTTTCTGATATTCTTCCCTATCCCTTTAAAAATATTGTGTCAGCTCAATGTACTGAAAATGAAATAGAAGATTTCTATAAAGAAATTACTGTTTTTTAAAATAACAAACTCAAACTTTTCAGGAAAAATTCAGATGAGAGTTACACATACTGCCAGCACTTGGTTCTTCTCTGGCACTTAATAGTTAAGCTAGATGTCTCCTGAGAATTGCACATGAAAAGTAAAATGCTGGTATGGTGCTAATTCTCTCACTGCTCCATATTATATCACAACATGCACATCAAAACAGTAGCCTGTTCTCATGGTAAAATCTTTACAATAAAACTAAAGCATAATTATGTTTAGAAATTATACTAACAAATTACTTTTACTTATAAAAATACTTTATAGTATAAGTAGACCTAAAAATAAGTAGATTTAAGGGTTTTATTCTATAATTGCATCATGTTTCACCTGCTAATGATGACAACAGAAGGCAAAAGTGTACTCTTGCTGTGCAATTCCAAGAGTGTTCTTATGGCAAAATGGCACCTCTTGCAGATATCAAGGGAATTTCATCCTTAGATAAGTACATATCCACAGGGACAATCTACTTTCACTGGATTTACTACTAATAAAAGCAAACAAAGCTATCAACCTTCTGATTTGCTGTGGCTATTTTCCTATGTGGCATCCCGATGCTCCTTGTTGTTGGAGCTCTGAATTGGCCAGTGTTTCAGTCTAACCATTCCATTACTGCAGCAGTAAACATGGTACAAGGATTCTAGGAACCATTTAGTCTAAGCCAAAACCACTACCAAAACCAGTGGGTCTTGCCAGTCCAGCTCTGGCAACTCATTTCACTTCTAGGGGAATTTGGCTTTGAAAGGGATTCAGGTTAAAATAGCTCCTCAACATCACAGGTGTAATTTTGATCTGAGAGTCTCTCTCCAGCCTGGCTCACCAGGCCACCACATGTTTGTGTTGACACAAGTGATGGTGTGGAAATGAGGAAACAATCAGCCAAAGGTAGAAGGGCAGAAGCACTCCTAGCCACCTTATTCCACCGTAATGTTCTCATGGATCTAACAGTTCTTTTCACTCATTCATCCACTGTCTCCTTGCTTCTGAGCGCTCATATGAAATGGCCTTTCTAGCTACAGTGAGCTTTTCTGAGCTCCCCCATCTTCATTCAGCCTGTGATTCCACAGTAGAGGGACATGTACTTTTTTAATTCTAAAATTTATTGCTAGGCACACTCATCGCACTACACATGCATGCACGAAATTATATCCACAACTCAGCTTTATAACTGGAGGTATTTTAAAATTACAGACCACAGGCCAAACACGTATAGAATTTCTTACTCAGAAATGAAGACTATGCTTGATAAAAGAGGTTGGAGAAAAAGTGAAACACAAAAACCTGGAGTATTTCAGAACTGCAGAGCTGCAGTTATTTAGTTCTGATAGGAAATGAACCTGAGATTTTGAAAACTTCTCCACAAACTCCTCTTCAAGTGAAAAATCAAAGAAAAACTGACTGGATACTATACCACATGACCTCAGGGCAGAAACTAAGCCCTGCTCCTTGCTGTTTATTAGCATAGATGTAGTCAATGAACCATCCCTCAGAGTGGTGGAAGAACTTTCTCTTGCAGACAGCTAATGTTGTTTTACAGCTGTAATAGCAAGAAAGCAGAAATCCATTTTGACCACACACGTGAGTTCATGCACATATACACGATCGGGTGACAGCAAGGGGGTAGACAAATAACTTGAGTTACATCAAGAGTATTTTTCAGAAGATTATTATTATCACAAAACCAATGGAAATTTCCTGTATGACCTTTACTTTCCAGACATTCATTATTTACATTCTACCAATGGACTAATATAATGAGAATAGCCTATTTTTAATACCTTTTTATGAACTTCTAAAAAATCTCAATTCCCTTCTGTTTTCTTATTTAGTGCTAGCAGAAGAAAGGTATTTACAAAGAGCTGTTTCTAGCTGTTTCTGTTAAGTTGCATCTATACTTATCTCCTATTCGAAATTACCAGATGCTTTCCTTTCAGCTTCCATTTTCACAAATGACCTTTTAGTCTAATTAATTATCCACATAAAGGATATTTTAGGATGGCATATCTATGGGTTGCCTTGATGTGATATGCAAATATATTGCCAAGTGCTGATGCCATCAACACAGCACCCTCTTGTCATATTCTCCATCAGGTCACTGATTTATAATAAGCTACAGTGGGCTGAGCAGGGATCAAGACAGTGGGGCTTAACACATGCCTTGACATCCTGATATAAAATCATCAGTAGCAACTATTCCCTGATATCAAAGCCATCTACTATTAAGTAAAATATTCTTTGTGTACTACTACACAATACTTTGCTTGGCAGTCAGCCTTTTTCTTGAAGTGCAAATAAATATCATATTCTGCTTCTTCTCTGTCTACACTTACAGGCAGCTTCACAAAGATAATAATCAATTAGCAATGTCCAAGTTCCTACTTTGAAGAAAATGCTGAAGACAGTGCCTTAGGATATCTCTTATTTTTATCAAAATTATTGTACCTAAACAAGGGTTAATATTTACTAGGAGGTAATAGGAACATACAGTAATGATTTCCTGCTTAAATGACGCTGTTTACTGGATAAGTAACTAACTAGTGCATTTTGATTAGATTATAAAAAGGTTACCATTTGTTTCAACCAATCAACAGTCAGTTCCACACATAACGAATTTACATATTTATAATTTGGAAACTTATAAACTATGTTTTATTATAATCTGTGCTTTAAAAAAAAAAATTAATTAAAATATTCAGATGTATTTGAAAACTTAATATACAGAACTTCAAATACTTACAGGATTCTGTATCCATATGAACAGAATGCAATCAAAATGGATACATGATTGTATTTATGTGTTCATTTTAACTCTTGTAACTCTAAAACAGCATTATTAGCTGCTTTTGAGTATCATAATCCTCTCCATTTGTAGTATTCAGTTCTCTTATAATTAGAGGTAGTTCAAGAGCGATTAAAAGATTTATCAAGCGGATCAGCCTTTTTTCCTGGCCAAATCAAACTCAGTCTTTCCCCCTCCCCACCCTCCCATCTCCCATAAAATTCTGCAAACCCTTGCCATTATTTCAGCCAATAGCAATTCTCAAAGTGACAGAACTGAGCCACAAATTTCTTTGAGTAGCTACATCAAATTCACCAGACTTGCTGCTATCAGCTAGAGTGAAGGAAGAAGAGCGATTAACAGATTTGGGGATCAAAAGTTCCAAGTGAATTCAAAGTTTCACCATTATAAAACCAGCATATTTGTATGAAACGCTGTTTCACTGGAAATTTTGAATACATTTATTCATAATCTTGAATATATTTATCATTGCAACAACACTGAATGAAGGTACCGGTTAAAGTCCATTTTGAAGTTGGAGAGCTAAATAACAAGCGCATGGCCACACAAACACATGAGGCAAAGTGGAAGCTCCAATACAGGTGCCCCAACTCAGAGGTTTATAATTCAGTCAAGGACTTCCAATTTTATTGTCACTAGATTCTATGTCTAATCCTGATCCATGTAACATTAGCAAACACACAGAGCAGTTTTGAATTCTTTACCATTAACTCTTTGTTCTTAATTAGATGCAGCTAGATGGAGTGGCAATTCCCCAAGAGAATTTATGAACTTGAGATGTAATTAAACCTTTTTCAGTTCTATTTTGCTCTCACGTATGATACAGAGATCAGTACACAGAAAGAAATCAGTCAGAGGAAAATAAAATGGAAATCTCAACCGCTGGGTCCTGGGGGAAACAGCTGAAAGGCAGGACTTACAAATTAGTTAACAGAAAAATAAATTTTCACCTGAGGATAAAGCACTGGGGACGCTGCTCCTGGAATAGCATGTGGTAAGCTCTTTCAGCACAGGAAAATATATGTGGGGGAAGTGAGGAACACAATTTTCCAGAGGTACTTAAATAAAGCTGGGTGACCTGAAAAATTGTAGAAAATTAACTCAATCAATACATTTCAAACAAATTATGCTTCACACACACACACAATCCTGGGTCTTTTGTAAAGCTCCCTAAGCATTATGAACAGAATCTCTGTATGTATATATGTGGTACCATTACAGTATCTATGAAGAGTTTAATTAAAGAAAACAGAGCTGTAAGAATATAAGATTTAATTAAGATACAAAATTAAACATAACGAGAGGACTGAACAACGCTGATTTGTCATTAAATAAAACAAAACCTAGGAAGTTACTTTTTCATACCTCAAATGCATACTTCTTGAATGTCTTGACATAAAAATCTTACAAAATGAAATATGATCACCGTATTAAAAGTTAAAATTGAAATCAAGGATCTGAAGTTATAAGCTAATTCATTTATTACATGACAGAGCAGTCTCCCCCAAATACCCTCTCTGCAATACAGAGTAACTTCTGTGATACACCTAGCTGGCAACATGTACTGTCCTTAAAGTCTAAGTATGAGTAGAACCAATTATCTGCTACTGAAACCTCACTTTTTTTTCTGAGAATATCCCGACGTTCTTTCAGGTAATATCAAGCAGATTTTAGAAAAATAGGTAGTCTGCTAACATCTACAATTCTGTTGTTTCAGAATAAACAAATATAATAAAGAAAATACAGAATGTGATTTAGATAAGATTGTGAACAGAAACACCATGACATTTCACAAATAACCTTAAAAAAATAATTTTACCTACCGTTTTATATAGAAACCCATGGCAGCTGGGGGACAACTGGAACACTATGAAGCATCTAGAACGATACTGGATGCTACCACTTACACAACCAAATCCCCTCATTTCCATCATGTCCTGTTTTTTCCAACTATTCTCTCTAACAACCTTTCCGCCACAGTGACATTTGCTATTTGCTTCTTTCTCCGAACTAATCGGGTGCTTATCACCCCTTCCTGTTCCATGCCTGTCTTATTTAGATATTAAACTATTGAATCTTGGAGCATCTACAATGCTTTGGCAGAATGAATCCTCACAATATGACCTTATTCGCATTCAGGCCTTTTAAACTACCAGACTAAACAAGATTAAATCCACACCGATTCTCAAGAATTAATTTCAGTATGTCACAAAGCAGAATGATAAACCTTCACACACTTACTCTCATTGCATAACGTTGCAAATGTTTTGCAAGTTTAGATACTTTTCTAACACACGGACTTCAAGAACACATATATTTTCCCTAATCTGGCACAAATAAATTCTTCACAAATGTAACAAAGTAGGATGACCACAGCACAAGTTGCTTCTACAATTACTGATATCTCCAAAGTGACGTTTGCATGTTCCTAGTGTATAGTGTATTAGTACAGTGTATTTCCATGTAAAAATGCATTCATATTATCATTTAGCAATTGTATTTAATTGCTTATGAAGCAACATATAACGGTGTTCATCAGTGTATGATTCTTTATGTCATCTCAGAGTCGATAATCGCTTATAAAAAGATTTATTTTAGTAGAATTCTATTGGAACTAAATGTGGGAGGTCAGTGTAGGATAACAAAAAAAAATTGCCAAAAAATTTATGAAAAGTGATTTTAAAAAAAGCATAAAACCTGAAGCGTTGCTGTTCTTGAAAAATATACATGACAATCTTTTCATTGCTTCATCCTGGATTTAAAAATAGTATCATGCCCAATGTATCTTTGCATTCTTTTTTTTTTTTGACAGCTAACAAACCACATACCTGAAAAAAAAATGCTAACACTAATGAGCCATATCATATAGCATGTCAGTGTCTACTAAGGAATCTACGTCATCAATTTTTATTACGTTAATATACGAGCCATCTAACACTTACAGACTTCATTATAATACCAGCTAAGCTGCAGCAGTATATTTGAGCATTTCAAAACCAAAGAAAACAAAGCTATTTTACAACCACGGTTTTCTGATCATCTGGGAAATACATGTCTAATGCACAATACCACGCATAATAATGATGGAATGAAAGCACTGATCATCCAAGGTGACCCAAACAATTACAGGACAAAAGGTATCTCATGGTAAACTTACTAAAATAGATCTATCACAGAGAGGTCAGAGAAGATGCAGCAAGTGTTCAGAAAACATTTTACCAAGTAAGCCTACCATCTAAATTCTTTTTCTTTACAGTTCTCCCTTGGTGCACAAAATCATGTATCTAATGTAAAACAGTGACAGGAAAAAATATCACCATCTAAAACCCTGGGGATGATGGATGGTATCCATTTCTTGAAACTAAGTTTAGACTCCCAACTTGGAATCTGCTGATACTGCCATTCAATGTCACAGTATTTCTTTCTCTCAAATTTACTACTGATACACACAAAGCCATATGACATAGCAGATAGCCAGAGACTAGTTCACTTACCAAATTTTGAACCCTTTATAATTCTTGTAAGCTGAATAAATATATTTGAGCACTCCCTACCAGAACAGTGAGCCTGATCTCTGTGCAGTAATGTAACCTCAGTGCAACAATGAGAAAATAAGAGGGAGGGGGGGAAAGAAATAAGCAGTTATACTAATTCTCTGTCTCTAAAATGGCTGAGTGAGGATGAAGCAGAGATCAAATCATTTGAATTTATGTTACTCCCACTGATCTACAAAGTCCACTTAAGTTAGTATGAATTTTAGATAGTATCAATGTCTAGGTACTGGAAATGATAAGCCCCTTGTAAATAACTAGTTTGTCTCGCAAGTGAAAGATTAGAAAGATAAGGGTAGTACTATTCAAGAGAGAAACATCTGAAGCACTTCCTAAGTGGCCTTGTGCATATGACAGTGCATACAGGGATTCAAGTTCCCCGTGCCCAACTCAAGCCACGTCCATATGACTGCCCCAGCGCAGTGCTACACTCCTATCGAGCACTTCACACTCACTGCCTGTTCCGTGTCTGAACCGAGTGGCCTGGTGTGGAGAACAGACAGACATTTTGAGCCTTTCTGCACCGTTCAAGGTTGTTATCTCCGTAATCGTGTTTTGGGCAAGGGGGGTGTGAACTCAGACAATCACTGCATGAAATAAGCGGGGTTTTTTTTTGCAAGTTTGGCAGTGGCAGAAACCACCAAGGTCACGTTATACATGTTAAACAATCTCAAGTGCTACTGCTCATACAAAACATTAGCAGGATGGCTGTTTTACAAATAAAACACAGCAAAAATAGTAGTATCTTGGAAGAAATTTAAAAAAAAATTTGTTAAAATATTGAAAAAAAGATGCTCCCAACATAAAAAAGGCCATATATGTTAATTAATTTTAGTGGTTTGGCCTGCCAAATGAACTATATGCATCCACTGAAAAAGATCCACACTGTAACACTTTAAAGAGAGAATGCTTACCATGGTAGAATAAATAGGAAGTTCTTTAAATGGGTTAACAAGCAACAGTATATCACCAATGTAGGTCTGAAAAAAAGAAGACATAATTGCTTTATTAAGTAATAAATTAAATCTTAAGGAGGGTAATGGTTTTCTTCCAGAAAGGACTTTTGCCAAAGCCTCTTAAATCTAGCTATCAACATATTAAACGTAATTCACGAATTCAGAGCTTTTAACTTCATAACTTTACATTGAGATCTAAATTTGCAATTCAGACAGCATTAATTATTCTTTTTGTAATAAAACTGAGTTCTTCATAATGGAAAATTATGCATAAAAGAATTGCACTGCATATATTATTGGTAGATTATTTGAAAGTTAATTTGTAATTTACCATTTGTTAAACTACAAAAATGTGACATGCCTACCACATCAACAAGTTCCTCAAGCAATTTTTTATGGGATAGGTGACATAATTTGGAAATGCTATATTGATTACCCAGAATTGATACATTAAAATATGTTGCTTGTGGGATAAGACAGAGCAACTGATACATATATAAGTTTTTATGCATGTGCATGTGAACATATGTACATGCATATAGAAAAAAAATCCTAGCTATATTAAAAATAGCAAACCAACCACTGATTGCAAAGGTGCCAAGATTTTATTATTTCATATTTAAACACTCGTATGTGAAAGATGTACTTGACTATAAAATTGTAGGTCACCCTTGCTGTTATACTTTTCACTCCACCTAAATAGCTGCTGCTGTATTCTGCTCTTAGAATGCAAAAATGCCAGACCTCTGTCTCTGAAGAGGTCAGACAGCAAACCATCATGTGAACAGTCCCAGTCTTGCTGCCTTTTTCAAAATGAAGTATTTTGATTTGGGGAGGCAGAAAATATTGCCTTTCATAGTAAATGTACTATTTTTCTTGTGAAATTTATTTCCTCTCTCTCGCCCATCCTGACTTCACTGTTGGGTTTTCCTGCAGAATAGAACTTTATTAAGCTTCACGAAACATGAAACAGGAAGTGCTCGGTGCTAAGGAAGATTTTGGTTTGGAATTGGAGTCCAAGGACTTTTCCTTCTAAGTCTGAGAACCAAAGCACCCAAAGGTGCAAGGATTTTCAGCATTGATGCTGACACTCTACCAAAGCACTATGGTTGCTGTTGAGCAGAACATTAATGATCACTGCTTATAAATTCCCATTAGGCTAAGAAGAATGTCACATCAGGGTATGAGATCCTCTTAAATAAAATCTTCAGTATTTTAAAATAAAACATGACTTCCTTTTTATAGATACTGAGTATCTGTGGATCCTCTTGAATTCAGTTAAAGTTATCTGTGTTTGACATCTTTGAAAGTGAGAAAAATCAAAAGGAATACTCATAATAAAATAGGATTTGGTCCATAGTTCTAAAACCCAGAATTTTTATTATCATTGAACACCATAACTGCTTGAATTGAAGTTCCCAAAATTTCAAAAGTAGTCACAGCATCATGCCAATTCCCCATATTCCTTTAGTTTAAACAGCGCAATCAACTTATACATTTAAAAACAATTTGCATGTTTCACATTAACATGTCACTCAGCTGTTCAGTAAGTTAGAAATAAGTTATGAATAACACATGAACAGGGATACCAAATTTTTCAAGTGCAGATTTTTCTCCAGAAGATATCTATGCCTAAGTGGATGCCTCCCAAGTTTAATATGGCAAAACCAGGAAAACCTGCTTTACAAAAACCTTGCTATAATTATTTCATTTGGTATCTAGATGATTAACATTACAATATAGAGAATGATTTCTGTAATATAGGAAGAGATAATGAGTAATTAAATCTCCCATGTGAATTCTAAGCTTTTTAAATGTAAATTTTTTTTAAATTTCCAGTAATCATGTGCTATATTTAAGTTAACATAATGTTAAAGACGGAAAGATCTTTTGGCAGTTTGAGAGGGAAGATTACATGTGCCCATCAATCTGTACCAATACACCTGCTCTGTGAAATAAACCTGATGCATTACTCCATTTTTTATTTCTGCTTTTCCTATATAAACTTGAGAAATTGCAGGGCTTACACACACATATGTCCTGATCCATTTAAATATTAGTCATGCGTCTGGGGCAGATTACTGTCCAGTGCTTATAATAGTAATCCTATTTTTCCTGTTCTCTCATTTGCTCTTTTTTGAAAGCTTACTGTTGATAGGCGAATAGCAACTTACATATATCTGATTATTATTGAAACGCTTCTGAATCTCATAAAGCAGGCTGCTGTCTGTTAGCTCACTCAGAGAAGCCAGGTCGTCATTTGGAGCTGGAGGCATTAGCTTGACCTAGAAAACACAAATTAGAGAAATAAAGTCACTTCATAATCAATCATTCTGTACTGTAATGTTCTAACCTAAAGTATGAACTTGGATTGCTAGGATTTATGGAAAAAAATGCATTATGAGACTGGAAAGTTGTCACTCCTCCCAAACAATTACACCTCATTAATCTTAAGCAAGAAAAGAACATCAAAAATTATTGTCAATGTTAAGGTGCATAACTGCACGAGTCTGATGGGCTCTTAAGAACAGAGACCCCTACTAGAGTGAGATCTGCTATCCATGAACCCATAAAGATTCCCAGCTCAAATGCAGTTCTCCTGCTCTCTTCATTAAATATTTGCAGCAGAAGAAATCAAGATGGTAGAAGTTAGTGCACTTGTAAACTGTCTATTGCACAGTATTTATCAAAGCTCTCGTACTACTCTTCATCATACAGGATTTAAAATTGTACTAGAATTTTTCCTGCAGAATAGAAGGAAGCTAGTAAGAAACAGGAATCACGTTGTCAAGGAGACCAGAAGAGATTCAGAAGCACCTACTTTAGCCAAAACTGGTGAATGAAATGAGCTTAACATTTTTGAGATTTAGGAGGAATAAGATAAGCTCTGCAAGGTAAAGTAAATGCTAAGGAAACCAAACAAAATCCAAAAGACAGAACAGGAGACAGAAGAAAAAAGTCAGGGATAAGGGAAATTTGATTAAAGACAAAATAAATATTGATACATTAAGCAGCGTGCTTATAAATTAGGATCTACAGTTAAAATGTAGGTTGATTCCTTTTTTTATGTCAGCCCAAAGAAAAACATTTTTGCATCTCAGCAGAATACCTAGAAACAGAAAATTCTCATGTGAATGATGGTAGAATTATTTGAACTGCTTGTTCAGAGTTTACTAAAATACTCTCTTTATTGTCTGAGGATGGACAACGAAGATGATCCTTCTTTGTTCTATTGTTCTGCTTAAGCTGAAGGCTCAGGAGAAAAGCAGACACTGCTCTTTGTTGGAGGACAACTCAGCATCCTCAGCCTCTGGCACTGGCATGTGGCGGGAAGTCAGTGACAGAAGCAGCAAGCAGACTGGGAGATTTTGGAGGGAACACGGAGTGTGCTTCTGGGAAGGAGAAGACTCCAAAGGCTTTGGATACTGGTGAGTAACACTGGGTATCTGATCTCAAACTACTGAACGTCCATTGTTTCTGTAGGTTCAAGGTCTAGTTCAGAAATTACAATGCTCTGAGTTCTCTTTCTACACTTGTCAGAGCTGCACTGTGTGATATTGCTGAAGATTTTCATCTTAATGAAATAAGACCATGTATCTTCGTCTACATACACACACAGTCATTCACACGCAATTTTGTAGGCGACCATGACCAAACACTGGGAAGTTTGTACTTGTAAACAAGCAGGATGAATTAGATGTTTTGCAACTTCTCTAAATCATAGATCTTTGGCCCTATCAATATTTTTTCTTCTAAAAAATAGAAGTATTGAATACCAGCATAAAAATACTCAATGAACAGTCATAAAACAGACGGTATTGTTTACTCTTCTATTTTATCAAGAAGAAACAAACGATGCACACCACACATCACAACCACAGAACCACCAGCCCTTATGACATAAAATACGATCTTGTTTTTCCTGTTTAAATATTTCACCAGCTTTACTCATATTCATATGCTGGTATGGTACAAATGAAGTTACAAAACCTTGAAATCTTCTCTAGTCTATAAATAGAGAAATACAAACACAAATTGCAGAATATGAACTTCACACTTCATTTTACACTAAGTATTCTTGTAGGTTGAAGGTTTTTTGTCAAAAAATGACTACTTTCACGTCAGCACAACACCCCTCCCCCCGAGATACCTCTTTTTATCTGTACTTATTACTTGTTTAACTCACACCATGCCACTATGAATATGTCTTAGCTTCCAAGCTTTTTTATGGCCTTAGTTATCCTAATATTACATAGTTGCTTACAGTCCAAACAGTTTTTTATATATACATATATATATACACACACACACACTTGGTTTTTGGTCACTTGCCCAAATCTACCTACTCTTGTCACAAGCTTAATCACTAAAGAAACTGCAAAATAGATCAGAATTAATTCTAAGAAGTGTTACATAGCCTATATGAAGCTCCTCACAGACGGAAGGTATATATAAGTGGGGCTTGCAAGGTCCCAGCTTCTGTTGAGTCCCAGAGCTCTCCAGTACATTTTATCTATGGAGGGCACACATCTACTCTTTTCTCTACTTCAAGCACTCTAGCTGTTACTGTATTTTTGTTTCTTGTAATAGCTCTGGGGATTTTCATAATAATACTGTGGACTTCAAAAAACTTCCATTTTGGGACTGACACAGTGACTGGAAAAATTTTGGGACCTCTTCTTTAGTCTTTAATCATTTCCTTACTCTTCCTCTAAAGATAAATACATTCAGTAGAAAATAATGCTTAAAAGAAGTATATGAGGAAACAGGCAAACTTCCCACAGAAAGCTGTACCCTTTTTTTATCAGCTCTATCAACAGGCAATAAATGTTGATGAATAAAATGGTATAAGTAAACTTCATATGCATGTAAAAGCATGAATATTAACAAGAGATTTTTCAATGTTTTTCTACTCTCCCACTAAAACAGGAAAGGCATGCATCTAAACTGCATTCCATCTGCAACAGATGCTGAACTAGACAAATAAAGTAGCGTTCCATAAAAAAACCTAAGGAAAACGTATCTTACAACAATAGCTCTAGATGTACTAGCTGCATAGATGTACTAGCTGCATAGATGTACAAGGACAAGAAGGCAGTAGTGTCCAATCACACTTTAATGATGCTTTCTATTTCCTTCTTTCCCTGTAAAAATTGTGAAAAAGCACCCCTCATTCCATTAAGTCCGAAAAGTAATAAATGTACAAATGCAAAAAAGTAAGTAAGCATCTCAAGGAGATTATTTACTAGACTACCTAATATAATGATTGTTTCCTACATGTACACGTAAATTTCACAATGCATCTTCCCACAGTCCTCATCTCACTGATTCATTTTTTGCATTAGAATGTACTCTAAAATGGTGGAGTCTATCAAAAAGTTACTGTGACTATTCTCCTTTTTCCTGTCTATTTAAAATATTTTCTTCGTAACATACTTGTATTCATAGGCTCAGAAAGCAGAATACAAGTTCCAAACAAGACAAAGATATGCAGGTTGCCTGCTATATCTGTGTCTTTCTGTCTGCCTATTCTAGAGGTTTATTCCCCACCCCATTAAAATGAATGCAGATTTTTCTATCATGCAGAAGATGGCATTTCTTTCTCTTTTTTTTTTTTGTTTTTAATCATGGCAGTTGGATATAAAGCTGGCTAGAAAACAAGAATTCCACTTGGCAAAAAAAAAGAAAATTGCATTTTGACATTTGTTTTTGATGATGCACATTGGAATAGAACAAAAAGAACAAAATTCCAAGAACTTTTTTCAGTATCTTGTAGAGAGAAAACAGATGAAAGACAGAAGCCTGTGGCCTCCTTGCCTTGTTAGTGTGCTCACCTGGCTTGCAGGAACAAAGCAGGCATAGGTCTTCACTACACTCCCTTGTGTCCTGTCAAAACTCAGAACATCTGTGCCAGAGAATGAGCTTCTCTTAATCTACCTCTATAAAGATTAAACCTACACTAGGCCAGAGACAAATGTCTTCATTTATAAATAAAAGAAGCATTTGGATTTGAGCACCGCCCCGAGGTTCTCTGTATTTTCTGAGCTGTTAGCACACTTCCTTTTACATTCTTGGCTCATGCCAGCTGGCACTCATGCAGATGATACCTCAGTATCATTTAGGTCACATGTCAATGGTCATTTCCCATAAGCTGTTTTGGCACAGCCCCATCTTTTGAGGGAGAAGAGAGTTTTGTCTTATGGGTGAGCACTCACCCATTGCACCTATCCCTTGGCCAGAGAACAGGTCCTGGCTTGTTTTATTTCATAATTTAGGTATAGCCAAAGATGCTGACTCTGTAGATAGATGGTTAGAAATGTGAAGTTCTTAGTTAAACTCCAAGTAAGGGAATTGAAATCTTTTCCCACCAACCTTTTTTCTACAAAGTTAAATATTTGGTGATTCAGCATTTTCTAACACTCTTTGGATCAACATTCACAGCTCAATGAGTAAATAAATCACACAGAAATTACAAACTCTAAATGCATTAAAATCACAACCAATTTGACCTGGTAGTAAACATTATTTACATCATTAATAACTTATTTGTTGGCTCCTTCAAATTCTATTCCTTATCTACTTTTCTGAGCATACAGATGAGTTTTCTCTATTTTTTTGCCTCGATGCACGTATCTAGCTATCATACTGATAGCATGATGCATATTTTATGAGCCATGAAAGAAAAATAGCCATAAATACAGCATAAGTTCCAACAGAATTATGCCTCTGGAAGTTATTGGTTTTTGAGATTTTTTTAATGCTAACAAGGAAGATTCCTATTTACTCATTTAAATTACATATACTTAATAGGATTCACAATCTGCTCAGATAACAATATCTAATGATTTTTATTTATTTAAATACTTGTGTCATTGAAATAAGTATGCATTCTATCTCTTATGTGTAATACTACAATATATATGGTTGTCCCTTGTGTATGTGGTAAGTGATACTAGAACAATCAAAAGGGCATCGGGGGATATTCTATCACAGAATTCATATGGCCAACAACATGTAAACAAGAATTATAAGTCAAAGACCAAATATTTTTTTTAAAAAGACCCAATTAAGAAAAAGAAAATATTTGATCTATATTTGTTTGCAGCATGAAGCACATAATTGAATTCCAGGCCAGCAATTTCAATTGGCTGTCAGAAAAATATCCCTCCCAGCTGAGAGGAAGAAAAATTGCCAGCCATGATAAAATTCTGGAAATTATTCATACCGCTTTCTTTGTTTGGCAGCATAGACCTTGACATTACAGGTGATCAAAGAACATCTTTTACCTAGGAAAATGCAAAAGCTGATACAAGCCAAGAGAGACCCAAAATGCTTTATCAGTGTAGTCATTTGATCCCCATCTCCTATGCTTCATGGAATAAAAATCTTACTTCATGAGAAATAATATTTTGTTAAGGCTTTTTTTCATTATCTTTGTAATTAAAAAAACCTGAGGCTACACATAAATTTGAGCTGTTAGTTTTCTCAAACCAAAAAAGTTACAAGCTTTCTCTATTAAAAATGCATGTGTCAGATGTAATAAAATGAACTTTTTCTCTCTGATCCCCCAATAAAGGCCTAATCTGCATGCCATACTGCCTAAGAACGTATGAAATTTCTGACACAAAGTATGGGAAATATCACGCTGATCTATTTCAATAATATATGAACATAAAATCCAAGTAATGACTCCACATACCCTATTGAAAAATTAAACAGTACATGATTACTTTGAATGTAGTTTGGAATGCAACTGGTAAGAATAAAAGATAGTGCAACTCATTAGAATTAGTATACCCAAGAGACAGAAATAGGGGGAAGGGGTTGTTCAAAGCTCTCCTTTGGTGTCAGCATTAAATAAAAATTTTACTTTCCATATTGTGAAATAAAAAAATAAAAATGTGTCACTTGGAAATATCATCTCTGAAAATTACAATCTACATATTATATACACAAATATGGATGATATACGTATACCTACAGTTCATAATGCATGTCAAGCAGGTATAGAATACAATCCCTGTCCTCACAGGGCAACAAAAACTACATTAATGAGAATATTCAAAGTCCACAGAAATTTTGGTCTTGATTGCTTTTCTTCAGCTACAGCAGTTTTTTTCTTGGGGCCAGAGGCCAGCTTGTGATAGGTATCTCCTTATTCCAGAAGAGAACAGAATGGGAGAAACAAAGCACTGCACATAGTAAGCACTAAGTTTAAGTTACTGCAGCTTACTGTTCCGTAAAAAACTGAGACTGCCAATAAATAACAACCAAGAAACATTAGGAAGAACATGCTGAAACAAGAAATATCTATGTCAGAAAGGCTAGTTTCCAGGACCACAATTATGTCACTCCAAAAAAAGAAAAAACCTCATCTTTTCAAGCGACAAAATATGGGGATTCTTTGGTTTGCTAAAATTAAATTATTTCCTGAAGTGATGAAACTGTTTTACACTTTTTGGTCCATAAGAGCCAAAATGTATTAAGCCCTTGCCAACTGAAAAGTTCTGTTAATCTATGATTTTTTTTAATGCAACCAGTCGTTTAAAAACACAACAACTGAAATAGCATGGTTTCTAACCTATCCCATGTTAGTGCTGATTTTCCAGATAGTACTGTTCCTGCTTATTCATTTCCAAGTAAGCATCACTCCTTACTCAGCAACTGCAGATATCAGGCAAAGTTTGTAGTTTCTACTGCTTTCAAAAGACCACAAGATACACATTTCTTATAGCTCGTGTAGAGTAGAATTTTGGAGAGTTTTCTGTAGAAATTTCTCAGCTAATGGAGCTAAGAGAGATTCACCTTTAATTTTGCTGTCTTGTCTTTGAATCGTAACTGTTGTGGGAAGTTGCACTGAAGCATGGTGAAACATTAGAAGGGGTAAAGTTTTGAAAATCTGCCCTGGAACCTTGAAGTGACTACATCATGGTCGAGGAGAAAATTACCAGCATGAAAACCTCTGATTGCTCTTTCTCACCTAGGAGATTAGATGCTCTTCCAGTTTTTGCGTATGTTTTACTGCACAAAGTGTAAAGCAAAAGACTAGCCTAGAGATAATGAAAACATGAATAGTTTTAGCTAAGTCCATACCAAACCATAATCAAGCAGAAGAAAGTATACATGTTCTTGTCCAGACTCCTGTTGAACATCTAGAATCCTGGAATCATAGAATGGTTTGGGTTGGAAGGGACCTTAAAGATCATCTAGTTCCAACCCCCCTCCCATGGGACGTGATAGTCTCAGCGAGACCCTAAGCTGAAATACCTCCCTTTCTTTTCCTACAATTATAGGAGGGTTCCTCCTAATAGGGTTGCAAGCATTTACTTTTCTGACCAGCAGCGCTTCTTTTTTGGACTGCCTGTGTTTTCATCACATCACTGCACAGTCAGCAAGGCCAGAAATTTTATGACATGAAAACAACATGTAAGCCAGTTGCAAAACGTTTTGTGGTATCTTCTGACTGAATATGGAAATGAGTGCTCTATGGGATTCCAAAGCTGAGGACTTTCAGAGATGGACTTGTATGATTGACACATGAACTCATATGATTAGCACATTCCTCTGAAATGTGTTCCAAAAAAAAAAAAGCAGTGGAGTGTGCATGATTCTGCCAAAGCAGTTAGTTACACAGTTTTTCTGAACTGAACATGGTTTAAATGGAATCAGCATCTTGTTCTTTTGTTATGCTTCAAACTCACAGTAAATTATTTTAAGTGGAAATTCTCCCCTCCACCCCCAGATTCTAAAGTAGTTTTTTTCTTAAATGGCTAAATACTTCCAGAATATGTGTTTCTCGAACACATGTAACAGAAAATAAAACACTTTGTACCAAAAAAAACCCAAAACACCCCAACTCAAACAACATTTAAGTCCTAAACATTCAAAGTTAGGACATACCAGATTTACAAGCAACAGCTAATTGCCTCCTTTTGCATTCACCTTATACGCTGAATGAAATTGTGATCCTGTGGAGAAAACTCTAAAGCGTATCCAAATAAACAGTGCCTGTACCCTAATGCGTTAGCACAAGAGAGGGAGTTAACACTGCAGCTGAAATCTGGCAATTCCAATCTTTAAATTAGTCACTTATTTTGCAACTTAATATTCCTTAGACATTCTTTTTGTTTTTGCAGTCTCCCAGGTTGTGTTTCTTTCCTTTGTAAACCGAAGTGAGAGACGAGAGCACACTTTGAGTAGTGCTAACAGTTGTCCAGTTGTGCCCCCCCTGTTGCGAAACAGGAATAGAGTTTGAGGAGCTCTGAGCCCTCTGACTGCCACAGCCCCTGACCTGCCACCAGTAGCTGGTAGCAAGCAGCTGTTCAATTTGCAGAGAGGGAACTCTTTGCAGGACCAGACTGATGCAGGGAGTCATCAAGGAGACAAGGCTCCACAGTGCAAATGATATTGCTGTGTGGTGAGGGTGGTGGGGGGGAATCACTATGGTCTTCGGCTTCATTAACTTCACAATTTCCAGACTTAAGCACTAACAAACACTTCAAGAAACCGCATGCCATTACCTGTTCAAGTTTGGTTGTAGTGTTCACAGTGACATTTTCAGATGCACTGTCTTGAGATTGCTGCTTACATAAACCTTTAGCTGCATCTTTAAACATGGTGTCTTTCTCCAGCAAACTGTCTCGCTTGGCAATCGGTAAAGCCAGGGGATTGCTACAAAGAGAATCAATAAAGCAATTATACTCGTCTTGAAGATGTCAGACAAACAAAAGATCGCCAAATGTGGGTGGCACAAACACAGAACTAAGACACAATTCAGGGCTGAGACATGAGTTCCTGGTCTGAGCACAAAAAATAAATTGGTGAGAAATAAACTGTTCACATAGGTTGGTCTGTTCCCAAAGACAGAGTAAACCACTTTGATTTAAAATTCACCTTTATGCATATCTTTTCTGAAGCAGAACTGAGCAAGCTAAAGAGAATATGCATGAGTCTGCTTTTGACAGCACTAGGCTGGCAAATCAATAGCCAATTTAAAAATGGAATTTAAAATACACAATTAACCTACGCAATAGTGTTTTGAAAAATAATGTTTTAAAACAATTCAATACATATATTGCCATTGCAGTTAAAATTAAATTCCATCACTTTTTATCTTCCTTTTAATCAGACTATATTGAAGATATATTTTATGACCAAAAGCTGCTTTGAATTTGTGATATGCTAAAAGAAAAAAAAAAACGACAAGGAAACAGCAGACAAATTACTGCAATGATACACAATAATTTTTATTCACATGTAAGTTAAACCTATTGTTACATGCGTGGGGATGTTTTCCTTACTGACATTTCAGACAATATCACACTTGTGAAAAACAACAATGCCAAAATCTTGGATGATTTTGGCAATGTTGTACATCCAGAGGAATTAGCGAGGAATCAGCTCCAGGAGTTGAGAACACAAACATCTTAAAAAATAATCATCTGGGCTCTGACAGTGCAAATAAGACAATCTCATGGAGTGTGCAGCAGCTTCTTGCCAAAATGAGCACATAATTTCTTTGAAAGAAAATGTGGACTCAATGTGGGAATGTGGGAATTGTGCATTCCACTAGGGATAAAGCCCAGATGTCAAAGTTAGTTTAAAAAAATATTGTTTTTACTCTAAGTTACTGTTTGATCACTGATTATAATAAAGCCAGAATTATACACACAGTTTACTGAAATAAAATGAAGAAGGACCCATAACTAACATTGATTTCAATTCAGGATAAGAACTGCTGTTGGAAACAGAACTGAAACACAGTTTTAGAAAGGTACAGTCCTAAACAGAGATAAAGCACCTTCTAAGCAGAATTCATTGGAAAACAAGTCAAAGTAGTTTACCATTGAAAAAAAGATACATGAACAAAGCCTTTCTTTTGATGAAACCCTAAATCTGCAAACATTGAAAGAATTAGTTTCAACATTTTGTAATGAAATATACACAATTTCTTTTCCAATGATGTTTTGTTTCAGGCATTTTAATGTAAAATGTCTAGAGGAACACTAGTGAAAGCAAAAATTTCTATTTACTGATTTGATTTACCTAAGATAAATTTGTCATATGTTTGTTTACCAAATGTCACATAGACAAAAGATCCAAGAACCAACTGTTTTTGCCTTTTTTCTTGATTTGACTGCAGAACAGAAAAGCCATTATCTATTTTTGTGAACTTGGCAATTAGATGTCATAGAATAAGAGATATCAGTTGTTAGATGGTAGAAGAAATGAAATAGCTGTGACACCCATAAGCAGAAATTACTAATACTAATGCACATTTTACCCAGACTCAGAATTAAACAAAACATAATTAAATATAAAACTTTGGCTTTGAGTAGTCTTTTGCTATTGCCCAAAGCTGCTCAAATTCCTTTGGTCTGAATTATTTTTAAGATTGAATCACAGACAAAGAGAAGAAAGATTTAAAGAAAAGCATAAGCCAAATGAATTCAAATATTAAAAACTGAAGCACTGCCACTTATAACTTTTTATTATTCATGCGATGTCCGTTTTAAATTGTGAAGATCCAGAATTTTTTTGCTGTGAATTTGAACCTTACCTATTTAATCTTACCACTTTTGTGTTAACTATACAACACACATTAGAAACACTTCTTAAAATTTAGCCATAAACTCCTCTCAACCAAATAAACTTTTCAGGTGTCACAAAAGAGAAGTAGGTTGTAAATCACAGAAAAGTTGAGGAAAAAAGGTGCCTACTGTTTCCACAGATGCATTTTGAACTTAAGAAGACAATAATAATATGACTTAACAGGCGTGCTGCATGTATTGATGTACAGGAGAATAGCCTATAATATCTCAGAAATGCACATAATTTAATAGGATTTAATGATGGAAATGCTGAAATATAATTCTTATTACAACAAAAATGTGAATGTGTACAAGAAATAAAAACATATTAAAATTACTCCAACAATTCATTATGACTCAGGTTCAAGAAGGCACTGTGAAAAATAAAACTGAAATAAAATGTTTCCAGAAAACAGCGGCTTTTTAGAAAAATACTTCTATCAACATTCATATGTATTTCTATTAGTCACAAGTCAAGGAATGCCATGGAAAATTGAACTATAGGACAGCACAAGAGAAGATTTTATGTTAATGTAGGCAAGTGGATTAGCATGACCTGCCTTCTTTATGAAAATTAATGGATAATTAATAGATAATTAACCACAAAGGGAGACTTAAGCCAAAATAATGTTGCATAATAGACAGGAAGGAGAGTTATCTAGGATAATTTTATTTGAACATGGTAGGACTGTTGCTACTGGCATACCTAACTGGGAAAAAATCTTGCATGTTATATGGAGGAATAGCCATTTTAATTTTTAGGTGTATAAGCCATCATATATGGAATTAATTTGAAATTCTGTGTAGGTTTTTTTCTTTTGGATAAACTAAGATGGTTTTCTATAATTTGCCACCATCTAGCATGTCCTTGTTGTTTTTTTTAAAAAAAAAAAAATCATACAAAATACTGGAAGCTGACAATCAAATAATTGGCAGTTTTATCATCAATATTTGAATCATTACAGCAGTTTATAAATTGGTAGAAAGATGACATAAAAAGCAGATTCTGCAACACCATTTTCATGGGCTCTTTGAGCTTATAGCTTTTACTGGAGACAACTTTTTGTGATCCTTCCACAGGCAATTCTGAGATCCTCCAAAGAATTTCTAAGCCAGACAACATCTGTAAACAACGTAATCTCTTAAATTTCAGTCTAAAAAACTTTTTAAAGTTACACAACAGAAGCTTCAGAATGGATTAAACACTCAAGGGTGTTTGAAACCACTAGAATAATTGAAATGCAAGTTGCCACATAAATGGTTAAACAGAAATGCTCTGTAAGAAGAAAAATATTATCTCTTTTCTGCCTTGTTGTCTCAAACACATCTATGTATATTTTATTTCACAGTCTTCTGCTGATTTTGAAACACATCTGTTACTATAATTTATATTTAGTTACTTAGATACATATCAGAAAATATATAATGTGGTTAAGTTAGCATTACTTTGAGTATGAGTTCCTAATTTTTTAGTATTTATTACTACCTAAATGACTGCACTATTTGTGTGCTTAGGGACTATTTCACCAATAAAAGTTCTACTAGTACATGGACTAAACTAGAACTGCAGTGGTGATCATTGCAGCCATATCAGGAGCCTAACGTCACCTTTAAACAGATATAGGCAATTTAATTTCCTAAACTATAATATTAATGTATTCTGGTGCGGGTATTTTTGCCAGTGGAGTAAAAAAATTTCTTCTGATTGTACCATTAAAATTAAAACTGACAAAACTTTCCAGCACAGACCTTAGGTTTGCTGCATTGATCAACTTTCAAAAAACCTCATGATATTAGTAAAATTCTGTCCTTTAGCTAATTTACTTGGTCAAGTTTCAAAAAAGCTCGAACGAGCTATGCTGGAGCAGGTACACCCATGAAGGTACTGCAGCTTGTGGAGGACTGATGCCGAATGACAGGAAAAGGGCAAGAAAGAAGGAGTGGCCGAGAGAAAGAGCTGCAACCCTGCCCTGTTGAGCCCTGAATCCTTCACTGAAGGGATTAAGTGCAACTTGCAGCAATAACAAGGGAAAAGAGAAGAGGTGCTTGGAGTGAAGTTGAGCTTCAGAAAGGGGTAGGAAAGGTGTTTTCCCTAAGTGTGTAAGTGTTTGCTTCCTTTTTTGCTTTCCTTTTTCAGCAGTATAAATCTAACTACAAATTTGTAACTCCTGTTATCATTTTATCTGTGATTGCATATACTTTTACTTTCAGGACTTTTCCCTGCTTTTCTCATAAGCAATGGTAATTTTACTAAATTATTGCCATCTACCTTAATAAAAGGATGTTTGGGTCTATATTTTAACCTCTAGTAATTCTGCTATGGCAACCTCAGATAATTTTACTGACAATTATAACAATGTATTTTATTACTTATAGTCTCTATTTATAGAATTAAGTTGGACAAAAAAAAGATGAAAGATACAAATACAAAAGATAATTCAGCAGATTTCCAAAATGAGATACTTGACCCATCAAATCGCACAGAATCACAGAATGGTTGAGGTTGGAAGGGACCTCTAGAGGGCATCTTGTCCAAACCTCCTGCTCAAGCAGGGACACATAGAGCCAGTTGCCCAGAACCAGGTCCCAGTAGGTTTTGAATGTCTCCGGTGACACACAGACACGATTCACAGATTGAAAAATACAGTTCAAATGATAATCTGGCCTCAGTGCGTCACTCTTAACAACAGAAACACTTACAGTTTATTGGAAATTCTTGGCAGATCATGGACGATCTCTTCATATGGCTCTTCTTGAGATAAAGTAGAAACAGTTAAAGGGTCTTTCATTTTTTCCTCCCAAACAATTTCAGCCTTCAGAAGCATTTCCTCAATAAACTCAGAAGCTGCAACATCTAAGACATTGGAACATGAACATATCAGACAAAGAAAACTGAAGAAAAGCTCCTCTCAGTTCAAATCTCTACATCAGATTAAGATTAAGCATCCAGATAGATAAAATTAAAAGAATGCTCAGACATTAATCATAAAAATAATACTTGAAATTACTGAGAAAACAAACGCAAAGCAAATTCAGTGTGGAATTAAGTTGCCATTTGCAAAATCTCAAAACCATTCTCACTGTGTAGTAAACTGAAGTATTATTCAATGATTCATAGGACTTCAGGACAAGCAACATATCTACTTTCAACTCTGTACTGCAATGAAAAGGTGTATGGAAATCTTTTTCAAACCTTTTCTATTTCTACAAACTATATATTTGCATGTCTTGCACGTACAGAAGTGCTGAAATCAGTTGTGTTTACACGCCAGAATTATAGTTAACTCATCTCTGTTAACACATACTAAATGTTGTTAGCTAGATGTATTGTTACGTGATCTCAGTTTGGTCCATAGCCTTGTATACAAATACAAACTAGCATGTATCTAACCACAAGTGACTTTCCTGAGGTTAAGCATCATGAAGTTCCCTGTGAAGGTATTTGTGGGTGGCACATTATTCGAAGTATAACGTATCTTAGTTTATTATTCAAAGGAAGTTTCTCCTCATAATTTGGCAGAAAGATTCTATTTTCTACACTAATGGGTTTATTCTTCATTTTATCCTATGCATAGAAGGCTGAAAAAACATATTTCTTCTCTCCAACACTGCTATGTAGCATTACTTCATTAGCCCTGCTTTGATCACTGGGTGAGACCAGTGGATCTAGACCTCCTTCCAACCTAATATATTCTGTAATTCTGTTATCTTTATAGCCAGTGCTTGAGCTCCCTGTTGTTATCTGGTCTAAGAAGGAGCTGTCTTCTGTGGGCAACAACAGGTGCCACACTGGAAAACTGGATGGTGAATTTGTTTTCAGTCAACACCTATGGAGATTCCAGTTCATGAGACTATGTACTATCATCAGTTGAGACAGAAAGGAACTCAGTAAGAAGTCACCAAGGAAGTGTAAATGCAGCTACCACCAAGGCACTGAAGAACTTCCAAGGAAGAAACATTAGTAAAAATAAATAAGGAATACAACAAGTGGAAAAACATTCGATCATTTGATATGATATTCTGCATGGTCGTGACTAGCAGTTCTCATCAATATAAGAAAAAACATATGTAGACACATGCATATGTGTGTATAACTCCACACACTATACAAACTAAATGTACACATATATATATATATGTGTGTGTGTGCATTGTAAAAGCATAGACTCATAGAATGGTTTGGGTTGGAAGGGACCTTGAAGATCGTCTAGTTCCAAACCCCCTGCCATGGCTGGGGACACCTTCCACTAGACCAGGTTACTCAAAGCCCCATCCAACCTGGTCTTGAACACTTCCAGGGATGAGGATCTACAGCTTCTCTGGGCAACCTCTTCCACTGTCTCACTGCTCTCAGAGTAAAGAATTTCTTCCTCATATCTATTCTAAATCTACCTTCTTCCAATTTAAAGCCATTTCCCCTTGTCCTATCACTACATGCCCTTGTAAAAAGGCTGTCTCCGGCCTTCTTGTAGGCCCCCTTCAGATACCGGAAGGCTTCTATAAGGTCTCCCTGGAGCCTTCTCTCCTCCAGGCTGAACAGCCCCAGCTCTCTCAGCCTGTCTTCATGGGAGAGGTGTTCCATTCCTCTGATCATCTTTGTGGCCCTCCTCTGGACCTGCTTCGACAAGTCCATGTCTTTCTTATCTTGCGGGGCCCAGAGTTGAACACAGTACTGCAGGTGGGGTCTCACCAGAGCAGAGTAGAGGGGCAGAATCACCTCCCTTGACCTGCTGGCCACACTTCTTTTGATGCAGCCCAGGATACGGTTGGCCTTCTGGTCTGCGATCACTCACTGCTTGCTCATGTTGAGCTTCTCATCAACCAACACCCCCAAGTCCTTCTCTTCAGGGCTGCTCTCGATCCGTTCTCCGCCCAGCCTGTATTTGTGCTTGGGATTATCCCGACCCAGGTGTAAAACCTTGCACTTGGCCTTGTTGAAATTCATGAGGTTGGCATGGGCCCACCTCTGCAGCTTGTCCAGGTCCCTCTGGATGGCACCCCTTCCTTCCAGCGTGTCGACCGCTCCACACAGCTTGGTGTCACCAGCAAACTTGCTGAGGGTGCACCCAATCCCACTGTCCATGTCACCAACAAAGATGTTAAACAGCGCCAGTCCCAATACCGACCCTGGAGGAATGCCATTTGTCACTGGTCCCCACTTGGACATTGAGCCATTGACTGCAACCCTCTTAGTGCAACCATCCAGCCAGTTCCTTATCCACCGAGTGGTCCATCCATCAAATCCACGTCTCTCCAATTTAGGGACAAGGATGTCATGCAGGACAGTGTCAAATACTTTTCACAAGTCCTGGCAGATGACATTAGTTGCTCTTCCCTTATCCACCAACACTGTAATCCTGTCACAGAAAGCCACTACAATTATCAGGCACAATTTACCCTTAGTGAAGCCATGCTGGCTGTTACCGATGACCTCCGTATTTTAGTATAACTAAGCTAGAAGGAAAGTAAACAGTGTCATAGTAACTACTACGTACATAACACACATGGATTTTCACCTACCTGAAGGCTTTTCATTATTGCAGTTAAGAAGATTGGGATTTGCCCAGTGCATCAAAAGCAGCTTCACAAGGTTTGTCTAAAATGGGCAAAAACAGAGGTGTCTGAAATGGCAGAAGTAGGACAGAAGCAGTATACCTGTCAGTTTTTTCATGCCTTCCTGCACTAGCTGAAATCGTATGATAAACCATAAGCAACACCTCCAAAATACCATCTCCCACAGATACTACACACTTTGGTATAAATCACAAAAGGCAGAATAAAATACAGTTCCTGTACGATTTCAGTGTACCCTCAGCTTAACTCCACCCCCAAAGTCTCCCTTCATCCTTACATGTGTAAACAAATCTGCATCAGTATGGAAAAAAGCTAACCCTCCATCACCACTTGTTGTGACTTAGATCACAAATATTTCTTTATGCCTAACTAATTCAACAACTGTGTACCATCATTGTCAAAGGGAACTGCCTCACAGCCATCATGGAAGTAATTCTGTTCTCTGTCAGTAGTAGAAATTGGCACATTTATCTTGTGTTTACCAAATCCATTTAAGGTATTAGTAATGGTAGCAATTATAGTACAGTAGAGTAGGTTAGAGTATCATATAATGAAAAAGTCTAAAACATATTTTTCAATTCCTGCAAGAATGCTGCAAGCAACTGTTTTTAGAGAGCTCTTCTATTGCTGCACTGAAGTCTCTAGAGATAGTTCTCCATCAAAGGCTGTAGTATGTCTACCCTGATAAATTGGTTGGTCAGAAAGGAGTAAGAAACTGCACAAGGAGCAAAAAATATAGAGCTCAAGTAAATGAGAGAAGTGTTTGCACTTTTGGATATATGCTAAACCAAACAGAATTTATAATGGAAATTTAACCAACAGGGGAGGCCAGGATGAGCACAGGGGAAAATAAGCTGTGAAGAAAAGAAAGGATTCTTCAGAGCAGAAGAGAGCTACAGATAAATGAGACCTGAATTAGAAGGCAGCTAAGGGAAAGGAAAGTAATTTGGCATAAAAACAAGCAGTAAATAAATAAATAAACAAATAAAGGCTAAAAAGGAAGGAAAGCAGCACAATAAAAATAATAAAATTTAATATAGATTCAGTATATAGGAGGTAACTCACTACAAAATACCATGATAAGGAGGAATCAGCTAAATGCAAAAAAAAGTCCCCAAACTTCTAAACACAGAAAAACAGGAAAATCTTGTTGCAAATTTCTATAAAAATAAAAAGATCTTGCTCTCATCAGCTTTCTAATGCTGGTTTTCCATCCTGGCAGTAAAAGCAAAAAAACCCAGCAAACTGTGGAAGCAGGGAGGAAGCTATAACGGGTTTATTTCCAAATCCGATTAGCCCTGATTTCAACTAAGAACCCTCAACACATATATCTGTGTTTTTTCATTACGAAAATATGGAGCATGCTTAGTCATCGAGCTGACTAAATCAGCAGCAGCTGCATAATCTTGTTAACAGCCATTATGAAAAGTGGTAGTGGTTCTATCAAAGGGGGGTGGGGTAAGTGTACATTCAGTTTAGTAACAAAACACAGCTTTTTGGGTTACCAAAGTTCTGGATTTATGCCACAAGAAGTACCTTCCATACTGCAATGTCAATGCTTCCGGCTGCCAAAGAAATAACTCCTCCTGGAAATCCTTGATGCACATCACCAAGACTAAGGTATTCATGTCACTGCTAATTTCAATTACCTGTTTTTGGATATGCAAACCTGTCTGTGTTAGTTTTAACCTCATTCACTTATGTTTTAGAAGGAGTATTTTAAAATCTAATAGCCAGATCTTCAGAACTCAGCCTAAAAGTAGAAATTTTTGTAGAATAATTAAGGAAATTACAATTATCCTAAGGTATTTCAATGCAGAGTTACAAATAAAGTAGACACAACTATTTTAAGAGAAATTGCAATATCTAATGAAATATTGTAGACTCTAAGAATAAAACGAGAGTACATATTTTGATTCTTATTTTCCAGTGTTGCCTTTGCTAATTCATACAAATGAAAAAGCCAGAAGCTTTTTCATCAGGCCAGAAGCTGCTTGCCCTCATTTTCAAAGGACTTCAGAGACCCTTCGTGCTTTACCTATTCCCTCCCATTTAGCATTCAGATTCTAGTTCCCACCTCACATCAGTCTGTGACTCATTTTCAAATACCTATTTCTGCATTTTTGCTAGGCTGCATCTTATACTAGTAAGGAAGTCTTCAAAATATCTGCAAAACTGCATTGTAAACCTCCATTCACAGCCTGTTCTGATGCGATGCTTGCCAAACAAAAACAGGTAAGGCCCTGCCATTCCACCATTCAGGTGGATTGAAAAACGGCTCAATGGCTGGGCCCAGAGGATGGTAATCAGTGGAAAGTCTAGGTGGAAGCTGGTAACTAGCAGTGTACAGCAGGGATCAGTATTGGATCCAATCCTGTTCAACATCATTAATGATCTGGATGATGACACCAAACTGGGAGGAATGGCTGATATGCCAGAGAGTTGTGCTGCCATACAAAGGGACTTTGACAGGCTGGAGAAATGGTCTGACAGGAACCTCATGATGTTCAACAAGAAGTGCGAAGTCCTGCACCTGGGGAGGAACAACTCCAGGCACCAGGACATGCTGGGGGTTGCCCAGATGGAAAGGAGTTTTGCAGAAAAGTATCCGGGGGTTCTGTGAGACCTCAAGTTGAACATGAGCCAGCAATATGCTCTGGCCACAAATAAGGTCAATGGTATCCTGAGATACATTAGGAGGTGAGATGCCAGCAGGTCAAGAGAGGAGATCCTTCCACTCTAAACGCTGGTGAGGCCACACCTGGTGTACCATGCCCAGTTCTGGGCATCTCAGTACAAGACAAACATGAATACACTGGAGCGAGTCCAGCAGAAGGCCACTAAGATGATTAAGGGACTGGAGCACCTCACACGTGAGGAAAGGCTGAGAGAGCTGGGACTCTTCAACCTAGAGAAGAGAAGGCTCAGCAGAATCTCATCCATGTGTGTAAATACCTGAATGGAGGGTGCAAAGAGGACAGAGACAGGCTCTTTTCATTGGTGTCCAGTAACAGGACTAGAGGCAACGGGCACAAACTGAAACCCAGGATGTTCTGTCTGAACATCAGCAAACACTTTTATATGGCGAGGGTGACCTAGCACTAGCACAGGTTGCCCAGTGAGGTTTTGGAGTCTCCATCCCTGCAGACATTCAAAAGCCGTTTGGATGTGGTCCTGGGCAGCCTGCTGTAGGTGGCCCTGCTTGACTAGGGGAGCTGGACTAGATGACCTCCAGAGGTCCCTTCCAACCTCAGACGTTCTGTGATTCTGTGTAATGTGGAAAAGGTTGCCTACAGCCTTTACGAAAAAGATCATTTATTCTCCATCAGAATCAATCAAGACAGAATGCACGATCAGATGTGCAGGCAGACGACCACAGTTACACTAAAAGAACTATGGGGTTTCTTTTCAAAAAAAGAAAAAAAAAAAAAAAAGGCAGCCTCCCTACAGTGAACCTGAGTGTTAGTCCTCAGAGGAAATATTACAAAGAAATGCAGTACAATTCACATTAATGGGAGTGACACTTATGATCTAAGGAGCTAGAAAAACACACACAGACGAACAGACAAAACACTGACTGGATGTGGGGACACTGGAATTGAACAGTTCTTTAAACCTAATGAAACATGGAGTGCAACGCTGAAAATAAGAAGCTATAAAGGAAAAAACAAAGGCAGCATAAATAAATTTACGTCAATAGGCACATTATAAACCCTTCAAATACAATTTCACCTGGCCAAAAAATGGGCCAAATTTTACCACGCATTAAATGTTAGCTAAGAAAGCCCAACACTCAGTTTCATAAACCACAGGCTTAGGAGCACCAGTGTTGGCCAGATAACAGACTGTGAGGCCTGTTGCCAGAGATAAGTAGCTGCAGTGACAGGGTAGGAAATACGGGGCATGAAGGCGTGATAGAGATTCCTCAGGAATCTCCCTACGCACTTGAGGCTGCAAAGGCAACTCCAAACTGCTCTCAAGCCATGTTAGTTTTACTGTTAGTGAATTAGTCAGGGAGCAGAGTCAGTACTCTTGAAAAGTGTCTTCCTCTCCTGTATGGTCAGATATTTTCCTCCAAAGCAACCGACTGGACAATAGATCCATGCCAGCAACTGCAAAGGATTAGCTGCTGGCTCTGGCTGAGCTTTGAACTCTTGAATTATTATCCAAGTCCCAGTGCCACTATCTCAGATCATTTATTCCCTTTTCTTTACCATCAGAGAGATACCTGCCTAAGTTGTAAATTCAGAAAGCTGGAGGTTTTATGCAAATGCCCTGATGTGCTACTTTGGACAGCAATGAATATGCATCATCCAGCTTGCACATACCCCCAGCAGTAAATTCCTTCAGTCCTTCACTTTTCTTCCTTGTCAAAACCAACATTTTTCTCCACTCCTCTCTTTCTGTTTCAAAGTTGCACATTTTCTACCATCCCTAGTGACCTGGTTCACCATCCATCTTTTATTCACACACCTCCATTGTTTCTTATTGCTCAGGCCCTTTTTTCTCTAATTCCTGTATCTGAGACCTCCAGCTCATGTATCACCCCAACTTGTTTTCTTCTACCCTTTTATTGGTGCTCTTATGCCTTTTTTGTGGGACAATCCCATTTTTCTTTTCCTTCTTGACATCTATTCCTCAGTTCTCTTTGACTAAGGCCTCCCCACTCTCTTCCTGCAATTTCCTTCCACCTGCTGTCACTTCTTAGGTTCCCACTCCATTTTCTCTGGATATGGTCCCCAGCATGCTCTCATCCACAGTGAGACAAAGCCACATAATAGGAAACTAGTTGATCAACAATGTTAGATCAAAATCAGTACTATTTTGGACTGTCAATCTTACACTATTGCGCAAACCACAGTGAAACCCCCAAGTATTATTTTAATATCTAAGGCGCTTATTCACTAAACACAACAAACCCTAGGCAGAACGCATGAAATACCACTGGTTACACCATTACTATCAGCAGTCTTCACCACTGAATAAGATGGTCTACATCTTCACTCACAAGACCCAGTTTTCAATTGCTCATAATGCAATACTTCACTGGGTTGGAAAAATGCATGTTTCCTTCACTGTGTGATTTTTGTTAGGCAGTTTGCTAGGATTGCTGCCTGTGAGTGCTTATGATTTTTTATTTTTTCAAACTAGGCAGAAAAATAAATCAACCAAAAATCAAGCACTTTTGGGAGCAGAGTGTGGGAAAATATATTGTTCAACCCTTGTGAGCTCCAATCTTTGTATGATGTGAAGACTTTGTATCTGGCAGAAGAAGAATTCCGTGGGCTGAGAATATTCCTATGTCTGTTTGGAAAATTGTCAAAATTTAGCCAAGTTTCAGACCTTTGAAAAAATCATAGCCACCAGATGCTTACAAGACAGTTTTTAGATTATAATGGGTAAGTCAAAGAGCCCACCTTCGCTAGTATGGTCCGCTGTAGGCCTAAATGTTAGTCTAACCAGTAACAGTGGCTCTTTTTAAACATCCACTTGGATGTTTAAAAGATTTGCAATAAGAACATATAAATCAAGGAAGTAGTTTCAATTTTTGTTATTACTATTATTATTATCATTACTAAGATTCTATCATAGAAGTGCTGTAACTTCATGCTAGCCATATATTCAGCAGAGGGAATACATAAGATCAGACAATTCATCAAGTAAAAAACTGCTTAGAATAACACTGGAAAGTGTTATTTAATGGAAGGGAGTGATAATCAGCACTTCACTAAACATCAAGGGCATCAAGACGCAAAGTGCAGGTTAGGGACCTGTGTTCACTTCAGCTACTGGGAAGAGAAAAAAACAAAAGCAAATCCCAAGACAGAGACTCCCAGCATTTGGAAGTAAGGCAATTATTAAACTACTAGAGTTACTGTGAACTGAGTTTTGAAGATCATATATTTGTTATCCAAGACTGAGTCTCCCTTAAAGCCAAAGTCTCATATGTAAACCCCTAATTAAAAGCAGTATCATTCAGAAGCTAAATAGCATTTTCGCTGCCATTGCAAATCTCATCCATAGTACTGCTCTAAACACAGGAAACCTCATTACAGATCTCCCTTCTTAATACAATATAGATGAGGAAGATATTTTTTCTATTTGACTGCAGAAAAAAGGGGACCATAACCACCTGTGGTCAGCAAAGTGGAACAGATTAGTAAAAGTAGGTTGCGGGAATGAGACTAGCAGCAGGGTAGAAAGAGTGAAGGGGAAAAAATAGAACAGAGCATGGATAAAATGCTGGGCTTTGGAACTAACAGCATGAAATAAATGAAGTGAAAGGGAAAAAGAGAGACGTGGCAAGGAGCCAGGATGTAGGTAGAGACAGACTAAGCAGAAAAAGAAAACGAAAGAAGAAAGTGACATGGTGACGAAAAAACACTGAGATTGGACAAGGAAGATTGGGACTGTAAGCAAGTGGGAAAAAGGGATAAGTATAACAGAAGGGCAGGAAGGTTGGCATGAAGCCAAAGTACAGAAAAGAGAAAGCTTGGAAGAGAACCAGGGAGAGGAGGAGGGGCAGAAAGTGGCTGTGCAAGGAAATTAGGATTGGGATAAAATGTGTATGGAAGGACATGAAGCCAGGCAAATGAATGGGACAATAAAGCAACAGAATAAAGGCAAGAATGGAACAGACTGGAGGCAATGGGACAAATAAGGTTATGTGTGGGAGGAATGAACTGTAAAGATTGTGGCTGTTCATACACAGAGCCTGGAATGGAACCCAGGTTCCCCAAGCGTCACCACTACCTTTCTGCAGTCAGTGTGTTTAACCTATATGGCCTAAGATTATGCCTTTTAAACCTCTGGAATAGTTCAAGTAAAGAAGGACAATCTAATACTGTTTTCAGCTATCTAAGCAAGTGACAAAGGTTACCTAAATTTTTTTCTGCGGCTGGAGTAAAGCCTTCAGCAGTCTTTACTTCAAGACTGATGACCTACATTTCTGTTTTTCAACCCACCAGGAAATTAGACAGAGAAAAAAATAAAATAAATCAGGGAAAAATATTATGTGATCTTGTGATTAAAGATGCTTACAAGTTATGTTCTTACAAGTTATATATTAATACTACAGAGAGAATCATAAATCTGGCACTTCGCAAAGTTTGTACCTGAACAGTTTTATTAGACTTCTTTTTCATATATGCCTCTCATATATGAGATAAAGTTACTACAGGTGGTATTTCAAGGAAAATGAAATTTATATTGATGACTGAGATCCTGCAATAATCAAATAAGTATATAGTGTACTCTGTGCACATCTCAGCTTCAAAAACATACAGGAAAACACTAAGAATTTTATAGTAATTTTGTAAATTGAGGTTGTCCCTAGTCTGTATATGAAGCTCAAACTTGTAAATTTATTTTCTTATCATTTGGTATTGTGTGAATCTAGCTTTTCTTCCCTTAGTGTTCTGTACCCATGATTAGCATTTGAATCATTTATGAAAACCTTCTGAATATATTGAGAGTGAAAGAAAGATATCACAGGCAGAAATCCCAAAGTGGTCTCTCTGCTTGAGGAAAATGAGTGTAATTTGATCTGAAGGGAAATAGTGCTCTTCTACCTGAGTACAATCACACATGCCAAAGATGAACAAAAAGACTAAAGAAAAGAGGGTGAGGTATGTCTGGATAAAACATTCTTTAGAGGATTTTCTGACCATAAATGAAAGATTCCAACTGCTTGACAGGGAAAATATCTATTCCCTAAGTGACTATACACTATTCTTTTTTAAATACTGAACAAGTACCCCCTTCTTTAGGCTCTTCTCATTGAAAACATTTGTGCAATGTGTTTGCAGAAGTCCAGAAACTGCATTCAAAGGAACTGCTATGGCAATGACTAAACTTGCATGAGATTAAATATAATTTCCTACAATGAGTTCGGATATCCCATCTACATTGGAGCATATTCTAATGACGGATGTGGATTTTTTTCTATTTCGAGTTCAACATGCACCTAAAGAAAAGAAGTTGAAACTACAGTTCATAGTCGAGTCAAATGACTAATGTGTTTTGGTAACAATGAGCAAATTAGATCACACAGCATGAAGGCGTGTTCTCTCAGACTTCAGCAAGAAGCACAGAGTCCCTTCTATGATCTGAAAGAAACGTTGTGTTTGGATGACCTAACTAGACAAAGGCATATGATTCAGTTGGGCAAACAAGCCAACTGAATGTGTGTTAAGGGAGAATATATGTACAGAATGGCAATTGCACACATAAATTTTGAAAGTGGTACAGGATGTATATAACATGCTAAGAAACATGAGGGAGGCATCTGAGCTCTCTAAAAAAACTGTTATTTATCTGGGATATTTCCAGTTTATTGATGGGAAGAAATTCTTGCTAGTGCAGGAGTTACTCTTGGAGAGGTACAGACAGCAGTTCAATGATTCTGTTCTCCTTTTTTTTGACATCATGAAACTGTTAAAGCTCAAAGCCAGAGGCTAAATCTGTCTTGCTAAGAGAGTGCAACGGAGCGAGCTTAAGTACCCCTTATAATCCACACTGCTTAACTGTTAGCTCTGTCCCTGACTCTACTTTGGACCACTCCAACCAGCTCTCTACAAACAAGACTAATCTCCTACAGAGGAAACTAGCTCTAAACAATATGAATGTGAGCCAGACTGTTGCTCGGCTTAATCCCTAGCCTTCTTCTATTTAGCAATTTAACAGTTTAGACATAGGCAGCATCCCCCAAGGATGAAATTTTGGGAGAGGTAGTGTTTAAGCTACTGGGGAGTCAGCTCTGACCTGCATGCCTCTGACAGCTGGTTTGAAAGGTGACATTTCTGTGATAAACAACAAAGAAACAGCTTGTGCCTGGGAACTGTGCCAAAGTACCCAAGGCAAACGTCAAAGCTAGAGCCTATTCCCACCACGGGGAGGGCAAGCGTGGGCTCTCCTGATCACAGCAGCCTGGAAGATGTCCAGCGGGGACAGCACTACCAGTGCCAGATTACTAGCTGTTCACAAAGTGATTGCTGCGCTACATTCAAATTAGGAGGCCAGCCTGAGAAATACAAGTTGCCCTTCTGCAGTTGGTATCAGTGCCAGCATGGGCTGTGTGGTACCTAAGTGACGATGTGTGCCCCACTCTGGTGTGCACAGACAGCAGACACATATATACCAGCACTTCCCATGCTGTACGTGAATGAGACAAGAGACTTCAAACTACCGTCAATAACAGTATTAATAATGTATATGTCCAAGAGGCCCTGTTAAATTTATGTACAATTTATGTGCCAGGGCAGGCCTGGCATATTCTAATTTCTTGAGGCTTGTTTTGCTGCCCTCATAATCTTATTTTGAACACTTTTTTTTGTGTCACTAATGCAGACCTGCATGTGTGTCAAAGAGGTTATTATATTCCCTCATTTTATTATGGTAAAATTATTATGGTAAGCAACTCTGACCTTAATACCTCAATAATATTCATTTGGTATAATGTTAGAATCTCAGTGTGCATTAAAAATAAAAAAACTTGCTTTTAGCCCTAGTAGTTACAGGGGCAAAAATGACAATAGTCCTAGAAACTCAGAATAACCTTCCTTAAGAATATGCCTATTTTTTAATGCTATTACCATTATTTTTTAATGTTTGCAGCTGGTAGTATTTCAGTTAATAGTCTGTTGCATTCACTGGTAACCTAATCTGTTCCTGCACAGCAGAGCCTCATCTTACAGAGAGATTGACCTTTAGGCAGTAGCCTCCGTTGTCTTATTCTGTGCTCAGTAGCCATATCGTATACATAATCCTCAAACTCACTAGTAATTTCCTGTACTCCTAAGCAAGAAAGATGTTCTACTCTGGATCTACACACTCTGGCGTTAATAGCACCATTCATTTATCATTCACCCATGCTCTTTTTCAATATTTGGGCACCTTTCTAGCAAATACCTTTCTAGCAAATTTTAGATGGTAAATTTATCTGTGAGGCTACTTTTCTTTACAAATATATGTAGACAGGTACAGATTATCTTTTTTAACATCAGATAATACATACTGGCACTTAAAACTCTTAGTTATTCCCTCTTTGGAAATAATGCAACAACTTACTGCTATGTTCTGCTTTTGATAAGATAGGTATTATTGTAAGTATTTAACTCTAATCCCTCTGTAGGATTCATTCTGTGAAGCTTTACACTGTCTAAGAGTAAATAAGGCATCAACTCCATGCCCCCTTCATGATGACTGGGGAGACCCAGCACATCCAGTGGGCAGCTGACACATCCTTTGGCCCCTTTGCCCCGCACTTTGGTCTGGATCCCTCCTGTAAAATTTTAAAATGCTCAAGTTAGACTTCTAACATAAGCTAGTTTCCTGTGACCTCTATAATCAGGGAGGGTCAGACCTCTAAGTAATGATTCATCCCACCTACTTTAAATGCACCTCCTAGATTTGTGTGAATTGCACTCTAGAGGTGATTCTTCACATTAGACAAGACAAAGCTTTGACTTTGTACTTAAGAATCCCACCTTAAATAAAACTGGGGTTGCCATTATCGAGGTGCCTCTGCAAGACAGGTTTTGATTATAAGGTGTGAGTATGATGTCTTTCACATGCTTAGCTCACTCAGGATAATGTATCTTTGCTCCAATAATTTCTCATACAATTTACTGTGAAAATTTGAGCAATAAGCTCTTTGCAATCCCCTTACATTGTGTATTAATTTACAACTTGAGAATTGGAACAGGAAGCTTGCAGCACCTTTATTCTTTATAAGTTTCCTCCTGTACAAAGGCAAATCAAATTTTCTCACTATAAATTTTAAACTTCAGTGGATTCTTCTTTTTTTTTTTCTATATAAAGTAAATTAGTACCATCTCTATTTTAGTTATGGCCCTACCAATAGGCAAATACAGTTTTTTTCATTTTGTATATTTTGTATTGATTTCCATTTTTTGTATTTTGTGTATTTGCAAACATAAAACTATATATGTATAGAGCTCAGGTCCCTCAACTGAGTCTGAATGTCACTCTAAAACAGTGTAACAATTTATTCAAAACAATATCACTACTGAAATTTTTTCATAAAGTAATATGCAAATGGTATATATGTAAGGTCTATAACATAAAATAGTTCAAAAACTAAATGTGTAATTTGTATAACTAATCCAATTGCATTTTATTAAGGTAAGCAGCTTATCCAGATGAAAAATATATCTGAATTATTAAGAATTTTGTAGATAATTTATAAACAGAAAAAACTACCAGTCCTTAGAACTCATGGTACATAATATTAATTATATATTGGAAGTAGTTTGGCTGCAGGTCTTGCTGCAGCAGTGCTGGTGAAACACTAAACATCAGTGGTTTAGAACAGGTTTTTTGAAACTTCTTTGGCCAGTCATTAAAGGATCATTGCTTATTAGACAAGCTACAAGACAAGAAAAGGCTATTTTTCTGTTCAGATACATTCCTGAAAGGAAAGAAAACCTCTCAAGAATTGAAAAGAACATCAAAATAAAAAAAGAAAACCAAACAGATTCTTTTACAGTCTTCTATTAGAACATACAGATTTACCACTACAGTGAGTTTTTCAAGTGAAACTTTTAAAAAAAAAACCTCCACAAATATGTATTACAAGAGGGTGAAACTGTAAGGGATGGAGATCAGAATATATATTAATTACTTTCTCAGGAAACATTACTATTTTTGGCTAAAAAATAACTATTTCCTCATAAATATATTTTAATTTAAAACAGACTATCCAAATCATATCTTGATTATTCCCATTCTGCTATACTAATTTTTCCCCAAACCAGTGACAATGCTCATATTTGTCTATAATTAATTACTCAAAATGAAATTGTAAATATGATATGCACATGAATTCATACTAAGGCTAAAAGATGTTTCAAAATTATCATCATAAGAAAGGAAATTTTAAAAACATCCTGACGGCTTAGCTACTGGATGAAACATTTCCCCTGATATCCAATAAATCCCTCTTATAAAGGTATTTAAATTATTTACTTGTTTCTTATGAACAGAATCCATATGAAAGCCATATTTCTCTCCTAAATAAGGATGGCAAATTATGATAATAAAGTATCTCCAAATTATATTATTCATTAACACTACAAAGGGAACATATTTGCTCTGTATTTTGTTAATTTTAGTGAGGAAGAGTACAATGTTACTTCATTTGTCTTCCTCCACATGTACCCATAGTGCTTGTGCAGTGACTAGCACAACTGGTCCCTAGCTTCTCATTGAAAACTCCTGAATAGTAAGAACCACTGCCATCGCCAGCTGGGACATGAAAGGAGACATAGTTCAACAAAAGAGCCAGCAAAAGAAGATCATCTCACAAAATAGCAATCTGAGCTCTTAGAACACTTCAAAAGGAAAGACATTTTTCTCCATTAGTCACTTTCAGATACAAACTTTACATGCATGGGTCTGTTTCAAAAAGAAAAATAGCTAACCATGACAAAAAAAGTATTTCAAGTCATCCAGGGTTAGAGTTGCAAACATATATGTGTTACACATATATAACCAAAGAAAAGTTCTTCTTCAGTCCTTTCAAGTCAATCCTTCCAAGTGCTTTTTTAATAACCTTGCCCTACTGAAGTCTGAACATTGGGTAAAGTGAGTAGGTACCTGCCTGCAGAATCACAGCAGAATCCAGAGGGATCAGTGAGGGCAGTAGAACTACCAAATAGCACAGGATAAAATGGGATGAAAAAAATAAAACTACAGTACATCCAAAATATCACTGATGCCTCACTTGCTAACAAAATTTCAGTTCAGTATATTTTTGCAGCAAAATTTTCTCTGTAAATTTAACCTTCCAGAAATTGCTGAGGGTACACTTCAGGCCATACATATATAAACCAATGACAATCTATTATGAAATAATATTATCTTTCATATCTGTAAAAGAGCAGATATAGGGTATCTCAATAGGAGAAATCTATATCCCCACAGAACTAACTAGTCTCAAGCACATTTATTTTTACTATTATTTTTACTATCTTCTTGTGATAAAGTGTATTATTTATTTTCTGAAGTCCAAAAAGACTCAATGACTATAAAACTTTGAATGTAACTACTGTGTTAAGTGGATCCTGGACATTCATTCACAGAGATATACACAGCAAAAAAGTTCACTAAAAATAAGTGTTTGACGTCAAAATATAAGAAAATAACAGCAAAAAGTGTTTATTTTGACACTCTTTCAAATTTCGGTGCAAATTTAATTTTTGCTGGAGAAAAACTGCTGTTGATGTTAGCTTGATTTTAATGAGCTGTATTGGGTTGATAGCTTTACAATGTTTAATCTTAAATGATCTCTGTCATTTGAGATGCCATCTACAGTACAGAAATGTGTAAGCTTTGCACATTAAAACCAGAATAGTCTCCCTGACTTGAAAGTATTTGCTATTGCTACAGAAGACTACCAGAAAGAAAAGAGAAGCAGGTGAAAAAATTGTGCCTTACCTGTCCATACTTTGCAGCTAAATGTAGAGGTGTCCAGTACTGATTATCCACTACATTGAGATCAGCCCCATGATCCAGTATCAGAGATGCAACATTCTTGTATCCATTAGCGCAGGCCACGTGCAGCTGCAATATAAAAGTATCTTAATAGTTCAAAGAACTCAGAAAAAACGATGATGTGCTACTGCATATCTTGGCTGTCCACATACCTAACTGGCTAAATCACAGTAACGACAAATAAAAAATATACATGCAGTAAGGATTTATAAACAAAACCCACCAAAAAAATAAGAATGTCAATTTATTGACATCTATTTAAACATTCCAGCATCACTAGATACTTTTCATACAATTTCAAGCAAACATTCTTTCAAATACGTTCACAAACTTCATGAGCCGAGCTAGATTCATACATTTCAGCAGTGCATGGCCTAGACCTAACTTTCTTTTATGGCAGCTCAAACATCCCAGATGTAAGCTGACACTACTTTACTCCAAAATGAATTAGTTAACACATAATCAAACCAAGCACAGTGAGTTTGCAGCACAAAATCAGCCACAAAATATCGTTTTTCAATTTTGAGCCACAGAGATTTTATTTCATTTACTTGCATTGCTTCCCTAGATACTTAAATATTTTGAGTGGTATTTGTTTTAATAATTTTCTTTGATTGTCTGTATCAGTAAACTTCATTTCAGAGTCAAAGTGGAACAGAGAGATGGGGGAAAATGCAGTAACAGAATGACAGAAACTCAGGTCAGCAGGTACCTCAAGAGGTCACGTAGTGCAATTTCCTGCTAAAGCAGGGACAACTTCAAAGGTAGCTGTGTTTGATCGTGGCTTGTCATTCTGAGTAGCAAATACAGTACGAGTGATAAGGTACGGAAAACTGTAGTGGCAAGAACGGGAATGAGGAAACTCAAAAATATCCTTGTTAGTGGCTGATTTGAGAAACTGGACATTAACTTTTGCAATATGCTGCTACTTAAGGCTATATATGTGTTCAGCATTTATATCAGCAATTAATTCCACTATAAATGGTATTTATAGAAAGAGATTGGAAAAAAAGAATATAGATAGATTTTATTTTTTATTTAATTATTATAAACAGGAAGTATGTAAAATAAATCTGAAAGCAATATAAAACCAATTTATAATACCAAACTGGACTTGTCAAGAGAGAAATAGACAAAGTGATCACAGAGAAAGACATTGTAGGGCAATACAAATTATTTGCTCTGGTAATAATTAAGTGAAAGAGCAAAATGGAATAAAGAATCCTACATCAGGGAAAAATTGTAATTTGCAGGTTTTGGTGGTTTGCAGGTTTTGGTGGAAACTGTTTCTTAAGTCTGGTGAATAATTCTGTTGAGGCACATATTTCACACAACCAGATTGATCCAAGTTACAGTTTAGGGATGTTTATTTTCTCATGGTTCTCCGCTATGATTTCAAACGTTCCCTCCGTTTTGGGGAGCAAAGGGGACAAAATTTGCATTTGGAAACTGGCATAATATAATTGCTCATCCCCGGTCAGTAGGAGCTGATTCTCGTGATGGTAAGAACCGGTCTCAGGAAGATTGCAGAAATGGAGAACTGACATTATAGGTGGTAACCTGTATCCCTAAATCACGTAGCCCAACTACGTAATTTTTTTCCCTTGAAGCAGTGTTAGCCAAATAGACTATTTTTCAGAGGATTGAAATGGATGGCTAATGGCAAGTAAAAGGTCTTGCAATAAGCCTGTTACTAGAACTGTGTAGTTCCAAAGTCACTACAAGCATAGGAGACACCAAAAACAGAGTCCAGAATATTATTTGCCTTATTTGCTATTTTTGGTTCAGCTGCAACTGCAGAGTATGCATAAAGTTTTCTCTAAGAACATGCTAGATGTAAAGGGATGAAACACATAGCTCATCAAAAATCTTCCCCTGGAAAGGGGGTAGAATACCCCTGACTTGGGGGCAGAACACCGATTCTGTGCGCTAAATATGTTCTAATTTCATATGTACAAAATCCTCAAAATTATCCCATAATCAGACATAACTTCAGCTTGTCTTCTGTTTTAACAGAAGAAATTACATTTTCTATTCAGACATCAATTTGACAAGTGCTATTTTAAAGTAGTTTAAAAGCTCACAGGACAAAGGAAATACTTTATGACTGAAATCTGTCATAAAAAAATAAAGAAAAAATATTACAGGAGAATTTAGCAGAAAAATTAATTTTGCCGTATATCATTCTGTGAGTGTATTGCACGTGCACGTATGTATGTGCTACGAATCTATGAGAATGTCTGCATTTATATATTTATGGCACCAATTTTTTGCATGATTCATCTTAATTTACACATGGACTTATATTCATTCTATGAAGAGAAAACTAATCTCATTGCCTACTTACAACTGAGACACTTGTTGTTTCTCTGTACAGATAGATGTAGAGCAACACAAAACTATTCCCAGAAGGCTTTGATACACATACAGCTTTCACAGACTGGCTGACTCCACACCCATGAATAGAGACAGAGCAGTTTAACAGATCCCGGTTTTCCCACCAGTTTGTCAGACAAAGGTTTCACATAATAGAAATCTCAAACAAAAGCAAAATGATCCAATCTGTAGCTACTTGTTGCAAGACTATGAAAGAAGTTCAAAAAATCAAAGTTCAACATAAAAACTGTTCACACAAAAAATGTCCCCTTTGTCAACATCCCACCAAGCAAACAACAAAAAACAAACTATCCACAATGCTTTCCTCCTAGTATTTGCGGTACTGTTCGGTACTGTTAAACGCATTTCAGATGTGCATTTCAACTATTCCAGCTACCTACAGAAAAGGTTTTATACAGTGAATCAGTTTAATTAAGCCAATTCAGACTAAAGTAGCAGTAAGAGTAAAGTACAATAGAAACAACTTTGCATTCTACTGTGATTTAGCAGCTCAGCTTAAATGTATCATAAATCTGAAAGTTCAATTAATGCTTTTATGAATTAAACTAAAGGTTGTGTCGTTTCTTCCCACCCCTCCCCTGCTTCCCTCCTGTTTTTAACTACTGTTAACTGCCTTGGGGTGGCCACCCCAAAAGTCATAGCTTTCTGTACAGACAGAGACAGTGTCTGGATTTAACAACCCCAGATATGAGGCTTTTTCAGTTACAGTATAAACACCCCACAGGTGTTAAAAGATAGAACTAAATACTAATGATTCAGTGTATTAATTTATTAATTCAGTACCATGCAATGTAATTCAGCATAAATGCTGAAACAATAATAATAGTAATAATTTTCAGTAAAATGTGCCTTTTTAATTATTTTAGTACAATATTTGCAGGAAAACAAAAGAATTTTTAAAAGTTATTCAGTATCTTAATGCTGCTGATGACCATTTACTGATTGATAATGATGTTGAAGATTTTATATGCAAAGAGAACATTCCACAGACATGCTATCTAGGGAAAAATACATTAATTTAAAAATTATTTTATTACATTAATTTTAAAATTATTTGACAGCTGAAGAAGTAGCAATCCTGAAAAAACAAAGGAATAGAAGATCTATTAGCAGAAAAAAAGTATAATGAGACCCTGTGACTGCCAATAACTTGGAAATTTGGAAGAAAGAATACTTATCCGCTGATATGGTGGATGCTTCATTACACTGAATCCAGATGGGATAGCTTCATAAAACAGTATTTTAGCCTGGCTCAGCTAGAAAATATGAGCCCAAAACAGGAATCTCTGAGTGAAGTTTCAGACCCTCTCTTACACAGAATGTCAGAGACCACAAGTGTCTGCTGCAGTTCTAAACTACAATGCCAATTTTTTTTTTTGCTATAAATTTTTGTGTTGCATATTCAGTGGCTAAGAAAGTAAGAAAGTTGTCATTAAGGCACAGATGTTGCATTAGCTTATTTTAAAATCTGTACTATGCCTGACATTGACATATATTTATTTTCAAAAGGCCAGATGAGAACCAAAATCTTTCACCACCTCATTTCGCTTCTTAGAGAATTGCCTCGCAAACATGCTCACCAGTACACAGTTGCAGTACATGCATATCCACAGGGTGATGATTACATATTCCCACTCACCAGGGTAACTCCTTCATCATTCTTTTGATTTACACTTCCTCCACTCGATATGAGCTGTCGGACATCTGTGAGCATTGTCATAGGTCTCTGTATCTTCATTTGGCGCAACGAATTCAGCTCTACACCTGGAAAAAAGAAAAGGTTAAAACCTTCTGCTATTTCATTCATCAATAAAGAACAGATATATGATTTTGTGTTCTGGGTTAGTGAAAGCTTAACCAACATTTAATTAGACTTTAGCATATATTTATGGAACATGTTTACTTCCTCATATTTACCAACAAGTTTACTCATATCTTTATTTATCAGTCACTATGTGGATGATTTTATGTCAGTTAGTAATATCAAATAAATGGGCCTGATCCCCTACTGACTGGCAGGAGCAGTTGTAGGTAAAGCACTTGTAATATCATTAAATCCACTGGGATTGTGAAAATAGCTGCGAATGGGAAAAGAATTAAACACTCTAAGGAAGCCACTCAAGTCTTCGTGTCTAAATGAAAATTATTTTTGGCTGCATTCTTTCAGCTCTGCTTATACATCACAGTGCCCAGACCAGTCGCTCGAATTTGTTGGCTCGACTGCTTGAGACATCATGAAGTAAAGCAAATGACACTAAAACTCAACACTTTTTTATCTGCCTGGCTTATTTTTAACTACTATTAGTTCTTCAGCTGAGCCTAGACCATTGCAAGCCCCCATAAATGAAGAGAAAATGTGGTATTGAGGCAGGAACAAATGGGAGGGGATGAAAGGAACGAAGGGCGCAAGATTGCTTGTGTCAGCATTGCTACTGAAAGAAACAGTTGCCAAACTACAGCTTTAAAAGGAAGAGAAGCAAAGCAGTCTATAACCAAAAGAAACCATCTCCTCCAGTCTGAACAGACTTAAAATTAGAAACAGAGGATACAATAAAATTGCTAAGTAGCTGTGGCTTGATTGGAATATCTCACCAAAATTCAGGGCTTGATTCTTCTGCTCCTAGCTTCATGTGGTCACTTACACCCATATATAGAAAACATAATTTGAGTACAAAACCCCTTCCTCTCTGCCCTGGTCATGACATAACAAAAATATATGAATAAATAATTTCTTGGCTCTCTTCCACATTTGTCAGTGACCTGAAAAGTTACTAATAATAAATAATTTTAATTAATATGTATTTAACAAATATTTTTGCTTGAACAATTCATTTTATATTTTAACTTCAACAATTCTTGCAGTTTTTTGCATTACTAAAACAACTAAAGCAGGTTTCAGAGTGAAAGCATTACCTTTAGTCTCTTAGTTTTAATCTACCCTTGAACTCGTACAAATGGGTGCACTGTATGTAGTTCGGCAAAGAATCCCATTCATTTTCTTTCTCTAACGTGCTACACTACAGGCTGCTTTATGTTCTGAATTTTATTTGCCTGCAGCACTTCTAAGAGTTTCAGCTCTGAGGTGAAGTGTTCAGAGTATGAACACTGACTTGCTGGCCAAATTTACTTATTCTTGAATTTTCACACTTGTCACCTAAATGATACTAAATGACACCAAATGTAAAACACAAATATAAACTTAAGCTGGAGAAAATGAAATGGTTTTTGTATCTGGACTAAAACCTGTGATCTTTCACACAAATGAAATTCAGACAAATATATATAGATGATATGGATAGCTTAAATTAGAAAATCACACAAAAGCAAAATGTACTAACATCCTATTGCCTGCCAGTTGCTAGATTGGAACACAAAGCAGATTTCATAGGATATTCTGAGTATCTTCTCGCAAACAATGTATTCATATTGTCAGAACTGAAGTTTTTATGCCTACATCATTTTTCGCAGTAATGACAAAACTACCTGATGATATTTACAGATTACTGATGCAACATGGCATCAATTAAATCTCTTTTTTTTCTTTCTGTTTCTGCCTATTTCCTCTTTTTGCAACAATAAATTGATACTTCAACATTCTTGTGCCAGTGGTGGAACTTTCTCAAACATGCAAGTTTAAATTTCCAAAACACTATTTGATGTGAAGGGCTATATATACCCAAAATTAATTATCATTTGCAGCAGTGACTTCACTTGTTAAACACATTACATAGACAGACTGAGCAGCTGAAAAAGAACTTGACTGGTCATGATAAAGCTCTTTCTAATGTTGTCAGCTAAGAAAGATTAAAGTTGAAAAACACATCATTTTATACCTGATTAAGAAGATCATTTTTAAGTACTGCTGACAGAATTTATGTCAATTTTTTTTATTCCTCTTGATGTCTCCAGTAAACAATTAGAATAAGTTTTATTTTTCAAGGAGAGAGGCAACAGGTGGAAATTAATGTACTACCTCTTTTGTATGTGAATAATACCCCAGACTCTAAAAAATGGAAACTAAGTTCACAATCTACAAATTACAAATACCAGTTTCTGACTTTACCCAGTAAGAAAAAAAAAAAAAAAAAGACTGAGAGTGAAAAACAGTTATTATCAGGTTGCTTGGTTCGTCATGTTTCATGCTAATTACAGTAATGGCTACAAATTGAGGGCAGAAGCCAACTGAGTCTGCTCAGCCTTTTCAAGCAATTTACCACTGACTCATACTGAGCATTGTCAGAGAATTAACTTATCAGTATATGCTCATACTAACAGTGAAATATTGATCCTTACACCTTGTAAACTGCACTTTATAGAACCTTGGGGCGTATTGTATAGGGCCCCCCAAAAAACTGGCTGTTGAAAGATTAACTTTGCTTATGCTGAAGGAAGAGTCAAGAATAGAGTTCAGCTGCATCAATTGCTACACGCATTCTATCACAAATATAATTACACTCAGCGAAAATGCATAAATAATACTACATAGCAACAAAAGGCACTCTATGTGAATTTCAAGATGGCTTTACTGATTTCAAATGAATAATCGTATAAAGGAATGATACACATTTCATTAAACAAATAGCAGTAAACAGGCTGGCAAGTGAGCTACCACGGTGACATGTCCAACAGGCTTCATTTTTCAATAGTCCAAAGGAGTTTTGAAAATGCTACAGAAACAACAGAGATTCCCTTCCTCTGCCTTTAGAGAAAACAGAATGAAAACATGAAAAAATAATTTAAATTACAATCTCAGAATTTCAGAGTTTTGCACTCCAAGAACTCGGAAACTGTTAGACTTCAAAGTGAAGGCTTTTTTGCCGGGTAGCTGAGAAGCAGCTTTACCAAGAGTGCACATATATCAGTCTCTGAAGCTCAGACAAGGAGACCTGGTCAGTAACTGCCTTCCCTTAATCAAGTTTGTAATTCCGGAGAGTCCGCTCTCTCTCCCCAGGGGGTGCTACTTTTCATGAGTTTAGATGGAACAGCAAAATGTTACTCATACAGTAAGTAACTCTTGCTGCCTGAATCAAAGAATGACCTTCACGTTGCTTTTCAAAAGGGAAATCTGGTTTAGATATTCAGCTGAAATGGGATGACAGCCAGCATGAATAAATAGGGGAAGAAAACCAAATCAGCATGTAATATGGGAACAGATTCACATTTTAAAAAAATGAAAAGTCAAAAAGAAAGGCATAGGATAGAAAATAGGCTCCAAATACCCTGTAAAATCAGAACAAGAGCTACATGCTCGCAAATTCTGCAGGAGATGAGGTGGAGAAGGAACAGTTAAAACAGTAGTGACCTTGCAGGGCACAGCATTTGGTGATGAGTATCAGCACTGATGACAGGCAGGAGCATAACCTAAAAGCTACAAAATGTATTACTTCTTACTGTTTAAGAAAAACACCTGACAAGGTCATTTCATGTGCTTTGGCTGTCTCACCCTCTCTGGCAAATGGTTATAGAACTGACAACCCAAAGGAATGGAAAAACCTCAGATAAAAAGGGGGAAAGCAACTTTCAAAAATTTGCAGTGGTCCAAACACACATGGCAAACAGAACCGAGAATTGGTATAAAAAATATTTTCCTCAGAAATGTCCAGTACTAAGAAGTGTCTCCATCTGCAACGGGAACACCCGTTCCTGTGACCAGTACAAAGCAAAACACTCCAGCACTCTTTGGGTAACACCCATTACACACACCTGGCAGCCACTCTTTCTGTAAATTGCACCTCTCATTCTCCAATGGGCTTAACAGTCTTTAAGAGAGGTCAATATCATCTTGTCTTGCAAACACAAACGTACATTAAAAATTTGCAACAGCTTTGAGAAGTCAATCTCTCCTCTCCTCTTACTTCAGTCTTCTCTCACCCTGTCCATATCTGCCATACCTGCACAGAACTGTAAACAGAGCAAGGCTCTTTTCACCCCAAATGTGATGAGCCTGTCTGTACTCTTCTGTAATTCTGGGGACACCATGATTTAGAATTTCTATTTTTCTCCCGTGCAGCGCAAGATAGGATAGACGTGTTCACAAGCAATCAATAAGGAAAAAGAAAAAAGTCATGGTACCATTCTTGAAATATTAACTTTCATTCATGAAAACATTCAGGTGTAGCTGTTACTTTATCCCGCTTTATTTGCTTAAAGTTTTAGAAGGACTTTTCTGGCTGCTTACTAGATAGCTTTGTAAAGAGCATTGTTTTTGTTAAATTATATTGTTCAGTAGCTCTTGTGCATATCGCTTGGCATTATGTGAATCCAATTTTCAAAGATCAGCATATGAACAGATACATTTCAGCAACATTGATTACGTGAAGGGAAGTCAGTATTTAAAATATCTGCAAAAGAATGTATACTTGCAAAACTACTGAGGCCTATAGCTTTAATTCACAGCAGATGTACGAGCTGATTGTTGTTGGTGGGTTTTACCTCTTTGCCTTTAAAGATATCATTAGATATGCTTAGTGCAGGATGTTTAGTTTATTTCCTTCTAGTCTGAAAATGTTACCAGAAATTCAATTCCCATCTCCTCCTCATGTAGACATCAGAGTGACAATTCTCCCACCCTAGCAAAACATGTTTTCTCTCTCTTCTATAATAAGGATGTTGATGACCCTTCCAGCTAAAATTAGTTAAACTAACTTGTATGAAAACAAAAATAATTTTTGTAATTTATTTTAACAGACTGGCACAATCTCAGGGCTTAATACTAAACCATTCATCTGTGGATATAGCTTGCATGTTTATTATTATATTTGTAATATTAATACTAGAACACAGAAGCAAAACAAGTGTGTCATTGTCTCTTGTTACTTGCAATAAGTATCATGTCTGAACTGAGCTCATCACATATGGTACTTCTATACCAAGGATTTCTCTGCAAGTTCTTAATATGTTATGGTTGGATGTTTTTGTGAGACAGCAGTAAAAGCAGGCTACTCAACATGTACCAGGGAGCCAGGAGCAGGGGTGAACAGAGGGCAGACAGGGCAGTGTCCTTGCTGACCAGGGCACAGCCCCACAGTACCCAAACAAGAAAATCGAGCAGGTCTAGTGATGTGAATCACAGAATGGTCAGGGTTGGAAGGGACCTCTGGAGATCATCTAGTCCAACCCCCCTGCCACAGCAGGGACACCTACAGCAGGTTTCACAGGACGGCGCCAAGGCGGGTCTTGAATGTCTCCAGTGTAGGAGACTCCACAACCTCTCTGGGCAGCCTGTGCCAGTGCTCTGCCACCCTCAGAGTAAAGTTCCTCCTCATGTTTAGATGGAACTTCCTGTGCTCAAGTTTGTGCCCGTTACCTCTTGTTCTATCACTGGGCACCACTGAAAAAATACTGTTCCCATCTACCCGGCACCCTCCCCTTAAGTCTTTATAAGTATTGATAAGATCGCCCCTGAGTCTTCTTTTTTCTAGACTAAAAAGACCCAAGTACCTCAGCCTTTCCTCATAAGAAAGATGCTCCAGTCCCCTAATCATCTTTGTAGCCCTTTGCTGGACTCTCTCCAGCAGTTCCCTGTCCTTCTTGAACTGGGGAGCCCAGACGACACAGTACTCCAGATGCGGCCTCACCAGAGCAGAGTAGAGGGGGAGGATGACCTCCCTCGACCTGCTGGCCACACTCTTCTTGATGCACCCCAGGATGCCATTGGCCTTCTTGGCCACCAGGGCACTTTGCTGCCTCATGGGCATCCTGTTGTCTGCCAGGACTCCCAGGTCCCTTTCCACACAGCTGCTCTCCAGGAGGTCAGCCCCCAACCTGGACTGATGCATGGGGTTATTCCTCCCCAGATGCAGTACCCTACACTTGCCCTTGTTGAATTTCATAAGGTTTTTCTCTGCCCAACTCTCCAGCCTGTCCAGGTCACGCTGTATGGCGGCACAGCCTTCCAGCGTGTCAGCCATCCCTCCCAGTTTTGTATCATCAGCAAACTTGCTGATGGTACACTCTATCCCTTCATCCAGGTCATTGATGAATATATATTGAACAGGACTGGACCCAGTACTGACCCCTGAGGGACACCACTAGTTACTGGCCTCCAACCAGACTCTGCACCACTAACCACAACCCTCTGAGCTCTATTGTTCAGCCACTGTACAATCCACCTCACTGTCCATTCATCTAACCCACACTTCCTAAGCTTGCCTGTGAGGATGATGTGGGAGACAGTGTTGAAAGCCTTGCTGAAGTCCAGGTAGACAACATCCACTGCCCTCCCCTCATCCACCCATCCAGTCAAGCCATCATAGAAGGCTATCAGATTAGTCAGACATGACTTCCCCTTGGTGAATCCATGTTGACTACTTCTGAGAACCTTCCTCTCCTCCAGATGCTTGGAGATGACACCCAGAACAAACTATTCCATCATCTTCCCAGTGATGGAGGTGAGGCTGACTGGCTTGTAGTTTCCTGGGTCATCCTTCTTGCCCTTTTTGAAGACTGGAGTGACATTGCCTTTCCTCCAGTCCTCAGGCACCTCCCCTGTTCTCCAAGACCTATCAAAGATGATGGAGAGTGGCCCAGCAATGACTTCCGCCAGCTCCCTCAGCACTCGCATGTGCATCCCATCAGGCCCCATGGACTTGTGGGTATCCAGTTTACTTAATCATTCTCTAACCTGTTCTTCTTCAACCAAGGGAAAGTCTTGCTTCCTCCAGACTTTCTCTGTTACTTGCAAAGTCTGGGACTCCCAAGGGCTGGCCTAAGCAGTGAAGACAGAAGCAAAGAAGGCATTCAGCAACTCTGCCTTCTCTGCATCATCTCTCACCGCGGCACTTGTCTTGTTCAACAATGGGCCCACATTTTCCCTAGTTTTCCTTTTGCCTCCTATATACTTAAGAAACCCTTCCCATCGGACTTGACATCTCTCACCAGGTTCAATTCCAAGGCTGCCTTGGCTTTCCTCGTTTCATCCCTGCATACCCTGACAGCATTCTCATACTCATCCCAAGCAGTCAGCCCCTTCTTCCAACTGAGCTTTTTCGGAAGCTCCCTGCTCAGTCATGCAGGTCTCCTGCTTCCCTTGCCTGATTTCTTTCTCTTCGGGATGCACTGATCCTGAGCTTGGAGGAAGTGATGCTTAAATATCAGCCAGCTCTCTTGAGCCCCCTTACCCTCTAGAGCCCTCACCCATGGGATTTCTCCATGCAATTTCTTGAAGAGCTCAAAGTTAGCCCTCCTGAAGTCTAACATTTCAACCCTACTTGTCATTTTGTGCATACTGCACTTAATCCTGAACTCTATCTTCTCACGATCACTGCAGCCAAGTCTGCCACCAACCTTGACATCCTCCACCAGCCCCTCTTTGTTTGTCAGTACTAGGTCCAGGAGTACACCTCTCCTTGTGGGCTCCTCCACCACCTGAGTCAAAAAGTTACCATCAATGCACTGGAGGAACCTCCTGGACTGTACATGCCTAGTTGTCTAATCTTCCCAGCAGATATCAGGCTAACTGAAGTCCCCCATGAGAACCAAGGCCTGTGATTCTGAGGCGATTCTCACCTGTCTGTTAGAAGGTTAGAAGATTCTCATCAACTTCCCCATCCTGATCAGGTGGCCTGTAATAAACACCCACAACAGTGTCTCTCATGTTACCCTGCCCCTTGATCCTTATCCACAAGCTCTCAACTCACTCCTCATCTGCCTCCAGGGAGAGCTCAATATATTCCAGTTGCTCTCTCACATAAAGAGCAACTTCATCACCTTGCCTTGCTGGCCTATCTTTCCTAAAGGGAACATAGCCATCCATGACACAGTCCTCTGATTGTCAGAAGCTTGTAGTAACAAATCCAGACAAATCAGGTGAAGCCAGGAAGTCAAATCAGTGGTTTGGGGTCAGGATCAGCAAGGTTCATGGCTAGGCATAGGCATACCTCAAGCAAGGACCAAGGGCAAGGACCTGAGCCTAAATGTGGCTCCTGAGCCAACGTATGGGTGAAAGATGATGACAAGGCTTCTCCCAGCTCTGCCTCAGAACTTAGCTCTTTTCTCAGTCAACTGCTCCCAGGTCACACAGCTGTGCCATATCAGAGCTGGCTTTGAGCATGGGCAGCCAAGCCCCTGGGAGGGGTGGGGACAGGTTGCACAGCCTGTGGCTGCACTCCAGGCACTGAAAATTTTTTGCTAACTTGCTAAAGGTTATAGTCTTAGGAATTCTATAAAAATGATAATTTATTTCTGATGGTAACAGAATCAGGTTATGCATCGGTAAGTTGTTTGAAAGGAGCATTCCCAGTTTGAAAAGGGCATTCCCAGTTTCTGATGTTCTTAACAACATTTTTCCAAATCTTTGCAAAGTCTATTAGTCTAGGAGATGCCTGTTTTCCTTCTAGGGTCAGTTACAAAGTAGATCATAAACTACTGGCTATAACTTAAAATGTTAATTCAAGTGCCAAAAGTCTGCACAGTGACTTTAAAGGTTTTCCCTTTGATAGAAATATATGGGTAGAAAAATGTTTCCATATGATGGACTTTTTTCTTTAATTCACTTTTAAACATCCATGCATTTGCATGCTGGAAACACAAATATTAAGAGAAGTCTAAGACTTTGAGGTCAATTCCTCAAAAGTTAGGAAATATAAGAATTAAGGTAGCTTATTCAAGCTTATATTAGAAAACGCAAAGGTCAAAGGATGACAGACGAGAATTTTCAGCTACAACACTGAAAATGTGTCATATTTTTTGTGTGCTTCATTTTTTAGGACTTGAAGGGACTTACTGAGATATGTCATTTTGACCCCTGGCAACATCATCACCTAACCCCTATTACCAATTAATCAAGCTCTCTGCAGAAAACAGACAGATTTTTTGTCTGTAGTAATCTTATGGGTAGGTGGTTCTCAATCAGCAAGAATCAGCATGAAAAATCTTTGAACCACCCTGAGGCTGTTTGGTTTTTGTTGCCTGTTTTTCTGCGAACCTGCATCAATATTATTAATGGAAAATTTGTAAGCAGAAATCTAAATCACATTGCATATGGTTCTAAAATAGAAATATATATCAGGGGATTTAGTTTTAGCTTAAGTTCACTCATCTTTCGGGCTAACAATCTGCATGTGTTGACATTTTAGTCAGTTCTTATTGTAGCATGTTAGCAATAATTCCTTACTTAAAGTCTATGAAAACCCTTGCATAGTTTTAAATATGAAAGTCTGGAGCAGTACTTTTCTGAAATTATATTGATCTATACCAGTTGCGTTTCTTGAATGCATTGAAGACACAGTATATGACTTTTTTTCCCCCTTGGTGGATTACGAGATCTTTTTAAGGGTTTTGTTGCACCTTAATGTTAGAACATTTTGGTGTACATACTCTGAACTAATAATTCTGAATTAATAACAATCAAAACTGACAAAAAATACACATAACAGATTTTCATTTTGATCTTATTCTCACAAAAACTGCCAGAGTGTTGAGAAACACATGACCAGATGTATGACCAGATGTATTGTCCAGGTGTTGGCAGTTGCGGGGTTGCTGGGGTGGTTTCTGTGGGAAAAGGCCAGGGAATGTCCCGTGTAGACCACAGACGGTTCTAGCCAGCTCCAGCAGACCCACCACAGGACACAGCTAAGCCTGTCAGCCGAGTGTGGCACTTCTGTGAAAACATATTTAAGGAAGGGTAGAAAATAGTGGACAGAGAGACAAAGAAGGAACAAAAAGTGGAAGAAACATCTGAGGGAACACCAAGGTCAGTGAAGAAGGAGCAGGAGGAAGTGCTCCAGATGTCGGAGCAGAGATTCCCTGCAGCCCATGGAGGACCCACAGCGAAGCATATGGACACTCCTGAAGGAAGAGCGTCCCTGTGAAAAACCCACACTGGAGCAGAAGAAAAGCATGAAGAGGAAGAAGCAGCAAAGAGAAACTGCTATGTACTGACTGTAGCTCCCCCACCTCCTTGCACCGCTTGCGGGGGTAGAAGAGTCTGGAGCAAAGGAGTGAAGACAAGCCTGGGAAAGGGGGAGAAAAGGTGTCATTTTAATGTTTGTCTTGCTGTTTCTCACTACCTGAATCTATTCCAATTGGCAATTTTCCCCAAGTCAAGCTTGTTTTGCCTGTGACAGTGACTGGTAAGCAATCTTCCAGTCTCTATCCCAACCCACGAACTTTCTAATCCTCTCTTTCTGTCCTGTTCAGGAGGCGGAGTGAGTGAGCAGCTGAGTGGGAGTTTGGCTTTTAGCCCAAGACTAACCCACCACACCAGATTTTATGAATAATTCCAAATTACTTTAAATTTTAAACAAAAATAATTTTTTGGATGTATCTTCCTATGACATTCTAGATTACTGTATAGTGTCAGTCTTACAGTAAATTTTCCCTTAATTCTTTGCCCACTACTTTTCTGAATCAGCTTTTCCAGCACATATTATTTCCCTTATGTTGTTAACTGTTGGCTTCAGAGAAATTCTCTTTACTGTAGTAATTTATGAGTTGACTGTTTCTGGCTAATGTTAAGAACTGTCTTCAGTGTAGGATTCTATACTAACCCTTAGCTTCCACTTTTTTATTCTACCTACACTGTGAGGCAAAAAAAGGAATATATTCCTTCTACTTTGCAGCTGAAAAGTAAAGTTTAATCCATTTGGTAGTAACAAGTCTGCACAATATTTTCACTAATTTAAACCATTAAAAACTACCTAAATGGATAGAACTTGCACATTATTTTGGCTCTATATACAATTTTCTGAGATACTTGAATATGATCCCCTTAATATCCAGAGAACAAAACAGGTTCACACAGCTTGAAATACTATAAAAGATTTTGATTAAGTACATGAAATCTCTATTACTATCAAAGATCAATAACCTTTAACCAGCTATTTTAAATTAATTTACCCCACAGAAAATGAATTGTTAAAAACAAAAAGAAGACTTTGTAGAAAAGCAATAATAATTTTTTTTCTGTATCTGTGCCATAGCAGAAAAAGAGAAGTCATCTATATCTTCAGGTAGATATGTTATTTAAATATAGTCATTCTTTAAAAAAAAAAAAATCACAACAGATGGTTTTCTTTTGTTTTTTTTTTTTTTTGTAATAATATGCTAGTGCATAAACTCTCACTGTACAATAGACAAAAAAGATATTATTTTGTTTTCATATGTGTAGGATACTTAGATCTTAAAAAAAAAATCCAGATACTGTTTTCTCAGATTAAATAACAAGGCTGATGTTCTTGGAATGCATAGTTATCCTACTGAAAGCTGAAGCTGAGATCTTGGAGGACAAAAGGGAACACCTCTTTTTTGGAAACAAATTACACAGTGAATGTGTCACCTCCTGTCACTTGTCAAATAGGGAACCAAGAAATATCTGTCACTCATTTGTAGTTTATATCTGAATCATCTAATCCACTATGCAACTAAATACCACCCAAGGAAGTAAACAAAAATGTTGCATTCTTCGACACACTAAATATTTAAAATAGCCTAAAGGAAAAGGAGGAAACATAAGGTTCATATGCCATAATGAGAGTTTCACCGACACAGTTCTACAGTAGAACATTCTGCCTTTAAAAACAAAGAGAAGACGCTAGCAGTCATTTAAATTTTGGTATTTAAAAAATGGCATAAATACAACAAAAGCTTTGCCTTAAAATATGAAGTTGATATTAATCTAAATAAAGGTTACAGAAGGTGCCAGGTGGACTTCCTCAATGATTCCAATAAGCAACCAGGTTCAGAATAAAACAGGAAAAACATCGAAAATAATCCCTTTTTATACTTCCTAATATTTTCATTTTACCTCTGGAAGAAGAGACTTCATGGAGGTAAACAATGAAAGGACAAAACGGTACAAGTGTAAGTTGCAACAAATAAAATTCCAACTGAAAATAATATGGGAAAAAAATGACATGAAGGTGGCTTAGCACTGGAATGGGAGCCCAGAGAGGTTATAGAATCTCCTACAAAACGGCTGTGGGTAACCTGGGCTACTCTCAGTTGGCCTTGCCTTGGCAGGTCGTTGCAGCAGACAGTCTCTCCATCGTATTTTTCAAAGTCCTTAAATGTCATGACTTTCTTTTCATAGCAAAACAAGAAGATCGGTAACATGCAAAGCAAATGATACCTTGGTGCAGAAGAAATGTAACAATGTTCACCAGTGTTTTCCTAGTGGCTGGTCAAATGAGTAACCCTTCTGCTCTCTAGTGACCATACTTCCTAGAACACCATTAATGGGAGTAGCAATTTAGACGCCAAAGCTACTGTATAGGCACCTACGTACAGACTTGTAAATTTAAATACCGTAACTGTAAACTGAATCCCATTCTATGCAGCGGACTTGTATGCCTCAGCTAGCCATTCTGGACTCCCTTGGAAAGAAGCACTCAGTTCAGATCGTAATTCAGATGACCCATTACAGATACCAACCTTTGAAGCCTGTCTTTTGCTCTAAGGAGGGTTTGCTATAGAGTGACTATCAGACACTTGATTTAGACAAATCAACCCAGACAAAGTCCTGGAGCTCAGGAGCATGCTAGGCTTCTGAGTGCTCCGAGTACATGATCGAATATCATATAGTTAAGCTATTTCCACTACTTCGCTAAATATGAAGTCAGATGCTGTATTTTCCCTTCCAACCTTGATTAGGGATATCTTAAATTAAGCTTATAGTACACTAGAATTATTACCTCACACAAAAGATGCTCTTAACACACAGAGGATATGTACCTCAACTTGTTTTCTCTTAGGTAAGTAATGCTTATGCTTTCTTCAATCAATAATTAGTTTCAGTATACGATGTAATATCAGTTACAGAATGTAATGTAACATCAGAGAAAGCCAATTTCTGGACAGGAAAAGAGTATTTTAATGAAATACACAGAATTTAGTAATATAGACTTTAGTGCAGAATATAGTAATATAGAATTTAGTAATTTAGAATGTAGACTTTAGTAATATAATCTTCATATAATGTCCTGATGAGCTATATTCCATAACAACAATAAAGTATATATGAAAACTCTCAGGCAGTTGCTAGAGGATAACTTTACTTTGCACTTGTGATAATCCTGTGCCCTAACAGATCTTACAAACAGAACTCAAAGAATTAATTTCAGTAAATAAGTAAAAATATTTTAAAATATATAAATATTAAATGCATCTACCAACCCCCCTGAGCTAGAAGATAGAGACCAGAGGCAGGATGATCTCCTGCAATCCAGGAAGAAATGGTCAGTGACCTGCTGCAGCACATAGGCATACACGAGTCTATGGGACTGGATGGAATCCACCCAAGAGTTCCGAGAGAGCTGGCGGAGGTGCTCACCAAGCCACTTTCCATCATTTTCCAACAGTCCTGGCTGCCTGGGGAGGTCCCAGCAGGTTGGAAACTAGCCCATGTGACACCCATCTACAAGAAGGGCCAGAAGGAGGATCCAGGAACCTACAGGCCTGTCAGTTTGACTTTGGTGTCGGGGAAGCAGATGGAGCAGACCATCCTGAGTACCATCACACAGTACGCACAGGACAACCGGATGATCCAGCCCAGTCAACATGGGTTTATGGAATGCAGGTCCTGCTTGACTAACCCGATCTCCTTCTACAACATGGTCACCCACTTAGTGGATGAGGAAAAAGCTGTAGATGTTGTCTATCTGCACTTTAGTAAATCATTTGACACCGTTTCCCACAGCATCCTCCTGGAGAAACTGGCTGCTCGTGGCTTGGATGGGCATACACTTTGCTGGGTAAAAAACTGGCTGGAAGGCTGGGCCCAGAGAGTGGTGGTGAATGGAGTTACTTCCAGCTGGCTGCGGGTCACGAGTGGTGTCCCCCAGGGCTCAGTATTGGGGCCAGTCCTGTTTAATATCTTTATCAATGATCTGGATGAGGGGATCGAGTGCGCTCTCAGTAAGTTTGCAGATGACACCAAGCTGGGTTGAAGAGTTGATCTGCCCGAGGGTAGGGAGGCCCTGCAGAGGGATTTAGACAGACCAGATCGATGGGCCAAGGCAAACTCTGTGAGTTTCAATAAGGCCACATGCTGGGTCTTACACTTTGGCCACTACAAACCCCTGCCAACGCTACAGGCTTGGGGAGGAGTGGCTGGAAAGCTGGTCAGCAGAGAGGGACCTGGGGGTGTTGATTGATAGCCAGCTGGAAATCAACCAGGTGTGCCCAGGTGGCCAAGAAGGCCAAAGGCATCCTGGCCTGTATCAGGAATAGTGTAGCCAGTAGGGCCAGGGAGGTGATTTTACCCCTGTACTTGACACTGGTGAGGCCACATCTTGAGTACTGTGTTCAGTTTTGGGCCTGTCACCACAAGAAGGACATTGAGGTGCTGGAGCGTGTCCAAAGAAGGGCAACGGAACTGGTGAAGGGTCTGGAGCACATGTCTTATGAGGAGCGGCTGAGGGAACTGGGGTTGTTTAGCCTGGAGAAAAGGAGGCTGAGGGGAGACCTTATTGCTCTCTACAACTACCTGAAAGGAGGTTGCAAAGAGGTGGGAGTTGACCTGTTCTGTCAAGTAACAGGTGATAGAATAAGAGGAAATGGCTTCAAGTTGTGCCAAGGGAAGTTTAGATTGGATATGAGGAAGAATTTCTTTACTGAAAGGCTCATCAGGCATTGGAACGTGTTACCCAGGGCAGTGGTGGAGTCCCCATCCCTGGAGGTATTTAAGGGTTGTGTAGATATAGTGCTTAGGGACATGGTTTAGTGGTGGGCTTGTCAGTGTTAGGTTATGATTGGACTAGATGATCTTACAGGTCTTTTCCAATCTAGGAGATTCTGTGATTTTGTGATTCTGTAAGGGTATTGTTATCACCTATGGCTCCAGGCCTTCCATGGATTAAATTAGTTTACCTTTGACAATGAAGAGGGAGTTCACTCACTAAGATCTGTAGTGCAGTGTAGTTCACAGCTACAGTGAACTACCACAGTAATGAAATCTGTAAGAAATTATAAATACACAAGATTGCTAAGAACTTTAATGTCCCCAATTAACAAAGTTTTCCATAGCATTAAAGCTACTTGTTCCAATCTTTGTTTAATCAAAGTAAATTGATAGCTTCAGGTTTTCTTGTTAGCTGAGCCATAAGGCACTTGATTATATTTCTCTCTGTGAACTCTGCAATTAAGAGGCAATGATTAGAGTATAGTCTATTTGACACAGCAATCTCTTCTTAATGTTGTAAACCAGGCTGCACACCTGAATGGAGAATATTAAGGAAATCTTTTAGGAATGCAGGTAAGTACAGAGAATGGGGAAATGTGCCTTACACATTGTATTTAAAGAGTGAGACTATAGTGTTGTTTCACAACACTACAGGCTGAAGATGGTATTTACTACAGGATCAGCTAATGCTCGTGCACAACAAGATTTTTGGCCATGACATGGCTCTGTGTTGGGGTACGCATATGCAGGTATGCATGAGGATTACTGCAATGATGATGGCTTCATGAACAGTCCATAGAGAAAAATTTAGTCTGGACAATTCAAAGTAATTCATACTTACCCAGGCAGCTTTATTTACTTCAAGGATTCCCTCCCCAATTATTATTAATCATGGCAAGTGATACAAATATTCCAGAAGATACTAATTAAATTTAAAAAACTTAGTGTGAAATAAGGATACTTAGAGCTGCCTATCGTTACAAGAAGAATAGTAACAGACCAAGCAAAGTTGATGGACATTTTATCATCGATCACCCAAAGGCCAGGATTTCCCACAGTACTGCAAGGTAGGACTGATCTATGCTAACAGTCTAAAATTAAGACTGATAAACTACCACTTGTAGAACTTAAATTCTTTTTAGTCAGCAGAAAGAAACAGTCCTGGAAGTCAGTTCTCCTCACCTAGCCAGGTTAGAAAGAGCTGAAACGATACATGCATTTCCTATTTCTCTCTATTGACCAAAATAAAAGGTCTGGATGATTAACTCAGGTTTATATATCTAAAGTTATCAGAGGTAGATCTCACTATCATAATGTTTAGTTTTTTTCTTTGGAAACTTCCCACATTCACAGAATCATTGTTTAGGGAGGAATGGTGCCTCTCCTATCTACCGGAAAAGAGGTAACACTGATAACGTTAGACTCGCAAAAATCCACTGTTCCATATAAGTTCCTTCAATGTAGACACTTTGCCAAGAAACTAGCAATTTTATTTTTTTTTTTCCAAAATCTACTTTATTTTGCAACCAGACAAAAAGAGAGACAAACCAAGGACAGAGGAAACATTTTCTGACAGATCTGCATTCATAATTGCAGGTAAGCAGACTACATCTTTTTGTATGCTACATGCTTGTCATATGCTGCATGTTAAATACCACATCAGCCAAAGCATTTGGAGCATTTAGACTCCAAATATCTGCATTTTGCAAGGCAATCAAGTTTTTAGAAGCTAATACCTGTCTTGTCATTAGAAAAATCCAAAAAGAGAGTTCATGAGCTGTGAAGACACTGCCAACCACCAAGGAAGGAAAATTATGAAATATACCCGTGTAATACACTGTATGTGCTAAGGACTAACAGTATAGGATCTGACACTGAGTGTGATTTCCTTGCCACTCTAGGTTAACTTCTCTTTTAAGTGTTCATTAACAGGATATAATTTAACTTAGTTTATGTTCAAACAGATTTCTTATGTGGAGGCAATGTTGAAATTATACATTTTTACATTACTGCTCATTATTTCTACTTAATACGTTTTCATCAGTGTTATGATGAGCCACACACAATGTTAAGCCAACCTATTATAGTCAAAGCAATGCTAGAAATCTCACTTCAGAACCCTTAGCTAAGTTTGGAACTGGTGAATAACAAATCCTTTTTTTCAATACAGATCCTGTCATCTATAACATATTAAGTGTACTTCACAATAGAAATTGAGCTACAGTATTGTCTCAATATAAAACAAAACCAATACTAATATTTTTGAATAAGTGATAAAGTTTCATATACATTTCCACTCAGATGATTTGCAGAGATTTATTTATTTAACAGTCTGTCACTGGAAAAAATATACTCTGAGGCTATACATAACTTAAATGCAAAACAAAGCAAAATGTGAAACCTCTTCCTCACACTGTTAAATTAGTTGTTTTAAAAGCTTCTGCATTATTGCAGCTTTTCTGCTTCGAATTCACATGCTAGCATCTCCATATGAATAGGCAAAACCAGACCTGACAATGACCACTGCCACTAACCTTTGTTAGTTGTTCCAATCTAAATGTACTGAAAATTTTTGTGACTCCAAATCATCTTCCCCACCTTCATCTCCAAACCAATATAGTTCCACTGGCTCCAGTGCTGACTTATGTCAAACCAGTATCCATCCTTTTCATTTTCATGTCATGTTCAATAAAAACACTCCAGAAGCTGAAGAGCTGACTTACCATTTTCTTCTAAGTACATCAAAAGGATGCTGCTAGATTCAGTCCCTTCTATGGCATAATCAAGTGCAATGTTTCCATTAACATCTTGCAGCAGCACATTTGCTCCAGCCTACAGACAAGAATTAAAAACATTTCAGGATTTTGTAGTGAAATTTCAAAACACTACTGGGGTTCTTATACATTCCCATTTAAAAACATTTCAAAGCTGGGGTTCTTAGATAGCAGGCTGATTATAACCTGAACCAAACCAAACCAAACCAAACCAAAACACACAAAAAAGCAAAGACAAAATAAAGGACTCTTGAATGTCAAAAAGGGCTGGCTTTGCTCAGGACAGCTGACACTGTTGCCACCCTAGCTGTCCAGCCTGCCTTGATAGCACAGATGTCTGAGCTACTCATCAGTGAGTTTTGGAACCACCACCATTTGCAGCACAGCATTTTAAAGTCAAGTAAGCTGTCACCGATTACAGTCTGCCTTGAAACACTACAGATTAAACAGCAGTGGTTCAAAAGCTGACTGACAAGCAGCACAGACACTCATGTGGTAGGGATGGGTAGACAGCTGGTAGGGGTAACCTTGTCAGCCGGCCCAACCTCTTATGGCCTCATCCATCAATCCAACCTCAGGGATCCATCCCTTGCTAAATAAACTTGCCATTTGTCACCAACTGGAGACAATGAAAGTGAGCTTGATGATTTCAACTGTAGTCCCTAAAGGAGCCAACCTGACATTTCTATAAGTTTCATTCAAAATTCAATATAAAGGACAGAAAACTAAAGGAGCCATTGGGGGCGGGGGGCGGGGGGGGGGAAGGTTCGTGAGAAGCTTGAAAAGAAACCACCAGCATAATAGAAAAACTTGTACTTTATATATTAAAAAGTGTTAGTGTAAGAATTTAGACTATCACGGGCAATTTTAATATTTTTTTTTTAATAAGAGAGCTCTCATCTTACCCTTGAAAATATTATAAATGTCTGGTGGACATAAAAGTTTACATTAGAGTGAAATGTCATGTATCTTCTTTAAGAGGCCATAACACTAATTCATTTCAAGTGTTCTCTCTTTGGCTTTTAACTGCAAGGAATTATGAAATAAGAGTTATCTCTGGTAAATTTAATTACTTCTCTTACCAGCTTGTATGATAAAAAGTTTAGCTAATAAAAATGAAGGGTACCAAGGACAGCCTTTCTTAAAACTACAGCAGCAGAGGTCAACTGTAATATGGAATTTTTAATAGAAGGTAAGACTGCTGCTTTCAGGAGCTTACTCTGTAAATACTGTATTAAAGAAAAACTCATAATGGGCTCAGCTCCTGCCTTAGAGTGAAATATGACATGAAAAACTCGCAAATCCATGTAGGCTCCATGTCTTCAGACTTAAGGTGTTGAACCTGGACTGCTAGTCTGAGGTGATCTCCTGGGTTCCCATCATAGTGATGAGGGGACAGACAGGCATCAAAGAATGACTCACCTTGGCTGTCCCAAACACCTCAGGGATCCTACTAGACCATATCCTATACAGCAAAATAACCTATCCTGCTACAAAGTATACTACTTTCTTCTAGGGCCTGTCTTGCTGCACTGACTGTAAGGGGAACCTAGACAGCAAATTTAGATTAGATGCATATCTTTTAAACGAGATTACATGAGAGGAGTTGACTCTCATGCTTAGTGAAAACAAATAGAAGGAGACTTTTAAGGAAAGAAACTTACAAGGTATAAAGTGTTATATTCATTATAGTGCTATGAAAATAAATTTTTGCTTCCCTGTCCTGACAAACAAAATTAAAAAGATGATCAAAAATCAAATAAAGGATGGATTGGAGATCATAATATCTTTGCAGAATGGTATAACAACTATTTATTGCACTTGTTCCACTACTAGGAAGCATGATTTTTGTTTGCTTTGCTTTCTACTCACTGACCCATGAGAGTTTGCTGGTGATGGTAGAATCAAGGAAGCAACATATTTTCGTATCTAGCTGACTTGCATATAATAAAAAAGCACAAAGTCTTGAAGGTATCTGTCCTTCCCTGCACATAAATAATCTCCAGACAATGTCAGAAGAAAGTCAGGAGGATAATAATAAAACAAACCTACACACATTTTCTTCCTTGTTGAGTTAAGAAACCAAAAGACCTTTGACATATTACATTCAGGAAAAGTAGGATAATTAACCTGGCTGGCAGCACACTTCATTCCTTTTCTAAGATGTAATGTGACTGAAAGAAGGATATAACATGGAATTATTCAGCTCCAAGTAATTCTTATTGGTTAGTTCTATATTATTTCACTTAAGAAATGTTCGCAATGAGCTGCTCCCAAACAGAAGGTCAAGTTTGGTGAAAGCTGCGGCAGCAGAGGTAGGAGAAGCTCTCAGAATTCAGGTAAAGAAGCAATTCTGGATAATGGTGCACATTTAAAGTAGTATCTTGCTTTAAAAAGAAATATTTTGCAGTTTTTAATAATAAGTATTTTTAATATGGTGTATTATCCCTGCCTCCCAGTTTTGTACCATCTGTGAACTTACTGAGGATGTGGTCTGTCTCACTGTCCACATCATTAACGAAGACCTTGAACAGGACTGGACCTACTCACTATTAACTTGTGGGGTACGCTACTGGTGAATTGCCTCCAGCCGGAATTTGTGCTGCCGTTCACAACCTTCTGGGACCGGCCACTCAGCCAGTTTTAAATCCACCTCACTGCCTATTTACCTAACTCATACTTTGTCTACGGGGATGCCACGGGAGACAGTGTCAAAAGCCTTACTAAAACAGAGGTAAATGCCACCCCTCACCAAGCTAGCCACTTCATTGGAGAAGGCCGTTTGACTCATCTGACTTCAGAAAATATAATTTTAAGAAGTGTACCAAATGTTTTAAGAATAGCCACAAACACTGTGATTTGTAAAGTCTCTTCCTGGCTACAAAACAAGTTTTGCATCAGGGAATTTTACTTAATTTATTGTCCAACTAACAAACTTTTAATTACTGATTTTGCTACTGAAAAATAGAAACAGGTAAACAAACAAACACTTAGAGAACTACACTTGGACTCCTCTCCAGACACTGTTCCTCACCCTTCCCATCTCCAATCCCCTTGCTGTCTGTACGCTACACCTGCAGTGGGCAGTGTGGGAGACTGGGGTCAGCACGTTGGCGTTCCTCTTCTTTGGTGGCTCCTTGTTTCTTCCTCCGCTGCTTTGGCATAGGCTCCTTCACTGGCCACAGTCCTGCCAGAGACATAACTCCCCCTGAGTCCTCTGCTCAGTCCCTGCAGGTCTTTTGCTCCAGCCCAGCTTGCAGCTCCGCACTGCTGACATCATGTGGGTTATGCCCAGTACCAAACTCCAGTGTGCTTTAGAAAGAAAGCCATTCTAGGCATAGAAAGGTGGGAAATTCTATTGTATTTCCCTTCCTTAGTGCATTGCACGATATCCTGTCAAAAAAATATGTCGGGCAGGTTGTCAGTATGATGCAACTGTACACACCAATATTTTGAAGTGCTCATAGTATGAACATTTCTTCATGTTCATTCTGATTACACATTTGCCTGTGATACATTGGAAATTACTCACTGTTAAACGTGACACAGATTTTTCAGTTGCTCAGGATTTATTTTATTCCCAGGCACCTCTCAGCTTGTTATGGCCAGTCCTGAAAGCTAATTTGAAATCTTATTTTCTAATTATAATGAAAACTTTCCATTTAGCTACTTGTGTAAGTAAAGACAATATGGCAATGCCACAGGTGGCAGAAGACATGGCAGAAGCTCACACAGGTAACTGGTAGGGGTCAGAGCAGAACAAATGAAAGAGAGAGGCAAACTAAGCAGCAGAAAAACAAAAGTACAGGCAGATCATGACAAAGGTGTGGAACATGCTGCAGGTAGCAACTGTCACAAATATTGTACCTTTAGTTCAAATTCAGACAGCCACAATTGTGCTAAAGAACTTGAGTGATATTGTTACATGTATGGCCTCGTAGGCCAGACAATAAGAAACCCAGATATGATTAGAGATGCAGATGGAATTCATATTATCTGAATATAGTCTTACTTTGCTCTTAGGTTTCTGTTCATACTTCTTGAAGAGAATATGAGGAGTACTCCCCAGGCTGCTGATATTAGAATTTCCAAATTTATACGCATACCTTGTTTATATTCAAAATGTAATTCCATATTTATTCCATTTCAGTTCAAATGTATCCGCCCACTTGAATTCTGCATGTAGTGCTCAGTGTACATGAAAAGTTACTGGCTTACCCACTCTCAACACATCCTCATTCTCAAGTAATTTCTCAATAAAAAGATAAATGTATTGCAAAAATTTATCCAATATGTCCCATATATACAAAAAGTATATTTTTGAGAAAAATATTTGTCTGCAATGATAAATTGCTTCTATTTTAGAAAGACTGCAGAAGGAACACCTTTAAATATATTATTAAAAAAATGTTCCCAAAGACACCTAGCTCAATACACAGAATGCAAAATGCAACTGAAGTGCTTGCTCTGCTGTGCAGAACAACATCCATATGTAGAGATAGCATAGGAGAGCGGATTCTGGTGATCAATAATAACTGAGCAGACAGTGCCAGATTTGCACACTGCCCCCATATGACCAGAAATCAGAGCCTGCTGCCAGAGAGAAAATACCTTTGGCTAGTGAAAGGAGATAAGATTTCCCTTCTGGTACTAGTGTTTCTTATACACGATTCCCAAATGAGAAATATATCCACATACAATTACTTGAAAAAGTACTCAGGAATCTCCATTCTGAGGAATGTGTCCTTCTTTACAGATTTAAAATTATTTCTTTCCCTCTCTGATTTCCACAATTATTCCAGAGAAATCATGACCCAGTCACTGCCTTTTTCATCTAGGATTACCACCATTGGTTTCACGAGGCTTTATGAAGGCAATCAGAAATAAAATATAGCCTGAGGAATATGTGTGGGTATAAAAAAAAAAAAAAAAGGCAGAGACAGAAACAACCGTCTTGTTAATGTACCTGTTGCTACACCAAAAAAAAAAAGTTTTCTCCTAGCAACAGGCTTCTGCGCAGTTGTTATTATGGTTCAAGTGCTCCAGATTACGCTAGCCTTGCGCAATTTGTGCTGTCACCTGTCAATCCTCCCCGCAAAAACCTGACTTTTTGATAGCTATTTATATCCTTTTTTATATCAGTAATCTATCTGTATTGAATTCCACATACTCCATGTATATATAAATGTATACACTTATATGTGTGTACATGTACCAAAATGTACATGGTATTTCTCTCTTCTACGTTAACCACTGTTTCCAAAAGGCAAAGGCTAGCATTTTTTCAGTAATACCTTGGACAATTCACTTTTTCTTACTTTTTTTAAATATAACCACATGATTTACAAACTGTTCCTTTTTATAGGATGATGTTAACCATGTAAGTAGACCAGGACTAAATGTAGTTCTTCACAAAACATATGTGCCATTTCACTTCCTGTAACGTGAGTAGTTAAGTTTTCTCCCCTTTATTGATCTGCTTTTTCACGTTAATTCCATTAAAAGGTTTTGCTTGTTGAAGGATGTCCAAGTTTACACGTACATATACGCATGCTCTCATGTATACTGTGGTTACTGTGCAAATAGTACATCCTTCCAGAAGCCCTTAGTATACTATCAGTTAAAAAGAAAGCAAAAGTAACCAGGATACAATGCTCTATTTGCCTGTGAACAAGGAAACATGCAGGAAATCACACACACTCATGGGGTCCATGGTGCCATGCGATCTTGCTCTCTAACCTCAAAGGCTTGCACAAATTTTCATTCAAGACACCAAATGCCAGAAATCTAGCTGGCTTCTCTTTTTGTGGCCCCTACCAGACTTGTTTGACTCTCATTCACTAACAATGCAAAAGAGATAAAGTTGCTCTACGCAGTACTGTGTTTTAAGTCATTAGCACTGGATTTCACTTTTCCCAAGTTCACGACACCAAGCAGAACAAGAACAGTTCTCAAGGCAGGCCACAAAAAAAGTCAAGGACTTCTCCACATTAGCAAACCACAGACAACGAAACAAAAGATTAAATGAGATTGAGCAGCTGGTCTCAGTTCAAAAGCATGTTTTCCTTCCAACTTGTTTCAACAACAGATTTTCTGTAGGTGGGAAATTATTTCACAGAAATAACAATTTAGTTACTAGAAAAACTGGGAAAAAAGAGAGGTTTTCAGTGGCTGCAATTATAGACCCTTCATTGATAGTTCCCCTACCTGTTCCTATCGTAATCCGGGTTTCACCTGCTTACTAAGAAGCAAACTGACACACACAAGCTGAGTTAATAATTTTGTTTTCTCTTTTGGGGTATAGAACAATCTAGAAACTATTTTACTAGATCTAAATATTGTCTCTCAGAATGCTGATTGAAGTCTTAATACTTTCATTTTAAATTTTTCCATATAAATCTTTAAGGAAGCCCCTTCCCCATGACAACGCAGACTCTTAAGATATGTGGGATATAGTTGATCGATTTCTATCAACTCCAGAGTAAATTAAGGATTCCTGTTCCAGAACAAAAGATCAAAAGAAGCCCAGCTCTCTTCCCCTGAGCAGATTCAGGACTAGGACTCTACCATGCAGCTTACCCATTGCTAATTTTTTATTTTTATTCCTGCTCCCCCTGGGCTTGATGGAGAGCAGAAGAGGGATCACAAATGTTTATAAGCCATCTATAAAGATATGTAAGTTCCATTATAGTCCATGGCACATGGTACAAACACCTCAAAGCTGCTCTAGCTTCTATTTTGGCTTTAATGACCCTTAATGTAACTTGTCAAAAATAAATAAATAAATAAATAAAAGACAACGTACTCCCTTTGTGGAAGACAGGAGTGGGACTTATAGAAAACCACTCCCCAAATAGGGATATCTGCTATACAGCTAATCCTAGCAGTCTATTTTCTTTTGCACATATCTCAAAGGAAAACAAATTAAAATTTCAGCTGTACAAAAGCAACATTTCACAAGCCTGTTCTTCATTCTTTTTAGGGCAGTTTCCATCACTGCAGCCTGAGGGGACACACCTGATCTTTGATTAAATGGGAATTTCAGTAAGTTAAGACTGATTACTTGAGCTTAAAATACTATGTTTTACAAATAATAAACTATAACTTCTGTCAGGCAGCTAAGTTACTTGCAGGTAGTTAAGTTCCACATTCAAACACCACCACTCCCCAACTGTAATGGATACCAGACCTAGGCATAACTTTTCCAGAATAATAGGTTTTCCTCAGTAAATTCTTACTTAACTGAAACCTGAACTTTTAAAAGTATTGAAGAAATGCGAACAGCAGACTCATCATGTAGGAATTTCCAAATTGAAAATATTTTCTTCCTTTCTTTTCAGAGTGTCTCTTAGAAAAATAATCTGAACAAGAACCCAAACTCCACACAGCAATTCAGAATTAAAATCTGTGCATCACAAATCAAAATAACATCTGAAAAGATCTAACTGCATCTATCATGCTTGCAATTTGACACACTAACAAATGTTCCATGCATGCCTGACTCGGGCTTCTGTAGATACAGAGAGAAGGAAGGGAACAGATCCTCCTGCTCAGCTGATTCCCTTCATAGTAGGGCATCATATTAAGGCGTATTCATGAAAACAAATTCTCCTTTAATACAAATGGAAAAACCTCTCACTTCTTTTTAAATGGACTTGCAGACAGCATGGCTCTGTAAACTGGGCTGGCCCAGTGCACCAGCTACAGGACTTCTTCCATAACCTTGAGTCAGTGGTTACCTGCAGCTCATTTGAAGCAGGAGTTCTCACCTCTCACAGAGGAAATATACTGTTGATCAGCTGTCTGCAGTCTTTTTTCTATTTCAGGGTTTTAAACTCCGTAAGGGTTGCTACTGTGTATAAACCCATGCCTGTCACATTACCAAAATTATTCTTTCACAAGAAGCAGGAACTCTCTGCCATCTGGATGAGCTTAACTTGTGATATAAGTAAACGTTTGAATTCATTTTCGACATGCCTGATCCCACATCATAAAAACACAAACACAAAGCTAAATCCCTTATGTCTGTGATAACACAGCCTACAGAGCCAAAGCTGAATTCAGAGCCTTGCAAGTGCCCTCTGGGCACATAAAATAAACTGAAAAGGAGAGTTCACCTATCTCCAAAAAGACACTTTAAAGGAAATCAGGAGATAACAGTGCCAAAAATTTTATGCCAATACACTTATACAATTGCTAAAACATATGTATTTGTATTAATATAAATTTATGCTATGCGATTACTGCTTACTTTTTTTCCCTCATAGCTATGCGCTAGACCAGTCAGAGAAGTTGGAAATTCACTCATCCTTGTATAAGTAAAGTATTTCAGCTGCCATGTGGATACAAGTTCTTTAATTTACAGTGCTCCTGGGTTCCAGGTTGCAGAAACAGGCATCAAAATCTGAATATGCAGCTTAACTCCCGGTTGAAAGAGGCTTTTTTGTTATAATCCAGAAATTGGGATTTATAGATGCTAATGTGCATAAAGAACATTATAGTGTTCCAAAAATCCCAGACATCTTTACCTCTGTGACACATTGGTTAAGAAAGAATAAAGAAATGTGCCAATACAGTGACTGTTTATAAAAAACATCATATAGATGTATACATATGGGATCACTAATGCCTACAGAGATACCCAACCGTATTTGAAAACTTACTCTTTGGTTGTTGAATTACTTCACACAAATAATAAAAAGTATTTAGTATTTTAAAATCATCAAAGTTCCACAACCATTTTGATAATAATTTAGTTCATAATAAGGCATTTTTTCATTAAACTAATAGAATGTAGGCAATGTCAGTTCACAGTAAAGATTTTCAGTAGAGTTAAAAAAAAAAAAAAGACTGTCATGGCACATATTACAGACTGCTTGACAGGCATAGTCTGTTCGACTAATGCATTCAGAAGATAAAAGAATTAGCACTGATGACTGAAAACTAAAGACCAACATTTTCCCATCTGTTTGTGCACCATGGGGACTTAAATTCCGCCCATCAGCTGGAAGGCATGTAAAAGGCAAACAAAATCCCACTCAGTTCCAGTACTGAACATTTCTGATAACACTGCAGAAGTATAGTATGCGTTCAACAATGTCTTTCAAAGTAAAATACAACTAAGCATACAGTTAGAGATGAAAAGTTAAAATCTACTAACCCAGAAGCTATTAAACAGAAAAAAATGTACATTTCTCAAATTACCACTATTTCCATGCCCTAGCACTACCACATTCATGAGGATTTGGGAACATTCTATTAATTCTAAATGCATATGGATATTTACTTGGATCTTAATTAGTTGGCAAGTCAGCTTTCATGGTTGTTCTTCATATTCTGACTCCTAGCCTACATCGCCAAGGTTTCTTGGAATTTACAGTCTAAATTTCTAAGATAAATAAAGTATGGTTTCCTTGACTTAGCTTTACCTCAAGGGATTATTTTTATTTCCTCTCTTCTCCCACCTAAATCCCTGATAACATGCGGAATCATCAAGTTAGTTTGATTAGAAATTGGAAGGACAGAATTATTTTTGTTGCATCCATTTCTGTTTTTTTATTTCCACGCTCATTCTGTACTTTTCCAACAACTAATCATTTTTAAGATAATCCAAATCTGTAGCTTGAATGTATGACCAAATTTTACCATACAATTTGAACACTAATTGTATCAGCCTTGGTATGTCTTCTTCATATGTAATCACTGCTGTTTTTAAATCTATGAGGAAAGAGGCCATAAGAATATCTTTTCTATTGCTTTTGTTGCCTAGATGTGAGGTCAGCTATGGGACACTTTAGCTTAGACACGATGTAGAGCAAATGAAGATATAGGACTTTTGGTGTGACCCTGATTTCCATCAACAAGCTTGGAACATGGGCAGAACGTGTTCAGGTCCAGTACTAGGGCTCCCACATAGCCCTGAGTTTAAACATCCAATTCTCCAGTCTCTGCACATAAGCTTTATTCAAACAGCAATTACAGAAACCAATCTCGCTCTCAAGATATGCACTTGCATAATGTAAATAAATATTTCAATATTTTACCTGCCAAAAGATTGCCTTGCATTAAAGAAAAAAGTATATTAAAGAGCAGCTAGTGAAGAATTATATATCCACAATTCTGATCTCCAGGCCAAGCATGACAAAAGAAAACAATATCTGTGTTTGTTAGTTTGTTTATGGAGGTACCTCAGGTCAAAATACCTATTGCACAGTTTTTGTGAGGGCTTCTCAGAAAAAAGGCAAAAAGATGAGGCACTAGGGTATCAGGAGGGTGCTAAAAGCATGAAGAACCTCCTTCTTTTTGCTTAGTATAAAAAAAAAAGTTTAATTGGGATAATTATATGAAGTGGATGGACCAGTCTGAATGTCATAAAAAGAAGCTAAGACATACTTTAACTCTTTTAATGAAACTGTTTTCCTTGAAAGTAAGAAAAAATTGAGAATAAATCTCAGAATATATTTTCTTACTGTAATTTAGTACTTATACTGGAAGTTGAGGTAGACTAAAGATGTGACAATAAAAAATTATAGCAAAATCTATTTGCATGATGTTATATCACAAAGAAAAGTTCTCTTTGCTGAGAACAGCACTCAGTTCTACTTTTCAGACACTGGAGAAAAATGCAAAAGATCAGAACGAGGTCAACAAAAAGGATGGCTGAAGTACAGAAGGATGGGTATTTGACTTGATATTGCCAGCTCTCAAATTATTTGGCAAGAAAAGGGAATTAGAAGGGAGTCTTCAAAGAGCATTGATGACTAAAGACTAAAATTTCCCCATCTGCCTGTGCACATGGGACTTGCACACTCCCCATCAGCAGCAGAGCTTATGGAAAAAAATGAAATTATTCAAGCTCTGAATGCCTCTGATAACAGTATAGGAGCACACTTTCTTTTCATTCTTATTTTAATTGTTATCATTAAAAATTATGACAGGCACACAGAAAAATGATCAGTCCCTGTCTCATAATACTGCAGCAAAAGGTCACTTTATGAAATTATTGTCTTTTATTTTTAGAACAAATAGAAGGAAATTCTCCTTCACACAGCAAGGAGTAAGACTTTGGAATTCCCTGTCAAAAAGTCTTTAAATCCAACACTACAGTTAGAGTTAAAAGTTACTTTATAACCATTAATAAAGCTTGTAATTACATAAGGTCAACCAAATCTCATATTTTAGGAAATAAAAAGATCCCTCCCTAGGGTTAGTAAGAACCGTAATTTGTGTAGAACATCAGACAGTTAGGCACAATTTTATTGTAGGCAAAATGGGGGTAGGAAGCATCCTCTGACTATAGTACTACTAAGTACAGGCCACAAATAGGAAAATAGGACAGCAAGCATTACCTTTTACTAATATGTTTCCTGCTAAGCTGTGTGTGTGTATACGTATACATGCATATATATGGGGAAGTATTCGTACACACATACACATATACACACAGAGTCCAAACAAAACAGGTGGGGAAAGTTCTGCCTAGTAGCTTCACTCAAAGGGCTTCCAACCCTGACCCACCATTGTTGAAGGCAGAACAAACTAAACAACCACATGGAGCAGTAAAGAAAGCAAGCTGATTTTGATGGCTCAGTAAAGACTGGCAGCTGACTGTGAGGAGCTGGTAGCTTCCAGGCTCAATTTAAGTAACGTAAATGGTGGAAAATTTAACCAGGGGCAAAACTGAAGACTGTGTTTAACATGATGGTCTTCTCCTTCTCCCTCTTTGTGGGAAGCTAGTCTTTTCTTCCCATCTATACACACTGTCATATGCATGACCATATGTAACTTGGAAAATACAGATGTCAAATGTTCTAATTTTCATAGAATCATAGAATGGTTTGGGTTGGAAGGGACCGTAAAGATCATCTGGTTCCAACACCCCTGCCATAGGCAGGGACACCTCCCACTAGACTAGGTTGCTCAAAGCCCCATCCAGCCTGGCCTGGAACACTTCCAGGGATGGGGCTTCCACAGCTTCCCTGGGCAACCTGCTCCAATGTCTCACCACCCTGACCATAAAAAATTTCTCCCTGATATTTATCCTAAGTCTACCCTCTTCCAGTTTGAAGCAATTACCCCTCATCTACATGGCCTTGTTAAAAGTCCCTCTCCAGCTTTCTTGTAGGCCCCTTTCACAGAATCATGGAATCATTCTCCAGTCCATCTTGAGATTGCATACACACACACAAACATATATATATGTAAATTAAATATGCTTCAAATGGCACATGGAAATAAATAGCACTACTTCAGACACGACATTAGATATTACCAGTTTACTAATGCAGAGAAAAACTTAAAGTCTACATTAATGTATACACATGTACAGTAAAAATAAAGAAAATTGTACTACATGTCTCTGGTATAAAAAGCAAGAGATTAAACTGTACATAATAAATGATAGCTGTGTACAGTGTATAGTTTCTACAAAGATAAATGCATTCATTTCACGCAAGGAACTAGGAGTACAAACCTGCTAATTTAACTCAGTTAATTTGCATTTTTGTTATGAGACAGATTCATTGTTTTGATTGATAACATCAACATATTCCCAGCGTACAGGGGAGGGACTGTATAGCAGCTTAATCTGCACTCAGGGTGACGCTGTCCTGCTGGTTAGTAATTAAATCTATACACTCTACAAACAAGTCATCGTGTGAAATACCAAATGTATTTAGGAAGTTTAGCATGCCAGTCATCTTAATACACTGGCTTCTCAGAACACGAGTGTGTAATTAGAGAACTTGCCAGACAAGCAGATTATCCTGTTATTTTCCTGTGCTTGGGTAATGGATGAAGTGCAGCAGATATCAAAAACTTCCAGCCATAAAAAGTAGTAACTTGCCACGTGGGACTGCAGTATCCTAAAACAACTATACGGGAAAAACACACTCCCATGCCAAATTTTCTCATCAATTATATGAAAAAGAAAACATACATTTCTAAGTCCTACCAATACAAGCATTATTGCAGCCCACATTTATATATTAATCACACGTAAGATTCCAGGTTTATTTGCATAAAACACTCTCAATCAATTAATGCATATATTGGTAAAGCGTCAGAATTTTACACAAAATTGAAACAAATCAAGGATTTATCTATGCATTGTATCAGACAGATTTTTTTTCTCTGGTGTTCATATAATGTAATCTTAGCAGTAAATGGTGAGGTGATAGGCACCTATCACCTTCCTATCACCTTGCCCAGAAACATTTGTCCATAATCATTCCCTTATCATTCTCTGGTCTTCATCCCCAAAAATACAGCTTTCTAACTTCCAAAACTCTCATAATTTTAATGAACATCTTTCTTCTCAAGAAATGCCATATCAGTAATCTTGCAGTATTTATTTTAATTCAGCAAATACCCCCCATCTTTTAACATTTTGGAACAATGTTACTTACTGTGTTTTAAAAGTTTGCAATATATTACAGTTTCTAATGACAGTCGTTTGATATGAAGGCAAGCCTGATTTGATAAACTTTGATTTTTACATCGCTGGAGATGCAGGTATTATTCAGAAATTGTATAAAAAGCCACTTTTTTCCTGTGCTTTCATTTTCCAGCTTTTATACACATCTAACATCCTTTTAGTCTTTAGTCCTTGAAGACACCAACCTCATCTTGCTCAAGCTCATTATCAAAACCAAAAAAGCATAAACTTCATCCAACTTTCCACCATTTTTCAGGTCATGTCTTTAACTCCTACACTTCATTATGCATCCCAGACTCATTATCTTACATTGTTCTGCACTGAACTGAATTACCTACTGTTTTGCACATAGTCTATGCCAATTATTCTGGATTTGGGAAGCCAATGTTTTTCCCCACCTTTCTTATTCTAATTGAAAAGTCGTCAAAAACATGTGCAAACATAAGCCTTTTACTGACCCTGGTGTTACCTCATTTATTACCTCCACTAATCCTGCACTGTTATAATTTAGCTAAACCATCTGCTTTCAATGTGTAAGCCAGTTTTTCCTGCAGCAGTTTTCTTTAAAATGACTTTACACATCAATCTTTATGGTGGCATATCAAGACAAGTTGCCCTTGAATTTTTAATAAATTGTATCAGTGCTGCATTTTCCTCTACTAGCTCACTAAGATATTCAAGAATTCATGAAGATTCATTTGATGGTTCTTTTTTCATAGGTTCATGCTCCCAACCCCTTCTAAATTATGCATTACATACTATGCCATAGTGATATTTCATTCCAGTGTTTCCCAAATGGAAACAAACAAAAAGCTGTAACATTGAGGGGGGAGGGTGTTGGTTTTGGGGGGGGGGGGGGGTGAGCATTTCAGGACAGCTCTATCCAAATAAATAAGATGGTATCAATTTACCTGAAAGAATACCCTTCTTTCTTTTTTTTTTTTTTTTCAGAAGACAGTAGCAGACGAGATTCCCCTAAAGTCTGGGAATCACATCTACCATTCTTGTCATAGTTCTGTTTTACTAGAAAATTGGAGACGCTGCAAGGTTAAGTCTTTTTATTTGAGATACGCATTTTTCTTAGGCTCAGGAAAAGGGTGATGGTGAAAGATCTCAAAAGGCAATATATATGTTTCTGGCTTACTATGATTGTTGTGAATAACATGACTAATCACAAAAAGAAGGTAGGAGTAAGGAGGAACTGAATGAGTCTCATCTGTGTTGAACATTTCACAGTTTTCAGGCGTGCCTAAATAAAAAGGCACTGTTCTAATCACTAGACCAGTGACCTCCAAACTATTCTGGTCATGCATCACATCAGTAAAAATTCTTTAGCACGCACCCCCAAAAGACACATATTTATTTAAAAATTATATACAGGTACCACTGTACTAATATATTATGTACGTTATAAAACATACACAAAAATAAAGAGTAAAAAAGGATGAGATAAAGATGAAATAAATAATATTTAAAAATATTTTTTATTTTGTTTATTAAAGGTACAAAGAGCTTTTTAAACTTTTATTATTAATACTAATATTTTTAATGAGAACAATGTGATTGAATATGCTTCATTATTTTTTAAATTTTCGGTTTAACACTTAATAGTATAGTGATTGAAAGGTCTGGTTCTATGTTCAGTTTACTTCAATACTTGGTTTTAAATGTCTGTCATAGCTGGAAAAGATAGCCCACAAAGATATATAGACTCAAATGGAAGACGTGCATTGTTGGCAGCACTTAATCATGATACTAATTTTTCAATGCCATCTACCAATTAAACAAAGTTTTTTATTGAAATTTGGCTAGGAAATTTCCATCTTCCATGATGTCAATCACTTGCTCTTGTAAACTAATGAGAAGGTGCTGCATTTTTAATTTAAAAAAATGGGCTCAAAACCCACCAAAACCCTTCGCTTGGAACATTTTTAAACAGATTAGGAAATTCTGTTTCCAAGTTTTTTCAGTGTACAGATACAAGAGTTTTTGTAGGTGACATGTATAATTTTCCACAACAAAATCATATAGCAATGGGTACGCTTCCAAACATCTGTTTTCAAAATGCTCTCTCCATAGTGTGAATTTCTTTTGAAAAGCACTTACCTTCCTAGTCATTGTTGAGCCACTACCTTCACTTTGAAAGGACAGATTAAGTGTGCTTATTTTTTCCAAAAGTATCTGCTAGGTAGCATACTACTGACAGTGACTTTTCACCACAGAAAAGGTCAGCAAATTTGGAACATTTGTCTTTTTGTAAAAGAAAAATGCACAACTCTTCTCTTAAGTTCAACAGCTCTTTTAAATGATTTGCCACAAGATAACCAGCGAACCTCTGTGCAATACAAAAGAATTTCACAGTCACTCCCCATCTCATTACAAAGTATTGTAAAGATTCTACTGTTTAAAGGTCTTGTTTATATAAAATTAACCCAAGTTGATGATGTCCTGTAGCACTTTGTGCACTTCTGGGTCCAACATCCTGGTTGCAATAGCTTGCCTGTGAATGATGCAGTGAGTTCAGGTGTGGTGCCAGCTCTGTAACCTTATCCCAGAGTCCTTTCTTACTCCAGTCAGAGCAGCTGCTCCATCAATAGTTACACTTGCATGGTTTTTCCATAAAACACTGTTTTTATTAAAGTCATTTACTGTTGAGATTATATGTCCTTTGGCACATCTTTCTGTTAGTGGCTCACAAGAAAGTAGTTCTTCATGTATTTCATTACTGAAACAGAGTCTAGCAAACACCATAAGATGAGATATGGACCTGTACTTTTATCCAACTGCATAGCAAACCTCCCACACTGTGTGATTTGTTCTAATACTTATTTCTTCAAATCTTCATCCATGTTTTCTACGCCTCTTCCAACTGTATTTGCTGACAAAGGAGTGCATTTTAGAGTTTGTAGCCATGTTGTTTTCCATGTGTTATTTCGGTCATTTTTACCGTGGCAGGAAGAACAAGTGTGTCCCCAATACTATGTGGCTTTTTGTCCTTTGCTATTAAGAAGCCTCAAAAGGGCTTCTGAAGATTTATCATTAAGTGAAGTGAAATTTTGTAAAATACTGTATTGAGTATCACATGACTTTAAACATTGCTGATTAAATCTGATTAGATTGGCAGTGTTTTTATCTCATAATGATGAAGAGCTCATACTAGGTCTAGGAGAAGTGTTTGCTCTGGCATTTTCCTGCTCATTTGTGCTGTCATTATTAGCTATAAATTATCTTCAATCTGCAGTTTCTTTGAAGAAATCTTTTTAAGACACTTCTCCATTTTGTGAGGGTTAGTTTAGTTAAGACTAGATAATATAATCTGTAAATCCACGTGACCAGGCATACAAAAAATACAATGCATCACAATACACTGCAAGCAGATCAACGAGTGAGAGCCCCACCGCCAACACTTCTGCACTGTGGAGCACCTACTCTTCCCTCAGGACATCTCGCCTACCATTCATGACACAGGAACCTCTTGACCTATGGATGGATTTAGGGTGCCAGTGTCAATATGTATATTAAATATTAGTAAAGATTAATTTCTTTTTTTTTAGATAACAAATAAATAAAAATAGATGTTCTAATACTCCCAATGAATCATCTTGCACACCTCCTGGGGTATCCATCCACTTTGAACACCACTGCATTACACCTCACAAATTAAAATTTTGTCATTTCCAAATATTTCTTGTATTTGTATAGCTCCTGGCAAAACCTGGAAGCCAGTAGGAATGAGGAACTCAACAGGAACTGTTAAATAATTTAAAGCAAATGTCACCAAAAGATTATCTTATAGCACTTTTATTTTCTTTTTGTAATTCTTTTAATTATTTCCCTGATTAATCAAGCTCCTTCACCGGCATATTTCTCATATATTGGCATTTTTATACCCCTTATTGAGATAATATTCAGGTTTATGAACCAGTCTGCAGTTTCTCTTACAAATACTGCTGAGGCACACAATTAATTACAGATCTAAATATCATTCTCAACTTACTTACAGTTACTATACATCTGATCTTTTATGGCCTTGGGGTTTCTTTTCTTGAGAAAAAAAGCCCTTTATTATTTTTTCCCCTTAATTTCATACTACTTGCCCAATATGCATTTTCTTTTCAAATATCTGAAAACATATTAAAAAAAAACCAAAATCATTTCAAATACTTGAAAAACATTAATGTTTTCCGCTAGTTAATATGTCTATCTTCTCTTTCTGAACTATCATCTTCCTTGAACTTTTCTCCTGCCTGTTTTTTGGGCCATAGAAATTTAGCCATAATCTGACAGGCATCAAATATCCACCACATAATTTCATTTGCTGTTGTACACAAAAGTATAGATTTTAATATCCTCTGTATGATACTTTATTATTTTAAGCACACAACCAGGATAATTATATCTACACAGCCCTCTGAACAGATGTCATGTGGGAATGTAATACTAGAATGTACCTCCTGAGGCATTACTTTGATAATGCAGGTAAACACATAACATATAATCTCATTCACAACTTTAAGATCAATTTTAAAGCCAATTAGGGTAGGGTTTTTTGTTCCCTATTACTCCTGCATGGAATGCTGTTTTCCAACCTATGTCTTCTAACATTCAGAAAAGTTATTTCATTTCTGTCTTGAGTTTATTCCTGGACATTTTATAATAATTTTTTTTCACGCCAGTAGTAACTTCAGGCTTTAATAGTTCTTTTTATCTCCTTCTCTATCCTAACATATTTACAGAAAATTTTACAACTTCTCTGTTTTGTCTGTTTTGATCCTTCCTTTTTTTTTTTTTTTTTACATTAAACATATTATATTTAGCCCCTTCTCCTAAGATAGGCTTTCTATTCTCCTGCTTATCTTTGTATTTTTCCTTGGTACAATTTACCATTCTCAAACATGGCTGTATATAGTTAACTGCAGGCTGTCATTCCTTGTACAGTGGCAACAACACTTTTCCCTTTCTACTGGAAACATCTTCTTTCTGACAAATCCAAGAATCTCTTTTTCCTACAGGCAGCTACATGTTTGTAGCATCTTACAACTAACTAAAGCTCTGAGGTCTTTTTCCTTATTTCCAACTGATTATTCCCGACATTATCACAGAAATGCCTCTTACTCATAACTCATAACATGGCCTTATACTTTGTACACTTCAATTTCAACCCATTTTTATTACTGAAGTCTTCAAAGATACCCTATTCTTTCTGCAAGGCATTCTAATCCTCACCTGAATTGACAACGCATTGCAACTTTGTCATCAGCTTATTTCGCTATCATACTCCTATTTTTCTTCCCAAGGTTATCACTGAAAACTAAATAAAATAACATTGTAGGACCAATCCTAAAGAAACACCAGTAACTCCCAGGCCCATAGTTTCTCTTGTAATAGCTAGGCTGCTGTCTTCTTGGTACCAAGTTCTTCTTCTGGTACCAGCCAGCTTTTCACTTGTCTAATTTAACAGTTTTCCTCATATTCCCTAGCTAATCCGTAAAAACAACTCACAGGGTAATTGTGTCACTGATACAAGTGGAGGCCACCTGGCATAAAGAATGAATCTCACCCAGAAATATCCCCCAGTGGTGGAACACCCCTAGACCATCTTCTTCATAGCAGAAAACTATGTTTACTAAAGATCAAAAGCCAGATGTTAGTTTTCATTATCTTGTCATTCCTTCATCTTCTTTCTCTGGGGATCAAGAGAATTACAGTGAAGCTGATCCAAAATTCCCCATCTTTGTGCATGTAGTCCACCTCTTTATATACTTGTCCTGACCTGCTCCAGCCAAAACTGGGGTTGTTATTTTTCCCAACAGTTCTAACTCTCTTTTATCTCCAGGAATTTTTATTTTCTGGAAAGGTTCTGATGCTAAGGACACCAAATTACACAGATGTGCTGGTTACTAGCACTGGTGCATGTCATAAGCCTCCCCCCCAACCCCAAATATTTTCCAAAATCAAAATCCAGATACTTTCTGCCATCACCTGGAGGGGGTATGTGTGTGTGTGTAGTTTTTTTGCTGCTGTTGTTTAAAACCATGTCTCTTCTTACACTGTTTCCTTATTCCCATCTGTGAAATGCATTAAAGAATAGTCAGGCCCCCCAGCTCACAGTCCAGGCTAACAACCTCTAATTTTTACTGGCAACTAAATCTCTTGATTATTGTTCATGTTTTTCTTTCCCCTTTTTTAATAAGATTAATCTTTTAAGTTCTATCTTCTTCTTGTAAATATGCTATATTTTACATCATGTGAAATTAGTATTCAGTAGTGTTAATATTAGCCTGTTCCTACAGTTTATGATGTTTCTGCTAACAAGCAGTACTTTTCTTTGTGAGGTCTTGACCAGAAAGATTCACTTCTCCCACTGTTGTCCACAGAGTTCTTGGTGATTTCTAGCCATCCAATAAGTATTTACAGACTCTTCAGAAAAAGTCAGTCTTATGTTTGATGACAGGTTTTACTTTCTGTGACTAATTCCTGTGTAAAGACTTTGATTCATCCCATTATTAAGCATTCTTTGTACTGTGAAATACAGATTCTATTTCACTGGTTATTTCTTCTGTTAGTTTCCAATGTTTTGTTTTGTTTTTTTCCTCTTCCTATTATCCTCATTTCTTTACTAGGCTATGTCATTACTCTCATGATAGCACTAAAAGACAAAATGCTTTCCAAAGCTGCTGTATCCAGATTGGCTCCTGTTCTGTCTCTCCTTGGACCACCTTTAGTGCTGCATCACTAGCTAGCATCATGTCTTTTCCCAGTCTTAAAGGAGAAAGTCTAGCATTTCTACAGTTTCCCCCGAGTGCTGCCTTCTGGTGTTCACCAACTCATTAATAGCATTCACCTAGATTACAGAATCACAGAAGCACAGAATGGTAGGGGTTGGAAGGGACCTCTAGAGATCATCTAGTCCACCTCCCCCTGCCAAAACAGGTTCGCCTAGAGTAGGTTGGGCATGAATGCATTCAGGCCAGTTTTGAATATCTCCAGTGTGGGAGACTCCACAACCTCTCTGGGCAGCCTGTTCCAGTGCTCTGCCACCCTCAAAGTAAAAAAGTTTTTCTTACGTTCAGAGGGAATTTCCTGTGTTCCAGTTTGTGCCTGTTGCCTCTTGTCCTGTCACTGGGCACCACTGAAAAGAGTCTGGCCCCATCCTCTTGAAACCCATCCTTTAGATATTTATAAGCGTTGATGAGATCCCGTCTCAGTCTTCTCCGGGCTAAAAAGACCCAGGTCTCTCAGCCTTTTCTCATAAGAGAGATGCTCCGGTCCCTTGATCATCTTTGTAGCCCTCCGCTGGGCTCTCTCAGGTAGTCCCTTGTCTTTCTTGAACTGGGGGGCCCAGAACTGGACACAGTACTCCAGATGCGGCCACACCAGGGCAGAGTAGAGGGCAACGATGACCTCCCTTGACCTGCTGGGCACGCTCTTCTTAATGCACCCCAGAACACCATTGGCCTTCTTGGCCACATGGGCACATTCTTGTCAATTTGTTGAGCATCAGGAGTCCAAGGTCCCTCTCTGCAGAGCTGCTTTTCAGCAGGTCAACCTGTAATCTGTACTGGTGCAGTACAGGTGCAGTTACTCTTGTAACTGGAGTTGTTCATCCCTAGGTGCAGGACCCTACACTTGCCCTTGTTTAACTTTATTATGTTCCTCTCCTCCCAACTCTCTAGCCTGTCCAGGTCTCACTGTATGGCAGCACAGCCTTCTGGCATGTCAGCCACTCCTCACAGTTTTGTGTCATCAACAAACTTGCTGAGGGTACCCTCACCAGGGTGTTCATGAATATATTGAACAAGACTGGACCCAGTACTGACCTCTGGGGAACACTGCTAGTTACAGGCCTCCAAATATCCTCTGCACCACTGATCACAACCCTCTCAGCTCTGCCATTCAGTTAGTTCTCAATCCACCTCACTGTCCACTCATCTAACCCACACTTCCTAGGCTTACCTATGAGTATGTTATGGGAGACAGTGTCAAAAGCCTTGCTGAAGTCAAGGTAGACAACGTCCACTGCTCCCCCCTCATCCACCCAGCCAGTCATGGCATCATAGAAGGCTATCAGACTGGTCAAGCATGATTTCCCCTTGGTGACGCCATGCTGACCATGCCCAATAACCTTCTCTTCCTCTTCATGCTTAGAAATGACATCCATAATGAGCTGTTAAATCACCTTTCCAGGGATGGAGGTGAGGCTGACTGGCCTGTAGTTTCCTGGGTCCTCCTTCTTGCCCTTTTTGAAGACCTGCATGACATTGGCTTTCCTCCAGTCCGCAGGCACCTCTCCTGTTCTCCATGACCTTTCAAAGATGATAGAAAGCAGCTTCACAATAACATCTGTCAGCTCCCTCAGCACTTGCGGGTGCATCCCATCAGGGCCCATGAATTTGTGGGTGTCAAGTTTGCTTAAATGATCTCTAACCCAATCCTCCTCAAACAAAGGAGAGTTTTCCTTTCTCCAGACTCTCTCTCTTAGCTCCAGGGTCTGGGATTCCTGAGGGCCAGCCTTAGCTGTAAAGACTGAAGCAAAGAAGGCATTCATTAACTCCAGCTTCTTGGCATTCTCCATCACCAGAGCACCCACCTCATTCAGCAGTGGGCCCACATTTTCCTCAGTCTTCCTTTTGCTATTGATGTACTTGAAGAAGCCCTTCTTATTGTCCTTGACATTCCTTGTCAGATTCAAAGTGGGCGTTAGCCTTCCTTGTTCCATTCCTGCATACTCTGAGAACGTTCCTATATTCCTTGTGAATGGCTAGTGCCTTTTTCCACATTCTGTAAACTTCCTTCTTCCATTTGAGTTTTTTCATAAGTTCCTTGATCATCCATGCAGGTCTCCTGCCTCCTTTGCTTGATTTCTTACTCAGATGGATGCACTGATCTTGAGCTTGGAGGAAGTAGAGCTTGAATATTAACCACCTGTCTTGCACGCACCACGCCTTAGCCCATGGATTCCTCCAAGTAGGTCTTTGAAGAGGCCAAAGTCAGCTCTCCTGAAGTCCAGGGTTGTAATTTTACGTTTTACCCTGCTTCTTCCATGTAGGATCCTGAACTCCATCATCTCATGGTCACTGCAGCCTTCACCCCCAGCCTTCACATCCTGAACTAGTTCTTCTTTGTTTGTCAGCACAAGGTCCAGCACCACACCTCTCCTCATTGGTTCCTCCACCACCTGTATCAAAAACTTAGCATCAGTGCTCTGCAGAAACGTCCTGGACTGTGCAGGCCTGGCTGTGTTGCCTTCCCAGCAAATATCAGGGTGGTTGAAGTCCCCCAAGAAAACAAGGGCCTGTGATCGTGAGGCTATTTCCAGCTGCCTGTAGAAGGCCTCATCGACTTCCTCTTCCCGATCCAGTGGTCTGTAGTAAACACTCACAACACTGTCACTCATATTAGACTGCCCCTAGTTTTATCTTAGCTCAGTCAGGAATGATGCAAGGCTGTAAGTCAGTAGTACACACTCTCTGGAAGGTCCCTCCTACACTCATCACACATTCATCATCTCTGCAAACTGTGAGTCAATTCAAATAGATACCTACAGCTTTCACATAAAAAAAAATTATTTAAAGTTTCTTACAACAATACTGAAAACTTCCTCTAGAAAGACAGAAGAATCATTTTTCTTTTGGCCACACATTCCTTTATACTTTAAACTGTTATTCACTGTCCCCTCCTGACCTCTTAACTGCTATTCATTCTCTCCCCTTTACTGCGTCCTCTTATATTGACTCAAAGGAGGAAATCATACAGAGCAAAACTGAGTGGGAGGGCAGAATTACTTTTTTTGAGGAAGCAATTGTTTATTCTGCTTTAATTGTTTCTGAAACTATGAAAGATTAAATGCAAAAGATAATGGCAATTTGATCATTCATCTCTGCTTGCTAAAATAATCTGATGCAGTTGCAAAGAACAAAGGCAAAATAACCATGAAACTGCTGTCTGATTACATGCCTTCAGATACATGCCATACCGAGCGTATGGGGAAAGGGAAAAGAGAGTTACAGCCCCATGAGACTCCCACCAGTAAATCCTTTTATACTTTCTACTCCCACCTGTAAATCTGTTCCTGTAACTTTTTCCAGTAAAATTATATCTGATTTTGGAAATGGGATATTTCACTAAAATCAAAAGTAGGCATCCTGTAGAAAATCTAAAAAAGTCTATCAAAAAAGTTGGGACTAAACCGGGAAAGGATGAAATAAGTAACAAATTCCATAAGTGAAGAGGCAGTAAAATATAAAACATTCAACTAATACTAGTACCAGAATCAAATTTGGCTAATTGAATACATTCAGGTTTTATCCTGTAAGCCAAAACATAGCAGTGCTGGTAGAAGGCTTTTAAATAAATGTTTCCAAAAGACCCATACAAAAATGGAATCCTATCAGGCTTCATGAGCTGAACAGCATCAGGGAAGTTCATGGCAGTTGGATAGATGACATTCAAGCATATTCAGAAAAAAAACCAGAGGATGATGTCCTGCTATCACCAATAGCCCAGCACTACACTTGAGGTGCTGGGCTTTTAGATGAGGGCTATGAAATGTTACATAGCACTTACTTTCCTCTGTGTTTTGTAAGACAGTGGAATTGTTCAGATGGCCGAGTTTGAACTTGCATAATCACTTTCTGTTTAACGGCATATTCTCTGCAGTTTCTTCTGTATTATTTCCTTTATGCAGCATGTAATGACTTTTTTGTAGAAGCATTATGTTTCAATACAGAGAAAGCTATATTTCCATAATGGCTTAATTCTACTGATTGCTTGATTTGCACTGAAAATCTAAATAGCCCTTCAGTACTCTGATGAGTGAGAAGATTTAGAAATAAAATCAACAATTTACAATTTACAATTTTAAATTATTTCTTATCACAGTAAGATGAGGACAAACACAGGCAAGTATAGAGAGCCTCTGCCCTTCCAAGATACCCTCATATACCTTTGGAGGTCACAAGAATACAGACACAACTGTACTGCTCCCAGATAAACGAGATTTTTGCTTAGCACCCATTTTGTAGTGTGATAAAAACTGCCTCCATCCACACATCTAAGACACAACTTCACCAGATGCTCCAACATGTGGCCTGTAAGGCATGGGGTACCTCAAGCACAAGTGGAGGAAACAAACCACTATCTACCCTTGCAGGGCCTTAAATACTGCTTTTCTAATATCTTGGCTCCTTATAATGAAGTGGAGACTGTGAAATCCACCTTTCATCCCACCTCTTCCCTAGTGGGAAGTTCCTTATCCTTCTCAATATCTCTGGCAACAATTTGAGAGCCCAAGAAAATAAGGACAAAGGAAGACAAGTTTCCAGATAACACAAACATCCTAACGATCACAAGGACTTGAAGGAGTATGTCACAGACCTACACTTTGAGCAACAGGCCAGGTTACAAAAACACAGAGCAGGAGCAGATACAGGTGATAAAGATAAAAGAAAGCTATGTGGCTTATAAGAAAAAAAAATAAAATTCAAGTCCTAGGTTGGAACCCCAGCACAGGGCTTGATTACGCTTTTCACATTTTATGAGCATGAACATTTTTGCTAAAATGTTTATGCAGTATTTCTTGATACTTTTTCCAGTCTTCTACCAAAAATTCTTGTCAGTGTAGTCTAGTTCTCAGTGACAAGTTGGCCTTGAAGTCATTTGATAGGCTCTAAAATTACATCCAGTCAACCTAGCTAAAAAATACAGCATGAATGAAATACTATGTTTTATTTCAGCCCAACAAAGTTGACACTCATGAATTCAAATTAATTAATTGGGTTCAACACTTCTAAAACTAACTCCAAAATCACAGAAACATTTAGACATGGCCTTTTAATGTTATGCAAAACCAAATCCTATACTAAACTTTTTTCTTTTTCCAAATCTCTCGCTATGACATAGTGAGAGGTCTACACTGGGACGCTATCATTTCTGAAAAAATTATCCCCTAAACTGAGGAAATATTAAGTAATAATATATTAAGGTCTTCTCTTTGAAGACAAATCATATTTCAGTCTTACTGAAAGTATCTGGTATTCTCTATATTCCCCCTTTTCAATTTTTAATGCTTCTTTAGCGTCATGTCATATGGTTTATCTTCATGTCATAAAGAATTTTGCAGAGGTGGATCAGCAAATTTGGATTATACATGCAGTGGATAGCATTATACTGTTCAAATACTCTAACTAATACTGCTCATCTAGAGTTGGTGACTGTAAATCCAATGAATGATTCGAGCATAACTTCCTTTTGCACACTGCTAAGCACAGATTTTCTTAAGTTCTTAAAAAGAGGAGAGAGAGAAAAAACCATTCAGCTTCTTTTTTTTTTTAATAATTGTACTTTTAGCCTTCTACGCCAGAATTGCACTTTTTGCTTCAATGCTAGGTTGCAAAAAGCACGAGATTAAACACATTTAATTGGCTGGCAGACAGTAGTTACATTTGCTTTTCCTAGTAAGGTCAGTAAAAAGAACACATTAAGAATGTCTTTCTAGTCCCCAATTTTCCTTTATCTACATGTAAAAATTCCTGAGGAAGTAGTACTGCTTTCTGCCATTCTAATTAATTAACTGCCATGTTTATTACAGTAATGCCTTCAGGTCTATGAAAGAATAAAACTCCACTGTGCAAAACGCTGTACAAACACTAGAATACTGTCTCCACCTTCCCAGTTTCATTTGACAAGATTTGCGCTACAGATGGTGAAAACATTACATTCATGTTCTCCACTAAAAGGTGTCTCCTGATAATGGTAAAATCAAGTGAATTACAGTATAATAATGCATTCTCACTTGCTTTCTTTTTTCTCTGCTGCTCTCAACCTTAGGTCAGTCAACATCAAAAGATTCAATGATTATTTGGGAGTGGGAAGGAGGGAAAAGAACGACCCCCCAAAACAAAACCAAAGATGTATTAAAAAAAGAAAACTCGTAACTATCAACTTGTTATGTTTAAGCCCAACAGTACAGCTCAATGATGAATTACCTGTGACATTCTCTGAAATTAAAGTGAAACAGAGAGTCATAAAGAAACCTGTAGTTCATATCACAATCACAGTTATCTTGAGAAAAGGAACCAAACATGGGAGCTGAATATGATTGTGAACCTGTTAATAAGTACCTAAACACCGTGTTTCAAAAATGGAGAGAAAACAGTGGGTCGGGACCCAGCTAAATATAACATGGAATTACACAGACATGAATCAGAATTTGACCAGTTACATTTTTTCCACTTAATTTTCACATGCTTTGGGGTGGAGGAATACAGAGGAGGAGGTGGGACAGCTGAACAGCTTGACCTAGTTTGCCTTTTTAATGATCCAGTGCTGATTCTTAGAGCAGAGGATTCATGATAATAAATAATACTGTCAGACTGAAGAGAGATGAAGAGAAAAAGGAAAAGTAAGGTTCCAAAGTGATATTTTTTATCTATATACCATACTGCCTGAGTATCTAAGGTTAATTTACTAAACCACAACAGTATTAATGTTACTGTATCAGGTGGTAGTTTGAATAGTACACAAGTAAAGTGAAGGTTAACTACTCTTATGTATCAATTAGAAGTATTTGAAGCTAGAAAGCATATATTGTGGAAGAACAATTAGACTGCAAGGGATGGCTACCAGTTTAAAGTGATACAGGGTGGACTAAACACTTTCCTCCAACTAACAAAGCATGAGCAGTATCCGCCTACGGGTGCTTGAACATTCTGTAACTAAGGTAGCATTTTCAACAGGACAAAGCACTTTGGATATTAAGTTACAAATCTTAGCCAGTGTTTCAAGTCAATATAAAAACAAGTACAGGAAATTAATGCAAAATTGTTGTTAATTTCAGTAGTTAGAAGAGGCCTAGCTAAGAAGTAAAGTTACTGACAAAACTGGTCCTGTTTTACAGCAAACCAGGACAAAAATACAATGTTGCAATCTGTGCAGAGATGATGGAAAAGGAACCCACCCCAACCAGGCTGAACTGCTGTCAGCAGGTCCAGTTCTGAGCCTTCCAAAGGCAGTGAAGCAACACAGGGCAGGTACTTCTAATAAATGTGGCTGCTTTTCATACTGTCTTGGAGATTTCATGTGGGCACAAATGTGTACAAGCCTACGCATCTTTGTTCTTAAGTGAAAGGCACTTCAGCACTTTCCTCAACCTGCTACAGGAGCCTCCTTCATACAACATCCACAGAAACAGTCCCCCATCCCATGGGGAGAACGCCCAACACCGATGCAGTCAGGCAACAACTGATGAATCTGACCTTTACCACCTCATTTGCATGTATGGCAACCAGACCTCTGCGGATTACCTTTGATCTCTACATTTCCTCCCGTGCTAGCAGCTGCCTCGGGGGCAAGTTCTTCACTGGCTGACTATTTAGCAGACATGGGATATATTTCCTGGCTGTACTGTCCAATGCCACCCCCCTTGATGACAGCTATGCAATGGAGAAGACATAAATATGTTCCCTGGAAAAACTATACCACCTTGGGTAAAATGTTGGGATGGGAAGAAATAGCTTCAAGCATTTCATTCTGCATTTACTCCAAAAACAGTGCCTACAATTCCAACAGTCTTCGATAGCAGATTATCACATTACAAACAGCTACAGCCCCTCCCAGCCCTCACTGAAAGGCATTTCAGCTAACAAGCTTTACTTTTGTCTTTGCTATCTACCAGAGGACAGAAATAGTTACCACAGCAAAGCTGATGAATGACAATTCACTATCTTGTCTGAGCCAGAGAAACATGACCACCAAAAGTGGGATAAAATCAGAAACTGGGCATGCTTAATTAAGTCTTCATTAATAAACTTCTGGGATCTACATATATCCTATACTTTTTTTTTTTTTTTTTTTTCCCCTATTTTCCCTTCAGGAAGCATTTTGAAGTCCTCACTGAGGAAACCTCCACTGGAATCTATGACAGTTTTCCAGGAATCAGAATCTGCACAGGTCTCAATTAAAGGACCATGCTGTTACCTTTTAGTTCACATCATTAAAACAGATAATATGACATTATCTATGTTGTAAAGTCAACCCAGAAGAAATATTTACCTAAAAGTAATTCATGAGGGTACAGGAAGTGTTATTTTCTCTTCCATCTAAAAATTGTGGCATAATAGAAGCTGCCTGTAGCTCATATTAGCGTTATCCAGGCTCATGCTACACATTAGACATGGCCCATGAAACACTCTAACCTCAAGGCAAAGTAATTCCTAATATCAAATGCTCACACAAAGACAGTTCAGGGTTGTGAAAAATACTTCCCTCCAAACTCAATTTCCACCTTCACTTTGTCAAATGTTAACAAAGATAGCATTAATGTCACGGTTCAAAAACTATTGCTTACCTAAGAATATGTCCCTTTCTCTGCCACAATACTCTATTTATTATTCCCACCCCAGAAGAGAAAGCATAAAGTTATTATTTATGTAGTCAAGGAAATTCTGCCTTAAAAAGTGCTGACAACCTAAAATGTGGGCAAATTTATCAAATTTATTGCACATAATACAGACAGTTCAAACACTACCTGCAAAAACCCATATGGATGTACCCCTGCCTACTGAACCTAATATATCAGGTGACCTATTTAGCCCAAGTTATCAGAAGATACTTAGAACCTTCAGAAGAAGACATCTTGTAATAAACAGGGACTAAATTAAACAACATTCAAACGATGGGGGCTGAAAAATAATTTTGGATATAACCCTGGGTAGAAAAATTTAATGAGTTTTTATTAGATTGAGCTTCTTGCAAAAACAGGCAGGGGAAATTTTAGAAGTGCCCTGTATAACCTCAGCTGTTCTTATTAATGTCAACAACAGCACAGCATTCTGTATTTCTGAAAATTCCCCACATTACAAGAGTTTCCCACAATACAAGTTTTTATAGATGAGCTTCTCTGTTCTAACTGTTTATTAGTTCAGGAGTACACACAGAATCCAAAGGATACACAGGCTTCAAAAGTATACATATTGAACAGATCAAGCTAATAGAAGAGACAAAATATCACTTTCTGGAAATATTATCCTTTATTGGCCAAGAGTAGTGACAATATTTAGAATGGGATACTCCAACCAAACATATCTGATGACTGTGATTAGGTAAGCAATACTATTTTAAGCACTAAGAAAAGATTTATACACATTGCATTGTACATTTACTGGACCTAATTATGGTTTTAATAGACAAGCTGAGAAAACAACATTCCAAGCATGACAAGGGCTGTATCTCTACTATTAAACCAAATGGACCCGAGAAAACTTTAGGCATTGAAGCCAGCTAGCTTGGAAGAGACCTCGTTTAGTCCAGTAAAGACTCCTAGTCTCTACAATGTGACAGCTGAGTACAAACTGGTCCCTGGAACTTCACAGCTTCAAAACTATAATGGGGAATTGTCTGGAAGATGGCATGTGCCAAAGTCATGCCAGAGGACATTCTAACAGTTTCCTAGTATAGATGATGGTGGTCCAGCACCCAGGAAGACTCCTGGACACCTCTTTCTGGTTTTCTAGAGCAGGTGTAACCTCAGAGGCCATCAGAATCCTAAGAGACTACCAGAGAAGATCTGGTACAAATCAATGTTAAAACCAAAGATACAGATTGGAAGAAGCAACCACAGGACAGAATAAAAGTAATTCCAGATTCAAAACACAGGTTTTGATGAAGCCCATGCCATTTACAGAAGATCAGACAGTAGCCACAGTACTTCTTTCAGATACATCATAGTTAGCGTAGTCATTGACTCAAAATCATGCTACTGTAACTCACTATGCTGAAGAAAATCATAAGATTATCCCCCCTACTACTGAAGACTATTTGCTTGTGGTGCCACTCTAATTGAATACAGCACATTCATGTATTCCACAAGGTATAACTCAACACGGTGGCTTTGACTTATGAGAGTCTAAATGCAATGAGTCTTAGGTTAATAAAAAAACCCCAAAACAATAACAAAAAAACCCCTCTGTTTCATTAAATGTGTCATAGCAATTCAAAAGCACAACATATGTTTATAAAGGACACAGCATTTTTGAGGAAGAGTGTCTCCATTCAGAAATTCTTTTCAATTTGTTGTGATGGAACTAAGGTCTATACAGGAAAACCTTCAAAAGTTACCTGTTCTGATTTCAAATAAAGGTTGAAACTTAGGAATTCAGAACTGAGATGAAGGGAAGGAAGGTATCACTAATTCTGAACTGAATACAAGATTTTATTTTTCATTTATTTTCTAATTTAATATAGGATATTATTTACCTCATTTTCTATTAAAAGAAGCATATGTGCTAGAAGGAGGAATATCTGTATGTTTCAGAAAGAGCTCACGTGTAACAAAGAAAGCCTGAAACAATAGCTCTAAGGTGTAAACTACCACATTAATCTCTGTGGATGCTACTTAACCTGCTGATTACGCTTTACCATTAGTACTTAAACACCAAATCATTCCTAAGAAAACAACTACATTATGAAATCTAACAGTCTAGTGAAATACTCTTCTGGGAGAAGACAGACATTGATCTGACTTTCCTCTAGAAGAAGAGACATTTGGACTCAAGTCCTCAGAAACCCAAGAGGGCTTTAGGCTTTAATGAGTATCACACTGGTTAAAAGCCCCCCTTCCCATCACTGACCTAGTGTAGGTATGCAGATCCAGAACAGTGTTCCCAGCTATTACCTTCAAGCAGAGACAGATATTTCCCTACAAGTTTACTATTTTGAGGGACAAAATTTAGGCTATACTCTTTTCTCTAGTATTTCCTACTGTCTAGCTAGACAGCTTCCCACACAAAATACTTCTGGGACTAGGTGCTGGAGGACAAGTTGAGCATAAGCCAACAATGTGCCTCTGCAGGGCCCACAGATTTCTTGGAATTCGTTGCCAGCAGGCCCAGGCACTGGTGAGAGCCCACCACTGGTTGTAGGCTCCCCAGTAAAAGAAAGACATGGATGTACTGGACTGAGTCCTGCAAAGGGGCTACAAAGATGATGAAAGGACTGGAGCATCTGTCATCCAAGGAGAGGTTGAGGGAATTGGGTCTCTTCAGCCAGGAGAAGAGAAGGCTCAGGTGAGTATTACCAATATGTGTAAATACCTGATGGGGTCACTAAAGAAGATGGAGCCAGACTGTTCTCAGTGCTGCTCAGTGAAAGGACAAAAGGCAATAGGCACAAACTGAAACACAGGAAATTCTGTTTAAACCTAATAAAAAACTCTTTTTCTGTGCAGGTTGCCTAGCGAGTTTGTGGACTTTCCATCCTTGGAGATATGCTTTCAGGCAAGCTGCTGGAGCTGGCTCTGCTCTGAGCAGAGGAATTGGACTACACAATGTCCCAAAGTGATTTCATGAAACCTATTATCAAGTATACAATCTTTTAAAATATTTCTCCCTTCATTTTACCAGTAACATTGAAATACCGTTATAAGTATGCTAAAAGATGCTGATCTACTTGCAATGACCTATTAAAAACATATACATTTTTAAATTACACAAATAGATTAGAAAACCATAAATTAGACTGTGAACCATTTCTACATTACCGTTTTAAAAAGCATTATAAAATGAACTGGGAGAAAGAGCTGGATAAATACCCTGGAGTAAAACTAGAGGCTGTGATCCTATGAATGGAAGCACAACATGAACAAAGCTGTTCTCTACAAAGGCTGAATGCCATATCTATTATTATGTTGGGTAAAACCTGCTTTAAATGTCAAAGTTGTTTAGATAAATATTAAATGGGCCTCATTTTGACCATGTTCACAAACACTTCTTTATGAATACTGAGTGTAATTGAGTGAATACTTGCTTTCAAGAAGGAATTTTTTATGAGATTGTCTGTGAACTCAACCCTTAACAGAAAGTGACAAGGAACAGAGAAAAGAAATTATCCCAATATCCCATTTGGGACTGAATGCTTATCACAGATATTAGCTCCTGACCACAGGGAAAAGATAGGAGACACTTGACATTGATGTTTATACTGTATTCTCATTGAGAGCCTAAAAATGCTTCACTATATGCCTTCTAAAAATCTTGAGCACCAAAACAATGTCAAGAAACAAACACACACAATATATACATTCTTTCACTGACATGATTAGTAGTAATATATTGCATTCATACAGTAGTTTCAGACCTTGCGGTGTTACATTCTATTTCCTTTTCAAGCACACAATGCATTGGATTGCTTTACTTACTAGTAGCAGTAGCAGGACAATATCAGGATTATCACAGGCACAGGCTACATGCATTGATGTCCAAAAATCCTCATCTTGATGATTTACATTTACTCCTCTGTCAATTAGAATTTCTGCAGCAAATGCATTATCGTAGCGGGCACACTAGAAGAAAGAAGAGCATATTAGGGATGGTGTTTTACTCAGTGTACAATTGAATATATCACATTCAATTTTCGCTCCATTTAAGGTTTAAATTGAGCAGATGACGCACTATAGTTAAACTGCTGTGTTTGTAGGGGACAACAGCTGATGAATCTATAGAAATAGTTTTGTGGAGATTACAAGTTCCATGTGCATGATTCACAGAAACCCCTACTCCCTGTGAAAAAAAAAAAAATCCACATATAAAATCTGCTGAAATCTACAGTAAAAATAAGGGGTTTTTTCTGTTCAATATTGTCATTCTAAACCAGTGCACAGGCATCAGTGCACGACAATTACTTCATGAGTAGGGGCATCTAACTATATGTACACCCACACGGGCATATGTGCACATGTATGTGAACTTCTGTCTTTTATACAGTTCACAGCAGTAATACACAACTCTCCACAACCACTCCTATTTCCAATCCACTAACTATACTGATTCCTATTCAAGTCTCTCTGACAAATAAATACTCTGCACACTGAGGGTGTGTTGAGGGCAGGGAGGAGGGTGGTTTGCACACGTGTGTTTGTATACTTTGTTTTGTTTTGATGATAGAGGCCACTGATTTTGGCAGAGAAGAAGAAACTGGCTTAGCCATTGTTTTGAGCTACTCCTCTGTCACATCTGTGACTTTTTATGGATGTGCTTACAGTATCACAGTATCACAGTATCGTCAGGGTTGGAAGGGACCTCTGGAGATCATCTAAGTCCAACCCCCGTATTACGGATAATACTTTAAAAGACAATCACAGCATCTAAGTTAAGATCTAACTCTGGCCTAACATACAATCTCAGCAACTCTTTAGAGATGAACCCTCTCTGTTTCCCCACTGGAAAGAGGTTACAGGAACACTAACTTTCTGTATTAGATACTTAGATGCTTCAAATACAACTCTTAATATCTATGCCTCTTCCAATATTTAAAGATGTGGGATATTTCCCTGTCCCAAAAAGCACACATATACACTGAGAGTACAAATACAGTGAAACCTGCAGATAATTTGCAAGTGAAGGTTAAATAATTATGTTGTTATGTCTGTATCCCATGTGGAACCACACCACGGCATCCAGTTTGCTGTTCCGTATTAATTTGCCATGGAAGCCAGGACACTAGAGGAAAAGGGAAAGAAGGAAAAGGGCTTAACTGGGTTCCACTGTAAAGTCAAGACATAGCTGAGATATTCAACTGAATGTGGAAGCTGCATGTACTACTGCGATTATAGGTATAGATAACTCAGAAGATGAAAATTAAACTCTATGAGGCCAAAAAAAGCAGTCCTGCTTTAAATGATTTCCAAACATACTGACCATTAAACTGTAGAAGAGAAATTAAGTTCTGATCTATTTCCTTTAGCTTGTAACATATTTGACAGGTCTAGAAACAGATGTTTTGCTGAGTCTGTATCATTAATTGTACCAGTAGTATAACTTACATTGAGCTGTTCAATGTTCAAATTTTAACAAATCAGAGAGAAGACATTTTAAAATACAGATCAACATAATCTCATACCAATCAGATTTTCAAGGCATTATTAAGCAAAAAAAATTCTAGAAAGCTTCCACACAAAACAAATGACAGATGTCACTGAGCCATTTTGTGTATTAATAATAGACATAGAGCCTTTTGTGATTAGTTACCAGTTTGAAAACAGCGTAGATTTGTAGAATTAAATTGCTGCTGCTCTTTGATTCTTGTTTAATGGATTTTGTGAAGAAATTGGGCAATCTCAAAGTTCCAGGAGAAAATTTGCACTCGTATACTTTTTTATTAGGGCTGGTTGGGTGATTGCCTGTGTGAATTGATATGACACTATGTGCTTCCTGATGAATAGGCAACTCAGGCAAGCAGTTTCTTTTTTGGTACTTCTCCTCTCATGGAGTCTAATGAGAGTTCAGTGGACATCTTTGAAGCTCCCATGGCTTCTCTGATATTCAACCATATTAGGATACTCTCTACAGAGATAGCAACAGAATCTTTACAAAGTGTCACATTTTTTTTTTGAAATATATCACATTTTGGCAGTCAACAGAAATAGAAAAAGAAAAAGGAATTATATCATGAATCAGATTTTAAGTGAACGTGAACATTTTCCATTCATTCTGGAATAAAAACATTTGCCCTACAGCTGGAAAGAATAAACACTGGTCAAGCTTCCCTTTGGAGAAAGCAGCTTATATAGAATTATAGTGGTAAAACTAGTAGTTAGAATGGATCTGAGTGGGCTTTAAAAATATAAAAAAGATGTATGCTAAATTACTATTTTGAGTTGTTGCAGGAAAATAAACTTGGATTATCTGTTTTGCTGTATCATGACTCTTCTATCTGTACTGCTCCCAAACCAGGGTCAAATCCAAGTTTCATTGATATCAGGTTTGCCCCCATATCACGCTGGAATATTGACACGGTGGAAGGCTGTGCTGCCATACAGCGTGACCTGGACAGGCTGGAGAGTTGGGCAGAAAAAAACCTGATGAGGTTCAATAAAGGCAAGTGTAGAGTACTGCATCTGGGGAGCAATAACCCCCAGTACAGGTTAGGGGCTGACCTCCTGGAGAGCAGCTGTGTGGAAAGGGACCTGGGAGTCCTGGTGGACAACAGGATGACCATGAGCCAGCAATGTGCCCTGGTGGCCAAGAAGGCAAATGGCATCCTGGGGTGTATCAAGAAGAGTGTGGCCAGCAGGTCGAGGGAGGTCATTCTCCCCCTCTACTCTGCCCTGGTGAGGCCGCATCTGGAGTACTGTGTCCAGCTCTGGGCTCCCCGGTTCAAGAAGGACAGGGAACTGCTGGAGAGGGTCCAGCAAAGAGCTACAAAGATGATTAGGGGACTGGAGCATCTTTCTTATGAAGAAAGGCTCAGGGACTTGGGGCTTTTTAGTCTAGAAAAAAGAAGACTCAGGGGGGATCTTATCAATACTTATAAGTACTTAAGGGGAGGGTGCCAGGTAGATGAGAATAGCCTTTTTTCAGTGGTGCCCAGTGATAGGACTAGAGGTAACGGGCACAAACTGGAGCACAGGAAGTTCCATCTTAACATGAGGAGGAACTTCTTTACTCTGAGGGTGGCAGAGCACTGGCACAGGCTGCCCAGAGAGGTTGTGGAGTCTCCCATACTGGAGACGTTCAAAACCCGCCTGGATGCCGTCCTGTGCAATGTGCTGTAGGTGTCCCTGCTGTGGCAGGGGGGTTGGACTTAGATGATCTCCAGAGGTCCCTTCCAACCCTGACAATACTTTGATACTGTGATATCCAATAGGGCCAGTATTTTCCTGTGGATGAATTATGAGTACTTACAAGTAACTCAGACTAAACTGAGGCAGCAGATTACACACAGTTCTCTATTGCAAATATTTATCCTCCAGGGCTCAGTGCTGGGGCCGGTTCTCTTTAATATCTTTATCAATGATCTGGATGAGGGGATCGAGTGCACCTGGGGGTGTTGGTGGACAGCCGGCTGAATATGAGCCAGCAGTGTGCCCAGGTGGCCAAGAAGGCCAATGGCATCCTGGCCTGTATCAGGAATAGTGTGGTGAGCCGGACTAGGGAAGCGATCGTACACTGTGCTGTACTCTGCACTGGTGAGGCCCCACCTCGAGTACTGCGTTCATTTTTGGGCCCCTCACTACAAGAAGGACATTGAGGTGCTGGAGCGTGTCCAGAGAAGGGCTACAAAGCTGGTGAGGGGTCTGGAGGACAAATCTTATGAGGAACAACTGAGGGAACTGGGGTTGTTTAGTCTGGAGAAGAGGAGGCTGAGGGGAGACCTTATCACCCTCTACAACTACCTGAAAGGAGGTTGTAGAGAGGTGGGGGCTGACCTCTTCTCCCGGGTGACAAGTGATAGGACAAGAGGAAATGGGTTTAAGTTATGTCAGGGGAGGTTTAGACTGAGTATTAGGAAACATTTTTTCACTGAAAGGGTTATTAAACTTTGGAATAGGCTGCCCAGGGAGGTGGTGGATTCGCCATCTCTGGAGGTGTTTAAAAAAAGGGTAGATATGGTACTTAGGGACATGGTTTAGAAGTGGGTTTTGTCAGGGTAGGTTAATGGTTGGACTTGATGATCTTAAAGGTCCCTTCCAACCTCAGCAATTCTATGATTCTATGATTCTATGATCTTACTGCAGGAAGCTTTCACTCCTTTTGAAGCATATATGTGTCTGTGAAGCAGCAGGCACCAGTGGAGGGATACTGAATGTGACCATGAATTGGGGTGTAATGCAGAAGATCAGGAAATGTAAAAAGACACAGTTCAAATGCAGATTTTATCTGCAGTTAAAAAGTGTGCATCAGCTGAACTAGACAAAGCAACCTAAAATCCCTAAAGGTGGATCTTTCTTTCTTCTATTTTAAAATGCTAGTGAGACAGCTGTCACATCAGCCACACTGATTGTCTCCTAGGGCTTTCAGCACCAGATAAGATTTGGGACGCCTCTGTTTTGGGAATCCCAAAGATAACATCTCATATGGGCTGCATTTTTAAGAAGTGATTGAGCACCTTTGCAGCAGGCAAGTATTTGATGGAGAGGAAAGAGAGCTTAAATTTGCTCTGTTCCAACTCATTACTGCACCCTCCTCTTACCTAGGTCTCTACTTCCCAAAGTCCTTGGTAAGCAGCATGGCCATGGAAGATGGAAAACACAGATTAATTACACAAGGGAAACACTACATCTTGCAAGAGCATGGTTGCAAGTGTGCTGGAGCCCAGCAACATCAAAGGATCCTTTTTTTTCATTCAAGAAATCGGTCTATTTTGTGTACATTCTATGAGAAACTTAGTCCAACTGTTCTAAAATGAAACACTTTTCCAGCAGACTTTTCACTAGATGCTATGCCCTTATATTTGTGGAGTCACTTTTATTCTAGCAGCATTATGCAATGAAGTTGCATCCAAATATCTTAAAATCATTTCACATTGAATAGAAAGCATGTCTGCAATTGAAGCATCACAGATCAAAGTAAAGGATCATAAGACTTAGGAATTTATGATGAGTTTTGCCATTGACTTCAGCAAAGCCAAAATTTTACCTCTGCAGTATTTCCTTTCTGTTTGCCTGTCAATCTTTCCTCCACATGCCCTTAGATCTTGCTTTTCTTTTGGTCATTGTATACAAACTGCTTTCCTTTTATCTTCCAGTTACTGAATCTAAATTGCTATGCAAATAATGATAAATTAAATGCAGATAATGTGTTAAATATCAACATACAGGAAATTGGTGCAAGAAAATATGCACAAAGCCAAAAGGAAAAATGTTATATCATGGTGTTTTTCACCTAGGGTCTGTGAGTCCCTGAACCATGTAATTCTATCATCAGAATCAAGCAATATTTCCTTTGTTCTTTCTTACTGCACAGATAATAATAAAACATTTAATTCTACTCTGTTAGTTACCATTCCTGTGACATGATCCATCCTTTCATAAGCAATTTGAAAACGACCATTTATTTCACACACATAGCTGGATGCAATCATAATCACCGCGGAGGGCAGTGTAGATAAAAAATTATTGCTAAGCCTTTCTTTTTGTTAATATGCCCAATCTGCTACTCAGTATCCCACCACATTTATCCACAGTCACTAACGCTAATCTTCAATCACTCTTACCAGATGGAGCAAGGAGCCTCCTGAGGAAACTAGCGCATGAGGGTCAGCACCATCCTTCAATAGCCGTAGCACTGAAATATCAAAGAGAAGAGGAACAAGAATTAATGCAGCAATACAGCTAATTCTGAGCTGTTAATAGGCTGATTCGTCATCATCTTCATTAAGATATGTAATAATATATGCAAACCTCTCAGATAACATTTGCAAAACTATCATGTCAGCATTTCCCATCTCATCTATTTTAATGGCTAAGCCTGGGAGCAAAGGACCTTTGATAATGATGTTAAATATGAACAGTATCAAGGACTTCTCAAGCGGACAGATGAGCATGTCAGTTCTGTACACAGGAGAGGGGAGGAGAGAGCTGGAGGAGAGACCCTGTCTCAAGGTCACAATCACCTGATTAGTTCATTTGGGAGCAAAATCACAGTCAACTGTTTTTATTTTAATTTGTAGCATTCCCATGAGATTTGTTGGCTTTTTCTGTAAATAATTGAAACTAGTGTTCATAACTTATATCACTTGAAATTAATCGTCATACCAAAGGTAAACGATTTGCACTCAATTTAACCTTTCCAGTGCATTGTCAGATCACTGACGCGACATAATTCTTAAAATGATATTTGGAGTCAAGCTCCACTCCCAGTTACATGTATCAAAACCCTTTGAAATGAAAACAGGCTTATAAACGCAAGCAAAACCACAACCCTTCATAGCAGTGCTCGCTCAAGTGTGAAAATTCAGCACTTTTTCCCCATGGTCTTTATTGCCTTTATAACCTTTTCACTCAGAATCAAAGCATTGACTAACTCATGCTACCAGTGTTCATTCCTGGAGCAGAATTGCACAGTAACAAGGCCAGACATTATCTGGGGAATCCACACCAGCATTGCAACCCTGTCTTCACTAAACTGGAAGCAAGAACCCTTTTATAAGGCCTCCTTCCAGGTGAATAACTGCCAATACTGTTTCCTGTGTGGGAACACAGCTGGTTCTGCCTCCATCATCTGGAAATACTGGTTTTAATTCCTAGTTAACATTCCTGGATGGAGTTGTGCAAAAAAAAAACCTGGATAGTAGTTTTAAGTTCTGAGTACTCCAGAAATCTGATCCACTGTAGTGTCTGTCCTACAGGAGGGCCATAAATTTGTCTCAAGGCTCTTCTAAGTTCTGAGAATCTGTCAAGAGACTCATGTACACCCTCTCCTCCTTATTCATACATTTTTTGTATATGTTTTCTTTCCCCCTAGAATATCTTTTAACTCCATTTTCACTGTACATTTAAACTTCTTAGAGCATTCAAACATTCAGTTGACCTATTTGAAAGGGGCCAGTCTTCTTTTCAGACACTGTAAATTTACACAAGCAATGTTTTCTTAATGTTGAACGATTTTTGACCAGATGCCTAGAAAAATTCAGCCTAAGAAAGAAAATTTGGCTAAATGGTTGCAAGCCTGTACAATGGCCCACTCTTCCCACTCTTCCCTTGCACCAGCTCTCCTCAACTATGCCACTGTACATTTAACTGGACCAGTAAGTCCACTAAGTCTTTTTTTTTCTTTTTCTTTCTCCTGGCAGCGTTAGTTTTCAGCCCCATCAATGCAGCTGGCTGCATAGCTCCATAAGCACCAGCACAGAGGATACAAATGCACACATCATGGAGGCAGAGAAAGGACACTGAATGTTGGTTGCAGAAGTCTTACACTGAGTAAAATTGATAATGAAATAACATCCTCAGTCTGTGTTTCTACAAGATGGGATAAGTGGATTAAGGAGCCAACCAAAAGGCTCTGTTCCCTTCCGCCATTCGCAGAAGGACTTACACATAATTTACCTCTGGCTACTTCTGCATCCAGGAACTGACTCTAATGGCACAAAATAATGCCAGCAAAAATAAAATGCAGAGTTTCTTGTTGGGTCATTGAGATGAAATTAATCATTAGGAATCTTGGGATCACCAAAACTGGCTTTTGGGAAGGTCCTTCTAAGCAAAGATAGAGGATGAAGACCTCTCTCTCCTTTGGAAGGACCAGGACACACGGGAAGGTCAGAAGCTTGAGAAGCCGAATTTCTAAAAATATTGCACAAGAATTTCATCTGAAGCCTAAAATAGCAACCAAGTGACAGAAAGAACCTGTGGCTACTTGGGTATAGAAAACATGGACAATTTATTGAGTCTCTTCCTTCCATCAAACCCACTTGGTTCTTATAGAGAAGCTGTGCCTTTCCAGATCCATTTAGCAACACCTTGCTATTGAAACCAAAAAATGACAGACCATTTCTAGATCTGAGATTGACATTCACAAGAATGAATGATTTTGCCGTGCTTTTCTCCCCCAGCAGAAATGCAGACCAAGATTACAGCATAAAGAATTAATCCATAAACTCTGACCTTAAAGTAGAATATTAAATAGCTATGACCATAAACAAATTATCAAGTCACATGCAAAAAATTAGGGTAAGTGGCTAAAAGCTCAGTAGTTCTTTTCTTTGTCTGGTTTATTTTTCCTCATTGTTGCACATAGCTTAATCAGTGCTTCAGGAAATTCATGTCACAAAGACTAGCAGGGCAAGATATGCAAACTCTCCTTTCAACTGGGCAAAAGTTTTTGTTCTGATTCAGGATTATGTGCTGCATTCCTCTGCATATAAAGACAAGTAAAAAACATTCCTCTTTCCTTGAATCCAGCCCCCCTGCAAAACACAACAAAAAAAGAAAATAAAGAAAAGAAGCTAACAGAAGGAAAATCCCACTCCCTAACATGCATCTCACATCATTCACTTAAGACTTTACTAGTCAGTAGGAAAATATTCACCTTATGTTTATTTTTTCCTTTTGATAGATCTACACTAGTTACTGTGAGTAATTTGGGATGAATTGCCCTAATGAGGATGGAAAAACATAGATAACTATATTCCAGAAATGTTATATATCTCTTAATTAATGCAATTTTTAAGGAAGTTTTCACAAGACTTTATTTTGAAACTTATTTTATTTGTAATCTTTCACAGAAGAGACTTCTCCAGAAAAGATGAGGAGAATGAAAGCAGGCTTTAAGGAAGGAAGTTGGCGTTTACCTGAAAAAAAAATTCAGAGTAAAATTTTCAGTAACCTCTCAAGCCCTTCCTTCATGCGTATAAACAGGTCCATCCATTCTCTGATGTCCTTTAGATTTGACACACAAAATTATCAGCTCCTTAGAGCAGAATTTCACACCTAATTTCATATCTAATAAAAGTGTTTTAAAAACCACTGAAGTTATAAAGCTTCAACAGTAAAGAAAGATAATACTCAAGGTAGCTTGTTCCATATGCTCGATGTTACAATTTTAACTAAATGATTCTGGTAAGCTGAATACCTTTCCACACTCCATTGGCTGTATTGACTAGATTACTACTTATTATGTAGCCTTACAATCCAGTAAAGACTGTATTGCCGTGCCTGTTACCAGCCACAGGTCTTGTACTACCTTCACATGTGGGACAAGGGCTGTAAGGCTTACTTTGTCTGGGCTTGTCCTGGGCTGCTTGGAGCTTTGTTTTAACTTTTTCAGTTGTTATAACAACTGGCTAATGACAAGGTGACAATTAACTAAGATGTGTTAGTTTCGTTTAGCTTGGTATAACTGTGCTGTGTAATGTGTTAAGAATTTCGATATATACGGCAATAACCAGTACTTACACTCTGCTATGTTGAACAGCATCTCACTACTCTGGCATGTAGAACTGTCTATGAACTTATATGCTGCAGACAAAAGCAGCACAGATCTGAAGTGACAGCAGAGCCTGGAAGATGAATTCAAATGGCCCAGGGCTATCAATAACTCACCAGTGACAAGATACTGATGGTAACTTAGGAGTTGGGTAATGCTGCATTCACAGCAAACCCAGTTTTAGTAGTAACAGAAAAGACAAAAAAAAGTGCCTAACATATGTAGAACCTAACTGTTGGCCATCTGCTGTGCTGGATATAGATAGAGTACCAGTATATGTTTCTATTCATCGTTCTGCTGGGGAGTAGCAGCTAGCTAGTGTAAACTTTGTTCCTGTTAACATCTATTTTTGTTCTATATAGTTTAGTGGGAATAACTCTAGCTAGAAGGCTTTACTTATTCATTATGTGCAGAAACATGATTTACTGCAGAAGCCTAGCTAAGACCATGCTGTCGCTGGAATGGATTATCCCATTCTCCTCCTGCCTCAGACTGCATATTTCTGCCACTTCCCTCTCACTGGCACAAGGCAAAGATTAGTTTTCAACTAGACCAACAATCTGGGAATGTGGCACTGGGTAATGGGTATGAATACGAAGAATGGGGTAGCCACTAATTTTAGCAAGTTTGGGTATAAGCTGACCATGAAACGGAACCACTGGACAACAGAAGTGATACTGAAGGAAGAGGAATAGCATACTTCCACCCCTTCCACTTCCACTAGTTAAGGAAGTGTCCTATTTTGGCCTTTACTCCTTTGGTCCAACGTTGGCATCTTAAACTCTGTATAGATGTGCCACTTAGAATTGTTGCCACCTTCATGCCTCTTTAGTACTCTTTCCTTCTTCCTCAGTAGTCGCTCTGTACTTTCAGCTTATACCAAAGGTAGTTAGGAGGAACTTGCTATACAACTCAGCTGAGTATGAGTACAGATGAATGCCAATCTCTGGGAAGTCATTCTTAATCAGAACAGCAAATGAAATCAAGCAAGATGTCATAATTTTTTGGTGAATGCAGTCTTTGAAAAATATTTACCTAACACTTTTGCTATGATTAGTTTAAAATTAAATTTTAAAATCTAAGTACCACTATTGGTAATTTAATCATTCGTTTAGGTGTCTTGTTTACCTAACAAACACATTTACAGTAGCAATACTGTTACCACATCATTACCAGTGCAATAGCTGATGGTTTCTTTCAAAGCAAGCTCTACCCATCAGTTTATAGTGCTTATTCAGAGCAGTCATGCCCTTAATGGTCTTTTCAAGCAACTGATTTATAATCCTACTGCTTTTTCCATCCTTGAAATATTTCCAGCGACCACTGCCAACATCTGTCAAACTTATTTTAACCTCATCTTACTTCTCATTTTCTGAAGAACTCTTAGAAATAAATTCCTACCTTCGACACATAAAGATTAAAGACAACAAACCATTAAGGGAACACGCACAACATTTGGACAGCTAAGTGATATGCCATTCACAGAACACAGAAATGAAGAGAGGAAAAAGACTTCTTCCATACCAGCTGAATGTTAGCCTTGCATACCCAAGCTATAATGTCCACTGTTTGAGGACAGCTCTGATGAGGACAGGGTTGACATTTCTATCCACCCTGGCAGAGCTCCCAAACTTTATAGAATTTTTAGGCAACCAAGAATCAGATTACCATGATCTCAAAGCAACTGGGCCATTGATTCTCTGCTGCATTTAAAAGTGTGATGTGAATTTTTAGGCTGATTCCTGAGCTCCATTCAACACAGCATTACCTTTAAAAGAAATGAACTAAGCCACCAATGAAACAGACTGACAGAGGTAGTCCTGCAGCCCCAGATGACATCTCTCCCAGCTTTAATGTTAGGCCCAGATCAAAACGCATTAGTTTTATCCCATGCTTTCTTTGTGGAGAAACCAATCAGACCCCAGGCTTGGAAGCAGTTCAGGGGCTTGATCACTCCACAGGATTGAACTTCAAGCAGCACAGGTAAGCACATGACAAGATAGGTCCCTTCCTTTCTGCCTAATCCTCTGCTACTTTTCCACCAGGCCTTTCACCCTCAACTATTACACGTCCATGCCCAGGCATTCAGCAACACTGACAGCTTTCTGCTAACACACTGTCACTCTGGAAGTGGAGGGCACAGCCCTCCTGTTATCTGAGGTACCTTGAACTGGAAAACCACATAAAAAATAATGGCTATGTCTCTGGGTGTCATGGTTTAGGCCAAATCGGCCACTGGGGACATAGGGCCGACACCAAGTCAAACTCCAATGAGATCCGTGAGGAAGGTCTCAGTTCCCTCAGTGGGGCAGATATTTCTATCACTGTAGACATAGTCAGAATAATTAATGAGTTTAGGGATTGCCATCATTTAATAACTGCTAAATTCAAAACTTATTCAGGCATATTCCCCCTTTTTCATTTCATTTTTACGTACATGAAATTTAATGCAGTCTGTGCCTCCACTTGAAAATATTAAGGCAAAAAATCTAATGGCCTAAAAAATGCTCATGTTGCCTCTTACAGTTCCCAAGCACAGTGATACAAATTAACTTATCTCCATACACAAAAGTGACAATGGGCTGCAGTCAAACGTGACACGCCTGAGTTAATTTGTGATATGGCAGGCAAAGCATCTCTGCTTTTAAGACTCTGAAAAGACAGATATTCACATGAAAAAGCACTGTAGACTCTGACAGCATTTCAGAAGAAGAAGATTTAAAAATAAGTGAGTCACATTACCTAATAACTACATATGATTTCTCTTTTTTCTTTTTTTTTTTAGAATATGTATTCCTAAAGTCTTCTTTCTTTTTCAGTTCACAGTATCCAACTCCTTCCTGCTTTATAGTTACTCTTTCAAATAGGAGGATCCTAATTTACATAATTTACTTGCAAACACATGCACTGATGATATCTAGAGTGACAGAAAAACAGTGATGTACATCACAGTAGTTTACATGGAAAAACAGTAACTTAGAGAAGATTGGAAGTAGCCATTCAGTTCTATGGCCCAAAGATATTGCTGCAAGGGGGACACCCCAGGGCACTAGGCAATGGCGGTGATCCCTTGTTTTGCCTCCATTTTGAATTAACTCTTCCAGAGCTAGAGCTTTGGCCGGGTCACAGGGGGAAAACTGCTGTAATACGGTCTGTCTCACTTGTTTATAAAGCTGTGATTTTACCTCACTGTAACTAAGACCTGCATATAATCCAGAGCTGTTGCTAAAATGACTCAACACTATCTCACAAAATAACACATGCTTAGCTCAAAACATTGCTTCTATCATTATAGCTGATAGCACAGATGGGGATTTTCAGCACAGCCACTTCCCAGGGCAAAATAGCCGTGTCATCAAAAACTGGTATCACAGACCTGACTGAATTCTGAATTTCTGTTAGTGAGATAAAATTACAATAAAACCAAAACTTTTTAGAATTTACCATAAGATGAAGACTCTAAAATAAACCTTAGGAGAAGGTAGTTGATCATATAGTAAACTTAAATACGGCGTTTCTCAAAGCTTTCACCTCCAAATAGCTTATGCAAGTTACTTATTTCAAGGTTAAAAAAACACCGAAAAAAAGGAACTTTATCTTAGCATTTAGGTCACCTATTGCATTCTATATACATATTTTATCTGTCTCCCATGTGTGGGTTCTCATGGAGGTCCTGACAAAGGTAACGAAAAACAACAAGAACATTGTCAGCAGGCTACAGTCAGTTATCACAAAAGCTCACACCCCAATGGGTTCACCTCAGAAATATCTGTCAATTTGAAAGCTTTTCAAATTACTGGTGTAATTTTTAGGCTAACTTTTCTGCTACAGACACATCTGATTGTACATTCAAATGTTTGTAGAATTAAAGTTTCAGATCTTTACGATATTTTACTCAATATGTTACATTTATTTCAGATTTTGCAATTTTCTGATCCTGTAGTCATTAAATGATAAATACTAAAATACACAACAGCAAAATAACTCACTCTGTGGTCACTAGCTCAATTTGACAAAACTTTATCACTCCATGCTTTTCCCTAGTGTAACAGTGAAAGTTAAAGAATTTGCATATAACACATTTTTTCTGATGAATAGACTGTACACCCCCTCTGTTTTACTCATCATTTATGTTGATCCTATGCCAATGTTACTTAATTGGCATAAATCAAATTACTGCTGACTTATATTCCATATGAAGCAAGACTCAGTCCCTCTTTTAACTCTCACACTGTGTAAAGCAGGTTTATGCCAGCTGGTTTAGAAGCCACCTAAGCAAGTCATTACGATTTGTATTAGAGATCTTCAAGGATAACAGGCTATTATCCTGCTTAGCAGCTGCTAAATGGTACTAATTACTAGCTGTAGACCACTGGCTGTTAGAGTCTGTGTGTATAGTGGAATTCCCAGGATGTGCACAAGGCAGCAAACTTAAACCAGGCAGTATTGAACAAACTAGGGATATTAGCGATCCATGCATTAATCCAAAATAGTCGTGCATGTGGCATATGAGTGACCAGAACTATGAAAGAAATGTCTGGTTCCAGGAATATCTCACCTCTTGACATATGCAGCTTAGGCACCCCTGTAGTCTGTGTGTGTTCATGCAGACTACACGAGGTGCAGCCAGCAGCAAGCTCAGCTTCCTAGAAATCACCCTGTTTCCGCTCCCTCTTATTCTACAGCTGTTTCTATATGCTTGCAAGTTCATTGCATTCTGGCCAACACCTTCATTTCCCCACATCAGTGACTGCAACCACCGCCACTACCAATATGCCAACAAAAATAAACCACCTGAAAAATCAGCAATGACCACATAGTCACCGTAAGAACAACAGATCACGTGTATAAAGCCAGCACAGAAGGAAAGACCTATCCTAAATTTGAAGCCTGTGACTACCCCTTTCTTAAATCACCTCAGAATAAGTAAAGGAAAACATCTCTATGCATCTGCTTTGAGGAAGGCTATCGCACTTGGGCAGCCGAAAATTACAGTAATGTAGACTTCACCTGATTTCAACGTTCAGCACTTGAAATACAAAAATCGTATAAGGACACAGGGGACTGAAATGACAGATTTATAACAGTTCATCTAAATGCAGTTTTCAACCAAAGACACAAACTTGAAGCACAAACAGTTCTGCATTCAGTATTGCCAAGCTCACAGATGGCTAAGCCTGCACACCACTCTTACGTAGGGGGAACCTATACTGGGTTACCAGTGAAGCATTTGAGTATCTGGGGAATCTAGGATGAGAAACGGACCTCCACCTCATATTTAATACTTAATGCCTCTTCTTTGAGAACGCCCAGCCTCTGGAATGGCCAAACAATCCTGCCAAAGCTGGGACAACCAGTAAACTACAAAGCAAATTTTGCTGTACTTATGCTTTATTTAAGCTTTTACAGCTAAGGCTTGTCACAGTACAGCCAGCATGGAGAAGACAAAATTATATTCACACAGCACCTGGTATAATCATGTCTTTTTCATAGCTTACGAAAAGCAAAATTCTGACATACAAGTTGATGGTTTAATTTGGCTTTGAAGTAGAATTATCAATTGCTCCCCACAGGAATCTCTCCGCTTTGCTTAGTCTGTTCTTGCACTAAAATAGTAAGATCTGCCTTAGTTCAATACCCTAGTTAGCTCAGTCCTTTCCAAAATTCAGCATGATGTTGAACTACAGACATCCTGAGGTCCATTCTAGCCCGACCAATTTTACAACTCTATGAATTCAGCAATCTTGATGTGAACAAGAGGAAGGAACAACCAACATCCCATCACCTGACAGACAAGTACCTCTCGGTTCTGAGTCTTACCACTGAGTCAATGTCCATAAGAAGCCACACGGTAGGTTTGGGCTGCGGTGATGACTTAAAACTACAGTCTCAAGCTTCCCAAGTGATACACAATGCTGCACTTTCTCGTTCGCTCATCTGACGTGTATCTGGCACATAAAGCTGATAAATCAGGGAGAAGCGAGGGAGAACCTTGTGCTAGAAGTGCCTGAGTTATTAATAGAGAAAGTTACCTAAGTTACCAACAGAGAAAGAGATGAGGACTAATCCAGGAGAACCTGCGTGTGTATAATCAAAAGCACATATACAGAGAAAGAGTGGGATAATAAACTAATGCACATGTAAGCATCATTAGAACTATATATACTGGGACTTTACATCTGTCTTTTTCTGTTCAACTTGTATCATTCTAAATATTCGTACCATAGGATTTTTAGGGAGAGGTTTAAAGGCAAAAGAAGTCCAATGCTTACCCATATAGAAACCAAGTGAAGCCAGTATAGTGATTATTGAAAGGATTAATAGCTGGTGCCCTCTTATAGGATGCCCCCTTAGTAGAGTAAGAAAAAAAGCATCAGTTCGAATTTCACACAGATGCTTCCAGCTTTAAGAACACTTCAAGTCGTATTTTCTGTACTGTTGATAGGCAAATGTGGAAGTCTAGAAAAAACTACCACTATATGCCAACAATAGTTGGGATTGCTAAAATCTGGAGCACAGACCCTAGCTCAACGATTTAATGCTGCAGCTGTCATGTTTGCCTTCTGAGTCTGAGTGTAATCAAAACCCTAAACAGTGCACGGTGTGAGAAATTACCTCCTGCAACCATCTCATTGTTTGCCCTGAAAAATTACAGTGTGTTCTGCTTCAAGGTCACATATATGCTCCACTGTAATAGAGAGTCATTGGAAAGAAACATGGTAAGAAAGCAGCATGCAGCCCCAGGCCGACTACCTTGAACTTTTTGTATGTGCTTAAAATCCTTGTTTAAAGCTGGACGTTTAGAAATATTGCCAATTTCACCTTAACTACTCACCTTCCCACCTCCATTCTTGGATGCAATTCACACGGAAACACAAGCTAAATTATCCATTCCCTTACATTCATTGCTTGTATTCTTACAAGCTTCAGTTCCTCCACTGTAATAATTTGTTACTGTGATGACTGCAAATAACAATAATCAGATGTCTATTCATTATGTCATATAACCTTTTTATTAATTTCTTTCTCAAAGCTATAGAGCTTGTTCACTGTCAATTGAAGTGCAAAAGGTTTTAACAGCTAAAAAGCCTTCCAGACCAAGTTAAGATGATACCTATGTATTGAGAAAAAAGAATTGTCCAATTCATGTGTCAGAGAATAGAAAGATGACTGAAATAATAAGCAGTATATATACTTTGTGTTTAGAATTTTTATTGAGGAAGAAAAACCACTAGGCACTATACAAATAAACGTGGCTCTGCCTCAGATATATTTGTGTTTTTACTAGGAAAGGTACTGCAATTCAGGCAGAAGGAAAGAGCAGAGTAACAGAAAAAGCCTAAAGAGGCAGGACTTCTCAATTTAAAAAATAATTTGTTGCATTTAGTGGCTCTGACTATATTCATTTAGTTCTACCCTTCAGAGCTTGTAGAGCAAGTTACTCCACTTAATTATTCCACTTCCCAAAACCTCTGAACAAAGTCCACTTTCCAAAAGCTCTGAACAAATGTTCTTCTCAATCTGACAATTAATATGACAGCAATAAACTAAAGTCCATATGTTGCAGGATCCCAAAATAAGGTCTTTTCCAAGTCTTATGCTTAAGTATTCCATTTTATCAAAGTGCTGGAAAAAGCCTTCTAAAACTGAATTGAAAAATTTAAAACATTTTTAAGGAATTATTAAAAGTGCAGTTGATTTTTCATGAAGAACTGTATTATGGCTTAAAAGGTTTGTTCTTCAAAAAAAAAGGAAAGGAAAAGGTTATTCTCTATTGATTTCTGTAGTTCTCCAGCTTAATTTCTATGATAGAGCAATCTGCGATTGAAATGAAAACACTTAAGGTAAGTGATATTGAAAGATGAATGTACAAAAGTTTCCCCTTTTTACCAATACATTATTGGAAATCAATCTGAAGCACACTAAATACATTGAAGAAGAAATCAACTCTAAATTGCATGAAAAAGATTCTATTCTTGCTACCTTTTCATTTTACAAGTCTAGACTAGGGTCTTCTGCTATCACAGCAGTCTTTCTTTTTAGTCAGTGTGACTTATAACAATATCCATGGAATGTCAGCAGTAGCTGCCACTCAGTGGATGCCATCTTTCACTGACAGAATAGGCTTCTGAATGCTGCCAATTTATAGTCTTGCATCCCACTGCATGATGCTGGAAAATCAACTGTGGATCCCCTTTGAAATGAATAGGAAGAATGCCAGGTGCCAATTTGTTGATTGTTAATGGCTTAACAACCCTTTATTGGCACGACATTGAATTTCTGAGTGATTAGTCTTCCTGTTTCTTGCTGCTTTTGGGTGCCAGCACATGCTAAAGTGGAAAACTTTTTATTATTACATGGAAAGAAAGATCTTATGGAGAAAACCACCAACATGGAAGTATAAATGAGCTTGATGATAGGCTTAAAATGAAAAAAGGACAGATATATACCTATAAATGTTATCTGTTCAGACCAGATTATACTCTTAAAAAGCTGGATTCTTGTGTAGGGTAATGGTTTTCTGAACATTTTTTCTTGACGTTTTAGTTCGTGACAGCCTTTTGAATGAGACCTTGCTCATGCAAGGTTATGAATAATTTACATACTGACTTGTCCCACTGAAGAAAAGAGTTATATCATAGTCCACCAAAATAAATAGTTGAGAATTTTGGAAACGTGTTCAAAAGTAAATAAATAAAATTCTTAGGAAAATTTGTGTATTTTTACAAGGGTTTCCTCATAAATATTATGTTTTGCACTTGTAATTGAGGCAATGTTTAAAACAGTTTTTTTGTTACGCAAATGTGTTCTCGTTTGGATTTACAGGGTTAAGGTTCAAGAATGGTCTTATCTACATACAAAGCAAGCAATTCAGTGCCTACATTTTAGAAATCTGTGATTCAAAGAAAAATCCAAAAGCTGTTTCTAGAAATTATGTATATTATTAAGAAAAAGGCACACTTTTCAGAAAGGTGATCAACAAATCCTTCAGGGTGAACTTAGAGATACCCAAAATGTAGAATCACAGACTCACAAAATCACAGAATGTTAGGGGTTGGAAGGGACCTCTAGAGATCATCTAGTCCAACCCCCCTGCTAAAGCAGGTTCACCTGCAGCAGGAACACATCCAGACAAGTTTTGAATATCTCCAGAGAAGGAGACTCCACCACCTCTCCGGGCAGCCTGTTCCAGTGCTCTGTCACTCTCAAAGTAAAGAAGCTTTTCCTCATGTTCAGATGGAACTTCCTGCGTTCCAGTTTGTGCCCATTGCCCCTTGTCCTGTCGCTGGGCATCACTGAAAGCAGTCTGTCCCCATCCTCTTGACACCTGCCCTTTAGATATTTATAAGCATTGATAAGATCCCCTGTCCTGTCCCAGGACAGCATCAGAGCTGGGACCAGAGTCTGGGGCCTGGCTCCCTCTGAGGCAGCCACAACTCACAATTTATACAGCAACAAAACCCTCCAGGGCCGGTGGTTCAATGGGAATCACTAAGTTCAAACACATATCTCAGTCTTGGTTTGTTCAGAGCATAAACATGCGAAACGGGGCTGCCAATAGTCCAGTATATACTCCTGTTTTCAAAACACAGTTAGTAGCAGAGATGATGACAACATCAAGGTTTTTGTACAACAGTTTACTATGCAGTCACCTTTATATAGTTTATTATACTATAAGCAAGACCACCTAGATTCCATTTGCCTCTCAGGCCCCCTCCCCAGGAGAAAGCCATGTTAGGCTGGACACATCTCCGGAGACTTGAGGTGTGGGGCCAGGAAGAGCGGGGAGAGAAGAAGCAGCTGGAAAGAGAAATGCACAGACTGAAACCAGCACCCAAAGCAACCCACAGGCACAACCTGTATGTAGCCTAGCAAAAATGGGTGGGTGACAGCTCCAACCTCAGTTTTATGGAGAAAAGGAGGACGCTATAACTGCATTTGATGGTAAGACAAATGAATTACACTTGGTCTGAATCCCCCTACTAGAGGGGGGAACCAAAATGGAGGGATGCTTTGTCTTTAGTTCCCTACTTGGTACAGGGAGAGGATAGCTGTTCAAATCAAGGTAGTTCTGGGCATGTGCAGAAACAAAAACTGCAGCTGAAACACTCCAGGGAGATTTCAAGGCTAAGAGAAAAGTAGCCAGGGAACAGAGGCACTCCTGGGGTTAGGCAGTTCACAGGGAGAAAAAAAGGGCTAGATAAAATCTACACCATCAAGCTTATCTTTCAATTTTTTGATATGTTATACCTTTTTGTGTGAGTTTTACAGTGTTGTATGTTGAATGTTGTATATTAGGAATCATGCATATTTTTATAGACAAAAAATAGTTTAAAATTCAGTTCTCATCTCAGCTTTAACAAATTGCTAAAAATTTAAACACATGGACAAAACCCCAAAAAGCACATATGGAATCCTGTAGGAATTCAAATGTATTCAAATTTCATCTCCCTGTGATTTTATGATTGCTTTTGAAATGGACTGCTTTAATTACTTAACATCTGTTACCCAATAACTAAAGGCATTATGTTTCCCTGCGTCATAACAAAAAGATGCCTTGTGTTGCTGAATTCAGCACACATGGAGCTAAACAAGGTTAACAACCATGCTGAACCTATAGGATCGAAGGCTTGCTCTGGTTTGAAATGTGCCTCTACCTTCCGGGCCTTCGAAACAGCTTCTTCATCAATGGGTGGATTGAGATGGTTGATTGATGCTTTACTTTTCTATATACAGAGCTGATTAAATCACTAGCAGTGTGTCTGACAGCTGTATTAGCGTCCTCCAAAGTTACAGCAGACATACGAGTTCCCAATACAGAATGCATGTATTTGTCTGTTTTGCGGATGTATTCATTTACAGTCTACATTTTTCTTTCTTTCCAAGAGCCCAGACTAGGCAAAATTTTGTGCGCTTCATTAATTTCATATGCTCTGAATAGTCTCTTGACTTCACTATTCAGTATCTAGTGTTCATGTCTCTTAAGGATTGGGCAATAAATATTAAATTGTATAAATTATCATACATATGTACTGTGATTTCTTCTACAATAGTTCCTAGTAAATCAACGTTTGCCAATAGCCACTTTTAGATTATCGTCTAATGTACAGATTTCTCCACTGATTCAAAGGAAACTAACTGTAAAATCCAAAATAGCTCTGTATGGGGAAACCTCCTTGTTATGACATGTATAGTGAATTTAATATGCTTTCCCGGGGCACAGGGGCAGGGGCGAAGTTTAGATAAAGTTTAGAGTGAGAACAAATAGTAATCTAAAATTAAAATATATTAAGTAATACCAGCACAATCCTGAAACAAAGCATTATATAACTTGAGAAATCTATTTGTGTTTTAAAGTTTAAAAAGAAGCGGGCATGTTAAGGTGAGGAAATACAGAGTATATAATCCCTCAAACACATTTTAGCTGTCCTGTAGTTCTTTTGAATGTTCTTGATTATGCTGTGTTTTAAATTCCTCAAACTGAGATTAGACTAATTTGATTTTTTTCTCATCCCTCTTTGTGATTTCACTATGCAGTAAATTACTAATTGGTGTAATTGGTCTCATTTCCTACTAATATAGGTTTTGACCTAACATTTCAGTTTTTTATTTTGGGAGATTTCTTTTGTCATGAAGATTTACACGTGCATCCTAAACACACTACAACTGTTTGCCGTTTTATCCTGCACAAGGTTGGTATGATGCATACAGAGTTTATTGGGGAAAGGGAGAAGGTTTCCCAAACGAGAGTGTGAAGTCAAAAGCGAACAGAGAACTGGGAAAAAATACTCAGATTACACAACCTAATCCTGATTCACCAACCATGTTTATATTCCTGGCCTTTATGCTTTTGGTGTAATACATGTATAACAAGGTTATATATGTAGTAAAATACCCCATGCATTTAATATTTCTCATAATATCACTTATAAAATCTTACCCCTGTCTCTTCAGACAGCTGTAGCTGAGACAAATAGTATATAAAAGAAATGCTAATTAAAGTACCTTTGGGAGGAGAAGAGAATGAAAGAAGCTGATATTAAATATTAATCATAAGAAACAAGTCAGGAAGATTTTTAAAGGTGTAAGTAAACAAGAGTAGGTTATTTTAATTTGGGATTGCATAGAAGATTGATCTGAACTTTCACATTGAGGTCCTTCTCTTGTCAAGAGTCACCATTTTTTTAACTCAAGATGGATGGGGTTTTTGCCTAATTTAAGGAAACTCTGGCTTAATGATAAAGACCCAACTTGGCAGATTTAATGCTACACTATTTTTCACCTCTCTCCTAAATATTAAGCATAATCATGTCTTTTATTACTTTGTCTTTCTGTAAATCTGTTCTATTACTGCAATTCTCTGTCTTTAGTAAACAAGTTCTTTTATCTTTCAGTCTTGTCTGGTAGCAAAGATGCCTCTGGACTACTGACACACAAAAGAGCAATCCTAATCCAAGGCTTTGGTGAATTTTAAAAACAAGGCATTGCCATGCTCAGAGCCTTGCTTTCTAACCACTCATTCCAGTAGGTGCAACAGCTAAAATCAGAAAAGCTGCCTGCAATCAGTCTGAGAAGAATTGTCACTGAACATCTAAAAAGGTAGGCTGAAAGTCAGAGTCCCAAGGGCAGACAGGTTAACTGAATGTATTCCCACTCTTCTTAACTACAAAAATGTTTGCAATGAATAGTCTACGTTACACACTCTCAGCGATCTTCATTCCTCAGCCTCTTTCTCCAGTGTCCTGCTACCTGACAACAGGCTTCACCTAATGGAGTCTTACGTTCACAAACCTGTCACTACTGCCTGCATCCGGGCTCTTCCAGCTTTTTAAAAAGACTGCTGGCAACTCTTAAACTTGATCTCTGAGGATCAGTGAGTTTGCCCTGGTGTGTTTGCCAGACACAGGCAGTGCAACCCACTGTCCTCCAGAACAATTTGTCTGTAACCAACCAAGCTGTCCGTACTGGAAAAAGATAGAACAGTCAAGCATAAGCAAGCCTATTGTAATAAGATGCAAAAATAAGAAGTCAGTTACTAGATTTGGAAAAAATGCAAGGAAATAATAAAAAACGTGCTTTACTTCAGCTCAGTTTCAGCCTGTTTTCTGTTTCAAATTATTTTTATAGTTTTTTCTGTGAATAGGAACTCTCCTAACTACTGAAAGTCAATGGTCAGCTCATCTGCCACCTCAAATTAAAGACACATTCTTCTTTTGAACAGATTTTGCTTTCCCTTCCCCTGGGTCCTTTTCATAACCCATACTTGTTAGGATGCAAATTACACTCCAGCACCAGCCCCACCTGTACCCCCTTTATCCTGCCTTACCCACCCTTTTAATTAATGTAACTGAAATTTGTCATAATATTGTACATTACACAGTGCTCATGAAAAATAAGGAATAATACTAAAACCTCCCATCATATTGATTACGCCAATCCTCCCAAATATTACCAAATTACCCAAATACTACCAAATCTCACAATAGCATTAATCTTTCAAAGGGCTGGAGATACTGGCATCAGAGGAGGAAAGTGAGATGGGATCCCTGTTTTTTTCCCCCTTTCGCTAAGCAACCACTCTGCAGCCAATCTTTTGGGGCTGGGACCCAGCCCTGGGAGGCTTCCCTCGGCAATGGAGGCTACAGCAAAAATAGGATATTGGATCTTTCTGCTTTTTAAACCACCTTTTCTGGGCATCCCCTGGTGAGAGAAGGGAGAGTGAGGCTGTCCCCAGCCGCTGCTGAGGGGCATCCTGCTGCTAAAGGCAAAGGGCCACGCTGGCAGCTCTGCAGGGTTAGGAAGAAGCCCAGGCAGAGTCGAGGAGGGCTGAGTAAAAGACAGAGTCAGGCTCAGCCTCCACGGAAAGGACCAAGAGTCATTATTACAGAGGCAGCGTTAGTTCTAACGCTCGCTCACTTCGGCATTGCGGCTATTTAGCATCACAATGCTGCCACAGAATCAGCATATTGCCCATCAAAAGGATGAAACGGGCTTTAATGAGGTTTAGGGAATCTGCATTTCCCTTTTGAAATGCTGATTTTCACAGGAGTACCTCTTTTGTCTCAAGGCTGAGTTGATGGCTCCCTGGACTTTCTACCCTGACCTTCCAGGCCCTGCCAGCGTGGCAGACCTTACAATACACATCATGACTACATGACAAGAGTTTTCATAACAAAAGATACTGCATATACAGAATTTCTGACAGTCCTATGGTTTGGGTAATGTTTCAGGATTTCTGAAAGGCTGGCTTACAGGCTATACCAAAAGATGCCTGAAACTAAACCCAGTGCTTTAGTTTCCCCCCTCTGTTAGATTTCAGGTACAGGACTGTCACACTCACTTTTAGCTACTGTTTTCATTATGGCAAGTTTATCTATCAGTTCACGCTCAAAAAATCACCTCTTTCAAAGCAGCCACTGTTTCCCATTGTTGTCAGTGGCAATAAGTCCACTGGTGCTTCAGGAAGGATGCATATCCCTTATTCTTAAGAAGCCAAAATACCAAGATCCGTTCAGCATGACTACCTTGCATTTGAAGCAGAAACGCGGGCTCAGATTCATTCAGTTTATTTCCTGATTGCTCGGTTCATTTCCTAATTGCTTGTAGATGAGTCTAAGCTGATGTGCAGGCTCAGCAAATACTGGAGTACGTGTGTCAGAGACGAAAATCTGAGTCCACGCTAATGCTAAGCATAGGTGCAAGCACGCCTATTGCACAGCGGGAAGGAATGGGATACAGAAGCCTGCTTGGCAACATCTCCCAGTTTGCAGTAAAATTATATGACTGATGTCAGCAGGACAAATACCCTGCTGCCCATTATTAGCAGGGATTTAACATCTCACAGAACTAAGCTATATAGGATTTAAAGGCAAATGAACTACAGGTATTCCCTTGCCAGCAGTAGAGATGTACAAAACCAGTGTCAGAAAACACAGTGCACTCACTTATTCACCAGCTTCTGCTTCTGTACACGTCATCACTGAGAATGAAAGCTGCAAAATCTCTTCAAAATGCTCACTGTTAGTAGCGGGGGTGAATGTGGCCTACCAACAGCACTAAAGAGCATATTACTTTAAAAAAGAGAAACTGCAGGAAGCTGCAGGGGGAAAGAAAAGGAGAATTTCCCTTCAATCTCCCTGGGTCAAATAAAAGACCAAATTTCAGTTAGGAACAATAACAAAATAATTTTAAAACGCTTCCAAACAGAACAAAGATACAACATTTTGCTAGGTTTTAACTTTGTGAGAAATATAATGAGCATATATTTCATTTCTAAACTTGAGACAAAGCAGGTCATGAGTAAAAATTTCCAGAAGCCCATTCTAAAATGAATTTTCATGCCAACTAATGGTCACACTTATTAGCATGCATTATCAGAGGTGCATTTTGTGCCCAGTAGCAGCTTCTATAGTAATTTTGGAGAAGATATATTGCATTCTTCATGAATAACAAAGACAACGATTTCTTAAGAGTGACATTCTGATCAGACTCAGGTGTGAAATGTCTCTGCACTAGCCACATTATAAATTCATTTTCATATATAATCATGTTACCCAAATTATCTCACCTACCAAACCAGACTACTTGTTACCATTTCCAAATGTGCTGTCCAGTCTATATAGTTTATGACATTCCTTAAGAAATGAGCCCCTGGGCTTCACTTGGGAATCTGCTTCTATCCTATTCTACTGTTGTGTCCTCTTTCCACTTTTTATATTACACTTTTTGTATTCCCTTCATAGAACTGTAAAGCATCCTTCTCTAGCTGTCTTTTATGCGTATAGAATGGGTGTTCTTTCTTCCTGAATTGTTACTGCATTTACACTTGTTCAGACGTGAGCATTACTTATCACTCTCATAGGTCTTCATCTCCTCCTTTTTAATCACTCACTCTAATTCCTCCTCGTTTTGTTGCTCTTCCATGAGCTCCATGCAGTGTATCCACATTTTCTACTTAATCGGTATGTAACCGACATAAATTGTTTACAACCAGACCCCGAACCAAGTAAAACTGCTCAGGATTTATCAACAAACAGGATTTTGCTTAATAGTCTCAGAGGAGGACAAGACAGTCAAACAGACTTTGGTACTGCTTCAATTTAAAGAATGAAGGAAACACACAGTCATGGGTAAAGCCTTTAAGAGACCAAGATTTACAAACAATTCCTAAATACACCTAAAAATTGAAAGAAATAGACGCAGCTGCAATTGTCTGTGGATGAATCTACTCTTCATAATTCTGTTGATGTATACCCTCTTTCAAGACTAAAACTGGAACAAAACTGTATGAATCCCAGAATTTTAGCCTCGAGATTTTCAGCTTTATTTTACAAAAATCGCACACCCTGAAAGCTGTGAAGCTTGAGGACTTACAAGCACTTTGAATCCCAGGATCACAAAACCAGTACAAAACCATTTACATGCTCACCACAAAATTGACTCCGTCTATGTGTATCCAGTTATTTATTTTAAAGCATCCAGGTTGCACAGTCCTATTCTTGGACATCACAGTCTGCCCATATATCTTAAATGGCAGGATCAGGCTCGTTCACAGCCATGTGAGTTTTATTATATATACCTCGAGTGGAATTCATCTCTTCAAAGCCATTGCACTTCAAGCTCACACAAAATTTATTACCACAAGGAAAGGTGTCACCTGATGGAATTTAGTCTACTAAAGTTATTTGAGCACTGAATATGTTGCAACACACCTTTACACTTGTTATTAAATATCCCATTATAAACAAAATGTCTAGTTTGAAAATTAAATTCTCTCTAAAAATGTAAAGACATTCAAACTGCATTAAAATATCCTGCTGCCGGCTATTAATGTTTAGTAAACAAAACTGAATTTTTGAAGATTTGCTGAGTTGTAATCTTGATAACTTTCAGCATTTATTCCAAAATATACAACATTCAGATCAGTCTGAATCCCATCTTTTCACAGGATAACAACTTATCTTCATATAACAGAAGGAGTTATATTCTAAATCATTAAATTATTATTACTAATTCATGTTAAGCTACTTCTCTGCTACTTGCATGGAGGTACTTTTTAAAAAGTACTTGTTCAATGCCCAGCTTTTCCAAAGAGAAGCCTTTTTCAAATACTTGTTACTGAATTTTGTTCCCTATATTCAAACTGAGCATATTTGGGAATGCTGCTGATTACTGAGCACCCTGTGCAGTAACAGCCAGATCCTGGAGACCAGACATGGATTTACGGGAAGAAAGGAAGGCTGACAGGCTGTTAATACCTGTCTCCCACCTTTGTTTGCATACCCCTGTATTACAACATCTTTCTCAGTCCCCCAGACTGTTTTACCAAAAAGTAGGGAGCTGAAGAGATGCTGTGACATTTGAAGAGCAAGGAAATGTGTGCTCATTCCTATCTGCAGCCTTATATTGCAGTCATTTCTGCCTCAGGACCCAGTGAAGGGGAGGGTTCAGATTGTCTTTTTTACACCAGAGCTGTATTTACTCCAGCTGCACAGATATAGTTGATGTGAAACTGCAGTGAGGTGGAGGATACTCAATGCAATTACCAGGATCCACCACAATTAGCTTACTCCCTATATATACTCATTAATAAATAGTGATGTGTAATATGAATGCTGAATGTTGAATGAATGACTGAAATATGAATAAATAGACAAGAGAAACAGGTAGCGCCAAAAGCCTGATTTTCCCAGCTATACGTGTTTCAGTGGGATTACTTCAACCTATGTCTAGCCTGGTCTTATGGACTGAAAACCCCTTTTACTGTTTGGAGGCACCAGGTGTGCTTCCAGAGCACAGATTCCAGTTCAGTTTTGTCTGTAAGGAATCTAGTTTGCATGCTCCATAAAGCAAGAGCAAACACAGTAAATGGATATGATATTTACTACAAAAGCGTATGTCTAATTTGAGCTGAAATCCTAATGTAGATATTCACTAAAGAGTCATGGTTGGATGTTCCAGTCAGCAACAATAGCAGGAGAGCAGCTTTTATGTCTATGAGTTTCAATATTTTTTTTAATTATTTTTGGTTTTATTGTCTCACACAATAATATTTCTTAGTATAGCATTATTCAGCTCAAAGCAAACAGGCTCTGGAAACCTTTGCCTAAAATCACAACAGACAGGCACTTGTGGGTCCCCAGGCTGCTTCAAGACAACAATCACACTTTTTCATAGTCCTGTGAAAGGATCACAGGCATCAAATTCAGGATAGTGTTGTTAGTCTTACAGGGGTCGTCTGCGGGCTATTTGAACTCCTTGCTTTTGGGGACCTGTTTTATCTGTTGCAAGTGCAGGACACCATCCCTGTTTTCCCCCCCATGTTACTTTCCTCTGCCTGAGGTATCTTCCCTTTACGCTCATGCTACTCAGTCTCAGCAGTTGCTGAACTTTATGTTCTGAATCAGGGTGCAGTTCAAGGCCAAGTATAGGCAACACAAAAGACTCTTGGTGCCCCATCGCCACTCCACTGAGCAAGCTACATTTCTTCAGCAAAAATGTCAAAAATAGCCTCAAGTATCTGACTTTTACAGAATGCTAAAAGTCATATCCAGTATTCTGCTTGGTTTTTAGCAAAAGTTTGGAGCTATGGGAACATGGAGAAAGAAGAATCCCTGTACTTTTACACACCAGGAGAGTGGAATGAAAGATTGTGAATTTTATTTGTAACTTAGTTATGAATGATGCCTTGGGCGGTCACTTGAAGAGAAGAGCTCTTTGAGTCATTTCCTGTATAGATCTAAGCATGTAGGATGTGTCAGTGATAAGCAATGATAGTTAGAGCAAACAAATATCCATTAAAATTAAGATTCATGAGTGAGTAAAAAACCCGTACCTAATCAAACTGAAAAAGCTAGGAGAAACTTGCCAGTTCGTTTGCATGATGTGACTCTGTTTCAGAGCCTCCCTTATTCAGGTAGTTTTGTGCTAATGGGATTATAAAGAGCTGCAATAAAATCTGTTTGCAAAGGGGTTGCTAAAAGCATTGCATCAGTTCTTTTCTTAAATCCCTCTCACACAACAGTATGGGGATTCCTGGGGACTTCTAAAACTTGAGAGATCCTTACTGCAAGGTTTGGTTCCCTTTTGAGGAGAAAATGACAAAATTCCTCAGATTACTATCGGCTGTACCAGGGATTCAAACAATGCCAGGGAGCTAAAAACAGAACCCCTAAAATGTGGTTACGTATTTCAAAAGGACATAAACATCATTTCACAACCAGAAAGATGGCCCACTATCTGTTGTGACTACTGGTCAACACCATTGCATTGCTTTAGCCAGACCAGTGTCACTAATAGCAGCATTCACTACTCCAGATTTTGGCTGAAATTAGAAGTGTCTAAATTTTCAAAGTAACTTGTTAAATTCTATGGCTCATGTAGGTATATAAGAGGCCACATGTAATGATGATCATAGGCCTTACTGGTTTTGAAATATATTAGTTTATACATATATTAACCTCAGACTAAATTCATTAGGTTTCTGAAGTTTTATTCTCTACCCCTTATTCATTTCAGTAACAAGCTATAATATGTTGTATGCAATACATGCCTGTATATTCTGACAGTCACTTTATGATTACTGCCACGCAAAATTGTATTTTTCCTAAAGATAGGTAAGCAGAACAGGGAAGCTTTTCCTCTGAAACTTTTAGCCATACAAAAAGAAAAAAATAGTTCAACATTACTAAGTACCTTCTTTATCATCGTGACGTATGATTGCATCCTGTATCATATCAGCGAGAATAAAACGAACTCGATGATTCTTTCCATGTTTCAGTTTTTTCACGTAGCCCTCCCGTTTCTGGAAAGCTTTTTCTCGTTCATAATATGCCTTTATTTGGTCACAGCGCATCCGCTTCACCAGCCGCTGCCGCTGGCCGAGAGGGAGGGACTCCAGCAAGCACTGCTCAATTTCCATCTCATGGGACCGAAAAACATTACATAGCTGGAAACAGCCTGTAAGAAATAAAAGACAAATGCATTTAGATCATACAACCGCAGGTTTTCAAATATGCCATGAAACCTCCACCAATTTTCTTGTTCTCCTTTCTAACCATGCGTAAGTCTATCATGTGAGCTCCTCCTACTCAACCAATTCTGACTATATCATTATAATTTACTTTTTGGAAACAACATGTAACAAATTCCCTTAAATCACTGACACATTATTTAAAAGCTAGCTCAGTTCATGCAAACAAATGTGAATAGAAAGAGGACTAAAAGTTCAAATGTGAGACAGGCAAAATATCTAAATAATTCAATACAATTCAAGTGGCTCACATTTGCTTACAAACAAGAGACTATTACACAGAGAAATGCCAGTCTTCCCGTGCTTCCTTTTTATTCATTTTCATCTTGCTTTATGTTAGCAAATTCCTGTTATTCAGTGAGAAGAAAAATCATCATACCATAATTGTAATGAGTTCATTAGCATGCAGTGGGTACTCAGGCAACTATCTATTAAAAACATCAAAGTCATTTCAGATTTCAGATTCCTAACTGTGTGTATGACTGGTTTTGGGTTGGTTTTTTGGTTTTTTTTTTTTTTGCATTGTATAGAGCCATCCAAAAGGAATCTTCTAACAAAACTGTCAGATACTGAAATCTTTGTGTGGAAACCAATCACAAATGTGTCTTTGATTCAGTTAATCCTAACATTCATAGCATTACCTTTAAGTCAGATTCCTCTTTTGTTGTTACCATCAAATCTGGTATTTTTACTGACATTGCAAGAACAGTGATGTTCTTTTCCAGTATGTTCTTGTCATGGTTTAACCCCAGCTGGCAACTGCGACCATGCAGCAGCTCGCCCACTTCTCCCCCTCCCCTGCCAGAAAGGTAGGGAGAAGAGGGAGAAAAGGAGGGGAAAAAAACTTGTGGGTTGAGATAAAGACAGCTTAATAGAACAATAACAGAAAAGGAAAATAACAATAATAATAATGGTACAAGAATACACAGGATGAAGCAAGACAACACAAGTCATTCTCACCACCAGATGATCGGTTGCCCAGCCCGTCCCAAGCACTGATCGTGGATCGCCGCCAACCCCTGTTTATATACTAAGCACGATGTCTATGGTACAGAATATTCTATCTGCCAGCTTGTTCTGTCTATGCTCCCTCTCAGCTTCTATGGGAAGCCTGAGTCCTTGGATTTGTTCATATGGGATCTAGGTGCCCAAATTTGTAATTTCTAAGGACTGTCAACAGCCAGATGAAAATGGTTTCCTCTCAATTTGATGGAAGAGCTTTTGAAGGGGATGTAGACTCAAGTCACCTTGGGCAGTTAAGAAATACCAAAACTAAGCATTACTGTGCAACTTTAATTAGGCCTGCTTTTGACTACCCATTTTGCTAAATCTGTAATTACATCACCAAAGTACCCCTACCTCAATCAAGGCACTAACTGAGTAGTGCTAACTAAATGACCACTTTGTTTTCTTCTTGTTTCTTGACATATGTCTAATCTACTGAATACCATTCAAACCCTGCTCTGAAGGTATAATTAATAATTTCCTGACAGGCTTTTGTAAAGCTCGCATTATCATAGTATATAAATGCTTCACAAATATTAATTTATTTTCATTAAAAAAGAGGGATGAAGTGGCATTATTATCTACATTCTCTACTGAAGAACTGAAAGACAATGATTTTCCTTTAAAATCACTAATTTCAGGTGTCCAGTTCAATAATTCTATATTCTTTTCTTGATTTTTTTGTTTTGCTTTAAAGACATAGTATACTATAAACTACTATGTATCATAATACCATAATAAAATATGATCAAAGTGACAGTCCTAGGTCTGCATGCCAATCACTCTATAAATTATATCTATTAAATTATATATTTAAATGTTATATTACTTTATATTTTTATATTATGAATTATATATTGTATTCTATTGTATATTCTATTATATATGTTCTCGCTATGAACTGGAAACCAAGGTCTCAAACCAGACTTCCCAAAATTGAGGAGCACACACTTATGCAAAAAGTACCCAGAATGTCTTGTTGTGAAACTACGTGACAGAAGCAGACACAGAATACAATTCTTCAGGTCCAGTTCAGTCAACTTATTTTAACATAGGCTACCCTTTCCCTCCCTATAATTTGTTCCTTTCTTAGCATGCCCTTCTAGTTAGAAGAAAATGAGTTGTCAAACAAAAAAACTGGAAAGAAGTACTGGCTTGCGTTAAGCCAAAACACAAACCCTTTCTTTTTTCATGTCAAAAGCCAACAACTCCTTCTGTATAAACCAAAATTTTCCATTTGACCTTAAATGATACATTTCATTTCTGAGCACATGTCGGAAAAGACAAGGAAATGAAAGGGTAGCTCCGTAAAGCTGCAGCAGATGTAACTTTATTCCCTGTTTCAGTCCCAGTGTTCAGAGCATTCAATCAAATAGAAGATCTGCACTCTGACCATCCTCAGCCCGAGGCAGTTTGTGACTACATCTCCTTTTTGTTGCAATAGGACTGGGGAATGAGCAAACTTCAAATCTTCCCTATTGGAATTGTTCTGCTTTGCAGAAAATATTTCAGAACCCGTGCCTTAAGCCTACACAGTATTTTTGGTTTGTAAGACTCTAAGCTTATACCCTAACAATTCTAAATTTGGGTATAGTGCCTGCCAGCTAGGCAGGCTCGCAGCCTTAGGGGGAAAACCATCTTGCCATGTTAAACCATGTTTGACAATGCAGCTAAGAGTCCAGCTGTGCAAGAGTTTTACCTCTGCTCTGTTCCTTCCTTCTCTTTTATGAAGGAGAGAAGCAGTAGCCATGCACTTGGGCTCCAACAGGCTATGGCTGAAGTTGCTGTCTGAATCTGGAAAACTCAACTGAGAGTGAGAATTGTTGCTGTTGTTCTCGTCTTAGCTGTAAATCAGCATTGTTTGCTGACAACGGACTTTAGCAATACCTTTGCTTTTCCTCAGCTTAGCTCACGTGCAGCCTCTGCTCTCAGGAGGAACTGGTAGCGTTTGCTGCCACATCACAACTGAGACTGGTGCAAGCTGTAGGACACATTTGCTGTCACAGTCCTCTGCTCCTCCAGGGTGAGAAATCAAACAAATTATCTTAATGTCTTGGTCAAATAGAGCACAGCAAAGATGAGCTCATCCAGCCAGATTCCAGTTTTGGGAAAGATGTGGCTGGCTTAGTGTCCTCTGCCTTTCCACTGGGATGACTTTCAGTCTGCATGAGTGCCTATCTCTCTGCTTCATGAAGAACAGTGCCTGACTGCCAGAATTGGCCTCACATAGTGGTTTCCAGCGTGTGGCCAGAGTCAAACAATTCAGACAGATTGAGAAAAGGACTCTTAATCCACTTGGGCACTGGTCTCAGCTGAGAAGTAATGAGTTGCAGGTGGGATTTTTTCTCTCAGCATGTCTGGAACCTGATATGTCCCAGATGTGATCAGTATCTGACTGTAGATATAATAGCTGCAGGTCAGCAGCTTCATTAGCTTAAGCCTGGATTAAACAACATAGTATAGATGCAGACAAGGCAAACTCTGAATTAATCTTTCAGATGCTCATCTGTAAGGCATACAATGTTCAGTCCCAGTTTTAGAACCAGACAGATCTCCTCTCTGACTGTGCTGGCCTAGTGGGCATGGGGAACTGCTGACGGCACAAGAGGCAGATCTTCCTGTCTATCACCCCAAGAGAGCTGGACTCAAACCCAGGAGGGTTATAGACATGCTTCTGGAGAAAACGCTGGGGATGGTTTAGTGCCACTTTGAGCAGGGGGTTAATCACCAACATTGGATCAGGTAACTGTGTCTTATCTAGCAGAGTCTTGAAAACCTCCATCAACGGATTCTCCAAGATCTGTGGGTAACCTGTTCCAGTGCTGCACTGCCTTCTATCAAAAATGTCTTGGGTTTTTTTTGGTGGCAGTAACTCCTTATTACTGTCACTATGGAGAAGAGTTCAGCTTTGTCATTTCTGTAATCATCCCGGTATCCTTCTGCTGCCCTCACTCCACTTCCTCAATGTCCATCTTACACTGGGGAGACCAAGACTACACACATACTTGCAGATACAGCTTCACTAGCCCCAAGTAGAAGTGGACAATGACTTCCCTCAGTCTGCTGGTGATAGTCCTCCTAATATTGTCCACTATGTGGTTTGCCTTATTTACGACCAGTGTGCAGGGTTGGCTCCCATTCAACTTCGTGTCTGCTGTAACCCCTGCATCTCCTTCAGCAGGGCTGCGGCTCAAGTCAGTCAGTCCCCAGCCTGTACCAATGCATAGGATTAGTTGTCTCAGGCATGAAAATATGCACGTCCCTTGTTGAACTGCCCAAAGTTTCTGACAGCCCAATCCTCAGGATTAAGCTCTACCATTCAAAGTATGCCAACCACTCTGTCCTAATTGAGCATTGCCAACAGCAGCAACAGCTTCAACTGTAAAGAAAACCTCGAGGAAAAAATAGCTGCTAAAATCCACAACTTTATTACGCGGATGTAAACTGTTACTGTTTAGAGGCTGACAACTCAGCTACAGCCAGACTCAAAAGAGAAGCTAGTAGAGCCTCCTAAAGGGTAACATGTGCAGCAGGTCTGTCACCCTTTTCTTTTCCGTATATGAGAAAAATGGAACAAACCATCACACTGAACTTGTGCAAGATCCGTGTATGGGACCCATTCAAATAGCAGAAGGTATATGGAAAACACGATCTCAACCGGAGCTGGTTTTGAGTATGCTGGTCAGGAGGAAGTGTGGTAACATGAGGAAAGGTTTGTGGGTAGGAAGAAAGGTTATCCTCTGAATCAATTTGCATAGAAGTTTATATCCTGTTACATAAGGTACTATATTTGAAGATTATTTCATGTGGTTCTTGCCTCAGTGTATAACAAATTAGTTATGTACAGTGATTTGATAAGGTCACTGTCACTGTCATGGTATATTGCACTGGATAACTCATTAGCAGTGTCTCCATCAAAACACTGAAAAAGCTTACCAGGGTATTATTTATTTAATGAGATGCCCTGGACTGAAACAACTAGAATAAACATGATTGCCAGTATATATCTGGTTTTAAGGTCTGTGTCTTCGTATAAGTACATAATATAAAAACCTTTATGAAACGCTGGAATATCAAAACCAGATACTTTTATTATACCACATTATTAACCAGCACTGGACAAAAGAAATCACTACCACTGTAACCAACAGGAAAAAAATTGTTTCAAGGATGCTTGCTAGCATAGAGCTGCTTCACTGACTGGGTCCACCCTGCACCACTAGAGAAGAATCATCGCTGCCAAATAACCTGTTCATAAAATTGTAGCAATTTACTCACAATTGGACAGACAGCCAACTGCATTACAACACTATGAGCTTGATCCTGCCTGTACAAACAAGAGATTTCTGAGTAAAGAGGAACTGCTTGCTTTGAATTGTTGCTGGTTCTCACTGTGAAGGTGAGAGAAGGAATACTTTGTGGCACTACAAGCACCAGGTCCTGAACAACGTTAAGATCTTGGGAATGGTGATGGGACAAGCTTGGGAAGGGTGATGGGACGTAAACAGAGAGGAAAAATGTGATTGCTACAGGCATTTTCTTCCATCTCCTGCAGATGATTTGAGCCCAAGTAATTTTACGGTATGTAGAAACATTTTTGCCATACCTCTTTTCAGAAACCATATTGATACAACTTTCCTTTATATTTCCATTTCTTACAGCTTTGTGTCACTTAACTTTAGTCACTTGCTCTGGCATTTAAATTGGGAGTCTAGTCATCCTAAAAAAATGCACCTCAGATGGTAACTCACTGAGGGTGATTATATTCCCCTCTAACCTGCATCATGTCAGGAGGGATTTCCAAAATGTAAAGCTGAATGCCCACATACATGTTCAGACAGTCACTACAAAAAAGTTTGCCATTGTGCACATACTTATTGTATTTTGTCTTTTCATGTGATATAAATATTTGCTGTTGTGACTCAGAGAAGTAACTACTCCTGGACCCTGGGAATAGTGTGTTTTGCAAAGTATGGCCAGTTAAAAACCTTGTCTCTTCATTAAAGGCACACACAACACCAAACTGCTGACATTGCTTAATGCAACAAGCATCTCAAATAAGGTGACACAGAATTATGGTGCATAATGCTTAAAACTACAAATATACAAATACTAAAACACATGCTTATCTTTATTTATGTAAGCATTCATTTTGATTTTGATATTTTAAACAACAAATAATCAAGCTTCTGGGTGTTTGAAGGACTATGGTCTTTACAGCATAGAAACAAAATGTAGAAGGCTTAAATTACCTGGAAAAATGGCAATCTGAGATTCTGAGAATGTATATACTTGAGATCGCTACCTAAACAATATTCTTTAAGCATCTTGATCTCATTAAAGGAAAAAGTGTAAAAACTCCTCTGAAACATACACTGTGTTTATCTTCAGTCCTCTGACACTTCAGCTCCAGTCTTGGTCTGTTCTTGCTAAAGATATAGTATCAGACCCTCTTCATAACCACAATTAAACACCTACATTCTAATTCAGATACCTGAAATTGTCCTGAATTTCAGAAAGATAAAATATTTGAAAATTTCAACAACATTAGTGAACTGTTAAATAGATTAGCATTCAGTAAACAACAAAAAAAGCCAAGTTTTTATAAATATTGTACTATTACATGACAGTATTAAAGGTGGCTAGCTAAACATATTCACAGTACTAACAAAGATATGTGGGAAAAGCATGCTGTGAGCAGCAAGTGCTTTGGCACTTACAGACCCAGACACACGGATGCTGTAAATAAGTGCAGCTTCATCCAGTTCAAAAAGCTGCATTAATTTACACCCCATGTTTGGTAACAGAAATCAGACCAAAAACTAGAGCACTGATCCTTTCAGTAATGCACTTTGCTGTTATACATAATGACTTTAATATATGTGATGATTTTCTGCTACCAACAATGCATATTATTAAAATGTATTATATTAAATTAGAAATAATAATGTATTAGTATTTATGCAGCTGAACTGAATTCCATATGAAATCAGTTATACAAATATGATAGCCTAACTGAAGTTATGGTTTCTGGACCACAGACCAATGCATTTTTCAGAGGTGCCCTCTTCAGAAATCAAAAGTTATTATGTATCATCTACTGATCTTCCAGTTTCAGAAAGAAATACTTCTTACCCACAAAAGAGGCTAGATTAGTTTAAATCCATCTCAAATTGCAATGTTAAGGTCAGTATCAAAATACTTGGGTTTGAAAATCCTTTGTTCGGTGCAGGGAAAATTACTTACCATTTGAACAGCCTCTCCATTACGTTTATTAAGCTGTAACTGAAGCGTGGTGCTCGTAACCACTTATCCTGATTTTAACAGCTGAAGCATTTTCATCAGGTCAGCAGTGCCCTGCTCACTGTAGTGATGGGCTTATTCCTTTTCTTTTTTCTTGGTTTCCCTCCCCACCCCACAAGCAGATAATCATGAGGGAGCAGTATAAATGTAAACTATTTACTTTGTAAAGAAAGCAAATAATTCAATTAATGCCAAGTCTTCTGGGAATAAATTATATTGCAGTAAAGGAGCTGATATGCTTCTCCTGTTCTTGGCTCCAGAGCTTCTTTTGGGTGTAATTACAAAGTTAGGGTGCTTAAATGACATGGTACACAAAGCTTCCTCATTTTCTGCTTAACACCCAACTCTCTCTTTGCTGAAGAGCAATCCTGAGCGCATTCAAGCAACCACCCTCTTATAAAACCCTACTCCTGTATGCTGCTCTTCAAGAGCCTTTTGATGTGACTAGACTGGTAAGCAGGAACTGCAATCAATTTCCAGCTTGATACCAAGGAAAAGTTACTTATCAGACACTATTAATCAACTCTACCGGCTTTCTAATAGACTCTATTATCTATCTATCAGCAATTCAGTGAAATTACAGTGGCATTCTCTAAAAATTTATTATATTTAAATCAAAGAATCAACCAGTTTGGGATCTTGCCTTCGTAGTGATAGAAGAGAGTCTGAATACTAATGAATCAAATAAACCAGAGGGCTCTGCATTGTCATTTGTGATTTATGTCATGTAGCAGTCTGTAACATATGGATATTTTATGTTCTAGGTAAAAGTCATTAATTGTGTGCCAGCCTATTGAATAAATGCAGCCAAACTGCCTGCCCATGCATTAGCCTTCAGTGTATTAAAACACAGGTTTCACAGACATATGTAAGGAGTTCATCCCATTTTGCAGAAAAAAAAATCATTATTGTTTTCTTTTTTTCCTGTATTGAAGCACAGGGAACTCACAGGTCTGATTGGTCTGAGAGGAGCTGTGTATATCCCAGAGCAGTAGTCCTCGTCTGTGGATCACATCCAGAAACTACATGAATGCAAGCAAAATGAACAGACACGATCTGCTCAAGCTCATGCTGTTTATTTGGTAAAGCTGCTGTCTCCGTATCCTCTCTACTGCTGTCATCCTTCTATACTCCTTTGGACATTGAGACAAAGGTGCAGTCTGGATTCCCACAAACCACAGCATACCTCACGTAAGTTGTCCCTCAAACATCAGAACCTTTTGTAAAACAAACTAAAACACCACTGTCTGCTCTGGAGCACTGGAGTTTCCAACTGAAAAGACCGCATACTGTCAGAGATGAGTAAACACATTAACCTGTTTATCTCTTCTCATATAATATTCCAGACAATTGAGCTTTTAGGAGATGAGAGTCTGTCCTCAAGCTGGATTTAGGGCTGTACTGTAGCAACTCTAAATAACTACCATCCAGATGATAGGCTGAAACACTACCTACTTCTCTTCCAGACTTTAAGGAGGGCTTTTGAGCAATTCATCCATGAAACTTGGGATTCAGTATTCCTTTACCAAAAAGAAAAAAAAATAAATTATTGATTTTGGATTCTGCTAGTCTAGTCCATGAAGGAAGGGCAGGAAGCAATCTCTGGCTTGCCGGTTAAGTGTTACGTACTGGCTCACGTTCGCGTGGTGAAGGTTCAAGCAAAACAAATGAAACATACCTAGACTGCACAGCACATGGTCCTGATTCTCCTGTGATTATCATGCTGTGTTGTTGTGCTGTAAGACATAATTATCTTTTTTTTTTTTTGTGGCTTCTAAATTTCACAGTGTCTAAAGTGGAGACTGCACTGCAACATAGTAGAAAGGAATTTTACAGCATAAAAACAAAGGTCTTTGTATATATTCCAGTAAGTAGTAGGAGAGTATGTGTAGGCAGGGAACAGTATGTGAGGCTACAAAGCCTTTTGAAATATATGGAAGATTGGACAGGGCATAGAGCACATAATCTGGGGGAGTTTCATCCGCCCTGTCTATTGGGAGAGATCTCTAGATATTGTCTGTAGTCTTTGCCATAGAGAGGGCTAGTTGGAACTGTTCAAAACTCAGCCAGCAAGATAAATGATGATCCTGTAGATCATTGGAAGTCTAATGCCTTTCCTTCTTTTTCACAAAATGTAGACAGACCCTTTGAAGCTTTTCCTACGGATGCTGTCTAGCCACCTTCTCTTTATTTCTGCTTGCAGCAAGGTAAGTGGTGCAAAAGGCAATTCTGCATGGCAGTGCATTTCACCCAAGAAGGAATGTACATGAAGTAGGCTTAAATTTCCTTGCAACATATTTGAGACTATTTGGTATCTTCTGTGACAAGAGATTCAATGGTTATTAAGCTAACCCGGATACCCATGTAGTAGAAAAACAACATTACCAGTTCTAACCATAATGAAATAGTTGTACAACATTCCTAAGCAATGTAGTACCAAACACTGCAAACTTGTTTGAATAAATTGTCATGATTAACCTGTTTTTGAAACATTTTCCTGAAACTGGGTAACAGGTTTGAAAATTATGATGTGAAGAAAAACTAAAAGATGCAAACATACATACAAGTAACATAATCATACAGACTTTGTTTTCTTAGGAAAATCAAAGCAAAATGTGCTTATATGTTTCCCAAAGATTAACAATATTATTGATAAAGAAGTTAATTTTATTTTTTTTTAATAAATATTGTAAGTCCCCATGTATGGACCTGAAGAGAGAGTTTAAAGCAATCAGAAAACAGTCATCTGATTCAAGCTGACAGCACTAACACATTTTTTAAGATGTATCTATATATATACAAGTTAGATGAAAAACTAAATTGGCTGTTTGAGCTAACACTTACAATCTTTTGTTCACTTTTTGATCTGTGAATTTGTATTACTCATTATTTGGGATTTCCAGAAGCAAGCAATGTGTATTTGTTAGATTAATATAAAGCACTTAATAAGGCCTGTCACTCACAAAGCCTTTGAGAAAATAACATCAGCATATTTGGCCATATTTCAATAATCTAAATTGCTATAAATCCCACCAACAGCAAGTAAAAACCCCAGAAACTCCAAATCAGAAGGCACAATGACAGCAAAGAAGATCTGGGCTTACCAAATGACAATAAAAAAGGTAAGAATGAAAAGAAGTCCTCTAGAAAAAATATATCTCCTTTTAGTCCTTGCACAGACATGGCTGTCTATTTGGCTGCAATGCAAAACTTATGAAGTTGCAACTAAGCTGTGAAGATGAGAGCTCTTTCCTTACAGTGCAGTAAATGGAGATGTAATAATACGTTCATCTCTAGTCCACACTTTCAGATATCGGAGAGAGAGGAGGGGAGGACATGCATCTGGGAACAGATGCACTGAAAAATTCTTTGTGCCATCACAGTACTATATAAAGGGCTTGTTACGCAGACCAAGGACACTCAGATCACAATAAGTGATGAAAAACACTAAGACTGTTCCTGATACTTGTAAATCTGCAACTTTGAAGGGTGAATTAACACATAGGTGCAGAGTCAGAGGAAGCCAGAAATTACATTTTCTACACCTCAAAGGTACTGATAAAGTTGAACAGCAGCAGGAACAACTGTTTTACTGTAAATTAATGTCTGAACAAAGAAACAAAAAATCATATTGTTTCAAAACGTGGGGCAGTTTTTGCATCGCAGACATTCTCAGATATCACTATTTAGGCTGCAAATATGCCACGGATCAAGAGGCATACAGCATATGAGAACTACAGAAAACACAAGAGAAAAACACATAAATCAAAATTTGCAAAAGCCTGCTTGCAGCAAATTTACTGAAAAAAAAAAAAAAAAAGGAAAAGGTAAAAAGGTACATGTGGATCAAAACAAAGAGGATATTCAATATCATACATCACAGATAGTCAAAGGCCAAAAGGGAAACAGCCGGTTCATAGACCTAACCATAAGGAATGGAAAGCACACAGGAAAGGAAATCCTGTGCCAAGCGGATTGTGGTTCTACACACAATCTAATCATTGACAGAGATTACTGTAAAGTAAAAGCAGATGGAAAACTAGTTTACAGTACGGCGGAGCTAACAAAAATCCTGCAGTAGAGCTAATATGCAGGCCTTTGGTCACTGTTCAGTGTACATCAAGGGACTGCCATCTCGGTTTTCAAACAGCAAAAGGATTGGAAACAGGCCCTCCTCCTTTCTGCAGAAAGGCAACTTATCTGGAATATTGCATTCAATTCTAGACAGTCAAATTGGAGCAGTTCAAAAGAAACTACCACAAATGGTTCTGGGGCCCGAGGGACTGATTTATGAGGAAAGATGAAAAGAATTAAATTTGCATAGCTTGGCTAAGCAGTGACTAAGAAGAGACAAGTTAACAGAAATTTGAAGGGTGAAAGGCAAAAAGAAAGGTTATATAGCACAAAAAGGAAGGGAATTTGGAACAATAAAATGAATTTAATATAGTGTAAATTTAGGCAGAGTACCAAGTTAAAAATAACACACATGGATGCGATTAACAGGTAAGACTGCAAAATTCCTTGTTTGGTATACACTGGGTGAAAAGCCACACAAAAGCACCAAGGTAGGCACAGCAGTCCAACGTTTCTGTTGCTCTGGGCAGCTCACTCACTCAGCTCTGGCACCTCCAGGTGGCCCTGCAAAGTTCTGTACAGACAACCCTCCAGTAAAGTGGAGAAGCAACCCAGGACAATTTCTGGTGTGTAAAGCTGCACCACTGGCATCTGAAAGACTTCTCTCCCTTGCCCTGGGGCGATAGTTATTGGGTATGTCCTATGTATGCCTGGGCTATGGTTAGAGCAGGAAGGATGGTTTCTAGTCTGAACTGGATCTTCACAGGTAAGTGAAAATTAAATCAGGCTGAGCAGCTATCCTAACAACAGAGTTTACAATAATCTCTTAAGGTCACCTTCCACATCTACCATCCAACATTATACCCGTGGTCACATAATACTGTAGCACAGTTGTATGGGCACATATAAGAAAAAAAATCATTATCACACTTGCTTGTGAACACATATAGCAATATCCCTTTGGGGTGAAATTAAAATGGGGAAATCCAGTTGATCATTTGTCTGAAGAAGAGGAAGAAGAGCAAGAAAGATGAAGAAGCAGCAGCTGAACAGCTCCATCTCATCTGACAAACGGAAAAAAAAGCATAGTGTCAATGGATGGACTCCTAGTCTACATGAAATTTCAAGTTCCTTCCCTGAGGAAATAACTAGACAAACATAAAAAAATGCTTCAAAGCTACTGAAGATACTGAAGTAGAAATCAAACAGAAATCGTTATTGCAGCTCCAACATTACTGCTCACAAGCCAGAAAAAGTGTCTCTCAAAGACACAATAAATCTATATATTCATTGATGATTAGGAACAATTAAATATGTCATTTAGATTGCCTTAAGAGCTTTACTTTTCACAACTGTCTGTACAATTTACACATATCACTTCTGTAACTAACATTATTAGTACTGCAGCTAACAAAATCAAATAATTGTGTCCAAAGCAAAGCACCTGAGAAGCAAGGTATTCATTTCATCTGCAATCTGAATATAAAATTTCTCCTGTTTCACATAAACTGCGTGCTGAGTAAGGGATACTTTTTTTCACGTATTTTCTTAAAGCTTCCTGCAACAAGCTACCTAAAGACAACAATACTACTTTTTCCATAAAGACTGATAAAAGGGGGAAATTTCTACATGCCTGCCTCCCTCCTTCCTTCTCCTCAGCTTAGATGTCAACATTTACAAAACTTTTACAGGAGAAAGCTTTGGTTCCTTATATAGTAAAAGGATGACATTTGAAAGTCATCGATTAGTTTTCAAAATACGACCTTACTAATTTGCTCTATTTTCTGTAGATGTCTTTATAAGGTCCTATATATATTTTATATGTCATACTTCGTAACAGGATTTGCACCGAATGTGACCACAGTAGGACTCCACCAGCCTGAGGTGGTATGGCCCAGATCTATTGCCTGTCTACATACTCTGAATACCACTTCGATCTCTTCCGGAAAGTCATACTGCTTAGAGAGACACTCATGATAAGCCAAAGATATCAGACTCCACATTTTCCTTCTCCCCAAGAATAACATTTTCTGCTTTAAAATCAACTATGAAGTAAAAGAGAGTAAAGCACACTTCCAAGTGGAAACCCTACAGGAACGTCTGTATTCTAGCTGGGTAAAAACCTAGTAATAAACAACCAAATGCTCTTTTGACTTCTGTACTGTGGCCTCCTGTCCCCACTCCTTGCCAGTTCCCATTCTTATTGGCCAAAAATTACTAAAGTGGAGTACATCCCAGCTCTCTGAATCACCTTACAGATGGGGGGGGAAACTCGTCAGGGACAATTGTCTTTCAGTGTACACGAATGGCACTGGCAAGGAAAACAGATTTGGCGATATTACTTGCATTTTTGTTTCTGCAGGTTACAACAGATTGACCCATGTTATCTGATACCTGAAGGTACGTCCAGTAGTCAAAACACTAGAACTTGAAGATTTATTTTAGCAGGTCTTATTCTGCTATTGTTTGCACGGAAGGCAGTTGCTTGAGAGCAAATAAATGGAAAATACACCTTTTAATAAACAGTCAAACATTAATTTTTTTAAATTGGTGGTGCTCCTTTATTATTAAAAAAATTGTATTAGGACAACTCCTTATTTGTTCCCAGTCAAATTAAACTTCTGTTGACTTAATTGTTTTCCATTTGTTTAAGAACAAATTAGAATTATTTCAACTTAAAATTTTACTAGTTTTAAAATAACCATGTTTACACCATGGCAATTTTGATGCAGGTGTTAATTTCGTTATCTACAAATATTTTCTCTTTGGTTTTACAACGTACCACCTGTGCAAAGTTTACCATGATGCAGTATACTAATTTGTCTGAAATGAGAAAGAAGGAATTGTGACTATTTGGAGCAAGAAGTTACTTCAGGAGTGAAAATATGTTCCTTAGCCTCAATTTTTTGACAAACTTTGTGAGGAAAAGTGGCTCTATCGCTACAATTTCACATGTAGAAATAGCAAGGTTTGGGTTTTTTTTTGCTGTTCTCTGTTCTTGCAGCAATCTTCTCAAAAATGTGGTATCAGAATTCTGAAGCTTCATGCATGCTGTGCCAATACGGTGAGAAAGTATGATACTTTGACCTTTACAATCTTCTTTCATCTTATTTTCAGGGTGGCTAGATTTCTTTGCTATCTGCAGAATCACTATATTAGAAGAAAAAAATGCTCCAAATACCAAAAATGTAGGAGATTTCTTTATAATTTCTTTACAAGTTCACAGTAAAGTTTTCCACAGAAAATGCAGATGCTTCTCTCTCATGACAGATTTTTTACAGTAGGAAAAAAAATGCTGACATCAAAATTATTTTGGGGATGACTGTAATTTCCATTAAAAATACTATAAATAGAATCTATTTTTAGTTGAATACAAAGTCGAAATTCTCATGGCTTTCAATTGTCCAAGTTAATATTGTTCCTCTTGCTGTTATTTCAAAATGTGCTTTTTCAAATACCAATTTAATATAAATCTTCACCTTAATATAATTTCCAAATGCTATTCTAAGCAGTTGTTATTGTTAAGAAAGTTGTTGTCAGTTGTTACTGTTAGGGAATTTTTATTTACTTGGAGGCAGATCTAACAAATTATTAAATGACCAGTGTTACAAAAGTTCAAAGATAATTGGGCTATTGCCAGCCCAAAATATATTTTTCTAAATATCACTTCGTTTGTCTAAATACAGATATTAAATTAAAGTTTCTTTTTACCTGTTTCCTGGCAGCATCCAGTGTCGTGATTTCTAACTTTTTGATATTTAGGCAATGTTGAAAATTAGTTCAAATTAAAAAAATAATGTTGAGTTTCTATCATTGTCACATGAACCCAGGAACTGGAGAATAAAAATAAATAAATAAATGTAGTATCATAAGGTGGTACGGAAGTACTACCCTTCATAGGTGGTAAATAATTTCCTTTTTTTCCTATTGGCCTGCACCTATCCTGTGATTACAGTGACAGAGACAGAGACACAAAGAGTTTAACAGAAGTAAAAATGTTCTAGCTGTGGCTCTAATTGTATTGAGGTTTATAAGATAAAAACCGTTTGTTCTTGGCTGCAGAACTTAAAAGTAGTTTTATTTAATTTTTCAGATATCCTTCATGACACCTGAATTATCATACCGACTAAACTTTTTTAAAAAAATCTGCATTGTATATCACCGATACATCAGACTCAGATTCAGTCTGTCAAAATGGAGTAAGAAACACTGCATATTGTATTAGCATTCCTTTTCTGTATTTTATAGTATAAGCTTCTCAAATAAATACCTTTCATCAAAATCTCTTTATTCCCCCACAATTGCTTTATGCATCTTCATGGGATCTAAAAACTCCCAAGCAGTGGCTCGTCACACACAGCTGCTCCTCTCGCTCTTTCTGGACTCCTGGGGAAGATGACCCCTGCCTCTTCCTCCCAGTCTCATTTTAAGCAGGCAGGGTCTCTCGGTCATGCTAGGCATCTAATTTCAGTAATAATCCTAACCTTATGCCATAGGTCACAGTGTCATAAGCATGTACAGGGAAAAGGAAGTCTTCCCCGCAGCCATGTTGTACTTAGCTCTTATTGCAGAAATATACCATGACATGAGAATTAGCTGACACCATCATGAAATATCAGCCTAAACTAAAGGGATGGCTGTTAAATAGGGACTGGTACAGACATCCTGCTTATATTTACAGCTCTCCTTCCTACCACCTGAGTAATTTTTACTTGAGCTCTTCATCAGCAGCAGAAGACATCCAAGAGGACATGAGAATTCTCTGGGACACCATAAAATGGACTAAATAAATTAATACCACCTCCTGCCCAACCCTGTAATAGAAGAAATCCTGTTCACAGGAAGAAGAAAACACTTTGAAGACTTTGCTAGTTCTCACACCTCACTAACTGTCCGGTGTGACCAAGCATCTCTGTGTCAACTTTACTTGGGTCATCATACGTGCTACACATGCCACCATAGAGGCAAAGGGTTCTTGTATCGCAGACCAACTAGGGGTCTCCAATTTTTCCTTTCAGACTCCTCTTCTTTTCTTATTCACTCTCAGTTACCGCAACGCACTCCACTGAAACACAGATGAAATTTTCACGGGCTGTCTCACAGTAAGAAAGCTGACACGACAGTATCACGTTTCACCCACAGTATTGCCTCTTCATCCGCAGGAGAAACCAGTTCGAGTTCCCATCCTCTGTAAACTAAAACTAATGTATCACATCACATCTTTCCCCACCCCTTTCCAAGCTGCATAAAGTTCAGGTAGAGCTATTGCTGTGGCACATGTCTGCAGCCTCAGAAGAGTCGGGGTGATGTGAGAATGGCTGAATCCCTTGGGAAAAGCACACAGACTGAATTTAAAGTGTTAAACAAGACTTTGGGATGATGTACCTCTTTTCCCTGAAGTATCCTGGAACATGCTAAAGCAGTCTGTCCCATCACCCTGGTGAAAAGAGACAGACACCACCATGGGTGAAATGCTCATCCAACTATGTCGAGAGTTCTAGTGGCTAATAATTTTATTGAAACAGAAAATGCATTGAAATGGAAAGTGGGGTAAAATAAAATAAAACTGATATAATAACAATAATCCACAGAATTCACTCATAAATATTATGGCAATTTTGTTACCAAATACTCTGTGAAATACTCAAGATGACATCTGTAAGCACATTACCGCTGGCTTCGGCCTTTCAAGACAAAGTATATGATTAACATCTCTGGCATCGCACACTAAAGTCAAGACTGAATTTTTTTTAATGTAAGGAAAGATGCCTGTAGTATATGGATTTTTTAAATATTATGATTAGGAGGCAACGAAAAGAAGGAATAAATCAGTACAAACTACAAGATATCCACAGAGGATATAGCAAAATTTAAAGGCCAAATCTTTCAATGCATCTTCTACTCTAATTAATTTTCTTCATGGACAATCCTTGCCATGTATTCAGATGCTGAAGGTAATAATGGCTAGATGTTGGAAAGAATTATTATATTTCTTTCGTACCTTGTTTCAAATCCTGAATTAATTCACTAATAAACATCTAATTAGTATTTCCATCCCAGATCTCTGTAAGCATCGGTCTGTAACAAAGCACAATTCAGTGCTTCATAATTCATACAAAAGAGATAAAGGCATCGGAAACACAAATAATCCAGAAAGAATGGAAGTAGAATCTGATGTTCAGATTTGGCGATCTTAATATTTGGATAAATTCACTTGGCTCAGACTTTCAGCTGGCGTGACTATAACTCGTTAGATAGGTTTTAATTCTGTTTGCATTTATGGACCTCTACATCATTTGCAGTGGGAATCAGACTCTCGAGTAATGAATTTAAACCTCCTGACTAAAGTACCATTTTTCTTAGTTACCTTTGCAGGTCCCTCAGATGAAGTCCAGAGCACAGGTGGAAAACCAGAGCCATAACATGTAAATGATGACATTTATGTCGTAACAGGATAGACAAGGGAGAAAAGATAGCAGCAAGGTGCTGCCTAATTTACAAAATTAGATTAATTTGGGCAGTCTGTCACACAAATCATCAAGATAAAATGGTGCTCAGCAGCTGGCAGAGACCATGTGGTACTCTCCTACGTACCACTGTTCTCTCTTCTAAATAGCTTACGCGAGCTCATTGCCAAGGAGAAGCTACGAGCACAGACAGGGACAGCTCTCAGCAGCAGTGATACTTGGCTGCAAGAAGGAGATGGGCACTAGTAGTGACAACATGAGCTGCTCAAACAGGCAAGCATGCATACAGCCCGTGTTTTAAATGCTGCAGGTGCCAGCTGAAGACAACGTGACGGCTGCAGCAGGCCTTATTCCAGACTACTACTGGGATGAAAGACCTCACTGGGCATGGCCCCAAACAATCTGGTCTGACCACACAGCTGCCTCTGCCTACAGCAGGCGACTAGGTGGACTAGAGACCTCCCAAGGTTGGATCTTGAAAGATCCTACGACAACATGGTGACAGTATGTCTCGTTTTCACAACCTCCTAGTGGGAGCAGTGCACTGAAAAAAAGCAAGAATATTAGTAAAATTGTACTAATGCGGTAGGAGAATAGCTATTGCCCTTCTCGGCTCAGATTGCCACACTTAATCTCTGCAGATTAAAAAACCAAAGTGCAAACACATGCAAAAGCCAGGCACATAGCGCTACAATTCATAAAATACTAGCTTTAAAGTGCCGTTAATGTATATCTTTTAGATACTTCCCCTCTCCCCAAAGCAGATTGAGAGACAGTGCTCTGCAAACACACTTCCTCTCGTTTGATGTCTTTCCCTTCTGATACAGAAATCATCAGTGAAATGCGTTAAAACCAAAGCAGGGTGTGAAGAGTGGCATCCCAACCCCTGTGAGGTTCATCTGCTCTCAGCAGATCCCAGAACATCACTGGTGCTGCCACCCTGCGCACAGCCCTGCCCTGTATTTGATCCCAGCTGTCTGCCAAACACAAACATCAGCAACACTATTGGCATATTAAGTCAACCGGTAACGCTCAGGGGAGGATCACAGAGGACGGGTTTCTCCTTCTCTAATGACAGGTAGAGATGGAAGCACATTTGCCAGTTCTGTAGGGACAGTAGAGGCAGTAAAAAGCCCTTCTGGCAGGCTCCAGCCAGCACCCATTGTCTTCGAAAGCGCACTATGTGGAAGGAAAAGTGCTATGTGGTAAAATACACAGATTCAGTGAGAAATCACTAATTAAAAATTTCCAAATTAGGAAAAGAGGAAACAAATAATACTGCCAAAACTAATGCTGTACATTCACCTTTCCCTCCGCTGTGTTTTAGTCCTTCATCCCTGCCCTCTAACCAATGCAACGAACATCCCAAGTAGTCGTCGTTTGCTTCCTTTTAATGAGAGAACCTCACAGTCATCCTCACCTCTTTCCAATTAAGGAACCTAAGGTTTACGTTGTAGAATTACCTATTTAATATGCTATTGAACAGACACATGCATTTGCTACAGTTTCACTTTAAGAAAGTAATTCCAAAATGAATAAAGACTGAACAATACTTTTCTGACATCTTCAAGATAGTTATTATGCTGCAAACTCCTCATTTGCATTTATCAAATCTCATTACAGGCTCAAAGACTTATTCCTAGAATACACCTTTAAAACTATGCAGTAAAACTAATCTGTGCTTCTCTGCATGAACAGGGAATTTAGGCTTGTAACTCCCACCAGTTTTAAAAGCAGTTCCATACACAAGTGCCATTGAATCCAGACAAGAGGAAACCCTCATAAATTATTTTTCCTTGAATTACTAAAATACTTCCAGGCCACCTTAATTTCATATTAAAACATCAAAGAACCACATTGCTCGTTTCTTAACTGTAACACAGCGTTTTTAAAATAGTTTCAGAAATGTCCTTGGTACGCTTAAGTCATCAAAGACCACAATCTGGGGAGAAAACCTTTTACAGCAAGCTGCTATTTGTCATGTAAAAAGAGTGACATAATCACTAGAAGTCTGAAGTTTTCTAAGTCCTGCAGTAAAAAATACCCATGGCTCACAAACTACTACTGGCTGTCCAAAACAAGTATCTAAGCAATAATTCATTTATCTGGTGTAAAACCAACAATTACCACGCAAACCCTGGATGCTTAAAAAGGCAAAACCAAAAAGCTTAAAAAATGTGCAGCTAGGAAGACAATCAGCCTTGATAGGCAGACCAAAAAAAAAAACAAAAACCCACGCTGCTAGGAATTTGCTCTGCATTGAATCAATACATTTAGCATAGATCCTAATTCCAGTCTTCAAGGAGGCAGCTTGCATGATTCAAGGTTAAAAGTTCATTATTAATTTTTAAGTCTGTCACACCAAATAGCCAAATATTCAAATAAGGAGGGGATACAAGCATTTGATCTACCATAGATGATGAGATGTGCTTATAATTATGAAGCTATTCTCATTTGTATTACCCTTGTAAAGTGTAAGAGCCATGTCCGAGGTTGTCCTTACAGGCGTCTTTAACATAATGCTATGAATGACATTTCTTGGGTTTTTATATTATTTTCCTCGGTGACTAATTTAAACAAAAGTTTAAAAAGCTGATCAGTATGAACTTCAGAATGAGAGCTTTATTGCACACACAATGAAGTTGCCTCTGAACAGAGGGGAAAAAGAAACGCTGCGCTCTGCCTGCATATTCACATGCAAAGTAACAACTCCCCTTCCCCACTGACTACCACGTTGACATCATGCAGCATCTGCCTTCGACTTTTTGCATATGCATTGAAAAGACACACCTCAGAAAATACAAAGACATTTTTAAAATCAAAATAACCATTTTGTTACTTACAGCATTTGATAAAATGGTAATGAGACATTCTTTCATCTCAGGCTGTAGTCTTGCTACAGGTTTCAGCATTCTCTCCTGCTACAACTGTCATGCCCAGAAAATGCATTATTTAGAGCCCTTCCTCAGGTATCCAGTATACCTCAGAATACATTATTTAACGTAGTTTCTGTTCCAGGATCTTGCAGAGGCTTCCGAGTCATCCCCACCCGGCTGCTGGAGTTATGATAAACCTCTGTGCGTCTTGAACCATGACTACTGCACGTGCTATTGTAGCACAATTGATTGACACCGCTCCTAATCCCACATCCCCAGGAATAGAAAGATTTAATTGGTGTGCACTTGCAGCCACATTCTTCCAGCACTGAGGTGTGCTGCTGCACTGCGGCTCTCACAGTCCTGCCAGTTAATGGCTTTTCAATAGCTTTCAAATGGCAGCAAACTAAGCTTGATGAGTGGGCTCGAATGAAATAGCAGAACAAGGGATCTTAAATTTTATTTGTGCATGCTGTTCGTGTGCTAAATGTGACCGGATTTTTAGCTGGTACTAAAACAGGATTATTTTTAGTTGCCACCAGTTGCTGTGTGAATAGGAAATTGATACTGGTTGCCAAAAATAACCACCTTTTAGCATCACAGATAATTTTTCAGTTTGTTGTAAGGTAAAAATCAGGATAGAGCTTACAGCCATCTTCTGACTCTCCTGGTTTATGCATGGGTTCATCTAAATTAAGCTAAGAAACATACTTGTGTGTACATTCCCTGATATGTTCTTGTTTTGTCATTTCTTTGTATTACATTGCATCTTTTTCACAGATGGAATATTTATGTCAGAAGAAAAAAACTGCAAGCTCTGGATGGTTTTTTTAATCTGGATGATTATGTGCATGTTATCTAATGATATTTTAATCACGGATTGTAAGACAAAATGCCTAAGAAAATGCATCACTAAGAACAAGTCCATACAATTATTTATCAGACTGCGGAGTAACAAGTCAATGTATACTGACGCATTACCCGGTTTCAGATTAAGGGCACACAAAAGGCAGACCTGCATTGTATTTTAAACACCCAGGCTGCATCATCCTCTAAGCACAATTCCTGCATTACTTTTCCAAGAACAGTCACCCAGGAATTTGGTTACTACTTCTTCCAGAAACCTATAGCAGAACTACAGCAAAATATTTTCGTAAAATCAAATAATAATTTAAGATAACTGCACTCAGAGAAGATCTACATTTGCTTACCATGTGTCATGCTTACCACAGTCATCACTTTGCTGAGAGCTCTTGTAAAGGGAAACTGATAGCCCAGCCATACTTAAATCTTTTATTCCTCTGAAAGGCTCTTACCTACTATTTTGTATACATGCCATTTTTAACAGCTACAAAGTGTTAAGGGGGTTACAAAGGGAAAAGGGTCTAACTCATTAGTGAGGATTACTAATTCATATTCTATTAACTATTCTGCAAAGTTCCCACAAGAGCAGAAAGATATATATTCAGAGGCTTCCAGTGATCCATTAGCAAAACCCTTAGGTGAAATCTCTCAGCTCCTAACAGCCACATATTTCAACTCTGGCTTTAGGTATAATATGCACAACAACAGTTTTGCAGAACTAATTATTTAGGTGGGTTTTTTTTCCTGAAAACATCATTTTTTCAAAAGAAAGAGAAAAAATATCAAGAAATAACCAGGGAAATAAGAATAAATGATATAAAACACAATACAGTAATTACATTACCATGGAAACTTTTTACTGTAAAGCTCAGAAGTCCAAAGTAATTAAATCTATCCAGACTTTCTTTCACACCTATACAACATCAGGCCAGTTTGGGCCATATGGCTTATAAAATAAACATGCAGAGTGTTTTAAGAGGCAATGTTAGTCATAGTTCATGAGCAAGTGTCAAGTAATCTGACAAAAAGCCCTCTGAGCAACACTTTTTGGCAGAGACATTCCTGACAGGTTCATCTTTGGTGGTACTGTGAGGCAGATAGACTGCCGTGTCTAACATCACACTTCCACTAACCACACTGGCTAAAACCAGGAGGACTCTCAGTAAACACCAGTGTACGGAAGCAATGGACAAAGGGTGCTTTTTTGAAGACAGAGATAAAAGGAAGACGAAACATTTCTGATTTTGGCTTGAACAAAATGTGGAGAAAAAGTATTTGTGTCTCTCTCATTTCAGATCATAATATATGTGTTTATCTATTGAATTGCCACAGTGAAAATTTAGGATGGTGGAACTTGTTAGCATTTATGTGACAGGTTAGACTGCATACTCCACCCTGCAAGGAATGGGAGAGAATTCAACAAGGCCAAGTGCAGGGTCCTGCACCTGGGTCAGGGAAACTCCCGGCATCAATACAGGCTGGAGGATGAAGGGATTGAGAGCAGCCCTGCCGAGAAGGACTCGGGGGTACTGGCAGATGAAAAATTGGACATAAACCAACAATCACAGAATCACAGAATGGTCAGGGTTGGAAGGGACCTCTGGAGATCATCTAGTCCAACCCCCCTGCCACAGCAGGGACACCTACAGCAGGTTGCACAGGACGGCGTCCAGGCGGGTCTTGAATGTCTCCAGTGTGGGAGACTTCACAACCTCTCTGGGCAGCCTGTGCCAGTGCTCTGCCACCCTCAGAGTAAAGAAGTTCCTCCTCATGTTCAGATGGAACTTCCTATGTTCAAGTTTGTGCCCGTTATCTCTTGTCCTATCACTGGGCACCACTGAAAAAAGACTCTTCTCATCTACCTGGCACCCTCCCCTTAAGTATTTATAAGTATTGATACTTATAAATAAGAAGACCCCCAGTCGTCTTTTCTCTAGACTAAAAAGACCCAAGTACCTCAGCCTTTCCTCATAAGAAAGATGCTCCAGTCCCCTAATCATCTTTGTAGCCCTTTGTTGGACCCTCTCCAGCAGTTCCCTGTTCTTCTTGAACCGGGGAGCCCAGAACTGGACACAGTACTCCAGATGCAGCCTCACCAGGGCAGAGTAGAGGGGGAGGATGACCTCCCTCGACCTGCTGGCCACACTCTTCTTGATGCACCCCAGGATGCCATTGGCCTTCTTGGCCACCAGGGCACTTTGCTGCCTCATGGGCATCCTGTTGTCCACCAGGACTCCCAGGTCCCTTTCCACACAGCTGCTCTCCAGGAGGTCAGCCCCCAACCTGGACTGATGCATGGGGTTATTCCTCCCCAGATGCCCTTGTTGAATTTCATCAGGTTTTTCTCTGCCCAATTCTCCAGCCTGTCCAGGTCACGCTGTATGGCCACACAGCCTTCCAACATGTCAGCCACCCCTCCCAGTTTTGTATCATCAGCAAACTTGCTGATGGTACACTTTATCCCTTCATCCAGGTCATTGATGAATATATTGAACAGGACTGGACCCAGTACTGACCCCTGAGGGACACCACTAGTTACTGGCTTCCAGCTGGACTCTGCACCACTAACCACAACCCTCTGAGTTCTATCTGTCAACCACTGTTCAATCCACCCCACTGTCCATTCATCTAACCCACACTTCCTAAGCTTGTCTGTGAGGATGATGTGGGAGACAGTGTCGAAAGCCTTGCTGAAGTCCAGGTAGACAACATCCACTGCCCTCCCCTCATCCACCCATCCAGTCACGCCATCATAGAAGGCTATCAGATTAGTCAGACATGACTTCCCCTTGGTGAATCCATGTTGACTACTTCTGAGAACCTTCTTTTCCTCCAGATGCTTGGAGATGACGCCCAGAATGAGCTGTTTCATCATCTTTCCAGGGGTGGAGGTGAAGCTGACTGCCTGTAGTTTCCTGGGTCATCCTTCTTGCCCTTTTTGAAGACTGGAGTGACGTTGGCTTTCCTCCAGTCCTCAGGCACCTCACCTATTCTCCAGACCTTTCAAAGATGATGGAGAGCGGCCCAGCAATGACTTCCGCTAGCTCCCTCAGCACTCGCGGGTGCATCTCATCAGGCCCCATGGACTTGTGAATATCCAGTTTGCTTAATTGATCCCTAACTACTTCTTCTTTGACCAGGGGAAAGTCATGCTTCCTCCAGACATTCTCTGTTACCTGCGAAGTCTGGGAATCCCGAGAGCTGGCCCAAGCAGTGAAGACAGAACAATGTGCACTCGCAGCCCAGAAAGCCAAACATATCCTGGGCTGCATCAACAGAAGTGTGGCCAGCAGGTTGAGGGAGGTGATTGTGCCCTTCTACTCCACTCCCATGAGACTCCACCTGGAATCCTGCATCCAGCTCTGGAGCTGTCAGCACAAGAAAGATACGGACCGGTTGGAGCAGGTCCAGAGGAGGGCCACAAAAACGATCAGAGAGGAAAGGCTGAGAGAGTTGGGGCTGTTCAGCCTGGAGAAGAGAAGGCTCCAGGGAGACCTTATTGCAGCTTTTCGATACTTAGAGGGGGCTTATAAGATGGGGACAAACTTTTTAGTTGGGCTTGTTGCCAAAGGACAAGGGATAATGTTTTTAAAATAAAAGAGGTTAGATTTAGACTAGATAGAAGGAAGAATTTTTTTATGGTGAGGGTGGTGAAACTGAAACAGCTTTTCCAGAGAGGAGTAGATGTGCCATCCCTGGAAACATTCAAGGTCAGGTTGGATGGGGCTCTGAGCAACCTGATCGAGTTGAAGATGTCCCTGCTTATTGCAGGGGGGTGTTGGACTAGATGACTTTTAAAGGTCCCTTCCAACCCAAAATATTCTGTGATTCTGTGATTCTATATTCCCTTGCAGAGAGTACCAATGTACAGGGCAGACTCTTGAACGCTGCAAGCTGTTGACTTCATATTTACATCAGACTAACTGGGAACAAAGCTGCTGTCTATATGGCCAACACATCTCCTACTTCTTCTCTCCTAACATGCACTAGTCCATGTAAGCAGGGAAGTACATGGGGCTGTTTAACAAGGGAGGGTCTGCAATGCTACACCGTAGCTGGGGATTGCGCCTTTTAGCTGGATTTTTGGACTGTTCAAGTCCATAGGCAGCATGTACCCACCTGCAGGAGGGCACTGTGCCCTCTCCCCTCCTCTGGGAGACATGTGCCAAAAATGTGTGGTCGACGCTCAAGTATGAATGACAGCCTGCAGGTGAATGAAAGAAAGGCACTGACTTTTCAAGAGGTGACACCTGGCAGACAGGTACTTCAAAAGTCCTTTCACAGAATCACAGAATCTCCTAGATTGGAAAAGACCTGTAAGATCATCTAGTCCAATCATTAACCTAACACTGACAAGCCCACCACTAAACCATGTCCCTAAGCACTATATCTACACAACCCTTAAATACGTCCAGGGATGGGGACTCCACCACTGCCCTGGGTAACACCTCCCAGTGCCTGATGAGCCTTTCAGTAAAGAAATTCTTCCTCATATCCAATCTAAACTTCTCTTGGCACAACTTGAAGCCATTTCCTTTTGTTCTATCACGTGTTCAATTTAGGATATCACATGTGCTTTTTTTATAGACAATATTTAGTTTTATTACATGGGTAATTATCATTACTGAACTTTGCAAAAGAAGCGGCAGTTTAAATGGCAAGAAAACAACAAAAAATTGTATATTGCTGTCAGCAGGTAGTTCTGATGCATTAAATCAGCACAAAAATGAAGAAAGGTCACAAAGAAATGGTAAAGGGAATGAAATGGAGAATGAAGAGAAATGAGAACAAGGGATAAATGCTAGTGCAGAGACAGAATGGATCTTGAGGGGAAGTGGCAGCCAAACTTAAGGCAAAAGGATGCCAGAATAGGAATACCGAAGAGGAAGAAATCTGGCCCACCTGTCAGAAAGTCACATGATTTCCACTGCAACCTTTTGCTAGGCTGGCAAGTAAAGAAAGAACAGACAGAGAAGAAACTGCAGTACTCATGGTGCTGGATATCCATGTCATAAACAAAGATTTCAGGTGTGAGAACAAAAAGAGAGATGCAGGTTTCTGAGAGGAGTCCAAAAGAGGGAATATTTTGCTGTCAGTGACTTTACAAAGCAAATTGTACAATTTGCTTATTCACAAGAAAATGGATATTAGTCATGTTAGGCATCTTCTCCTGACTAAGCTCCAGCAATGAATAAGGAATTCTGAAGAAAAAAAACCAAAAGATATAAACAATACTTAAAAGCCAACCATGTAAAACATGGAAGTATATCTGGACAAGATCTAAGTGCATTGTAAAACTTTCTCTGAACATTAGGGAACATAGGCACCTTTTCACTCACAGCCCTACTGGTTTCAAGAAGACTACTCTAGTGTTTTAGTCTACAGAGAGGCTCAAGTGTACTTGGACTGGGGAATAAAGACTGAGCTGGTATTAAACCTAGTGATAAAACACTTCATATTAATGTATTTGATTTTTTCCAGCTTACCCAAAATAGAGGTAAAAAAGAACCAAGGTCAGAAAACAAGATACATTTAGCCCTTCTGGAAAAAGTCCTTGCCACCTCTCCCTATAGAAAGAAACAGCCACTTTTCATGCTACGTACAAATCCAACATTCAATGAAATTACAAATATTTTTAATAGAATCTTGGAACTGGTCAGCCATCACTAGGATAGCTACTCGTTCTAAGATAAACACACATTTACAGATTGTCATCTCGGAGTAGATACTGCTTCCACACCTCAATTTCCAAGGCTCAAAGCTTGTCTTGGAAAAAGCACCTATGAAATGTTTCTTACAATAACCTAACAAACAAAACCACTACTTAAAATAAGGTTTTGCTGCCAAAAACTGACATGCTGTATTGTATTCATGTCATGTCAATATTTTGTTATCTTCCAGTGTCTTCTGGTGTTGCAAACAACTGAACAGCTAATATTTTTATCATCTTAGTATTTTATAATTCACATATATCTGCAAGATTTTGATAGAGAAATGCAGAACTATCCGAAGGAAATTTGAATAATGAGAAAAGCACCGCAACTACTGGTTTTAAAAACATGACAGATGCTCTCCGTTTATGTCATTTTCATTCAGTACAACAAAGCTTGCTATGTTCCTTCAGATGTTACAATTTCATTGCATTACTTATGGGTTTAAGACTGCAGACAAAAAAAATGGAATGCAGAGTAACATTCACATTGCTCATATATTTTGACAAGTGATACTGCTTAGCAATCAATCCCTGGCCGTGCTGTCCAGCTGCCAAGAAGCCATGCTTCAAATAACATCTGGTAGTTGTATGCTCATCAGGATGCTAGGGATGAGCCACAGCAGATGTGGATACTTAGCAAGAAGGACTCTATACTAATTTTCTCTACATGCGTCACAGCAGAAGAAAACACAGCAGGTTTTCCGAATAAATTTTCAGATGAATTGGCCTGTGAGATGAATGTGAGGTTTGCTCCATAGATAGCAGCAACAAACCAAATCTAATCACTCAATCACTCAGAGTATGGTTGACCCCTAGAGAACCAGATGACACTTCCTCTTCTCTGCCTCCAACCTTTGCATACTTTCCTGCTTTCCCATTTCACTGGAAATGCCTTCATTTTTCAGGAAGTAGGTGATCTTCTTTCCATTCTTCTATCGCTAGATCAAACCCTTACAGAATTAGAAAAGTGAAAAAATCCTTTTTCTTCTTCTCATTTACTGTCACATCTGAATGTATACGGGTGGACTAATCTGTAATTATTTTTTAATGGATTGGAAACAGTAGATTAAAATCACATTACTACCCAGTACTGATGAAGTTTGCAAAATTACCAGCAGAAATTATGTGCCATTTGAGAGAACTCCTTGCTTCCTCCCACACCCAAAATGACCATTTTTAGGCTGTGTGTAGACGTCTCTAGTAATTCCTTAATGGGATAAGATGAAGAAGCTATCATTTGTGGTAGGAGAGCCCAGAACAGAGTAATAACAAGACCAAATACAAGAAAGAAATGCCAATAGTCTCATATATGCTTACTCCTATCTTTGGCACTGGTAGTGACTCGATAATGAATTTCTTCATTACAATCTGTGTATGCATTTTTTTAAATTCAATTTCTTACTAGTGGATATAAGGATGTTACAGGGAGGAGCTGCAGACTTTTTATATGAAAAGCCCCTTACGAAACTAAAAAAGAAATTTAAAAGAGACTATCAAGACACATGTTAAAATAATAAGCAGAAAAACATGACAGCCATCACAAACATCAGACACAAGAAAAAATTAAAAAAAACAACCATGAATTTCCATGTAAAGAGTTATTATATGATCAGATAGATTTTTTTTTTTAAAGTTGATAATATTCAGGAAAGAAATAGACAAAGGTAAGAATTCAGTTCAACATAAAAAGTGTATTGTTATCCTCCTGGTAATTAGCAAATGCCACGACTCACTTCATTGTATCCCTATTTTTTTTTTTCTTTTCTATTTGGTCTGATAGTTTAAAAAAAAAAAAAAAACACCCCAAAAACAACCAGCGAGGTATAAACAAAGGCAGAAAGATGGTGGAAAAGAACTTCTCCCATGTGGGTGGTGGACAGCTGAGACGCCAATGAGTAAGAACACAAAAAGGGAGGATTCCCCAAATACAGACTGAGAATGGTGTGGAGAGTGCTGAGGATTAATGAATCCAGGATGCCTTGATAATCAGTTCCTCCAAACAGAAATAAATAGAATATTCAGGTCTGATTTCTGTGTTTTGTACAAACATGAAAAATAAAGACAAAATTCCTCAACTCAGCAAGCAGCTGATTTACACATGAACAAGCAGAGCATAAGGCAGCTTTGTACAGTTACTGTGCATACCACTACAGCAGTAATAAATGTCAGCACACTATCTAAATTTAGTGAAAATTCAGATAGCTGGAACCCAGTTTTTCTATTCTATAATAATGTATTTCATGTTATATTTCATTCCCCAATGATTTGAAAAGCTGAGGAACCTATTCTTATGGAATAATACATTTCTTTTCTTACTGGAATGGCTGGCTGTTCATAACAAACAGAAGATTCATTTCTTTGCTCTCAAGCGAACGCTTAGTACTTTCAATCAAACACTGCATTAGAAAAGTAGTAACTATTCTAATGTTCTTTTCTTGGAAATACAATAGTAATTACCTTTTATTTCAAGTAGCAAAGGACACGGTAGAAGGTAACAAAAGAGAAATGCACAAACATAATGGCGTAAAACACATCTATAAAGAAGAATTATCCAGTAGGCTAAATCACGTCATTTCAACCAATTTATAAGACTTTTTTTTTAATTTTATTTATAGTGGAGTTTTCCTTGAGAAAGAAAAGAAGCATTCAGCACCTTGCCATCCTGGCAGAGGGAAAACTGCATACGAAGTTATTTTCTTCAACCTTTAGCCAAAATACATTATGTTGAAATCTACAAGGATTGCCACAAAATGCTGTAAATTCTAAGAAGAAGAGAAAGCCACACAAGTTTGTACTGACTATAAACCATTCTTTCAGAATTCTTAGATTTTAACCTCAAAATCAGCAGGGGTTCTGTCATTGCCTTCAAAAGGAGCAAAGCTAAACCCTTTAAAGTGAATGACCTAAGATTATTGGAAAATCACATAAAAGAGCTATCCTGTAAAAAAGAATTAGCAATTATGCATAGCACACCAAGACTAATTTGCATAACATCTCTCAAATGCTCCTGTTGAACTTGGTGTTAACTGGAGACTATGCATTTATCCATTTTGCAATAACTTTGTCATTTCAAAAACACTCTTCCTTATCATTACCAACATATTTTTGTCAAATTCAAGGCCAGCATAGCAGTAGGTAACGCTAATTTGACTAGATAAAATAGTGGGATTTTTTTCACCAGCTCTAGTTCTAATCATAGAATCATTTAGGTTGGAAAAGACCTTTAAGATCATCGAGTCCAACCATTAACCTAACACTGCCAAAACCACCACTAAACCATGTCCCTCAGCACCACATCTACACATCTTTAAATACCTCCAGGGATGGTGACTCCACCACTGTACTTCAGCCTGTTCCAATGCTTGATAACCCTTTCAGTGAAGAACTTTTTCCTAATATCCGATCTAAATCTCCCCTGGCACAACTTGAGGCCATTTCCTCTTGTCCTATCACTTGTTACTTGGGAGAAGAGACTGACTGCCGCCTTGCTACAACCTCCTTTCAGGTAGTTGTAGAGAGCGAGAAGGTCTCCCCTCAGCCTCCTTTTCTCCAGGCTAAACAATCCCAGTTCCCTCAGCTGCTCTTCATAAGACTTGCTTTCTGGTCCCTTCACCAGCTTCGTTGCCCTCCTCTGGACACCTCCAGCACCTCAATGTCTTTCTTGTAGTGAGAGGCCCAAAACTGAACACAGTATTCGAGGTGTGGCCTCACCAGTGCCAAGTGCAGGAGGACGATCACTTCCATAGTCCTGCTGGCCCCACTATTTCTGTTACAAGCCAGGATGCTACTGGCCCTCTTGGCTGCTTGGGCACACTCCTGGCTCATATTCAATCTTATGGCCTTGGCTGTAGTCAAGGGTGGGTAAGGCTCAGCACCTTTTACTATCAGTCCTTCTGGGTCTTCCATTTATGTAAATCAAACGTTGCATTAATATAGGTTTACTGAATTCAGTTCCTTTTGTTTTAAGGAGAAAAATAATCACATCTGCTAAAAAATGTTGACATTTGATGAACCAAATTATAGTGTCTGAAACTAACACGTATTTAGAGTATTTGCTAAAGACCTTTTCATTCACCTTAGAATGCCTTTAATCATCAGAAGCAAATTTCAAAAATGGGCTTTAAACATATGAAAAAAAGCTATAAAGTCTTAGCAAACAGACATACAAATAATAATATGGAAAGGTCCAAAGCTTTGTGATACTAAGATACTTTTTTTTTGGTGTGCCTCTATCTTTTTTTTTTCTCCTTTTGATTAGTATACTATACATAATACAGAAGACAAGTTATAGCTGGTTTTCCGTGGTTCAGTCTAAAATGCATGACTGCCTCAAAGTTGGCACAGGTCAAAGAGTGAGTAAACAAGGTCCTTCAAAGGCTAACGTAGAAGATCAGTTAGCCTATAGATATTTTCATCTCAGCATAGTTAAACATCTTTGTACTTGGTCTCAGTCAATAGCTGGTAATGAACTGTGTGCAAAAATCCCACTTAAATGTTGGCATGAAATATGTTCATCTGTTTAAAAGGTGATAGAAAAATATGACACAGTAGATGCAGACATTTCACAGGTAGACTGGGGGTGACAAGGCTGGCAAGAGGATTTTCCTCACTGAGTTAAGCTGGTGATAATAGACCTATGAAGAAAAGCGGACAGCTACTAATGTGCCAAAGGGATGCTCTATCCCATGAGGGTTCAAGACCTACATCCTGTATAAGTGACACATTAATATACTCTGAAAAGGTATAAATATGACTGGGACCCCTGTAGACCTCAAAAAAAAAAAAAAAGATGGGCACTAAAAGGTGGTATTCCTCACCAGGAAGGATGCAATCTGCTGAACGCATCTGAGACATAAGGCAGAAAAAAGCAGTGCCCTTGAACACGCAGCTCAGGAAATCTTCTATAGCGAGTCAGCTGGATAGAAGGAAGGGTTTTTTTCAGATTTCAACTTTTTATCAACAGATTAATAGCTATTTTTGGTTTTGCTGTTGTCACTCTTTCTTGTTGTTTCCTTTTGTACGAATATTTGAAACTATAATCTATTTTTTATGTTGTAAATATTTTTTTATTTATAATTACCTTAAACTACAAGTGATTTCAAGGTAGTTAGCCAACATCAAAGCACTTTACATTAGTAAAAAGGATGATGATCTTAATACAGGAGGTAAAAGGACTCTGTAGTGACCATCTAGGTTACCAGTGTAAACGAACATACCATTACAAGCCATAGCTGTCTGACAGCTTCCTCATGTTATTTCTCAGGTGAGCTGGCAGCCCCTGGCTTCCTGGTGATCCTCCACCTGTAAACTGAGAGCCCTGCAGCTCACCAAGATGCTCTCCGAGATGTTGCAATGACAATGATTGGAAAACAGACTGAATAGTTCAAAAGTGCTCTCCTTGAAACAGATACATAGAAGGAGCAAGGTGCATTCGGATTATCTCAGCTGTTAAGCAGGGTTACTAGCCACTCTTCTGCAACAAATAATCCACAGTCCACTGCCACCCTCTTCACAGACCTTTTTCTTTCCCTTGATTCTTCCCCATACTCACAGAAGTACACAGTGGACAAAGAAATGCTTTCCTCCCCAAAAGTACTTTTTAAAGTCCAGGGTTTAAACCAGAAACATTGGGGTTTTTTGTTACTCTCTGATTCAAGGCAGTTTGTATTGTACTCTTCTGGCTCTTCTTCATAAGTTCACATCCTAGAGACTCGACAGTACTTTCTTTTCTATTTTATCAGCAGGATGCCAAGAAATGGTGCTGGAGAAGAACATTGTCAGCTGTGAGGATGACAGTATCAGAGAACCGAAGGCAAGAGACAGAGGGCTCTGGAGGTGTACTCCTTCCAGTCCTGCTCTGATGAATACACCCTGAATTGGTTACGATGGAAGAGAAAGGCTAATCTGCAGCTGTTCGCTCTGTGCCCCCACCAGCTGCCCCAGACATCTCAAGGGTAGAGAAACCAGAGAGAAGGGTGAATGGCTGGCTGACAGCTGTAGGGCTCTTGCAAGCCCATCCATCAGTCCAGCCACAGTTGGCCACCTCCCTGCCAAAGACTGGGGCAGCTGCCCTGGGGAGGGCAGAGCCAGGGACAGCAGCCCTCAGGTGTTAGCTCAGCCCACCCACAGCATCTCCCAACACAGCAGCAGTGTAGTGAGGGCAGGAGGGAGGTAAAGCAGAGATTTGCAGGCCCTTGGCTCACAGTCCTGCTCTGTGTATTGCAGGCAGATGATAGTTTATCAGTCCCTGACAATGATGTTTGACAGGAATCTTGCTGTAAGATGTAGGAGCAATCCTCCTCCTCATTATCAGACACCTCCTAGGGCAATGGTGGGCTGGAACCCAGGAGAAGGCAAGACTGAGTGACCGTTAAGAGCCTTGGTGGGTAAGGAGGGGAAGAGCTGTGCCTGACTGAAATGAGTTAGAGCTGGACAGGACAGAAGTGCTATAGCTGGGGAGCTGCAGCAAATGAGTGTCTGTCTTGTTTGAAAAGCAGATTCATTTTTTTTATCCTCACCAGTGAAAATTTGAGGGCGAGAAGACCAGAGTTTCGATGACAGTGAGGTGAAGATAACTCTGCTTTGACATGCGTTAGCCTGAGACTAAGTCTCTACTTTGACTATTTGCATGATGTTCCCTTACACATGGTAATGGACTTTTTCTTGCCAAAGCTTCATTTTCTAACATGTCTCTTAGAAATCTTCCAGAATCCCTGACCATGATGGCCCCACTCTGATATTTTACTGGTTTGGTGCCTTTGAGTTGTGTTTTTATTCGCATCTCTCTATACTTCTTAGACAAAAGAAGGAGGGAGATCCTCCCTGGTGAAGAACATACCCCTTCCATTTAGCTGTTTAGGCCACTCACTGTGTGATTCTGTACCAAGAAGAGCACTTGTGGAATATTCCTGCTGATTGATACATTAAGTTAATAACATGCTCTTCTTCTAACAATGGGCATTTCTGCAGCTGATTTCCTGTAGTTCTTTGGGCCCTTTTATAAATATTCATACAAATAAATTAATCTTCTCAAGGAAATTTTTAAACAAAATCTGAGGACAAAGTCTCTTGTGTAACTTGCTAAAACAGTAGGTTTGTTGTGTACAGACAGGATTTGCTGGCAAACACACACAGGCTACTGTTTGAATAGGTAATGTCATGGTCCATCTACTGCTCTTGGATGACCCAATTGTACTTATCCCCTTGTAGGAATGCCACAAAGAACAGCAGTGTTTGTTTTTATAGAATATGAAGTATGCAAGAAGAAAATCAGTGTGAGAGCTAGACTATATTCCTTCCAGTTTCTATTCAGATCTACATCTGAAAGGAATAACAACCCATCAAGGAAGACAATTTAACTATGTTAATACTGAAGTTTTGAAAGGCAGCACAAAGACTAACTCTCTATGGCATTGCAGCTCTTTGTTGATAAACTAGGTAAAGAAACCTTAGTTAGTTCAGATGATCTATGTTATTTAACCACAGCTGAGAGAGGAAGGACAGATGTTTCACAAATAAGATTTACATATGAAGGGTTTGCAGTAAACTAGACAAATAACTGACACCAAAGTTTCATGTGAAAATAGGATGAAGGTATATGTTCAGATGGAGATGTCAAGAGTACTGAAGAACTAACATCACATTATACAAAGACCATATATTATCAACAAGACATTATCTTCAAGAAGCTGAAAGCAAAACATTAATAGGGAGCTATTTCTAGCAGACTTGCAGAATCCATAGTATACAAAATCAAAGAAATTAATACATAAATCATAATCTATGGAAAGATGTACACAGACTATGATGCTGCTAATCTATTGCAAATTTTCCTCCTGAACCAGCACATGACTGGGGGAAAAAAAAAGTATTTATTAATTTATTCAGAATTCAAGTGGTAAAGGAGGGAAATAATAATTTACATTTCCATGATGGGTATTTTCCATTTCATGGATATGATCTGATCCACAGAAAAAGCATACTGGGCTTGAAACACTTGACAGTATCATTTTTCTAGCCCCTTCTCTGAAATATACACCCCTCTACGTGGGTGCACATCTTCCACAAAATTTGTTATGGAATTTGTGTTTTTCTGTCCTTTCTTCCCTTAAGGAACACAATGCAAACAGTTAGGGGAATTTTTCCGAGCACTTGTGGGAACTGTAGTGGGTGCTGTCCCACCACAATCTTTCTGCCTTGCCCTGTCACCAGTATTGTTGTATGTGTGTAGTCAAGTCTGCAGTCTCTGAAGAGTGTGCAAGAATGAGTTATGCTGTCACGCTGCCAGAACCTTAGCAGAGCTCTCACACTGCTGTTTTTTAAAGCATGACATACTGCTGCAACCCGTCCCATCCTGGTGCCCCAAGAGCCTGCTGAATTCAGAGCCCCATCAGGTAGTACATCTCTGCCCTAAAATACAGCACCACAACCTCCCCTTTGGTTCTGCACGTAGGTGTTAGGGCTGCAACTGGTCAACAGAGCAACCGCCCCCTTGATCAGCCCATCTTGCCCCTCATGTTTTGGGCTGCAAAAGGCCATACATAAAGTTACCTGAGACATACGTACAGCTATGCATGAATACAAGGCACCAGATGCATACATCTTCCAGTCCTTTCATATCTTTGACCATGAAGGAAGGGTACAGCCTAAAGAAAGTAATTTATTTCAAGTTTCTGCATAGAGAAAACCGCTGTGAACTGGGCATAGCTTCTCCTGCTGCAGCCATGAACACTTACTGTAAAATGAACAGTGTCATCAGTGGGAATATACCTCTCCCATTCCACAGTAACTGTTCTGATTTGAGGTAAAACAGAACCCATTTTTTTGTTTTGTATTTTTACTTTGCAGCTAAGTCTCCTCTAACTAACTGAACTTTATGAAATTAACAGCATATTGTGCAGAAACTGTTCACTCTCAGAGTGATAAAACCTGATTAGTTGTAATTTATGCCAAGGAATGGCACACAGAGAGGCTCTTGCTTATACTTACTGCGATAACACCCAAGGCAGCTAACTTTGTTACTTGCCCTGTTGGAGGGTTGGAAGCAGAAAAGTGTAGAGAGGTCCCACCTGCAGGGAGGAGCGGACAGGACAGGTGACCCAAAACTGACCAACAGGGTGTTCCATCCCATCTGCCTCATGCTCAGTAGAAAAGCTGAGGGATCAAAGGGTCAGCCCTCTTTCTTCAATGGCCAGCGTCCAAGGAGGACTCTGTTCGTCTGCCTTTGATCCCGATCCTGAGTACAGATCCGGAATCCAGTTCCCGTTCGTCACTGAGTCCAGCCTGGGACCTCCCCAGTGCCAGCCAGTGTCGTGACTGTCATCCTGGGAGCTTGATATGGTTTTGTATATATTTGATTATTTTCTTTTTATTATTTTATTATTAATATTTTCATTAAAGTAGTTTAGTTCCTTCTAAATTCATAAGTCTCTCTCTCCCCTCTTCTTGAAGAAAGAGGTGGGGGAAAGTATCTGTTCACCTCAGTGGCCAGTCCGGCCCAAACCACAATGGTAACCTCAGCACAAAACATGAAAATCATAAGCACAAGAACATTACCTGTACTTTTGCAGAAAATGGGGTACCAATCAGCTTCAATAGTATCTTTGAATCTCTGAACAACTTGAACAGATTAACAGAAGCTTTAATTTCCTGAAAATGTACAGGTTATTTAAACATTCAAGTGTTCTCAAGCAAAAACTCTTATGTGTAAAATGAAAGAAAACATCTGTACAATGTGTAACTTGAGCTTGTGGCTTTATTTTTTCTTTTTTTTTCAGATGAAGAAAAGATCATCACCTGTTTCCAAAGTCATTTTATGAGTCCAACATATGCTCTGTTCCTACAAAATATATGAACAGCTCTGAGAGTGGATTACTGCAGTCACCTATTTGCTACCCATCTCAAATGCTATGTTTTCTCTGTTACTGGAAAAATTAAACTATTTTTAAACACAAAATATAGGTTATTTGGCAGGTTCTATTTTATAGAGGAAGCACCTGGTGGGACTTCTGTTGATAGCAGAAGCAATTTTGCTTTCAGTTTATTTGACACTTTCAGATCTGCCCTCAAAGTGTCCTTAGCCTGCTTCATATGCTCTTAACCCTGAGCCACCTATTTCAGGAAACACGGCTCCTTCATTCAGCACCCTCTGCTCTTTCTCACACGCTCAGCTCCCTTCAATTCACAAAGCCTAGGAGAAAAATACAAAACACGATATAAACCAATACATTTACATTTCATTTCTTTTCACCTTTTGGCTGACACTGCCGATATCTTTAAACCTGCATAACTTAATTGGATTTCATGAATTATTGTTGTTTACAGTGGTAAGAAAGAATGTTTTATCTGATGGGATAGACTACATGAACAAAGGAAAGTTTCATAACCTAACACACAGGGCAAAGATGTCACAGAAAGACTTTTCTACCTGACCAGAAAATCATGAACAGCCTTTGATAAGAATCACGAATGATGCTCAAATAACAATAGGAGAGATCTGAGAAGGAAAGAAAGACATGGAAAAATGTGAGAGTAAAGGAGAAAAAAGCATATGAGCGAGAACACGCTGCATCAGAACTACAGGATCAGACCATTAAAGAGAAAGAGATGTGCCTGCAAAGGAAGACTAGATAGAGACCTTCGGGAAAGAAAAGGCTTTGGAGTAATCCTGTCTACAGCGGGTACAAGCGTTGGGAAAAAATTTTGTGCACCTCAGATCATTAAACTCAGACTTTTTAGGATGGCATATTTGTAAAATAGAATAAGTTAATGTTAGGTTATTCTGTGTAAGACAATCTTGTTATTAGATCATATAATAATAACAATAATTTTAAAGAAAGGAAAATCTCATATACTGAAAATACATAGGCAATTATTTCATTGGAGTATATTATCTTGGAAAGCATGCCTGGAAATATTATGTACAGTAGACTGGAGTGAGGATAATACTAAATCCAGTAAGTCATAGCAGCAAACGTAAGGCAAGAATACTAGAATGTACTGTAGAGGGGATTAGGTAGAGCTTGTATTACATACAAGATCTTGTGCATTTTCTTTACAGATGAAATTAATCCTCAGTGTTTGCTCTTATAAAATCAGACTCATTTATTTGATTGGTTTTTAAGTCAAAGTCTTTTTATAACCAAAGCATTACAGTGGAATGTATATTCAAGAATGCCCTTATTTTATGAGGTCTCTTGTGTGAAATTCCCACTGGTATGATTGGAGTTCTGGGTGCATGAGGACAGCAAGGTCAGGCCACGTAATCAAAGGGGCAGAGATATCACCAGGACACCAGTTGTGTTATCTATTATATTAGATACTTGGTCTTAACTTTTTGGTAAAACAAACAGCAACTCCTACAATGTAACTTTGTGGCTTTTTGAATTTTCAAATAGACATTCAATTTTAATATATAATTGCTAAAAGCCTGATCCAGTATCGACTGCCAGCCATTTTTTTCAGGAGAATGCTGTGGGAAATGGTGTCAAAGGCTTTGCTAAAGTCCAGGTAAACAACATCCACAGCCTTTCCCCCATCCACTAAGTGAGTCACCTTGTCATGCAAGGAGATCAGGTTAGTCGAGCAGGACATGCCTTTCATAAACCCATGCTGACCGGGACTCATCACCTGGTTGTCCTGTCATGCCACATAATGGCACACAAGACGATCTGCTCCATAACCTTCACCAGCACTGAGGTCAGACTGACAGGCTTCTAGTTCCCCAGATCCTCCTTCTGGCCCTTCTTGAAGATGGGTATTACATTTGCTAACCTCCAGTCAACTTGAGCCTCCCTGGTTATCCAGGACGACTGATCAATGATGGAAAGTGGCTTGGTGAGCACTTCCACCAGCCTCTTCAGTACTCTTGGGTGGATCCCATCCGGCCCCATAGACTTGTGTGTGTCGAAGTGGTGTAGCAGGTTGCTAGCCATTTCCTCTTGTATTATGGGGGCTTCATTCTGCTCCTTGTCCCTGTCTTCCAGCTCAGGGGGCTAGGTACTCAGAGAACAACTGGTCTTACTCTTACAGACTGAGGCAAAGAAGGGATTAAGTACCTGCTGTGGTTTAACCCCAGCCAGCAACTAAGACCACGCAGCTACTCACTCCCCCTGGTTGGGATGGGGGAGAGAATCAGAAGAGTAGAAGTGAGAAAACTCATGGGTTGAGATAAAGACAGTTTAATAAGTAAAGCAAAAGCCGCTCATGTAAGCAAAGTAATTAAGGAATTCATTCACTACTTCCCATGGGCAGGCAGGTGTTCAGCCATGTCCAGGAAAGCAGGGCTCCATCACACGTAATGGTTACTTGGGAAGATGAAACACCATAACTCTGAACCTCCCTCCCTTCTTCCCCCTGCTTTATATAATGAGCATGACAACACATGGCATAGAATATTCCTTAGGTCAGTTGGGGTCAGCTGTCCCAGCTGTATCCCCTCACAATTCCTCTTGCACTCCCTGCCTACTTGCTGGCAAGGTGGTATCAGGAACCGAAAAGGCCCTGACTGCTTAGCAACAAGCAAAAACATCAGTGTGCCATCAACACCACTCCCATCCCAAATCCTAAACACAGCACCACACCAGCTGCCAGCAAGAAAACCAACTCCATCCCAGCCAAAACCATGACAGTACCTCAGCCTTTTTCTCATCCTTTGTCACTATGTTTCCTGACGCATCCAGTAGAGGATGGATATTCTCCTTAGCCCTAATTTTGTTGCTAATGTATTTATAGAAACATTTTTTATTGTCTTTAACAGCAGTAGCCAGATTAAGTTCTAGTTGGGCTTTGGCCCTTCTAATTTTCTCCCTGCATAACCTCACAACATCTTTGTAGTCCTCATGAGTGGCCTGCCCCATCTTCCAATGGTCATAAACTATATTTTGTTCCCTGAGTTCCAGCCAAAGCTCCCTGTTCAGCCAGGCCAGTCTTCCTCCCCACTAGCTCATCTTTTGACACATGGGGATAGCCTGCTCCTGTGCCTTTAAGATTTCCTTCTTGAAGCCTTCCTAGACTCCTTTGCCCTTCGGGACTACCTCCCAAGGGACTCTGTCAACCAGGCCCCTAAACAGGCCAAGGTCTGCTCTCCGGAAGTCCAAGGTAGCGGCTCTAGTGACCCCCTTCCTTACTTCACCAAGAATCTAAAACTCTATCACTTCATGATCACTATGCCCAAGACAACCTCCAAACATCACATCCCCCACAAGTCCTTCTCTGTTCACAAAGAGCAGGTCTAGCAGGGTACCTTCCCTAGTTGGCTCCCTCACCAGCTGTGTCAGGAAGTTATCTTCCACACACTCCAGGAACCTCCCAGACTGTGTCCTCTCTGCTGTATTGTATTTCCAGCAGACATCTGGCAAGTTGAAGTGCGCCACAAGGGCAAGGACTAGCGATTGTGAGATTTCTCCCACCTGCTTATAGAATATTTCATCTGCTTCTTCATCCTGGTTGGGTGGTCTATAACAGACTCTCACCATGATATCTGCCTTGTTGGTCTTTCCCCTGATTCTTACCCATAAACACTCAACCCTATCCTCACCATCATCAAGCTCTAGACAGTGAAAACACTCCCTATCATACACGGCCACCCCACCACCTCTCCTTCCTTGCCTTCTGAAGTGTTTATAGCCATCCATTGCAGCACTCCAGTCGTGCCAGTCATCCGACCATGTTTCCACGATGGCAACTATATTGTAGTTTTCCTGCTGCACAATGGCTTCCAGCTCCTCCTGTTTGCTGCCCATGCTGCGTGCGGTAGTGTAGATGCACTTCAGTTGGACTATTGATCCCACCACCTTTTTGGAGGAGAACCCCTAATTCCTATGTGACCATTCTCAGTGCTTCTGTGGTTTCTAAAACATCACTAACTCTTGTGCCTTTGCTGTTGCATGGCTCTCCATCCCCTACCTCCACTGAGGAGGACCAAAGCACCTCACTAGCACACCATCCCTCAAACATTGGTGTGCTGCCCCCAGGCTTATCTCCAGTGAGCCTGGTTTTATCCCTTTCCTGCTTCAAATCTCATTTAAAGCCCTTTCAATTATCCCTGCTAACTCCCCGTACCCCTTTGAGACATGTGTACCCTGGTATCATCCCATATTCTCTAAATTCTGTAATGACCAAAAAAAAGGACCCAGAATTCTGATGCCTCATTACAAAGCACACATAAGGAAAAGATTAAGTAAGAATGGATTTTAAATATAGCTGCCACAACAAATTATAATTATAGCGTCTTAACGTTAATCTCTTTGGCATAGCAATGACTAAAGAATAACATACTTGCTCACTGAAACAATAATTTTCTTTGTCAAATATTCATCACTGATGTCATCTTTCTGAAGTTTGTTTTAAACATGTTGCCAATCACCTCTTTTTTTTTTTCAGCACAAGTTTTAATCAAATGTCAGTTGTGTACTTCGCCCCCCCATCAATCAACAAAATCCATTTCCAATATCCATTTTGGCAAAGCATCCCAGCACCACTAAGCATTGTAAATGGTTTGCTTTTGGGCTAGAAGCCACGTCTATAAATGCACTTTCAGAAAAGGAAACTACCAGTCTCTGGCACCCTCATATTTCTTTGGGCAAAACCCAAAGTTGCTAGACTGCTACACCGCCTTTAAAATTTCATTAGCATTCATTAAAATAAACAAATAAACAAACAAATATATGAGTTTCCTGAAATCCATATCTTGGATCCTGTTTGTGCAAGTAGAGGTCTGACCTCTAGCTTCAAGTGGAATTAGTTTCATGTCTTAAAAAGAAAAAAAAACAAGAAAGGGGTGGTGGTGGTGGTGGGGGGTCGTGTTAACACCAGAAATACAGAGAAGAGGGGAAAAAAGTAGATATGAAAGTTAAATGACAAAACCTGAAGGTTAGCTTTTGTATGAACACTTAAAGTAGAGTAACAAAGAAGCCATACCTCAGTGTTACCATGATGGGTCAGTATTTTGACGTCAGACAGACATAAGTCTGTACAGAGAGCATAAGCCCCAGCTTTTATCTTCCACTTAATTTCCAAATAGATCAAAAGGGATTTTTTTGGAACTGGCAGTTCCCTATGGAGAAGTGTAGTTGATGGTCATGCAGCAGCCCATGCTAGGAATAGGATAAAAAGGAGTTGGGTACAGATTTGGGCAAAATGCTGATTCACTGAAATGGGAAAATTTTGTGGAAACCACCATATTTAAGTTAATCTCTTTTTGGAAAGGTTTTTAGGTCCCAAAATAGAATATCTGGTCAAAATACAACAAAACACCAGAACAGACAACAGCACAGTGATCAATATATGACTTGGCTTCAAGAGGAGCAGGTCCTATCAAAAGCCTGCCAGGTTTCCTGCCAGCTTGGCTGGTGACCTGAAAGGGAACAAAGCTTGCAGTGTCTCCAGGCAGTCCTGCCATCTGGACTGCCTCCACATCATGAATCCTGAGGTCCCTAGGGACTGCAGTTCCAGGAAAGCCCTGCCACAGAGGCGTCTTGCAGGTCACTGTCTCAAGAATTTTCCTGTGCTTGAGGTCTCAGCTTCCCAAGACTGCTTGACTCCTGCTAAAAATGACAGTAAGAAAGTGGCCTGGGAGAATCAGGAGACAAGGGCTGAGCCAAGAACCTTAGTCTTGGGTTTGCAGCTTCCTACAGAAATTGAACAAATGATCTTATTCCTAAATAATTTAACACCTTCTGTGAAGCACTTTTTTTCTGAAAGGTCTGGGTTTTTTAGAAGAATTCCCTGCAACATAGAAATTCCAATGGATTCTTCTAATTAAATCTAATACAAGATAAATATTATACTAGGCATCCATATTGTATCCCTTCCAGAATCACTGTGAAAAAGATGAAGGATCATGACAGACAGAAAAGGAGATTTTACTTGCATGAATAATAATTCTGCTCCTCATGCAATGCAACAATAGGAAATTATGCCAAGATCAATATACAAATACAATTTAGAAAACTGTTTGCCAATCAAGTGCTTATTTTTCACTACAGTTCATTACAGCCTACAATTACCACCATTCTTCCCCTTTAGGGTACAAGCATTGCAGTCAAAAGCTCTTTTCCTGGGAGTAGTGTATGCAGGATGGCTGCAGAACAGACAGGGTTCCAGATTAGCACAGCTTGGGTTTCTCTGCCTTTTAAAATCTAACCGTTGGTTTTCCTGAAGCATCCCAAGCCCAGACTTTTAGCTTTCATGTTTATTGAGGAAACTAAAAGCTGCAGTAGTCACTTTGTGCTCTTACAAATTCTCTCCAGCCTGCTGATTTTTCCTACTCTTCCTCACTTCCTGAACAGGATTATCGGGGTGTGAAAGCCTACAGCATTCTCTCACGGAATATAAAAGTCTGTTCAAACTGGAAGATGACATGCTTATTTTCTGATTTATATTACTTTTAGACTCAAGTGAAATCACACATTCAAATGAAAATCACTGCAAAATTGGAGATAGGGTTTAAATGAAACTTGGGAGTGTGCACATGTCCATTTTGTAAACTGCCTGAAGCTTTTTTTTTCCCACTTTATCCCATCAGGTGCTTAAGCTTGCAGTCTGTTTGCAAATCCATTAAAGTTTTATTTTTGCCTGGTAATGATTTCCCCACACCCATGATCCTCCAAAAGCAGGTTCTAGGCTATAAAAAGATCCTATTGATTTCAGTGAAAGAATATTCATAAAGGACAAACACAGAGCGGCAAAAGAATGAGAAAAATATACTTCAGCACTACAGAAGCTGGTTATTATTAAACATTGTTAATTATATCCATTTTAAATGGGGTCTCAAGAGGTGATCAAAGCCTCAGTCTTCAGGGACTGTAAGCACGGAGGAGAGCGCAGTCTTTGCCCTTAGATGCTGCGAGTCTGTGTCCAAAGACAGACAGTGGGACAGATAACATAGTGAAGTCAAAAGAGAAAGGACAAAGCATCAGAGAAACTAAACTGAACATAATAAGCTTAAACCACAGCAGACCAGCTGCTTACAACTGTTACATGTCTAAACCCAACCAACTTTGGGTCTCTGCCTGTTTCTAAAATTTAACCTGCATTTTCCACATTCTTCAGTGAGCAGACAATGCAGCACCAAGTGTTAACTACCACACAGCCATGAGGGTTTAGCGCATGGGATCTTCTGAGTCGACATGGTCATTCCCCTTTGTTAGCTCATTTTCGTTGCCAAGAGCTGCTGCCAACCTGCCAGAAGTTGGCTGTTTCATCCCTGCCACAGAGCCAGTTTCCAAACAGCTGTCACAGCACACAGCATTCGAAACTGTGCTGTCAGCGAGTTAACTATTCAAGTATTTTTAAAATGTGGGAGGGGTGATTTAAAACTATGCATAATGTAGACACACGCACACTTGTGTTTGCACTGGAATTGTCATGCTTCTCAGATGCTTGAAGGAACGTTAGGTCAGCAGCTATATCAAGTCACGTCATTTGCTTTGCTGATTTTAATTCTCATGCAGTGATAGATCTTCCTTGTCAGATGGCTCGCTAGCTATTTTCTATCTTGTATTTTGGTAAATTGCAATGCAATTCTCAATCCACATTAATTCTATACCACAGTTAATGACAAATGAGTTAATCATGATGAAATCTTTCCAGAGGTTCCTTTGGGTTACCTACTTAAGCTGCTGTCAGTATTACACAGTCATTAAGCTCAAATTAAAGGATCATTATGGCATATATTGAATATTTGGCTTCACAGCAGGTAAGTTCTGTTCAACACATCTAGGATGCTGAGAAACAGTCTCCTTTGGTCGCCCTCTCCAAACTGTCACCAGCAGGAGAAAACCCAATGGGATTACCTTATGAAAATATTCCTAGTATAACCTGCTTCATATTTACTTCTAGAGTGCTCTTGAGACTGCTCCGTATTTCACGGCAGTGCCCAGTAATAATATGACCACTTAGTACCCAGTGATCATAGCACTCTTACAAATCCCTAATTCCCTGGTGTAACGACCCCAGAAGAAAAGATTGCAATTTGTTTCTTTTTGCTACCATCACCACCACACTTATGCTGACACACCGGATAACTGGATGCTGCAGAAAACACCAAGTCTGTTCACTTGCCTGCCAAGCGTCCTCTGCAAAGTGCTGTAAACTAGACTTGCACTCAAAGTTTTCCCTGAGACGTGCTAACTAATCTCCTTAAGCCCAGTTCCTCGGAGGCAAGTTACATGTACACGTGGCTACCCTCAAGGGCACCTGGGGAACACTATAGCAGCACAGAAATAAACACTAAAATCCTCAGTTCTTGGGGAAAAGTCCTCCAATTATCTCAGCCATCAGGGGATCATGGTATAATGTAACTGTAAGCTTCAATTCACTTCAGTATATACTTCTAACTTCACTTACTCTAGATTTGTGCAAATAAAAATGTAGGGTGAATTTGTTCCACTGGTTTTATTCCTTAACAGTGTGAATGCCAAGACTTGGCTTTCTCTTCAGGTGGACCAAGCAGAAAACATGATAGTGGTACAAGTCAATGGAGGGAAGAATTGGATTCAAACCTATATCTAATTGATTCTGAATTCGATGGCAGAAATACCCGGATGCATGTAAAAGTAACTTCAGGCCTGTCAGGGCTCATATTTTTCATGAGAGTCATCCAAATGCTTTCTGCCTGACTGCATATGGATGCCAGAAGATTGCTAAGGGGGCTTCATCTCCCCGCAACATCATCAGCTGCCTTGGCACCTGCACTGGCATCACCACTGCCCACCCCTCCCCAGAAGCTAACCTGGTACAAGTCACGCTCTTCCAGCCCCAGCTCCGAAAGCCGATGTCCAGCACCCCTGACCTGGCTCTCTTCCCTCACCCGGTGCTGCACTGTCTCCCACACCGGGAAAGCAGACCCCGGGGACTGATTGCCAGTCCTACGGGTCTGAAAGAATTCTGGAAATGAAGTAGAAAAAAAAGAAAAAAAACCAAACCAACCTACAGTGCTTCAAAGTCCAGGAATATCTTTTAACCGTACTAAATTTTCCTACATCATGGACAGCAAATAGTAACAGTAAAGGGCAATGAGTGGAAAAGGTGAGGGAAAAAAAAAATAAATTCTGTGCTTTGCTTTTTTTCTCACTTTGGGATACTCCCCAAATTAGCAAAATCCTCTCCTGACAAGATCAAATATGAAAGGGAAGGCATACTGCATTAACAGCTTATAACTCAAGTGTTGCAGAAATATTTGGCAGGAAGAAAACACATCAGCTAAGCAACCAAGGAAAGTGATTTCTTCTTAAATACATTTTCAGCAGCAAGGTACAACTCTCATCAGCTCTTTGAGAATGGCGAGCTTAAATATTTCCTCCTTCTCTAACAAATGCTTATGCATTTAAAAATACATTATGGGTTTGTACAGGTTTGTGGGGTATTTTGTTTTTTTAAGACAATGTTGAAGCACTGGTACGAGCCTACTATGAACTTCTCAGCACTCTGAAAGAAATATTGGATGAGGAGTGACCCGTTTACTGTGTTCTGGGTGAGTAGGTTTAAAAAGAACACAAATATTCCCATTGGGAACCACTTTCCTGGCTTGGCTTGAAAGAGTCTAGTGCCTGGATCTTGTTTAAAAAAAATACGATGGGCCAAAGTCAGAGAGTACTCCAAAGAAAAGAGAATTAAAACCATAACAAAACAAAACAAAACAAAGAAACCCAGCATGACCCACGGACTGCCTAGTGACAGTTTCACAGCATTCTACAGTCACACTGTGGCATATTTCTAACACTTTTCATTAACAAAAAGATACTATCTTCTGTACAATCGTGCCAAAAGAAGAAGAGAAAGCAGTTTGGTCTTTGAAAACACTGCTGTGAGTTCTAAACCAAGCTGTAGCACAAAGTGCTCTTCTGATTATATAGCCATAAAAATCACATGTACTATATCACTGGTTCACAGTTTTACAAATACCAAGAATATTCTTTTATGAGCTTAATATCTGGTTACATACAAAAATAATCATCTAGATGCAACTTTATTAAATAACAATGACTGACTGAACATCATAAGCCAAAGTAAAAAAATCAAGCTTTTTAGCCTGCTATCTAAAACAAAGAAAAGGGAGGGAAGTGTTTGCCAAAGATGTCACAAATGGATGATTTCTTTGCTATTTTTCTAGAAGTATTACTGACATAGAAAGCAAACTCAAAACCTTAAAATATGCCAAACCGCATCGATGTAAGATAACTTCTCATTGTGTAGCGCTTTTAAGACAAAATTCCAGCATAAGGCTGTCAAAATAATAGCTCCAAAGGGCCCATTTACATTTTCCTAGCAGCTAATGAATTGCCATGGAAAATGGCAGCAGGCAAGCTTACGGGAAGCATCTTTAAATCTGTTTTTCCTCTGTCTAAAGTATGAGCCCAAGCACTACACTTAGGAGTGAAACGCTCCCTGTTGACTCCAAACAAAGACTGAAAGAATCCTAGTGTATCTTTGAGAAAAAATCCTGAAAGTGATATTCATTTGTCATATACAAAGGGAAAATGAAAGGAAAAAGTAAGGCGCTGCTCAGCTAAAAAAAAAAATAATAAAAAATCAAATGGCAGAAAAATACACATCAACAGTTTTAACCTGCATTTTATAATATCCACTATAGGTGATTGAAAGAAAACTACAGGCCATAGGAACGAATATTTACTATCATTTTTTATGTGCCAGTAGTTACCCTGAACCAGCAAGCCTGACAGAACCTAACTTCACACGGTGCCTGGATTACAGTTGACCTGCACTCAAAAACCTCTGTACAATACAATAACATATCCTAGTTAGCTCTAATAAAAGCCTCTTTAGAGGCGCAGCTCTTCACAGCCCTCTTTTGACCTCTGGGTAAACAGAAGAGAATATGAACACTTGAAACAAACTAATTGCAAGACAAATTGTTTACTTGCTATCCAAATAGTAGAAAAAAGTTTTGTCTTAATTGGGAAAATTGAGATTGAACTTGTATGATTGGAAAAGGGGTTATAAAGATTGACTGCTTTTTGGACAGTGACACGTGGGCTAGGCCTCAAGTTTACTTACTCCCGGATATCTTAATAAAACAATTGCAAAACAGTTATAGCAAAATCAAGGTATCATTAAACTGATGAAGCATAGTTGATTAAGTTTTTAGCTAACCGGAAGAACGTGGGGCACATGAATGTTGGTGACAAAGAAAAGTGTATGTAAAGTTGATGACCTGGGATTTAACCTAGCCCAATTAGCAAGGAAACAGCCTAGCACTTTGACAGGGTAGCTAAACACAAAGTTGGAGGGAGCAACTTAAAAATCCTTCTTCCTGAGAGTTTCCACTTTGATTTAACAATACAGAGTGTAACTTGCACACACCCACCCACCCACCCCCGTTAGTTTCTATTGTGCAATTGTCCAAAACTCCCAAGAAAAACTGTCTCACAACTGCTCTAGAGAAAGAACCCAACAAAGAAACAAGTGTCTTACCGTCCGTACCTCTCTTCCACAGTTACCATTGCATGTTCCTTTCTTAATCATAAGAAATAGACAAGATTCATATATTAAGGAATGGCTAAATTCTCAAGGAGAATAGAGAGATTATGTCAGAACTGCAGAATATAGGAGCATGTCCTAGCACTTGGGTCTGGGTAAGCACCTTCGCTACATCCTTACTGTGCAATGGGATAAAACCTGAGTGTACAATAACCCTTCCCCTGAGGAATAAACTCAAGTACATTGCCTACAAGGGAATGACAGCATATTCTGGCTGGGCCACTAATCTAAACAATTAAGAGAGCGGGACTGTGGGAATGCTACAACACAAGATTATTCAGTCAAGCAAAATATCAACAGCTTGACAAGCTATGCCTCATTCAACCTCTGTTCCCTTCCTCCCGAGCTTTCCTCATTGCCAAAGTGCTTGTCCTCCCATCCAAAGGGATGTAGGAGCGTCCAGGTGAGACAAAGGTAGAGGGTACTGAGACAAAAACATGACTTAATGGCATCTCACTGTTGTTTCAGTCCCAGTTTTGTAATTAGGCATAGCATCATTTCGATTACCTGGTGCCAACTTCTGGGATTCCAAGCCACAGTGAGCTTTTATTTTTCCCTTCTGTGCTTTTCACAAAAAAACGTTTCTAGGGACTGAAGCATCAATTTCTAATGGCACAGGCATCTTTCTCTTCAGCTGTCAAAAAAGATGTAATCAGCTGAGAATTTGTGCTTCACTGCTTCCATTCTGTTATTTAACAGTGATAAATAAGGATCAACATTTGACTCCACAGTCTGAGTGAGACCCTTATTATTGTCATGCTGTTTTCCACCAAACAATTCTACTGCAAAGAATAGGAGTCCAAAGTGACGGGAGTATACCTGAGCTTTGAAACTGCTTCATGTCTCATCTTGAGCCACGTTTCAGCAGGCAGGAATTTAAGCAGTTTACGTATAAAATACTACATACTTTCCCTCTCCCCTGACAATTTTATTGAAAACTACTTTGCTTCTGGGCTGATATTTGTCTTACACCCAACAAGCACGTATTTCTGGAGGAAGGACCACACACTTAAATCTTTTAGCAAAAGAGTTCTCTCAAGGCTAGCATAAAAGGAAAAAAATGGACATTTTTGCAGTCCTATCCATTTGAATGCATCCTTTAAGATCAGTCGTTCTGGACAGTATCTTTGGAATTTCCATCTTGATGCTTTTAAATGAAGTCCTATTTGTTTGAGAGCTTTAAACTGGGCTCAGGGTCGGGAGAATATCTTCCACACTGCTTGCTTTTTCAGGAAATGTCATCTAAAGATCTATTAATTGCAATTCCTGGTTTGCCTGAGACTAAATTGGGCATCTTTGCTTTATTCATCAGGATTTATTTCCAGAAGCCTGCTTTAGACAGGATCTGAATTACAGACTACCAGCAATGTGCAGCAAAAGCATATGAATAACAACGTGAGTTCCACCTAGTTTATATACTCTTTAATCTTCCTAATTCCTTCACTCTGCTACAAACTTCCTGCCATGACTTCAGACAGGTCATTTCACTGTACCTCAGTTGTCTTCCACAACACTGAAATGATTACACAAGCCTTTTATGTACAAGTTATACATCCAGGGGAAGCTTAGGGTGCAGTGCTGAGAGGTAGACAGGGTTGCAGAGACTATTTGAGTAATGTTTCTGAGAAAGCTCCATTGAAGAACAACTTCAGTGGACAATTTTCATCAAAAATTTGCATTTTGAACAACCCATGCAAGACACAGTGTGCCCTAAGGAATGAGAAGAATCATCATCCCCTACGCTCTCGTAATTGTCCTTGATTCTTTTTTGGGGGACACAGGTATGTCACTTTCACTATACAGAGCTACTTAGCCCCCTATCTAGCTCCAGCTAGGGGCCATCAGTCTAAGAAAAAGCATAAGTAGGGCAAGAATTTATTCTTTCCCTGTTACTCACCTAGTCTGCAGCTATTTTCACAGCATTTCCTGAGCCTTATATGGTGTCTCTACTGAGTAGCACCTAATTCACTCCTCTTCAGAACACCTGATCAGTCCCCCTTTGAAATCATGCAGTGCAAAGATGGAAAGGATATACTCCCTGTATCTCCACCGCCCCCCCCAAAAAGTGATTCCAAATGCATTGTGCTAGCACACAGACTTCCACTTAATTGCTAACATTTTTATACTCCTGCCCATAGTGGTCTAGAGATAAAAATAAAGCCACAAGTACCTAATGCTGGGCCCCAAACCCCCAACCCTCCTGAATAAAATCTCTTAATACAATAACACCATAGTTAAAACTGTGGTAAGTCGTTAGAAACACACCACTACTACTAAGAAAAAAAACTTGGCATAATATTAAAGTACAAAGAACAAGCAGCAGAAAACATGCCCACAGCATTAAACACTGGGAACAAAAACATGCAGACAAACGATAGATTGTTTGCAAAGCATATTGCAGTGTTATTTACGATTACTGTCTCACACCATTCTTTAAACGTTCTTCCTAAGACTGCTTGCTGCTTGCCACTGCAGTTATACAAACTTTCTTAAAGGTCAAATTCTACCAGAAAACTCTCTCAGTATTAATGGAACTTTGTGTCTGTGTTAAATACTTCATACAAGCCTCAGATATGCCAGAAGGAAGGTACTGATTAAGAGGAATCCACCACATGAGTTTCTAGTGATAATGCTGCTTTTACAATATATATTTAAATTCAATTAACCTAAGGCAAATTATGTCTGCTGGATCCAGCAGGACCTTGATCTAGTTCTGTTTCTATGGTTAACTTTTCAACCTTTACAAAAAATCTTTGGGTAGGATAGTGCACATTTATCAAAAATCATCAAACTTTCTTTTTTTTATTAAAGTTCTTATTGAAATTCAAGAAGTCTCAAGAAAGGCATTTCCATGGAATATTGCCTTTTATATATTGACAGTTTGATACATGGGCTGTCTTTATAGCGTGAGAAAGACTTACAAATAAGCTCTCTGACACATCATATTGCATCTTGAGCTCTTCCTTGGAACTGAGACTCAAGACAAATATGTAAGGCTGATTTATACTTCACGAATGAACTAGTTTAATGGAAATATAAGGAAAAATAAACCATTTTATTCAGTCAAACAGAATTTAGAAGCAAAACCTAGGAAGAGGAAAAAAAGTCTTGTCAAGTATAGTAATGAATAATAAAATAACCTGTTAAAGCTGCGCAATTATGAACTTTTTAACATGTCCGCTAAGGTGAAGAATCTCAGAGATCTGAAAATCAGTAATACCATCTTCTAGGAGAGTTGTAACACAATGTGAAGCAGTTATGGCTGACAAGCTCATGAGTGAAATATGGTGAAAAAAAGTTCTTCTGATTAAAAAAAATAAAGTAGCTTTGCAGTTATAGAAAAGCCTCTAGAACACAAGTGAATTTGAAATTAATAATCTTCTAAATTAATAAAAACAGAACATGAAGAAACAGCAAAAATATACGGGGTTTATAGCACAAGACTGGAGATGATAAAAGGAAGAAATGAACAAAAGTGGTTGGGGTGGATTTTATTTTCTATCCACAGTATACCACAATTAAAAAAAACCAAACAAAAAACAGAACAAAAACCAAACCCTGACTGTCTTTTCCCGGTATATCCCTAATGTAGCATCTTATTTGAGTTGCCGATGAGTTGATTTATATCTGTCTGGCCTTACCAAGACACGGCTCTCCATTACTACAGTGTTATATGATAACAGCCCGTCACTGTGGTGCAACCTTGAGAGAAGTACATCCACAGGGAAATAAGATACGTGATACTGGTATCACCTTGCCCGATTTCTTTTAGATAACAGGCTTTATAATAATTTCAAATTACATCTTCAAACTATTTTTTGCCCCCACTATTCCAGTTTGGCATCCACTTCAGAATGACTTTATGAATAGTCACTTTTATGGTTACAAATGGACCCACTCAGAAATTCTCTGGCAAAACAAGAGTCACACCGAAAACAGCCATCAGCTGAATCTAATCTGATTTAATAAACCATCTCAAATTTAGCTTTCAAAAAACTGAAATGAAATCTTGCCTGACTTCCCAGTAGGGGACTGAAAGGCTGGAGTACCAACATCCCCAAAGTTTGGGTAGTTAGCCATGAGCGAGGACGTCGGACATCCCTGCTACAGAACCTGTACCAGTGCCAAAGATCCCGAAGCTTTTAATTATCTTGACTGCGGGTGTCCAGATGCCTGACAGCTCTGGGAGCCCCGCACATGAGGAGGAACCTGTTCTGGCTGCACAGCCTGAGCCACTTGAGGCTTCATTCACCAGGCCAACGAGTTTCTCACATGCTGGTACCCTTCTCAGGGTAGCGTTAAATGCTGCACCAGAGCAGGCCTGCTAAGGAGGCTAATAATGAAACAGGAATATCCTGCTTTGCCTCATTTACCCCCGCTTTTCACACTCTCTGTTCTCTATCCCAGTAACATAACACCACCTGCCTTCTTGCACCAGCTCAGGTGCTTACCAATCTCTCACTGAAGTGATTTGACACATTATCCCCACACCGTAGAAAACTCTTATGGTTTTTGTCTTGGGGATAGAGGGCTAGGACCAGTTAGCTAACTGCCAGTTTGGTGAGTTGAACTGACTCAGTAAGCTACTTCCTACATCGTGTCAAGCAGATGTCAAGACCTGACGGTTTCCCTGTCTGGTCAGCAACAACAGAAGACCTCTCTCCTCCTTCACAGGCAGCAGTCCTGCCCGTTCAGACGAACTGCCTTCTCCACTACAGAATCTGCCCTCTGCTTGTTTTCTGAAGGACTTTCTTCTCCCTACTTCCAATGCACAACTTTATTCAGGCTTTTTTAAATTACTTATCAAAAGCTACCATTTGGGCTTCATTTTCCCACAGAACCATTCTCCTAAAGGACCTACATACTTTCTGATACATGTTCTGACTTCTGAGTGGAGAGTCTCTGCGCAGGGACCCACCAGGCTTCTTAGCTCAGAAGTGGGGCACAGAGCAGACTCTCCAGGGATGCTTTAATCCTGAGCAGTGGTTCTGGGAAAAAGATCGCAACCACGTGGAATCTCAGTAGGGTATGTGCTTTCAGAACAAACCAAACCTTTGCACATCAGCATTCCCAAATCGAATATGGGGTGACAAAAATGTATGTGTATTTTGCATGGCCTGTTTAGAATACAATCAGTTTTTTGCAAAATCAGAGTTTTTTCACTGACTGGCAATACCAGCTTTCAACTAACTTAACTTGGAAATCTTTAATTTCAAGCCTTTATAAGTTAATGGCTAATTCATATCTATTTGTTTTCATGTCAGCTCTATCCTTTATTTTAAAGACCTCTTCTGCCTTCCATATTGGATTTACACAGCAAGGTGCTGGCAGTGAGGTGGGCTGCTGGTGTGGTGTCATGGTCTGTTTTGCCCATGATGGTAATTGGTAAGTGATCTCCCTGTCCTTACCTGGACTGACAAGATTTTTTGTCTTATTTTCTCATTTCTCCCTGTTCTGTTGAAAAAGGCAAGTGAGAGAGCAGCTGGGTGGGCAGCCAGACAAGGTCAACTCATCACACCTTCATTGTGTTCTTTCCCAGACATGTATTTTTAAGTAGTGAAGGAGATATTAAAGAAACACAATTCTCAGAAAGACCTACATCATCACTGAAATGATCCTTTCCTCCTGCTGCCCAGCAAAACTTTACCAATTTCAAGAAACTTTTGATGAAAAAATGGTAATTTTATCATGGAAAGCAGATATTTCACCATTTTGGTAGTAGAACTAGTAGCAATAGTACTACTACTTCTTCTCCTAACAATAATACATTTCTAACAAAAAAGAAGTGTTGACTGAGAGTTGTTAATCAGGACCAATAACACAATGAGAATAGTCTTTAACTATTAAAACTGTCCTAGCTAGTCTTTTATAATATAAAATATAATTTTCTTTTGAAAAATCCACAAGGTGGCCACAGTTGCTTGGGAAAGCCAGTTTCTAACACATATGTTTAAAAAAATCTAATGCACAAGGAACCTAACATGGATTGTACACCTAATGCAAGACTTTCATTTATTTTTAAATAGACCCACCCAAATCCAAGACTACTAAATGTTTCCATAAGTCTAGTCTTAGATCTGGACAGACTCAGATATACAAACAGATACAAAAGCCGTAACTCACTTTGGTCTCTAGAGCAACTGGGTGCAGCTTCTGCCTTCCACTGCCTGAGAACCTCAAAGGCCTTGTTGGGGACACTATGTGGGCATAATCACAGGATTGGAGTTTTATTCATACCTTTTCAGGATCTTGTACCTAAGATATTATTTTATGCTAATAGTTCAACTTAATATTCTGTACTTAAATTTAAGACACCATATTAATAATGTTTTTTATTAGTACCCACTCCATAAGTTCAGAATACATTCATGTCTAGTATACACTATGCAGTTCTCCAACTACAGATAGTCCAAGCATGATGCAACTCCAATACTGAGATAGAATAAAATAGGGTAAGATGTTTATTTTGAGAAAGGCACTATGAATACGGAAAGACCAATAAATAGGACTGCATTTTTAATTGATTATCATAATATAAAAAACAGTCAGTGCCCTTAAGTGTCAGGCAGGAAGTTTACAACAAAACTGAGGGTCTTTCTCATGACACATCATTAAATTTTGGAATTTTTTGACACAGGATTTTGTGCATGGTAAAAATAAATGGGATTAAAAAAATATGTCTATGAGGGATTAACGAAATATGCCTACAAATAGCTTTTAGGTATTCAGGTACTATGACCTGGATGGAGCCCTATAAAAGAACAATAATCACTGTACACATGCCCTGGTTTTATATTCACTTCTTAAGTATCAGCTTCTGATCACTGCTGGAGCTAGAAGCAGCACCTAGCAGGTCTTAGGCTGTACGCCATACAGCAGTTCTTCACACGTGAACACACACGCAAACTCTGTTAGATATGGATATTTAAATGTCCAGGTAAAAATTAAAGTATCTTCAGAGTTGGTACTTTCTTCTTACAAAATATACATGGATGTGTAAAATATGAGTAATTTCGGGCCAAATACAAAGCTAGGAAATGTACAGTGCACCTGAAAAATCCAACAAAACAAAAATATCCAGCTATTTGAGCTAATATAATTACCTGTTAAATTCCAAAATAACTTGATAAAATAACTTTTATATCAAAAAGATTTAAAGAATTTTTGGAACCGTTACCAAGTGAAATTCTCATCTCAATAAAGATGCCAAAGTCAATGAATATATGATTTGCAATATATGAAGTGCCATACTGAGTACCTACTTTAAAAACATATGTATATTGCATTTTTCACAACGGAAAGATTTCTACAGAGTGAGGTACTCTGGATTCTTTAAGTCAAGGTGGTCATTTTCTGAAGTAAATCTATGTCCCATTTAACCATGTTTGCCTCCAAATACCAGTTATTTCTACAAGACAGAAATTAGAAAATCAGATGAACAAAATAAAATTAAAAAAAAAGGAATAAGAGAAATCTCATTTAAGAAATTTCATGATGATGTAACTGAGGCAAGTAGTTCAGAGGTTTAAGACAGAAAGAAAAACAGGCAAGTCAGAGCACTTGACCTATGTGAAATTTTATACTGTAATTCTACAAATTAAAGGCTCCTGCTTGTTGAAGAAATTAGGTTCACCCACTTATGACTAGGATTATGCTATGCTAAATTACACTGCAAGGATCTGGGCACCTTGTAAGCGCTGAAATCTACGATTAGCAAATTTCCTATCAACTTCTGGAAGTGCAGGAAGAGGCCTAAAGCAAAATAAAATAAAAAAGAAATCACAAATACTTCACTGTCCCTCCCCCAGCAACAGTAATGTTTCTAATTTAAAGTCACTAAGTTGATAAGTGATGAAGAACACTAAACACATATATTTTGAAAAATTCCTTTTCTTTTCAGCCTACATCATTTAGACTAAAAATGTGCACAGGTCCTCCTCCAGAAAGATAGAGGCTAGATAAAGGAAGGATATCTCTTTATCTGTAGTTAATGTTTACAAAATAGTATTGGCTCCTTTTAAGATTTTATGTTTTGCAGCAGACAGATGATAAAGACTTAAAATCCATTTCTAAAACACACCAAGTATTCTCTCAAAGTTCACATGAAACCGCACAGCTCAGCTAACGGCGCTGGGGTAAGGTAGTAGGGCTTCCATTACTTGTCCAGCACCAGATATGTACACGGCTGTCTAAAAGGATTTAGCCATTCTTTATTACCTTCAAAGTGTCAGCACAAAGTAAAGACAACAAATTAATAGATGGTTGGAAAACAGCATGCATACTCTCTGTGCTATGACAACCTGCGTATGGAAAAGCTGGGGTTTGTTCTGCTGGTACCTTTACTGGACTGTGTGGGCACCCTCCCCCAGCTTCCACTGCTGCTTTCCCAGATCTTCATCATTATACCCTCTGCCAACCTAACTGTAGGGGTTGCTGCCCCTCATCCAAGGCTGTCGGAGTGAGGCTGGTTTATAAAGATTTTGCAAAAAAGTCACAAAACTGGTCTAGACCATCCTGACAGACCTCAGCTAACAACTGGCTACGTGCCTTTTGGCTGGCATTTTGGCAGGGACCACTGCTTGCTGTAGCTGGGAAAGCAATGTCCCACCATTGTATGAACTCCAGGAGCACATGTAGTTGTTTCCCTGTTCTGCAGGATAAAATCCACCTCCAGGACACATGAGCAAACAGATTTTATGCAGGTGAAAAGCAAAAAGAGGAATGATGGCACAGAGCTTCAGTGAAGTGCATGGACAGCAGGTACGTCAGGCTGGGAGCGGGAAGAGTTGCCCATTGCCATCTGCTTTCACCGGTGGGAGCACACACGCAGGGGATGCCGCCGGCTGTCCGCCATCTGTGCGCACCGGGGCAGGGGAGAGCAAGACTTGGAGCTAGGGGCTGCCAAGCTTCCAGCGCTTCCTTTGGCCACCAGCTTCACCCCGACCTCAGAAAACTTGTTTTGTGGTAAAGTTCATTTAGCGTGAAGGGGTAAAGTCAGCAGAAAAATGCAGCTGTAAGCCGTAAGTCAGTCTTGGTCAACTCGTTTTCCCCATAAATTCGTAAACATCCATCTTCCCCTTTCAAGCTTCCACACAAGACACACTGTAGGATCTCCTTCCAGCTGAGATATATTCAGATATCATCCCTATGCATGTAACTGGAAGCAGACTTTGGTCAAAACTACCCATGCTAATTCTGAAATGAGCCTCATTTTCCCCTCAGTTATACTTATTTAGTCATTACTGAAAACAGCAGCTTACTAGTTTTATGCATCTCTCCTTTTCCCAGTTTCCTATGAGAACTGCAGTCATAGACCACTGCAATGTACTAACTACACCCTGTTGTTTGGCGTGGCAATTTCAATGTCCAAAAGTAGCCTTTTCTTAAGTAACAATTTGGTTTAGTTCTCAGCTCTTTCTTCACATGAGCATGGAATGCTTTCAGTTTTGTTCTTACATAATTCATGCCTTTCCTCTTGTACTTTCTTTTATTTCAAACAAGTTAAAAAAGCACACATACAGAAAGCAGCATGATTTCAAAATTGTTCTTTTCAAATCAGGAATGAAGATTCTGTTTGTCTACAGCAACCAAGTAATAATTTACTGGTGAATAAAAGACAGGGGAAAGTTAGAAAACAATTACATTATACAAATATTCATCAAAACAACCAGAGACCCTTACATGCCATTAGTCTTTCTGTAATGAGATAGCAATGCAGTAAGCGAATAGTGTCAGCATCACAATTAGCTCTGTTTCCACATGGTTTAAAGCAGGTAGATAGATAAAGTTATAATCTCACTGTTCAGTGGATACTAGAGATTTTATTCTTTTACTATGTATACAACCCAGGTGGATGGTTAATATCTTGAAACAGATCCCGAAAGAGCAAGCAAAAGGAAATTGAGAGGGATAGAATTACAGTTCTATGTCCCACAAGTACAATTGGTATTTATTTAGGCTTTTAAAAATATACTTATTTTCTTTCATAAAAACTCAGAAGTAAAAACCAGATCTCAATAGACTCAAATGACCACATTGGGAAAATATGCAGATATTGCATACAACTATAATGTCATAATGGAACTTATGCTGTGTGTGCAAGAAGAATATAGAAAGGGTGCAGTAATAAGGAAATTAGTAATACAAAGAAAACAACAACAGTCTCAACAGTCTGCTGCTTTTTAAGTGAGTGAAGAGGAAGTAAGGTTGGTTCTTGACTGTACTCCACATTTTATGCTATACAGGAGCTCACAAACATGGATTGAGAAAGATGACTCCTAGTTTGTGATGGCTCTCAGATCCCTGGGTACTTCACATCATTCCACGAGTTCTACCTTCCATACAGATAAGCTTTGTTGACACCAGGTATTAAACTTGTTGAACAAAGTTATTTTATACAGTGGAAACATACAGCTATTATCTTCATCCTAAAGCTCAAATAGTCTCTTGGACAGCCTGAATCCAAGAAGCAACCTTAGTATGAATATCCTAAGATGGTTGCAGAAGTCTCTGCAAGCCAGAGAGGGTAGATGCTGGTCTGAAACATCTGTAACGGCTTATTTTAATGAAGGCATATACTTCAGCTGTCCATACTCTGTCACATTTCTGGAGATACGTCTTCCACATGAAGGAATATGCCGTGAAGGCAAATCCTGCAAAACCTCTTTTTTCGCTCCTACCCATAACACCTACGTATTTAGTTTCCAACAATTGTCCTCCATTTATGAAATGGTTTTATCAATAGTAAGACGTCACTGATAACACTGATTCAGCCAAGCAAATGAGTGTCATATCACATAGGGCGAAGAACCCTTGTTTCGTTTTCGTGTTGCTGATGTTGAAGTCCGTGCTGTCAGCTGACTGCTAAGAAGCATCTGTGGGACAACTGACTCTTAAGTAGCTTCACAGCTGAAGGACTTTGCAGTTGCTCATTCTATGTTCCCTTCCAGGGAAGGATGTTCATCATTAACTAGGAATTTCTTTAGAGCCTGATACTCTCATAGACACATTTGAAAAATAGACATCTCATGGTCAATAGTGTGAATTGCTAGACCACAATTCACCATAAAAAAAGAGGTAGCTGCCTTTAGTACTTAGTAGGAAAAAAACCCAAACCAACAACAAAAAAAAACCCACAAACAAAAAGCAGACAAAACCCCCCCAACCAATATATTTATATCTTTTAAGCATTTTTAGAGTGGTTAAAGATCTAAAATATTCTGGCATGAACATGTGATCAAAATTATTAAATAAAATACTATAACCTAACACCTGTCATGTAGTTAACTCTATGTCCAAGGTTTTAGCCTTTCACACTGACACTGCATTTTACTTTGCATTTGGAAAGCTTACAAACACACACAGTTATTTTGGCTAATGTTGTGGTTTTATACTACAGCAATGCAATCACTTCAGGCTACATGCCCACTTACCTTCTAGGACATAAATACATTTTTCTTTGTCTAACTTGCTCCCTGTGAACTTACCCAGGAATGAAGGATTTGATAGTACGAGATAGTTATATAAGTTACAACCCGTGAATCTAAGGTGAGTTTCTTCAGTGTCTGGAATACAGTATGTTTCTAAGCAAAAGGACAATGTTTCACTATGAAAGGCAGTGGCTGTTTTAGCCAAGAGTGATATCAGCTTCTTATGATTTGGTTTTGTAAATCAGTAGAGTGAGTAAAAACTGAAAGGTTTTAAGTCGAGATTCCCTTAGGATGTCCAGAACATCAAATGCTCACAATGCCTGTGAAAGCTTCCCAAATGCCCGCAATGAATGTTAGCCCTCTGCAGCAATTAGGAAGTTCTGAATTTACAAAGCCTCTCTCATCAACTGCTGAAGTAGGTTAGCACCAGAGGAAGCACCTAGAATTGGGCTTGGCATCTTCCTAGGACCCAAAAGGAAGATCACTTTTTTTATCATATTCTCTCAGCAGCATTTAAGTTTCAAGCCTTTTCTTTTCATCCAAACAAGTTTATCAGAAAACCCTCGTGATGATCACTGTAAGCAAACATGAAAAAAAAAAAAAAGGTTCAGACCACTAAAACACCTAGCACAACATTTTGTCTCTGCTGCTGACAACTGGAGGAGCTACTTAGGGAGAGAGCATGAACCAAAGCTTCCTGCCTTCCCTTCTCCCACCCACTTCAGTTTATTCCCTAACTAATTCCCTGCACTGACCATCATAGAACTAGGGTTGCTAGAGTGTACTTTTTCTATTCTCTTTAATATCTGTCCATGGGCATACAGTCCATGAATTTGTATTTTAATTTTCTTTTTAAATTTGATAGTATCTGCATTCACAAGCTCTTCCATTTGTAACTCTGATGGGAAATACTTTCATCTGCTTTAAGCAATCTCCTCCTAAGTTCAAATGTCACATAGTACTACAAGTTTTGGTGAACAACAGCTCTGCCCCCATGATGTTAAAACTTCACTCATCTTTTCCACTAGACTGCTCAAAATAAGTAATCCCTGCCATGCTAGTCCTCAAAGACAGCTGCTTCCACTTCATCAATTTAGTGGCCCCTCTATGTTCCTCTGCTGCCCTTCCTGGGGTATGGAAACTGGACCTGCACATAACTGCCAAGATTTGGGCACACCAAAGTTGTACACCACAGCAAAATACAGAGCAGACAGACTCTCTGTCTTGTTCTCAATACCCTTCCTGATGATGCCCAACATTTTAACAGCTTTTTTGGCTGGTGCTGCAACACACAAGGCTCATGATATCAGGGAATTGTTGATGATGACTACAAGGCCTTTACCAGTGTAGCCCTGTTAAAATTCATGTTGAACTCTCCCAGGGTGACATGCATGACATAGGTCTTGTTTGTAGTAGTCTGTAAGTGGAGTTGCAGTCTGTGTTCTCTTTGGCTCTGGTTTCCCTTGCCAGATTAACAAATTCAAATGAAAATGTGATACCTCACGCATTAATGTTGTCAAGGAAGATACCTGCAGTGCCACCTGCCTTTGTGTCCTGCCTAGAACTAGCAAGATACACCATACAAGTACTGCAAAAAGATAAAACAAAGTACTTCAAGACTGGCAGCATCAATCAGGAAGGTCTTGATGATGCAGACTTAAAAGTCTACAACAGATCTTTCGTTAACTGGCATCAGCTTTCTGCACATTTTCCTCTTTGAATTACTGAGCACAGGTCGTATATTAATACATCACATAGTGTATATTCTACTAGTTTTAAAGTTACCATCTGTAGAGATTGAGGATACAATACTATTTCAAATTTCAACATTATAAAATCTTTTCAGTGCTTTATTGTGAAAATGAAATGAATAAAACTAAAGCAGTTATATTTAAAAGTTGTGTCTTCCGACTGCCTGTAAGGCTGAGTATTCACTTTGGATTGTTCTAAAATGCCAATGGTATTTCCCCTTCCTCCCATACCACTTAGTGCCACCTCCTTGCTTACTGTTAATCCTTTTTCTTCATTAGGAACAGAATCCCAAGAAAGCTTAATTCCTTTTACTAGAGTCAAAAAAACGATCATGTTTCTGAAAGGTCACTGTTTATAGCATGATGAAAACTTTTGACAATCCAATCATTTAATAGCAAACTGAACCCATCTAAAAAATCCAATTCAAGATATTTATATAGCCTGCATTACTAAAGCGTCCAATCATTTAACTTTTTGCAGAATGGCTGAACTTATTATAAGGCGAGTCAGACCCTTGTTCTAGCAATTACCAAAGGATTAGCTACCCCCTACCTGAGGCTCATCAAAAAGTACTACAAGGTTGGAAAAGCCATCCAACAGCTGAGCTGAATTAAGAAAGTCGGTCTGTGTAAGAAGGTTAAGATGCTAAGATGCATTGGCTACAGGAAGAAAGCTGACAATCAGGAGCAGGAGTGAATTCTAAGTTGAAAAGAACAGAACAGAAACCTCTAGGTAGTACAGATGGGTCTTCGGCAGGAGAACCAAGGTTAGGAGAAAGCATTGACTGGTTTTGCACAGCCATGTGCAAAGAAAGTTGAAGCCCTGAGACAAAGAGTCTGGGCATGGTGCCATGCCTCCTTGAGCTCAGAGGGCAGGCTGCCAGCCTATACTTCTAAGTCACAGCAGATTTCTCCTGACAGCATCTCTGTGAAAGAGGAGTATTAATTCTCTTGTTTTAAGAAGGCACAGTCTTACTATCCTCAGGGTTAGAATAAAGACTGTAGGGAAATATGATTAGGATCTTATATTTTATTCAGTTCTGATTAAAGTTTCCTATTTAAACTAGGTCTCCCAGGACGTAAGATCTCAGGGGCAAGGGTTCACGGGGAGCTTTTGTTGGTGGAGGGAGAGAGAAGATGGAGGAAGAAGTCTCCTGAGTGTTTTGCCATTCAATCTTCAGAGAAAAACTGGCATTGCTTTTGATTTGTCTATTTGGGGAAAAACCAAATACTGTGTTCTACTACATTATTTCAGCTTCAGAACTAGATTGCCCACTTTCTTTTTCTATAAATATCTATCCTTTGATTTTTCACAAAATCTACAGATAGTTTGTACAGCAGAAAATAAACTCAGTGCCCTAAGAAAACAAAAGGACAAGTGAGAATTAAAAAAATGCACATATATAAAGAATGCTTTACAGAATAAATCAATATTATTCTTCACCATCATCATCAACAAAAAAGTATCTTACAAAGTAACTTTATCCCTCTCATACTTCCAGATCAACATAAAGCACTGATGAATAACCTCAGTGGGCACTTGATCTCTGCAGCTGCCCTGCTGTGGTATTGGCACCTCCTCAGAGAGGCATTTCCCCCTCAGATGTACCGATCAACTTACATAGTAGCTGATTCAGCTGTCCCAATTTCTGAACTACATTCTGAATATCTTTCACAATAGTTCGAAGAAACTTTTTTGCTTTACCCATAGCTAAAACAACAAGGATCAGGGCTCACAGATATGGAGATATTCATATTGTGGAATGGTTTGGGCTGGAAGGGACCTTTAGAGACCACTAACTTTAGAGTTCCAGCCCCTTGCCATGGGTAGGGACATCTTTCACTAGGTCATGTTGCTCAAAGATCCATCCAACCTGATCTTGAACACTACCAGGGATTGGGCATTCACAACTTCTTTGGACAACCTGTTTCAGTGTCTCACCACCATCACAGTAACAGATGTCCTCCTTCTGTCCAATGTCAATCTACCCTCTTTCAGTTTAAAACCTTAACACAATAAGGTCTCCCTGGAGCCTTCTCTTCTCTGGGCTGAATATCCCTTACACTCTCCACCTCTCCTCATAGGAGAGGTGCGCCAGCCTTCTGTGGCCTTCCTCTGGACCCATGCCAGCAGATTCATGTCTTTCTTGTACTGGGGACCCCAGAGCTGGATGCAGGAATCCAGGTGGGGTGTCATGGGAGTGGAGTAGAGGGGCAGAATCACCTCCCTCGACCTGCTGGCCACACTTCTTTTGATGCAGCCCAGGATACAGTTGGCCTTCTGGGCTGCAAGCACACATTGCTGGCTCATGTTCAAAGTGGTAGGAAGAATGCACAGGATTTGGAAAAGTTTGTGCAGTTTTTAAAACAACAGCAACCATGATTGCCATAAATACTCTTCTATTAAATGATTGTGGGTTTCCAAATCCTTTTTAGGTGCACAAGGAAAGGACTATACTGCCCATCTGCATCTGAATGAATTTAAATGCTCAGCGTAACCATAACTTTCTGTCTGGGAAGTCACACGTGTATGTCAACAAACATCTATGGACATCTCAGTTAACCTAAGATTTAACAGCAATACTAGATGCTACAGCGAAACAGTCAATGTAAGAAATTTACTGTAAAATTTTATCTTCTAGGGATTCACAGCTCACTTAAAACATGTTTATTTGGCTAAGACTTCATGCACACGTTGTAAGCTCAGAAGCTATAGTAGAGAGAAAGTAGCCACAAGTTCCTCTCTTAGAGGGAAATAAACCTAGCAGTTCTGCTCAATACCACAAAGAAAACTACCTAATCAAATTAAAAATATTAACTTACTCCTTAGTACATGCCTCTAAGAAGTATATACATATTCTGTGGTGACAACAACTTCTCACCAGTGACTTACACACCAAGCAACAACCTGTTCTACTGAATAGAATATATTTCAGCTGACACAGCTATGTTCACAGCCTGTAGTGTTTAATACTTGCAAATATTAAGGCCTACACATGACATCATAAATCTCCTTGAAAAAACTTTCTTCACATAGAAACACTTGATTTGCATGGAAGTCTTCAAGTCCTGTATGATTTTTACTAGAGAGAGAGAGAGAGAGAGAGAAAAATGCCAAGCAATTATGTGGAACATAGCAGGGTTTTACGAGAAAGGCCTCGTAGCTCTTTAAAAACAAGAAGTGAAGTCTGCTATAGTTAAGAGAAATGGTAAAGGGAAGATGTAATCAGCATGTAATTAAAGCAGTCGAAGTTCATACAGGATTAGCATCAAGAGTCCTGATTTGGCAAAAGAATGTCCTGCAATTTTTCTAATGCCAAGTAATCCAGGTCACACCCTCCACACCATTCACCAAGAACACAGAATCCCCTAATGCTCAGTTCAGTGAAGAGTCAGGAAGGCTGGAAAAGGAGGTCAAACACCAGCTTCTGCCCTGCTGAAGGTCCCTCTAGGGCCTTTCCACCTAGATCTTGGTGCACTCTTGGAAAATGTATTGTAGCATCTATTATCACCAGCCTTGAAAGGGAACCGTGACTTTCCCACAGATAATCAGGCGCTACATACTTATGTAGAAGTGGAAGACAGTTAAAACAGCTTCACTGCTAACTGTAGACATTACAAATGTATAAGAAGATACCCCTGAAGGACACAAAATTTGTTTTAGTGGTTTTGGTTTTTAAAATCAAACAAGCAAGGTTATTATAACACTGAACATGGGGATCAATTTATTTATCTTCTGCTTTTTGATCCATTGGAGTCTATCCCCCTTTATGCTTGCAATACACAAAGTTCCCTACTATAGCAAAAAAATAAATAAATCTGGTGCTTCTAAAGTTAATTGGTAAATACCACAAATACTGCTACTGAACGGTCAGAAAACCAGTGCCTCTTTGGGAATTATGCACTGGAGCCATTACTAATGCAGCTCAATGCATAAATTATCAGCAGATGAGCTGACAATCTTCAGGTTGCCTGATTTTTAGATGACAAGGCCAGAAAGTAAGAGCAAAAAACTTCTTTGGGTCGTCTGGTCTCATCAGATAGGGAATCAGGACTGCAGGATTCATCATGGAGTACCACAGACTATAGGAAGAACCACCAAGTAGTGTCACAACTGTGATTCAGTCACAAGACCAGTGATTTTGTACTTTGATTTGCTTTAAACTGCCAGGGAGGAGAAAGAATCATTGCTACATCTGTGCTCTCATTTCCACCACCAAACCTATCATATAAGTTGTTCTTCTGCTTTATTCGTTTTACGTTAGTGCAATACACAAAGAGCAGGAACACCCAACTAACAGATTTAAGTGGCAGATATTGGCACAAAAGCTTTCGGAATACAGTTATATCTATTAATTAAATCAACTAATGTGATCCTTCAAGAAACAGACATTAACTGCAGGCAATGCAACTTGTCTGAAAAGCTTATGAAAATACAGTGTTAACCAGATGCATGGAAGAATGACAGAGGAAACCAGCTGTCTCAAAGAGGACTGAAGCTAGACCATAGGAGCCACCGGCAGTTGTGCAGGAACAAGTGGTGGCTGGCACCTAGGGCTGCACTGACTTACCAAATGAATGGCTACATGTTCCTGAAACCTACAGAGAAGCTGCCAAGGCAATGTTTATGCTCAAGGAGGAGCTAGTCCCAAAAGGGCTGGGAAGAGACAGTCATCAACCCCCAAACAAGATACAAAGGGCATTAGTGACAAAAGACTCTCCCAGAATTGCTCAGTGGATACCACACAACACGATCCACTGGTAAAGCCAAAAATGCTTCTCAGCCTTCCCCAGACTCCCTCTGACTTCTGCCCTGTGCCCCTTGCCCACACCAGACAGCTCTGACCAGATCATGAGTGACTAGATGGCTCCAAGAAAAAGAATGATGGAGACTGGGGTGCAGGTACAGTTCTCATCCATGGTCCCAGCTGGGTGTCTCATCCTGCAGTTAGGAGTAAATTGAAAATTGTCTTCCACTGAGTATCTTCTTTAATCCCAAAAAGCTGCTCTTGAAACACTCTAATACCAAAAAGTTAGCTGAGATGCTCAAATAAGATAATTTGTATTAAAATATTCCTAAAGAAAGGAATCCACATTTCTAAGAAAGGAAGAACTGAAACCAAAGAACAAGGATAATTTACCTCAGAAACTTAAGAAGCAGCAAGTCAGTGTCTCAGTGGAAACTCATCCAAAGGATATTGGCGCATGTGAGCGCTAGCAGTTATTGTAGGAGACTTTACATCAAATGCACAGAAGCAGACTACCAGATTGGGAAAAAAAAAGCCAACAAAAAAGACATAAAAGGGAGAGAAACAAAAGATTGAGAATTTAGTAAGAGACCCCTGACCCAAAACTGAAGGAATATGAAAAAAAAGCACCCCATGAAAACAGAAGATGGTAACTAAGGATAAATGCAAAGTGACAGCACGCTGTTATAATTCTAGAAGTCAGCGGGCTGAAATCAAAGGCTGAGACGGTACTCTTTCTATGAAAAAAATCTCATGATCAGATTCTATGTTTGCCTCCTTTCTCTGTACACCAAAAAATAAAACCCACTGAAAATACACAGACCGAATGTATAAGAAACAACGACTTTTACAGAAGTAAGGACTTTCAGTGAATGTGATGTTGCCTTATGACACAGAACAAAATGTTTTTGTTATTGCACAAGGCTACGTAACCAGTGAGGTTACAACCCTTAGAAAATATTTTGGCTTATACAGCTATATTATTGAGAGGAATTACTGCCTGATAACACTCTGTTTGCACTGACCATGCTCCCACCCTTTGTCGTCCCTGCATGCTGCGGAGGGAGCTGGGCTCTCCCTGCTGCTGCCAGTGCCCCCGTGCTGGCACATGGATTGTGTGGAGTAAGGTGAGACCAACCTCGAATGCAGAGATTGGACAAGAAAAGAGACCAGGACAAGACAACATCAGTGCTGGGTTCTGTATAAAAGAACGCAAATAGACATTTACGCAAAATGCCACTCCCATCCTGTTGAATCTTGCAAAGTGTACAGGTCAGGATTTTCTGGACTGTATACATAGTTAGCTACTAGGGTAAAGACAGCACTTGTTTCCATGCAGTCATTACTCCCACCCCCCGGGAGTTTTATCAGAAGGACTGTCATGAAGACAAGTTACACGGTGTGGGGCATCACACACCTCAAAGCAGTCCAGCGAGAAGAATATTTCCAGTGCCATTTGGTGTCTAGCCCCACTGCTTACCTAGAGTGGATGCCTGCAGGCATTTCTCCTAACTGCATCCTTTTGTTTCTGCGTGTGCTGTTACAGGTATACCTCTGAGCACCCCGCTGCAATGGTGAGAGCTGCCAGCAAGGGGACACTAATGCTGCTGACGAAGCATACGGCACTTGTCACTTTAGACAGCACTTACGATGATACAAGACCGGACACACACTTCTGCCAAAATGGACCCTTGTCACCAACTGCTTCAGAGGGCAGGAAGAGGAGGTACTGCTAGGTTGACATAGTTTTTTCCACTCACAGATGGGGATAGAAAGCCACCTTGGCTTGCCAGCTCAGGGTAGCTAGCCTAAGTAATTTCATTTTACAGGAGATTAAAGCCGAAATAAAAAAGCTGAAGGTGAGGCATACACATTGCTGAGAAAAGAAACCCGCTTGGTCTGGGGTGTGCTTCTGGCCTCCTGAAGAGGCACTTTTTCCTTCCCTGCCCCAAAAGCTCATTTCTTTGCCATGTCTGTCTCGAGAAGAACTTGGGCATTAAAAACAGTTTCCAAGGATTTTGGAACTGAACCACTGTCTGCAGTGGCACAGAGGTTGTGCAGTTTTGCACGCAGTAGGACACTTACCAAGCTCTGCTAACAGCCCCTGGCAAGCAGGCTTTCAGACCAACAACCCTTGGAATAGACATTCCTTTGCTTTCAAACCAGCAACAAATCTTCTGCACGTTCGGCACCATGTGCGCCAAAAGTGAGAAAGGCAAAGCAGTAGGCGGAAAACCGAACCTCTTATGAAAGTGCCTTCCCTCAAAGAGAACACTTCCACTATCTCAGTTGCATGCCCGACCTCATCCAGGCCAGGCTCGTGATGGAGGAGCTGGAGGAGAGCGCACGGGTGGGCTGGGCCATGCAGGGGGCAGAAGATTCGATGCTGACAACTTTGCCCCTGCAAAGTCCGTGCTGGGCATCGGCGCGCGGCCGGTCTTGTACACTGTGTACAGCTAAAACAGTCAGCGACAAATGAAGGAAGACACTTCATGCGTATATGGTGTGCAACACAGACTAGCTCCTGGCCTATAGTATTTCTTTTTGCATCTGTTTAACCCTGGTCTATCTAGGTTTGCTCAATTAATGTGGGGATTCTGTTCACAGCTGAAAACAACACAAATGAACAATCTCTTGAGATGCAGCTGCTCGTCATCACATGAACCCAGTTTAGGAACGTTACTTAGTCAGAGCTTAACACTTGCAGGGAAATGCAGAAAAATGTGTAACTGGAGGACTTCAATATGTTATTGTGTCACAGAAGACCTTTATTCCTGTCTTTAAAACTCCAAATCACAAAAGCTTCAGTGTTCAGCCTGTGTTTATCTTTGCCTTATCGTTCCATCCCAATGTAAAAAGCATCGGTCAGCAACTTTTTTGCAAATTATTTGGCAAATGTTGTTCTCTAAAATTTAACCCAAAAGGGTAAATGCAAGCAAATACTGGTTCCTGTTCTGTAAATAAATTGAGCTATACAGTTCTGCTTTGATATAAAGAAACCAAAGTAGTAACACAGTGGCTTTTATGTGACACAGTAGTACTTCAGACAAACTACATTCTTCATTTTATTGATTGTACTTGATAAGACTATTCTGGCATCTTAAAAAAAAAAATAAAATTTAACAATGCTATTTAATTTAGCCTTGTTATCATACATAATTTTCTTCATGAACAAATATAGTAAAAAGGGCTTGGAGATGAAAATACACTCATGGGGGAGATAGAGATGAAAAAGAAAAGCACATGTAAAACGTCAGACTTTTTTAAAGCTATAAATAAACCGTAAGCTTAGATTAAATTAATAGCATATGAACTACAAACACTGAACCTCACAGAAGCATGCTTCCTGTCCCAAACTAGCAGACAGAGTAAAAAATGTTCTAAAAATAGTTTTTTTATACCTTACACAAACAAGTATCAATTTGTAACATTTACAATTCACATACAACAAACTAATCTTCTAGTCCCCAGCAACAGGACCTTTCCCAGGACTAAAGCCTTTATCATTATTTGATCGTCCAGCTGAACTGAGATGAATCAGTGAAACAGAAATCCTAATTAAAAACATACCTGATATATATTTTATTTTCCCTAGGTAACAGAAATATACTGCTGATAGCACATTTTACTATAATTGTTCTTTTCACACAATGTTTTAAAATAATTGGGGAAAAAAAAGAAGAAGATTTTATCCCTAAGACGTTCCAAATACTGCTGGTCACATAAATCACAAAATAGGGCAATGAAGCATGATCGATATTTGTACAATCCATTTATAAGCACAGATATCTGTCTTTTGTTATATCAATGTGCTATCCAAAATTTACGTTGTTTCTAGGACATTTCTGTGGATTATATCACTATACTGCACATTTAGAAATAAAGAACAAGTTTAACGCTGATGTATTTGAAAACGTGCTTTCAAATACAACTTCTACAATATTAGCTTCCAGCTGATAACAGAACTCATACTCAAGTTAATTTCTCTTACCTAAATTTTATATGACTACCAATTATTTTTAAAAAGCATTATGTACTTTTTTATATTTAGCTATATTGGCTATGCACGGATACATTTCTTAAATGCCTTATGTATGTTGAAACACACACATAGCATCAGATGAAAAATACATATGAGTTTATGGTGGAAAAAAATACCTATAAGATTTCAATTTTTTAAAAAGTCATCATAATAAAATATTGGAAGTGTGAAAAGAAATAGATTTTCCTACCAGAAATTTTATCTTGACCAATTTGGCTCCCACATATTCCTGTGTTCCACTGAATCAATTTCACACTTACTCACCTCCCTGTCTCTGTGATGTGGTTTATTCATTGGTTTGATATTGCCATAGCAACTCTGCAACATGGTAACATGTTAGCCAAGCAATGCTGCTCACCTCCCAGTATATGGTGAATAGCTGCCTTGTACATATAGCATAATATTTTAATGTATATTGATTTCTGCTTCCTACTATTAAGCTACTCGTTTAATATCACCATTTTTAACTCTGTGTTTAACAACCTTTCATCGTGACCTTCACAGTATTTAATTTGTAGCGGTCTTAGCTTAATTATAAAAATTATCTGCTACTGCCTCAGATTTAAAACCAGGATATATTTTGACTATAAATTCCAACTAATGCATTTGACATTTTCGAGCAACCAGGAAAGCAAACAGCACTACTCCCACCCCAAAAATCCAGGGTTTCTCCAGCATTCTTGCATTTTTGCCCCATGCAAACACACACGTGCAAATGGAAGATCAGACTGTGACTAGCACAGGAGCGCACACACACTCAATTTCAGAAGCTTTCCCATCGGAGCTTGTGGCCTGGAGGGAGTGGAGACCTTCTCCGCCCTCCCTTCACGCCTCCCCAGGAACCCACCAGCAAACTGGCTGCTGGCTGGTAAGGGACAGGGATGGTGCTTTGTCCCCAGAAGGGATGCAGTGATGGCTGTGCCCATGGGATGGCAGGGAAGGATGCTCCGGCAGCTTCTGCTTCCACAACCTCCCCACAGACAGTGGGGGCTTGCAGCGTGCTCTGAATTACTAACTGGAGGCGGTATGTCTCCTCCATTTGTATAAAACAAAACCCAAAACAAAACAACATGTCAGAACAAAAGCGGGATCTCTGCTGCAGCAAGCAATAGAGCCTTTAAAGCTACAAAGTCTATCACATCAATACTATGCAAATCAGGGCATCCCCAAACACTGATTTGGATCATAGCAAGGAGACTAGGCAATCATCCAGGGCAATAGTATGAGTGGGAGTTGAAACTGTCTCATTGACTGAGTCTTTATCTTCACAAGTTGGCAACTGTTTCACAACTGTGCTTACTCACAGAGGAAACATCCTTATGTTTGAACTAGGTTGCACCATGGCTTGACCTAAATGGGTTTTAAGAAAAGCAGTTTATTTGCTCTCAGACACTCTTGGACAAGTCCCACAGAACACAGAGGATCTGGCCACACGTAATGCAGAAAATCAGAATGGAGACCAGTGATAACTTAGGATTGAGTGTACCTCTGAATGTGGTAGTATAGCAGGACACCTCCTTCTACCTACCTAATAACATCACCCCTGGTTCAGACCACACTGTGCTTAAACTCAAAAGTTAAACACTGTTGTTTGCCTTAGGCTAAATGTAAAACACATCTGTGAGACAGTATGAGTTTCACAGTCAAAATTCAAGATACTGCCACGTTGCTATAACACACTAAGGTTTTGTGATCCGAAATGTACCATGGAAACATCTCTGCATGGACTAGCAACCAAGAGCTTTAATTTCTTTTCCCAGCAGAGCTGAAACCAGCATTTTGGTCTGGGATTTCTTTAGATCATATCAAGGGAAAGATGCAGAGCAGAAGGGAGATGGAGAAAAGTGCTTCTGAGCAAAAGTTGTTCCAGTTCCTGACTGTGGTCTCCAACAAGAGAATAGGCAAGCTATGAAAGAGCTATAAGGTAAATTCCGTTGTGCTTCACCGCAGTGACAGCAGGACTAATTGTGCAGAACGGGCAAAGGTGTTTCTGTTACCATTTCCTATAACTTGGCTTTGATTTTTTCTCAACCAAAAAAAGTTATCCCAAATCCCAGGAGATATATGTACTCTACACTCAGTAATGATCCTAGAACAGCTGTTTCCACTAAGAGCACCAAGAGGCCAGCTTGGGGGTTGGGGGTGGAGGGGAACGGGAAGACGGGAGGGGATGGGGGTACTAAAGAAGAAAACAATTAATTCATATCATCTGCACACATTGCTAGGAAATTATACCTTTTTTTTGCTTACAGACAACTCTTAGAATAGTCCAAATAGCTAGGTGATTGCTCTTCTAGCAAAATTTGTGATGGTTCTATGCTTCTAGGCAATTTGCAGTATTAATTCTATTAATATATTTCGTTTTCTCTTTGACAAATAAAGAGCTCTAAAAAGGTGTTAAAACAAAAATTACATTCTGCCTCATGTCAGAGCTTATTTCATCTGAGTACACACCCAATTTATAGTGACCTTTGCGGAAACTCTTACAGTTAGTACACTGCAAAGGCATCTAAGTAAAATGAAGCATTAGCAACTGGCCTGGTGTCTGCCATCCTCTTCATCCTATCAGTAAAGAATTAAAATCTTCAGACCCCAATGCAGTTATCTACTTTCATCTGAAGAACTTCAAGTAGGGGCCAGATGGGAGCTATCTGTGCATACACAGACTGTGAACTCATGGCCAAAAAAGGGGCATGAATATGTGAAGATACTCAGCATCGTTCCCATAGGCATGTGTCCCACAGACACATTTTGGAAAGCAAGGAATAGTACAGTAGTAGTACAGTTTCCATATGAATGTTTCACTTTTAAATAATCCCCAAACCATGAATCTGCAAACAAAACAAAATCCAACTGAACAATAACCGCATATAAACATTACTAGCAGCCTAACCTAAATCTACATTAAGGTTCAGAAAGGACACTGAAACACCACCCTCAGTTCCCTTTTGCTCCCCTGGTCTCAGCAACTGCACAAATTGAATTCCTGAGCAAATCAAACATAAGAATGACTTCACTCCTAAGTATTATTATGAAAGTTAAACAAGGAAAAAGCAACTGAACATAACATAGTAATTTCCTTACAGGTCCGAAGCAGTCCTCCATTTCAGCAGTATGGAAATCACGGGAAAAAGTTCTTGGTAAACACTAAAGCTGCAGTCACATGAACTAAGGTCCAACTTCAGATTGCATAGAGTCCCACTAGCGTTGACACTCTCTCTAGCACTTTCATCCTTAGATTTGCAGCCTTCATCTTTTGTGAACACTTCGCATTCCTTCTCTGCTACCACCCTGATTTCTTATGCAGGTCTTAAGAAAGAGTGCTAGAATAAAAGCCACATTTTAGTTACTTATCAGACTGTAACACTTATTTCAAGTCACAGAGCCAACACACATAGCCGCTAAATTGCAACAGCACAGCCTTGCTTTTGCTAGGGTCAGATGCCACCTTTGAGGAACTCTCACGGGCTCCTCTCCAGACTTGGCATTTCCCAGGGCCAGAAATCCACAGATACAGTGGGTACTTCACGGACCTTAGTGCCAAGGCCTACACAGTCACACTAGGGTGGTGTGACAGCTTTGGGCTTCATGCAGTGCCAGGAATCATTTTTCTTTATCTCCATCCTCTGAGCAAAGCCACATCTCAAAAAGCGTTTTATATCATCATATCTGCCACATGGGCTGCCAATCAGACTGTTCTGAATTAAAATAAAAGGTCATACAACATGACTTTAGCTTCAATTTCAGTTACTTATTAATTTAGACCAAATGAGAGGAATGACAGCTCTGATTTTACAAAAAGATTCCAATTCCTATATATAATTCATTTAAAATACACCCATGGGTACCTTTATATTCTCCCAGCAGAGGTGCAGCTCTGTACAAATGGAATTTTTGACTTGCTGAGACTCTCAGGAATTTAGTCTGTAAAAACCAGCAAATATACCTTGAGACTTACAAAACATCCTGGATGAAAAGCATTCATATTTTAAGCAGCCTTTTTTTTTTTTTAAAAATCAGCAGACAGTATTGCAACAACAGAAAATTAGCTTGATAAAATGGGTGATTCAAACAGACAAAATGGGTTGTCAGCAAATAAATTGATGCCAATATAAGCAATCATCAGGTCACATCAGGCAAGCTGTGCAAGCAGAAAATGAAGGGACTGCAAATCAGTCCCTACGCAGTAAAACAATTGGTGATATCTTTATTTGTATTTAGAGATCTTTTATTAGAGATGCTATTTTAGGCTTGACATGTATTGCTATGTCTTGGTATTATTTTTGATTGATTGCACCCTTCTCTCTTCATCAAGATGAACCAACACAGATATACAATGGACTGTCTTTAATAGCAAACAGGTATTTATGTTATCTTCGAAGATTACCATCACTGCTTAATGTCATCTTTTTTAACATCTAATAACTTTTTTTTTTTTTAACAGTCTTTTAGGGCAAACAAATCAGAGGGAAGACAGACTTCATTACAGAAGACGCATTCTAATTTCTGCTGCATCACAAGGACTAGGTAAAGCCTTACACTGGCTTCTAATGAGAACTTTCACAAAGGCTCAATTCAGCAAAATGCTAACACCTACAAGGGTTTTAGCACCTTTAGGTTCTTCAGATTAGGAAGGTCCTATACACATCACATTGTTAGTTTTAATGACTACTTTGTACACGTGCTTTATATTGCCATTTAGCTGGTTACATAATAACAAGAAAGAACAGCTTGTGTGGGACACAGACAAAATAGTTATGTATCTGTGTAGCTTCATTCATATGAGCAGGTTAACGAATCTGAATTTGAGTGTACAGTGCTTGCTTTCAATTTACAATCATATTAGTTTTACAAATTACTATGTAAAGTCATGCTCATCTTTCCTTCCCAGCTCAGATCCTTCAAAAGTTTGCTTTCATGTCTTTATTCCCTTACCTGTGCATGCTGACAGTAGAATAGTGCTAGTAACAAAACGCCTGAAGAAAAGGGAGCACTGTTTCACATTTATGTTTGGCAATTCACAACATTAAATAGGTCTTTAAAATTAAAAATACTTTTTCCTAAAATAAATTAATACAGTAAAGTTTTTTTATATGCCAAATTAATGTAGAATGAGTTTGAGAAAATACACCTCCTCCTATATTTGAACTTGACAGGAATCATTAGATAAGTACATTTGGCATCTAGTGCTGACTAAACACAGAAGAGTTATTTATCAGTTGCTGTTACAATTATGAAAACATTTATGAAAACCAAGAGCCGTCACAACCAAGCCTAATTTTCTTCAGGAGTCTTAATACATGGCATTCAACAAGATAATGAAAGAGATAATGTAATAGGATCTCTAGTTTGTATGGTTACTGGTTTTCCCTACAGCTTTATTCCTTGGCATTTCTGTCCATAGCTCTGTTTAGGAGTGTCATTTATCAAATATATATTTTTATTTGTGCTTTGATGTAGCAAAGTTGTTACCTTGATTCCAACACATTGATACGAACTCATCCAGCTTTGCTATGGCAAAGTTAATATGATTTCATTCACCACGCTAAAGCGGCAGGATTTTGATTGCCCCCCATGAGATGCTGAGTATGCCCAGCATCTCTTTAACCCATCCAGGACTTAATATCGACAGATGAAATATGCTAAAAGTATTACTCAAATTGATTTGCAGAAATCACCACATCTCACACACTCTCTGATTTCAGGTAAAGAATCTGCTCTGACTGAGTACTACTATAAAAAACAAGGAGTTTACTTGTGGAGTACCTACCCAATATGGGCAAGAGTAGAATTCAACTTTACTCCACAAAAACATTTAGCCCATAAAGAAGATTCTGCTAATACATAGTCATTGTCTGGAAATAGCTATACCAGCACTGAAAACAGATATTCTTTGCAGTTGCTTTGAAGAGATGAGCAAATTGTTATTCGTATTTCATAATAGACCTATTTAGCCCCTGTAGTGGCAGACAGCTGAAGGACAGGACAACCAAAGCCAGGCAAACAAACCACAGAAGTGAATAACGGGCATGGGTGAGGAAGCAATTGTTAAATACGCAGTACGCGCTGAGCAACTGGAGGGACTGATAAGAGTCCTGAGCAATCAAATTATATCAGATTAATTCCTGGCTCAAAAGTTATTATCCTCTCTGCAGAAGTGAAGCTACAGACCCGTTAATAAAAAGAGAGGCATTGCAAAATATGAGCAGTTATACCAACTCTGTTTTGCTAGCTGCTTGACCAAGATGTCAATAAATAAGAGATCATTGTAATTGGCTTCTACTATTGAACAGTATGAATTTGTTTCTAACAGAGAAAAAAAGAACAAAAGCAATAGGACACTTCTGCATATGCACTGTTTTCATTACAGTTTGATTTTGACAGCAGGGTTTTTTGACGCTAGGGTCCAGCACTAACTTTGTGACTGCATCGCAACACACATGAGCAACTTAAATCCTATGTAGTTCTTTATTTAACATATGCAGGTTTTTTATATTTTCTACACAGCAGAAAGCCCCCAGTCAGGAAGATTCCTGGCCTGATTCCTTGCACTCATACAGCTTTTAGCATCTCACTGATACCGGCCTTCCTTAACAGATACATAAAATTGATTAGGTAGACCGATTCAAGTCTTTCCTGAAGAGCAACAAAAGAATCAGACTATTTTTACCGAAATGTCAGGCGCTGCATAGAAACATTAAACAGTATATCAAATTCCTAACATATTGAATTGGTTGTGACTCGTGCAGTCACTGAGATGTGGTTGTCAGTCGGTGTATCTTATTTTCATGGCATTAATTAAGGAAGACATTTCCCTCTATTGTCTTATCCCTATTTTTCATTTAAGTGAAGAATTTTTTTTTCTATAGTCTCCTTATCTTCTAACACTGAGAAGGGAATGCTGAGAAAAGCAACAAAAATTCACACTCCAGCAATTGCAAAACTCCAATTTAAAGCACAACTCTAATTTAAAGCACAAACTTGGATTTAATTAAATTCTTTCATTCTTGTGTATAGTTTCATTTATTCAGAAACCATAGCCTGCTGTTAGCTCCAGCCAGCTCTTTATATTCCAACCTTATGACAGGAATAAACCTTCTTAAAAAGTTTTTAAGGCTACACTCCACACCCTAACACAAAAGCAGATCCTTAATACATAATTATTTAGAGGAAAGAGAGTGGAGAAATATCTATTTTGAAGTCAGCCTCCTAACTTTTTGAATTGTTAAGCTTCTCTAGAAGACAGAGAAAGCTCCACAAAAGCCTTGGGTTTCTGTCTGTCTTCCTAACAACTCATCACCAATGAAAAAAAAAGCTTTTTGGGAAACCATGCGCACAAGCTCTCCCAGAGAAAGTGCCCCTGAAATGCTGCTAAATCAGAGCACACAGCTGGTCATCACAAACTGCGTGATTTAATGTTCTGCAAAAAACCCAGCATTTTTTGCCATTGGTAAACCACTGATTATTGTGCTTTAAACACACAAGGCTCTGCAGAAGATAAAGGAAATATAGTAGAATTGGTGATACTCCCTTCTGCACCTCATCTACAGAAAAGACATACTAGCTCTTGATTCCTGATCTGGCCTTTATATGGTAACCAAAAGAGAGAACATTTTTGCTGTATTTTTTGTTCCAGTTAGGGACGGATTTTGTTTTTGTCTGAAAGAAAAAAAGCACCGCATTTCACATGAGTTGGATCCAGCATCACCATAGTTTTTACCGTCCAATTTAGAGAAAAAAAAATTATCCTGAAATTTGATGAGACGAAAAGGTCTCTGCAAGTTCTGTCCCTTTGACAAACATGGATATTTCTCTGCATACTGATTATTTTTTCCATTTCTTCCCCCTCCCAAGTCTTAAAAGCTATATATAAGACCATGACAACTCATGCAGCTCATTATTCTCTAGATCACATTTTTAAAAATTTTATTTTGGATGAATAAACTACCCTGTTCTTTCAACGAATCTTGTAACAGGGTGTGCTGAAGAATCACCTTCTTTCCAGTTGTTAAAGACCAGGGTAGCCCAAGCATATGATTCTGTTGTGGGTGGAATGAATTCAAGAAACAGCTCCATAAATGTCTTCTGGATTTCCCTTGTCCCCATTCTACCTATATATGGGTTTCTGTTACCCATGCCCTACCTTCCTCAAGACAATAGCTCCACTGATTCAAAAGAGAAAGGGAAAGATCAAGAGCTTACAGACAGTGTCAACAGACCCCCTGGGCTACAGCCAAAGTTGAGCTCAGGTCTCTGAAGACAAGCAACTCCTGGTTTAAGAGTCAACAGCATAATGACTATGTAGCACAAACCACTAGGCTGCCATAACCTTATCCTGACAGGTCAGATTTGGTTTAGTTAGGCAGCATATAAATTCATGCTAACTTAGAAGAGACTTGTCCACATTAGAGTCTTATTGAACCTTCCACTGCTGGTTCCCAAGCTTTTCTGCCAGTCCCTTCATACATTGTTAGTACTCCTTATCTTCCCTGGTCACACTTCCTGGTTTTCATTAACTTACCTGAAGCAGATGCTTTGATCCCAGTGTTTGCACCTTTTCTTTAAGCGCTACACAGCTGAGCCTTTCTCTTGCCAATGCATCCAGTATCTGGAAAAACAACCTGGCCAGGCAAGAGCCTGAAGTCCTCAGGCCACACAAAAACCTCTGAAGTTTGCTCAGTCTGACCCTACACACTACAGCCCAAGACTCAGGCAGAGACCCTGCAGGCAGGCACCGCACAGCAGACTCCTGTTAGCAATGTGTACAGTGCTGTAGTATACTACAACCACATGTTGATGGTTCATACTAAGGGGACCTGAAGCAGCCGTTCAAGATTACTAAAAAGGCTGAAAAGAGAAAGAAGAATACGAGGACCCATTTACTGGAAGCAGGACAAGCAAAGTGCTCTGCTAGGGCTTGACTTCAAGGTACAAGCAGTGGAAGAGCTGTGCCCACACACCTCAATAGCAAGGACTTTTTGCTTCTTTTGAAGAAGAAAGTGTGCAGAAGAAATCTAGGCCACCAGAGGGAACAGTGCCCTCAAGAGAGGAATAACAGTGCTACTTATAGACCCTTCTATTTCCCAGGTGCCAAGTGAAAGGCTCCAGAATTGAGCTAGGAAACAAGTCACTACCAGCCCAGGTAGGATACTTGCTCTGTTAGCGTTCTTAATCTCCATTCACCGATACTTTCTGGATGCATGAACCAAGTTCAAGGCACTTTTATAACAAGGGTGTCTTGAACAAGGGATGTTAATATAGCAGCACAGACAAGTACTATTAATAGATTTGGCATGGAAAATACAAATGTATTTGCCAAGAAGCTATTGTGGAACTCACATCAGTATGACAACGTTACTGTAAATGCTGTATAGCAGCTGGAGAAAAGGCCATTTCCATGTTCATCTAGGATTATCGCAATCTGCATGAAGGCAGACTTATTTAATTGAAAGTACTTGCAAGAGTGGAACAAAACTGCTTTCAAGAAAAACACAGACAATGGTGAGGTTTTTGATAATCATTTATCCCCTTGAGCGTAAATTAACTATGATATATGACCTTTTAGAATAAGACATGTCTGCAAACCATTCATTAGCAGGTTATTCAGCTGATCAAACAGAAACACTGTGTATATGTTTGTGCATTTTCATTCAGCACATCAGTTTATCCTGGTAGTGCTGAAATCAGTAGGAAGCTTAACTTTGACTTTATAGGATTTCCTCAGGTTAAGAGCATATGAACTTAGACCTGGCATGAGGTTCTGTATAACTCTAAAAGCACAATAACACCTTTACTGAAAGACATTTTTTAAACTCAGATGAGAATGCAATGCTGCTCTGTTTCTGACAATAAAAGTATCGTTATAATGCAATAAGAAAGGAAGCTGGTCAACAGCGTGGTATTTTGAGATCTGAGGATTATGGAAGAAAGAGTTATTATTGTAAAATAATAGAAAATAGAAGATCTGCTTGGTAGGTTTCCATGGGATAAAGGACTGGAGGGGAGAGGGGCCCAAGGAATCTGGTTAGTATTCAAGGATCACCTCCTCCAAGCTCAGGAGCAATGTCTCCCAACAAAGAAGTCGTCAGGCAAAACAGCCAGGAGGCCTGCATGGATGAACAAGGAGCTCCTGGACACACTCAAAAGCAAAAAGGAGGCCTACAGAGGGTGGAAGCAAGGACAGGTAGCCTGGGAGGAATACAGAGAAACTGCCAGAGCAACCAGGGACCGGGTTAGGCAAGTTAAAGTCCAGGCAGAGGTAAAGCAGGCCAGGGACATCAGGGGCAACACAAAAAACTTCTATAAGTATGTCAATGATAAAAGGAAGTCTAGGGAAGACGTGGGCCCTCTCTGGAAGAAAACAGGTGGTCTGGTCACCCAGGATATGGAGAAGGCTGAGGCATTCAATGACTTTTTTGACTCAGTCTTTACCAGCAAGGGCTCTAAGCACACCGCCCCAGTCACAGAAGGCAAAGACAGGGACTGGGAGAATGAAGAACCACCCACTATAAGAGAAGATCAAGTATGAGACCATCTAAGGAACCTGAAGGTACACAAGGCCATGGGACCCGTTGAAATCCATCCGCGGGTCCTGAGGGAACTGGCAGATGAAGTTGCTAAGCCACTTTCCATTATATTTGAAAAGTCGTGGCAGTCCAGCAAAGCTCCCACTGACTGGAAAAGAGGAAACATAACCCCCATTTTCAAAAAGGGAAAAAATGAAGACCCAGGAAACCACAGGCCGGTCAGCCTCACCTCTGTGCCCAGCAAGATCATAGAGCAGATTCTGCTGGAAACTCTGCTAAGGCACATGAAAAGTAAGAAGGAGATTGGTGACAGCTAACATGTCTTCACCAAGGGCAAGTCATGACTGACAAATTTTGTTACCTTCTATGATGGGGTTACAGCATTGGTAGACTGGGGGAGAGCAACAGATGTCATCTATCTGGACTTACGCAAAGCATTTGACACTGCCCCGCATGACATCCTTGTCTCTAAATTGGAGAGACGTGGATTTAATGGATGGACCACTCAGTCGGTGAGAAATGGCCGAATGGCTGCACTCAAAGGGTTGCAGTCAACAGCTCCATGTCCAAGTGGAAACCAGTGACGAGTGGTGTTCCTCAGGGGTCAGTCTGGGACTGGTGCTGTTTAACATCTTTGTTGATGACATGGACAGTGGGACTGACTGCACCTTCAGAAAGTTTGCCGATGACACCAAGCTGTGTGGTGCAGTCGACACACTGGAGGGAAGGGATGCCATCCAGAGGGACCTGGACAGGCTAGAGAGGTGGGCCCACGTTAAGCTCATGAAGTTCAACGAGGCCAAGTGCAAGGGCCTGCACCTGGGTCGCAGCAATCCCATGCACAAATACAGGCTGGGCAGAGAATGGATTGAAAACAGCCCTGAGGAAAAGGACTTGAGGGTGTTGGTGGATGAGAAGCTCAACATGAGCCAGCAATGTGCGCTTGCCACCCAGAAGGCCAGCCATATCCTGGGCTGCATCAGAAGAAGTATGGCTAGCAAGTTGAGGGAGATGATTCTGCCCCTCTACTCCGCTCTCATGAGAGCCCACCTGGAATATTGCATCCAGCTCTGGAGCCCCCAACATAAGAAGGACATGGACCTGTTGAAGCAGGTCCAGAGGAGGGCTGTGAAGATGATCAGAGGAGTGGAACACCTCTCCTATGAGGACAGCCTAAGAGAGTTGGGGTTATTCAGCTTGAAGAAGAGAAGGCCCTGGAGAGACCTTATTGCCCCCTTCCAGTATCTGAAGGGGGCCCACAAGAAAGCTGGAGAGAGACTTTTTACAAGGGCATGTACTGATAGGACAAGGGGTAATGGCTTTGAACTGTAAGAGGGTAGATTTAGATTAGATATCATTAATATTTTTTTCATTATGAGGGTAGTATGGCATTGGAACAGGTTGCCCAAAGAAGTTGTATATGCTTCATCCCTAGAAGTGTTCAAGGCCAGGCTGGATGGGGCTTTGAGCAACCTGGTCTGGTGGGAGGTGTCCCTGCCCATGGCAGGGGGGTTGGAACTAGATGATCTTCAAGGTCCCTTCCAACCTAAACCATTCCATGATTCTATGAGCCTGCAAGAGGTTAGTCAGATACTTAAAAACAGAGCTAGAGTGTAAACCTAGCACAGTCATTAAGCAGAGAAGAACTGGTAATTTTGGGGGGCAGGGGGGAGAGTTTCCTACATGGTAAATATGGCAGTAGGCAGATTAGAGAAACATTACGTCAGGAAATATGAGCTGTCCTACCTTGCTGTCTCCACACCATGTAAAAGGTGTAAGGAACAATGCTGAAAGGTTTGGAACATCATCGCCATTTTCTAAAAAGATTACCCAGCATCAAGCGCAGTTCGTCACACCATAGGATTTAGAGCCCTATGAGACAAAGCTACATAATAAAGACACTACAGTTTACTGAAACAGGACTATATATTACAACTCTTGGGAGGAATTGTCCTGTCTACTCCTGCCCCCATTTCTGGCTTTATACATCTTTCAGCACCACTAGAGTGACCAAAAAACATGCAAGAGTTCTTTTGCACTTCTGCTTTTCAAAATTTCTTTATGGAAGACCTCCTTGAAACTCATTTCCCTACTTTTCCTCCTCATCCAAAAACTTTAAGGTAAGAGCAGCACATTAAAAATCTAGGAGGTAAATTTTTGAGTATTAAAACCAACTTCTTTGAATGGGAAACAAGACAAATGTAACCATAACACGAGTGGCACCTGCTTTAGTACTAATACATGCAAGTTCAGTTACATGAACATATTCTGGAAACAACAAAAAGGATTAGATACTCAAACAATAACTAAGAAAATTCTTGGTAATCCAAGAGAGAACAAATTAAAAAATGCAAATGGTACGGGATTCCATAGTCAAATACTGTCTACTGTAAGAGACTGGAAAAGCAAAAGAAATTTCCAAATTAATATAATTCTTCATATTCTAAGATGTAGCATTTGCAGGACTGGCCGGAAATGAGTTTACTCAAAAAACAGCATGCACCTGCAGTAACTCTTTACTCTGAATATGTGGACATGCTTAACTAAGCAGCAGAAGAGATTCCTCTCCAGATCTGCTGATGATGAGCTAATGTGCTCATTTTGCAGTGGATTCCCAAAACTTGTAGGTTCAGATTCTCCAAGTTTATCCCACACGCAGCACCTGGCACATGAACCCAACCAATGCAGAACTCACACTTCTGGCATGGGTGATAGTCAAGGCAGCTGTATGGGCTCAGCTTCCCTACGTGAGGGGGGCTGGGGGTGAGAGTAAGAGGCAAGAGAGGGATAGGACCGCTTATCCTGTGGGAGAGTTTTACCTAGGGATGGAGACTCTCACAGATGCACACACAGTCAGACACCAAGCTGATGGCAACTGCTGTTGATGCTAACTCTAAGCCCTGGTGACACCTGAACACCTTGACAAAGGAACCCCCTACAAAACAAATGCTAACACTGAGTCAGAGCGTCAGTTTGAAAACTAATCCACAGCATTATCTATCACATTTCTGCACTAGCCTTGCTGCTAACCTTACATCCTTCCTGCTGCTGTGAACTTCTCGTTAACACTTGTTAAACTAACAGCTTCAGATCTACATCCTTTGTAGCCTTTTCACCCCAACTTGCTGGCATATCTATTATCCAACAAGACAACTAAGTCTACTATATTTTTTTTTCTTAAACAACAAGCAAAAAGGTTCAGGTTAGCTATCAGAAGATCACTAGCGTAAGCAGGTGAAGCTTTCATCGTAGGAAGACTTGTAAAACACATCAATGTCTAGTTAAAGCTTTGCCCAGCACAAATCCTTTCAGCTGGATATACATCTCAGGTAGCCCCTAACCACTCCGACAGGGACCAAGGCAAGGACCAAAGTTCAGTTCCTGAGCTCCCCTCAGGGGTCTCTTAGTGGCCCCATTGGTTTGTCTTGGCCCATTTTTCCGAAGCACCACATTCAGTCACATCTGTCCACATTTGCAGTTTGGTTCAGTGAGCTTCTGCTCCTAGAAGTCCTGCTTTTGAGGTTCACAGCCTCTGCATGATTAGATAAATACTGGCTGAGAAAAAATAGGAAGAGATTATTTTTTTCCTTGGAGTAGGCAGATGAACTACAGAAGTTCTCCAGGTTTTCCAGCCCTATTTCTCTATTATTCTATATTTGAGAGACTGGGAAAGTTAGTACTCAGCTCCCTTGCGCTTCTCCCATCACTGGTAATCAGTCCTGCAAGGAAGCAACCAGTCAGCCAAAAAAAACCATCTGCCTTTAGACAAGGCAGGTCTAACCTAAGAAACAGATTGATATTTAGAGCTGTGGTCAGCGATGGTCTACTAGTACATATTTAACTTGTGCATAATGACTTTTAAAACTATTAGTAAAATCATTTTCCAGCATGGAAAACTGCTGTGCTTTAACTGAAGCCTAATACACATACGTTGTGTTACTGTACGTGGCACCTTACTCTGGGACAGCTTTATTTTGGGTTGAATCTGCATCTGAGCACTTCATAGCCATAAGAATACACACTGCTGCAGCTGCACCCATTTCTATTTGTCTGACAGTTGGCCAGGAGGCACAGACAAGGCAGCATGTTGTGCTTTAAAGACTTCTTACCCCTTACCAGCCTAGACACCATAAAATATTTATAGACTATTTTGGGTGGCATTTCATTGCAAGTTCCATATGCTTAGCTGAACTATTCAATGCTCAGAATGACAATAAAGAGAAGATTACATTTGAATGCACCATGTAGCAAGTATTTTCCCCTTTAGCTGCTATAGCCCATTATCTCCTAAAATAAACAACACACAGCCTGCTTGCTCCATCAGCTGAGTTCCGCAGTGTTAGACACCTCTGCGCAGCATAAAGATGTACATGGCTCAAACACCTACTCCAGGGTACAGTCTCATCTCCATTCACAGATATTTGCACACGTACTTCCCTGTGCCCCAAGAGAATAGAGCCTGAAGGGTGGGAGTTCTTTAATAGGGTGTGTAATGGAAAAGGGAAAGAAGCAAGGCTGCTACAAATCCTTTCCCCAAGCAAACTGTATGGTTTTACACTTACACATAGGCATAATCACATGATGATGCAGCACTTGAAATAAAAAAGAAAATTCCCACTAATATATGAGGGAACCAAGTAAGAACAGTGTCTGATCTCCAGAATAATTTAATGCATACTGAAAGGAAACAGCCACTATTACGGAAAATCCTTTTAAATAATTTGTACTTATATGCCACCACAAATTAACAAGGAGACTGAAGGAAGATATATAACTCCAGGACATGCAGTAACTAATGTCTGCTGCACCATCATATATTTGTTCTTGCATATATGGTCCAGCAAAGCAGGATAACAATGTTGTATATACGGTTAGCTTTGCTGGGAAAGACAGACAGTGCAGACTAAGACGCAGGAGAAGAGAAGAAGAAAGTGCCAGCTAACTGAATGGGTTTAAGATCTCTCTCGCCTTCCTTGCAGGAGAAACTGTATCTACCATATTAAGCTACTACTACGGGCAACCAATCTGGTGGAAAGGATGATCTTTTAGAAGCTACTACAACATTTAGGATCCCAAAGCAGCTCATTGGATCAGCTACCTAGCGATAAAGTAGTTCGGATAATCTCAGCTACATCCAACAATGAACTCGGGCCAAATGTCAGAGCTTTTAGTCTGCTTTGACTAAAGCTGGCCAGGCACCAGCCTTGTGCAATGGCTCCAGCACAAACGCGGCTTCACACAGTTCTCCAAACATTTCTCCCTATTCTTTTCTTTGGCTGGAAATTCTGCAATCTAGAGAAGTTTAAAGGTTGTTGGGTTTTGAGGTTTGTTTTTTTTTTTGCCTAGGCTTTAAACATTAAATTGATCGCTTGGGATCTATTTTATATCACTTCATACATCCTTCTTTTGTCTACTACACTCATAGCTCATAAAGTCTACTAACGTTGACTTTAAATACAGAAGAACTGCATGTTTTTCTTGTCTTTTCCCTTCCCGCTTTCTGCCTGTTTAGAGCTCAAAGACAGCACCTTTTGCCTTAAAACATGACCAGGCCCATTATCGCTAGGGAACCTTCCCCATTAAAAAGGCAATATATTGATATGCGAATGCTCCACTCCCAAAAGCTTTTTCTCAACACTTCATTAACATTTTTCACTGCTGAACCATTATATCCTCCCAAAGTGTGTCTTTATTGTTCTGTTTCCTCAGCAAACCACTAATGACACAACAAAAGGAGAGGAGGCAATTGCGGATAAATCAGTCAAACTTCCCATCGGGTTTCCCTTCCGCGCCCCTGCCATCTGTGCTGGCTGCCGCGATACTACATATGTTTCGAGACAATACCGCACGGGTCACGCACCAGGCTCCAGCCACTTGTGTCTGCTGTTGTGATTGTCACAGTCCAGTACTTCTGCTGTCTGTCTTCACGTGTACGTCTGCGGGGACAGCTTCCAGTCACCTCAACTGGACGCACACAGCGGAGCTCCCAGCACTACAGATGCCCTCCTCCGCAGGAAAACTGGCGACCCATCCCCTGGTTCATACTGTGTGATTTATGAATCACAGATTTTAAGACTTGAGAGGCAACACGTCGTGTTTTGAATGGCCTGTTTACTCCCAAGAAATTTCCCCTGATACAAGATTATCAGATTAAACTGTCATTTTGGCAAAGAATAATATTTTTGAAGAAATAAATAAGCAGGAAGCTTAAATCATAAACAAGGTTAGGAATATGTGAACACTTCTTTCTACTAAATTAACACCAGCAAAAGACAGAATGAAATATTGATCTATGTTTCTGAATTAGTTTTCTGAGGTTTGCGACCACCTTTTCATAGCTGCGAACATAGCGCAGCAAAAAAAAAAAATTGATCATCACTCACTTTGCAAGCTGAACTGCATGGATCGTTAATGGTTGACTTGTTAATTAAATACGGTAGCAGAATCCTAGATTAGTTCTGTCTTTATAAGAACACCATTAATAAACCTGTTTTTCAATTTGGGAAACATCATCTCAGCATACAGTAGCCATTGTAATATTCCTGCCTAAGTACAATACTTCATTCATTACCTTGACAGGTCGCATCACTTAGGCCATCCACAGGAATATATTTAATCAGCTTGCAAAGGCTATCTCTGTTTCCATGTAGAAGCCTCATATACACAACGTCTCCTCTAAATCTCACATCATCATTTTCATAAACCAGTGACCACAAAAAACAAACCCACAAACAAAAGAATTGCAATAGGTTTTCTAATTTATTGCTTGGCACCACACAAAATGACCATTTAGTTGAAGAATTCTCTTCTTCCTGTTTTCCTTTTTTTTTGTCCCCCCATTTTCTAGTAGTGTATGTGCAATCGAAGAAATACCTTTCTACAAATGTTCAACAAAACTCAAACAAGTTCAGTATAGCTCTGTCCTTAAACCTTTTATATCGCATATTACCACACGAACATGAGCATGTACAACATAGTGCACCAGCTGTGGGTATCTTATTTTTGATTTACCATGTGATGCATCAGTAACATTCATACAATCTAGCCCTATCTTCCCTCAAATACAGTATCCAAGGTCAACACTTGTTCTTTCAAAAGACAGACAGCAAGTGCCCCTAGGAAAAAATACTTGAGAAGCCCTCAGAAAATTGGTAGCTAAAAGGGCATTCTTTTTTCAAAGTTTCTGCAAAACATCTCATGCAATCAAATTGACTAACACTCATATGTTACATATACACACACACATTTTACATATATATATACACACACACACACACATACATACACACAGAGAAGCATCCTTCAAATTTTAAAATTATTAATTTGGGGACTGCAAGACCGAACATATGATGATTAAATGACTCACACTTTGAGATGCTGAGGTAGCAATACTGCTAAAATACATGCCGAGATTCAACCCTGCCTTCATTAGGCAGATAAAGTCATCACTGTGGATGTGCAAGATTGTCTTTTTGGCTCATACTTAATCAGACTTCAAGTTTGTATTGCTAATAACTGTGAATAATAAATTAATCCAAAGACTGGAGCATACATGCTTATAGAAGACTGATGAACGGTTGGTAAGAGGTCTGTTTGAGAGACAGGAAATTTCTTACACACTTTTACAAAGTGTATTTTTTCATTTTCACAAATCCTTAATAAAAACTTCACTATTTTCCATTTAAGCATACATAAAAGGAAGTTTTAGGAAATTGTGACTCAAGAAGCAAAGCAGAGACCAAATGAAGAATGGACATGGTTCTTCTGTACGCTCTGTTTTTAAGGAGGTGCAATTGATCCACTTTCAGTGGAGTTTTTCTGATGCACTTTTCTCACATAAACAAGGCTGTTATTTTAAAGCAAACCCTTGGTATTTAAAGATATTTACTTTGCCTCCATTTTGAAGGACAAAATTTCTCACCCACAAAAAGAGTACGACCAAAACGTTCTCTGTGAGGACTTCTGGTATGACACCTTTGGTGGTGATTATAGATCTTATCTATGAATCCAACTCCTGCTGCTTCAGTACTAAGAGTATTTTGCCAACCCTCCCCCAAACCAATCTTAATAAGTTAAGGTGTCTATCCTCTTTTATCCCCAAAACACATAACAAAAAAGGTCTCTAAGTGTTAATCAATAATTTCCCCATTCAATGCTCTAAATATGAATTATGTAAAGGTATGGTGAGCAACTCGGGAGGCAGAAGGAAGGAACCCATCTTAATCCTGCATGCATAAGGTACAGCTTATTTTGCTTATAAATGGATCCTTATACTTTTAATGGATCTTTATACTTTTAAACCAAACACAAGCTTTGAAAGTCTATAGAGAGAAAATATTTGCTCAAATTCAGTGCAGTCCTACAAGGTTTCTGATTATAGACTATTACTATATTTATTATTAATAAACATCATTACTTATTACATAAATAGTATTACAGTAAATGCACTTTTGAGATCATGCATTTGCGTCTATAAATTGGTGCAACAGCACTGATTTACCCTGGAGCTAAACCGAATTACACCAGGAACAGTGTAATTTACTCCAGATTCGCAGAGCTGATACTAACAGTATTTACCTTGCATCCAAACTGAGAATGAATGGCTTAATCCCATCCCTGGCATGAAAAGAAAATCACAAAAGTAAACCTGTACAGCTTACTGTATTGGCCACAAAATCTGGTCAAAATGGAGAGAGCCATCACTCAGCGTCAAAGCCATAACCTTGTGAAAGCCGATTGTGTCTGTGGTGTTTGCCAAGCATTCACACAAATTTTTGTCGAGTTTGGTAGTTTTAATAGAGACATGACACAGTACAGAGGAATGTTTTGCATGGGGGAAAGACAGAAGAAAAAGGGCAAGAGTTGGTGTTTGAAACATTAATATCTGCATTCTGGAATATTGATACCTACATGAGAATGGATAGACTTTCCCCTCAAATGAAGATGTTTTGTCACAGAATTTAATTCTGCAGTTTGTCCTATTTTTAATGGATTTTGTTTGCTACTTTATATCATACAATAGATTATGAAACAGTTTATATAGTCCTTTTGCAAAAAAATAACAGCATTTATGGTGTTACAGTAGTTGCAATTAAAAAGGCAGTATTTCCACACTGCTACAAAAATAAGGTATTGAATGATAAACTACAGTCTTCTGTGTGCTTAGAGAAGAACCAAGATACTGCAGATATATTTAATGAGGAGGAAGTATTTGCTTCTTTTGAGTTACTTTAAATAAATACAATTTTCCTGGTTAAGCAGATACTGAATAAATTATACTAGTTGATGTGCTTTTTAGATGGACTCAGTTAATATCAGATCTTCAACAGACAACATAATAGAGTAAATCAAGATCAGTATGATGTCCCTCAAAAGATGAATAATTAAATCTTAGCTGCAGTATGTACAAAACCACAGAGCTGCTGAAAATTTCTCTCTGACCACATAGCTGAGGTTCCCATTTATTCTGAAACCATTACAGATAACTCCTCAAAACTCAGACTACATCAAGCAAAATGTATCCTTTTTCCAGAACGATGTTTTAATGCTGCACATCAATTTGTACATGTAGTAACACATTCCTTCAAGGGAAAAAGATGCATTAAGCACATACATCCACGGAGATGCAAGCGTATTTCATTTGTACTATCTTTGGTGCCAGAGACTACGGGTACTACTTTACCTACAGACGCTGCGATCTGGGGGGAAGATTCAGGATTATCTCAATTGCAAAACCAGCCATTAATCAATTTATGTTGCCATTTGGTGTATCTTTCTCCTCAAGCACTAAAAGTTATTTTTGTCATATGATCATATATGCAGTGCATTTAGTTTTACTGTATCCCGCATTCTTAAAATAATTTTATTGCTTTTTGAATTAAGCATGTCACTTAGAATCAGAAGTTAGTACAATTAATTCTTTAAAAGGTAAGTCCATGAGTTGAACGATTGCATACCAGCATAGATTCAGTACTTTCAATATTAAATCCAGGAAAATGACAAAAAGGAAAAACCTGTATTCACTTCAGTTCAGTATTTTCTTAAATATTGTAGATTACAAACCATAAAATTTAAGAGTGATTCCTAATCTGACAGTTCAGTTGTAGATTATGGGATTTTATATTTATGATTTGGAAGTCCATACACAAATTATTGTATAGATTATTGTGGAAGGTTGATGTCGGCCAGTTGCCAAGTTCCCACCCAGCCGCTCTCTCACCCTCTGTCCTCAACAGGGCAGGGGGAGAAAATAAGATGGAAAAGGTCATGGATCCCATTAAGGACAGGGAGACCAATTACCAATTATCAACACGGGCAAAAGACTTGACTTTGACAAAGAATTGAATTAATCTTCCCTATTAGAGTAGAACAGTGAGAAACAAAGACAAAACTAAAACACCTTCCCATTCCCCCTTCTTCCCAGGCTCAATTTCACTTCTTTGTTAAAACTCTTCTGCCTTCTTCCCCCATCCTTGCAGGGACATGGGGAATGGGGAGTTGTGGTCAGTCCATAGCAGTTCCTCTGTGTCGGTCCTTCCTCCTCGTGCTTTTTCCCCACTCCAGCATGGGTCCTTCTCATAGGCCGAAGTTCTTTGGGATAAATCTGCTCCTGCACAGGCCCTCCACTGGCTGCAGTTCCTTCAGGCTGTATTCCCCTTTTCCAACGTGGGGTCCTCCATGGCTGCAGTGTGGGTATTTGCTCTAGCATGTTTCTCCATGGGCCGCAGGGAAATACCTGTTCCACCATCGTCTCTCCCACAGGCTGCAGGGAAATCTCTGCTCCGGTGCTGCTCACCTTCTCCACTTCCTTATTCTCTGACCTGCGTGTTCATAGGGCTGCTTCTCACACTTTTTGCCTCAACTCTGCTCTGTGGTGTATTGCCCTTTCTTAAACACATTTTCATAGGGGCGCCACCAGCTTGGCTGAGGGGCTCAGCTATGGGGACAGTGGGTTCACTGCAGTCCCACCACTACCAACACCTAGAGACCTACACCCAATACAATTATCTACTGACAAACAGATTGTTTCCATATATCATACCAGAACACTCAATTCCTCTATCTCCCAAAGCAAGAACTTAATGCCAAACAGCTACTATTTACTAGGAAAAACAATAAACTAAGTTCCCAGTATAACTGAGGACGGCTTTCCCCTGGTGCGACACACTCCCAAACGCTTCAAAAAGGACAAAGAGCTTCATAAGCTTTGATGTTGGCAGGGTCCATTCTAAGAAAACTCTACACCATGCTTAAACCAGGTGGTGTTCTTACAGACAATCCATAGACTGGAATAAAGACCTTGAAGAAACATTTTTATTTATTTAGAAAACAAAATGTATACAAAGTATAAAAACAGATTAACATATTCATTGAGGAACTCTAATTTTAATACATAAATTCATTAGGGAAGCAATAAACGTACTGTATAAATTAATTACTTTGTGGTTATCCTCATTAAATGCTACTTAATGAGTTAATAAGCTTGAAAATCATTGACAAATTGCTAAAGTGCATGTACAGATGATTTTTTTTTTAAAAAAAAAAAGCAGCATGTCTAACTGAATGTTGCAGCTGTGGATATAAGCTAGTAACATTTATGCAAGGTGGTCACTTTACCTTCCAGACTGCATTAACAAGTACATTTTCCTGCAGGATTTGAATTTGCCAGAAAAGCGCAGACTTTACAAAGTTCAACTGTGAAAGGTACTCTTGCTAAGGTTTAAGAACCACTTGGTCCTTAAAATTCAGAATAAAACTTATCTGTATTACAGGATGACTTCCAGCTTCTTGGGAAACAATCAGGAACATACATACACGCATATATATGTATACCCACATATTTATACACACAGATACACACATAAAAAAATATTGCTACATTTGAGAATTATACTCAGGCTTTTGTGGCCTCTCAGTGTTTGAGAATGATAAACACATAACCACAATGTCACAGTTATGAATTGAGAAGCACTGGGGGAAGCCATATCCAGCACCAATAAATACTTTAACTTTTGTGATGGTGTATGAGCATTCCAGCATTGACTGACCTCTGTTATTAGCATGCTATGGAAGATTGAAATGGTGGTCCCATTTGTCATGTCACAGGTATAGACAGCTTATGCTTAAGCAAAAAAAGCCACATACACATGTTTTTCACTTGCCCTCTTCCCATGCCATAATGTATAATTGAGAGAAGATGGCAAACTGCATCCCAGAGTACATTAGTCATATTGATATTATAAATACCTTTATTTTGAAGTAAAATATAGCCTGAACACATCTTTGGCTCTGATGCAGCATTGGTGCATTAACTAAGCATGGTTCAGTGAATGTATCAATACACAGTCCTCTCACCTTGCCAGGACATATATAACTTACAGTGAAACTACCAGTGCTACCTTGATAAAATATTTAAAGCAATCTTTAACTATTACACAAACAATTCCTTAGATAACCTTGGGATATTAATCCAGTTTCTCACCCCCTAAATTGATTTTGTTAACTCCTTAAAACTAACTGACAGCAACAGAATCTAATTCCCCTTTGTAGGAACAATAAACAGATAAAGAAAGTAGTATTTCAAACAAAGACTCACAGTCCTTTTAAGGGATTCTTATACCTTGGATTACATTCTTTTTTCCCCAGGAATACCTCGTCCAAGGAAATTAGTGTGCCTAATTCCTGATTTTTTTAAGAATCATGAGAAATATCTGGCAAATTTTGATGCCCATGATTACACAAAAAAAAAAAGAAAAATCAAAGCAGTTTCCAGCATCCTCCAGCATGACCAGTCCAAACAGATAAGATTTCAGTATCAGTTGTCAGCACGAGAGCCCTTTTGAAACAAAATCCAGAAGAAATCAGCTATCAAAGCTGCATCAGAGAATTCTACAGTGTTAATCTTGCATCATGTAATCTGCTCTGCACTGCTACGACAGTAGCATTAACTCCATAAATGAAGAAAAAAAAGGTACACTTCACAAGAAGGCATGTGCTGATACAGAACAGCTACCAGAAATTCTTTCCTTAAAAGTAAATAACCCTGTAGCCTGCTGTTTAAACAAACCTTGAACTCTCTTAAAACCTAGTCATTCTGTAAACAGAACCGTGTCCATCAATCACACTAAGTCTTTAGACATTTTCAATTGATTTTGGTCACTTAAGACTAATTCACAAAGGATTTGAAAGCCAGAGCACAGTTAAATGTCATCTCCACCATTGGATAAAAACATATATTAAACAAATCAAGACATACTCATGTTACAAACAGGTCCTCAGGAGTTTTGTGCTGACACTTAGGCAATAAGAGAGCTAATGAGAACCGCTATACTCTGCTCAGCACTATTTAGGACACTAACAAATTGACTTGAGATGATTTGTCATCAAGTCCCTGCAGAAAGAAGCCACACCATTTAAGGAAGTGGGAGAGATGGAGAAAGCCAGGTTACAACATACTCATTCTAAGCAAATCTTTGATCCCAGGCTAATTATTAGGAAAATAGTAAAAATGATACTAGAAAGAAAATGGTTAAACTAATTCCACATTAAATGTATCTCTGCTACAATTATATATTTTCGAAGAATTGATAGGCACTTTAACCTTCATTCATGTATTTGTTTTCAGTAGTCATGATAGTGCTTTAAAAGAACCATTTTGAAAAGAAATTTAAATGTAGTTTGAAACAGAAGAACCACTATGTGTCACTGTCTGCATTTTCACAAAAACAGCCAGTGGAGTAACAAAATGAAGGATGGGTGGTGTGGGCTGGGATTGGCTTTCTTTCTGTTTTTCTTTAATATCTCTTATCTTATTATTTCACTCCTGAACCATTATGTCTGTGGAAGCAAAGAGAAGAGGAAAGGTCATCAGTAGCCAGTGGCAGCACCAGCTGGAAGCTTGAAATGGCACTTGTAGTTTTCAGCTGTCAGACGTTGGCTGAAATTTAACAAGTGCCAATACGAAATGATCTGCAAATCTGTAGCTTTTTTTAAACTAGCAAGAATAAATGAAGGGTTTTGAGAGCAATTTGAAGTCTATTATATTATTATACTTATACATAAAAGTATTGGAAGTTGTTCAGTCCCACCAGTTCCCGAGTTAGCAGAACTCCCACCCACCTCCTGCACTTAAAACACCCAAGCAAAACGGCATTCCATATTATGCTTGATGCACTCCCTGTTAAAATTCCCCGATCTTTTTTCTCTCTGGTTGTTCAGTTTTTGTGAAAGTAGACAGCACAGATAAAATGAGACCAAATTATAGTCGTCACTTATTTACTCTTACGAGTGGTATCCATGAACCATGAATGTGAATGTATCCATGAATGTCTCACCAACGATGACTAAAACTGAAAATGCTGAAACAATATTACAAGGAAGATGTAGAAAGCAATGCAGCTACACAAATATTTTCTAGGGTCATCAACATGAGTTGATGTCCCTGAGTCCAACCTTACATTCTACATCCAAAACCATATCTTTTGTGAACTAGACTCCCCCAAGCAGTGGGCTCTGTGTGAGAACTGTGTGTGTTTGAACTGAGAAGGATTCACACACACGCACCCAGCCCATAAGCAGGACCAAAAAAAAAGGAAATGGCTTCCTCCGTAACTGTGAGTTCAGCAAATATGCTGCAACAGCAGTCGCAACATTGCTGCCCTTCCTTTCTGAGAAGATCAGCTAACATTTAAGCATGGACAGAGAAAGACACCCAGGCCCACCCTCAGCCATTCCAAAATGCCAGCCTGTTTATCAGCACAAATAGCCCTTTCGAAATGTGCACCGCCAGCCTACCAGCACCACAGCGCCCCACCACCTCACACTGGCCTCTCAAATATCCTCCTCCCCCGTGCAGGAGAGGACACTGCATTGAATCAAGAGCCAAGAGTAGGTGACAAAAGGGCACATGGTGCTTGTCTTGGGCTGCATGCATGTTGCTTTGGTTTCTAGAGCCGACAAACTGGTGCAAACAGCTACGGCACACTGCTTGGCCCACCACCCTCATCATGCATTACACATCTGGGAGGTCAAATTTACCTGCCGTGCGGGTCACTATATTTCATGAAAGGGTATGGCCATGCCCTTGCTCAGTTGCACAACTTGACAGATCTGCAGACAACCTGAACAGAATAATTGGCTTTGTCCCTTAAAAGTAGATCAACTTTACCCTTCCCTCCTCTGCCCCCAGGGCACACGATGTTCTGCAGCCCTTGCTTATGGAAGGCTGAGAAATTCCATCCTACTAACTAGCACTGGACTGACTTTTTAAAAATCCTATGTATTTTATTTAAATTACAGTCTTTAAAATATTAAGATCTAGCTAGTCTAATGGTGGCTTACTACATACAGCAGAAAAACAGAAATGGAACATGTTCTTGGCTAATGAAACTCCTCTGATTTAAATTATATTTGCTATCTCATTTGTCCCTGTGGACACTACCTAATTTCCCCTTACTCTGTCTCATCTGATAGACAGAAAGGTTTTTGGGAGCAGGGACTGTCATTTATTATACATCTGTACAGGACGTAGGCCACTAAAGCCCGAAGGCTTTGAAATGCTACTGCATTTCAACATCCTCATCAAATAATGAGGACATTTGACTGCTCTTTCTAGCAGACACAACTTGCAGTAGCATATTTAAAACTAATAATGAGGAGGAAGTTTGAAAATGGCATTTTCCATTCTTGGAAAACTATGTAAAGAATGTAGTAAAACCACCTCACTCTGCCTTTTTGCACTGTTGGTAGCTAGATTAATTATTGACCAGGTATTCAGGTCAACTAGAACCCAACTTCCATCAGGCAGCGAAACTCAGGCACGACTGCAGCCCAGGGACAGCTTCAGCAGCAGCAGCCGCTGCCACCACAGCCAGCGCGACGCTGCGCAGTTGCTGTGGGCTCTCCCTGTGCGTGCCCAGGATTCCTCTTTCTGCAACAACTGCACAGTTACCCCAAGCCAGTGCTTTTCATTAAAGCTTTGTAAGGGAACTGTAACTTCATCCTCGAACATCCTCTGTTCAACTAAAAGTTGAGGGAATACGACAGGGAGGGGAGGGGGAGAACAACCACCAATGTAAAAGCTACCAGTCCCATACCAAGGCATAAAATTTCACTTCTCTGGAGGATACAAAAAAAACCCCTCAGCATTCTGGAAGGAAATAGATGCAACAAAGAAGCGTTAACACAAGCATAAATTCAGAAAGCCTGGATAGTAGTTACAGCAATAGATAAATAAACAAAAGAAAATTGCTTAGAATGTGAAGCTATAAAGTCTTTGTGGGCGAAAGTTACCAAGAACCAGCTTGGCTTTCTCAGTCTTTACTCACTGGGATAGGATTCCCCACCCTGATCAATGGTTTCGGTCCCGAGGCACTGAGTGTTTATTAGAGTACCCTACAGCTCCTGTGTGCTGTTTGTGCCACATTTCCTTTCACAGGAGGAGAAAGAATATGTCTGCAAGCATAGAAAAGATGATTAAATACCAAAATCTCACTTGATACAGAATTGGAGTAAAACTACTGATGCTGTCACCATCCACTTATCCCTCTGTGTAGTAATCTACGGCCGCCATCAGGGCTAGGGTCTCTTCACTGGCTGTGCTCATATTAAAACCCAGCTAGATCTGACACTCAGGAGTGCTTCCAAGCTCTTTATATCACGGGCACGAGGGGGCAGTTAAGGGCAGAAGACCTCCTGGGAGAGTGCTAGAGAAATGTCCCAGGCAGAGGAAGCCAAACTTGGCAGGGTCTGTACCCATACTGTTTGTCCACAGCAGACCTTGAAGCAAATTAGCCAGCCAACAATGCCTTTTTTCCCTCCTGCCCCTCTTCAGAAGGAACTACTTCTCTATCTCTGGTAGGGATACTGAATTAATTAGCATATATGCAGTGTGAACAATCAGGAGACTTGAACCTGGGACTAAAGGGAGAGCCAGATTATTTGACGCTAAAACACATTCAGTGAGAAATAGTGAAAGAGGTCAAGGAAGTACCGGGCCACTTGACATCAAAAAGAGTATCTGCGGTAGGAAGTGGAAGCAGAGCAGAGTAGCTCGCAGTGTTTTTGTATCCTTTCCTTTATATGGCTGTGTTGGCACACTGGGATGTAGACGAGCATGTCCTGCTGGGAAAGGAAGAGATGTGACAGGACTGAGGAATCGTGAGCCCAGGGCACGATCTCGCATGCTGAAGCGACTCCCGACTGTTTTTTTGCATTAAACAAACATACCCCCATGCTCAGTGCCCCCCAAGCATAGAGCACCTCTACCTAAAAATGAACCATTTTCTTCTACAAAGACAAACAAGCAAAAGATTAGTTTAAAAGCCTGCTACAACTGCTATGCAATAAAAACAAGTGACAAGCTTTTAGGCTTAATTGCTTCATCAGTCCAATAAGGGAATAAAGTATTCTGAGCCTGAGAACTTGTTTGTTTCTTTTCCAGCTACATCTATTAAACTAATAAACAGATCTCTCTCTACAGACCTTATTTATATTATACTACTCCAGACTGGCTACAAAGCTCACCATCTTCAAAAACATTAAAAACATAGCATTTAAAGAGAGCAAATTATTAGGTTTTAATTCTGCAAAGCATGAACTGCCTTCCAGAACTAAGGATTAGTCAAATTTGTCAATCTCTGAAAAGAGCAAGCCTGCTTATCGAAATTAAGAGAACACTTGAGAGACCTCCTCCGAGAAGAAAACCCCTATGACCACCTGCTTGATGGGCCAGGGTATTCTCTAACTGGAATATACTACACATTACCTGGAATATACTACAGATTACCTGGAAGCAAGCTACAAGAACAGCTTTATGCTTGTAAGGCCACGCTACATTTTAGAGCGGGCTTAAGGCTGCTCCGAGTTGCATCTTACCATCTATGTTTATACAAAGCTGCCTTGGCTGCTACGGATGGCAAGAGCACACAGCCAGTAGAGCCAGTACACCCTGGCTACACCCCGAGTTCTCCTCACCCTTCGAAGGCCAAAGATAACTGTGGTATAAAGTGATTCAAGCATGCCTTCTCCACTAGGTAATATCTGAGCAGAATCTGATCCTACAGATGCATGTTCTAAAGCCAGAGTCATTTGGGTTGTGATAACTGACTATAACAGGGTTTTGTAAACACTTGGCACATATCTATCTTTGCCATCATGTAAAAATAGAACAAATAGTGACATTTCCTTATAGACATTTTCTACAGAACACTGTCGCAGAAATAAAGCTCTCTACAAGCACTGGAAGTTAGTGGTTCCGATTTCCTTAAGGGTGCATTTTCCATAAAAAGTCTTGCTCCAGTGCTAATTACAAAATTAGCAAGAAGCTTACGAGTAATTAGATCAGGGTGTTAAATCACTAACGTTCCTTAAATAAAACTCCTAATTAGGACACACTGCACACTTATCTACAAGCCAGATCTGACAAACTGCCCAAACTGTCCCTTTCTAGCTGACATCCAGGACACTGCCAGGGAAATGTTAAGCACCCAGGTATTCTCGTCAGAAGGGAGCCCTCATTTGACTCGTGCAGGTACAGGCAAGGACTCCTATACCCGTCCGCTTGGATCCCAAAGCGGATAGGCATAATAGAGAGAGTCATGGCCATACATTCAGATACCTACCACCAGAAGGTCATTCTTCTCTCTGTTTTGATTACATAGAGAGCCTGGACACTTGCTCAGATTAAGCTTCTGTGATGGGATTTAGCTGCTGATGTCGTAAAAATATAAAACTATCAACACTATCTGATCTTTCCTCCTCCTACATGGGATTTCTCAGACTCTAAGATAAATGCAGTCAGATAGATGCTTTTGTTTCATTACACCTAATAAAACAGCACCTGACACAAAGGCATCTCAATTGAGAATTGATCAACAGTACACTACCACAATACAAACAGCAACAGTTACAATGCCTTTATAGCCCGCTTATCTGAGACATACTTAACTGCTTCAATAAAAAAACCAACCAAACCCAGAACTATATTGACATTCCATGCATCCTGCAGACAGTCTTTCTGAACATTTTGTACCTTATTCTAATCTCAAAACAAAATTGTCCGTGATCTCAGAAAAGCAGAAGCACAGACCTTTAGGTATCAAAAGGAAAAAACTTTTTTTTAAAAAAAAAGCTTTTCACCAGTTTATTTCAAGCCCACTTCATATTGCTTCATATGACAAAAGAATTTCTATTTGTATGGAACACTTCACTCCCACTTTGACATCGACCATCATAAAAACTAATTATGTTTTCTGAATCACAAGCAGTATCTCTCAGTGACCTGGATTTTACTACCTGATGCGGTTCTGTTCTATGCTTGTGCCATGGCTGCAACATACCTCAGATGCCTACAAGAAATCCTTGCATGCGTGCCTCTGGGACAGAGCTAGCTTCCAGTATCTCACTATGGACTGAAATCATATTGCCCAGTTACCTTCAGACAAATCTTTGAGCAGCAGCCCCTTATTGCCAGACATACCCACATGACAAACCCAGCTGTGCCATCTTAGCCATTTTCACCAAGGGAGGGAAAAAAAAAAAAATTAACTAAGTGATTTGCAGAGTAACATCAAATACCTTTCAGCTGCTAAAAGAAATGTTGTATTTTGTAAGAATTTGTATTTTCTCTCCAGAACTTACTCTTTCCTCCCACCAGCTCAGAGGAGAGCTGCTTGTGCCTAAAAGCACCAGAAAAATTAGTGTGGTTACTGTAGTGCCCATATCTCTGAGTCAACACAGGTGTCAGCCTCGCACTGCTGGGGATGCATGTGCTCTGCCATCTATTTGAGGCCACTGAAGTTACGATTTGATGCCTTACCCTAGCCACACATTCATTCCAGAGATGAACAAGCCATTTTTAACACATCTGGAAATAACTGGCTACTTCTCTATATATGGTCCAAAAATCACAGTTGTTTCAACCACCTTGAAGCCATTTACCTGTAAGGCCTTGTTGCTGGGATTGTTTAATTTACTTTTAGTCTACCTTTTAATGTCCCTTTTTGTTTATTACCATGGCAACTAGCCCAGCAAAAACATACATATTTACTACATCCATTAGAAGAAAACTACTCAGTCATGCTCTTCCTACAGCACAACACAGTGAATGTTTTTTCATATTATTTTTCTCCAACTGCAACTTGCAATAACCTCAATTCTTTTCCAGTGGATACACCCAACCCTCTGTATTCAAATATTCATTCATACTGGCAACTGCCAGAGATGTTCTGACTAAAAACAGGTTTGGTGTTTTGTCAGAAAGAGCAAGTTTCGCTGAAACAAAGGCCTTTCTCCAAATCATATTGCAAATCCAGGATGTAATTTTGGGGAAGAACACAATGACCACAGATCTCAGCTACGTTACCCAGTAGCCAAGACATAGCATTGTCACAATCAAGATTTGAAGCCTGGTCCTACACTTCAGGTTGCACAGCTTACTTTCACGATCCCAAATATTTTCGGGAAAAGAAAGTAAACTTTGCCTGACCAAACAGATGTTATGTCTGCATTAAAATATCACTCTCCCTAATTCCTGGAACCACTAAAGTGAAACATTTAAAAAGAAGGAACCAAAACCAAAATTCATAATCCAACTCTCCTCTTCTGCACGTGTAACAAGGCAGGCCAGGAATATATGTGCTTACAGGCATGAATCAGAACATGACATATTAACAATTACTCCACAAAAAGGCTATGTGAATAGCCATATATACACACATATACATATATATACACACACACACACTCTGATGTTTAGTTCACTGCTGTGATATGTCTCTAAGAAGCTAAATGAACTAACAGCTAGGCTTGGCACCACATGAAACAAACACCTTAGGGAAAATTAACAAATCTAAGTGCAAAGGTTACAGTTAGCTGCTTGCCAGGAAGGTTCTTTCATCTTATTGAGCCAAAAAAATATTTGTCATCTCTTTCAGAAAGATGCAACAAACTGTATTTCACACGACTTTGGCAGAGTCTTAAACCAGCAGGTCTGGCCCACAAAATGGCAAGTATCTCCAGCAGCTGTTATTGTTGACAACATGCGACAACATGATATTCCCAGACATCATCAACTGCATCCCCAATTATTGCTAATTTTGTGCAGGATTGCAACATTTTTCTATTTTCATTAGCTACAATTACCTTAATAACAGTAGCAGAAAGAAGACAAAGTGGAAAAAAACACAAAGAACGTACAAGTGAGATTTGCTAGGTTATGAACAGAAAGACAGTAACAAGCCAACACGCAGGCTTAACCAGAGATAGTACTGACTGACTACACAAAGTGGCTTTCGACCATACTGCCTGTTTGGTTTTTTTGTTTTGTTTTGTTGTGTTGTTTTAAAGCAGGTGAGAAATTTGCTGGTTTGCCAGTTTTTATAGAACCAGACCAAAAAAAAAATAATTATGTTCATGAAAATCTGGATAAAAGCAGATTGGAAAAGTATTTTCTGTTGTATCTCACAACTGAATAAAAAACCACTGCATGTGTGTGTACATGTATATTCAAACTGCATATTTAAGCACCTCTTTTTTTGTGAAACAAACACACAGAAATCACTCTGAAATAACTTTGTGGTCAGGACAATCAGGTGAGACAGAAGAGGCTCGTGTTCAAATCCGTAATTCACCTCATTTAAAGTGTCCCATTTATTATGGCCACTTACCTCATGAACCCTTTGTCAGAGTTTCCATGCCTAAGCTAAGAAACCATTCCCCTCCAAAAGAGGAAAAATGTGGTTGAAACTGCTGTTCTGACTGTCATTTTATGACAAAAATACTTTAAGACAGCTTTAACCTAGATGTTTATTTTTCTTGGTATGACACCCTATATAACCATGGTATTTTATAGATACCTTCAAGCAAGGATCTGAATTTAGCACTAAAATGTTGTTTTAGAGGAACTCATGCCAAATGCTTTTCATCTCATTATGCTCATTTGAAATAACGGTACTACTTAAAGTAACATCACGCTAGCATAAAATGCAAGAGCTATTTCAAAGCAGCACAATAAACCACTGTTTCATAATGGTCAGTTGCCTCAACCAGCCCTACAAATTCCAAGCAACTCAAGCTCAATTTAATTCCTATTGTACAATTAAAGAGTATACTATACCTTAGGCAGATTAAAATAAATTTTCTACACTTCCAGGTAGAAGTATTTTGATCTTCCGGTTCGAAGATTTTCAACATTTATACATTTTCCACATGAAATGTGTTCCGCATACTATACATCAAACATTATCGCTAGTACTTGCAAAATTATTCCATAATCAGGAAAGACACAGTTCACAATGAAAAAGCATTATAACAGAGACAGAACGTATAAAACCAGTTTCAGTCTGGAAACTTTCAGTTCTGGCCTAACCTATGAAATATTAGACAAATGGCTTCCCCTCTCTTCCTTCCTCTTACAAATTGCTTGCTGTACCTGTGTCATCCCTGGAGGCCAAGGGCTGGCTTTCTCTTTGTATAGTGTGATTTACAGCTGGGATTTCTGAATGCTGCTACAACACAAAATCACTGCAACGGTTCAGAGCTCTGCTCTACCAATCACCCTAATCCCAGTCTTTACTGGTACTTTTTATGGCATCCCTGCTGTTCCATGACAAAAGTCCAGTCAAGAGAACTTGTCCCATCGCTCTGAACATACTGTACACACACACATATATATACATAACATGCCTTTTTCCTTTTAACCCTCAGGTTACATCTCAGACGCTGGCAACAAAGTCTAAACTTGTTCTAATCTCAGCAAAAGGGAACGGTTTTACACCCGCAAAATCATTCCCAAAGTGAAACACCACCTAAAAAGCCACTACTTCAGCACTGCCCGTTTGGTTTTGGTACAAACTACTGACAACGGTGAGTGTGGCCAGGGCTCCATAGCAGAATACACGGAGAATACGAGGCTCAGCAGGAGAACACTCTCACATAAAGATGTGGGAACAGGAGACATGAAACCATGATCTGCCTTAGATTCTGCCCAGAAACAACCCACAGCAGGAGACCCCGGGTGTCTGCAGTCACACTCCCACCCCTGCACTGCTGCTCCAGGGCTGACACTTGTGTTGTGCAGGGTTGACGTTCTCACTTTTCCAGTTGGCACAACAATTTCAAGTTTAAAAGTTTCCCACGGAAAGTTCAGAAGCTCACCATGCAAACACCTAAATTACATTGCCCCCCTCTTCCTGCAACAAACGGGCTGATCCTGGCACGCTGCTCCGTATCTTCTCGGAGGGATGGAAAAGTCATTTTTCTCCAAAGCGAGCCTCTGCGGCCAGCAAGCTCCCAGGGCCAGCAACCCCAGCCCTTTCGAGCCAGGGTTTCTGGTATCCAGCCTCACGTACATCCACAAGCTCCCAGTTGCGAAACCCGGCCCCGGGGAGCCCACCCTCCTGCCTAGCCCGACACGGGGGACACAGGCTCAGCAGCCACCCGAGGAGGTGGAAACAAGCCTGGCACATAGCATTGCTCTGAAACCCCTTCTCTCACCCGTTCGGTAGGCACGCTTCCACAAAACGTTGGGGATTGAACCGCCTGACGCTACCACTGGAAGAAAACGTTTCTCCGAAAATTCCCATCCCGTCGCCCGTTCAGCGCTGCTGGACACCGGCGGGGGTCGCATCAGCCTCCCCGCCCCAAGCCGGGGGGGGGCTCGGGAAGCGCAATGGCACGGCCGTGAAGGGGCTGATTTAAGGAACAGCGCAGATGTGGCAGAGCCCGGGTTAGTTTTCTCACCTCCGCACACAATAAGAGCGGACTGAACCGAGCACCTCCGTGACCCGCTGGGTCGGTCGGTCGGTCTGTCTGTCTGTCTGTCTGTCTCCCTCCCTCCCTCCCTCCCTCTCCACGGGCAGCTCCTACCTCAACCAGGGCAGGACACGGACATAAAGACAGGCAAGAAGGAAAATAAATAAATAAATAAATAAATAAATAAATAGTCACCCCACGCACATACACACAGAGACCACCACCAAACCCCCTCGGCAAAACGCGCCCCCTCAGCAGCCCGCTCCCCCCGCCGGGGGCCCCGGGGGACAGCCCCGTCGCAACCCTCTCCCCAGGGCGGCACTCACCTCGGGGTGGGGGGGGACGGGGACGGGACGCGGCCTCGGCAGCAACCCACGACCGGGGGCGGGGGGCTGGGGCAGGAGGTGGGGGGGCTCGCAGCCGCCTCTCCGCCGGTGCCGGGCAGCCGGCGGCGTGGCCCGGGGCCGCCGCACACTTCCACTTTCTCTCGGGGGGGAGAGTGAGAGTCTGTGTGTGTGTGTGTGTGTGTGTGTGGTGGGGGTCTTTCCCGGCGGTGCGGTGCGCCGAGCGGCGCCGCCTCTGCCTGCCTCCCCCGGCGCTCCTCCTGCCTCTCGCAGACGCCTCCCCGCGATGCGATGCCCAGCTGCCGGCCGGGCCGGGGCTGGGGCGGCTCCCCCGCTACAACCGCTCCGCCCCGGTACCTGCCGGGGTGGTCCAGGGGAGGCACTTCGGCCCGGTTGCCCTCAGCCTTCCCCTGGCATAGCGGGGGATCCCGCATCCCGCATTCCCCCCACCCCGTTCCCGGGCACACCGCCGAGCCCCTCTCGTATCCCTCTGCCTCCCCCTTCAGCAGGCACCCGCCCTGCTGGGGGCTCACCCCGACCCCGCGGGGCACGCCGCCAAGGGATGCGGATGCTGTTACCGCTGTTTTGTTTTTTTTTTTTTTTTGTTTTACGAACTTCATTGTCCGCCCCCTCTCCTCCGGTAAACTGCCCGAAGGAAGGGCTGGGTAGATTGGAATCGCCTAGATGCGGTTCAGCACAACAAAGACCCACTTGATTCCCTGCTGGCACATAATGCCCAACAAAAGGGAAACGCGGGGAATGTCATAATTATCACCCTGTGAGATGGAGGCAAAAACAACATTTCTTACGAGGTTCGTAGTTACGGAATAAATGGCAGCTTGGATGCATCTATTTATGTCCCAGTACTATAAGCAGCTTGCTCACGCCCTGCTGCTTTAGCGCTGTGTTTGCTGGCACTCTAGGCAGAAATCTTGCGAAAAAACCCATAAAGGCAGCAAAGCCACAAGTCTTGGTGACAGAGAAACCTTCTGCCACCTTATCAAGTGGTGAGACTAGCTGTTAAGATATTTTGCCCACAGGTGAGAACCCTGCTTGACTTTCAGCCACAGTACGTATCCATCAATGCACACCAGTGTATCTATTTTTTGGGATTAACTAAAGAGTATAAACACCTACATATCAGATTACCCCTCACTTGGTCTTGAATCGTCCCTGCTTACCTGGTGATAGCACCTGCACCAACTCAGGGCTGGTTGTAAGGTACATAAGCAGCTGCTCCTCATTTAAAGCTCAACTGTGATCCACATGTAAGCAATTCACTTTTGAAATTCACTCAGGCTTTCCAGAGAAGCCCAAGCTGCCAGTCATGGATCTGACCACAACCAGCTCCGTGTGAAGTTTTAGGGGCCCTGTACCCAATGCCTGAACATTTAGTGTCCCTGTAAGCCAAATTAAATACAGGTGGGGTTGGGAGCAGAGCACACTCTTCCCTGTGCCTGGAAGCTGAACCAATACATAGCAGGAGTGAAGGAGCCATGGGGACTGAAGGAACGAAGAACCTAGTCTCTAGCTTTGTGATTGAGGTGCTCAGTCAGGAAATGTGCTCCCGGGATAGTCTTTGTCCTGGTGATGCACACTATAAGGAGCAGAATTGAGACCCTCATTCAGTCTCCTGCAGGTTAAGTGCTTGGATGATGTCTTCTGGTTATTTGACTGTGAATTCTGGCTGCTTTCTGGCCAAACAAGTGTGGGCTATCCTATTTCCTTTTTCTCCAAGCCTCAGCAGGCCTTAGTGCCTCACTGAAGCACTTTCTTAGAAAGTGGATTGAAACTCTCTGGAGCTGAGGAAAGCCTACAATGGCTCTTTGCTTTTTGGGCAAGTGCTCTAAATGATCAGCTGTTATGCAAAAGATAGGTAACTTCCTCCCTGTGCTCTGTAAGCAACTTTCATGCATAAGATCTGTCATTTCCTATTGATTTCTAGTCAGTCCAGAAAGACTGATGTCTCAGGTGTAAAGGATCTCCTAGAAGCCTTGTGTGGTGCCTATTTCTTTCCTTTGACTTCTTAAGTAACATAGACTTTTACCCTAAAGTCGCCTTCCCGGTTGAAGGAACTGTGGACTAGGCATCTAAAATGGAAACGAAGCAATAGCTGTGTAAAGTACCTCAGTTAAGGCACACTAGATCCATATCTCTTTACGATTCATTTTGTTTTTCAAAACTGTGAAGTATGTTAACGGTATCCTATCTGACACATTAGACTATTACTTAAAAGCAACCATTACAAGACAAATAGAAATTGATGTCAGTAGTACTGAGGTAAACCCCATTCTTGCAAACACTGACATCCAAAAGTTTGTTTACAAGGCTAATTGTGTTACAAGTCATTGAGGTGACTCACATGAGACAAAGCATAGAGGAAAATCCCTGCAAGCTGAAAGACTTTCTCAAAAGTGAGAAAGCTGAAAAAGCTACAAAAGAATCAGAACTACGTATCGTGAAATGAACAATCAATTTATTTTTTGTTCTTGGAAGAAGAGAAACAGAAGCACTGGTATGGAAAAAAGCTCCTGTGTCTTCATGCTTGCCAGTGCCTAGGTCACTTAAACACAGCACAGAAATGTTTAGATGCCGGAGAAGGAGACTCCAGCAGTAAATTGGGTTGCTGCTTTCCCTAAGGGTGTACTTTTACAATGCAGCTAAGCTGGTTTTGGACCTACCTGTTGTCCTAAAGGTGGCAGTCCTGCTCCTAATGCTTCCTCTGTTGGTGCAAAATTTGAAGAACATGAAACGTTTTTTCATAGCTGGTTTAGTGGCTTGAACAGGGTTTTGGAGAGTCAGTGCTGGGTAGATGAGAAAGAAGCAGAGCGCGGCTGTAGTGCCAGTGAGAGGAGATGGGGACTGCCCCAGGACTGCAGCAGGCAGCCACTGACTTGATTTAACGCTCTTGTGAAGTTCATCTTCATAGGAAGAGTTCAGAAGAGAGCGTACCTTAAATCAGCTCTTCCTATGTATACTATTCTACTTTGCATGGCATAAACGAACTCTCAGAGAAAGAGAAAGAAAGATTCTGTTACTTCGTGGTTAGGACATACCATCAGGTAGAGGTAAGACCTCACTTCTAGTGCCTGCTTGAAGAATCAGTACTAGCCGCTGGAGCAAGGCATTAAGCCAAGGTCTCCCTATTTCCCCAGCGTCCCCACTCATTCCTCCTGTACCCAATTGTCCAGCCCCAAACTTCAGTGCCGGGGAGAAATACATACCTAGCTCTCAACATGTTGGCACTGATAGCACGTGCAGTGTATATCTGCAGCACAGTGTAGTCTCAGCAGGAGCGCTGGGTCTGTGCTGGTTCCTGTACACAAGCAAGACCTGGTGTCTTTGCAGAGCACTGTGCTGTGTAGGGATACCATCTTCCAGCAGGCAGCTCATATTAAAATATCATCCTAACAATTAATAAAATATTGAATTATTCCACAGAACTGACAATATTTCATTAAAATAACGATATTGTTTCTTGTTCTAAAGCTGATTCTTCCTCTATTAGAAGACCTAAAAGGTCAATTTACCATTATATCCAATGTACATATAGTTTTCATTAGCTTGCTGACATAGAAACGTGTACAACTCAACTTTTGCAAAACCACAAATTAGAAGACAACAAAAAAATTCTCGACCATAAATATCTAAAGTTAGTAATGTTCACTATAGAAATAATTTGGTATTACTCTGGAAAGAAAAAATATTAACTTTGGATAAAACCTTTGTAATGGTGAGCTAAGATCATCTGCATCTACTCAGACGCCAGTATGAGCAGAATGTGACTTAAGTATCATTTCCAATCTGTGTGCAGTCTACCAAGAATGTATTGCATCTCATTCATTCATTCTGTTATTGATAGTTATGAATCTAAGTTGCTATCGCATTTGACACTAACCTGCAAACAAATGATTGCTTCTCCCCCAGAGCATGTCATTATGTATCACTTCAGGGGATGAAATTTTGAATCAGAAGGAATTTGAAATAATTTGGAGTTGTTGTCAGTCGGCTCCTTTCTGTAACCTACTGTTGGTGGGAAATTCTAGGGCAGATCCACCAACTATTTTTACAAGTAAAAGGGTAGAGAGCAGCCATAAGAAGAAATGGAAATTCCCATGGCATGAGCTTTACCAAAATGCCAGGCATACCATTGGAATAGCATGAATACGAACAGCATTCTTCCTTGCTGCTCAGAATTTTCTGCTTGATGGGAAAAGCAACCGAACCTCAGTGGTTGTTTTGAGGCTGCCCTCCTAGGTTCAAGTAGATCAACTTCCACTTTTTCACCTTTTTTAAATGGAGTAATATTTTCTCCAGATCAGTTCAAACTAAAGATCACACTAACCCTACACTTTCCTCAGGATGCGTTCCACTTGTGTATTTCTTGTAGACAAAGTTTTTCTTTAGAAATGTAATTTCAGCTCTGTACCTTGGAGAGATATGGGCATGACATTGTCTCTTCTTGTCCCATGCAGCTACGACACATGCTACATAGATCTGTTAGATGCTTTTTAACAGAATATGCATTTGTGGAAGAAAAACTTCTGTAGTTTGACAGCTAAAAGCTTAGGTAGGAGGTGTGAATCACTGCCTGAAAGCTGGGAGACACTTTGTTCATGCGAATTGCATGGGGTGAAGTGAGGACAGTAAAAGGTTTCTAGACAGCCAGAACTCCAGTGATCTCAGAAAGGAAAAGCGGGGAAGCTGGGTAACAGAAGATTGGAGTCACGGGAAGGGAGAGGGTGAATTTTTAATCATGCCAAACATAGGTAGTTTTCTAACTTTGAAGGCTTTCCAGTGTTGCTGCATAGACACAAATGGACAGGTTATGTCAAGTAAAATAAACTGACAGATGATAAGCAAATAACCTACTATAGCTACGGACATGGTACGTGATGCAAAAATATGAATTAAGTGAAGAGAAGAAAGTGACCTAGACTATACACATCAGAGAATTGCTCTCTGTTGCTTGCTGTAGAATACCCACATTAAATACCATTATTTTTAAAGGAGAGGTCATGCAGTATCACAGAAACATCAGGAAAAGATAAAAGGGAACACAGATAGGGAAAGGGAAAGGCAAAGGAGTTGTCCTTTCAGAACGGAAACCATCTTTATTTATACATAGCCAATACACAGCGGCCTGACTTTCTTCTAGGGAATAAATGTCTTTGCTGAAGTTTTCCACCAAGGTTAATGAAACATTATGAAAGTTAGTCAAGGAGAAAAATTTTGTATCCATTCAAGTGTGTATGAATTTCACAGTATTTTTGTGTCTGTCACTTCAAATTATACTCATCGACGTTTATTTGTTTTTCAGATAAGACAATGGCCTGACCAGATTTCTTTCTTTCTCTCTCCAGCTGTATTAGCTAAATTCATCAATAAGGACTTGTTTTCTTGTTAAAATTTCTATATCCTAACCTGGACACTCATATATCATTTTCTGTTCTGGCAATGAACTAATTACAGTATGGGGTATGACATTTTAATACTGGCATAAGCAAGACGAATTAAAAAGAAAGTGTCAAAAATTTATCTCGTGCCATATTCAAAGGTTTACTTTGAATCCATAGTGCAAAGCACAGCGCAAAAACACATAGTACTTTTGTACTATGGATTTTCTATGTATCTAGATCCACTCTGCAGAGCAGACCAGATGCTAAGCTTGGGCAAATTGACAAAGCCATTGATTTCTATTCATGGGTTTGCATTAATCAAGGTCCATAGTATTTTAATATGCCACATATCTTCTTGACAATTAGTTTGGGGAAGTACAAGATTGGAAATACTGGAGCAGCTACCAGCCTCTGAATAGCGCCACTGCTGATATGAATTTATGACTCCATAAGGGCCTATCACAACAATAAGACTACGAATTGTTGATGTGTTAATCAAGGACTGGGTTACCAAGAGCTTCAGCTGCTTGGTTATAGCTGCGTTTTAAATATTGAATTTGGTGCCATCGGCTTTTACAGAGGGAAATATGTTACGCTGGCAGGTGTAATCACTCAGAAAACTTACATTTAGGCATTCTATAGGCTTATGCCCAAAACACTAATTTCAGACAAGTGTTCCATAGATTCTTACCATTTTCATCACTACGTGAGTGATTTACATACTGGGGTGAGGTGCACAATATTATTTGGTTTTAAGGTTGAAAAACATTAGGTTCCTGACTGTTGTGGAAATGCAACAAAATGTAAGGGAAATGTATCCACATCTATTCTATTCTATGATTTAGCTTTAGTTCAATTACAGTGTGGCTCCATTTATTTTAATTTCTTAGTGAATCATTTTTAAAAATTGGTATTTTGAGAGGAACTTTATTCATTGGAACCCAAACCAGTTCCTTAATGCTGCCAGTTCAAACCCACATTTTGTCAGGAAAGGCTTTCTCAAGAGAAGGGCATGCAACAATGCAATCGGTGAATTTTGGTAAACAATAATGTGCATGTCCTTACCCTACCAGAGCTGCTAAATGGACAGTGTATCTGCTTAAAACAAGAGGATTTATTCCTCACTACTCCAATGAGGATTAACCCCTAGCCTGAATAAGGCAGACTCACAAACTGAGTATGTGTTTCTGACACACCAAGCAAATGTTCCATGTACTTTTTGTTCTTTGTGGGTCAGCCAGCTAATCTTTTACTTCACTGCTCCCAATCTTTCCAAAGGTTTTATTTACAACCTCGTGAGAAAAAGAAGTGTTTCTAGTGTCTCAAGAAGTCTGTAGGATGGAATTTTGATTTCTCGGGCCTCTCAGAAATGCTGAATCTTTAAAAATGTGTTCATGATATTCCTGGTTTTATGTCCTTTCATCAGTATAATGCAGGTTATAAATGCTTTCAGACAAAAAAGTCGTGATCCTAATTTATAAAAATTTAACTCTGATCCCACTTGCCACAGAAGTTTCCGTTTTATTACTAATAAGTATATTATTTTGTAATGAAAATATCATGCTGTGTTACAGACATGAGCCCTAATCAAGCAGCTTACTCAGCAAAAGGAATCTATCTGAAACCATCGGCTGTATCTATGCTCTCCTGCTACATGGCATGTAGCAGCACTCTACAAGTCACATTCCTGAAATGTTTACATTGCTTAGTTTGAGGCTTTTTCTGGGCCACGCTTTTGGAAAAACATGGGGCAAATGCCAAAAATATATAACCCTTACAGTGCTCTTACATAGTCCGGGCAAACCACATCACTACTGTGCCCCAAGTACTCCAGCACAGACTCCCCAAAAGCCATTTTCAATGACTGTTCTGAGCTAGTGATAGCTGAGTGGACCAGCTGGAGAAAACTGAATCAGGGTCCATGAAACAAAACTAAAATGGGGAAAAAGTTGTGGTAATCTCGGCAAGAGATGTATGAGGTGTAGCTGTGAGGTATTTCAGAAGAACTTGACACCTTGTGCATGATCACAAGTGAAGGTGGAGGAGAACAGAGGGGAGCAGGAGGAAGAAAGAGAGGGGTGGGGGACAAAAAGAGTTTTGTCCCTGAAGATATCTCCAGAGAAGGTGATGATGGTTAACTGTCCTATATCTCTATGTAACCTTAGGCCTACCCTCATCATCTTGGATGAACAGATGAGGACCTCATTATTCAGGGCCACAGCATCAACCCTGCCAAATCCCACTTCCACAAACAACCCATGTACTACAGAGTCACACCTGAGCTAAGTGCCTTTGGTCATGAGCGATATTCCTCCACTCCACAGGAAAATCAGCTTGGCTGTCTCCACTGGTTGTTGATCAATATCCATTCAGGAGACTGCCTAAACTTTGCCCATAGTTTAAGCAATAGCTCAATATCTGCCGGGTATTCACAGTTTGGTAGTAGGCTGAAACTGGCTTTGCAAGAGCTTCATGGAGGTATTGAAATGGATTGGAATGGAATGGATAGAATTATTATATCCAGCAAAAAAAATAATTGATCTTCTGGATCCAGTGTCCTTTGGATTGCACTAAAGGACTGGGAACGAAGGTGTTTCTTGTAGAAATTTCATAGGCTGATCTACCTATGCCATAGCCTTAGGAAGGTATTCAGTTACATCTAGTCTGAATAGACTGAGTGATTCTCAGTAGTGACAGGCATCATTTAGTCAAATGAATCTCACCTGAAGTGTCCATTTTGTTTAGGAAAAGCAAACTATTTTTTTTAATAGAGAGCTAGCCCAAGTTTTGTCCAAACATGAAAGATAAATTTGACTTAATTTCTGATAAATACAGGGTTTTAAAATTAATTGAAAGCTTCTTTCAAAGATAAATGGATTGTTAACCACTTTTACACTCATTAGGACAAAATGGAACAAGGGTGAATTGCACATTTTTCTGGCAAGTTTTGGTTCCTGAAATTCTCTGGCTATCACTAGCAAAACTGATATTTTATCTGTCATCTTGGACAAGGGAATGCTTTTTTAACTTCAATTTTTACAATAAAAATACAAATAGCACATATTCTTGTTTGAATTCACATTTCAGAACAGCAAAGTTTAAACACAGAGAACTAACAAATTCCTCAGATGATTTAACCAACCAGTTAGGCATGATAAAACATGACCTTTCCATTAGTTTTACTAGATCTCTGACTTCGCAGGCAGCAAAATAGTCCCTGTTCGAACATCTTAGTAGTGGAATTAAAACTGTAGTGGCAGTGCTTGGAAGGTCACACATTGATTTAATTATACTTTTATACATGTACAAAATTCAGTGCTTGTTTTTAAAGCATTCATTACAGGTAGATAAAGATGGATACTATACTTCAGTGTGGCAGTGTTGAAATTTAAATGATTCAAATTAAATTACCTGAATTTACAAATTTAGGAGGAGTTATTGGAATCAGCAAAGAAAATATTAGTGAAAAAATATGAAGACTTGTTGTCATTTTAGCTCAACAGTCTAATGACTACCTTCGCTATATACAGGGACCAAGCAAACATTGATTTTACCAGTAACATTCATTGCAGATTCCAATGCCACAGCTCAGGTTTTCATGATCCCTTCAACTAAAGATGTCTTTACTAGCAGGTAACAAATACAGGGTTTAGACTGACCCAGCTTGTCTTGTGCACCATTATCTCAATTTCCTTTAAATAAAATGTAGAAGCTTTTGGCACTGTGTTTCCAATCCTCTGCTTATTATGACAGCCTTGACAAAATCACCCAGGACCAGACATCTATTGCACTTCCCCTTGCACCAGCAGAGGAGAGAGTGTCCATCTGAGGTTACACAGCATGCAGACAATAATACGAATGAGCCTTCCCATTCATCTCAGTGAGATGCTATTTCATGATGCCATCATTATTATTTCAATGAAAAAGTTCTGCGACATTAATTTGATTATAGGTAGTTATGCAACTTGTTGTAGTGCCTTGCTCCAGTTTTTGATGAGTTTTGCCTAGGGAAGACCAGATAAGTCTTTCTCCTACCTAAGAACTGAGCATTAAGCAACCGATGAAGCATGTGAGTCTCATCCAAGATGAAAATGATTGTAGGGAGCTCAGAAGTTATGTTCAAGCTCTGTGAGTCAGAAGTTAGCCCAAACAGTATGGTGACATATTGAATGTCTTCACTGTCTCCTAAAAGGAGGATTTATTATATACAGAATGTAATTTGTGTGTGTGTAGCTTTGAGAATGCTACCTCCTTCAAAGTTAGATTCTGAAGCAAACTTCATGTGTTAATGTGCTTTTGAGAATTTTCTTTTGAAATAACTTCAGTATAGCTTTTTTAATTCTACAGCAAGAGATTCTTGGCATCCTTGACCCTAACTGAAGAATCTGAGCTAGTGAGTTCTCCGCTTCAGACGTAGGATGGAAACTCAGAGCAGAAGTATATGGAATAAAATCAGAGAATAAAGCCGGTGAAAGAGTAATGTGCCAACAGGTGAGAAATAAGTATTTTAAATGGCAGTCTATGCCTTCTAGAAACCCCACATCTATTTCAGTAAAGCTTTCTTTGATCACAGGAAATTTGTTAGACCTGATGACTGGTGTTCCAGGACTGACAGGTTTCTTAAGAAAAGATCAGTATGTGAAACAAGGGATATGGAATATAGAAGTTACTTAGCTACTTTGAAAAAATTGAGTCAGAAGTAGTCTGTGTTACTCTTTGCACTCCGGTATAATACTCTACTCTTTTTAATGCCAGCTTGCACAAATAGCAATAGGAATGAAGCTAGTTATGGTAAAACAGAAAGACATTAGCTGAGTAAAAAAATGTGTGGAAAATGACAAGTTTAGGTGTCTACATTTGGACACCTCTCTCTATAAATAAATGAGAAAATAAGTCTGTGTTTAGCTAGGAATTTTAAAAGGCTCAGTCAAAGTATGGGAGGGGTATGTCTTGGAATAAGGTCCATAGCCTTAATTCCTTTTTTATTGCAATCTATTGGAATGAGTTGTGAAGCACCACAATCCCCCAGTTTAGATGTAAACTCAAGCACAAAGAGGAAACAAGATTCTCAGCTTTCAAGAGGAGTAAACTATCAAGCTCTAAGTTTACACAAAGGCCTAATTAGGACACCCTGGTTTGTAGGCTATGTCCAGTAGTGACACCATAATATGCTGTCTGGATTGTTTAGAACATGGACTAAAATATCTGCTTCTTTTAAGTCTGACTAAGGGTTGATACCAGCAAATCTAGTCATAAAGACAAAGAACCAGAAAATGTTATACAGACCTAAAGAGAAAAGTACAGCAACATTTATACACCTTTCAGTAAGTCTATGCTGAATGGGATTTTTGTTGAATCCAGTGGAACCAATCTCCAGCACGTTCATTTCCATGCCACCCTTGTGTCCCCTTCTTGTAGTCATAGAATCATAGAATCTTTTAGGTTGGAAAAGACCTTTAAGATCATCAAGTCCAACCATTAATCTAGCACTGCCAAATCCACCACTAAACCACCTCCCTCAGCACCGCATCTACACATCTTTTAAATACCTCCAGGGATGGTGACTCAACCACTTCCCTGGGTAGCCTGTTCCAATGTTTGATTACCCTTTCGGTGAAGAAATTTTCCCTAATATCCAATCTAAACATCCCCTGGTGCAACTTGAGGCCATTTTCTCTTGTCCTATCGCTTGTTACTTGGGAGAAGAGACCAACACCTGCCTCGCTACAACCTCCTTTCAGGTAGTTGTAGAGAGCTATAAGGTCTCCCCTCAGCCTCCTTTTCTCCAAGTTAAACAACCCCAGTTCACTCAGCCTCTACTCATAAGACTTCTTTAAACTCCTTTGTTGCCCTTCTCTGGACATGCTCCAGAATCTCAATGTCTTTCTTGTAGTGAGGGGCCCAAAACTGAACAGAGTCTTGGAGGTGGGGCCTCAGCAGTGCTGCATACAGGGAGACGATCACTTCCCTAGTCCTGTTCACCACACTATTCCTGATACAATGCAGGGTGCTGTTGGCCTTCTTGGCCACCTGGGCACACTGCTGGCTCATATTCAGCTGACTGTTGACCAACACCCCCAGGTCCTTTTCTGCCAGGCAGCTTAACAGCCACACCTCTGCAAGCCTGTAGCACTGCATGGGGTTGTTGTGACCCAAGTGCAGGACGCGGCACTTGGCCTTGTTGAACCTCATACCATTGGCCTCAGCCCATCGGTTCAGTCTGTCCAGATCCCTCTGCAGGGCCAGCCTACCCTCAAGCAGATCAACACTTCCTCCCAACTTGCTGTCATCTGCAAACTTACTGAGCATGCACTCGATCCCCTTGTCCAGATCACTGATAAAGATATTAAACAGAACAGGCCACAATACCGAGCCCTGGGGAACACCACTTCTGACCGGCTGCCAACTGGATTTAGCTCCATTCACCACAACTCTTTAGGCCTGGCCATCCAGCCAGTTTTTCACCCAGAGAAGCATACACCTGTTGAAGCCATTGTCCTTAACAGCCGAAGCCAGATTATGTTCTAGTTGGGCTTTGGCCCTTCTAATTTTCTCTCTACACAGCCTCACAACATGTTTGCAGTCCTTGTGAGTGGTCTACCCTTTCTTCCAAAGGCCATAAACTCTCCTTTTTTCCCTAAGTTGTAAACATAGCGCTGTGTTCAGCCAGGATGGTCTTTTCCCTGACAACTCATTTTCTGGCCCATGGGGATGGCCTGCTCCTGCGTCTTTAAGACTTCGTTTTTGAAGAACGTCCAGCCTTCCTGGACTCCTTTGCCCTTCAGGACTGCCTCCCAAGGGACTCTGTCAACCAGGTTCCTGAATAAAGCAAAGTCTGCCCTCTAGAAGTCCAAGGTAGCAGCTCTGTTCAGTCACCTCCTTGCTTCTCCAAGAATCAAACTCTATCATTTCATGATCACTATGCCCAAGACAGCCTCCAGCCATCACATCCCCCACAAGTCCTTCTCTGTTCACAAAGAGCAAGTCTAGCAGGGTACCTTCCCTAGCTGGCTCCCTCACCTGCTGTGTCAGGAAGTTATCTTCCACACACTCCAGGAAGCTTCCAGACTGTGTCTCCTCTGCTGTGTTGTATTTCCAGCAGACATCTGGCAAGTTGAAGTGTGCCACAAAAACAAGGGCTAGCTATTGTGAGATTTCTCCTGCCTGCTTATAGAATATTTCATCTGCTTCTTCATCCTTGTTGGGTGGTCTATAACAGACTCTCACCATGATATCTGCCTTGTTGGTCTTTCCCCCGATTCTTACCCATAAACACTCAACCCTATCCTCACCATCATTAAGTTCTAGACATTCATAACGCTCCCTAACATACAGGGCCACCCCATCACCTCTCCTTCCTTGCCTGTCCCTTCTGAAGAGTTTATAGCCATCTATTGCAGCACTCCAGTCGTGCCAGTCATCCCACCATGTTTCCATGATGGCAACTACATCATAGTTTTCCTGCTGCACAATGGCTTCCAGCTCCTCCTGTTTGCTGCCCATGCTGTGTGAGTTAGTGTAGATGCACCTCAGTTAGGCTATTGATCCCGCCACCTTTTTGGAGAAGAACCCCTAATTCCTATGTAACCATTCTCAGGTGCTTCCATGGTTTTTAACACATCAGTAACCCTTGCGTCTTTGCTGCCGCATGGCTCTCCATCCCCTACCTCCACTGGGACTGTTGTCAGTAGTCATACAGCTGCACTCATTGTGGCAAGGAAAGCTTGTTTTTTCTTCTCTGCCACTTCAGGCTTTGACACAGATATTTTTCCTCTCCCTATGTTTGTGTGTAGATAGGTAGGGAAAGGGAAAGGAAAAAAAATCAGGATCAAGTCCTGCTGTCTCCCTGTCCTTGACCTGGAACTGATTAAGGGTCATTTGCCACCACACGCATGCCTCCTACTACTGCATGAGACATGAGGTTCATAGACAATGGAATTATAGAAAGTATCAAGATTTCTATGTTATGTGTAATTCCAGGTAAGATTTGCCTTTTTCTATAGTTTGATCCTGTTCTCACCCCAACAAAAAGCAAATGCCAAATCTTGTGCTAGCACTTTAATAACAGAATGTCTGTAGAACGTGTACAACAGAAATCCCAGTCAAAATTTAGATTTATATAATAGCAGATGTAAAGATACTTAGAGGACAAACAGTTTACATTTTACAATACTAACTATTGATAATGATGAAGAATGAAGTAACTTCATGTGAATAGACAAACAGAAAAAATGGCAAAATTATTTTTCCTTAAATAAGTTTGCCTGTAATGCTGAGATATTAGAGAAAAAAAAAGGGAGTGACAGAGGACTCATGCCTTTACTATTTACTCCAGAACTATACTAGACAAATATGACATTCTAACCTTTTTCTTACCAATACCAAAGAAACTATATACGTATATGTGTATATATCAAATATATGTACCTATATCTCTCCAGGGACCTGGTGAAGTGAAAGGGTTAAATCATGTTTAACCAGAATGTATACTTAGTGTTCTTTATCTCCCTGGAACTTGTTAGCACTTTGAGGACCAATTCACTAGGAATGAATAATACCATGAATGACATCAGCTTCCGCCAACATGCAAGAGGTTACTATGGTAATGGGAAAAGTTTTTCACAGTACAAAACAAGTACCATACTTGATATATTAGCCAGCCAAAGAAAGCAGTCACATATAAACTACAGCATCTTTCTAATGAATAGCCATTTATGCAGCGTGCATGTTAGCAATTCTGCTGAGTTCCTCTGAACATCAAACTGTTGGCAGTTATATTGAAAAACTTGGCAGATTTACAAAAGTGTTAACATTTTGTTTGCAGCAGCTTGTTTTTTTTTTTCTCTTGGAGCCCATATCTTCAGCATATTCACAGAGTCTTTAGCCAATGCCAACCGGGAAGGTCTCTGGTGTGAGCTTAAATGTACTGTATATGCACACTGAGAAGGCAGGATGTCCAAGCCATGCAAGTGACTCAAAATAGACTCTTTTTTTTTTTTTTATTTGTGGCAGAAGAACAGATGGCTTCTTTGTTAGGCGATGCTTTCTTTTTTATTTGCTCACCACCTTTTCCATAATAGTTTAATCCACAAAACAATGCAGCATATTTACTACAATGCAAAAGCCAGAAAATCTTGAAACCTTCAAATCATATCAGTGCACATATAGATGTGTTTATTTCTTTACTGGATCAAAGCCAGCACCAAACCAAACCACGTTAATATCCTCTTGTGACAAAAAAAATGTTAAACCCACAAATCATTCAAAAACGAGGCAAGATGTTATTTTCTTGCTCCTTCCACTTCTCAAAAGAAAAATAGTGACTTGTTATTTTGGATGTGGTCCTATCAACTCTTCTTTCTTTGTTGCAGAGGATGCTGAGAGATGGGGGAAAGAGGAAATCTGAGAGCAGTTACAGACCATTGATTCTAAGAGGCTGCTGGCAGGTAACTCTGGGGTTTGCTACTGATGTAGATTATTGTAAACCTTATGCCAGAGGACTTGGGTAACAACTGAAGAGACCTTCTTTACGGCACTTCTATGCTTCTTCACTGCATTTCCATTGCCAAGGGTGAAGGAGCGAATAGAAAGCAAAGGAATATCTTTAGAGTGAATGAACTTTCATGCAATAAAACATTCCTGCATTCGAGAAAAAAGGAGTAACTGTTCTTGGATTCTGTCTTTTCCCACCTATGCCACATTTTGGCTGTAGAAGCTGCCAAATATGTATATTTAAAATGCTGCCAAGATTAAACTTCACTTCCCAAGTCTCTGTGTATGATCATCCCATCATTCAGCCTGCCATTGTTTTCATAGGCATGAAAGATTATTCTAATTCCACATCTGCATTTCTCATCAACTTTTCAAGTAAGATTTTAAAATGTATTTTAAATGTAAAACACCATTGATCTGTTGATTTCTTTTGGTATAAATGAATGTCTTCCTAATGTCAGAATCAGAAGAATGTTTCCTATTCTAAAATTTGAATCCTGTCAGCTCTGTATTTTCTGCTATGGAATTTTCCAAGGCACAATCTATACCAGATATCTGAACTACATATTTTGAGAAAATTGTTTTGGTAATGTTTTCACAATTTAGTTTCTTCTCTGTTGTCTCATCTTTTACGATGTTAGTTGATATGTTGATTGTGATTTTTTTGTTTGTTTGTTTCAAATATTGGCAAAAGTGTAAACAAAAGGTGGAAAAACAGAAAAAACTTTTCCTATTTGTTTGAAATCCTGTTCCTATTTTTTGCTTCTTAGCTGAGCCTCTTCTAACTACTGAAATTAACAGCATATTGCGCAGACAATGTTCACTCTCAGAGTGATAAGACCTATGTTTATAGCTGATGCCAAGGCATGGTATGCAGAGAGGCTCTTGCTTATACTTATTGCTATAACACCCAGGGGCAGCAAACTTTGTTATTTGCCCCATTGGAGGGTCAAAAGTGGAAAAGCGCAGCGGGGTCCCACCTGCAGGGAGGAGCAGACAGGGCAGGTGACCCAAAACTGACCAACAGGGTATTCCATCCCATCTGCCTCATGCTCAGTAGAAAAGCTGAGGGATAAAAGGGTCATCTCTCTCTCTCTTTCTTCAGTGGCCGACATCTGAGGAGGACTCTGTCTGTTCATCTGCCTTTGATCCCGATCCTGATCCTGAATGCGCGTCTGGAATCCAGTTCCCATCTGTCACTGAGTCCAGCCTGGGACTGCCCCAGTGCCAGCCGGTGTCGTGATTGTCATCCTGGGAGCTTGATATGGTTTTGTATACTTTTCATTATTTCCTTTTATTTTATTATTAATATTTCATTAAAGTAGTTTAGTTCCTTCTAAACTCATAAGTCTTTTTTTCCCTCCTCTGCCTCTCTCTTAAAAAAGGGGTAGGGGGGAGCATCTGTCAGTCCCATCTGGGGTCCCCCACATCCCCAGTAGCTGATTTGGCCTAAACCACGACATACAGCTTTGCTTTATCATTTCTAAGACATTTCACACTTAATTGCCATTCTGTAAGTGCAAAGCTGTGACAGTTCAGAGAACAGATATCCAGTCTTTGGAAACGGAGGAGACAGCAGCACAGGTTATGCATGCTGGCTGAGTCTTGCAGCCTGACTGGTCTCAATGGACTGGGACGATGCTGGGGGCAGAGCACAGCCCGTTTTCCAGGGCACGAGTGGTCTCCGTTATGTTCATAGAACACTTGTGTTGATAGCACACCCATTTTTAGGCACTGCAATGAAAATCACAGATGATCATTTGGGAAGTGCTTTTCCATACAGCTCATGCAACTTACCTGCATTTTGACAAATCTTCTTTTTGTCAGACCTTTTGAGTCTCAGGCAGGAGAAAAACCAGGTTTCTACTTTGTAGCAAGTTTTTTAATGCTCCTGTTCTAATACATTCTATCTCAAAAACGGCAATAGCTTCCATTAAAGAAAAAAAATCCACAACAACAGTGCTCTTTAAAGTACCGCCACCAATATTCCTGAGAGGACTTAATCTGCCCTTTTATGAAATGGAGCTTGTTAGGTCTGGGCTCTTAAAGGTGTTTAGATAGCCATCTTCTTTTAAGTGTACAGTGGCCTTAGTACTGATATTCAGCGGCTGCCCCACAGGCACCTAACTAACTAGGAGGACTTAGACCCCTTTCAAACTATTCACCACCTACATTGTTCATTGAGGTTATTTCCTTCCCTTGGATGTACAGGGAAGCAGCACCTAACAACAGCCCTGGGGAGCAGGCATCAAACACTCCTTCTATGTCATAAATGTTCTCCTGGTTGTGATGTTAGGAAGCTGGAGCAGATGAACTGACCACAACCTTGGATCTACAAATTCTTCACACAGACTTCAATTTCAGTGCGATCTCTGTTGAGTTGCAAGCTGCATTTTATAGACACGACAAAATCAAGACACAGAATTTTATGGTCTGCTTCACAAGTTTCAGTAGGTTAAGTAAAAGATTTGAATAGTGATGAATAGAGTACCTGGCACTGAAAATAATACTGTTGCCACACAGTATTATGAAAGATAAGTTATTTTATCATTTTCTTATTCTTCAAAGAATGTTGAAAACAATTTTAGTTTCACTTGGCAGCAATTTGATTTTTTTTGTTGTATTATACAGAAAGAAACAAAACTGACCAAAAATAGTAACTCAAGCTTAAAGAGTGTTCCAATGAAGAATACAAAGAAGAATTCCTCACACTCCATCATTCTTCCCTGCCGTGCTGGTTATTTATCATCAGCACTATTTGCAATAGCTAGTTTTCTGGCTTAAAGCCTAAAATGCAATTTTTCCTTCTTTGTTTAAAATTAAAGATGAACCTGATTTTTTTTTTTTTTTTTTCAGATTTATCTGAGTTGGGTCTACTGCAAAAATGAAGGTGTCTCAGATTTTCTACATCCCATGGCTTAGGACTGTTACAGTTTAACAAAAAATCGTACAGATAGCTGCATTTTTTAAAAACGTATTGAAATACTGTCTGATATATAGACAGTTGTAATTATACTACCAAGAGCTACCATAACATTTTATAGCATTTAACAAGACAAGTTCAAAACAGCATGACTCTACCTCTACTTTAACAGAATGCAAATGAATGAGCAGAGGAAGTAATAGTATCAAATACCACATCATTTTTGCTTGTTCTCTCATCAGCTTTGCCAACATGAATTATTTATGTTGGCTGAGCAAGTAGAATCAGTCTCATTCACAGCCACGCACAGGTGACAAAATGTAACGGTGATAATGATGATAATCTCTTATTGCCCTCAGTTATTTTTCTACTACTCCCAGTTATGAACCTGCATTTTTGAGTCTGCTCCTGCTTCATTTTTATAGCATAAGACATCTGGAAAAGTGGCTTAATAGATTTTTTGGGTGCTGGAAATCCTGGGGCAGTTTTGAATCTGGCCTTTTGAGGCCACTACAATTTTCTCATCCCTCAACTCTCTCTCACACCTACCAAAACAGTCCTTTGATGACTGCAGAATTTGATGTTACTTGGCTTGCACACTGCTTTAAGCTAACTAGGGAAGTGATTATCCTAGGCCTGGAATCTCAGAGATGATTTTAAGTAATCTTTGACTCTCCTTACCCTGTTCTAACCATTATCCTTCACCTGCAAGCATTTAATTTACATCTGCTGTTCGGGTGCTTATGGCCCTGCCATTGCACTAAAGACCTCACAGTCACAACACATCCACAACCTATTTCACTCGCGCCTGTTATATTATCTCTGTATCTCACTCCTGCTCACAGTGCCTTTCCACCCTAACCCAAGAAATGCAACTGCACATTTGAGCCATACACACAAATGCATACAGACCTCAGATATTTTCGTCTTGCTTCTGAATCCACTTTTCTACTTGAAGCACTTCACAAATGAGGTGACTTGACATTAGATGAACTGACATTAGATGAACAAGATGTCAGGTAAGTGAACAGCTGAGGAGAAGGAGAGACAACAGACGCTGGCTGTGAAATCTTACAGTATTTCATACAGAGTTTGTGCCTCCAGCAGAAGACAAATCATTGTGTATTAGAGCATCAGAGAGGAAAGCAAAGATGAATGTGGGAATCAGTTTCTGAATGTGTCTTGAGACCAGTGCTTATCTTATAAGTAATGTACAGCAGGCTAGATGGATACACTCTGCAACTGCTAGGCAGAGAGCAGAGCTTTGAATAGACTCCAAAGTGGGAAAGGCTTAATTCTGAAAGGCTGGCACTCGGACGTTCAGCAGAGCAGAGTTTAAAGAAAAGGCAAAAGGTAGACCAAGGAGCAAAAAAGATAAATGAGCAGTGTAGGACGGGTGGTGAGGCAAGAGCTGGAGAAGAAAGATGGCTGGGAAGGAGAAGGGGACCTGCCCTTCTCAGGAACAATCAGGAGTGAAATCCTGGTCTTTCTGTTTGGACTTTTAGTCTGCCTTATTAGTTTTAAAATTGTTATCCTTATACCGCTTCAGGATGCCCCACTGGAAGTGGCCATTCCCAGTCAAAATTTTCAGGAGACCTGTATCTTGTTTGTCTTTTTCCATTCTATTTGAATTTTGAGACATTCTTGACCAGCTTTTTTTTTTAATTATTTGTAGAGTTGCCTTGGGCTGCCAAACATCACCTACAAAACAGGAGCAGTGCGGTGCTGAAGGTTTTAAAGCATGCCTTTTACTAGGGCTGCAGCAAAATGGCAGATTGTTCAGTCAGGAATAAAAAGCAGGTTTAGTAAGCAAATAACAGAGGACTTGCAAGCCACATTCCACATGGCTGACTGAGTGCCAGACTTCGAAACTCTGGCAAAGAGCTTGCTGCCACATGGTACTGTATCTTTGCCCTAGTTTGACTTTTGAATAGGAATTATTTGCCAACTTCCAGGTTATAACGAAACAAGCAGAAGAGCATGCTCATGCTTTAGTATTTGGGATTTAAGCTCAAGCAATAACAGAAAAGCCTAGTCTATGATTCTTTCTTCCCGGGTATAAGAGAGACAGAGAAAGAGAAGGAGAATTGAAAAAACTGACAAAAATGTCCAGAAGGACATAATTCTGGGTATGTCCCTCCTAGCTTATATTTCCAGATAAATCCCTCTGGTTAGCTAGGCTGACCTCCTGATTGGAACTTTTTCAAAAACGGATGTTTCAGTTTACTAGATAAAGCAAAATATGGGAGAAAAATTCAATTCTGACATGACTCTCTCTTTTCTTATTTTTCTACTCATAAAGAGATTTTTAAATTTAATTTGTTGTGAATTTTCCCATTCAAATGAAAGCAAGAATTCTGTGGTTTGAAGCCTCGTTCAGGTTCTGGGACATCCAGCTTCAATACTTCCTTTGGCTGACAGAATTTAAATTTGTATTTGCAATTGAGGATCCAAGCCATTAGACTAATTTTCATTCTTTTTAGGTCAAAACTGCTCTTTTTTTTTTTTTTTTTTTTTCCTCAGAGTGGCTGGTGCTTCAGACTCACAAAATCCCCTTGTTCTGCTGAGCACCTCCAGCTACTGAAGATTGCCTCAGGAATGGCAGTTGTTAGAAATGGAAGGGTTAATGTGGCCTTCCCTTTCATAAAATGATTGAGCTTGACAGCATGGCTCACAAGATCACACGATCTAACCCCAGAAGTTAATCAACCACGTAACTAACTGCTGCCAAGTCCATGCCAGTTAGGATTCCATACATTCATGTCAAGAGGGTATCTGTGTGTTCCCATCTGAAACCTTTTCTTATACATTTACACCTAATTCAGATGAATCTCAGCAATAACACTGGGCTAAAATTAAGGTTAAATTTAAAAAACAGTGTCAACCGTTTCTTAGGAGTTATAGGAGGAGTCTGCCATACACCACAGTTGAAGGAAAGGAAAAGAGGAAGCCAAACTGAACATCTCCCAAAAAGGGGGCAAAACTGACCAGGACAAATTGTTTGTTGAGGATGATTTTTAGCAGCTGGTTCTACTGCCAGAATAGCCTGGGGTACTGCTTGCAAGCACCTTACACTCATAGTGGAACATTTTTATTCTGACATTACACTTCTTAAATTTGTCACAGGGTCATTCTAAGCTCTAGACCTACACAAACCTATACAGACAGTTATCCATGTCTAGCTATAAAAATCCAACATTGCTGTATACTCTGCATAGGTTTCACACGCTTCCTGAGGCATATGCATTCACACAGGAAGGTGCGAAGGGCAAGGATTACAATCTCTTTGTGAAGGTCTGCATGTAAAGAACTAACAACTTGGCTGTGTTGTTAAGGATGTTATAAAACACTGTGCTCGCTACTGCTTCATAGTTGTACAATGTAGTTGAAAAATCCAACAAAGCTGGAAAAAAAACATTGCATGCTTGGGTTGCACAGGCTGGCTTTGCAAGCAGGGCTGTAGACTAAATCTCAAAGTTTGGTTTGCATTCCAGGCTCTGCTACAGGTTTTGTGAGATCAAGTCATTTCACCACTCTGCCTCATGTCTCCATGAGATGTGTAAAAGTTGGAAAATGGAATATTCATTACTGAGCTTCTTTTTTTGTAACACTGCTGAGCACTGCTACTATGTGTATAGCCACTATTATGTGCATGTAAAAGGAATATACTTGTCCTACCAGAACACTAGTGTCTGATTAGACCCTCTGGGGCTACTGCATTCCAAACAATTAATCAGATCCATAGTATCCAAATTGGTCAGGAAGGCTACAGACATTAAAAATGGGAGGTTTTTGGCCTGCAAGCAAGCAGAGGTCAACATGAACTCAGGAGACCTGTCAGCAGGCCACCCATTAACAAGGATTTCACCATTAATTATTTCCTCTCAATACAAGACTGATGCAAGAAATAAAGAGCAGCTAACAGGGTTTAATGAGTTTATTGCATAAATGTAGATAAACTATTTCAGTTTGTGCTGTATTTGCATGTATTTTAAATCATTAAAAAAATAAGTGGAAAGTATCAGAGTTGGAAAAGATAAGGGTATATAGAAAAAGTCATTTAAACATGCATAGGTTTGACAGAATACTAACAGAGATTTAAGACACTGACGCTCCATATTAACATGTCTTCATTATATTAACAGTGCTAAAATGAATAGCTGTGCTATTTGTAGTGGCTTTAACGAAAAAGAATGATCATGTTAGCTCAGTCCTTGTGAATAATGTATGAGGTTGAATTCAACTTATTCACCTCATCTTGCATTCAGTCTAAAACCCCCACAAAATAAAGGGCTATATTTAGCATTAAGTAACAATTTCTTGTTTTAACTTCCATATCATTACTCCTGTGCAGTTAAAGATTGGTTGGAAAATTGCATATAGAGTAGTTTTCCATTTATTAGAATTTTCAGATGCAGTCTCAGTGTCAGATGGAGGCCAGTCTGGGAGTTTTTCTATTTTTCCCATTTAAATCTTTTAGGCACTCAATGCATTTTTAATAGGCCATAGAAGAATCAATTAAATCTTGTTATTTGGACGCATTACAGGGTTATGCTCTTGTGGGTATCTAGCTAGTGTTAATTAACCAAGGAAAAAAGTATTTTGCGCTTTAAAGTGGTGTAAAATGCTATGTTCACAAATTAAGGATCTCACACAGTTTAGAATTGAAAAGACTTATTAATAATAGCAATGCGTTCATGAGTTATGACTTCCAGCTGAAGAAAGTTATGTGAAAAAGAAGACTTCATTATCACCTCTATTTAAATCAACCTATTTTCACCATTTTATTCTCTTAAAGAAAACTATAGTTTATAATCACTTTGAAAACCTTAACTACCTGACACAGTAATGACCTTGAAGACTGGAAGTCACCCACTCTCCCATAGTAGGCAGAAAGGCTCCTGAGGAAAACACCATGAGGCCCTGAGAAATCTTTCTAGCCCTGCTTATACTTGGAAAATCAACCTGCCCCTGTCCCAACTGGGCTGACAATGAAACTGCATCCAAAAGAAAACAGCGAGGATGGACAGTAGTGGAACAGAAGACAGTCAGATCATTTCATTCTGCTGCTGTTTAGAATTTTCCCAATCAACAGGGAAGGGGGGCAACAGCAGAGTCCTGTCATAGGGCAACACTGAGTAAACAGGGCTTGATAGAATGGCTGACAGTCACTTTTGGCTGCAATGAGATTTACCAGTAGTAAAAGACCAGTAAGGCATTTTCATTGCAACCAGGGAGGTACAGGGGGCAGGGGGCGGGGAACAATAAGCAGGGCAAATAGAGCTGAAAGGTGATAAGAACAGACTTAACGAAGGAAAATCAATGGTGATGATAACGGCTATCTGTCCAGCAGAATTGCAGTGTGACATCCTCACTCCCCCCAGTGCTTGGGAACTGCAACTGCCTACTCAATTACGCCTCCTGGAGAGAAACAGGGGGTTTACACTTCTTGTATCAATCTCCTGATGAATGTATTCCAGGCATGGTGCTTTAGATTTCCTGCTTGAAAGTCCCTGCATAGCCAGAGGCTATTTGCCTTAGTCCTGCTATACCAGTGTCTGTCCAGAAAATGAAGATATTATCCCTCTCCCACAGTGGCCATGATGAACAGTATTCTGGTGTTGTAACTTTGGTCACAGGTGTACTGCAGGGCAATGTATGCCTGAAAAGCCAAATGGGAAGGCAGGTAAAACCCAGAGGACAATCTAGGAAAAAGGCACGGTGATCCTTTAAAAGGAGGACAGTTGGTATATAGCTTAATATTTTTTGAAAATATTATAATGATTGATGATGATGTAATTAAATGCTGCACATGATGCATGGTAGCACTCCCTTGACATTGCACCAAGTGACAGTCATTCTCAGTTTTCTGGTGCTATTGTAACGTTTTATGCAATTACTTACTTTGCTTGTTGCTTTAGGCAGGCTGTGTTATATAAAAAATCAGTTCCTTCAAGGCAAAGTTTAAGACAGTGAATAGTTCTTAGCAGTGGAATTTAGTTCAGAAGTTATTCTACCTTTTTTTTTTTTTTTCCTTGAAATTGATATTTGGATTCAGTCTTCAATCACTCATGTTTCTCAGTACAGCCTTTGGTAAGCCGAGGAAACATCCCTTTAGTGAGTACTATCATAAAAGAGCTTCCCTTCATGCTAATATGATTACTTTCTTCTTGCCCTGCTATTATAGAAGAACAACAGTAGTTTCCTGGAACAACTAACATTCATTAAGGGATCCTATCATTCATCAAGCACAACACAAACACAAGAACAAACAGTTTGCTAAGCCAAGCCCTGTATATGGGAACAAATACACGCCCTGTATTTCTAAGGAGATAGAGCACACGTTGTCATGTCTCAATAAGGAACTGGATAAATATTGTAAAATATTGTTTCAGTAGAGCAGATGTTCCGTCCATATTGACACCTACTAACAAACTGAGACCCCCTGGGGCAAGAAACTTTATTTACAATGGGATTGAATTATCTCTGAATGTGCGAACAAAATGCTACCTAAGGCGAAGAATGAGATTACTTTACGTTTTTTAAAAAAACTAAACCAAACCCAAGTACAGACCCACAATTCCCATGTGCTTGAACATCAGTTTCAGAAAACCAGAAACTGTCTACTAGTCGTTAATATATTTTTTATGTTGTGAATAATAAGCTGATTAAGGAAAGAAAAAAAATACAACTTGCAAGCATTTTTAATTTTTTTAAAGCTATTGTTCTTTTTCTAGATAAGCGCACCAAGTCTGATCTCAGCATTTTGTTTTGATTAGCGTACAGACTGTCATCTGAAAAGAAGCTCCAACAGAGGACAAAATAAGGTCTAGCTAACCTAAATGGCACACGTATTTTATTTTATATTAGAGAGCATCACAAAATAGCTCCAGGAGATCTCTCAGGGCTTTTCTAAATGATGATTTCCTAAGAATAGTTACAGTACTGTTATGCTATAATCTGCATTTCAGCCTGCTATCTTTTAAAAAAGGAGTCCTAGAATCACTCTGAAAGATTATTAGCATGAAACTGTTGGGATAGAGAAGATGCAAAATTTTATATCAACTCCACAAGCACAAAGCCTACACTGCTGCTGAATCAGATTTTTGTGGCTTTATGTTCCAAACACACAGATAGCTTACAGATTGTAAACATAAAAACAGTGAAGTATTTTATATAGAGAGGAAGTGATAGGGAGTTCAGGCATTCTTACACCATAAATATAGCACAATTCTTAGTGAGATCTAATTATTAGAAAAAGCAGCAGACAATATACATAAAGTCATCACACTAAAAACAATGAGGTGACAGAAAGGATAAGCTAAATCTCAATCTAGAGAGTCAAAATGATACAGATCCAACATAAAACCCTCTATACATTTTGTTTTTATGAAGTTAATAAAACCTAGAGAAAAATAAAGGACATAAAAATAAATTTTAGAGGCATCAGTTCCCTATTAAAAGATTAAAGTCAGCTCATGTACTGAACATTAATTTATTCTGCTGGAAAGTCTATCCTTGATTCCTATATTCTATACACTAATCTGTTCGTCCTGACGGTGAGCTACCCACAGCTACCACAACAGCTAAGATCATCTGAATTTATTTTTTGCATAGCAGAAAAAAACACAAATTCATGTCTTTCCAGTTAGTAAGTGTGCTATTTATACCTCTTTAATCTTGAATTGGAATTCCTACAAGAGTTCAAACACAAGGCAGAAACTGTCTTTATAGAAAAAACTCGCCAGAAGCTGTATTAATAAGCATTTTGGCATATTAGAGTCTACATTAAGAGCATTTATGCCATTCAAACAATCTCACTAGCATCAAGCCTTTGGCTGTCAAAGAAAAAGATCCTGCGTACAGCAGATAAGCTCCACCAAGGCCCTTATTTGTAAACATAGTACAGCTGCCAAGTGCCTCAGAATACTCTTAAGTTACCTGATCACGTAGTTGGGAGCAGACTGTAGAACAGACTTTGTCAGCTTGCAAACAGAACGCGTGTCTCCCGATCTGCAACAGATCTTTCAAGTATTAAAAATGGGTAAAGATAAGGTGCTATTCAAATCCTGCAGATGTCACATAACACATTTACTGTTTTACAACTTATAAAGCCAAATTACTGCTCAGGGCAGCAGCTTTCTTCCTCCCTCCCCTGCCCGCTTCTGTCTTTCATTTTAGACTATACATTATTAATCAGGTAAAGTTGCTTTTTCCTCCCTTTGTATTTTTTTTAAAGAAATTAAATAAATCTGAACTTTGTCAACTGTGATACTGGAGAAACTCATTCTTGCCATTCACGTTTTTTCTGCCAAACTCAAAAAATACGGAATACAGGTAAACTGAAGGAGAAATAAAAGTTTAAAAAAATTATTCAACACTTTTTCTCTGTAAAAAAGGATGAGATACTAAGGAAAAGTGGACTAACTGCCAGGGACTTTCTGGAAGTCAGAGAGGCAACGTATTTTGGTAACATGAATTAATGTATTTTTGTCTGTAAAAATGTGTATATTAGGAAGTAGTATGTACTGACAATCAGGACGCTGGAGTTCTAGATTAAGACCTACCATTAATAAAAAGAGTGATAGAGCTACCAATAACTTCAGGAGGAAAGATTTTCACTATAATTTTACTATTCATAGCTCTATCACTGGCTGGTCAGATAACTACTAATATCACTTTCCCTGTACTTCAGTTTCTCTTCTTCATCAGAAAAAGAGTACAAATTCCAGTAAATGCATTCCCTGAAGGAATCTCATTTTCAGTGACTTTTTTCTTTCAAGTGTGACAGCAAATTTCACATCTTCAGTGCGTGTGACCACGTTTTCACACTAAGCCTTTGCAAACTGCCCTCAGCAGGTGTCAGTGTGAGGCGTTCTGCTCCCGCACTCTCAAGCGCCAACTGCGCTGCCTCTCTAGGCACATTTTTCTTTTGCCAACAGTGCAGTACGTCATCTTGAAAGCTGTGCAAAGTGTTTGTGAGAGGGACAGGCCCAGCGAAGAACCACTAATTACATGATCTAATGCCAAAATCTGTCAATATGGTTTTAAACTGTGGTTGAAAATGGGTAAATGACTAAATAAATGTATGTGTTGTTTTTAACATAGCTTTGTATGTCTTCAGAGTATAGTAAACAACACAAATATTGTGTTCCAGGGAAAAACTGTCATCTCTATCTGTGGTGGGTTCACCATAGCCAAGACCCACCCAGCCTTTTGCTCCTCCCTTCTCCCACAGGATGGGGAGAAGACAGAAGAAAGGAAAGAAGATTCGTGGTTCGTCTTAGTGACAGTTGGATAGGCAAAGCAACAGCTGCACATTTAAGCCAAGCAAAATAAGGAATCCGTTCTCTGCTTCCCATCAGCAGACAGATGTCCAGCCACTTTCTGGCAAGCAGAGCCTCAACATGCATAACGCTTGCTTGGGAAGACAAACACCACTACCATGAACATCCTCCCATCTTCCTCCTTGCCCTGAGCTATTCTTGCTGAGGCACGAAGTCACATGGTATGGAGTATCCCTTTGGTCAGTTTGGGTTCACCATCCCGGTGATGTCCCCTGCCAGCATTTTGCCACCTCCAGCCTGTGGGCCTTTGGGCAGGGGACTGGAGAGGAAGCCTTGGTGCTGTGCAAGCACTGCTCAGCAATAGCCAAAACCCTGCTCAGCAATACCCAACATTATTTTAGCCCCAAATGCAAAGCACAGCAGCATAGGCGCTGCTAGGAAGAAAGTTAACTCCACCCCAGCCAGACCCGTTGCAATCTCCACTCCTTATTCCATACCATTCATGTCATGCTCAGTCCCGTGTTGTCTGATACATCTAAGTATCTCCTGACCATCTCATTCCTATATTGTTTCATTTCTGTACCCTACTCAAACTTTTCCACTCACTTAACTAGCCCAGACTGCATGGCAATATTTGATCCTTATAAACCACACTTTTCTTTTTCCTTTCCATTCTATTTCTCATTTTTGAAATGCCCTCTTACCTACACTTACAACTTGTACTACATACTTCAAAAGTCTTTACATCCAACAGTCAGGTTTACACATCCTTGTTAACCACTATTCCCTGTCCCTTGACATATACACATCCTTATCCCATGCTATGATGTTACTCCCTCATTTCATGCCCCACACCCAATGACCATAACAACAGTCAATGACTTGGGCCCCGTCTGTCAAGAAGGTCACTCAGAAGAGGAGAAGCAGTGTGTTGGATTGTTGGATGACAAGATGAGCTTGGTTTGGATCGCTGCCTCAGCCATGGTGTCCTCAGATGTAGAAGCCCTCCTTTCCCTGCTCCCGTGATGATGCTGAAGAGAGCTTCAATAGGCAGAGGAGCTGCTGGGTCTCATTGGGGTATGCAAGGCACCCTTCTGTCCAGTCACACACCAATTCAGCAAGATTACTTGAATAAGCAGGGACATTCCAATAGGTTTTACTCCCCACCACTGGCATCAAAGTTTTGTCTCTTCCTTCTGCCCGCAAAAGTGAGTAGGCTGGGGATGGCAAGAGGCTGGCAGAGGACACTACCTGGATGGCAGACCCAAATTGACCAAAGGGATATTCCATACAATGTGATGTTGTGCTCAGCAAGAAAACCTCAGGGCAAGGAGGAGGAAGAGGGACATTTTGCAATGTCGTGGAAGGAGTGAAAGAAGGTAATTGGCATGACAAAGAGGACAGTAACACACTAGCACACTAAAGCATTCATTTCTTTGTTTGGGCCACTGGATTTTGTTACTCATCTGTTTGTGTTCTTGGCAGCTTTTGGGTCTGTGAAAAGAACTTTGATAAATTTCATTAAAGCATCACCACAGGAATATGAAAGGTTATGTTCTGCCATCAGGATGACAAATATCTCTTCTTCCTCCTTAACCTTCGAATCAATCTGTGAGGCACAAAATAAGTGTGTCAGCTTTGTGCCTGTAAGCACTTCTCATCTTGCTACTATTTTGTAGCTGGTGAAAGTCATAGCAACTACCACATCTTATTTGGAAATCAATTTCAAAAGCTGTTCTGTGTCTTCTTTGCAAGGAGTAGTCACATTTCCAACAGATTGAACTCATTAAAACGTGTTTCTTAAAGGAAAGATATTTCAGTTTACTTCAACGAACTAGTTTCCTGGTTCTTAACATTCTTCCTGGGTGACTGTGTATGGGGAGAAAGGAGATTAAGAGCTTCTTTGAATTTTTTTGAATCTACTAAACTTTGATTTTAGACGATTAATATATAAACAGGAAATTCATAGAAGTAGATACAAGTCAGAACAACTGAAGTGGCATACAGGTCATGATGAGAAGATTTTATCATGTAAAACTTGCAATAGCATGCTCTAAGCAATTCTGCAATACCCCTGAATTACTTTCCTTTGGTTCCTGCTTTTATCTTCTCCTATTTTTTTCTATTTTATTTAACTAAAATATCTTATTAATCCTTCTTTTCTGGGGGCGGAGACTTGTGCTTCTTTTTCTGAAGGGAGCCAGGTTGAGGAGGTGTTCACAAGGCCTTCAGCATCCATCCTGTCTTCTGTTCATTCCTGTGCTGCTGCCCTCTAAGACGCTGTTGCTTCCAGCCCACCTTCCCTCTCCCGAGCTATTGCAGGAAAGGATCACACCCAGTGAGGTTTTCTGACAATGAAAACTGAGAGTTTGGGTTCATTTGCTAAAACACACGAGCAGTGTAAAAATATTGGTGGGTTGCATAGAAAACAAGATGATTTAGTGACTTCACTATGTCCCACAGAGCGTCGCTATTCCTGACTTCTGGCCTTTCCTTGCCTCACTGTAAAACATGTCAGGGCTATGATCTCATGGGATAGTGTATATGTGGTGGGACAGTTCACACAAAGCAGTGCTGCAATGGGTGATGCAGCAGGCTTTTTTAGGAAGGATGGTGATGGGGTGCCACTGTGGCTGAGGGCTCCTTGGGGGCTTGGAGAAGCAAGCAGTCACCATGGGGTCCATCCAGGCAGGGTTGGGCAGCCAAGGCCTTGTCCTACTGCCTCAGCTAGGGAGCAGGCCAGGATGGGGAACAGCAAGGGGCAAACCCAGCCCCAGCCATTGGGAAAGTCCATAGTGAGGAGGCAGGTCTGAGGTCAAGCTGGGAAGTCTATCATCATAATAGGAGACACATTTATTGGGTCAGTTAAGGAGCCTGTCATCCTCACGTTGATTTTGCTTGTGTTGTAAGCGCCTACATTTTGCAGAGATGCAGCATTACCGGTGCTCAGGAATAGGCCAAGTGGCTGTCACCGAGTCCATGACAATTTTGGGCCTAGTTCACCATTACACTTGTTCAGTATTTCACACTGAGTAGAAGCCATTAAAATCATTAAAATGGGACTGGTGTAAACCAAAAAATATTGTGAACCACCTAATTTAATTAAAGACTGATCTATCAGTTACATGCACTGAACTTTAAATTTCAAAAAAGAAAGAAAGATCAGCAGTAAAAAAGCTCTCAATAAAACACCTTTTAGAATCATAGAATCATAGATTAATGTAGGTTGAAAAAGACCTTTAAGATCATCAAGTCCAACCATTAATCTAGCACTGCCAAGTCCACCACTAAACCATGTCCCTAAGTATCATATCTACCCATCTTTTAAACACCTCCACGGATGGTGACTCAACCACTTTCCTGGGCAGCCTGTTCCAATGCTTGATAACCCAGTCGGTGAAGAAATTTTTCGTAATATCCAATCTAAACCTCCCCTGGTGCAACTTGAGGCCATTTCCTCTCATCCTGTCAACTGTTCCTTGAGAGAAGAGACCTACCCCTGCTTTGCTACAACCTCCTTTTAGGTAGCCGTAGAGAGCGAGAAGGTCCTCCCCTCAGACTCCTTTTCTGCAGGCTAAACAACCCCAGTTCCCTCAGCCACTCCTCATAAGACTTGTGCTCCAGACCCCTCACCAGCTTCATTGCCCTTCTCTGGACACATTCCAGCACCTCAATGTCTTGACTAGCAGGAAAGAGTAAACTGCAGCCACCAAGTTCTGAGCTGGGGGAGTTAGCTGGTTTCATTGAAGAGCGCCAATTTGCAATGATGTAAACTTCCTTCTGGGTTCTGCAATGGAAGAATGTCACAAATACAATGAGAATCAAATCTCATTCAGTGCAGAAATGTTGGCATTTCATCCTCTCTCAACGTTCAGTTTTTTATCTCCTGTGGAGTGTCTAATTTCTCCATTAGGAAAATCACCTGTTCATTTAAGAAAATGGTACACGAATGCTCTATATTAATGATGCGTTTAATTAAATGCCTGTAACAAGACCAGGGAGAAACAGTTATTGTAAATATTTTTTAATTTCTGTTTGGTAGGATTCAGTCTGAAATATGATTTCCTTGTTACTAAGCATGAGAAGAAGTGTGATAGACAGCTACAGATCTAGGATTTTCTTTCAACAGAAAGCACTCACAAAATGTAGTAAAATTTTGTACTTGCTGAAATAACAGCATTTTGTTCAGACTGTCTGTCATTTCAAAAAAGATTTAGGGACTTCCTTTGGTAAAGCCACCAACTATTTCATCATAATACTTAGTCCTACATGTCACCTAGACAGTCTCACTGGGATTTCTTCACTGATTACACCTTAGTTTCTTTTATGGGGAAGAAATTCTTCCTCAGCTGTAGCCATAGGGTTATTGTAGTTTTGTCATAACTGATTGGTTTTCATACAACAGCTGTTCACTTAAAGTACATAAAGAAATAAAGATATAAAAGTAATACTGAAGTATTTCTGATATGGTTGATATTTTCAAATAGAAAAAAAATCAGCCAGTGATGCTCAGTCTAGGAGAAAGAGTGCTTACATGGTAATATAACATCCTAGATAAAGCCTTCATATTGCTAGTATAGCTCAGCTGTGTGTTTTTTACTGAAAGTATGGAAATATCTGGAAATCAGTGAAAATTAAAAAAAAAAGATAAGGTTCTTCATGAAGTAAATGAGCTAATCTTTGCAAGGTATTTGCCTGCAATACTCACTTTGTTCTTGGATTTAAGTAGGAGGACCTATTAACCTGCTTCGCAGCAGCAGAGAAAATTAATCCACCCAGTCTAAATAAGGCAATCATAAATGAAAGGCTTTCCTGTAGATTCGTCACCCTCCCACATCCTTCCAGCAGGCAGACAGATACTTACATATAAAGAGCAAAATGTGGAGGATGACAGTTGCTTGGGACTACAATTCATTTAGAAGTGTATTAACCAGCAAGCTATTTTTCTGTATTTAGTGAAAGCTATTATTTTTGCTGCAGGTTTCAGACAGACAAATGACAACATGAGCTTTGAGGTAGTGTTGATTCATTTTGTATGGAGGTCCTTTTGCACCTCTTGACAAAACAAAAATATATACATCTGACAAGAAAGAAGAGGAAGAAGAAGAAGAAGAAGAAGAAGAGAAAAAGAGAAAGAGAAACAAAAAAAGAAAAAGAAAATTAAAAAGAAAACAAAAAAAAAAGAAAAAGAAAAAGAAAAAGAAAAAGAAAAAGAAAAAGAAAAAGAAAAAGAAAAAGAAAACAAAAAAAAGAAAAAGAAAAAGAAAAAGAAAAAGAAAAAGAAAAAGAAAAAGAAAAAGAAAAAGAAAAAGAAAAAGAAAAAGAAAAAGAAAAAGAAAAAGAAAAAGAAAAAGAAAAAGAAAAAGAAAAAGAAAAAGAAAAAGAAAAAGAAAAAGAAAAAGAAAAAGAAAAAGAAAAAAGAAAAAGAAAAAGAAAAGAAAAAGAAAAAGGAAAAAGGAAAAGGAAAAGGGAAAGGAGGGAAAGGGGGAAAAGGGGAAAAGGGGAAAAAGGAAAAGGGAAAGGAAAAGGAAAAGGAAAAAAGGAAAATCCTTGAAAGGGGACTCGCAATCCACAAAGTCCAGTGAGATTGTCTTTTGATAATGATTCTGACAGGTGGTGTGAGAAGAGAAGTCCTAGGAAGAAGGCATCAGGAGACCTGGCATGATGCTCTGCCCACAGAAGAAAACTACAACGTTCCTTTTAACTACAATGGGGCCAGAATGTTGATCTGTTCTCTTCCTCCACAGCTCTACCATTAATCTCCCATGAGACTGTGATTACATTAGATTTATTCTGTGCTCGTTTCTTTAATTGTTGGAAATAGTTGACAAAAAAATATTTTTATGAAAGCGCATTTCTCGTTTCCCAACTTTCAATCATTATCTAGCTATCTAAATCTCTAAAGATATCATATCTAGCCATACTATATGAAGTGAGCCTTTCTTGCTGAGTTTTATTAGTTTTCAGTGAAGCAGGAATAATACTTGCCTACCTTTGTAATGTGATTTCAGATCTGTAAATGAAAAATTTAATATGAAAAGCTTAATGAAAGTTAAGTATTTTAGAAACAAATATCCATTTCAGTGTAAATGCATGAAAGTCACATTACAAAATACAATTAAAGCATTTGCTATAATTAATTTACATGTATATTTAGATTCACTTTATATGTATGTTTAGATCTCACTTCATAGAGATTTTTTCACACACAATATTCACACAATTCACACACAACATATTGATGAACATAGGCAGTAGACAAGGGTAATATGTATTTGTTTCAATACAATACACTTCTGCTCCTAAGTTTTTTGCTAAAGTTTAAACTTAATGGAAAACAAAGACTGGCTCATACTTCATTAGTAAAGTGAATATGGCTGAATTTTTATTTGAAAAATTCTGAAATTAATGCTTACTTTTCATGAAAACAATTCAAATCTGTAAGATGAAATAGCATTTTTTACTAATACTTTGTAAATAAATAATTATAATCTTTATAACTATAGGAGTAACTGTGTTTAGTCTTGGATAAAAATTAAATTAGAAGAAAAGAACCCCCATAAGTGGCAACAATTTTTAGTGTTTTAAGTATTTAACCTTGTCTCCAAGGGTCACTGCTCCCTTTGTCATTGAATTATGTGAGTAGCATGAATAGGGTAAGTATTTCTGACATGATCAGAATTTTACAGAAATGAGCTATGGAAATACAAACAGGACAGTTAGGTCAAATCATCACAGCAATCCATTACTGAACAGAATACTCATGTAAATTGTGTAACTAGCTCAGTGCCTCACGAAAAATATACAAAAATTGGGAAGAATGACAGATCTTAGTTAAATGAAATCCTGAGTACAGTATTTGCCTGGGTAAGTGTCAATTCAGATAGCAAGTTTTAGTAACAGTTTAAGGGAGAAAAAAAAAAAAAACCACAAAAAAAACCATTGCATAAAAAAAACCCTTTATCCATCTCTGTTGGTTGTTACACAGCCTGTGAGGCCTTGTCTACTTTGGAACATTCTCATTTAATAAGTGAGGGTGTGAATTTACAGGATCTTGCATCTTAAGATACTCTTAATCCCACAAGTGTGAATTTGCACATTGAATGCACACTAAGGCTGGTCATGTGCCAGTTTACAGAGTACCGGCACACAAGTAAATGGAGATGCTGGAGTTAGACACAGTAAACTTCGAGTAGATACACCTCTGGAGAATCAGAGGAAAGGTAGGACACCACCTCAGTGGGATCCTTCATAGGCACTCTCATACATCTGAATGAAACTCCTGGAAAGAGTTGACTTACAGAAAAAAACCCATGTGTCTTTAAATACTGGTAAGAATGACAGAAAAAAATAGAACTTAGGTTGCCACAGGTTTACTTGTCAGTGGTCTCAACTACTTAAACTTCAGTCTTTGACTAGCTGACCATATATTTTTTGTTTCCTTCTCTGACTCATACCCCCACTATTTTCTTTTTCATTTTCAATAGCTTCTGAATTTTAGTGCCCAAGACACTCTCTTTTGCTTTCTACTTTCATAATTCCTCCTGAAAAAATAACTTTCTTTTTAGGATCCTCAATGATAAGTCTTTAATACCAACAATAACAAAAATGGGTGACTGGAAAATTTACTTCAAAAGGCAGTGTCGTCAGTAGCTGAACTAATCAGATTTGATTTCCCACATGTCTTCTGCGCACAGATTCTTTAGCATCTAAGAAAGGATAAGATTATGAGCCTTTCACTCTTTGTGGCTAGTAATAACCCAGCAGCCTGCTGCCCATTTTTGACAAACTGTAAAGTACTGAATACGCTTGACATCGCTGTACTTTTTGTCAAGTCTGTTTGAAGTTGGCCAGCAGGTTCAAAATACACAAGGTCAAAGAGCACAGTTGTATAAACCTCACTTCCTTTGAAGAGTACACTTAAAATGCTCCTTTACCAGGAGGAGATTTTGCATTTGTTCTTAATTTCCAGTTATGACTGAATCTTAGATGCAGAGATCAGTTCTTAGTTTCTCTCTTAGACATACATGAGATTGACACACTGCATACACTGTGATTTTAAAAAAAAATCATATAAAAGCACACTGACACAGTAGCTCAATACAAACAAACAGATGATTCCCCCTTCAGGCAACACAAATACCTGAAGTTTCAGTCTTCCATAAATGCACACATCAAAGCAATCCAGGAAAGTGGATCATTGTGGATAAAATGACACTATTACAAACTAATATAGGAACTATGCAATTTCTAGCAAATTATGTTCAGTGCTGCAAATCCAATATCGTGTGTGATACAGTACTTCAGAGAGACTGTGCATTGAATAGAAAATATCTGGGGCTCATTTTTCCTGGCAGACTTGCTCAGTCCTCACCAACTTCTTGCAGACCAACACAAGGGCAAAAATTAACATGAAAATCTGTTCCAATTCAAAATCTAAATGTTGCTTTTGTTTCCTATGTAGAGCTCATATCATATGTAACAACACAAATCATATTCCATGGAATCATCCGGCAACATTTGTCCCAGTTTCTCTTCACACACATATTTAAAAATGTGAAGGAAGTGTCTAGGCAAGGATTTACCATGAACAAATTATAATTCTTACAACATAAACAAGGTCGTCTTTGTGGGAGGCTAACTAGCTAATTTGTTAACCTTGCTTGCTCTTGTCATATTAGTGTTAAATCCTAGTTTGATGCTCTTGGAAAGTGTCAAGGAGAAAAAGGTTGGGAGCTTAACTTATAACCTTCATGTTTCCTCTGTACCCAAAAACCACAGACCTGCATACATTTTATTACTATGCTTCAGAAAAAGAGTGACTGATGATTTTGCAGGTCAAAATCCCTCATTGTGCTGGATTTTATCCATGTCATTCAAGTACCATATGGTCTTGTATTATATGCTGTAGAAGGAGTACATGACAAGCTCCCAAAATGAGATTGAGGAAGTACAACACAGAGGAGACAGAACCATTTGTCATCATATACTTTGCATCTTCACTGTTTACTTGATGAAGCCGTGTATTTGGAGAAACATGTACTTGATGAAAATGCAAGTCACTGTTAGATGGCAAGCCAAAGCAGGTGCTGTACGTAGCCTTACTTGAAGGGAAGTTTCAAAGATAGGTGATTAATTGCTACATAGCTTCCTTCACAGCACATTGCTGTAAGTGCTCATTTTAGGAGTTACTTTTTTCCTAGATCTCATACAGCAAGCCTTCCTTTATACTCTGGCATCACAGATGATACTGAAAATCAGGCCTTGGGAACACTGGGCATTGCTGTACTGAAGTTAGCTGTGAATGTATTCTCATGCTATATTTTCCTCAATATTTCTGCAATGTTTGTGACAATGTGAACTGGATACTTTGTGTATTGTGGGTGCATCTCAGTGTGAAAGCCTTACAGATGTTGTGCAGAGGATTATGAGGCTCTGGAAACTGGTTGTAACATGAATTCATTGAAGGCTCATCCTTCAGTTCCCATGGTCATCCATGAGACTGAGACTGAAGCCTTTGATCTCAATTTTGGGGTTTTTTTATGTTTGTCTTCAAAAAGAGAAAAAATAACAGACACAGTGTTTATGTGCAGTAGCCTTTGCTACATTTTTATATACTACTACAATATCTATCATTGTATTCATTGTTTAGCAGCTTGAGTTGAGAGAAATGTAATCAGAAAGTGCATCTGCATTTCAAGGAGACAAAAAATGCCAGTGTTTGTATTTGGGGATGATACTTTTTGTGGAATTCAGTGTTAGATTCAAAGCCTAAATGCAAGATGCTACACTTAAGGTAACTTCACCCACTTAGCTGTATCAGCTCCCATTGTAGTCAACGGATATTTAGTCAGTAAACCTGAGCGAGTTGAGAGAATTATTCAAATGACAACATAAAGTTGGGGTGATCTACATAGTTCACTAAGCTTAACTAACTATAATGGACACCTATATACCCAACTCGTATGTAGAGACCTGCACTGTAGACATGTAAATGTAGATATTTGGTCAGGAAGCCAAATGGCATACTTAACATGCACACAGAATAAACTATTTAATTTACTGCTGTGTTCCCTTCCTAAACTGCACCTTCTGGAATTTCAATAGGAAGATTATTGAATTCTACCAAGGTAATGAGAGCAGCAGCTGCTCCTGGTTTTGTATTAAGGCACAGGCACAGGCACAGGACAAAGTATCTGTCTATCTGCATCATCTTTTCACCCATGGAATTGACTGTGTCAGTGATTCCTGGTGGGGCTATTCAGAGCCCTGCAGCTCTGTGTCATTCTGCAAAACCATCCACAAAGCTGTCTCCCATCTATCCTAGGAAGAAAATGGTAGACCACATTTCTCTCACTTATTGAATGGGGACCCTTGTACTACCTAGGTGGAATTACCTATCACTGACTATTGTGTCACTCCAGGAAAAAAACTGACCTTCATCAGGTTATTCAGATATGCTACAGATGGCCTGAAAAAGCCCTAAGGCTCTCAGGCCCACAAGAAGATGCTAACAACTAAACTCAAACTTTGGCTAAACAATAACTATGAGAAATCTATGCTACTATAGCTCCATTCCTATCCCTAGCTGTGCAATAACTACAAGTTTGGAAATGCTTTGTAGTCTGCATTTGATCGACATAGCAAAGTTTTCAACAGAGATCCTCCACAGGCAAGTGCAGTCTTCCTAACCCCTGAATAGTCTGACCAATAGTGCTGCATTTATTCCCCTACAAATTATGTATGAGTTCTGGTGCACTTTCCTGTACAAACGTCTAGGGTCACAGCATTAAGTCTACCATTTTTGTGGAGTCAGGCAATTCCAGCATTAGTTTGCTTCTAGAGAGTAATTATTTTCAGTCAAGCAGTTCAGAAAAGTAGAAGAGCTATGCTCAGGGATACAAACCAACTATGACAAGATATGAGCCTCTGCTTACGATATATCCAGCTCAAAGCAACCACTGGTTAGAACTGGGCTGTGAGATGTAACTCTACTTTGCTTAAGATTTCAAGTTTGAAAAGTATTTGTGTCTACATGAGACTCCAGGAAGTAAATTAAGAGTGAAAAATCAAAAAGGTGCTGAATTTTGAGCTCTTAAAGCAATCTGCTTGTCAAAACCTCCCTTAGCCCTTGACCAGCTGGCCAGAAGATCACACTGACTTCAGTGAAAACCTATTTGTGCTCTTTCCAACATTTTGTCAAAAGAAGCATATTTCCACAGGGTGATCCACTTTCTATGAGTTGCTGTTTTCTGTGGGGAGAAGTGTCTTAATCAGACCTCTGACCAGGCTGAGTCAGCATTCTGTCAGTTAGCTACTGGCAGGCTGATGCTGCCTTTAAAGGAGGAGGTTAGTTCAGCAGGTAGGCAGATCCATAGAGAGGATCATGGTCACTGACAGGGGAACTCCAGCTTCTCCAGATGCTTCCCCATTATGGCAAGGAGGCACTAGGGCAGAGCTGAGGGAAAATCATGAGTTTGGGGTGGTGATCTTTGTGTGTTGTAGCCTTCAAGTGCTATGGAAAGAACCATGAGGAATCACTCCCCTCAGTTCGTTTTGGGGAAATGCAATGAGGAAAAAACACGTGGATTTGGTTCATCAGTGTTGTAGAGTAGCCCAGAAAAAATCTGTGAGAGGTAGCGATAAGATTTCTCATATGTTTTTTCAGAACATTTCCTAAATATGTATTTAGGGAAAGCACACAGTGATGATAAACAATTCCCCCCTGCAGTACAAGAAGAGGAAGGTGACGTAAGAACAGTCTTGTGGCAGTGTTTGCTAGCAGTGGCAAAGAAAGCCATGTTATCGGGACCGAGGGGCAAGCACTGGAGTAGGTGAGGGCATAGCCTCCCACTACAAATTTAGGCAACTGACAAATAGTTAACTCATCAGAAAAGACACTTCCTGATGCAGACTTACTGTTTCTGTGACATAGCAAATTTTTTTATCAGAAACTAAGTTGCTTGTAATAAACTAATAACCGTCTTCTGCTACCCCTCTTCTCCTCCTGTCTGAATCTCATTTTGCTAACTAATTTTGCTTCATTTTTGCTACAGAAGCTTGCATTGCAGGGAAAGGCATATTGCCGCAGAACTGCCAGTATAGCTTTCCTCCTGAAAATCTGACATGGGAAGCAGCTGCTCTCCAGAGAACATGGTTTAATTTATACATCAATTAACAGTGTAAATTAATGCTTTACTGTTCATCCTCTCTCCAAAGATTTTGAGTGTCAGTGGAGGTTTTCATTCTGAACAAAGATGAAAGACTTCAGAGCAGAGCAGATGAGACAACCTCAAAATAATAATAAGAAAGAAAAGGCATGTGAAATGCCTTGAGTGTAACTTGCTGTGGCTGATTTGGATTCTCTCATGAATTGTCCCATTCCACATAGCTGGCAGACCAGGACAGATCTAGCTAGAAAACAAGTTTTTCTTCAATTCAAAATTTCAGATTTCAAAATATTGAGTTCCAAATCTGGATGAAAAGCCAAATAGTTTCTACAAGCCTGAAATTCCAGTTTGACAAGTTCAAACCCTTCTGTCTGAGTTTTGGACCCAGAATAGGAAATCTAAGGATGTATCTGTATTAATGTCTTAGTTCAGATAAGTGATTTTGAAGCAAGTCTCCCAGTTAGGTCCACTTACTGTGCTTTGGTTCACACCACAGAGCTCCGAGACAGAGCACACAAACCGGATTCCTTTTGGAAATTAATTTTTGGAAATGAAATCAAAAGATGTACTCTTACCATATACCAAACAGTAGTGGGCACTTAGTCCCCAAGGTCAGACCAGGGATAGTCTGAAGTAAATGTTGCAATATGGAATTCATTTTTACATGTCTGCTCCTACTATGCCACATGACTTCTTAATGTTGGCTTAGCCTAATACTGGTCATTGAATTTGTTTTTCCATGAAAAACCTGTTTCAGGTAAATATAAGAGGAAAATTTTTCTGAATAGCAAAAGTGAGGACTTCTGCATAAATCAAAACTCAAAGAATGAGAGGAGAAATAGGTGGGAGGGAGAAGGACGACTCTCCTCAGAGCTTCAAAAAGCACTGCAGATCTTGGAAGCATTTTGTAGTGACAGCCAGCTGTGGTAGCTTTCAGGTACCGACAACCTAGAGTCCAAGGTAAAAGCCATCTCCTGTCTCTGCAAGTCACCCAGGGTGCTTGGGAGGCCCCTGAAACAATGACTGACACCGGAGCTGACATACCACTTGCTTCTCGCCAACTCCACAAGCAAATATTTAGTCCCATAATCTCACCAGAACCTCCCTTGGTAAAAAAGGATTAGCTGCCTCAAATTTACAGCAGTATGACAGAAGAATTGCAGATATTGCCTGCTGGTGCATCTTAATGTCTCCTCTTTTAATAATAATTGCTACGTACTTTTCGGGATTCCTAAAACATGGAAAAGGATATACATGTATAATTCCCCAATAGGTAAAGCGTCCTAAACTTCTTAAAATGAAAGATCTGGAAGGTGCAAGAAGGAAACAGATGGAACAAAAAAACTACCACAAATCCAACAGGTATTTCTTTGTAGTAACTCAAGAAGAAAATACACATAAACTTTATTCTTTCTCAAGTTGCAACACTGCATCAGATAGCTTTAAAGCGCTGCCCAAATCATAGTAAATATGGGAATCTGCTTCTGCTATGTTACCTTATCTAGTAGCTTGCATTTAGGGTGCATGTAAGGATTTATATCAGCAGCTGGAGGAATCTGATCTTAGACATAAATCACAATGTCTGTGTTTATCTTTGTTAACGTGAGATTTAGATAAAGTTGCTCTATTATATTTGTACTAATAATTTAATAAAGCTTATCTCATATACTGACAGTTAAGATATTTAAAAGCTATTATGATAAATACTATGCATCTCTATATAGGCTTCTTTCCTGTAATTCAGCAACAAGTTGTTAATGTTGGTTTATCAGCGTGTTTTGATCTGCACAAGATTATTTAGCTTTGCTTCACTGATAGCTCTGTGATAACATACCTCCTTGCGCTGCCTTTCACAATCCAGCTTGACAGAGACGTGGTAGAAGCTGCGTATCTATTTCACAAACAACTTTTCTATTAAAAATACGCCAGAATTACATGAAAGATTTGCTTATGAGATTGTCTTTTCAAAAGTTCTGTGTTTAATTACCATTAACCTGAAATTATTTTTCAAAACAAGCTTCCATATATAAACACACCAAAGACTGAAACATGCATTATATGACGTGCAAAAGTAAGATGCAAAATAGTGTTCTATGACATAGGTCACTGTAAAAACTGGTGTAGATTTCTTGAACTTTGAGGGATGATTCAAATGAATTTTTACCAATTTCCTAGCAGTCATACTCAATACACTTTTTCTCAGAATCTTCTAAATTTCCATATGTTGCTTAAAGCTAAATTTGAAGTCATATCTGTTATGCAGAAGCAGCATCTAAATTCAGTGTGAGGAAGGAAATTAGATGTCCTCTTTCATATATTTCAAGCTTTCCCTGTAATCCTTTTTTCTTTTCATGTTTTTATTAGATCCTATCTTCCCTAGACATGCGTTAATTTTAAGAATCACAGAGGTTTTTAAAGCTGTTTGTTTGCTTCTTTACTATATCCAGAGCCTGATTTTTTCTCCAATGCTTTTGCCAGGCAAGCCATTGCCAAACATATTCCAAGTCTTCTCAGGGAAAATATTTAGGTTTTTTTAAATGCCACTCTTTCAAAACATTTCTAGATGCTATGATGATTTTCTCAAGCATTCACTTAATAAAATTAACTTCTACCAAAGAAGCCTAATGCTTAACTAAATTTATGTTTTCTATAACAAGACAGAACTTCCAATGTGCTGTATAGCATATAATATTGGAGAGTTATCAAAAACCCAGAGTCTACTTGACAAAAAAATGTCAGCATTAGCCACAATAAAAAAAACAATGCTCAAACTTGAATATGTTTTTAAATTACAATCTTTGGAGAAATAAATGAAGACTCTTTTGTAGGTGGGATACTATTACACTAGCAACCATCATTTCTGTCCCCTTATAGTCTGCTATCTTGAAGTAAAAACTGTCTCAGATAACTGTCATGATGTTCTGAAAATAAAAATGAAATGTATCAGTGAATAATTGCATGTAGCATTGGTCACTGTTCCACAGAACTCCACCCTTTCTGTGATAGAAGATAATTCCTTTAAACAAGAAATATTTCAAATAATTTTATTCTACTTATGTTAACATATCTTGCAATTCAGAATTATATTTAGCTATAATATCCCAGCTTGTCTCCAGCTATTAGCTTCTCTATTTGACAGTTTGACATTTATGCTATCAGTATTAAGATTCATGTTTGAGCTGAGTGCGCTCTAATATATATGCTGTGATAATTCACTTTTTACACCCTGAAAAGTGTATATTTTTCATGATGCATTGTCACGCTTTAGTAACATTTTTGACACATGAATCTACAGTGTTTTAAAAAATTCCTTACTAATTTGTCCCATTGGGGTAAAAATGCGGATATCAGCTAGAGTATTGTATTGAATTTAGGAAGCCATACCTATTCGTTGCTATTCATGAGAATGCCGCGGTGGCCATATTAAACCAGTCTCCACTGCAATCCTGCATTCAAGACAAGTTCTGTACTATTATGCTTAAAAACAGAAGCTTTGTATACCCCTTCTAAGAGTCTCCAAAGATTTCAGAAGTTATGAATGTCACATCTATGTTAATATTTCCTGGTCAATGGCCCAGCCAGAAGTCTGCATCAGACTCCTTCTACAAACTAAATATTTCTAACTATTTTCTGGTAAAATACTAATAAAATTTAAAGTAGTTAATTTTTTTTTTTGTAACGTACCTGAGACAGGCATTCCTTGATTAGAAATCTTTTCAGATAGGCCGACTGAAGTTAGAGAGAAGATTTTATTTATTCTAAGAGATGCAACATATAATCCATAGATGTTTGTTCAAGGAATTTTGGTCTATTTCAGTCAATTTGAATTTATCTTCATCTAACTTAACTGAAACTGCCAATGACTTATATTCTATAGTGTATTAAGAAATATACATCTAGACTCAATTTAATTTATCTGGAGACAAATTTTCAGTTTAGTGGAAATTCCTTCAAAAGGGAATTTCACCACATGGAATTCCCTTCTCTGTCAATGTTTCTTTGTGGATGCTCCTGTGCCTCTCATTTATTTGCTGTTGTCATACCTCTGAAAAAAGATGATGGGAAAAAGGTTTCCAAATTGACCTCAAGGATATTCTACTTCTTAGACTATGCAGAGCTTTTCAAGGAACTGACAAGCCATAAATACACAAGATATGGGCTAAAAAACAACACACCACAGCATTAAGAAATCCAGGACATCACCAATCTTAGTCTGTTCTCAGACATTTAGGAGGTGTTTAGTATTGATTAATATAAAGCTTCATGTCGTTTACAAACAAATGGTATAGAATTAGAAAAGTGCCTGTTTTTAAGGCTTCAAAATACAAATGTAGCTTTACAATCTTAGTATGCCCTTCTCACACCTTTCTTCTTCCTCTTTTATTCATATTTCTCATGCTTTCTCCACCGGAGTTCAACATAATCGGTGCTCTGGCCAGATTAGTATTCTTCTGGACAGAGACTTGTGACACAGAAATAGTAGATAGAAATGGTGATGGAAACTTTGTTTTGAAAACTATTTAACTGGAATAAGAAAAATCTTGTCTCTACTTTTCCTTTGCTAAATTCTCCTAATCTTAAGAATGGGTAAAACACACGGCTCGTGACACCTGGGTGAAGCCTTCTCCTTATCTTGGAAAGGAGGATCATTTCTTTTAATGGCTGATCTGCAGAGCTGGGGCAGGTGGCAAAATGCCAGTTTCCCTGCCTCCATTTAGCACTAGATTTACAAAACTCTTACGTATTTTGTAGTGTTTTTCTAATAGCAGAGTAAGACTCTTTCTAGTTTTATTGATGAACCCTTGGGGAAGGGTTGTTGAAGGAAGGCTGGAAAATAAAATCAGCTGTTTGAGTTTTCTTCTTTGTCTTAACCCTTCTTAAAGAGTTAAGAAATTGCCCACACTATTATTATTATAAATGCAGAAAGCGTTTTCTGCAAGACTGAAGTATACATGGGAACCTCCAGTACCATATACAAAACATTCAACTCCTTTTATAGTGTTAGTTTCTAAGAATAATAGTATATGTTATACTGAAGAAAATACAGAACAGTACCTACTTCCTCTTTGTTCCTTTTTGTGAACAGGATTGGCAAATGTGGGTCTCCTGTCAGGAAAATATTGCTAAAATGTTTCCATAATTTTAATCGAAAGGGTACAACGTATTTCAGTAATATGATTCCCCTACAAGAAATGGAAAGATTAGAGTTAGAACATTTCCACAGCTCTTCTAGTGATTGTTAATGCAGCTGACCAGGAAAAGCAAAATAATTTCTCTAACATTCCTGGAGCACAGGAATTAGCTGGACTGCAGCTTATGCTCCTGGCTGCCCTGCGGCACTGTAGCAGCTCTCCAGCACCCTGCATGGGTATGTAGCACTGGGGAAAAGAAACTGAAAGTTTTTTCAGTAGCAGGTGTATCTCCAGCACCCCAAAGGGGAACAGGAGACAACAAGAAAGCTTGTTTAACCGCCCCCTCCAATCTGTTTTTATAGCTTTGCCTATTAAATCAGAAATAAATGCCAAAGGCCGAGATATGTGGTGAAAGATCTTCCAGAAGCTGCCTGAACCTAAGACAAGGAGCAAAATAGTTTAAAAAATGTCTAGCATTTAGCTGAGGTTAATGATAATAACTCACTGTGTCTCCTGAAAGTGTCATAAAGAATATTCTGTAAGAGTGTGTGTAACACTGCATACACAACACAAACTGAGTGAGGATACCACATGATATATGAAAGATTTACTAGACTCAAATAATATTCAAGACAACAAACTTCAAAGAAAACTGAAGTTTGAGCTAGCCTGGCATTTTTCAATAAAACCTTTCCCCAGTCAGCATTTTCCAATAAAAGCAAGAAGCTTTTGTAGAATTAATTTACTCTTAAATAAAATTGACAGTAATGCCTATTGAGGTCCACAAGTGAGAGACCTTACCTGCCTTTTCAAATGCAGTGTGAGGACCTTAATTGCTATGCTGGTGTGCACATACCCTGGCTGAGCAACACTGAAAGCTTTTGGATTCTGATTTAGGTTTCTGAAGAATGAAGATGAACATTAAAGCACAAATGGTTTGTGAGGACATAAAACACAGAAATGAAGTACGTTCCTGAAATGGCAAAGGCAGGATAAAAAGAAAAAAATAATCACTACACAGAGTACTCTGAATTATTAGAGATTTCAGTTATTTACTGTCTGGAGTACACCAGAAAAGCAGCTACAGAATTTTAGGAAATGTAAAGTAGTTACAGTGGGAAATTTACCAAGATGTATTAAGTTATTGCAAAGTCCTGTTAGGAATTCATCTTCAATGAAATGTTTATACATGTTGATCTTCTTTCCCTTACCAACAAGCTGAAATACGTAATACCAAAATGGATGGAGCCAACTTCTCATAGTACAGGATGTGACTGAAAGTGAACTGTGGAGCTATGACAACTTGCAAGGCGTGGTTTGCCCCATTTCTGAAATTAATTAATCTAGATGTGAAGTTTCAAGTGATTCTGAGCTTTGCAGCCTAAATCTAAGTTCTGTTCCTCCCTATATCTCTGCCGCATACACATTTTCTGTGAATATTGGTACTGCGACTAATGAAGCGCGGCAGCATGAGAGCACAGTCAGAGTTGGAATTGCTTTTCCTGATGACTTTGATTTACTATGAAATTATGTTGGAATTAGACTGACACACAGTTTGACTTGTTAATTTTAATTGTACAAGCAAAAAAGCAGCAATCTTTTGCTGATGCTGAAAAAATAAGTGGGCCAATTTAAATATTTTTAAAGGCCTTAAGGATTAAGTTACTGAGTTACTTGCAAGCTCTTGAGATTCTGCAGAACAAAACCTGTTAAAGGCAGATCTAATAGAAAAAAAAACCACATTTCCTGTTCACACTCTAGGAAGTCTTGTATAATGCCTTATTTATGCTGAACTTCTTTAATTATAAGGTCACAGATTTTTTTGTTGTACACATCAAATAGAATATTCAATTTAGATCAAACACCATTTTACCAAAAAGCAGGAAATAAAATGCATCTAAAAGAACTGCTTTTTGCCTGAATTAATGAGAGAAGGAAAACTACAAAATACAATCTCTGAAAATCAGCAAAGGTAGAAACAGAAGTAAAGCTGTCAGCTCATCTGGGAACAGTCCCAGAACTAAATGAGGTCAAGCAGGAGGACTTTAATGGGTTTCACTGTATTTTGGATCAAGGTCCTTAGTTTATTCCTCTTACCAGTGCATTTTCACCTTTTCTGATTGACATCTTACTTTCAGCTCTCCATACTTTGCTTCTCTGTACGTAAAAAGTCCAAATGAGGCGACATCTGATGAAATGTTTCCTGCCAGATGTGAAAAGATGCTCTTTTACTTCTTTGAAAATTTATGTTCCCGGAAAGTAATCAAACTAATGCAACCTAATCTAAACTAATCTTTTAGCTTTCAAGCCAGAGCATATTGTCTAAAATTCTGCTTCTGGCAACCCTGGGAGAGTCAAGCAATTGAGTGACTAGATCAGGCCTAAATTTCTGTAGAACATCAGACCTAGGGATGGGGTTTGTCTTTCCTAATTATAGATGTCTACAAGGCAAATGTCTACATCTGACATAGCAACTTGAAATTCTTTCCACAGTAAATAGGTATTTACTGGGAATATTTCATCTGACATAGTTTGTATGTCTGCTTCAAGGTGTTTGTCTACTTCATGTGACTCATCTGTTTTTTTCTGCTGATTCCTAAAGGAGCCTTAGGTGGCCAGCTCTGATATGTGTCATTACATATACATTTACATGAAATTAATTCTGTGCTAAATGACTTTTCACTTTTGAGAATGAGAGATTAAATATTGCAGGATACTTTGGAAATATCTACCATCTGGATAGGACAGGATAGGATAGGACAGGACAGGACAGGACAGGACAGGACAGAATAGGATAGCTCTGGTTGGAAGGGACTTACAACGATCATCTAATACAACTACCTGACCAAAAGTTAAAGCATATTATTAAGGGCAATGTCCAAATGCCTCTTAAACACTGACAGGCATGGGTCATCGACCACCCCTCTAGGAACCCTGTTCCCATAGTCAAACAGCTAGAGTTCTTACCCAGTTAGCTGTACATAAATCTACTTGCTCTCTTTCCCAAAGGCAAGTGAAACTCACATATTCTGCCTCTCAAAATAATACTGTCAGTTGGACATAAATGTGATATTCCTTTCTTTTAGAAAATTTTCTTTTTATGAAATAGGATTCAAAACTCACTGGATAAAACAAAATGTGAATCTCTAACGTATGAGGTTTTCTTTATTCTGATTTCTGGTTTGAAAGCCTTTCACATACATACACAAACAGCACATTCCAAGTTCATGGCAAAACCCTTCAGATACTGTAAAACTTTAGAGAAGGTCGACTGTAAACTCCCTAATCGTTACTCCTTTGGCATTACCAGCTGCATTGCAGGGAAGAAGAGAAAAGCCTTGCTAAATATCTACTTCCACCTACTGGCAAATAAAAATTCCTTTTATAAAAACTATTTGTGCTTTTCACCTCTCAGCCTTTTGGCAAGAATATTTTAAGGACTAAAACATCTTCCTGCAGTATAAGGTTTCTGTTGCATCATGTCATTGCTTCTAATTTCAAACAGTGCTCTAGATTGTTAATCTCACTGAGAAGCCTTAACGCATAGTTCACCATTGTGTACATTACAATTTACTCCTTTAATTTCTTACTAATATGAACTACAGTCACTTCAGACTTGCTTTCTACTAAGCAATTCACTGTGATTTTCTCTACATTCAATATTATAGACTATTCTACAATTTCAGAAGTAAGATTTTATGCCAGATGCTCTTCTCAAAAGTGCATACTCAGAGGAAGAGTCAGCATTTCACTAGTTTTCTTAAATCATGCTGTTTCTTTATTCTGAAATCGACAACGTAGAAATAGCTTCTGAGTAGATCTATTTAAGGATGGCATTGCAATTGGTAAGACAGAAAAACAACCAGAAGCCTCACTGGAAAAGATAAGTTAAAAAATTATAAACAAAATCGAACAGTCCTTGGGCCCAGACAAAAACGGTTTCAGAGATGCAGGTACAAGGTGTGTACAGAAGTACAACATCCCTGTACTCCCAAGCTTTGAGTAATTTAATGCTAGTTCACAGGTTCTCCTAATATAAGTTCATAAACAGTTTCAAGGCCACTCAAGGTCAAGAAATGCATATGTTCAAACATGGGTTTGCATGAAATCTTAAATCTGATAGAATGGGGTGAGGGTAGCCAGAGTGTATGTATTTGAATATTTCTTATTTTGAATTATATCAGAGCAAGAGAAGATCACAGATTAAAAGTTGTGATTAACTTCTCACATGGAGGGAAGAGTTAATAAAACAGTCATCTATTTGCTATCACTGAAGAGCTTTTGCAGATATTTCTTCTGAAACTCCTTTGCATTGATTCAAAGCCACTGTGGAATGAGATGATGACCCCTCAGAAACTAAAAACTACTTAAAAGACGTAAAGGAATGAATAAAATAAAAGGCCAGTTTCTGTAAAGAAATGGTAATATGTTAACTCCTAATCACTATTCCATCTGATTGTCTTCAATATCTTTTATGATGAAAGTAAATGAGTATGGGAAAACATATTGACAATGTTACCTCTATTCAGTACTAGAAAGTATAGTGGGGAATGCCAGCAAAATAAGGTAATTAAGTAACATGATTGCAGGTAAAATGCATTATAAACACGAACAGAATAATGTATGTCAGAAAGAAGGCCTGGTTAGTCGTAACATGTAACGGAGAGAGTTAAGTTTGGTATCTTCTGTGGAATGAGGAAAAAGCCCACCTCATATACAATTACAATAAAATATAAAGATGTATTTAGATTAGAAATAAATAAAAAAGTGGTATCAGGAGAGGTGAATTGATGATGTATTCCAAACTCTACAGACAGCTTATAACATTAATTCAGGTAAAAATAACCAACAAGAAAATAAAGGAATGCTAGGGAAAAAGGGTAGAGATTGTGCATATCCTAAAAAGAAACACTTAAGAGTGCTACATCATTTTTCTTGGGAGGATGGTTAAATATCAAGAATGGAAGGGAAAGCAATTTTTATCTCCAAGAGATAGAAAAGATTTGTTTCAGAGGACAGCAGGAATGCACTTTGAACAGCTGCAATAGGAGCATTGTCATCAGGAAGGAAAAGCCATTTCTCTAGCAAAACTTCCTGTCTGCCTCTACAGAATATCTGCTGATTTCATGACGAGGATACACAAGTTTACCCTGTGTAACCCTGGGAATGCAATGAAGTAGGTGTAGGGTTCGTGATTTACAGTTAGATTGCTCTCTTTTTTTTTCCAATCAGATAGTTGGCATGTTTACTTTCAAAAGCAGCAGTCAGTCAGTTACTGTTGGACTCTTGCAATATGTACCTTTATACACATTTTTATATGTCTACATATATGCAATTCTTTACATGTTTACATATATCCATACTTATATAAGTAACACTTGGGATCAGTAAATCCCAATTTATTGTAACTGAAGATGGTATCATGAGATCTTTTCTGTAAACTTACCAAGTCATCTCAGATTCTCTCCTCCAGGCTAATGCCAGCCAGAACTTTTCACCCTGTCTCTTCCCAGGTCCTTAATGAAAGTGGTTCCAGAGTTTTATTTCTGTGATGCTTAAGTTCATCAAGGTCTGATTTCTCAATTTGCCTAATATTTACTGTGAATATGTTATTTTTTTTTCTTTCCTGTTAACAGTACCAGTAAATTGAAGGAAAAGTAAGGACCAAACATATGATGTAATAATTTAGAGTTTACCCATGAAGTCCTTGCTGTGGCATCACCAAAATTAATGAGATGATTGCTAACAAATACACGTGTGTAATTTCTACTTACAAAGATCTGAACTCACTTTGGAATTTTCAGTACCTGATGGGTAAGTAATCAAAACTTACGACTGGAAGCTTGATTTGTTCTGATAGACTTTGCAAGTACCTTAGAGCTCTCTTAATATGCACATGAATTCTTGCATCTGCAGGACATGCATGCATGAGTGAATGGATCTGGAGACTTTAAGAGTTTATGCTTCATCATCAAGACATGTTGTGCAAAATGATGCTTGCTGTTAGTTGTTCCATCCGTGTTCGTTACTTTATACTGCTGTGCTGTGGCCATTTCTGAATGCAGATTCATATCCGTAAAACACCTGACTCTGCCTGCACTTTAACTTGGCAAACATGCTTATTTCCACAGAAAAGTATAAAACTGCAGGGCATGAAAGCCTAATAAGAAGATTAAACACTGGTTATAGTTTCAATTCACTTTGACAAGAAGCTTTATTTTGACCTGTAACTCAACAAATGACATCCTTTTGCTACATTCAAGGTCATCCGCTGTTCTCTAGCAGAACTCACAAAAATATACTCTATAGAAATCATGCAGTTGTGCACTGTGCTTTTAATAGTGCATTTTAAAGTATGTAAGGTAAGGAATATGCATAAGGACTAGTGCAACACTGATAGTGTGACAGTGGCACAAAAACTAGTTTGCTTTTTTTTAAAATTCAGAATAGCAAGAGGTAGGCATTACCACATGCTCGTGTCATTTATGTACACTCAATAGCTTTTTAAGTTTAAAAATGCATACGCCAATAACTGCAATCAAATTTTTCTTTGTAAGGCTTGCCACTATAACCTAACCAGAACTACACTAGGCAGCTTATTATCCTATGGTTTCTTTATGGAAACTGTGCCATTATCAGAGAAAAGCTGGTATGGAAGACTTGACTTCTCAAAGGAAAATTGCAGGATGAGAATACTATTTAGCAGAATGTCAATAACATTGACATGGGAAGACAACTACATTGATCATGTACAGGAATTATATCACAGTGAAACAGGCAATCGTCAGCATACAGAAGCTGTCTTAATTTTGTATATATCCTCATTACGAAGTCAGTCGAGTTTTCAATCATATCAGAGAAATATACCTATTATATAGGTATATATAATACCCTATATAGTAAATGCTCTGGGAATAAAGTGGAACACTTACCTGCTGTTAATCAAAACCACTTTGGGATACACCAGCTAATGGGTGACAAGCTGACTAAATACTACAGACAGAAACATTCTACACATCACCTTGGGATGTATTTTCAAGAGAGAAGGATTTTCTATGTTAGAAAGTACTTTTTCTGAGTTTCAGCATTCATTTGCTATTTCAAATGATATTCTGTTGGACTAGCTATACCTCTGCCTGAATATTTTGGAAAAAACGCATGGAACCATTTCAAAATTAGATACAGCAGTCAAATTTTTATATGGAAAGGACTATTTCAATTTCATAGTGAGTAGGATCTAATAGAATGCAATAGTTTAATCATAAGCTGGTATTCACAATGATTTGGTGTATTTTTATCCCACTAGTTATTATTTCCTGCTATAATAAAAACTTTTAATTGGGAGACCCTTGTGGATACACAGTCATCTATTGAAGTGCTTGCCCTGATTAAGATAATTTGAAAGAGCATACAAACATATATTAATGAAGTATTATTCACTACTTTTCATCCATCTTTTTGTGGCAAAATTGATATAAAGATCATGAAAGACTGAAACTTTAAAATCTACACCGACCTAACAAGTAGTTAAATATCACTTCACCCACTCATTAGTACCCAAATGCAGCTCCACAGATTCTCTACTCTGTTCTCCTTGTTGCTCAAGTTATTTTAGTTTACTGTTAGTAATGATCACATTGTTATGGGCAATGATAATGGGAGAATCACTGAAACAAAGTGCTGAGTAGGGGATGGAAACAGTTAAGAAAAAAGCAAAGAAAGGAATGAAACAGAATATGTAAATTCTTTCTCTCTTTTAATAACAGAAAACTTACTCTTGGGTCTTCGTATGATTTCAGCTTGGCAAGTAACGTAGCTCAAGGGAAGTGGTGGACCCCCTCTACCTGGCACTTGACAGATCATCTAGAGCATTGCATACACTTTTGTACCCCCAGTTCGGCAAAGGCATCAGCAAACTGGATCAAGTTCAGCAGAGGCCATGAGAATGATGAGAGCTGGAGTGTTGCCCCGTGAGCAGAGGCTGGGGCAGCGGGACTTGTCTGACCTGGTACAGAGACGGTTTCAGAGGCACCTCACAGCCACCCAGGTGGCTATGGGGAGGGGACTAAGAGGAGGTAGTCAGGCCCTTCATAGCCTTGCATGGCAGGGGATGACAGATAACAGGAATAAGCTTAAATAAGAGAGGTTCTTGCTAGATATAAGGATAAATTTTTCACCAGTACAACAGGCAGGCAGTGGGACAGGCTGCCAGGGAGGTTGTGCAGTCTCTGTCTTTGAAGGTTTTCCAATACCTGACTGGGTAAAGCGCTGAGCAACCTGGTCTGATCTCACAGCTGGCCCTGAAGTGACAAAAGAGAGCCATAAGGACCTCTCTAAGGGGGTTCTGAGGACTCTCTATAATGAGGGTAGCCATTAACTGTGAATCTGTCATACAGGAGTCAGCTCTAAGAAAGAGAGAGATGTGTCGTGTTCACCACACTAACAGAACATGGCTGAACAGCCTTGATTTATGCCAGCGGGGGTCAGGTCCAAAAAAAGACTTGTTTACATTTAAGCACAGCGATAGAACCCCAAAATCTCTTGCTCAGCAGCCACTCAACACTGAAACTGCTTTAAACTTCATTTTTTATTTTGAAGCTCTTCATGGGTGAACATGCCTGGCACAACAGCTCTCTACGCAGAACAATGCCTCAGTCCCATGCAAGTGCCATTGGATCCCAAACTAGGAAGAATCAGCACTCAGCTATCAGTTATTCAAACATGTCTTCCTAACAGGGTCATTTAAAACACGCTAACACGATCAGGACATTGACAATACATATAAGTTGTGGTTATTTTCCTATAAAATCAGCAATTATAATAGCATCCACCTTTTCCCACATAATATGATAACACTTGAAAGGCTCTGATAAACATTTCTTAGAAATTTTCCTTAAGTTTGAAATAAGGTTACACACGTTAGACTAGACTTTTCTGGGTGTAAAGGAAGAAAGGGAGGAAAAGTGGAGTGGGCTAAGAGTCTTCAATGTAAAATTAGGAATTAAAAATTTATCAGGCTAGAGACACTCAGAAAGAGGAGGATCATGTAAACCAGTGATTAAAGCACTCACTGATAGTATGGGAAAGAAGGCTTATTATGTTCTTACCTCTTGTGATTACTTCTAAGGCTTTTGGATAGCAACCGGTAAATGTAAAGTGAATAAACAGCCCTTTTTGTGTGGAAACGGTAGCACGCCGTGATCGTATAGTGGTTAGTACTCTGCGTTGTGGCCGCAGCAACCTCGGTTCGAATCCGAGTCACGGCATCGCCCCGGCGGCACTGCCGCACAGGGGCTCCCCAGCTTTTGCTGGCTGAATATGAGCCAGCAGTGTGCCCAGGTGGCCGAGAAGGCAAATAGCATCCTGGCCTGTATCAGGAATAGTGTGGCCAGCAGGACTAGGGAAGTGATTGTCGCTCCTGTACTCGGCACTGGTGAGGCCCCACCTCCAATACTGTGTTCAGTTTTGGGCTCCTCACTACAAGAAAGACATTGAGATGCTGGGGCGTACCCAAAGAAGGGCAACGGAGCTGGTGAGGGGTCTAGAGCACAGGTCTTATGAGGAGCAGCTGAGGGAACTGGGGTTGTTTAGCCTGGAGAAAAGGAGGCTGAGGGGAGACCTTATCACTCCTTACAACTACCTGAAAGGAGGTTGTAGCGAGGTGGGTGTCAGTCTCTTCTCCCAGGTAACAAGCGATAGGATGAGAGGAAATGGCCTCAGGTTACGCCAGGGGAGGTTTAGCATGGATATGAAGAAAAATTTCTTCACTGACTGCGTTATCAAGCATTGTAACAGGCTGCCCAGGGAAGTGGTTGAGTCACCAGCCCTGGAGGTATGGTTTAGTGGTGGTTTTGGCAGTGTTAGGTTGATGGTTGGACGTGATGAACTTCAAGGTCCCTTCCAACCTAGACAATTCAATGATTCTATGATTCTATAAATATAAGCCACCTCAAGCTCAACATTCAAGTGTTACTGAGAATTGCCTAGACTTTGAATTTGGTTTCCATTGCAAATCTAGAGCTTGCCCGCTTTGGCATTGTGCTATGTGTACCATCTCCATCACAGAGCCTAGATTTTGCACCCAGAATTTTAAAGCTTATGGGGTCAGCTCAGTATTACAAGGCCCAAGAGACTAATATGGCCTATTTTCTGGTGTATGAATTAAAATACATCCCAAAAATACTACATTAAGAGAACTTTAAAGTTATGAAGTCAAGGACTTAAGAAATGGGATGTGCTAGACATGAAGGTTATGTAACCTTAATCAGTCTTCTTGTGAATGCAGTTTAGGATGCTGTCCTTAATTGCATCTGTGCCAACTGTCTCTGTCCCTATTCTTTGACTATTTTCTTTAGCTCCCTTAGGCTTTTCTGTGCTATTTCTTTGACTTTGCTCTTTGTCCAAAAACGCCCCACTCCACTCTCAGTGAAGCTACTCTTCCCCTCTCACAGTCTTCCTGTGACGTGCTTATCAAGTTTCAGGCTCCTATTCCCTGCATGACTGGGAAGCAAAACATCCCTCCCACTATGGTTGAGGCAGGGGTGGGTAGTGGGAATTTTCAAAAATGCTTTCCACCTAGATTTTTAACCTTCTTTCGAAATGGAAAGAACGTGCAGACTCATGTGCATATCAGGCAGTCCTCCACTCAGATATAGCTTCTGTATATCTTTATTTGTTTTAATGAAATTCAACAAAGGGGTATAAGGCCCAGCTTCTACAAGTTTCATACAAACACCAGTACAGGAGAGAGACCCTCTTAATGCAGATAAGAGAAAAAGGCTCAGTGTTCATTCAACGCTTATAAGAGGTCAGGGAACACATCTGAGGTACAAACCCATCACACAATTTCAGTGGTTTTAGTGCTCACAGAGCAATGTATTTAATTTGGACAAAACAAGTTATTTTCCTCTTCTCTTACTCTTGGAAACAAAACAGTCTGGAGCAGACAGTCACTATGGAAAATTTCAGCTTAAATGGTTAAGATTTGGCAACGTGATAAACAAGTCGGAGCAGGGACTTAATAACAGGCAGCACTAGAGTCCCACCTGTAATTATCCATTAGTGAGAAACCGCAAAATGTTTCCTTGAGATGTAGGGAATGTAGTTGCATCCAGACAGTTTAGGTTTTGAGCTGAACACTGGTTAGAGGAGGATCTGAAAACTTCCCACAATATAGGGATGAAATGTGCTAGCCATAGAGTTGCCAGCAGAAGTCTCTCATCTCCAGCCTAGTAATGACACAAGCACTATTTCTGCTTTAATTGTATATGTGACAAGGTTGGTTTAGTGCAATAATTATATACTATTGCTACTAATAATGCTTTACAAAAATAGAGGAGGAACCAATTCCCTTTTCATGGAAAGCTAAATTCCCAGTGTTTTTAGTAAAATCCATTATGGATTCCAGAGAGTATCTGACTGCTCACAACTCCAGATAGACCTTGGATAGATTTCAAAACCATGTTTTCTCACATAGGTTGAATGGTGTTATGATAGTGCAATTTGATCTGCTGTTTCATATTTATGGGTATCATTAAGGCACCAACCTTTTAAAACCTTTTGTAGGTTGTCTTTTTTTTCTTTTTTGTTAGGAGTGTTCTCAATGTCCTTGATGCAAGCTTCCTTTGTGCCATGCTGTACTAATCTTCTGCACATGTTCCTCTAGCCCATGCAATTACATTTCAGTCAGCATTATTTTTGTCCTCTTGGCTTCTATAACCCACTCACTGAAAGATGTGTCCTGTTCCTTACAAGACAGGCTGCAATGCTCAGAGTGGAACTTATTAACCAGGATAAAAGCAATGTATTCATACCAGGTCAGCACGGGGCCGGGAGAGGGGGATCGAAGGGAAAAAAGAAAGTGACAGTGAGTAGTAAGAATGGCTGAGCCCTGCCGGTTGTTGCTGCAGGGACAGAGGGCCTATGTGGGAAGGGTGGCACAAACACAAGCCTGAGGAGGTAGAGTGTTCTTCAAGCAAATGAAGAAAAGCTGAAGTGCCCAGCTTTCAAATCACCAGGGTGCAGATGGGCCTCGCTGCATAGAGAAAAGAAAATACAATGGTTTTACCTCATTATCCTGGTAAAATTCCTTTTCTGTGTTTATGCCTTCAAAGAAAGTGCAGCTTGTTTTGGCAGGAGGCATAATTTCATGACCAGCAACATGGTGCAGTGGGAGAGATGCTTCTCCATCACTGGATCCTTTGGAGCTCCAGTGGTAGGGAATATGATGAACTGCACACCTTCACTGGCTGATACAGTCTTGCTTTGCAGACTAATTGTATGCCAAAGATTACTTGTGATTACAAGGAAGTCATCACTAATTAGCAATCTTCCCAAGTAAAGACAGGGTGTTTTATAACTGTGTATCACACTCATATATGGCTGTTGTCACTTGACTTCATAGACTAACATTCAACATATTACAAATTAAACAATGTGTTTCCTCTTCCATCTCAAATAAACAACATTTGGTACTCCTGATCAAGGGACACAGGAATGACTGCATTCATCCCTTGTCACACAGGGTCTTAAAGTTATGTTTTCTTCTTCATCAGTGCGTGAAAAACTCCTGTAAACTCACAGAAAAGCAGCGCCAGCGGAGGTTAGCAGAGTTCGGCTCCTTGTGCTGAGGTGATTCTAGGGTATGTATTTTGTCTTGGCTAGGTGTTAAACCAATTAGAGCCAATTAAAGACCTTCCAGAACTACTCTAAGACACTAGTTCCACTGTGTCACTGTCCTCAAAGATAAGACATGTCCTCCTGGTGTAACCAAAAATCCTCTCTTGCCAGTTACACCAAACTTCATTCTCTGTGAATAGAAGATGAACAACGGATCGCAAATCCTCTTTGTAGAAAGTTTTTATACTTGAAGATATTAGCTTCTTTTTCAAGTTTAATTGAATCTAATTCCCTCAAATTTACTTAGTGGATAGCTTTTTCAAAGCCATTTACCATTGACAGTGGTCTCCTCTAGACTTGTCTCAATGCCTCTGCAGTTTCCTTATAGTGGAGTAGCCAAAATCTGGAGCAATATCTTGCAAGTGGATGCAATCCTCTTTAACTGTCATTATGGCTATGTGATGGGGACATAGCATATATTCCTTGAACCCAGATTTGGTAGGGACAGTACTACCCAGTCTTTAGTCTACAGACAGTTTTTGCTTCTATCAGTACTGGACTGATTCCAGAGCTGGACCAACTCTGCCAACACTGCTGTCCTCATGGTTGTAGGACTTGCCACAGCTTGCCACAGCTTTTACCTTCCATTGCCTCCTTCTCCTTCTGCTTTCCTGATGCAGTGTTAGCACTTCATGGGGTCTAGTGCAGAGTTGTGTGTGGAACTAAGACCAATGGCAGGACCTAAGGTGGGTCCTACGAGCCTTCTGGTAAATCGATGCTTGCCATATACCAGCTGACGCTTCCACAGCAAGGAGGTCTGCTTAGTGAAGAGGCAAGGAGGTCTGTTTGCTCTCCCCAGCATGGATGCTGACGTGTCAGCTTTTATTCTTGCTGGTTGTAAATGATTTTAAAGAAGAGTTTTAATGTTTACCTCTAAGGAAGAGCTGAGGGAAAGAGAAAATCTGTATCCTGTGGCTGTCAGTGAAAGCTGTCTTCCAATCTGGGTTTTTAACTTTGCAAATCCTATTGTTGAGTAGTATGTGCCACAGCAAATCATGCTGGCAGGACGGAGATCCTTCTTTTGAGTACATACAGACCACCTGGTGCTAATTCTGTCTCCCTCACATAACACTGGCATTTCGTAAAAGCTGGCTGTGGATTATGTTTGGGACATCACCATTCTCCTCTTTACAGCACCTAAGAAGTTTAAACTGGATCTTATTAAGCAGCTGGTTCAGTTTTTAATGCTTTCCAATAGCTCCATGTGGGAGGGATAGGCTCCCTTCATGAGGGATAGGGTATCTTGTGCTAGTGATTGCTTCATTTCTGCTGCTAAGCATATTTGACTTTAAAACTGGACTATGGCTTAAGTATCAGATTAAATGGCTCTATTCTGTCATCCATGAGACTGCCATAGTTGGAGAGCTGAGCTATCGTATTCCCATGGGCATGTCTGAATAAAGCAAGAAACTCCACATCTCTGGTACAGACAGAAGATCTTTCTGCTTTGTGTTAAACGAATAACCTTTTCCAAAATGCTAATTAACTATATATCTGTCTTGCCTTTTGCAGACAGTTCAGAGTTTGTTCTGGCATTTGACAAGCATAAACGAAGAAGGCTTTAAAAAAAAAGCCTCTGAGGAGGGTTTATTAGTTGGGTTAAAGTACCAAACATGAACACAGTTGCATGGGTATGCATTTCGTTTAGAAATTACTCAGATTGAGCTAGTCCATGGTACTGCCGTGTAAAATGGAAACACACCTATGTGCATTAAATATTTCCCACATTCAATATATGCCCTCTTGCCCCACGTAACCCCCTTTCTTTACAACTTATTCAGCTAGATAGCTATGTAGTTCTTCGTAGTACCTCAGTGTCCTGTGCTTCCCTGCTCAGCATACATGCCCCAGCAACCCTGACATTACCTCCAAGAAAAACTAAGTGAGAACCCACCATGCTAGGCAACCAAGCCAAATTTCTACAGAGGACAAAGCACATATTGCCAACAAAGCTGCTTCTTTGTTGATGCTACTGCAGCAGCTATGTGCTATTTGTGTATGGAGTTTCCAGTGAATAAAGCCGGGAAACGGTAATACTCATTCTGCTGTTTTCTCATTCTAAAGGCACAAACATGAGTTGAATGTTACAAAATCTTTAAAGACATAAGGACGTTTGCTTCAACCTATCAGCCACTCACACCCAGAAGTAATAGTCCTCGTAATGCTGCTTCCTACACTTCACTTGCCAACTTAAGGGCCTAAGAATAAGATAAATAAATATAAATGATTTTAAATTAGGCCAGTTATAAAACCAGCATGCTTTAACAACTTTAACAAAGTCATTAGAAAGGCCTAAAATGGAAATTTTATTTTCTTATCCTTTGTTAGTCTGTGAACAACACCCCCAACTACAAAGGAAATACAAACCAGTTTAAGACCCCTACATACTCTGCAGGTGAATGTACTGTGATGGTGTAGTTCTACCAGGTTCAAAACTTTTTTCTTTTTGAAGACTGTGGCATTTTACCAGTATCTGGAACATTCTGGATCAAAACTTTTCAGCTTTGTTACACAGAAATTGAATATTTGCATATTTTATAGAATAAATTGTTTAACGCCAAAGATAGCTTAAATATAAAATTTTCAGCAAGGTCTACATAAAGGAATAGGAAACCAAGTAAAAAGTGTTTATGTGCAAACGTTTCCAACACTTGAATTATTAAAGGCATTATCTTCTCCTAATGATAATTTAATATTTATTTTAATATTATTTTATAAACTTCTTTTGATAAAATGACTGTATATAAAAATGGATTGAAAGTAGAAGCAGAATATGCCTGAAAATACAGTAATGTGTGTATTCACTAAGTATGAACTATATTTTTTTACCACAAACTCCTTTTGATTTCATCATAACTATTGCTTACTTTATGAGGAGAGAAGATTTTACACAGCAAACACAATCCCTTCCTCAAGCTGGCTGCTACCTGATGCGGTGGAAGCACACCATCTTCTGGTAGCAAAAGATCATTTTTTAAAAGCATGTGAAAGAAAGTCTTTGTGTCTCTCAAGCAATCAGGAACGTGCCTCAGATAGATTAGGAAAAGTATTTTTTTTTCATGAAAACTACCTAAAGTTTTTCGTTTTCTTTCCCATAGAAAATTGTATATGAAGAAAATAACCCAAGGCTTCTAACAAAACACATTGACAATTAGCAGTATACTTTCAGCTGACAGGCTTAAAAAGATTAAACCACGCATTGTTCAAGTAACTGGAAGTCAGAACAGACAGGTGGCAGCTCTGTGCTGAAACTTCTAGTAGGAAACTAAGATCATTTTTTATTTGTTGTTGGGTGTTTTTTCAATCACATTATGAAGAGTAACATTGAGCATGATCATTTGCAAACCGTTTTGCAAAATGATGGTTGACTTCAGTCACCCTGAAAGAGAGAGAAATTACGCCACAACTTATAGCTAAACCTTATATTTAGAGGACTGTGAAACGATAATTAAACGATGGTAGCCCAATTGCCCTTGCAGAGAACAACGCAGCGGTGGTGGCCCCTGCTGGGGTCGGCCAGCAGAGGCCGCTGACAGCGGCAGCGAAGTTTCCCTTCGCTCATTTAAGCCTAACACTGCCACCTTGCTCCAACAGCAACACCACAAGGCTTTCGGTGACCCCAGTAACCCCCAGAATTAGAACCATGACTAGCAGGAGATACTGCGCCCCGGCTCCATTCAGCTGGAGGCCCGTATTTTCCCCAGCCTTCCTTTTGTAACCCACGTACTCAAACAAGCACTTCCTAATTCGACATCCCTCACCGGATACAACTCCGGGCAGGCTTTGCCTTTCCCAACCTCATGCGTATGCCTACATGTTTGGACAGTCTCTCTGCCATCTTCCCATGCTGTCAACAGCTAATGAAGGCATAGGTCAGGAAATGTGGCTTGGAGGAGGATAGAAGGGGCCTGAGGGCTTGGGATGAGAAACAGGGTGCAGTGGGCAACTGTGCTAGGCCCTGGTTTGGAAGGTCAGAGGGAAGACAGCGCATGGTGTCCAGGCGTGTAGGCAGCGGCACTAACCTGCCCTGCCGGGACACAGTGGCAGCACAAGACCCCATCGCCACAGACGTCACCTGATGCTGGTATTGGGGGGCCCTGGCAAGCAGAAGGACCCTGGGCCAACCCGGGGCTTCACAGCCTCCCTGTCCCTGCAGAGGCACCATGTTATGCCAGATAAGATCCCAGAGTCTTGGCCTGCTTGCCGCTGTTCCCTTGATCATTGTTCTCTATCCACAATGTTTCTTTGTCTCTCTGCTTTCCTCCACATTTTCCACAGACAGAAATAATAATTTCTACCCTTCCCCTGCCAGAGGTGCTTAACATGCAGGGCACTGTCATGACCAAGACTCTTGGTTATTCTCTCCGTTCTCCTTTCATCAATAACCCTATGTCTTTGGTCTTTGTATTTAGACCACCTCTATCAAGACACCTGCACATCCCAGTAGACAGAAACTTCTACTTTGTTAAGGCTTTATCACAAATCTTAACTATGTATAAACTTTGCTTAAAAAAAAAAATCAGTATTTGTGAAGAGGAAAGGCATGCAGGAAAGCCATCCAGACTTTGGAAAATCAATAAAAAGGAATGTGAGGGGTAATGTATGCTGTCTTTCATCTCAGTCAAGGCAAATGGTGTGTGGGTGGCACCAGCACTGTGGTAGGCACCTGCCTGGGGGCAGTCACTGAGGATGTAGCTCTGGCACCCTTCTCAGTGAGGTGAGGCCCTCTGAGGTGTAAGAATCCTCGGTTAGGAGAAGAATCAAATGTACCATGAAGGTGCTCCCTTTCTTCCTCTGCCCTTCAGCTGATGCCTTGCACGACTCCTTGCCATGATCATCTTCTTAAAGAGGAGGAGAGTCCAGAGTGTCCAGTGGATCACTTCATATGGGCTGCAGCTCTCACTTTGAGCTGTTTGCCTGGAGCCATTTTAGGCCCTTTCAGGCCAGCTTCTAGAGTAGCCCTGTGGTTGTGCTAAGACCATGAGATGGGGTCAGACAACATGTATGAGGGGAGAGGGCGGACACAGAGAATAGGTTGTGGCAGCAGCAATGTTCTCCAGCTGGTACTTTATGAATTCAGGAAAGACTGTTTTTTTTACGTGCACTTCTTCTAGGAGTATGTGGAAGAAATGTGCTGCTGTCTAGCTGTGATGCACAGTGCCGTTTTTAAAGATGGAGCACTCAGTTGCAGTGTTTGCTGTCATGTTTGGGTGCTGCCAAGGCCAGCCTTATTCAGGAGACCTGTGCATAGGAAAACAACATTAGCTGTGATCTCAGCACACGTGGGTGGTGATGTGAGGGTGTAGCTGCTGAGATGCAGGCTAACTACCTGGCAGCTGCTGTTTTCTTGACTTCAGTTTGTCTGGTAGGCCGTCCGTTGAGGAAACTCCCTTCCCTCCTTCAGGCATGGTGTCTGTCATTGTGTTTGCTGCCTAGTGTCAACAGACATTGTACCCAGAACACTGTCCCCTTTCCTCCACTCCTTTCCAATAAGTATAGAAAACAAATGATCACTCCCCACTGCTTCTCTTGGGCTCCTCAGCTCGAGCCCAGGTGGACAGTAGTTATGGCAACTACAGCAAACTGTATCAGGTCAGCGGTTATGACCCTGACATATGCAACTTTCTTTTTTTTTTTCCAAACATCTTGCCAACCAAGCCCAATGTTTTGCAGCTTATCTCCATATAAAAGCAGCATAAGGGTAGAGCTGCTAGCAAGCACAGCTTTGCAAGGCAAAGCTCCCCGAGGCACATTTCTGAGCTCTCCTGATTCCCACTACTCTGCTCTTTTGCAACTCTGAGCCTCAGCCAAAAACATAAGAAGGTATGTTCCACCTGAAGGCAAGGTGGAAAAGAAGTGCTCACCCTACAAAGTTAATAAAGACTGAATATTTACCCCCATGGTAAATTCTAAGCCCAAGGAAATGGTGTGGCCGAGAAGCATGGCCTGCATGCACAGCCCTAATAAAATACATGAGAAAGCTTTCCGTTCTGTGTTGCGAGATGCTTCTCTGTAAAGGGAACCGCAGAGACTGGGAAGAGATCATGGACCCATGTTGCTCATAGGGAAGGTCCAGATTCTGCCAGGTGTGAAGGGGCCTGGGTGAGCCATGTCCTGGAACCTGCCAGATCCCCAAGGAAACAAGCATTCGCAACTTATCCCTGTGATCCCCTCTGTCGTGATTTAGTGGCCAGCCCAGCCCAAACCATGACACCCTCCAAAGCTGAAAGACAATTATGGATTTACTTCCCCAGCACCCTTGCTGCCAGCAGGACCGAGTCGTGTTTTGGAGACAGGCTGCCCCCAACGCAGCAGGGAGCAGAGCCTGGCTTGTAGGGAAGGTCTGACAGAGACTCAGCCCTGGGTTTCTCTGCCCTGCCATGCTGCTCCTGGCCCCACCACTTGCCTGCCAAATGCCCCCACAGAGGCCATGGCCCCTCCATGTTTCCCTGCAGGACTTCTGCCTCCCACCCACCCCAGAGCTGGTACCTCCATTATTGCCCACCCCACCTAGACTTAGTGCTCCCAACAGAGCTACCCAGCTGTCCCTGACACAAAGGGCTGCCAGGAGGAGAAGGAGGAGGAGGAGGAGGAGGAAGCGGTTGGGGGAGGAAGACTCCATGCTTGTCCAATGCTGACTGTCAGCAGAAGCCACCACCCACTTGCACCTTCGAGGCCATGAGTGCAGAATGGAGTCTTTCGAGCCTGGTGTGGCATAAGACAGGCCATATGTGCTACCTCACAGTAGCAATGACAACCTCACCCATTCTGTGATTCTCTGAGTATAACTTACAACGTCCTGGCAATGCTCTGCCAGGTCAAAGAGCAGAGTGAGACCTGCTGGCAGCTCTGCACAGAGTTGATTTGTGCCAATACAGTGCCACTGCGGCTCCCCAGGAAGCATTTGCTAGATGCTCAGGAGCAGAAAAGGCTGGCAAGTGCTGGGGAGGAGTTACATGTTTGAATTGCATTTCACTGACAGAGATCTGTGAAAATACATAACGGAAGCTGTTCTCATCTTCACTGAGCCTTCTTCCATTGTAGGGGTTTCTTGGTCAGTCCCGTTCCACACCTTGGCTCAGACCAACATTTAACCTTTACTGGTGTGGCACAGTGAGCCTAATGCATTTGTTGCTTGAATGACCAGCCATCTTGTCTGCACACAGGGAGGTTCAGAATGTGACATGGTTAAAATCTCAGTTGTGTGAAATGTTTGCTGCTAATGACAAGTAAAATTAATTTGGGAGGCAATATATCACAACATGTAGTGGAAACCTTCGTTGCTTCTGTTTGGCCACTGATGTGCCTGCAAGACAATGGTTATCCAACCTCTCTTGCTGGATCATGTTCTTGAGCAATCATTCAGCTTTAGCATTCCGTACTAAATATTGGGAGACGTGTTCTCATGCATATGGGAAGGAAATGGTTGGAGCCTAAAGTTATTTTGTGCCATCCTTTCAAAATGTTTCCCTCAGCCTGTCTGTCAGAGCAACTCTAGCAACGGTCATGATTCTTCCCCAGGTGCAGAGGAAGGAAAGCAAAGTTAGGGAAAGAGAGAAGAAAATAAGGGGGTTGACTTGTTTGTTTGTTTCTTTTTTTTAAATTAGCCTCTTAATTTATATCAGTGAGGGTTCCTTTCTAAGATCCATTCTTATAGTTGCAGAGAATCAGTACTGGGTAATCCACAGTCTTGAAAAGAGAAGTCCCAGCTAAAGATGAAGGCAGAACAAGGGCAGTAAAGAAGAGAAAGACAGGTGAAATTGTCCAAGAGACTGAAGCTATTACCATTAACTCCCCTGCTTCCAGTGAATTTTACAGCAGACATGGCTCCATTATTTAGAGGCGGGGCAGTGGAACTAAGGAAGCTTGTGAGGGAAGGTGTAGGGGAGGGGAACAAGGGAAGAACGACAGGAGGAATAGATCTAGGGCTATGAAATATCTTAATAAACATAAAATATAAAATATCTTATTAAATCCTTTCTTAACTAACCAGCCAAAGATGAGGAAGGGGCATGGCTGTCTTTACTTATGTTTCATGGGAGTTCTGTAAGTAGATGCAGTTGAAGGCAGTGCCTTGTCTGTGGCAGTCTGTGTAGCCAGCTGTGTCAGTGTTGTGTGTGTGTCTGCATGTGTGCCTGTGGGATACATCCCCAGCTTTGCTTCTGGTTGAACTGGCAAAGGGGAAAGCAGCATCTGCTAAAATTGGAAGGTCAGCATCCACAGAGAACTGCAGCGCAGGCAAGAGAGCGCTTGGGTGTCCAGGAGTGTTCACAGAAGCACGAACCTCCCCAGTGGGAACATGGTAGGTGGCACAAGACACCGACCCCACTAAGCACTCCTGGCTTCCTCTTGTTAGAGGACAATATATCTTGCTGGATCTAAGAACCTGAGATAGGCAGTGCTGCTGCTGCTCCATGTCCCCAAGTCTAACCGTCAGCGAAAGTGAAGTTGTGTCACCTGTAGGCATACATCTACACTACATATGTATATGTATATAGACATGTCCTGCCACGCAGATCATGGACATTCAGAGGGCTCCCACAAACATAAGCAGCCTCAGCACCCTCACCCTGCTTCCCTCTCTGGCTAAGCAGGATGGAGGTCCATGGGTGAGAATATATATATACACAGCTGCATACTTGCCCAGGCTGCTGAAGGAGCTGGTTAGTAAGGTCCACTGGGAATCTGCTTTTGAAGGTATTGGGGTCCATGAACGCTGGTCACTTTTTAAGAGTTATCTCTCAAAAGTGCAGGAGCAGGCAATTCCAAAGTGTTGGAAGTCAAGCAAGCGGGACAGAAGGCCAGCTTGGTGAAGCAGGGATATTCTTCTAGAACTTAGGCCCAATAGGAAAGTGTGTGGACATTGGAAGCAAGGACAGGGGAGGACTACAGAGATGCTGTTATCCACTGCAGGGAGAAAAATAATGTGGCCAGAGCTCAGTTAACATTCAAGCTGGCCAACGTTTTGAAGGAAAATGAAAAGGGCTTTTAAAAATATTTTAACAGCAAAAGAAGATCAGAGATAACACTGGGCTGTTACTTGATGAGATGAGTCACCTCACAAATAGGGATGTAGACAAAGCAGAGATGTTGAATGCTGCCTTCGCCTCTGCCTTTAACACTGAAGATGGGCCCTGGGACCCCTGGAGTGCTGTGCTGGAAGACTGTGCCTGGGGGTATAAACCACTCGAAGCCAACCCTGAACTTGCTCAACTTGCTGCTCCAGCTGGATGCGCATAAGTCTATGGGGCCTGATAGGATTCATCCCAGGGTACTGAAAGAGCTGGCCAGTTATTGCGGAACCTCTGTTAATTTTCAATGGTCTTGGGAGTCTGAAGAAGTCCCAGTCAACCAGAAGATGGCAAATATTGTCCCCGTTTTCAAGGATGGTAAGGGAGACCCTGGTAATTATAGGCCTGTCAGTCTCACTTCAGTGCTTGGTAAAATTATGGAGAAAGTCATTCTGGAAGTTACTGAAAAACACTTGAGACACAACACAGTCATTGGTCATAGCCAGCACAGGTTCATGAGGGGAAAGTCCTGCTTAAATAACTTCATTTCCTTTTATGACAAGGTCACCCACCTAGCTGACCAAGGGAAGACTGTAGATATGGGTTTTTTCTTATTTTAGCAAAGCTTTTGATACTGTCTCTCACAGTATCGTTCTGGACAAAATGTCCAGCACACAGCTAGACAAGTCCAGAATACATTGGGTGAGCAATTGGCTGATGGGTCAGGCTCACAGAGTTACAGTAAATGGGATTACATCAGGCTGGTGGGCAGTCACCAGTGGCGTTCCCCAGGGTTCAGTTTTAGGGCCAGTGCTCTTTAATGTTTTTATAAATTATCTAGATGCAGGAATCGAATGTACGTTAAGTAAGTTTGCCAATCAAATTAAATTAGAAGGAGCTATAGACTCCCTCAAGCGTAGAGAGGCCTTACAGAGAGATCTGGATAAACTAGAGAGCTAGGCAATGACCAACCATATAAAATTTAACAAGAGCGAGTGCCAGATTCTCCACCTGGGATGGGATAATCCTGATTATATGTACAAACTGGGGAATGAGAGGCTGGACAGCAGCCTAATGGAAAGAAATCTGGGGGTTTGGGTTGATGGCAAGTTGAATATGAGTCAACAGTGTGCCCTGGCAGCCAAAAGGGCCAACTGTATCCTGGGGGGCATCAAGCACAGAATCGCTAGCCAGTGGAGAGAGGAGATTGTCCCACTCTACACTTCACTGGTGCAGCCCCACCTTGAGTACTGAGTGCAGTTTTGGGTGCCTCAATACAAGAAAGGCATCAAACTGTTAGAGCGTGTCCAGAGGAGGGTGACCAAAATGGTGAAAGCCCTCGAGGGCCAGACTTATGAGGAGCGGCTGATTTCACTTGGTTAGTTCAGCTTGGAGGCTTAGAGAAGGCTGAGCGGTGACCTCATTGCAGTCTACAACTTCATCAAGGGGGGCAGCAGAAGGGGAGGTGCTGATCTCCTCTCTCTGGTGACCAGCGACAAGACACAAGGAAATGGAATGAAGCTGTGTCAGGGGAAGTTCAGACTGAACATTAGGAAAAGGTTTTTCACTGAGAAAGGTCACCAGAACAGGCTCCCCAAGGAAGCGGTCACGGCACCAAGCCTGTCAGAGTTCAAGGAGCATCTGTATGACACTCAGTCATATGGCTTAGTTTTAGGTAGTCCTGCAAGGAGCAGGGAGTTGGACTTGATGATCCTTACAGGTCCTTTCCAACTTGAGATATTCTATGGTTCTATGATTCATACAAGGGGGAACCCTCCAGCAGCTGAGCTCACTCAGTCTTCCCGCCACCTTAGTTGGCCAATAGATCCCAGTTTCCCCACTTGCTGGCACACAGATATACAAGACCTGGGATGTTGAGCTGCTAGTACACAGCATCACACATGTACAGCTGGCCAGGACTCCCTTGGTCCCATAGCCAACCCACTTGTGCTCCTGCCCTTAGAGACAAAGACACGATCTCACACTGAGAGCTGGCCCTTGGAGGCCCACTCACTCCTTGCTCCCAGGACACTTCACCTATTCACTGGCTAGTCCAGCTTGATCTTTGCTAGTGATCACATGCTTATTTGCACACCCACACTTGCACCCGACGCTGACACCATCGGCACATGGGCCCTCCTACCCATGATCTGCCCCCCGTTGCTGCACTCAGACTCCCATACACACACGTGTTCACAGAACAGAGAGCTCTCACCCAGCAAAGAGTTAGGAAGGAATTTAATATGAAGATAGGACGCACTGCACTGATCAGGATAAGGGTGTAGCCAAACAAGCACACCTACCAGCACACTACGTACATGCAACTGGCCCGTTATATCTCCTTACTCCTCTATTTCCCCACTCTTGTTACTCCCCAGATTATCTAAACCCCTCCCTTGTCACGCTTTGTTTTTTTTCCCTAACCATCCCATAATAAGTCCTGTGCGATCTTCAAGTGCTCTTCTCCTGTATCTCATGATGTGTCCCAACCCTAGGCAGCAGCCCCCTTAGTTGGAAAGGTGATGTGAAGAGCTGCTCAGCATGGCTCATGTCAGGCCACCAGGGCTGATGGCTCTGCTGGAACAACCCTGGGATGGGCCCAGACAGGGTGTTTGCTCCCAGGGGGTTCTTGGTTTGGGGACCTGCCTGCCATTATGTGCCCCTGTGCTCCTCTAGGCTTGTACAAATGGACCTTTGATGAGCTGATGGCCCCTGTGGTGGGCCTGGGTGTAGCCAGTCAGGGCTTGCCCTCCTGCCATCATCTCTGTGAGCTCCTTTCTGTGTGTGCATGAGTGTTATCACATAACATAAGAGTGTATATCACAGTCGGCAGCCCTGTGCCTTAACTCTGAAATACTTCTGGCTCTCTGTACAAGAGACAGGTCTCCTCAGTGAGCAATGCAGCGCACACTGCATTTGACTTCTGAGTTAGAGTATGTGTGAAAATAATAAAAAAGTGTTCAGCTTGCTTTCCTCTCTGCCAGCATAAGCAAGCCTTCTGTTTCTTGGGAATGGGGGTGTACAACACTGATGTAGTTCCCAAGTGTAGCTGACAGTTGCACGTGAAAGGATCCCCAAGCTTCACCAACATGCCAGACTGTTCCTCGACACAGTGACAGAAATCCTGTTGCCCCCCCCCCCTCTCTTGACACATAGAACAAGGTTGCTTGTGCAGGAGAACATGCCTCACAAACAGTGTCTCTCCATGTCTCTGGCTGGACTGATCTCTCACAGCAGTGCATAACCCCTCTGCTTTGCTTTGACCCGCTGTCCTGCACCCTCGAGATGAGCACAGAGCACAGCCAAGGATCTGCTGTCAGACCTGAGAGGATGCAGAGACAATCTTTTGAGAACAATGGAAAACTGCAGAGGACATGTTTTCCAGATGTTTGGCCTCAATGCTGGGACCTGGACAGTTTGCTAGCTTCAGTTGTGCTTCCAGTACAATGCTGAGGGGGTAGTGCCTGTCTAAGCAAATTAGAAGAACATTGCCCAGGAGTCACCTCTGTGACCTGTCCTCCGAAGAGCCGGGAAACTCCCATTTTAGCATATGGATGGCTTCCAGGTTCAGTAACAAGATACTCGATTACATGTGTCTCTCTGCTACAGGACTATTTGTGGCATGGCTCATGGAATCATAGAATCATAGAATGGTTTGGGTTGGAAGGGACATTTAAAGGTCATCTAGTCCAACCCCCCTTGCAATAAACAGGGACACCTTCAACTAGATCAGGTTGCTCAGAGCGCCATCCAACCTGACCTTGAATGTTTCCAGGGATGGGGCATCTACCACCTCTCTGGGAAACCTGTTCCAGTGTTTCACCACCCTGACCATAAAAAATTTCTTCCTTATAACAAGGCACATATACATTTGGGAAGGGAAGGAGACAGAGCAGAAGGGACCTTCATCCTGCTCCTGGCATTGTTTTCCCAGTAATTTTAAAATGAGGACTGTGTGAATCAGCCTGGTTTTGGAGCAGTTCAATTCTGATGGCAACGGGTGCAATGGCTTTAGTGTTCTCAGCACTGATTTAGTGTACACAGCAGCATTTTCTCAAAGGTTTCTGTAATACGTTCTGGTTCTCAGTGCTGTGGTCAATTGGGCTCCACACACAGCACAAGCTCCCTGGGCTTCTTTCTTCCTGCCTGAAGTGCATTTCAGCTCTTCTGGTTGGCATAGACTCTATACCTAGAGGTACCACTGACTTTCTAGACTAGCTGTATTCACCATTCCTACACCATGTCCACAGTCAGTGATTTTAGTGCTTTAAAGGAGTACTTCTAGAAAGAACACTTCTACTGAAAGCTCACTGCTTTCCATTCAGTAACTGGAGGAAAAAAGGCAAGTACATCCTGTTCACCAATGGGAAGGAATTTCCAGCTGTTTAGTCAGCCCTGGAGGCTTTTTTGATTCTCCCTTTTTAAAGCAGATGCAACATCATGTAGAAGGGATAGCCTTCCTCCACAGGCATGAGAAATGAGGAAGGCAGTATCTTGCTGGTATACCATTCAGTTCACTGGATGGCATACCCAGGCCAAGAGATACTGGAGGCTGTTGTGGGAGACTTGGACCCTGGGCTTTGGTGCAAGTATGCCAGAGCTGAGAGGAATTTGCCTGTTGGCAAATTTGCTTTCCTCATTGCCACTTCAAGATGAGGCAAAGGAGTTCGAAAGCAAGCAAGGAAACACTGGTATCCCTGTTTGGTTTTGGAGTTAACTTAGCTAAAAACAAGTGGGAAAAAAAAAGATTATTTATTTCTTGGAGGTTGGCCTCCCTTCTCCGGCAAGGTAGTTTATAGAGGTCTTAATTCTCTCACAACTGACTGCCTCAGCAAGGGGCCCAACAGCCCTGATGGCTGCTGCTGTGGCCAACTAGCCCTCCTGAGTGTGGTCATGGCCACGATGAGCCCCCTGATGAGACCCTGATGGTTCTGGAGCAACCAAACTCTCTTGAAAGGCACGGTGGGGATGGAACCCCACTCCTGGCCTGGGTGCCAGGCGAGTGAGGGGCAAGGCCGGGCACGGAAAGCAAGGTAGTGCCGGCCAGAGACAAGGGAGAAAAATCTTCGCCATGAGGCTGATGAGCTGCTGAGGCATGGTGGCCAGGGTGGTCATGATGTGCATGCCCATGGGGGTTTGGCGGGAGCTTTCCCCCTCCCTCTCCTGCCATGGCCAGTGGTGGGCCTGTGGCTGTGTGTGGCCGCAGACGTCCCCCACCCACCTCTCGTGAGGAACACGCAGGAGTGCCTTTCCTATTCTTCAGCAATGATTTAACCAGGTGACCCAAAGCTGCCAGAAGGACTATGGACACCAGGATGGCCAGTGCCACAGCTGCACAGTACGTTTGTGGGCATTTGCAATTTGCAGCCGTTGGAGTTTTCCCACCACCAGCACCTGTAGGAGACGAGACAGACGGTCCCCTATATTCATGTGTTCTGCACTGCTGACAGTTGCATGACATGTTTGAGAAGCTGAACAATTACTACATCCAGCTGTGCCCGTGAGCTTCGGGCAAGGAGTGCTTGCTAGGGACACTGGAGTCCTCAGGAGTATAACACCTATACACACTATAAAGTCATAAAAATACAAAAGACAAGCAGAGCTGAATGCCCAGCCTTGTGTTCCCCCTGAGGCTCTAGAATGGCATTCAGCTCACACGCTGAAGACACACAGTCTATGGCCACAGTGGTAATGACATCCAGAAGAGAGAAGTTTCCCTTATGTGTTGTGATCTACTTCTTCATAAGTAAGTGGTAGGGCATGGAATATGAGCAGAGGACACAGTGTAGGTCAAGACCCCCATAGCTGCAAAGGCAGATGGGTGACCTTCTGGATGGAAAGTTTTCATGCAGCGAATGCATTAATCTCACTGTGCAATACCAGTAATCATTAAATGTTGGTCTGCAGAGCAGCAGCTTCAGAGAGGCTAGAGTGAACTTTTGCCTGTGACCTGGCTTCTCTCAAAGTGAACAAATGGACGAGACTTACCAGTGCCACCTGCCAGCTGATCACAATCGCCTTGAAGACCTTCAGAGAAAGTACTCCAGTAACTTGCACATGAGTAAAATATTAAAAAGCACATGTTTATTCCTTCTGGTAAACAGACATTGACAACATACTGTTGGGAAGCTCCCGAGGGTCAAATCCCAGATCCAGCCCAACAGCTGGAAAAACGCTCTCCAGGGGAACAGCTATAATCAAACAGAGAGGATAAAAGTGTTCATGACATGTTGTGAGACACTTCTTCGTAAGCAGCAGCTGCAGAGGGGCCAGGGTGACCTTCTGGGTAGGAAGTCGATGTCACACTTCATGATGCTGTTGAAGATCATCTTGTGCACACCGGGAGCTTCAACTCCAGTGTCTGAAGGCACGAATAGGGTCTCTGGTGCACGAAAGAACTTGTTGCCTGTCTGAATGATATTGTTGTCAGGCAATCTGTATTCTTTTATGATTTCTTCTGGCTTTGCTTTCATTTCTTGGGTGGTGTCTAAAGCTACGTAGCACAACTTCTCTTTGATGTCTCTCACAATTTCCCTTTCAGCTATGCTAACAAAAGTGTGTCTACTCTCCAAAAGAAACTTCATAAAATATACGATGATATCCTGGCCAGCAATATCCAGCCTGGAGACAGTATCCTTCATATATGGAGACAATGTGGGTAATACCATACTGTCCCCACACTGTTCATGACTATTCCAGTAATTCGGGCCGATGCATAGAGTGCCAGGGTTGCCTGGACTGCAATGTACATAGTCAGCACCATGAAGCCTTCAAATATGATCTCCGTCATTGCTATAGTTTAACCTGGCAGGCAGCTAAACACCACACAGCCGTTCACTCACTCCCCCCCACAGTGGGATGGGAGAGAGAATTAGAAAAAAGGAAAAACTCATAGGCTGAAATACAGTTTAATAGGACAGAAAAAGAAGGGAAAATAATAATAATGATGAAAAAATATGCAAAACAAGTGACGCACAATGCAATTGCTCACCACAAATGCCCAGCCTGTCCCCAAGCAGCGGCTGCCAAACCCCAGCCAACTCCCCCCCACCCCAGCTTTGGATGCTGAACATGGTGTCATATGGTATGGAATATCCCTTTGGCCAGTTTAGTCAGCTGTCCTGGCTGTGTCCCCTCTCAGCTTCTTGTGCACCCCCAGCCTACTCGCTGTCAGGGCAGTATGAGAAGCCAAAAAGTTCTGGACTTAGTGTAAGCACTAGTCAGCAACAATTAAAACATCAGTGTGTTATCAACATTATTCTCATCCTAAATCCAAACCACAGCACTATACTAGGAAGAAAATTAACTTTATCACAGCCAAAACCAGGAGAGTAATTTTTTTTCCAGTTCTGCAGAGGATTAAGGTGAGTTTCAGTCAGCAGTACTGGTCTTTCACTGGTTTTGGTTCTCAGCTCTTAGACATGTCTCCAGATCCTTTCCATATCATCCCAGCATGTAACTATACCATAGTCAATTGGATGATTCAAAGACAGGACCCCTTTTTTTGACTGAGCTGCTTCTCCAATGTAACATTCTTTCAGTCCAGCTCCAAGCGTTGTAGCTTTGACTTTTGAGTGACCAACAATTGCTGTAAACACAGACCTTGGGCCACAGTCACCTACTATACCCGCTTTGAATAACCCAGACCCATTGTCAAAGATTACAGCTGGGACATCCAAAATGTTGGGGTGAAACATTCTTTGAAGTGTTGATGGCTCCCCAGAGTGGTTCCCTGGCACTGTTTGCCTATTGCCCTTTTACAGGCTGGTCACCGTTGCTAGGGAAATCTTTTTGTTGTTGTACAGCTTGCTGTTTCCAACATATCTGCCCCCAACTACCTCACAATGACCAGTGATACAATAATACATTTTCCCAGCAAGTTACATGATCCCAGGGACTTCCCTGGATAGGGCCAGTGTAGCTTCTCCATGACTCTAGCCAGAGGACAATCAGTTCGCCAAATCCGATCCACAGGTCATCGACCGTGAATGTACCCCTGTAACAAGCTTGAGAGTAATTTTTTCCTCAGAATAGGAAAGCATGTATTGCAAAATACATGCATGACAATTATTAATTTTTTACATGTTCCTCTGGCTTAGCTAAGACTCCACAAATATTTCCAAGAGTTGGTGAAGATTAGGACGACTTTGCCTCCCTGTAAGAATTAACTGAATTACCAGTTTCCTTTTCTGAATAACATCTACATTGGAAGCAGACCTTTGTCAGCTGAATTCTTTCTGATACTTTATAGGAAACTCCTAAAAATAAATAGGTAGAATTATGTTTGGCACTGATTATGGCATTCTGGAGTCTTTTTTTTGCTGTCCTTATTACTTAAAAACTATTTTTTTGGTAAAATCACAAAAATGAAATAATAATTTCTGCCTCTTACTGATTTAAAAAACCCTGACAGCTTTACAGAATCACAGTCACAGAATGGTCAGGGTTGGAAGGGACCTCTGGAGATCACCTAGTCCAACCCCCCTGCCGCAGCAGGGACACCTACAGCAGTTGCACAGGACGGCGTCCTGTTGGGTTTTGAATGTCTCCAGTGTGGGAGACTCCACAACCTCTCTGGGCAGCCTGTGCCAGTGCTCTGCCACCCTCAGAGTAAAGAAGTTCCTCCTCATGTTAAGATGGAACTTCCTATGCTCAAGTTTGTGCCCTTTACCTCTTGTCCTATGCCTGTTCCCTCTTGTCCCTTAAACAATGCTTATAATATCTTCTAGTGCAAAGAAGTTCCTTCCCCTAATGAATCTATATCCCAGACTGCTGACAAGCTGACCTGCCTGCAAATAAACAGACACACAGTTGTCTTCCTTCCAGGTTTCTCTCTTCCATTCAGCACTTTGCTGAGAAGTACAAACTCTCTTTTGGAAGTTTGTTCAGAAGGATTAAAAATGTCCTAGGTCTTCACAACTGATCCCCATTTCAGGGGGAACCTCATTCATTTATTTTTTTTTACTTTTGCTTCAAGAGAAGATTTACCAAAGAAGGAAATTTATATAGCTTTGAATCCAATCAGATCTGACAATCCAAATCTGTTTACAGAGAAAATTTACTTTGAAAAAAAAAAAAAAAAAAACACCATATAACTTCAGTTTGAATCCTTGGCTGCCAGAGTTTAATTGCTTCTCCTTGTGACTCAAAATCCAGGGCAGCTTCAAAGCAGGGGTGGTTTCTATTAAATTTAATTACTTTTTCCTGCAACTCACATGGCGAAGGTGCTAGCTACTAAATGAATGTGGTTATGAATTAGAGGCAGATTCCAACCAAAGATATATATTAAACAGAAAATTTAAGTGTAAGCAAATAACCTCCTTGTACAGAGATGTTTATACCCCAGATGAACTACAGAAAAAAAAAAGCCACCTAACAAGGGATCAGCTCTGTGTACGTCATTTCCATTCTGCTTAGATTCCAGATGTGTTTGTGTTAAATGCCACTCTGTCCATTTTAGCAATTTCTCTAATCCTCTTAATATTTGTGTACATATATTTCAGTGTGTGGCACACCTGTTTTTTGTACAGGCTTCTGTATTATTGTCAACAGGTGTCCTAATCATTTAAGAGGTTGTTACGTGCATCACACTAGAAGCCCCATTTAATCCTGCGTGGTCTGTGTGCAGCTTGCAGTGAAGCACTCCATTATGAACATGATGTCGAGTATTAAAACAAGGGAATACTTACTGTGGTTATTCAAATGCCATTGACGCAGGAATGCTCATCTGTTCCCTCAAATCGGTTCTGTCATAAATCACCTTAAAAATGGCATGTGTTAATTAACTTTGTTACTATAGGGTTTGTAATAAGTGAAATTACTGTTTGTGTTTAGCTGAGGTACTGTAAATTGAACTCATAGAAGAGAGAATATGACATCAAAAATTTCTCTTGCTCACCTGGCGGTATAGCTTACACTGATATGACAAGATCTCATTCAGGAGTGGAAAGATAGCTGATTTTCTGAAAGCCAGTCTGTCTTTGGCATTTGATGTTTGCCAGAGGCTGACAGCTGTGGAGACACACATGAGGAGCAATTCCATTCCACACAAGCTGCTAACGTCTTTACTAGATGGTATCCACCGTTTGTCACATCTTAATGGGGTGGAATGTGAACTTGAAGCTGAGAGGCACATTGGAAACACAGTAATAACGTAATTCCCAGAACATACCAAACATAAATGAGCTGTGTCTCACAGACATTGGATTATAAAAATTCATAGATAATTAAATGTTTTTTATAGGCCAGTCTTGCTTGCTTTATATGTCAGTGCTGAGCACACATTTTCACTTACCCGTTTACGTATGTCTTTTTGCTTTATTGACTGTGTCACCTACACAGAATTGACTCCCCCAAGGCAACCCAGTGCTTGTCCTTTCTCCATAGTCATTCTCTATCCAAATAATTCTGGAGACAAACATGTAACCCAGGGCAGATTCTGAGTGAATCAGGCCAGACTGGAAAGCACCTAGAAAAAGGGTGATGAGCTTTGGAAGGTCTGAGTTTACCTGGGGTAAAACCAGAGGGAAGATGATTGGCTGACTCTTTGTATGCCCATGTAAACCCCAAGAGCCTGACTAATGTGTATGACCTTTAGCAGCAGGGATAAATGTCTTTCCACATCTAGAAAGCATTACCAAAAAGAGAGACAAGTAGGACCAGAGACCAAGGGAGAGATGCTTCTCTCCGTGCCTTTCTACACCAGATTATTTTGATATCTTCCCTGTTCTTCCTTTGCATTTATGTGGGTCTTGTCATCCTGAGCTGACTGTTTTCTGGATGTAACCTCATTCCAAGCAGGTACTGTACAGGGCAGCAGTTGAGGCGATGTGATTATAGTACACCAAATACAGATGTACAGAAATAATAACACTTTATCAGAGAATGCCTTAATGAAGTCCATACATTCACGACTTTTTTCTGTTTCACAGAAAAAGGGGACAATTGCAATGAATTTGTTCATCCCCCAAACGCATTCCACTGTGAGTCTTTCCTACAGGCAACTGATTTTGCTGGATAACACAATTATTAGGAAATCTCAGGCATGCAGCTCCAAGGAAGACCTGCCTTTTCCTTCATAAGCTTGACAGGGACTTCATGAATTGGCATTAATTTCTCCATAAAATAACTTAGCTTTCTTAGTCAAGATATATCTGCCACCTTGTTAGAGCACATCTCTCCTCCATCTTTGTTTACAAGCCCCCCTAAAATGCTGATTATCTTCTTGGCTTACAGTTTCCTCATTGCCTTCTTTGGATGGGGAGGACAGAGGTTGAGCTATTGGCTAAGAGAGAGCTCTGTGACAGTGGCTCTGTCAACAGGATGACCGATGCATCTTTCTGAGTGGACTTTCAGCTGGAACTTTTGATTGCTGTGAAGCAATGCATTAAATACATAAAAAACGGTGAAAATGAGAAAAAACAAGAGGCTGGCATGTGGTGGACACGAGTGTCAAGGCAGAGAGTCACATAAACAAGTGTACTGCCTTTTTACACACAGTAGTAATTCAGCACTTTCTGAGATATCCCAGGAACAAACCAAAGGATTTATTAAAGTGCTAAAGCTTAAGCATTAGAAGTCTGTGCTTTTACAACCGAAAGATCACAGTTATAGAACCATCTCCCTGAAGCATGCTTGTGATTTGTGTAACAAATAGGAGTGCATTTACGGAGTGAATCCAAATGCATCAGAAATAAATATTACAAGAGAAAAAGTGAGGAAAAGAAGGTGGAAACTTCCCAGTGGAAGTTTGAATGAGGAGGGATAAAAATCTTCTCTTCGGTATACTGCCATTGAAACCATATGTGGGGAAGACAGAATGGAGTCTGCTCACCCTTCTCCATGCCCTAAAAATCTGGCACGGCAGTTCACAGTGCATGGAAGAATCAAGAGCATCAAATGCTGCGGCGATGATAGATGCCTTTACCAAGTCAGCCTGTCAGTACATGAGGACAACACTTACTCTGTGCCACTAGTCATTCTGGTACAGATACAAACTGAATTTATTATTTATATTGAGATAGTACCTGGAAATCAGTCAGGCTTTCCCAAGGACTGTAGAAACAAGCAGCAAAGGGCAGAGCCTGCTCAGAAGAACTCAGTCTGAGAAGTGAGATGTAACAGGTGAGTGAGACAAACAAGAAGGTCAGGGTGGAAGGCAAGGGAAACTGCATGAAAGAAATCAGGGGCTGAGAGCAGTTCTTAGTAAGAAGCAATAATCACCATCACAGATGCTTAGCTCTAACAACTTGACAAGATCCCTTTCTTCACAAAGGAGCTGTGTTTGATTGCTCTCATACTTGTTTCCATCCCCATTTCGCAATGTCTCCGTGGCACTCTAAACATCCACAAAGCTCTCTGAAGTTGAATTTTAATGTGTTTATTGACAATAGTTATGATATTTCAAAACACACGGGCTACAAATTGTTACCATGCACTCCTAGTGTTTACAGTAATCCCCATATTAAAACAAACTCAGCTTTTCCTGGTGATTTTATATCTTACTGCTGAGTCACTTGCCTGTGTTTATTTAAACTCCTGTTGAGGGTTATTTTAATATTCAACACTTTTGAACCTAGCTGCAGATTTCATATACTTCTGAAACATTTTGCATTCATTTGTATGGGCACCGCGTGGCCAGAATTCTCCTTTTCAGTTTTCCTTGCAGGTCTGTGACTTGCAATATGGGCTTCACATACTCAAGCCCAGCAGTTAACCCTGCATGTGCAGCTGACCTTGGTGTTAGAAGAACTGCTGCCAAGGCTCAAGCCCAGCCAGGGGTGGCTCCAGAAGCTCAGCCCTGATGCATCAGCCCCGGTATTACTGAGTGAGTGGTTGTGTGCACAACAGCATGTTCTTGTGTGTGTGTATTTTTCTGAGTAAGTGAGAGTCTCATCATGTTAGTATATATCTGTGGTGTGTGTGAGTGTGAATGTATCACTGTGTGTGAGTGAGAGTGTTTCTACATACGTTGTTGTGTGGGTGTGTGTGAGTGTGTGTATGTAAGGCCAAGTGCTGGGTCCTGCCACTTGGGTGATAACAACCCTATGCAGTGCTGCAGGCTTGGGGAAGAGTGGCTGGAAAGATGCCTGGCAGAAAAGGACCTGGGGGTGTTGGTCAACAGCCAGCTGAATATGAGCCAGCAGTATGCCCAGGTGGCCAAGGCCAACAGCATCCTGGCCTGTATCAGGAATAGTGTGGCCAGCAGGACTAGGGAAGTGATTTTCCCCTTGTACTCAACACTGCTGAGGCCCCACCTCGAATATTGTGTTCAGTTTTGGGCCCCTCTCTACAAGGAAGACATTGAGGTGCTGGAGCATGCTCAGAGAAGAACAACAAAGCTGGTGAGGGGTCAGGAGCACAAGTCTTATGAGGAGTGCCTGAGGGAACTGGTGGTGTTTGCCTGGAGGAAAGGAGGCTGAGGGGGCTTATTGCTCCATACAACTACCTGAAAGGAAGTTGTAGAGAGGTGGGGGTCAAGCTCTTCTCACTAGTAACAAGTGATAGGACGACAGGAAACAGCCTCAAGTTGTGCCAGGGGAGGTTTAGAATGGATATCAGGAAAAATTTCTTCACTGACTGGGTTATCAAGCATTGGAACAGGCTGCCTAGGGAAGTGGTGGAGTCACCATCCCTGGAGGTATTTAAAAGACATGTAGATGTGGTGCTTAGGGACGTGGTTTAGTGGTGGACTTGCTAGTCTTAGGTTAACGGTTAGACTCTATGGTCTTAAAGGTCTTTTGCAACCTAAAAGATTCTACGTCTGAATGTGAATATGAGGGTACCTACGCTAAACAGAACAAAGATAATGCAGTTCCAGTGAAAAGGATTTCTGGAATTTACACAAAAAAAATTTGCTGGGAAATATTCTTCCTGTGATGTTTTGCTATCCAAAGACAAGGAGATCAGTTTTTGAAAGAAACAAAGCCTGTGATGAGTGCAACTTAATTAAGATATTATGATTCCCAATGAGAAACAAATGTTTCCACTACCAGATATGAGTTGTTTCTCATATAAAGAATGTAAACATGCTCTCTTCATTTCTTCTTTTTAGTTTAGCTGTTAGCCAGTGGTAGCTGTACCAGTTCAAGCATTTGGAGATTGAGAGGTTTGTAAATTTCCTTGAAATAAATATCTCCCTGAATTTTACTTTGGTTGAATGAATAAATTCTAGGAATGTTTTGATTCTAACCTTGAAAGATAAAGCAAATCATACTGGAAGTATCCTAAGACCTCACCACTCGCACCTGAGAGAAGCTCAGCATCACCTCAACAAAGCAATAGACACAGCACAGTGGGGTTTACACCAGTCAGCAGTAAACATGAAGCTTGCCCATAGGCATTACCATAAAATTGGGAACTATTAACGAGGACTTTGGAACTTCCCTAAATCATTGACTTAGCTATTCAAGTAAGAATGAGTTTCACCATCCCAACCTCTGTCCTCACATCCACAGTTAAACTCTTCCTTCAGCTGTGAGGGACTGTCTTGCTCTTTCCCTGCAGAATAGGTGTAATTAGAGTGGAGACCTGAGATACACATCTGATCCCCCCCCCCCCAGGCTCATGAGAGCACTGAACTCCAGGTGCCCTACTTCTTCAGCAAGTGCACTAACCACCAAGCTATTAAATATAATAAGGTCAGGCCACCACTTCCTCCTCCTGTGGACGGGTTTTGGAATGAAACTGTGTCATGCTCTGGGCTTTCATCAATAGGGGTGACTAGTTTATGAATGTCAAACAGATCTAAGCTTGAGATAAGTACTGCAACATGCTGTTTAGCTGCCTTGGGGTATGCTCATTGGCAGAACGTTCGATATGAAGGAGCTTTACCCATGGAGATTTGAAAGCCTAAAGGTAGGTGACTTGGGCAATGGATGTACATTTTCGGAAGTAAGATACAAAAATGATGATCTGCGTCTTCAGAGGTATTTTTCAGTTGATAAGATATTGCAAAAGGGGGAAAACAGGAAAACTGACAGGACTTGAAATAATTTGTCCAAAGCATGGACTATGATCTTGAACTAACATAGTTTGTTCCATTTGATAGTATACAAATAACATAAATTATGTGATATCATAAAGATCATCATCTTTTCCTTGGGGAGAAGCAGAATAGGACACATCAGAGTAGGTGTCCCTGTAGGTGAAGGCGCAAGGACAGACATGAAAGCTACACCCAGAGGTGCTCAGAAGGAAGGATTTCACAAGGTAGTTGCTTGAATTGGGTTCTGAGACCAGACCTAAGACAGGGGGATGCTGGAAGACAGGAGGCACTGTGTAAAAACTGTACTGCTTTTCCTGTATAGGCCTTAGGCTTCCACAAGCTTCATCACCCTCTTAAGAAACACATGTAAGGTCTTTGATAATTTTTAAAATAGGATCTACATGTTTTCCCACTTCATTCTTTAAATGTCAGTATATGTGTGTATATACATATGTGTGTGTGTATAAAACACATAAATCTGGGACTTCAGCTTTTTGTTCATTAATAACATGCTGGATTAGAAACAATTAATGTACTTACATTCTTAACAGGACTATTGATACATTCTAATTCAATATATTCCACTTTCACTCAGAATTTCTTTGGCTATTTTGCTTACCCAGTTTATTAGCAAATATTGCCAAATAAACTTCTTCTGAAGTAGTCTTACATAATGGGGGGAAAGAGATCACCTTTAAATATTGACAAATAATGCTGTAGAGACTATCCTCTTTCATTTGTTTTTATATGCCATTGTTGCTCATTTTGCAGACTGTTGTTGCTTTTCCTTCGTGCAAAACTTGTCTCAGCCTATTTACTCTCGAAGTCAGTAGCTTGATTTAACTCATTAATTCCAATTAAGTCACACTTCTCCCTCTTCACTTGAGCATAATACAATAATTTTACTATACATGAGTCTGACATTGGTGTATAACACAACAGCATTTCTTGTTCCTTTCTTAGCCTCCACCTTTCTTGCTGCAACAAGTAAAACTTTCAGCAATAGTCCTGTTCCTTTCCTGCATGGGAAGCTGTGTAATGAAATGTCATGCTCCCTTTTGTGATCCCTGGCTGCTGCGGTAATCAAGAGTGAGATTAGGAGCTAAACTTGGATAGCTACATTGTGTGAGGTGGTAATGTGAGGGTCTTACAGTCAGGGAGAAAAAAAAAAAGTAATTTGCAGTATGATTCACCCAACCCTTGAATCATTTGCTTTAGGAAGAGACAAACTGACACAAAAGTGCCTATTTCTCCCCATGGACTATAGTGGGATTCCAGACGGTTGCCCCAAAATGTAGACATCCTCATTGCAGATGTCTTCGTTAAGTCAGAATAACCTTGCCCAGGGTGTTTAAGGAAAGCCAATGTGATCTGCTACCTTCATAACCAGCAGGATAAGAAAATGGAGCAAGAAGGTAGTGGTTAGCCACAATGGTGTGTAATGTTGCCATTCTGCTTGGCTCTTCCTTACAGACCAGTAGCTTGTGCATCCCAAGGAATCACTTTTTGTACAGTTCCTTTATGGAGAGAACTAATGAATATATATAAGCAATCATCATCTCCAAAGAAGCAAATATTTGAGGAGACTAAAACAACACCAGCTCTGGAAGCTGTGAATTTGTGAGTAGTATTGAAGGAGTGGGATTTGCATTGTTCCTGCTTTACCAGAAAGGAGGTTTGCAACTAATATGAAATACTTATTAGAAACCAACGAATACGTGAGGATAGCTACAGGAACACAAGTAATGACTTCAAAAAGGTAAGATACTTATGGCAAAACAAGTACTGATCTTTCTTCTCACCACTATGCTGCTAAATCAAGGTGAGAAGAATGGATTTATTGAAAACATCTGAAAGCATTGGCTTCTAAATGGCAGAAAAAATACTCTTCTTTCCACCCTTGTTTTTCAGCCTGGTTAAGAAGCAAAACAAAACAAAGCATCCAGCTGCTCAGAGTTTGCAGAAGGATCCATTCGTGCCAGGAATGTATGGATGAATAAATGTATAAATCAGAATTTCTCATACCTGGGGGAGCTTACTGTCAAACATATACATTGAGAGTGTGTAGACTCAGGTATGCAAACAGAGAGAAGTGAGAGTTAATGATAAGGTGGGCCTGATCCATACTAAAATAGTGACCAAAATTCTTAAAAGGTTAAAAACCACAGTGACATTGGGCCTAGGATGAAAGACCCAGTTCTGTGCTGTTCAAGATTGCTAGTTTTGTCCAGGCTTTGTATGTCAACTGTGCTCACTTTCTTTCTCTCAAGTAAATATTGCATGTTGAGAAATAAATCAGAAATGTTTTTCGTCCCTTAAACAAAAGGAAGTTCAAAGTGTCCTGGTTTGAGGTAAAACAGAACCAATTTTTTTCAGTAACTTTGCTTCTTAGCAGTTTTGTTGTTTGTTGGGTTTTGGTTTGGGTTTTTTTTTCCCAAAAGTAAATGCAATACATAAGAGACAGCTTTGGCTTACTGTTAATTCACAGGCATAAAAGATTAATTCATTGGCAATGGTGCTCCAGAAGCTTTTTCTTTCTTTTTGTCTTTTCTATTTTTCGCTTTATCTTTTTCTTTTTCTTTTTTTTTTACTACCAGCTTGTTTCGTGCTGAGATGAAAAGATCCAAGACGTGCCGTTGGGTGTGTGCACTGCTGCCCTCCGGTGGGGAAAAGGCGGCTGTACCATCAGGCTGCAGGAGACCAGCTCCCTAAAAATGGTGATGGTGATGATTGATTGTGTGAGGTTATGCACCAAAAATTAACGAGGAAGGCAATCCAAATTAGTTACTTTTCTGATTTAAAAACCTTTGGTTGATCTAGCACTTTTTTTTTTTTTTTTAATGTTCTGAGTATAAGGGTTATGAATGTGAGAGAGAGCAAGGCCAAAGAAAGCTGGGAAAAGGAACTCTGGATAGAACAAGTAAAGAAAGAAAGGAAATAAGTGATGGACACCAGTTACGAGTGGTGTTCCTCAGGGGTCAGTACTGGAACCGGTGCTGTTCAACATCTTTGTTGGTGACATGGACAGTGGAATCCAGTGAACCCTCAGCAAGTTTGCTGATGATACTGCTCTGTGTGGTGAGGTAGACATAATGGAGGGGAGGGATGCTATCCAGAGGGACCTGGACAGGCTGCAGAGGTGGGCCCATGCCAGACTCATGAAGTTCAACAAGGCCAAGTGCAAGGTCCTACACCTAGGTCAGGGCAATCCCAAGCACAAATACAGGCTCAGCAAAGAAAGGATCAAGAGCAGCCCCGAGGAGAAGGACCTGGGTGTGCTGATTGATGAGAAGCTTAACATGAGCTGGCAATGCTCGATCGCAGACCAGAAGGCCAACCGTATCCTGGGCTGCATCAAAAGAAGTGTGGCCAGCAGGTGAAGGGAGGTGATCCTTCCCCTTTACTCCACTCTGGTAAGACCCCACCTGGAGTACTGCTCTGGAGCCCCCAACAAAGGAAAGACATAAACCTGTTGGAGGAAGTCCAGAGGAAGGCCACGAAGATGATCCGAGGGCTGAAACACTTCTCCTATGAGGACAGGCTGAGAGATTTGGGGCTGTTCAGCCTGGAGAAGAGAAGGCTCTGGGGAGACTTTGTTGCAGCCTTTGAGTACTTATAGGGGGCCCACAGGAAATCTGGGGAAGGACTTTTTACAAGGGCATGTAGCGATAGGACAAGGGTGAATGGCTTTAAACTGGAAGAAGGTAGATTTAGATTAGATATTAGGAAGAAATTTTTTACTCTGAGGCACTGGAACAGGTTGCCCAGGGAGTTTGTGGAAGCTCCATCCCTGGAGGTGTTTAAGGCCAGGCTGGATGGCCCTTTGAGCAACCTGGTCTAGTAGGAGGTGTCCCTGCCTATGGCAGGGAGGTTGGAACTAGATGATCTTTAAGGTCCCTTTCAATGTAAACCATTCTATGATTCTATGAAAAAGTAGCAGCCTATGTGCTTCTCCTGTTTCCACTGCCCACTGCTTCCACTGATGGTGGAAGATATGTTTCTGGCAGCCTAACATGTAGGAAAGTACACCATCATCATTTCACAGATGAAGAATGTGGGTCTCAAACTCATTTCTCATCAGCCTGCTCAGCTTGTTTGCATCAGCCCTGACTCACACTTCCAGTGTAGCATCTCAGTAGAGCATCATCAGTATTCTTCTATGGGTTCACCACTGGGACTGGTAATTTTGGCTGGTAATTGCAACTGATAATTGAATAGAGACATAAGTATGACCCATCATGAACTTGCTCTCAAAAAAAATTGCGAGTTGTGATTAAATGCCGGACTAGCACAGGACTGAAAGGTTGCATGGAGCAACTGAGACAGCAGAGGAAGAGGCAGCAGCAGCACAGCACTCTTCTTGCTGTTGCCTTGGCTTTACACCCCCCTCCCACACAGCTACATCTCACCTACCTCTCCCGCCTGTGATAGCATCGATGTGCCACTTCACCCCATCCACTCACTTTGCTCTTACTGTCCCCTTCTTGAGGTGGGGGGAGGTGGCAAATGCCCTCTTTGAAGAAAAAAAAATAATCAATAAAGTGATTATTGTGAAACAGAGTTGTAGAGCTTTTCAAATCTCTTTCATCATTGTAACCTTCTCATTCAGCGGACAAACAAAACTAGGTAAGAAACCCTGAGCCAGCAGTCTGCCACCAGACACTGCTTATCTGCTGTCCTCTGGCAAAACTTTCCTCTGACTCATCCTGCTTTAAAAGTGCTAGGTTTGCCCTCCAGTGGTGTCAGGAACTATGAAGCGGTTCCTTTCTAGTTCCCTTAATGGGGAGGAAAACACTGTCTAAGCACAGGTAGAACTGTCACCACCCCTTCCACAGCTACATGTAGTAGTTTCTATGAGGTTTGTGGGGAGTGGAACTTCTCTTCTAGCGCAGAAAATAGGAACAAGTCCCTGGAGGTCCTCTGTTTCCAACCCCCACAAAATCTTCCAATGCAAAGTTAAATGCTCACAGTGACGATGGGTCAAAATTGTCTTCATAATCTCAGTTCTACTTCCTTGCACCTGTACCAGAAGTTACTTTATATAACCTCACATTGCCCTTCCCTTTAAGATCCCTATCACACTGAATGCACACATTGTCCAGCACCCAAGCAATGATTTAAGGACTTTACTCCCATTTTTTTCAAAGCATAGCTCTTGGCTGACTGCGCACTCCTAACTAACTTTGCCTCCAGATCAGAATTTATTTCCCCTAGGGCTTTTCCAGAATATTTGTTGCTGTAGTATTTCTAAGCAGAATTATACAGCCCTTCATATATTCAAAGCACAGCTCCTGCTAATTTCAGCTTCAGCTGTGAATTTCAACACTTCTGCAAATGAGATCACAAGGACATCAGTCAGTCAGCCAGAAAATGAGGAACATTCAGTTGGTGACCACCTGTGAAAAATCCAGTTTAAGGAACTCTGTGGTAACGACTAGGGCAGCTTGGAAATTTTCAGACAAAATAGAGCTTCGCCAAAACCACCAGTTTGTGGAGCACAGCACATTCTGTTTAAAATATTTCAGACCAAAGGAGCTGTTACCAAACTGAAAGTGATGTCTGGAGGGGACTCAGCTTAGACTTCTGAAAGGGCTGTTGGGTATGAAGCCAGGGAAACCGAAAGTTGCAGTCTCCAGATTCAAAGGAGCTCATCAAAACTCTTCCCTAGGCCAGGAAGCTCTGGAAAGCAAGTACCTTAAACTTCCTAGCCTGGTAGGGCCCTCAGACTATTGCCCATTACTGCTTTTCCATGTGGGTGGCAATGAAGCCGCAACGTGTAGTCCAAGGGCAATCAAAAGAGACTTCAGGGCCTTGGGATAGTTGATAAGGGAATCTGGAGAAGAGGTTATTTTTTCCACTCTTCCAGTTGCAGGCAGGGACACTGGAAGAAACAGATGGGCCCAGTCCATTAATATGTTTCTCTGTGCCTGATATCACCAACACAATTTTGGGTTTTTCGATAATGGGATGGCCTACACAGCACCAGGTTTGCTGGCATCAGATGGGATTCACCTTTCTCAAAGGGGGAAGATGGTCTTTGCTCACAAGCTAGTGGACCTCATTGACAGAGCTTTAAACCAGGCTCGAGGGGGGAGAGGAATAACATCAGGCTTGCCCGTGACAAGCAGTGGGAAGACATGTCAAGGTTATAGGGGTGGGGTGCTAGTGAGGGCCCTCAGCCTGTTGCTCTGAGATGTGACGGCCACACTGCAGAACATTTGAAGTCTTCCAGAGATGAGACAGGGCTTCTGAGGTAATAGGAGCTGTGTGAGCTGACTTGGGCAGGATGCAGGAACAGCCACAAAACCATGGATGAAAGACAAAGAACAAATTTAATCTCAGTACCTCGCAAATCAGGGAATCTCCAAAGCAACACCCAGGCAGAGGAATGTGAGCAGGGTATGCAGAGTAGGAGAAAGCCCTTGTTAGCAGAAGTGTGTGAGCTCTGACTTGCTGTTCTCACCTGCTTTTTAAGGGTTCACGCAGGCGTAGTTTTCCACTGTGCTTTGATCTTCTTCAACAAGGCAGTGATCTCATGTATGCTAGATAAGGTGTCCCTGAGTCTCTAGGACTAGAGGTAACGGGCACAAACTGGAGCACAGGAAGTTCCATCTTAACATGAGGAGGAACTTCTTTACTCTGAGGGTGGCAGAGCACTGGAACAGGCTGCCCAGAGAGGTTGTGGAGTCTCCCACACTGGAGACATTCAAAACCCGACTGGATGCTGTCCTGTGCAACGTGCTGTAGGTGTCCCTGCTGTGGCAGGGGGGTTGGACTTACATGATCTCCAGAGGTCCCTCCCAACCCTGACGATATTGTGATACTGTGAGTCCACCCAAGGCTTACGTTATCTAAGTGCAGATGTTCTACTTGCGAGCACACAAGGCTGAACAACAATTAGTGTGATATATGTGTTGTCCAGCACCCCAGGTGCGAGTCACTGGAGCGTGTTTACACTCCTCCTCACCAATCTTCCGTTATTTTCCCACAGGAGCCAAGAGGGAAACACCAGTGAAACACCTCAAAGGAGTTAAGGGGTGTTCTTCTATGAAGGTGACACAGCCAACAGCCCAGCTCAAAGTGCCTCCACACCAATGCATGCAGCACAGGCAACAACAGGAGGAGTTGGAAGCCACTGTGCTGCTACAAAGCTGAGACATAATTGCCATTACTGAAACTTGCTGGGATGAATCCCATGACTGGAGTGTGGCTATCGATGGCTACGGGCTGTTCAGAAGGGACAGGCGAGGAAGGAGGAGTGGAGGCATTGCCCTCTACATCAAGAAATGGATAGAGTGTGAAGAGCTGTCACCAAAGAATAGCTGCAAGCAGGTTGAAAGCTTATGGGTAAGAATTAGAGATAGAGGCAAGAAAAGTTGCCTGTGGTTGGTGTCTACTACCGGCCACCCGATCAAGGGGAGCCTATTGACAAAACCTTCTTGCTCCAGCTACAGGAGGCATCACGCGCACAGGCTCTCATCCAGCCATCCCGACATCTGCTGGAAAAGTAGAAGTGGGAAAAGGAAGAGCTATGGATGTCGTGTATCTGGACTTCTGTAAGGCCTTTGACACTGTCCCTCACAACATCCTTGGAGAGATCTGGATTTGGTGGGTGGACTGTTCAGTGGATGAGGAATTGGTTGGATGGTTGCAGCCAGAAGGTAGTGGTCAACAGATAGAGATCAGTGACAAGTGGTGTCCCCCAGGGGTCCCTATTGGGACCAGTACAGTTTAATATCTTCATCAGTAACATAGAAAGTGGGATCAAGTGCACACTCAGCAAGTCTGCAGTTAACACCAAGCTGAGTGGAGCGGTTAACACATCCGAAGGATGGGATGCCATCCAGAGGGATCTGGACAGGCTTGAGAAGTGGGCCCATGTGAACCTCATGAAGTTCGAGAAGGCCAAGTGTAGAGTCCTGCTCCTGGGTCAGGGCAGCCCCTGGTATCAAGGCAGGCTGGGGTTTGAGAGCAGCCCTGCCAAGAAGGACTTAGGGGTACTGGCAGATGAAAAACTGGACATGAGACAACAATGTGTGCTCACAGCTCAGAAGGCCAATCGTATCTGGGCTGCATCAAAAGAAGCATGGCCGGCAGGTTGAGGGAGGTGATTCTGCCCCTCTACTCCTTTCCAGTGAAACCCCAGCTGGAGTACTGCATCCAGCCCTGGGCCATCAGCACAGGAAGACATGGACCTGTTGGAGTGTGTCCAGAGGAGGGCCACAAAAATGCTCAGAGGGATGGAACACCTCTCCTATGAAGACAGGCTGAGTTGGGGTTGTTCAGCCTGGAGAAGAGAAGGCTCCGGGGAGACCTTATTGGGGCCTTTCAGTACTTAAAGGCGGCTTATAAGAAAGATGGGGACAAACTTTTTAGTAGTGCCTGTTGTGATAGGACAAGGGGTAATGTTTTTTAAACTAAAAGAGGGTAGATTTAGTCTAGATATAAGTAAGAATTTTTTCACCATGAGGGTGATGAGACACTGGAAAAGGTTGCCAAGAGAGGTGGTAGATGCCCCATCCATGGAAACATTCAAGGTCAGGTTGGACGGGTCTCTGAGCACCCTGATCTAGTTGAAGATGTCCCTGATCATTGCAGGGGTGTTGAACTAGATGACCTTTAAAGGTCCCTTCCAACCCAAACTATTCTATGATTCTATGGTTCTACCGTGAGCTCAGTCTGGAAGGCAACTCACGTACATGTTGAGATACAGGACTTCCTGCAGCCATTGTAATAGCTAACGTTCCTCAGGATTAGAGATAGGATCTGAAGAACTGAAGTTTGCCCAAAAAGTTTTGGAAGGAATGATTTCAAGTCAAAACTGAAACAGCCCCAGATTTAAAGAAAGAAAGAAAAAATCAAAATCTGCGGAAAGCAAACATGACTTTTCAGCCAGCTCTCACAGACAGAAAGGGAATACAAGTCTAATTTAAATACAATATCATAATTTCTCTTCTTGCATGTTCTGTCTCGTTTACTACTTCCTTCCAATATTTCTGAAAATCAGTCTGGGCCCCAGCTTAAAACACTTTCCATCAATACCCCATTTTCGACAGGATGAAGTAAGTGGCTCCTATCTGTTGAGTGAAGCGGGGGGGGGGTGGGCGGCAGAAAAAAAAGCCAAAGAAAACTTGCAAGTGAGTGAATGAAGATGATTACTTGGCCACATGGTTTGATTTAATTTACACTCTTGAGTTTCAGGTCCTGTAGTACCCAATGACTGCTAGCAGCTTGCTGGGCTTAACTGGAACATGCCCTGTGCATTACATAAATGTTTGCTGATGCCCTTGAAGCACACACTGAGGATCCCATGTTTCATTTGCACTCAGGAAATGAACGCCTCAGCAGGACCCTTTCTGACCTGTTCCCGCCAGTCTCAGTCCTTTCTCTGTCCCCCACATCTCCTTGTTTCTTACCATAGAATCAGCCAAGGCAACGGGATCATTTGGGAGGTCTGTACTCCAGCCTGCCCAGAGCAGGATCAACACTGAATTCAGACTACATTGCTCAGGGCTTTATCTATTAAGGTGCTGGAAATGTGTAGGAACAGATTTTTCATCGCTGCTCTGGGCAACCTGCTTCAGTGGCTGACTGTCCCCACGGTGTGGCTCTTCACTCAATTCCTGCTCAGATTTTGGTTAACACACACCTCATGCTAAAGCCTGATGTGTGCTGGGATCAGCGTCATTAGGTCAAAGCGAAGGCAACACAGAGGCAGGACACGGTGGCCTGAAAGGGCTAAAGGTCATTGTCCTGGTTTGAGGTAAAACAGGACCAATTTTGTTCAGTAACTTTGCTTCTTAGCTGGGCCTCTTCTGACTGCTGAAATTAACAGCATATTGTGCAGAGAAAGTTCAGTCTCAGAGTGATAAGACCAATGTTTATAGTTGATGCCAAGGCACGGTATGCAGAGAGGCTCTTGCTTATACTTATTGCTATAACAACCAAGGCAGCTAACTTTGTTACTTGCCCCGTTGGAGGGTTGGAAGCAGAAAAGTGTAGAGAGGTCCCACCTGCGGGGAGAAGCAGACAGGACAGGTGACCCAAAACTGACCAATGGGTTATTCCATCCCATCTGCCTCATGCTCAGTAGAAAAGTTGAGCGATCAAAGGGTCAGGGCTCTTTCTTCAGTGGCCGGCATCTGAGGAGGACTCTGTCTGTCTGCCTTTGATCCCGATCCTGAATGCAGATCTGGAATCCAGTTCCCATCCATCACTGAGTCCAGCCTGGGACTCCCCCACTGCCAGCTGGTGCCGATTGTCATCCTGGGAGCTTGATATGGTTTTGTATATATTTCATTATTCCCTTTTTATTTTATTATCACTATTTCATTGCAGTAGTTTAGTTCCTTCTAAGCTCATAAGTCTCTTTTTCGCTCCTCTGCCTCTCTCTTAGAAAAGGGGTAGGGGGGAGCATCTGTCAGTCCCATCTGGGGTGCTCCACGTCCCCTGTAGCCGATTCGGCCTAAAGCATGACAGTCATTGCATAGCCCTTTTCAGCTGCAGCTTGCTGTCTCCTGCAGCTATCATCCTTTTGTATTGGTTGTCTGACAGTTTCTTCATAACCTGCTAACACATGGCTGGAAGGTGTAAATACATCTGCTTACCCAAAAAGTTTTTGAAACAGATTCAACAGCAGCTGGACTCCTGAGGGTTTCATGCTTCCCAGTGTGATACAGGGGACACCTGCACCATGACAGAGGAGGAAGGATGAGTGCTCTCCCTGTCGGCTAGGTAACTCTTTTGCCCACAGGTGCACGAATTATAAGTTATGAGTTGCGAGTTATGAATTAGAGAGCTTGTGAGTTAGGAAGTTCATGATTTAAGAAATGAATTAGTAAATTCATGTTAGACTAGTCTGTACAAAGGGGATTGAACCCTTGTTTGTCGTATTTGTTTTCTTTCCTAATAAGCTTATAAAATGAAGTTTAATTTACAGAGTTTGTTGACCTGTAAATTTGAGAGATCCAAATGGACTGTGACACCATGGTAATAATTTTTTTCCTTATGTCAAATACGAACTTCCCAGTTTGATTTGTGCCCATTGTCTCTTCTCACACCACCGTGGACCTCTCAAAGGGTATGATTCTGTTTTCTTGACTACCTCCTAACTGGTATTGGAAGGCTGCTGTTAGGACCCCTCAAGCCTCTTCTCCAGGCTAGACAAACATGTTTCACTCAGCCCCTCCTTGTAGGGCAGTCATGTGCTCTACCCCAACCGCCCCCTTGCATTACCAATGGACTCCCTCAAGTTTCTTACTATCCTTCTTGTATTTGGGGTGTAATGTGTCCAAACCTGGATGCGGGATCACAAATACACTCTGAAAGGTGCCAAGAACAGGGGAATTGCCCCTTCCCTTAACCTACTGGTGACACCCCTGTTAATACAGAGCAGTATGCTGTTAGCCTTTGTCTCTGACAGGGCTCACTGCAGACGTGCCTTCAGCTTGCTTTCCCCGAGGAACCCTTGGCCCTTTTCCACAAAGCTGCTGTCTTTGCCTAACCTCACTTAGTTTCCAGGCTTTTCACTGCCAGTCCATTTCATTCCCCTGCATTTCTCCCCACCTCACAAGCAATCAAATCCGAGTTAGGGTGTCTTCAATTTCTGCAGTCCAGCTCCTAATCTGGTTTGTTTCCCCCATCAACCCTAAGCTCTATGTAGCCTGCAAACTCCGTGAGACCCTTTCTACATCAAATATTTAGCTTCCCTCTTCCCTGTGTTTGCATCAACTTCCTTCTCACTGCTGCTTGGACTGACCTTGAAAAACAACCTTAGATCTTAGTGATGGTGGTAATCCATGGACTCAGCCAAGAGACAAAACTGCTGGGAATATTTTCCTCTCCCTTTTAAAAGTTCCATAGACATAGAATATGCTTAACATAAAATAAGAAAGCATAAAATATTTTTCAAAAGTATACAACTTGTCAAAGTATGAGTGCACAAGAAAGGAAGAAAGAAAACCATGATTAAAACAAAGCAAAACCCACATTACACACATTTCTTCTTTCAAAGCGTAGAGTCTTTAGACCTTTCCAAAGAAAAAGTAGCCAAATCATGACAATAAAATCCAAACAACGCATTTTCCCTAGCCTCATGTTTAGAAGAGTAGAACTTTGGGTGCAGAAGTTATCCAAGACAAGTCAACCTAAGACATAAACCAGAGATACAGAAAATCTCAACTCCAGTGGTGTAAGCTGGGCAAAACTATGGTACAACTGAAATTAAGGTCTTACAATGGCAAACGCTGAGCAATTTGAGAAACAGTCAGAGGCAGGAGAGCCATGTAATGAATAAACTCCATATGTCAGTAGGGTGTGTGACTGCACATTATATAACAGATATATTTTCATTTTTAAGATACAAATTACATGTTTCAAAGCTTCTATATATCTGCCAACTGCACATTATTAAAAAGGAAATGATAGAAGCTCACACTTTCTGTGAAAACGTGCTGGAAAGAAAATGTTCAAGTCCCTTATGATTGCCATGATGCTGCTTAGCACCACATGAAAAAGAAGTATTCACAGAGTATTCACACAGTTTGTTTCATTTGCAGAAACCTATCTTAAATGCTAGATGTCCTTAATAAGAATGTAAAATATGGTACGAACCAACTAGATACTACTTATTACCTATCACACTTATTTAAATAACATTTATCAAACTCAGAAAGCTTCAGTGACTCCCACGAACTGAAGCAGAAGCATGATTGTGGTCTGGATGCACTTTGCTACCTCGTGTATCACCAGATTGTTAGAAGAACCATCAGGAATGAGGTATTCTCCTTTTCTTCCTACTTTGGTCAGAAAATGCTGATCTGTTAAAACTCAACTTTGTGCAGAAGCAGATTAATTTTGCGAAGACAACTTTTCCCATGAAGCCAGCAGAAAACTAACCCAACAACAACAAAATTGCCAGCTTTGTCAGTAGAAATATCTGAACAGTCTGTCCAATTGCACCCTCTGCACACATGTGGGAGTTCTCATGGTTCACATTTTTTTGTGAAGAAACTTGAGGTTCAGTTTCATCCTACTAAAGGAAGGGAACACTTTTGAAATCTTTTTTCTCAGAAAAGTTTTCCTCTAAGCTACACTATACCCCAAACAGTTTCCAAAGTTCGGTGCTGTTCACATTCACCAGTAGCAGAAGGAAAAAATACAGCGAGGAAAAGGGGCAGTGATGATAATTGATTTACCTTCACGGAATTTTTGCTATCTGCTATATGTTTAAACTATTACACAGCATCTGTTTATATCAAAGCTACACTTTCTAAGGTGCCAAGAACCTTCAGAATCAGCATGAGCTAGGCACACACAAGCCCACTGAAACCACTGGGGAAACTTACATACCAAAAGTTAAATTTGCAAGTTTAGCCATCAGGTCTCTTGATGGCAAACTTAGCATAACAATTTAATAATAATAAATAGTAATAATAATAATAATAACAACAACAACAAGAAGGAAAAGAAGGAAAAGAAGGAAAAGAAGGAAAAGAAGGAAAAGAAGGAAAAGAAGGAGCAGCAGCTTCAGCTCCAGGACACATAAATAAATAAATTTTTATAAGGAGGACTTCCAGACATTTTAAAACTGTAGTTAAGTGTCATAAAAATCCAAGTGTGGCAATCCAATACACATATGCTTATTGCTGAAATGCCTTCCTGAAGCCCAGAGAAATTGAATTAATTGTTTCATTAGTTTACCATAGTCTGTAATTCCTGGCTCCAAATCTCATTTATTTATTGTCTGTCACCATGAGAATGCAATCAAATCAGCATGACTTATAAAAAGAGACGAGGAGACTGCAATATACAAAGCGTCTTTCTTTACTAAATGAGCTTATATGACACAATTCCCAACACTTACAAAATATTTTCAGATTAAGTACAGTTCATTACTGTGGGTTTTATTATTTTGTCTATTCCAGTAGCACTTCAATACTTTTTTTGAACATCAGTGGAATAAATATTCAATGTTTGTATTACAATAGCTCATAGAAGTCTTGACCACACTATTATCACTCTATTACCATGCTATTACCTTCACCATGCAATACACATGGATTCTTGGGGTAAAAAAGACATAAATCTTATCTAATGAACAAAGCAGACAGACAAAAGAAAAGGAAAAAAAGACATCTATTTAGTCTTTCTACAAGTCTGATTTTTTTTTTTTGTAAAACAGAGTTCAAAACTGCAGAAAAAGCCTATAGTGAACCTAGAGATTGAGCCCAGATTTCTGGGTTACAAATGTATTTTCTTAGTTGTATGGCTGGTTCCAGGTTTATCAGATTTTTCTTTTTACTGTATTGCATAGAATGGATCATAGTAAAAAGCAAGAGAAATAACAAATAATATGATGCAGTAATATTTCTATTGGATAAACTATTAAAAAGAAGATAAAATTCTATGCCCAAATGTCAGAGGCTTATATATGTGTATGTACATACTTTCATATATATACCTATACATATATATACTGTATATATACACACAACATCAATATATGCCTGCAGAAATTATGAAGCCAGAAATCCAATTCCACCTACTGTATTGTGTCTAATCTCACCATGTTTCTATCTCTGCCTTGCTTACAGAGAAGTATACACATATTCCTTGATGAGTAACAGTGCTTTGAAGATTGAGCTGTTGAAGCTTCTTACGTGTCCTTTTTCCAGTAAAATTAATTCTAATTAGTAAATACTAATAGATCTTAGTAATTTATACACCTTTTGTTGACAGGGAAGAAGCAAGACAGTGGCTACTATTCTGTGTATTTCTGAGGAGTTTGTTTCCATTATCCCATACATTTAGACTTCTCATAGACTTTTTCCTTCCCCAAATCTTGGTGTCAAAGAAAAAACAAAAAAAACCCCCAGAACCCACCTGACACCTCCATTTTATGATAAAGAATCTATTGTTTGATATTTCTTCCCTATACGTTATACTTCAAATATTCTCTTGATGAAACAAAGCAAATCTAAGATGTACTTGTGTTTTAGTTTTCCTTTTCAGTTATGGATAATAATTTGATAGTCAATGGTCCTATTTATGCGGTACTTCATGGTCAACTCCTTTGATTTGCCTTAAGGACAAGAAATTGTTTCAAAGCCGAAAAAACTGTTGCCTTACAGTTGTTATTTAGAGTCTCCTATTGTCTAAAATAAATTGGCTTTCTGGTAATCACATGATGGTTATATCTCACACATATATCTGGTGTGTTTCCTGTTTTGGGTTTGCTTATTAAACTGAAGAAAAGTTCTCAGAAGCTGGTGGTGGATGGGGAGAGACTGAATTGGCAGCTTTATTACAGTTCAGGTTTTTTTTTGACAAAGGCATAGGAAAAGAAGAAAACTGCATTAAGCATAATAACAGAAATGAAGGGCTTCAGAGGAGTCTAACTGCACCAAAAAAGGTACCGTCTCCATCCAAGGATATTTTGGCCCTTCTTCGTGGTATTGTAAGTTGAAGTTCATCCCCTTCTTCTAATTTTGCAATGCCTGGCAAAAGATTTGGAATATTTTAAAGTTAATATTTCAAAAACATTATTTTCATAAACTGCATTCAAAAGTCATTACACATCATCTTCAAATATAAGCATGGCTTGTCACTTGTGAGGAGCGTTTTTTTATCTTTAGGCACAATCTTACAAATTGCAGCCAACCCAAATCTGACACTTAAAGTCCTCTGTGAAGCTGGACCTACTTTCCACCCTGCACTCAGCATATCACAGTTCACTTAAATGCTGCAAAAATTTGTAACAGTGGTGTGCCCAGATTCCTCATGTTATGGTGATGTGACAGTCAAGGTCAGCATTGGGTATTGCTGGTCCTAGACCACTCTGTTCCCACACTTCTGGAGGAGGTCTCACGAGCTTTACCAACCAAATGAAGTTACCAGACATCAGCTGACCCACTGCGACTGCAGAGCACAAAAGTCTGCTTCCTGCCAGCCGCACATCAGCTGATGTGATAACCAAAAGCAGTTCGCCTTCAAGCTGCAGTCACCGAGTTGAGAGCCCATCTAAGCTCTGCTGCGACACATGCTCAACAGTATGAGATATTGCAGTGAGATTTGGTTCTCCAGGTGAAAGCAGAAGGGTGGGAATTTAGGAAGCAGGAACCACGAAGTGGCTAGATGGAGTAGAAATTCTAGTTAAGAAAGGGAGGGGAGTAATACAAGGGTGAAATAAGAGGACAGATGAAATTGAAGGTGGTTATGATGCCAGAATGTGTGGGTGGAGGGGCAGAAAGCTAAAGAAAATGTTTGGACAGCCTAAGTTGCCAGGAGGAAGTAGCTAATTTATTTTTATTTGGAAAAAAAATTAGCTTCCTTCCCCATCTCATTTGTTTAATGCCATTACTTCCCAACAGCCAACTCTATCAGTCAGTGTGACGTACTTTTTTATAAGGTATTGAAAAATTCACACAGATCTTGCTGGAAAACAACAAAAGAGAAAACCCTCAAATCCACCATTAAGGTGAAAAGACAGACAGATAAGAGCTACCAAATGAGGTTTAACAGGCTTTGACAGTAATTCCTTAAATGCTACTGCAGGAATATACATCTGTGTTGAGCATTGAGCCTGCTGGACTTGCATTAAACATTTTAATTGGTCTTTCTTGTGGTGTTTGCACAGTCAGAAAGAGCTCCTGATAGGAATTAACTATTTTATATCTAACCAAAGACTAAAGCTGCAGTAGCCATTATAAGGAGTAAAGAGTTAAGCTGATAAGAAACATCTTTAGAAATCCCACAGTAAGCTGTGCAAACATTGGGTGGCTAAAATTCATGTATGATGTTTTAAAGCAGAACATAACTTCTAAATATTTTATTGGGATAGCTAAATGTGGAATTCAACCCCTAAGTTAAACTGAGTTCTTCAACAAGGTCAGTATGTACTCCTTTTTTCTGCTTCTAGCATCTAACTGAAATCACCGAAGTATCTAACCACATTATATAGTCAATGGAGAAAGAAGAGTTGTTCAGGCCACCTAAGTTAGATGCAGACCCTCCAAATGCTGATGCTTTATATAAAACCATGGGTTTTTTGAGAACATTCTGTAATTTTTCAATTAACCAGATCTATGAATACAGTCCATTTTCTTTACAACTGCCACAATATTTAATCGCCCAACACTACAGATTCTATTTGATACAGTTTATTTGCAAATAAAGAAAAGGAAAACTTAAATGTTTACCAGCAGTATAGCAAGAATTATTCGGATAAGACTGTGGCATATTTTGGATGCAACGAAACAATGTCACCAAGCTGAGATCATCACCAAACACGTGGGCCTTCTTCCTCTGTATTAGGTGTCCCATAGCAAATGTTGTATCTGTATATAAAACCTAGAGAATGAAGAGGTGCAGACTTCAGACATATTGTATGGAGATATTAAAAATCCTTAAAGTCAGATGCTGAAGAGAATTGAGCTTTCTCACCTGGCCATATATGAAAAAATATCCTGTTTCTTTGATCACTATTTTATTTCCTTGTTCTTCCAGAGCTGTTCCACGTTTAAAGCTCAGAAGCCAAGGGACAATGCTTGAATCATCTAAAAGAAACAATAATTTTTAGGTAATCAGAAAGAGAAGTTACTTTCTTCATTTTCATCTGCCAAAAAATTAACAAAGCTGACTTCTAAATCAAGACTTGCAGTCTCACTAGCTGGATTTCCCCACTGAAAAGAGGATATTCACAAGAGCTGTCCAGATGCAGGGACCTCTTTTTTTTTTTTTTTTTAATTCAGCAATGTAACTCAGTTACTGCCTTGAAGTGAGACAAAATTTGATGGAAGAGTTAATACCTAGAATAGTTAGCTATAAATCATGGAACATATTCTTACCTTTCTGTTGGATATCACTTTTGCTGTCAGCAATCAGTTGCAAGCAGGCCTGCAGCACTGCAAAGTGAAAGCATTTTGAAATCAAAGAAATATAAATCAGTAGCAGCATAGAGTAAGCTTTTGAAACTACTTTAAAAAAAAAAAGGATGTGAAAAAAAAATCTTCTCTCGGTCTCACCACTTATTTGAAAACATAGTCTATTGATTTTAACACAGATCTTACTCAAACTTGCCAAAACAAAATTCACACCACAACACGCACTAGATAACTTTCAGAGATCATGAGATCATGCAGCCAAGCAGGAGGCCTCAGATAGTAGCACAAGTAATACTTGCTTGTTTTAATCTCTGGTCCTAATATAATTAAAAAATGTAGCAGTAAGTCAAATGAGATAGGAATCATCAGATCAGTTAGCCTTGTTAATTTTCTAAGCAAAAGCTCAACCCTTCCAGCTATGACAGATATCAGATTTTCAAATTATATTTACTATATTATTTAAAGAAATTAGTTTCCAGTCATAGTTGCTGTAAAATATTAGTCACATATACTGGTTACACGGTACTTTCAAAATAAATTCTCAAAATCCATATATATGTACTTTCAATATGTTTTCAGATACCCACACTCAATCAACCTATACTGAGACTAAGAGAGAAGATACAGAGATGAGTGTTAGCAAATTAATGCACACATAACAAATAGCTTAGCATCTGTCAAAACTGGTCCGTTACTCAAAACTGTACAGACTGGTGACACTAATGAGAAACTAGGAGTTTGATCAGCAAAAAATATCGTGGTATGTTAAAATATAGGCTCACAAGTGAAACAAAGATCTTTTAAAAAAAATCTGCCTAAGCATAAATGTCAGGGAACGGGATGAAAGAAAAAAAGGATAGTTGCATTTGCTTAGAGCAGGTTTTAATGAAAAGATCTGCTTCTAGTGCTACGTTGAAGGTTGCAAAAGAGAGTAGTAACATTCACTGCACTTGACAGAAACCAAAGGAATTTACAAAGAGTCAAGAGAAGAAAATTCTGCCGTGGACTGCTGAATCTCCATTTTTGTTTACGTCTTTTCAGGTAAGAAGGCTGTGGGTCAGATTTGGCCACTCTTGCTGTAATGGGAGGTGCCCTACTCCATGGGATCCTGTTTCTGCATCTGCTAGTGGTACCCACGCGTGCAACCAAGTGCCCAGCAGCACAAAGCTCTCACTGCACAGAAGGTAGTGAGAAGATTTGAGTAGAAAGCAGCCTCTCTCTGTATCTAAGTCTCCTTTCCAAGGGGGCTTGCCTGAAAGTATGAGAAGAGGGCTGGATGCTCACCAGCTCTCAGCGGTGCCAACTGGCTGCTGACAAAGATTCAAGCACACGTCTGGGAACACTCCAATGTCACAATGATTGCACAACCTGGGAGCCCTACTTATGTTAATGGGAATGCTATCCTACACCAGAACATGTCCTTGACTTGTATCAATGCTCATCAATAATGTGTCAAAATTTACAGATTTTTCAAACCAAGAATTTAAAGGCATCTGAATTACCCACCTTCTGATAAGGAATAGAAAAAACAAGCCAACACAAAATAAAAAAATATATTATACTTCAGTCATTTTTCTATCACACTTGCAAGCGATGGAATTTTCTGAAAAAGAAGCTTTCAAATGAAATAAAAGTGTGCTTTTCTGGGGTTGCACAACAAAACACATCAGGTAATTTATTTCACAAGGTATTAATTCACTGTCCTTTGGAGCAAAGTGCCTTCCTAGGGTAATCCCTAGTATTTCAGTAAGCTAAACAAAAATTTTCATTCCTGCCTTTAAGAGAACTCACTAGTGTGGCCACTGGATTTTCCACTAACCAAACAAGAAAGGATTTGGTATGATTCACATGAACCAGCTGCTATCCAGCTGCGTACCAATGAGTAGTGTCCACAAACAGGGAAATTTATGGCTACTTTAGCAACTCTTGTTAAACCTGCTCTGCCAACTTGACTGACATTCTTGAAACTATCCTGATTCACAGTTTGCAAGTCTGGATTTATGTTTCAGTTGTTTCCAGCATTGAAAAACTAGGCAACATTGCTGAGAACTGCCACACGGTAATTAAAATTAGCAAGTTCATTACAGTCCGAGACCTTTTCCATCTTTTTAAAACACATACCAACTCTGCTTTATTCTACAGATATCAAATCTACATACATTTAAAAAAAATTAATCTTACTGTCTCTTTTTTAGTGTATGCAGATAGAAATAATGCTCCACAGAATATAGTAAGCTTGTTTCTCACGGTGAAATATGGATACAACAATCTCATTCATGACAATAAAGAGAACAGGAACTAGAACAGTGGCCTTTTTACCTAAAGCCACAAAGGACAAATAATATCTAAAAAAGGATTTGAGGGATTGAACAACATGCTTCAAAAAATGTTCAGAAGCCAAGGCTGACACATAACTATTCCCAGTATATACAAGTACTTCACTTTGACCTCAGTGGAACTACATACATGCTTAAAATTAAGTAATTCATTGAAACAAATTCAAGGTAAACAACACTACTGTTAAGGAGAAGATATGGATATACAGAGTATATTTTCTCAGTGAATTAACAGGGATTTTCAGTAAAAAGACAACACTATTAAGAAATGTTAGCAATTCTGTTCCAAGAAAACCCAAGTCTTACCTGAAGTACAGTATCAAAAATATATGCATTACCAAATATGGGTTGAACAGTTGCTATCAGTACTGAACAGAATAAATCAAAAGCTCTACCTGAATGCCCTTCAACCCAGTGGAAATCGAACCCGAGCATCAGCTTTGTAGTGTCAATGATTTTTGAATAATTAATAATGCAAACAGGATACAGGATTCATAAAATACATCTTAAAAATGTGTAAAAATATCTAGACTGAGCGTCACCATGAGGTCTAGCTGTGTAGAACAGAGTGTATCTAGAACAATAAAGTGTGCCCCATCCTCTTGTAACTTCATATAAAAACTTTGCTTTGACAAGAATTTTTTTTTTCTGATTTTAACCAAGCGGAGTATGGGTGGGGAGAAGAACATTTCAGAGTCTGTCTTCTTCCATGAACAGAACAGCCAATTCTGAAGAAGTTAGTGACTCCAGATGCCTTTATAAACCACAGCCAGCACATGAAGGGATGTGTTCTCCACCGGTTGAGCAATGTAACCACAATTTTTTAAAAAAAGCTAGCTTTTGCAGCAGGATAGGAAGGCAGCCTTCTGCATATCTGCATGATTTAAGACCTGATATTGGTAAAATCAAATTTGCCTTCCCATGCAGGTTTTTGTAGTGTTTAACTTGCATAATAATTTTGATATTTTGCAATCTAACTTTATAATACATCCAAACAAAATTTCAAGTTTTTTATCTGTGAACTCATGCATAAATTCTTAAGTTTTAATATCTGAGGCCTGAGACATCTATCTCAATTTTTGCTGAAATAAAAACAAGTGAAAACCCTGAACTTTAAAAACCAGACCTGCTTGTTTAGGTTCCTTCTTTGGTCTAGATCTGTTCTCTGTAGACTTCCTGAAACATACTTAAACACTAAATAATTCATTTTATAAATTATATGCATGTTCTTGAACAATTTGCAGTTCTTCTTCCTTTGACTTCTGCATTTCTTATCACAAAAGATCTTCTTTTACTTTTTGCTTATCCATTATTATAGACTGGTTAATTTGGTGCTTTTTAATTTGGAAGTCTTTATATGGTGTTAATCATGGATTAAATCAGTCAAAGTATTGGTAGCATTATTTTGACCTTAACAGAATTAGTGGTAACATGTTAAAATCAGAATAACAAGGAAATTATTTACTAAGAATTAAGAATGCTTTATGTAGACTTCTACTATGCAGTATATAGCAGAATACTGGTTTTAAAAATTAGACCCTATTTTGCGTATTTTTGATTGCACAATGTTTTGCATAACATACAACACTGATTCATTCATTCAGTAAGTGGAATTCTTCACGTAAAATTGCAGGCATTATATCAAGTCATTTTCTTTCCTTTCACATAGAAGGGCCTACTTCCTTTTGAGTTAGACTGTTGTCAGCATAAACAGAAAAGAATAACGTATCTTTTAAAGAAGTAGGCCTTTCTTTTTTTTTTTAATTAAGAGAACTCTTATATTTCCCCTCTTCAAGCAATAAAATATGAAGTATTTTGAATATTTGGTAAGGGAATTTTATATGTGGCATTTGTTTAGGCTAATAACAAAAAGTTAGGTTTCTTGATGCAAAGATTGCTAAAGTCAAGTTCCACTTGAAAAAGTTCTTGCTATCCCTCTGTCACAGAGTTCAAAAACAAAAACATACAGGGTCAAAACACTTCTAACCAACAACTGCACTAACTTGCCAACGCAAATGTATCGATATGCCAGTAAGGCAATTATACTAAGAACAATGGCAAAATTCTCACAACTTATAGACCACACTTGCACGGCCATAGTCATTGCCTGTGGACACAACTGATATTGGGGTAGGATCCGGGAAGCGCTAGCAAAAAAAAATTGCCAGGTCACATGCCAAGTTCGCCTGCCTCACTGTTTTGTCCAATTACTTAGAATTTCTCCTCAGTTCCTTACATACATGCAACCAGACTGGTTGAGATGGATAACCTCAATACAGTGAAATAAATATAGTCCACAGGTGCTCCAATCTGATCACAGCAGAACGTCGTCTGAATTTGAGTTTACAGAAGACCTGATGCTCACCTACCTAGTCAGATGTGGGAATCAGAATCCCACAATAATGATCAGAATGAGGCACAGAGACAGCATGTAAATGAAACTTGACATTCATACATTGAACTGGCCTAAGTAATGGAACCTATATCTTGTTCCTGGACTCGAGCGCACATAGAGCTTAGAGAGAAACGTGCAGGCAAGGCAATCAATAATTGTTAACAGGGTATAAAATTCAGGAGAGGTTTTTGTTCTGTAGCAGTTTTCCTCTACAGACAAAATTTATAAAAAGAAAGACAAATAAGAAAAATAATATCTGTACTTATGTGTCCTGATATGACATTTGCCAGAAGTGGTTAGATGATCCCTTTGCCTACATATTAATAATATGTACCTTTCAAAATCACCCATTAACTCCTACTCATTGTATCAAGAACTCTGGTTCTGACTGCTAACTGTACAGCTTTATTTGGAATTGATGCTTGAAACCCATCTCTTTGACCTACTTGAGCTGGAAACTTTCTCAAGACATAAAATGTACAACTAGTGATGACTAATAGTTTTACACATGAACACAGACAAATGCATACCACATAACAATATGAAAGAACAACATTGTGTTAGATCCATTTTCCTTCAATTGTAATTTTAATTAAAATTCTAATTTGTGGCCACTTTTATGCACACAGCATCAAATAAATAGGAAAAAAAAACCATTAAAATGGAAATTCCATATGTTCAAGAAGAGCTGTGCTGGGCCTAAAAAGAATCATGGGGCATCCACTTTTGGAATTTAATAACTAAAGTTTAAAAAGAAAACAGAATCAAACCACAACTTTATTCATAAACAAAATAATGGTTTTATATTTTACTTCTGCTCTCTGATGAAGCACCTGACAAGCAATTGTTTATCAGTGGCATTCACTTTCTAAGGAATTGGTCCATGTTAAAATGAAATTATGGGTCAACAATTAAGTATGAGACTAGACTCTACTTTGAGACCTTGTTGAAGCAACCAGAAATAGGACAAGAACAAGGCACTGCACTCAATACCCTAATTTTTCTGCCATTCTACCAGAATGAGTCCAGTGCATCTGCAGGATGATTTGGAGGCCACCGGAATTCCGGTACGCAGAAATGGATGTGAGAAGATCAAAATGGAGGGCCAGTAATTTTGTGTACATGATCAAGTAACAGACAGGATTCAGCACCATGAACAACACCATGTTCTCTTATTTCACTCACTCTGGTAAATAAAATGTAATATGGACTAGTATGTTCATGGTCATCAGTGAAATCTGATCTAAGAAAATGTAACATCTTACTGCACTCTGACAAGCTTAATTTATTGTAATTAGAGCAGGCAGAAAGGTAACCCTATCGAACAGATGTCCTTTTATATAAATGCTAGATTTGTAATTTACTTTTTTTCTTTTTTGTACACAAAAATATGATGGTCGTGTTAGAAATCAGTTTTGTAGTAGGTCAGCCTCTGTAGCTTTTCCCTTTTAAATGAATGTTCATATTCTGTGCTTTCTGTCATCCATCCTAAACAATTTTAAAGTCGGTTGTATCTTTTTTAAAAAAGCTTAAAGAAATAAGTAGCTTAATTAGAATTTTATGTGAATAAAGGTAAGTAGGTATAATCAGAAGTGGCTACCTGATGAAAAGAATCTTTAAGTCTGCCAGAAGCACAGCTGAGGAGCCCAAACCCCTCCTCGCCCCCATACACCCACACCTCAAATAGCAATAAGAATAAAGATGAAAGCTACTGTGAAGGGAACTAGATAATTTTCAGAGTACTGATGCTATAACATTCATTTAAAAAAAGAAATGCCTCCTTATTTTTGATGCTACTTGTGCTTTAGATCACTAGTTTTTATTTGGGAGATGCTAGGGTGGGGAGAGCAGGGAAGCTCTGTGGTTCCCGCGGTAGGAAACAGGATACAAGAAATGTAATTTAAGCAATCTTGTCCTCAGCCCTGTTTGTGAAATCACTCTTAGCCAAGATCCTGAACCAAAGATTACTAATGAAATAGAATAAATCTGATTTAAACCTATGGATTTTGGGTGATGTCCTAAATGAATATTTTCTTTTGAGAATACTGGAGGTATGTAGAGTGATTATACTCTAGAACTGAAATTTCATTTAGCTTGCTGAATCTTAAGTGAAATACAATTCACGTTAATTAGTCACTAAAAAGCACATTTAAAGCAAAGTTTGATATACTCTTTACTGCAAATTACTCCATTTCAACTTCATCTATTAATAATTTAAGATCATAGAATCATAGAATCATAGAATCATAGAATCATAGAATCATAGAATCATAGAATAAGTGAGGTTGGAAGGGACCATTAAGATCATCAAGTCCAACCGTTAACCTACCCTGATTTAAAAACACCCACTTCTAAACCATGTCCCTAAGCATCTCATCTACCCTTTTCTTAAACACCTCCAGGGATGGTGAATCCACCACCTCTCTGGGCAGCCCATTCCAATGTTTAATAACCCTTTGAGTGAAAAAATGCTTCCTAATATCCAATCTAAACCTGCCCTGACATAACTTGAACCCGTTTCCTCTTGTCCTATCACTTGCCACGTGGGAGAAGAGGTCAGCCCCCATCTCTCTAAAACCTCCCTTCAGGTAGTTGTAGAGGGTGATAAGGTCACCCCTCAGCCTCCTCCTCCCCAGGCTAAACAACCCCAGCTCCCTCAGTCGTTCCTCATAAGGCTTGTCCTCCAGACCCCTCACCAGCCTGGTAGCCCTTCTCTGGACACGCTCCAGCACCTCAATGTCCTTCTTGTAGTGAGGGGCCCAAAACTGAACACAGTACTCGAGGTGAGGCCTCACCAGTGCCGAGTACAGGGGGATGATTACTTCCCTACTCCGGCTCACTACACTATTCCTGATGATAGGATATCCGCTTTTGTCAGTTAAAACAATCTAAAAGTATCCGTAAGAGGATTGAACTGATTTAGCAACTCAGGAACATTTTTAGTTACTCAGTGCAATTAGAGTGTGTATGCAAACTGTTATCATAAAATTCTGTATTTCATCATATCAGGCACCATTTTGTTTGGAAAAAAAAAGAAAAAAAATGTAGGCATTTTATTCCCAAAGGAAAGAAATATATTCCATTAATATTTCAATGTTATAATACACATCAGAGGTCTTTTATGGAGCACAGTCTTCAGTGTTCTCTGCAGCACCTTTTAAAAAGGCCGTGATAGAAAAAAATCTTACTGGATAGGCATGCCTTAATTTATTTTGTTAATTATACTAAAAGATTGGTTTAATGCAGAAATTATTCTAAACTTCTGAATTCCTTGTAGTCTGCCTCTTTGGACAGGTACAAGCCAGCCTTTGTCTTTGAAAGCTTCTACTTCCCTAAAGCTAAGGAGCTTTCTTGTTACTTCTCTCTTTTAGGATAAGCATGTTTTCCCAGAAAAATGACTTGGCATTTTTAATAATAGCTTTCCCTCCCTACTATTGATCAGAGAGAAACAAGTTAGGCATTACCCTGAGTTGAGGCTGATGGATTTAGAATTGAGCAATTTACAATCTGAAGGATTTAAAGTTGCCTTACTCAACTCTACCGCATCATCAAGAAATACCCCCGTTACAAGAAGCAGATTTGGGATTAACATTCAAAGTTCAACCTGCAGATAGCATGAGTATCTGCTACCTGAAACAGTATGGTAACCATTAAGAGAACATACCTACAGTTAACACCATTCATTCAGCAATAATTGTAAAAACCTTAACGGGCTTTGGGAGCACGGATCAGCTGACAGGAGAAGAAATGAGTCAAGCACTGCTGCTTTTCTCAAGGCGGTATGCAACTGCGGCATCCCAACCCACTCCACCAGCTGCTATTTACCTGTTTCTTCTGTGTGGACAATAGACCTTCTCCCCCTGTTTCTGCTCCCGTTCCAGATTTCCTTTTGGAAGCTTTCAGTTGGGCCAGGACCAGGAAGCCTGTTCTCCTAACGGGGAGAAGCGGCAGTCAGTGAAAGCAGCCTCACATAGTCTCATCCCCTGCAAGCCAAAACCCACCCGTCCAGCTTACCTGCCTGGCGCCAGCTGCAGACACTTGCAGGAAGGAAGAAACAGGGGTACCCACTTTTTTTTCGTCAGGGGACATGGTTGGCCGGTCTAGCAGAGACCTTGCCTGTACCCTGTAGATCAGCTCGCTGCGCAGAGCTTCTAGTTCTGTTTTCAGGGTGATAACATGGTAAAGAGACACTGCTGCAAGACAAGAGGACAGGAGCATTGCAAGCCACAGGAATGTGACAGAAAAAAGTCCCGTGGTGCCTGAAGCAGCACCAGGGGGGGCAGAGGGAGAGGAGGCGGTATCCTTCTGTTGGATGACGTGCACACACTCCACGGATTTCATCGCTGCTCTTTCCTCACTAAAGCCAGAGGGAGAGTTCAGCTGTCCCCGTCCGAGGTGCAATCCATGTTACCAGTTGCTCTCTGAAACTAAGGGCATCCAGAATAAGTGAACAAAACGCCCAGATCATTTCCTGTCATATGAAGCCGTCGATAGAACCATTAAACTTAATGTACAGAGTGAACGTCTAAGATTCGGTCTCCATTTAGTTTTCTTCCTTTTGTGCTGCATTTTGGAAATGAATACTTTCTCATGAGCTGCTTGCTCAATCTACCTTCCTCCTTTCACTTTCTACTATTTATTTATGTGGCAGCTTGCTGTTTCCCATTATCTTTAAATTTAGGCACAGCCGGTACCAGCCTTATCTAGAAGTGCAGAAACAATGTAAAGTTTCCTGGCAGCATATCATCCAGTGCTACTTAAAAGACGTACACATATGATAACGTGTGTGCCTCTGTGTATCTGTAGGTATATAGATGTACTGCATGTATGCATTATATCGTATATATTAATATATATATATTCATATCTAAAGTACCTACATGCCTACAGAGGGGACAACCTATTCAAACAAAAAATTTTGTGGTTTCCTAAACACCATAGTGAAAAATATTCCCATGTATGAGTAACAAATTACTGATCTCTCAACTGCATGAAGCTGCAGATTCTGCAGTTCAGTTCATCATACTAACCTGAAAAGGAATGACTTTTTATTAAAATTATCTAGCAAATATAGCTTTGCTATAGAATTCAAGGACCTCGATTAATGCAAAAGGGGACACAGAGAAACGGGGAGAGGAAACTTGGGGTGGGGGAGCAAGTAGGAGGAGTGAAAACTAGAGGATGGGAAAGAATAAGAGGGGGGAAATAAGAACAGGGCAGGGGGGAAGGGCAGAGGGGTATAGAAGGAAAATAACATTTAGAGATTATTTTTTAAAACCCCAAAATTTAAAGATGCATACTTAAGCTTTTCAGGTGAATCCTGAGTGTCTGGCTTAAGTTCATCTTTTTAAGATTTTATTAGTCCTTTCATCTTAAAACCCTGCATTAGGAATTCCTTCTCTGCAGCAGCAAGGCTACCTAAATATCCCAAACATGTTCATATGCTTTTTGTACTGTCTCCTCACACAAAATTAAAGTTTTACTCCTTTCTTAAAAGTTTCAGTGGTCTGGGACAAAAAAAAGATTGAAAAGCATCACAATTAGGGCTAAAATCAACAGGTCAACCTCCCCGCTGGAATCTAAACTTTTTTACCATGTAAGTAAAGTTTTATCTTTGCAAGAGAGAGAACTTTTACAGGTCTGTCTAAATACCGTGTAATGAATATTGATGGCAACACTTGTCAGAGTAGTTTGGCTCAAATTGATTCTGTTGGGAAGGAGAAAGAAGAAGGAGCAACAATAGAGTAACAACTTCCGTAGCCTCTCCCACTTCTATTTCTTAAGACTATGAGAAATTGAGGGTTATTATAAGATTTATCATCTTCTGTTGTGATGCAATGTACCCTTTTCCTTGCTTTGCCACCTCTAACAAGCACCCAATATCCTGCACAGACAAGTAATTCTTTCCATAATGCAGAGGAAAAAAAAAATATACCACATATCTTAACATGCCCCTAGAAGGCATGTACATACTGTGAGAAATGATACAGAAATCAGTGCAGGGTGGAATAAGAGCAGAATACCATACTGGTTCTGTAGCTGTTTTCAAGGCTAAATTAAAGTGTAAATGGGGCTGCATTTTGAAGGAAATTTAAGATGAACTAAGGTAGGTTTTTTTGGAACAGAATAAGCAATTATTAGAACTACGCAGATATGCCTTGAAGTATCACTAGACATCAGAACATTACCAGCCTGGTACTGTGTTCCAAAAATAAAACGACAGTTGGAAAAGAAGTGCTATTTAAGAAAATTAAACCAAGTGAGAGAATAAAAGTTGTAACTAGCCATCCAGAAATACTGAGAAACAATTGGCTAGTGAGGTCTCTGTGGTCATTAACATATAAGAAAATAACAGACAGGTATATAATTAGCATCACTCTTGTCGCTTCTAAAGAAAATAGGCTATTCCCAGCCTCCACACCTTCTTTAAATGGGGTCATTATTTGGGCTGACAAAATAATTTTGGTGACACAGAGGACTTCTGTAAGACATCTGGCTTTGTCTTGCTTATCATTCTGATACATGAGAATTTCAAAGGGGAGATGAGGAAAATCAGAAAAGCCCCCACACAGCAAATTGTTAAATTCAACAGGTATTTCTAGTTGACTATCAAAGGGATCACTCTGTTTGCAACCTTGTGTTGTTCTATAGCTTTATAAGCAGTTAAGTTATTTGAAAGAAAGTATAATTTTAGGCAACTTTTGTGACGACAAAAACATAGTGGACCAATCAATAATGATAGTGAGAGATCAATCATGAAAAACAACATGAATTGCCTAGAAATAGACTTAGCTGCACAACTTCCATTTAAACACAATCAAATGAAGCTTGAGTAAATCACAGACTACTAACTGCAGTAAAGTAAAAACTCAGAAAAAATTACTTAAAAAAAAAAAGCAAAAGCAAAAAAACCATTCTAGTTGCAAAGCCTAGAGCGCGAAGTCGGAGCCCCAGTGCTTGCCACTATGTCTTGTCATAACATACTGTCCTTATGATTCCTCTTGTTGGCAGAGCTGCAAAGTAGTCCTTAACCTGCTTAAAGCAAAGTCAGTAAGATTAACACACGGGCAGTTTCTTGTGTTTTAAACTAAGGTATGACTAAAGAGGACTAAGGAGTGCTCAGATCAGCCTTCCATTAGCAGACATGGGAGGGTGTTGACTCCAGCTGAACATGAGCTCTCAGTGGAACTTTTGAAGCAGAAGTGTAATATTTGCATATATATGCTGGAGCAAAATATTAAGCAAAAATAGGAGGTAATAGTAACCGTGCTTGTATATCGACAAAACCGTTAGCATATAGCTATGACTACCAAAACCAAACAGTGGTAAGGGTTCAAAACAAAAATCCAGAATGAATATAAGAGGCCTAAAGAACTCATCACGAAAAGGGTATTCAGTTTGTGGTTAGCAGCCTGCTTCTACTGGCCAGCTTCCCTGAAAACCTTTTTGCAAATGTTAGTACAATATCAACTGTTTTTGGCTTAAGGCACACATCCTATGCTACACATGCAACAAGCGACCACCTCAAGCCCAGTTCAAAGCAGCTCTTTCCAAATGATTTCTAGAAAAGGAAATGCCACTGCATTAAACTGCAGAAACCTAGTCCTGGCCACCTAACCCTGGACGCAAATAGGAATAAACCCTTGTAATAAAGGTATTCAGAAAATATGCTCCTATTTTGCATGCACAGTACAGTTGGCTCATGCACACACAATGAATCCAACCATTTAGTGCCTCCTTAACCAAACAATGAGCTATGTTGACTACTCAGGTTGACTGACAAAGGGACCTTTTTAATTTAGCCAAGGAAAACTATTAAGAAATGCCTTAGCTAGTCTAAGAACTTTACTTAACCAAGTCTTTTACTTTTCAGAAGAACAAACTTTTAGGTAAAACTCAAAACAAGAAGAAAAAAAACCCACGTTACCATTGAAGACTCTTAATGGTGAGAATGTTTCACTAGTGGAAATAGATTCTTGAACAAAATCAATGCTGGTTAAACCTTCCAAGATATTGCAGCAGAAACAAACTCTGCAATTTCTGCAAGCAATTAATTTTTTTTTTAATTTCCATCATGCAGATTATCAGATTAAATAATCAAGATGGGCCCTGCTAACCTGCAAATTTATAAAGTATCACTACATCTGCGGGGAACCAAGGCAGAGATAGTAAGCAATCACACAGGAAATTTGCGGTTGAACCAGAAACTGAACTCTTGATTTCCTGAAATCCAGTACTGTACTAGTACTGTACTTTAACCACAAAAGCATCTTCTTTGAGAGGGAGGAAAATCCCATAATGAAGTTTAACATACAAAAGAGAAACAGATTATTTGAATATGAAGACCTGGATAAAAACCCAATTTACTGAAGAAATGTAAAAGTTTACTTAAGAACAAATGTCCTGTTTTTTAAAAGGAGGCTGTACAGATGCTGCAAACCAGAGATCCAGGCAAATGTCGGTGGTGATACTAAAAGTACACATCCAGTGGCAAAGGTCCAACTTCACATGCTTCTGAAGTAGCCACAAAATGGAACTGGTGCCTGCAGTTACTACAAAAAGAAAGAGGCTACGATAGCTTGCCTTACTACACAAGGACAGATAGGGGAGCAAAGAATAAGAAAAGGTTCCATTTTAAACACATTTAATTTCAAGTCCTTTCTGAAGATGGACAAAATGGATGGACTACTTTGAAGCAGATCAGAATAAATCCTGCATGACAGGTTTCTGCTATTACAGATATCTATATTAAGCGTATTCATAGTTAGCCCTCTGAAACAACACACATTCCTTTCAAGGACACTTGACTTGTTCTTTCTGCCATTAACTGCAATTTAGAATCATAGAATAGTTTGGGTTGGAAGGGACCTTTAAAGGTCCAACCCTGCTGCAATGACCAGGGGCATCTTCAATTAGATCAGGCTGCTCAGAGACCCATCCAACCTAGAATGTTTCCAGGGATGAGGCACCTACCACCCCTCTGGACAACCCATTTGAGTGTCTCACCACCCTCATGGTAAAAAAATTCTTACTTCTATCTAGACTAAATCTACCCTCTTTTAGTTTAAAACCATTATCGCTTGTCCTATTGCAACAGGCCCTGCTAAAAAGTTTGTCCCCATCTTTCTTATAAGCCCCCTTTAGGTACTGAAAGGCTGCAACAAGGTCTCCCTGGAGCCTTCTCTTCTCCAGGATGAACAACCCCAACTCTCTCATTCTGGCCCCATAGGAGAGGTCTTCCAGCCCTCTGACTGTCTTTGGGGCCCTCCGCTGGACCCGCTCCAACAGGTCCATGTCTTTCCTACGTTGGGGGCCCCAGAGCTGGAGCTTCTCATCCACTGAACAGTCCACCCACCAAATCCTTATCTCTCCAAGGATGTTGTGAGGGACAGTGTCAAAGGCCTTACAGAAGTCCAGATACATGACATCCATAGCTCTTCCCTTTCCCACTGCTACTTTTCTAGCAAATGTCGAGGTGGTTGAAGTCCCCCAGCAGGAAGAGAGCCTGTGGGTGTGATGCCTCCTGTAGCTGGAGCAAGAAGGTTTTGTCAATAGGCCCCCCTTGATCGGGTGGCCGGTAGTAGGCACCAACCACAGGCAACCTTTCTTGCCTCTATCTCTAATTCTTACCCATAAGCTTTCAACCTGCTTGCAGCTATTCTTCAGCGACAGCTCTTCACGCTCTATCCATTTCTTGATGTAGAGGGCAATGCCTCCCCTCCTCCTTCCTCGCCTGTCCCTTCTGAACAGCCTGTAGCCATCAATAGCCACACTCCAGTCACGGGATTCATCCCAGCAAGTTTCAGTAATGGCAATTAGGTCTCCGCTTTGTAGCAGCACAGTGGCTTCCAACTCCTCCTGGTTGTTGCCTGTGCTGTGTGCATTGGTGCGGAAGCACTTCGAGCTGGGCTGTTGGCTGTGTCACCTTCATAGAAGAACACCCCTTAACTCCTTTGAGGTGTTTCCCTCTTGGCTCCTATTACCTCAGAAGCCCTGTCTCATCAAGTGTGCTGCAGTGTGGCCACCATGTCTCAGAGCAACAGTCTGAGGGCCCTCACCAGCACCCCATCCCTCTAACCTCGGCGTGTCATCCCACTGTTTGCCGCACGTAAGCCTGACATTATACACCCCACCCCTGCCCTTCCAGCTTAGGTTAAAGCTCTGTCAATAAGCCCCACCATTGTGTTGGCAAATATCCTCATTTACACAGTAGGAAAAACAGGTGATCCAAAAATCACTCTATTTATGCGGATACTGTGCTCCTGTGGCTGTGTATCTCACATCATATTATCTTAAATTTTAGGAAGCTGCTGAATACCTTGCAAGCAAAGGATGTGTTACACAAACACGTTTGGTATCTCCTATTTGGTGTATTATCTTGTGAAAAGGAAAAAAAAAAATTCTGAATTCTGAAGCAAAAGATGTATTCTTTTCTCTTTGCCTCCTTATTTCAAAATTGGCTAGGATAACACAAGTGTCTCTGCACATTTTAGATATGCCATGCTTGATTCATTCCTTGCCTAAGACTTTATTTCTCTAGACATCTAGACAATTTGGGTCCAAATCTGGCATGCATAAACACAAAGTAAACATACAGCTGAGTTTCAGCCATCATTACTTTTTACATGGTTATTACAGTGCTTTCAAAGAGAATAGGAAATGGCATGGGAAAGAAAAGCAATTATTATAGGTGTCTGTCAAAATATGCAGCAGAGCCAACAAGAAATAGAAAATATTTTTTAAAATATATAAAACAAAAAGAAAACACAAGATATCTAAAACAGAAGATACATAAAGATATATAAAACACAAGATAAATAACACAAAATATATAAAATATAGAAAGAAAACACAAGACATACTACAGCAGCTTAATGCCAGTGCCCTCCCCTTCCCCCCACGCCCATGATGTTACAGCAATTCCTTACTGCACAGGAAAAAAGGAGCTCTGTCATACAGCTGTAGCTCACTTCTCTTATAGTCTCACTGGCTTGGCTATCCAGCAACACGGAGTATTGCATTTCTCCACCTCTTCGACACTATGCAAGTGGTCGAATTTTGCACAGATGGGCTAAAAATGCATTTGTGTGGTAGCAAAATAATCGAGGAGCCATGGCTCGTCGTGTGGGAGCGGCCACTCTCCTGCTGCTACAGCCTGTGGACCTTTAGAAGGAACAGGACAGGCATACAAGTATTTTCAAATCATAGCATTATTTCTTCATAGCTGTATCTAATTGCTACACTGTCCCCGAGCCCTCAAGGATAGAAAGGGAAGGGTTCTCTGACTGACCTTTCCCTTTGAATTTTTGTAAATAATTAGCCCACACCAGATGTAAGCATAACGCAAAACAGCTGCAGAACTTCCTTTCTTTCTGTCTTCCAGCAGTGAAATCTGTTCCTTAGTTGCTTGTCAAAACTAGCAGCAACATCTCGCCAAACTTGGTACGTGAACACACATTTTATGTCAGCAACCTTGCAGCTTTGCATTGTTCAGGTCATTGCTTAAGATTGTTAAAGATGTATCTCCAATTATTATAAGTGAAACGATGTTCTGTAAGACAATAAAACCAGGTCTGCTCTTAAGCTCTATTGCCTTTCAGAGAAAGAACTGCTGTTTTTCAAGACATAGGAGAGTTGTTCTGCCCCCACCCAAGCTGAAGCATAACAAATTAATCACATTAAGGTTTTCAAAACATTTCCAGAAAAATATTCGGTTTATCTTCCTTATCTACTTAGAGAGAGAGAACTCTAAAAAGTCTAAAAGGAAGACCCTGAATAGGGTCCAACAAAGGATTTAAAGCTCAGGCATGTTCAATATCTTTGGAGCAATTAATTTTTGTTTAGACAATGGTAAATATTTTCTCCAAACTTTACCTACCTACATTTGATCTTTTTAACAGACAGCAAGTCCCCTGCCTTTGGTTTAGGTTTCATTTCTAGCATTTTAGTTTAGATGTTCATATGCCCTTATGTTTATTACGATTTAAGCAGGACCTGAAAATCCTGAGTGAAATTCACGCACTGTATTTTACCTTCGTCTATCTGATATGAAGACCTATACATATCTACTAAGCAAATGACTATAACATCATGAAAGATTCCAGGACACAGTTTATGTTGCACTTCGTAGCCCAGCTGCTTATCAATTTTCAAATAAGAAAATGGAAATGCAAGACTTGTATTCTTCAGAGTAGCACTGTGCGAGTAAGGTTTAGTGACATAGTTCACAAGACAGAAAACTGCTGTTTTCTGCAAATATTCATGTGAATACTGAAGGGCAGTATTCACATGAAGTACCCAAATCTCAGTTGCTCTTTTACGCTCACTGCTTCCTTTTCAAGAATTAGAAATACCTTTTTTTCCATTCAAAATTAACAGGTATCTCAAATAAAGTGTCAAAATGTACCACCCACCCCCCTACCCCTGTTTCCTAGGTATTGGGTTAAAATTAAACTATAAGCCTTGCAGTAATCCAGGAGAGGACACACATTTTGCAGCTTTAGAAAAGACAGCAGTAAATCCCTATTTTCTGGGTATTTTACATTAACCATGCAGGATGGGAGCACAGCTTATATAAGCTTAGTTATGCATTTCACTGTAAGAAAGTAGAAATTGCTTCAGCCTGAGTATCCCACTGCAGCTACATGAATTAACTATAAAGCTGCTGGAGTGGCATTATAGCATTTAAAACTGACATTTAAAACACTACCAGCAACAGGTGGTAAAACTAGTCGGAAACACTTAAAAATATTTCCCAAGTGACATAATATTTAGACCATCTCTCAGTCCCCCAGATAACAGAGAAGTTTTGAAATGTAGAGTGCGTTAGAAAGTGATGGAGAGCTACCACATATCAGTTTTGCTTATTAACACTTCCCAAAAGTAAGGATACATGACAAAGCTTAGAAATAGATATTTGTAATATAGTTTTTCCCTGCTGTAACAGCTTTCCACAAACACTGCATCTAACAATGCAGATGTCTATTCCACATGCTCTGGTTTTAGTAAGTAACTGAAAATGATTCCTTGAGGTGGATCGGTTACCATGCATACAAAAATACTCCTGTACACATACTGAAGACAGGCCACAAACTAGAACAAAACATTAACAGCACTTTTAATGTATCAATTTATTGCATATGTCAGTACATAAAAATAGAAAAGTGTTTTTTGTAAAATTAATTTTATTGTAAAAACCAGACTAGAATGAGAATGTAAAACTTTGCCACGATTAGCACATACACAGTAACATTTACGTTTTGTCTACAAAACTTAAGAAAAGACATTGTTGCTTTACCTATATATGAAAGAAAAATAAAATAAAAAGCTTGCATCATCACTGTTTCTGAAATCGAAACACAAGTGTTATTTAGAACTTCAATATGCTACCTCTATTTACACTTCTGTGGGGTTCTACTCTAAATTATACAAGCAGGATGGCATTGTAAATTATTCTTAACGGGATACATCAGGCTGATCCCACTACATGCAAGAGGCACTGATTTTATATTTGGCAGAAGTGCCCCTAGCAAAATCATCTGTCTTTAACAAAAATAAAAGTGTACTTCTCAAGAACTGAATTATGAAATACAAATGGAGGTATGTCTGCATCTTTTTGCTAATAGAAGAGACCATACCTTGGACTCTCAATTCAGCCTTGCATTCTTCACTGTGAATGCCCAACGTGACACAAGTGATTAGCTTAGAGATGCTGATATGCATATTTTGTATAGATAGTTAATCCACCTGCCCTTCAACTGAGAGATTGTCCGTAGCCTACCAAATGTATTTGTGCTCTATTTCTAATTTTACCTGAGAAATGGACATGAGGGCAGCTACACCAGTTAACATTTCTTCAGATGAAAGCATAGCTTATCTCTCTGCATTTCACAGTTCAGAAACAAATACTAGGAATGTAAACTTGGGTTAGCAGGAAGCCTCAAGTATTTCCACTAATTAAAACCACACACACACACGTGTGCGCACACAAGGTCTTACACTGGATGCTTCCTTACAAGGACTCTACTGCTACAGCTGCTCCAGTTCACCTCCTGACCCCCCCATTCTTTTTTTTTATTCTTTTTTTTTTTTAACTTAAAAGTTCCTCTTATAAAAGAAACAATTAATTTAATGAGCGTGTTTAAACTAAGAGACTTTCTTACAAACCTCTGAAAATAACTCAACTTCCTCTTCCCAAACTAGAAATTTATATATACAGGACAATACCTGGAATCACCTATACACAGAGAACTGTTAAGGGAAAACATATAATAGTATTAAGTGGAATAAATGCAACAGTATCACAATATACCTTTTGGCAATTTAAAGTTATTACTACTAGGTTATTTGCGATCCACTGTCTGAAAACAGCTCTTAGCAGCAGATAACTGTGGGTTTCCATCACACAGACCACAAAATAAAAACAAGCCCTGACTTGTCAAAACAAGTTTCTTCCCCCTTTTTCCTCTCTTAAAAGATAATATGTACTGCAGTGGAATATTTGCATAAAAAAACCCTATTTCCTTCCTATTTTCTTTCAGTGGATTTCAGAATCAATGCAATGAAAAATAGCATGATAACATTCATTCACAAGTATATGCGCCCAACCCATTAGCAGAGAAGTAAAAACGTGCATATGTGGAAGGTGGAAGAAGCCACATGGAGTGTAAAGGATGCATACAAAGACAACTGTGTCTTCTCATACCCAATACTTGCAAAATCAGGCTAAGTTTCACCTTTATGTCCTGCAGACAACATAGCGAAATGATACGGCTTGATAATCGAAAGCAATGTTTAGATACAGTCCACTCTGAACAGCTCCAAATTGCCATATTGCCATAATCTAACACCACACATTTGACCTTGACTTAGCAACTGTGTGCCTAAATAACACTACTTCATTTGTATGCAAGTGCCACATAACACTGGGGGTATTTTGGTTGAAGTTTTTGTCTTTGAGTGGCAGGAAGTGGGGTAAAAAGTCATGTTACTTTAGAAATCAACATTTTATGAGAAAACAATGGTATTTAATGGCAAGTTATAGCAATTTCCGAAACAATTATTTACTTTCTCTTCATTCTGTCTCCAACAAGTAATCTATACTTTTAGCTTTATCAACTTGTTTTCAGAAAAGCAGTATTTGCCCATTTATTTTCCTTCTCTCCCTCCACCTTAATTCTAAAGCAATGCAAAGTAACTGAAATAATCAATGCAAACAGCTCACGTCTTATTAGAATACATAAGTGAAAAGGAATGCAATGTCTATTAATGCACTTCTGCTATATAAACATACTCCCCCCTGCCAAACTTTACTAATATACCTTCCCCACTCACCTCCCCCCCTAAAAATATGACAACTGGAAGGCTGAGGAGATAAGCTTTGGTTTCATTCAGATTTAAAACTATGCTTGTCTATGATTTTAGGTCTATATATCCTAAAAGTTGTACAGCTTTTTTCAATCAATTTTAAGAAAACCTTAATAATAGTATGCCAAAAGATACTTATCAGAGAAAGCAGCAACTCCTGGTATGTAAGTGTTTATTTAAAAAAAAAAAAAAATCACATTTCAGTAAAGATGTATCACCCTAGCTATAAATTGCCAACAACTATTACCCATGTATGTAAGACCTGTAGCTTCATGTAATAAATTTTAGGAGGCATAACCATTAAGGCACCAGTTCAGGAAAGCAGTTTTATTCAACCAGAGAACTTAAGCACAAGCTTAAAATACCACTGTCCACCAGGAAACAGATTTTAAGTGTGTGCTGCGATGCTTTTCTGAATCGGGACAACATGGCAGAAAAATTTAAGAATTCCAATCTGAAGGGCAATTGTACAGATTGTGTGGAAAATTTTCCACAGCTCATTCTTCCCATAAAAAAGTATTTTGAAGAGGCAAACTATCAACTGCAGCAAAGGAGAAATTAAACCTGCAGCCCTTCAGTACGGACTAAGCTAACAGCATACAACTTTGATATAACTACCTAGGATAAAACCCCCTAAAAATAGTAAAAAAACCCAACCAACCCAAAACCAGCATTCAGTCAGAATCAAACTCTCTCAGCTTAAGTATTGATGGCTATGAAATGGTGAGATACTAGCTTCAAAAATCCCAGCGGAGCTAAAGAAAACTCACTTCTGCTGATGCTTAGGCTACTTCCACGTGGTACAACAGAACTTGAAGACTTTCTGCAAGCAAATGGGTAAAGGTGTTAAAATAAGTTTCATCTCTTTCATATTAACTAAGCTTAGGTCTACCAAATTTAACGCACTGCTCATTTCTATTATCCTTACTGTAACAACTGTATACATTTATCTCTAATCATGTGATCATTGGTCATTATTTGCATTTGTTTCTTTTGGAGGTATAAATAAAGGGCATAGACCTATAGCTACACCAGCCTAAAAAAAAACAAAAAAAAAGAATCGAACACACACATACTTTTACCTTGTGTGACAGTCCTTTCTATCACACCATCCGCTCTGTCTTGGGAAATCCCACCTCAAATGCACAAGTAAACTAATACCAGCAAATAGTCTGCCTGTACAGAGCTTGGGTTGGAAAGGAGTTTTTCGAAGGTTACTTCTATTTTCTATGAAGAAACTGCCAGGGCGAAATCCTGAAGCCATGATGTTTAGGCACACACGACTTTATGGGCACTATTATAATACAAACAGTAAAATGAAAACAGGGGAAGTGTCTTTTCCTCTTGAGTTGCAGTTTGAAATATATATGAATGCATAACCATAAAAAACAGTAATAACCCAGGATAGTATACCTGCAAGTATACTCTACCATTAATGTTATTTTATATTATTTAGCACATTAAAGACTTCCCATCTTGCATAATATAAAATTTCAAGGAATAAAACACTAATCTCATGCATGGCACACTTTAAATAAACTCTAAGAGAAACAACAAATCATTGTGCTAACCATGACTGTCCAAAAAGCTCACACATACAGCAGTGAATACTGAAGAGCCTCCCGTTGTTCTAAACTAATACATTCTGTACTACTTTTGTAGCAAGTTCCTTTAATAGCATCCGTTGTACATATCAAACAAATGCAATATATGGACAGAGATACCAAAAAAGTACGAGAAAGACATAAAATGGTTCATTTACAATGCTGCAAATGTAAAAGTTATCTGGAACATCTTAATAAAGCATCAGACCTCTCCAAGTTTAATTTCACTCTTTAGGCAAGTACAGACATGACATACATTTAAAAATGGACATTCTTTTACCACTTTTCACAAATCAAGGTACAGTGCAGGTACTCCCCCCACCCCAAAGAAGAATATCAATTATATTATTGTTACGTTAGATGATGTTTTCGCCATTTCTTCAGGGGAGTGACTCTTTATTACTTCTTTGATGAACTGTTCAAGTGCAGTGAAATAACCCTGGCACTGCCAAGTGTCATTATGAGTTCCATCAGGAAATATCGCCAATCTCTTAGTCCGAGCTGGGGATAATTCATAAAGTTGTTTCATCATAACTGGTGGAATTAACTGGTCAGACAACCCAGAGATGAAGAGAGAAGGCATTCTGCACTGAGAGATTTTTCTGTAGGACAGAAATTTATTTTTGTAGCACCATAAAGGAAGGTATCTCATTGGAAAGAAAGAAAACAAAGTGCTGGCCATGTATGGGATGCTAAGAAAAGTGTTCTCCACCACGATGGCAGAAATCCTATGGGAATTTTCAGAAGCTAAGTGAATAGCTACTGCTCCCCCCAAGGAACGGCCAAAAAGAAAAATTTTTGTTTTATCAAGATCAGACCGAGTCATCACATAGTCTAACACAGCCTCAGAATCTAAGTACAAGCCTTCTTCACTTGCTTCTCCTTCACTTTTTCCATACCCTCTATAATCAACAAGAATTAAGTTTACTTTCAGGTTTACCAGCATTAACAAAGCATTCGGCAACCTGTGGCCAATGTTGCCTGCATTCCCATGGAAGTAAATGATGGTTGGAGAATATGCTGCATTGTCCCCTGTGTATCTCAGCAGAATAAGATTGAGAAGAACTCCATCTTTGGTTTTGATGAAGATATTTTCATGTGGTATACCAGTAGGCATAGGAACATAAAGGCGTGATGAAGAGGGCTGTTCGGGAAAGTAAAGCAGAACATCCTGGAATTTATATAATATGCCTGCTATTGATACAAATATTAATATAAGTAGTATAATGCCGCCATACAAGTGAAAAGTTACTATCAAGGGTAAAAGACAAATACGGCAGAGACTCCAAGACCAGGAAGCCAAAGCTAGCAGCCATCTTTTAAAAAAGGTCCAAAGCATCCATGACTTTTCCATTGTAGAAGTCAGTGATCTTTTACGCCAAGTAAATCCTGTAAAAAACCCAAAGAAACATGTAAGGATAAATATAGGGGTAAAAAAGAGAAAGGCAGTGATTTAAGCATTCATAATTGCAGAACATTAATAGCAAGTCAATACATTAAAGCATAAATATCAAACTTGGTGGCAAACTCCCTTCGAATTTTTGGAAACCATTCAATTCTATAAAACAAGCAGAAAAGCAATCATAAGGAAAGGCTTTAGAACTCTTCAAAATCCCATTTACGTTATTTCAGCAGGCAAGGTCCATCAGTAGCACTACAAAATTGGTTGCCTGGGACCATAATGACTTATGTTTTCCCCTCAGTCTTCCCTAACAACCAACAGAACAACCATACAGACCATATCACCAGTTTGTCAATGCTCCTCATATAAGTAATTCTAGAACCCAGAGAACACAAACAAAAATATCCCTTATTTCTAAGTTGCTACTGATTAAGGCCTAGAGGAGCGTTCAGTAAGCCTGTGCACTTCACACTGCAACCAGTGGAGGCTCACACTGCACACAAGGTCTGCAGTCATTTAGTAGCTGTGGTTCACAATCTTAACTGTGATTACAGAGCAACATGTAAACTGGTCAGAAGGGAGACCCCTCTACAGTAAGACACCACATTGTAGTTGCATTTATGACAGCTGTTTTGCTATATTTAGCTTGGTTCTGATTTATAATGATGTTTTTCCACTGTCAGATCAGTAATCCATATTAAGTCTTTAGCTGAATGAAAGATTGTATCATCATACAAGACCACTGAAAACAGTCAGCTAACTACATTATTCTCTGATCAATGAAAAGCACAACTGCTGAAAAGTCCAGACATGAAAACAGACTCATGACAAAACATACACACAGCATAAAATGAGGTGCGTGATGTTAATGACACTTGATTAAATCTTCTTTCCAACCATAAGAGATAGTTATGTCTCACAGCATATACATAATCTCCCACATTATTCACTGCTGGGTTCAAATGTAATATGGAAATAGGCAAAACCTGCCAAATTTACATGAGCACTACAGTGACCATTTGGTGGCTGCTGAGTTGACTAGTCATACTGCCTGGAAGTGACAACACAAGCTCACTTGTTTAAGAACACTAAGTTATATAGTAGATCATAATTGCAGTTTAGACTCACTCAAAGTAATAACCTCCGAAAATGATGTAGCACAGTAAGAAGCTGAATTAACTCAAAAAGAGTTTGACATGCAGAGATGCATCTAAGTGTTCAACTGAGTCACGGGACCTACACCAAAATAAGCTGTATGGCCCAATACTACTGAAGAGGGCTGCAACTGCAACAGCCATCTTGGTAGGATCAAGTGATAAAAGCTGACCTCTGCAGTCACAGCCTTTGCACTCCACAAACATGATAAGCACCCAATATGACTAGGAAAAGCTGTTATCTCTAATTATTTTATGCGTCAATTAGACATAAATCAGAAATAAAGACAATCTGTTACATCTTGAGTCACATATTAACCAAAGGCAATGTGAAATTAAGCTTTTATATAGTGTATCTGCACCAATTGTGTAAAACCGGTGAAATATAGTCTACACAGCAGTTATCCCAACTTTGTTCTCTTGCATTATTTATGAGCTCACATTCAATATCCACATCCAAGCATGCACAAATACTGTCTATATGAAAATTTAATTCTTGTGATCCATTTCTCTAGTAAAGAAGTCACTGTAATTATGAAACATGTAGATATTTTAATTTGTAAGAGAACTTCCTAAAGAAGTTGACAACCATTTCCTGCATTACATTTCAAGACAGTAAGAACATAGATAGGGAGAGTGTTTTTACTGTGTCATTATCAATGCTATTCAAAATTTCGCTGACTTTCTTACAAAATGAGAAAGAGACTCCAATAACGCTTTCTCAACAAGATGTTCACAAAAGAGCAAGAGACCTATCATTAAAAACAACTACTAAGAACCACGTAAGTCATACAAATCTTACTTTAGGTTTTGCAGGTGGCTGTCCCATATACACTAAGGATTGCTGTTTGAAGACTTACACTCACAGTTGATTTTCTAAGCCACGTTAGTTTCATTTGTGCACAGCTTCCTATTTTCATTTCAGTAGGATAGTATTATCAAAACGTTACACTACTGAGATACTGCTGCTGTGTGATTACTTCTGATATACATATATAGGTATATATAAAAACTTTGCTATTGGAGTTACAAAACCAAAGCATCATAAAACTAGAACTCAACATATGGTAGTTAGCAGGAAGGGTAAACTACACAGCCACAAACATTTCATACTCACATATTTAAGTAAAGCTGACTACTATACACTAATGAACTACATGACTATTAAAGTTTTCTTCCCAGCTATGTGAAACTTCACTAGTTCCGTCCATTTCCAGGCTTGAACCAGACCACGCCTCTTCCTTCACATCTTACTGCAAGATTTGTTAGCTAGAAAACTAAGACACACGTTTCTCCTAGGTTCTTCCCTGCCTCCTTCCAATACCAATTGAAAGATCACAACAGAGGAAAATGATGGTTTCTCAAACAAGCACACGGGCCTAAAAGAGACTCTAAACCAAGTCAATACAAGCTCATTCTCACTAAAGCTACAAACCATGCTTTCTATGGAGCCCCAAGTAGCAGGCCTTCCAAACATTACCTTGTTTGACCTGAAGAGTAGAAGACGGTACAAGCATAACTAAATTTCCACTTAAAGAACATAAATAAAAAGGGTAAGCTAACATAATAATTTTCACTGAGTGATAAGGTGTTCCTCAACACCTTTTGAAGTGTATGAGATTCGAGACTGTTCAACACACTGCAAGACTACACAAAAAAAATAATCTCTTCTTGGTCTTCATTTCCCATTACTGTTGTGCTGGATGGGAAGTTACAAGCCTTTCAAAGAGTTTACAGTGTAACATCTTATGACACAAAAACTCTATGCTGAATTATGAAGAGCAGGTATTGTGATTCTCCTGTATCTCTAACTTTTGCAACTAGTAGGATGCCAGAATAATCAGGGAAAGGGAGGAAGGGATAGGGAAGGAAGGTAGAACAATATATTTAGACTTTGATGTCTGAGCTGGTCAGCCTGAGAAACAGAGTGGACCCATCACCTGGACAAGCCTGTTTCTCTTTCTAGACAAGATTACTTCTGTTCCTAGACCACAAGAACCACTTACAGACTTGCTCCATAACTGGCTGATGTCCCAGTTAAGGCAAGAAGCATGCATCCCTTTATGTCTTCTAAAGAGAACTTTTTAATCAGTTTTTGTCATCTGCAAATACGACTAGTTAATTTTTTTTTAATAACTCGCTGTTTAATGGGTATCTGTTATATTGCCTTCTACTATTCGAAGTATCGCAGCTCTAGAGAGAGATGGCATTGAAACATCAGCCATGTATTACAGATGAAGACACTGGAACCGAGGGAAGTCAGCAAGTTGGCCAGTGGCAGGCTAGTGGAAGTTCTGTTTCAGACAGGGAAATAAGGTTTCTCTACAGATTTTCTTTCCAAATCTCCTAGATAAAACATTAATCCATTGGAAATCATTCTTGCTTCACAAAAAAAAAACCCTTGTTTTTTTGAAGGAACACGATATTGCAGCACTATATTTCAAGTAATTGTCACAACTTCGTCAATGACAAGGTTGTCCTATAATAAGGAGTCACATCCCATTTTATTGCATACACAGCAACAGTATTTTGTAACTGCTGATTATTTAAGCTAAGTTAGAAGGCTACGAAAACAAGCATAAGGGAGATTTTTTTTTTTAGACTTATCATGAAAGTCAGTGTCTGTGACAAATAAACAGTCATCAAGAGCAGAACTATATAGTTTTATCTGGCAGATGTTTTCCTAGTTAATTCTTACATTAATGGAGATTCCTACATAAGCTGTTCTTGTTCTTAGCTACTCTTTCTACAAGAAAATAATTCCTAACACTTCACAGGAAGGGAGACTGAGTAACTTGAATTCTTTACTTCTAGTTCAATGTTTATTAACCTCCAAGTATGTAATCTACCTTTAATTTCTCCAGACAATATAAACTCCGTTCCTCTGCATTCTCCTCACAGATGATGCTTTCTTAGTCACAAATATGATTAGAGGTCTTTCCTCTAGCATCTATGTGCTTCACATTTGCTCCCGTTCCTCTGATAATGCTGCACTAGAAAGGCTAGCTTTTGTGAATGCTCATGGTTCCTACAAGGGTTTTCTTGATGATACGTGTAAACTTAAGAGGTAAGTACAAGACAATACTGAAATACAAAGTTCTGTTGTGGAAACCATTAACACAGAAGAACAGCAACGTGGCCCAAGTCAACGTTAAGACCTAATGACAGTAAGACTGAGCCAGACTGCTGCTGTGCCTTTGGCTTAAAGGCCATTAAAGACCAGTTCAGTTTACACAGCCACAGAACTGTATTGCCTCTCAAAACAGACAAGAAATTTGGAAGTGATGAGTTTCAATTTTATGCCACAGGGAAATATACAACTGTATCTACAGATGTGTACATCTATACATCTCCACTGCTGAATCCGCAGCCCAGGAATTATTGCAGGCCTCTATGTTCCATCAGATGAGCTACAAATCCCATAATTAACTAACTACTGAAAATACAAATCACTCATAACAGTAAAAATTCTGAGGAAAAAAAACAAAGTCTTTATGACCAAGACAGTTTAATAATATTCTGCTGTGCTGTAATGCTATTCTTCAACGGTTAATGTCATTATCAACTGAAGATCATAAAAACTCAAGTGCATACCTAAAGTACTTGTAAACAATTTTTCATTGATTTTGAATGGCAATTGAAATTACTTTTGTATTTGCCACAAATTCTGTTCTCTTTTTTGTTTTTGTCTAAATTTTTAATATTAAAAAGTGCTATTTTATACACTAATCACATTATAAAACATTTACCTTTGGATGTGATGATTTCCCAGGCTTCATCTCTGCCTGAAAGACAATTCCATTTATGAACTTTGAGTAAAATTGCTTTTGAATTACACATAATTAGTGTTTATCTTCAGTTACTTGAAAAAAAATTAAGAAACGCTAGTAGCCAATAGCCCTAGAAGTTACATCTGCTTTACTGACGAAACCGTGCATATCATGTTCATGCTTCTATCAAGCTCAGCTCGTTTCAAACATCCAATAAACTTGAAAAACATCTTACAATGAAGTTCGAGAGTCATGTCGAAATGTCCTAGACTATACATACAACACACAGTATAAAACATACATAGTGTATAACAACAAAGTTATGATAGATTTACATTGCTTCCTTAAAGCTAACTGTAAGTGTATGAGAAGCCTCAGAGTTAGTGCTAAGAAGAGCATTCAGGTGTTTAATGGCTGCTTTAATGAGGAAGCTTTAAAAAAAAAAAGATAGATTTAACACTCACTGCAACAAACAAACAAAGCTACATACTTGGACATACTTCTTAAGATGACAGAGAAATACCTGAAGACATCTGTTTCTTTCTACTGCACTTACACTCCACCTCCTCCAGACACAGACAAGATTTACACAAGCTTTACATTTACTCATATTTATTCAGAAGACTTCTGCAAGTAGAAATATTAAATCCTCAACTGTAGAAAAAAATAGTTCCAGTGGGGGAACTAACCTGGAAGAAAACCTACAAGTTTAGTAGGAATGGGAAAAATACGCTTTCTTGGTACTAAAATCCTCCAGAGACTCCCATTTAAAAAAAAAAATCAAAACCAAAAAACAACCAACCCAGCAAAGTAGCTACTCCTAAGCAAGGAAAATGCAGATTAAGAACAACTAAGTGTCAGACATTTAAGGGTTCTGGCTTTTAAAATCAGCAAGCCACCTGTCCTAATTATTTCAAACAGCAAAATTCCACAGCTCTGCATCGAGTGATACATATTCACAACTGAAAGTGTTTTCCCCTTAACTCTTATTATACTTTCCCTCCCGACTGACAAACCCTAATGAACCTTACAAGCATGTCTTGAATTATAATGGTACTGTGTAAAAAAAAAAAAACCAAACCAAAACAACAACAAACCAAGGACTGTTATTGTATTAGAGCCTTAGCTTTCTAGCAAGCATAGGCTCCTAAAACATATTACTTTCCAAGCACGTCAAATTATTTCCATTTTTACCCAAAACAAACACTCTGCTCAGCCTTTTCATTATATTCACTTGGCACCCTAAGCCACGTTAAGGTTATCGTCCTCTGCCCCATCTTCTACAAACATCCCCACTTGCAGAAACTGTCCCGTAGGGCAGCTGAGACAAACGAAACACTCGAGCAAGATCTTGCCGCGGAGATGCAAAAGCTCTCCCAGGGTTTCGCAAGAAGGCACCCGAAGGAACTTTTAACGGCGCTGCCACGGCAGCGGTCCCTCGGCAGAGACGTCCCGACAGGCCGGCACAGGAGCCACACAGGCCCACGGGACAGCACCCCGCCTACCACCCGCTCCCGCCCAGGGAAGGGCCGCCTTCAGTCACGGCGGGACGCCAAACACCACATCAAAACCTGATCTGCCGGCCGGTCGGTCGGCCGCCTCCCCCCCTCGCTTTCACTCCCGCAGCCACAACCCGGCTCCCGTCGTCCCCCCCCTCCCCCCGGCCTTGCAAAGACGGGACGGGACCGGCCCGGCCCGGCCCCGCCTGCCACCGGCCCGGCCCCGCCTGCCACCGGCCCCAACCACCGCCCTCCTCCCCGCGGGGCGAGGCGAGACCCACCCGCCGCATCCTCCCGCCCGCCGCCGCCGGCAGTGCCTCAGGCCAGCGCAGACCCCGACGCGCAACTTCAACCACCGCTCCTTCCGAGACCGGAAACCACGCTCGCCGCCGCTTCCGCTTCCGGGTCAGGACCAGCCCGCCCCTCCTTTTTCTCCCCGCGGCGGTAACTGCGCAGGCGCGGCCGCCGTGACCTTCACCCCCCCCACGCCCCCCCTCCTCCCCCTCCACCGGCTCCACGTAAGTCTTCTCTGGGGGCGGCCGTTCCTCTCCGCCCCCGTCCCTTAAGAGGGGCACACGGCCCCGGTGGAGCACGCAGGGTGGGCCCGGCGGGTGCCCTCAGCCGCCGGGTGGGCGGTGGGAGCCGGTGGAGGAGCGGGCCGAGGGGCGGGCGTTGTCAGGGCGGGCTGTGCTTGAGGGCGGAGGTGGGGGGAAGGACAAAATCGGTCTGTGGGTGGTGAACCTGCCGCCTGTGACAGCGGCATCAGGTAGGCGAGAGGACGAGAAGACAGGAGAAGCGCACCACCTCCCGCCTGCGGCGTCTCATGTCTTCTCGCCCTCTCGTCTACCTGATGCCCGTGTGGCAGCCTGGCTGCTGAGTTTCACCCCTAACTCAGGACGGTGGTACCAGCCGGTGACCCGTGAGTAAAGATAACTGCTCCATCCTCGTTAGAAAAACGAGAAAAAAATATATAAAATCAGTAAATCCTACTTAGATACGGCTTTTTCAAGGGAGACTAACGCGGTGGTGTTTTCTTTCTCTAAAAATATTTACTCTTTTGTTGTTGTTGTTGTTCTTAGTTAAAAAAACAGGCTCTCATGGCTTCTGCATTGGTATCACAGCCTTCTCCTAAAAAAAACGGTGGCCTCTCACGTGCCTTTTGGAGATCTGTGTTCTACTCTGGAGCGAATACAGACGTGTAAGACTCGTCCGGAGAAAATCAAATATTTCAAGGGTTTCTTGGATTCCTGGAGAAAATTCCATGATGCTCTTCATCAAAAAGAGAAAGACGTCACGGATTCTTTTTATCCGGCTATGCGACTTATTCTTCCACAGTTGGAAAGAGAAAGGATGGCATACGGAATTAAAGAAACTATGCTTGCGAAGCTGTATATTGAACTGCTTAATTTACCGAGAGATGGAAAAGATGCTGCAAAGCTTTTAAATTACAGAACACCTGCAGGCTCACGTGGAGATGCTGGAGATTTTGCAATGATCGCATACTTTGTGTTAAAACCTAGGAGCCCAAAACAAGGCAGACTGACAATAGAACAAGTCAATGAACATTTAGATGCGATAGCTAATAATAATGCTGCGAAAAACAAGGGTATGTTAAAGAAAAGTCTTCTTCAGTTAATTACCCAGAGCACAGCACTGGAACAAAAATGGCTCATCCGGATGATTATAAAGGATCTAAAGCTTGGTGTTAGTCAACAAACTATATTTTCCATTTTTCATCCTGATGCTGCTGAGCTACACAATGTTACAACTGATTTGGAAAAAGTTTGTAGACAACTGCATGATCCTTCAGTCTCACTTAGTGATGTTTCTATCATGTTGTTTTCTGCCTTTAAACCAATGCTTGCTGCTATTGCTGACGTCCAGCAAATTGAGAAACAAATGAATAACCAGATATTCTACATAGAAACTAAGCTGGATGGTGAACGTATGCAGATGCACAAAGATGGAGATGTGTATAAGTATTTTTCCCGAAACGGGTTTGACTATACTCAGCAGTTCGGTGCTTCCCCCCTTGATGGTTCATTAACGCCGTTTATTCATAATGTATTTAAGAGCAATATACAAAATTGCATTCTCGATGGTGAAATGATGGCTTACAATCCTGAGACACAAACCTTTATGCAAAAAGGAAACAGATTTGACATAAAAAGAATGGTGGAGGACTCTGATCTGCAGACCTGCTTCTGCGTGTTCGATGTATTGATGGTTAATGATCAGAAGTTGGGTCATGAAGTACTAAGCGAAAGATATGAAATCCTAAGTAGCGTATTTACCCCAGTAATGGGCAGGATACATGTTGTACAGAAAAAAAGCGCCAGAACAAGAAAAGAAGTAATTGATGCTTTAAATGAAGCAATAGATAACAGAGAAGAAGGAATTATGGTGAAAGATCCCATGTCCACCTACAAGCCTGACAAACGTGGGGAAGGCTGGTTAAAAATCAAGCCAGAATACGTCAATGGGCTGATGGATGAACTAGATCTTTTAATTGTTGGTGGTTACTGGGGGAAAGGCTCACGTGGTGGAATGATGTCTCATTTTCTGTGTGCTGTTGCAGAGACGCCCCCTCCAAACGAAAAACCTACCGTTTTCCACTCTATTTGTCGTGTTGGCTCTGGCTATACCATGAAGGAATTGTACGATCTAGGTTTGAAACTGGCTAAACACTGGAAGCCCTACCATAGGAAGGACCCTCCCTGTAACATTTTGTGTGGAACTGAAAAACCTGAAATGTACATTGAACCTTGCAACTCCGTCATCGTTCAGATCAAGGCAGCTGAGATTGTTAACAGTGACATGTACAAAACTGACTGTACTTTGAGATTCCCCCGAATTGAGAAGATAAGAGAGGACAAAGAATGGTATGAATGCATGACTTCAGACATGTTAGAAGATCTCAGAAGCAAAGCAGAAGGGAAGCTGGCATCTAAGCACCTTCATATAGATGAGTACGATGAGCCACAAGAGAAAAAAAGGAAAACTGTATCAAAGGTGAAGAAGGTAATTGGAATAGCTGAGCAATTTAGAGCTCCTGATCTTTCTAGTGTAAACAAAGTTTCAAATGTATTTGAAGATGTTGAGTTCTGTGTTATGACAGGAACAGCAAAATGCTCAAAGTCTGAACTGGAAAGCAGAATAGCCGAATGTGGTGGTAGTGTGGTACAGAACCCAGGGCCGGACACTTACTGTGTCATTGTAGGAGCTGAGAATGTCAGAGTGAAAAACATCATTGCATCCAACAAATATGATGTGGTGCGGGCGGAGTGGCTCCTTCAGTGTTTTCAAACCAAAACGCTGGTGCCTTGGCAACCGGCCTTTATGATTCACATGTCTCCTGACACAAAAGAACATTTTGCTCGTGAGTATGATTGTTATGGAGACAGCTACACAGCAGACACAGATGTTGCACAACTCAAGGAAGTGTTCTCAAGAGTTAAAGACAATAAATTGATGCCTTTGGACGTGATTGCAGAGTTAGAGGAACGTTATTCATGGAACAGCTGTCAGCTCAGTATATTCAGAGGAAACACTATTTATGTGGACTGTTACGCTGTTGTTAATGAGCCCAGAACCAAAATCCATGGAACAACACTATCCGTTAGAGCTTTGGAGCTCCGTTTTTATGGTGCAAAAGTAGTCTCTCACCTTGATGAGGGTGTCTCCCATGTTGTTATTGGAGAAGATCATTCCCGGGTAAAAGAGATGAAAACACTCAGGAGAACATTTAGGAAAAAATTTAAAATTGTATCTGAGTTGTGGGTAACACAGTCAGTGGAGGAGGGAGTCCCAAAGAATGAAAATCAGTACTTAATTTAAAGTAGTTTTTAAGCTTGGAGCAAAAGCATTCTTGTTGGCATGATTGGACTTGGATGTTTTGAGGTTGCTTTAAATTTTTTGTGTGTTTCTGTGTCTGTTTAAAGCTGGCTCTGGCTAAAGAATAACACTGTCTTGTTGAAATTAGAGGAAGGCTTTTAATTATACTGTTGCAGAAGCAAGAGGATGCTAAGCTGGGTTGGAGGAGGAAAAGAAACACCATTAGATAAATAGTGTAAGCCTTTTACTTCACAAACAGGTCTCAGGAGAGATCTAATATTTTATGTAAGAGAATTCCTAGCTATTAACAGTGTTTACCTCCATTGTTCAAAGTGGAGACAATAATTTACTATTTTATGGAGATTCTACTATTTAACATATTGTTTATTTATCAATTTACAATCACATTCATGTTTTTGTCGAATTTTTTAGTCTATATGCTACAGAATTCAGTAATTTATAAACGTTATCTGTATTATTTTAATTTGTTTACATTGTTTTTAGCAGAGCCCTACACAGCCTCAGTAGCACTTTAGTTTTAGGATATTGCACTAATCCCATGTTTCTTTGTATAAATAACCATTGTAAAACAGAACATAAACTTCTGATTGAGGTGCTAGTAAGTTAATAATGACCTATATATCAGTAAAATGCAAATCAATTACTTAAAAATTGTAATGATTTCCTGTGCTCGTTACAGTTAAACCATGAAACGCTACAGAGCTAGGCTTTTCCACTTAACAATTAGTTTTGTCTTTCAAAAAATGTTTCATAAACTATTTCAGTAACGTAAAATTAATTTCCAATTACCCAGTTCAATGTTCAATAATTTTTTTTCAATTACTAAATAAAGTGTATTTTTAAAGTCTGCATGGTATTTTTTTTGTAGTGAGAGGTATAACTCTTTTGAAAAAACATGAAACGTAGTTTCTGATTTTACTCTGTTACATAATTCATGCATTAACTTTGAGGGGAGAAAGGTTCAGGCCTCAGTTCTTGTTATGTCAGTACTGGTGTCAAAACAGAACTGCTGTTGTGCTGATCACACAGAACCAGTTTTTGGCTGACCTATTTCTTCAATGCTTTTTGTGGTCATGTTCATATAAAAAAGTTACTGTAAAAAGAAGTGAGAAATGTTATACGAAAAGCTAGTTGGAAGGAAATTTATTCTTATCTCTTATAGTTAGTGTAAGCATTAGGAGCTCCCTTATTATTTGAAATATACTAAATAGCTAAAATGTAATAACCACTTTTCTTAAGCCACCGTATAAACTGTTAAAAAGCAGAATGTTTTTGTATGCATAAAATAGTATATACTGAAAGACAGTGCATTATTTTTCCTCTAATAATTCAAGTAGAAAGTTGATATATGTGAAATGTAATACTTTAGTGTTAACTTATTTGGCTTCTTCTGTGTAATGTCATATATTCTGAGTTATAAACAGAAAATCCAAAGAGTGTTTGTCTTCATACCAATGCAGATTTCTCTTAAATGGGTTTTAGTAAAATATGTATTTTAGGTGGTCCTGGTTAGGAAAGTTAAGAGGAAAAAAAGGCTAATATGAATTGCAGCTGACTCTTGAGTCATTGTCAAATATCTCACTTTGAGATCTAAATGTTATTTAAAGAGATGTATTTAAAAAATATTAATTCCATGTTGTCTTTTTGTTCCCTCAAAGCTATGCAAGGCTGGGCAATTTAGAACTAGTAACTTGCCAGCAAAATTGTTATTCTTTTTACTGACTCCTCAGTACACAGTGTACTGAAGGTTTATTTTTATGTTAATTTAAACTGAAAGTTTACTTCTTCACAATTAAGATAAAAACCTTGCAGATGTAGTATGCTGTTTTAGCTTGTTTTATTTTGTATTTTGCATCAGTTCTAGTTAGAACTAGAAATTAATTGTTAATCATGCATATTTGTATATGGCATGATAATTAGCATACTGGATAATGTCAAGTGATTTAGATGGCGTGTATCTTCTTTTGGTTACTGTTTTGCAAATTTACATTTACTTTAAAAATCTTGAATAAGAAGTGCTGTACTTCATATGTCAGTGTAAAAATGGAATCTTGCTAGTACATTGGGAAAATACGGGCATTGCAGGTCAGGTTTTCTTTTAAGGTATTTCTTTTACATGGTGACTCAGGTGCATAGACTGCATGAATCTGTGGATGAAACTGGACCCAGCTGTTAGTAAAATATGTATCTGAAATATAAGGATGGGACAGGAGAATCCATGGATCCTCTAAGCAAAGGCATTCTCCTGGAAGAACTGTAGTAACAGGAAAATAGGAGAAGTAGGGAAGAAGTTTGTGAATCTACTTAGTTTTAAGGAAATTCTGATTTCATAGAATCATAGAATAGTTTAGGTTGGAAGGGACCTTGAAGATCACCTATTTCCAACCCCCCTACCGTGGGCAGGGTCATCTTCCACTACACCAGGTTGCTCAAAGCCCCATCCAGCCTGGCCTTGAACACTTCCAGGGATGGGGCCTCCACAACTTCCCTGGGCAATTTGTTGCAGTGTCTCACCGCCCTCATAGTGAAATATTTCTTCCTAATATCTAATCTAAATCTCCCCTCTTCCAGTTTGAAGCCACTACCCCTCCTCCTGTAACTACATGCCCTTGTAAAAAGTCCCTCTCCAGCTTTCTTGTAGGCCCCCTTCAGATACTGGAGAGTATTTGTACTGTAGGAACAAATGAAGGCTGTAAATTATTCAAAAAGTAAGAATACAATGTCCAAACACAAAAGTTTTTCTTAAAAAGTCAAATTAATTAAGGAGGTATGCAGAGAATTTCAGGCATGATGTCTTAAGGAGGAATATAAGACAAGATTTGTAGGCAGCAGTGAGAGCCAATGTGGATCAACAGAGGGTCTGTGTACAAAAAAATGTCTTTTATCTGTTTTGTTTGGTCAAAACTTTTTTTTTTATTAGACATCTAAAACTAGCCTTTATTTTTAGGTAATCATTGTCCCTTAAAAACAGTGTTAAAGAAAGAGGAAAAGCTGGAGTCAAAATGCTGAAACATTAACCTGATGTTTGGACTTCCAGAGACCACCTCTGATTGGAAAACATCAGCCTACTGTAATTTTTACTGCAATAAATACTCCCATTTTCTTAATTACGTTTAGGTCTTTGAAAACAGGTGTTTCGTAGGTAAAGATTTCTTAGCTTATTTACATTTTTTATAAAGCTGATTTTTATTTTTATTTTTTAAATAGGCACTTGGCTTGAGAGCGAGCTTTCAAATTTGCATTGTAATATAAAGTTTTAAGTTTCTTTTAAGATGATGTTCCTGAAGAACTGGAGAAAGAAGGAAGAGGAAAAAGGACTATAGACCTTGCATTTTGGGGGAAGTAGAGAAAAGGTTAACTGGCACTTCTCAAAAATGCTGCCAGCGAGGGAGAAAGAAGAGTGAAACTTTCAGGATCTGCTGTAGCAGAACACCTGGTAGGTACCCATCCTGTCTGCAACTGTATGTTGGTGAAGGATGGTCTGATTTCTTGGGTAGTTACAAAGGCACTTCTGCACAGGCAATAAACTTCACAATCCCTGGGGGAAGTTTTTCCACTGTTCGCTTGGTTTATTAAACAATTTAACAAAATAGGTTCACATCTAACTTTTTTTTCTACTCTGAAAGGCATACGCTCAAACTGATGTAGTGCAGTTTTGGAATAAAAAGCCTGCAGGCACCTTGCACAAAGTATGACAAATCTTGCCAGGGACCAATATTATTTTCTTTCTTTGTATGATTTCTCTGACTTGTCAGTGGAAGCAACATATGTTGACCGTACAGAGCTGGTGAAATCTCAGATATTCTCCTAGAATATACACCTCGGTTTCACATCTAATGATGTAAAATGAAAGGCTATGCCTTGCTAATATTGTAGACATTTATGCCAGGTATAAAGCAAGCGCCAAGTGCTGTTATTGCTCTTTTATATTCTTTATACGCAGAGTGGCTCCCACCTCACACGTGTTGCCTCTGCTGTTGTTATATGAGAATGTAAGAAGTCAAAATCATAAGCAGTTGACATTCAGAAGTCATTGGAATATCATATTGGCCAGGGCTGTTTATTCCTAGGATAACTTAGCGAATGCTTCTAATTCCACTTGTACCGTGCCTGACTTATTAAGAAAACCAGTAGTATATGAATAAGCTGAAACCTAAACATATGAAGAAAAAGTATTCACTGGAGTGGGGAGGGGTAAGGTTGCTTTCTGTAAAGTGAGTCATTTGCGCACCAATGGGAGAGCAAGAAAGCCTTGACTAGTTGTTCGGTGTTTGCACATCAGCACAACATTAACCAGCCCTCTTGCTTTATTTCACGTTTCCTCTGCTTGTGCCTGTACACTGAAAATAACTAATTGTCATTCTCGCTATTTTAAGAGGCTTAAAAATATCTTATTCTTGCATCTGCAGATAGGATTTAGAAGACAGAGCCTTGCAAAATATCATACTATTAACTGTTTAGTTATCCTTTGAAGACGTGAAAGCTAGTAACACTGTGCATATACAATAGATTGCAACCTGCTGGCTGTGTATTGAAGACACATTATCCTAGCAATTTCACATTTAAAGTATTGTAAGTAGTAGCACCGGGGAAGCTCAATTGCATGGATGAAAAAAAGGTTCCCTCTTTTTGCTACAACTTAGCAGTAGTATTATGGTAGCTTTGGGTTTCTATGCGACTCTGTTGTAAGTGTAGTGAATATCAGAACCAAATTCCTCCATTTCCCTCCTGCTTTTAGGAAGGTAAATTGCTGAAGAAAGAAAAGGCGAGAAACTGTAGTGAGTCAACATGAGATAATATCTATTTTCATATACGCTGGTCTTTATACATACCACATGAAATGATCACTAACTAGTTAAATGGATACTTTAATTAGACAGGAGGCTGTAATACTGTTTTGCATAAAATGTGGTAATGATTATTATTTAAACAGCTAATGAAAACCATCTCTTCTTAGTTAATCAATTTATATTTTACTTTTTTTTGAAGAACAAGGGTGATTCACATATTTAACCTGTCTAGCTAAATTATATCGATATTTTGATTATTTTGAAATTATTTTGATATTGGGCATGCACCAACACTGGTAACTTCCAAGGGAAACTATTTCAACCACACACGAGAGCAGGATTTCTAGTGTACGAGAACTTCATAGATGGGAAAGAGCTCTGAGAGCCCCCAGTGCACCCGCCTCCTCCTGGGGTCTGGCCGCCTGTGCTAAAGGCCAACTCTTTGGTGGTGTACCTGTGTTACCTTGCTCAGACAGTCATGAAAATAGCTGTGTGCAAAAAGAGTGGTGACAAGCCTTGCTAGGGACCTCCTTCAATCAGCTTGGAAGCTGCATTTAAGTTCAGGCCCCTGGTCTTAGTCCTCGCCAGAGCTATCTTGCAGCTGGGGTGGCCATGTACCTAGCTGATCCCGGTCCTCACCCAGTGACGACTTCCTAGCTTGATGTTGGACCTGCTTCACCCCTATGGGCTACCTAGCCATCACTGGCTGACCAAGTTTACCATCACCGGGCCTGCTTTGCTCATCTCCTTAGGTGGGACTTGTATGGTGGGACTGTGCCATTTGTTGGTGAGGATACTGCCTTGTGCCCACCTTACTGTCCCCTCAGCTCCCAGCACGCTTCCCCTTGCGGAGCAGCCCTCTTCCATCTCTTAATACTACAGGAAATCCGGCTTCCTTGCTTCTCTCCTTTATGGAAATCCTCACCACTCACAGAACCCCCTTTCCTTGTCCCCATGATATTTATCTGATATTTAGCTGGGATGTGATCTTCTTTCCAGAACTGAATTCAAAAATCATGGAAATCTTACAATTTTTTACCACAGTACATCTGTTTGGTGAAACACTTAAAAACTGTTGCTCAATTTCCAGTTACTGTTCCCTGAAATAGTACATCTGTACATTTTGAAAGAGTCTGCATGAATATCTTTGAAAAGCTGAAGGTCCATTTATTCAGGTAAAAAGGAATCAGTCAAAATCTCTGTCAGCTATGGTAAATGACAGGTAAGGTGTATTATTCTGTTTATGGCACCTCAATTTAATGATCCAGTGAGAGATTTTAAAAGGCTCTTTAGTTCGCTGGTGGGATTGACACTGTTTTTTATAATAGTCAGTTTCAATCTTCCTATTAAAAAACCCCAGTCATTTAATCTTTCCAATCCATATGTAATTTTAGTTTGAATTCCTTCAAAAGAAGGAGTTGAAGTTGCAAGTTACAAAAATTCTTGAAAGGGAGGAAAAATGTTCACTTGAAGGTGACTAGGGAAATGCCTTTTAACATAGTCAGTTCAACCAAGCATAAAGTATCTCCAGCTGGTAACAGCTGTTGTACCACAAAACAGTAGATGGGCCTATAAAATTTTGCTGTACTACTTTTTGTTATGAGGGGATAGAAATGAGAGTTATAAGTTTGAATAATTATACAAACCTAACAGTGCAGGTGGAGCTTATAAGTATAGTTAAAATGTTTCTCCATGGTATTTTCTAGAAGTAAGGAAATTAAAAGGCATCCATCTTGAAATTATTTTCTTTTAGATAAAACATATTTAGCATTTTATTGGATGTTTTCAACAGATGTAGCTTTTCCTTTCTTTGTAATTTTTGGGAAGATTATTTTAAAAGAACATACAAGGGATGATTTCAAGTTCAAACTGCAAGCATTAATGTTCTTCATTTTTTCTTACAAAGAATGTAGAAAGATGTAGAATGCCTAAGCATGTGATTGTATTTGAAAACTGACACAACAAGAATGTTTCAACACATATATTCATCATTATATTAGTGACAAAATATATTTCAATTCATTCTGCTGTTAATGCTGCGGGTAGAGGAACTATGTATAAACTATAAAACCAGAGATCAGTTTTCTCCTGTGTCATGTATCACACACAAAGTAAAATACAGTTCTCAGGACTGAAGTTGCCAGAAATAAGGTACCAGAGGAAAAGAAGGATTGTTACACACAAAATGAGTGTGTATGGTGTGAGGGGTTGTGTATTCCACACTCTCATCCTCAATCTTTACCAGAATAGAACAAATTTATGTAGTCTTGGTCCATGTAGAGTTGTATTAGTCAGTTAGAAGAGGTTAACTATGATATTACTATCACTTTTTATAAAGTTCAAATTAGACTTTTGAGATAGATTCAGGTATAAGGTTGGTTTTGGGTTTTTTTTGATAGAAGCACTTGTGGTTCTGATTTAATTTTTTTGTCTAGCATTACGTGGTTTGTTGCAGTATAAGACTAGCTTGGTGGACAAGGGGAGAGCACTAGATGATGATTTCTCAACTTTAAGAAGGCTTTTGACACTATCTTCTGTAATATTCTCATAGACAGCTTGTGAAGTATAGGCTAGATAAATGGACAGGGAGGTGGACTGAAAACTGGTTGAACTGCCAGGCTTGTCAGGAGCAGCACAGGTACAGGACAAGAGGCAATGGACACAAAATGAGATAGGGGAAATTTTTTTTAAAATTTTCTTACTGTGAGGATGGTCAAAGACAGGAACAGGTTGTCTCCATCTTTGGTGACATTCAAAACCCAACTGGATACGGTCCTGAGCAACCCGCTCTATCTGTCCCTTCAAGAGCAAAGGAGTTGGGCTAGATGACCTCCAGAGGTACCATCCTGCCTTGATTCTTCTGTGATTCTGTGAGTCAGGTCTGAACTGAAGTTCCCACTCTAATTTCTGGTGACTTGTGAATGGGCAAATTGTCAAATGGTGGCATATTATGCATTGCAAGCTTAATGGATTATCTTTTTCATTAGCAGTATAACAGATGGTAGTATAGCCAGCACTCTTATCAGTGTGATTTTGACCGCTACATATTAAGCTGAAGAAAAAACATAGAATTTTTGTAATCCTGTGCTGTAAAATCGATAATAAACTAATGAGTCCATAGGCAAAAAAAAACAACAACCCAAACCTAAAATACACAACACCCCCCCTCCAAAAAAAAAAAAAGAAAACCAAAAACACCAAAGCAAATTGAGTTATACTGAACATGAACACCAATGCTGTTCAAAGTCTCATGATAAGTGGAAAGAACTCTCTAAGCATTGTGGATAAATTTTTAAATAATGGCCGTATCTGAAAGAACAGAAGATCTTGCTTTCAATTTGAGGTAATATGTAGTTTTATCAGTTTTGAAGGTGAAAACAGGTTCCAGCGACTTAATCTCTTTTGTCTGATTGCCCAGCCTTGGTCTGGAGGTGCTTGAGCATCTGCTTCTTTCACAGAATCACAGAATGGTCAGGGTTGGAGGGGACCTCTGGAGATCATCTAGTCCAACCCTCCTGCCACAGCAGGGACACCTACAGCACATTGCACAGGATGGCGTCCAGGCGGGTTTTGAATGTCTCCAGTGTGGGAGACTCCACACCCTCTCTGGGCAGCCTGTTCCAGTGCTCTGCCACCCTCAGAGTAAAGAAGTTCCTCCTCATGTTAAGATGGAACTTCCTATGTTCAAGTTTGTGCCTTTTACCTCTTGTCCTATCACTGGGCACCACTGAAAAAGACCGGTAGACTTTACAAACATAAACACTACTCCACAGTTCGAGTCCCTGTGGGGAAGCGGGGATTGAAGGAAGAGGGAGGATTTCTCTGTGTTCTTGCAGATGACAGCTTCCTCCTGCAGCCAATGATATGCTACAGTCCACCTTTCCTCAGCAGCCTTTGCTACAGCAGCAGCCAGAGGCAACGTGGTCTTTCAAATCCATGTTTTCAGCCTCTGCGTCTTACACCTGCAGTTAATGAACTAACGGTCTGGTCAAAGGCAGGTGGATAAATGGGTCATGTGTGAGCGTTTGTGCATAGATACGCGTATTCAAGTAAAAGGCAACAATGGATGTGTGACATAGCTAGTGTCAGTTTAGGTTTTGTGGTTGCTTTTTTCCTCCCTGTTCTCCCACAGCTCCTCCCCTGCTTAACGTCTTTTGACTCGTGTATTGTAGATTTTAACCACCAAACCTGTGTGCTGCCAAAGCAGAATGATTTTATTCATCCAGTTTAAAGCTAGTTTGCATACCTGTGTGTTATGGTTCAGTCTATCCTATAAACATGCTCATATATACCAGACACAGTTAAATGTCTTTAAATTTTTTTTTTGTTTTAATTAAAATCTGAGTGCTATTGGAGTAATAAGAAATTAAAGATTATTCAAGGCAAAAATAAACATGAAGATAACAGATGTCACATTGTTCAGGTCTCTGAACGTGGCTGTATGAACAAAATAAACAGGATAGCCAGCTTTGTTGATTCCATCTAGCTGTGACTGAAACACGGCAGGTGCTGTGTGTAGACTGCCTGACATGGTGCTATAACAGCAACCAGGGCAGAGCAGTGGGATTACAATCACATTAACGACATTAACAAAGTTAATAAATAAAAGACAGTTAAGAGAAAGAAAAACATGATCTTACTCTTTTTTTTTTTTCTTCCTCTGACTTACGTGGTAACTCTAGAAGCATGTTTTTCTATATTGATATGTCTGATTTCTTATGCTTGATGAAGAGCTTTATAAACACACCAACTTCTGTATACAGCTCTCATACAGATTCCCAGCAGACACTCGGTAAATGGCATCTGAAGTGCGGTACAGGTAATATTTAAAAATTTAAGACTGAAATATTCAACTTTTTTTGTAGTGACTGCGGAACATAAAGGGACATCTTCCCACTAGGAAGAGACCTGGGTCTTAATAAAAAATGGGACAGGAAAGATACTTTGCTGAACGTATTTTGGATAACCTACCTTCCTGACCTGTATTTTTGGCAGACACAGCCAATTCAACCCTTCCAAAGCCATGCTTACATTTTTTCTCATAGTGCATTATCTTTTACTGTAAAATGCCTTTAGAATTACATGGCATTTGTCTCTACATGCATGAATGCACATGCTTTGTGGTGGGTCGTCTTTGTTTGTGAATTCTGGTCTGACTTACACAATTCTGTGGTTATGTCGGGGTGCTGAACCCTTGATGCACAGTTTGGCTGCTGCCCAGGGGTGGACTGTGGCTCAGTCATGGCCGTGCTCTGGATTTCTGCTGCTTCATGCTTGTCTGTCCAGCATGTGAGTGAGCTCCAGGGATTGCATGGAGGGGAGGGGGATTTCTAAATGGGAGTGTCCAAAACCTGCTAGAGTGCATGTAAATGTACACACACATATATAGTGTATATATGTGTGTGTATATATATACAGAAAGAGAGATAGATCTGTTTAAGTGGTGTTTATGATGTCTTTCTTCTACCCTCACTTCTTTTTCTTCCTTTGCCTTTACCAATGCTGAGGAATATTTTTAGAGATCCCAAAAGTGGATGGGAAGGCAAGATGACAAGCATCTGGCGGTGGTGTAGGATTGGTACCTACACACTGCCGCAGGCTAACCAAACCTGCTGCTACAGTGTGGATGTGCATTACACATGGAATTCTTCCCACCACCCAGAAAAAGGACTGTGGAAGTTTTACTTGGTCGGCAGAAATAAAAAGTTCCCAGGAGTTAGGCGTAGGCTGTACAACCATTTCTTGTATACTGCTGCCTACGCTAAACAGAAGGAGGTTATAGCTCTTTAATCTGTAACATCAGCCACCAGCTATTTCTCATTAATACAGTAAATGATCTCATTTCTTAAAACAGGCTGGTCATGTGAAAGCTGCACCCTTAGCCCTGGCCAGGCACTTCCAGCTGGTGCTTTGTCACTGCTTTGGAAAATGCTATTCGGTCCAGGCCAAAGAGCATTATGGACAACAGCATGGTAGCGGCAGGCCTGTGCCATGGATATGTCTAGCCAAGATGAAGAATTGAGCCTGGGCTGAGTGTCTGATGTGACGAGGAGCCTTTGGACCATAGAAAATCCACGCTAAGCCCCAGGTTATGTTCAGGAGCAGAGAGGAAACATGGAGAAGTGCCTGGGTTTCTTGGTCCCTGAGAATGGGCAGAGCTCTGCTGTGGGAATTTGAGCTCATGGGAAGACTTGTAAGTGTTCACTGTCGGCCATGCAATTATAGGTAATGTTAAAACAGAATGAGTGCCCAGAGACCAAGAAAAAAGACCATAGCTGCTTCTTATGTAGGCTGAGAGGAGATGAAGAATTTTGTTGATGCAGCCAAAGCGATCGGTGTGAATGTCCAGCAAGGGCAGTGGCAGGACTTTGCTGCTGTTCAATAAGCCTTCATTCACAGTTGTCTGCCCTTTAACTAAATTCCAGAATTCCTGTAGGGAATTTTAATATTCATTTATTATCTCACAAAGGTTTTAGCAATCAGACAACGCACAAATCACAAATTATCTTTTACAATTATATTAAAAGCTAACAAGAATTAAAATAAAGATTAAAATCATTTAGCAGGACTCATATAATAACAGTTCCCCAAAGATCAGCACAAGCAATGAAACACTGGCAGGAACAAAATAGGTAGGCAGGTGGCCAGCATAGATAACTTGGCTCATCAGTATTCAAGCAGAAACTGTCTTTGCATTGTTAGTCAGCCTAACATTTTTCCCCCATCTCTCTTTTAGCCTCTACTTGCTCCTTTTAGGTGGGTTTGCACCCTGCAGAACCCTGTGCTAGGACTGGTTTTGAATACTATTGAAAGAGGGAGACAGGCTGTTTCAATTAACATATTTGGCAGGATGACCTGCAAGTTAGTTAAATGCAAAAAAGGAGTTCACTCACTGGCATTAAGCATTATGTGCTGAAAATAGTGTGAAATAATTTCTGTGTACAAGGATAACAGTCAGGATTGCCTGTGTTACATCCACGAATGTACCATGAGCAGTTTCAAGATCATCTCAAGGAAGAAGTAATTTCTGTCATTATATCCTTCTAACTTAAATTTTGACCCATCAACATTATATGTATCTAGCTTCAAATGGTGATCAGGCTGTTTAGCGAGCTTAATCAGTTCTGCTAAGCAGCCTCTGGAGAGCTGCAGACAGAAAAGAGGTCCACCTGATTTCTATTACTTGTACAAAAAATGTAAGCACTTCCATGGTATCACGCAGTTCACTGATTTGGGTGTCCATCCTGTTCACTGCAGCTGTAAACTTAGTGCTCTGTGAACACTTTCTAAGATAAAGTGAGTCCTTTTCCCAGGACTGCTTCCTAGTAAAATGGTCAACATATACCCCAGAACATCATAAGTAGAAACCCTGTTTTGATCTGTCCCAAAGTAGTTCATCAAAGCGCAATCTTATTCGCTTTGGCTCTGCACATCTCTTGCCCCATGTCTTTTATAATCCTGCATGGAGCCAAGCTTTGGGAGAACAGTTAATAGAGCTTTCACCCTTCTATATATTTCACCTACTTTATTTGTGATCTGTTATTCGAGTGTTCCCCAGGAATGGGAGAGCCATGCTAGTGTTGCGTTGTACTGAACCCAAAACATCCTACTGCCTGGGTAGGTACTCTGACAGATGGACTGTTGTACAAAAAGGGGCCTCTAGAAACCCCGCAGACTGAGTGGAACATTACTAAGGGCAAATAAATATCTCATTACCTGAAGAAATGTACTACTATTTTCTTTTTCATATTTAAATATCTAAGGCAAGACTGACACAGAGCTTGGGTTCTTCCCAAAGCTGGGTGAACATAAACTATTCTTTGAAAAGGACTGGTTAACATCCAGATTTTAGAATGGCTTTATAACCTGGATTCATGGGTGAAGTATTTGCCATGGGAAGTTTCAGTCCCTGCTCTCAAAGCTGTTTGTTTTACATCATAGAATCTTTATGTAAAAGGAGAAATCATTATAGGAACTGAGACAGTACCGCATGTAAATGCCCTAGCCACTTGCCCACAGGAGCTAGTGAGAGGTCTGGGGCTGGCACAAGGCAGACTCTATTTCTAGCAAAGTTCTCAGGTAGAGGAGAGAGACTTTACACATCACAGCTCTTCTGCTGGTTGAAGACATGTATAAGTTTCCCAGCTGTCAGCTTAGAGTTTCAGTTTGGGACAATAGCTTACCTGTCAGCTACCATATTGCTTCTGATTGATCAGGAAATGTTAAAAAGTGCAGTGGTCCAGTCTGAAAAGGGGACATATACAGCACTGGGGAATTTTTGTGGTACCCCTCAAGGCAAATTAAATACGTTTGTGCTTAAATATAAAAGAAAAATTTAATGAACAATGCACTGGGCAGAGTCCTACCGCAATATGCAGTTCTGCATGGAGTCTGGAAAGCTGTGTCACAAGCAGATTTGTTATATACTCTCACATCAGCACCAATCCCGAGAGCGGCTGCATGCAGCACCTCATGCTGGCAAGTGAATCCATCCCCCAGCCCAAAGGTGGCCACTGAGCCCTCCCTTTCCAGGATGGTCTACAAGACAATGCAGAGGCTGTTTCTTATCTCATCACCCAGGGAAAGTTCACTCCATTTGTTCTCTGACATTCCTGCTTCCAGTCGGTTTAACCCCTTCTTGCAGCTAGGCCTTCATTCCTCGGTCACAAATTACCACTCCTGAGCAGTTACAATTAGAATTTCTCCTTCAACAGCTAGATTTCAAAGGCTGGACCATGTGGTGGATAGTACAGATCATATAACATCTTTTCTCTTAGAAACTATACCTCAAAAGTCTCTCCCCATTCCTGCTCTGCAACCAATGGCATTTGGCCTGTTTTGGTTTTGGTGGCACCCACGAAAAATCAGGATGGCTGAGTTGTACCTGTTTGATGTAACCAATTGATGTAATTGGTTGGATCACTTTGGACACCTTTAGCTATTTGCAAAGAGACTATGACAGCATAATATATACAGTTTTAAAGCATATAGCAATTAGTCATTGCTTGGCACGCACAGAAGATAGCTACCTAAAAAAGAACCAGACTAAACATTAGCGTGCTCAATCTCTACTCTATGACACTTGGAGACTCCTTCCTAGCCAGGCAGGAGTCAGTTATGAGGTTGGGTCAGGAGGATCCTGGGTCAGGTAAAGCCACAAAGGTTGGCCTCTGCTTCTCTCTGGGTCTCAGCTCTTCCTGAGTTGTTCACTTCCACCTCCCTCTTCTTCCTTTAGGCTTTTTTCATTTCCACATTGGTGTTTTTTTCCTCCTGAATCCTTGAGCTACTGGCAGTCCCAGTTTCAATAATCCTACCTCCACCGGCAATTTTACCTTTCTTATCTCACGTGGCTCCACTCTACAAATGTTGTCACAGCTCTTTCTCACAACTTAGCAATTTCCTTAGAAGTTTGAGCCAGGTTTCCATACTGGAGCTAAGCCTTGGATTCTTGAAACACAAAGAGCAGAAATCTTATAAAGAGGGAAGAAAGTTGTAAGAAGGAGATAAAAAGGGGCTACATTCCTAAAACATAGATATATATTTAATGGAACTTGAAAGGCAACCACTTTTTTTGAATAAATTCAGAGAAAAGCTACATGGATTAAGTGCTGTGTGTAGTAAAATCAGCTTTCCAGGGACTTGTTTCTTTCTATTCTTCCCTCACTAGGAGAATTTTATGTTAACTATAAAGTGAGAAATCAGAGGCAAATTGAAGGGAGCTGCAACTTGTTCAGTCAGACCTCTTCATACAGAAAGCAGATGATTTACTTGTTCCCTCTGCCTCCCTTCACATTTGTAATCAAGTTGCCTGAAAAGAATGAGCATTGAGCCATCAAAGTGTGAATGCCTGTGTCTGTGTCTATTCATACCTAATAACTTCTGAACCAACCAGCCCGTTCTAACCAAATTTGACAAAGGAACAGTGATATCCCTCTCTCTGCCTACTCCTCTGCCCAAGCTCCAGTACAGTAGGTGCCTGAGTAGAAAAGGCGGCATTAATGGCCTCTGACTGAAAGGGTCTGTGAACCCATCCTGAAAAGAAGAAATGACAAAAATGTTTCAGATGCCGAAAGAACTCCCCCCAGTTTTCTCATCTTCTCATGAAGTCAGTCCACCCAAGACACAGAAATATGGAAACAAGTTTCTTTGGTTGTGACACTGCCTCCCCTGCTCCAGTCTGCTGCTTAGTGCTCCTGTGAAGAGGCAACTATGAATGGCCAGCCGCAGGAAAGTCTCATACTTCATTAGGCATCAAAGTATCTAATCAATAATCCACAAACTCTTTGAAACCACTCTTATCTGGTTCTGTTGCTTAGAGAATGACGTGTGTTCAGCATTGCTGCAGTATGTGATGTATCCTGATGTGCACCACTCTTGCGAATGCTATCATTTTTATTCACTTTGTTCATGCAGACTGTCAGAACCTGGCAGACTCCCGCTGCGTTATGGTCTGCTGTCACCTGGTGCTGTTTGTCATTTTTATCTAGTAAGAAAGATACTAAAAATGCAGTGCTATCACATCCTTTTTATGGATATTCAATGAATCCAAATCCTGTGGAAATAAAAGGAGAATACTCCTATCAGAAGGCAATTTCTACCTGGACAGAAAAAGCCAAAGATGGGGAAAACAGACTGATAGACTGTTCCACAGATTGTTTCTTTTAGTTCCATAAAACAAATAATTGCCAAGTCCACAGCACAGGAAGTGTGATTTGATCATCAACAGACATCCCCATCAAATTCGTATGATTCAATTATGGTTTGGTTTAGGGGGGTATTTCAGTGCTTCACAGGAGTTACTGGGTATTGTGCAGGATGAGGGGATGCTGCGCTGTCTGACCCTCTAGGAGAACTATTCATTTTATATTTTTGTTGGTGGTGCAGTTTCAGAGTATTCATTTTTCTCAGGACAATGCAGTTTCTTCCTTAGAAACTTTGGTTCAGCCCAAGTCTTTGGCATTGCTGTGCTTTTCCTGAAATGGTCACAATACTATGTCACTGAAAAGGTGTTTGTTTTTTTTTAAAAAAATGTTCTTCAGGATCCAACATTAAGATAAGACCAGGTATGATGATATCATTCCTTCATTACCTTGTTCCTACATGAGTTGATAATGTCACAGTGTCATGCTGTCAGTACTGTGCTCAAGAGGTATATCTGTTTTCTCTGTGGTTCACAGTGTAATGTTATTTACACTAAGAATGGCAGCTTTCATTTAAGGAATAGTTAAAGGAGCTATAGGTCATAGATTTAAGAATTAAAAATAAAAATGTGTATTTCTATGGATAGAGTGGGGTTTTAAAAACTCTTCTCCTGATCAAAAAAGTCACCTTTACTGTGCAAAACTTAGTGTTGTGATCCAAAGGATAAACTAAAATTCATGAATGGATTTGGAAACAGATGTAGCAGCTAATATAAAAAATAATTGTCCCAGGAAAAGCAAACTCAAGAGGGAAAGAAACATCCTTGTGCTGTGAATGATTTAGACATTAATGAGTCCATGTTCATCAACAGTGATGATTGTTAGCACTTAAGACAGCATAAAACATCAATGTCTCCTTTTAAAGACACTCATAAAGCAAGCAAATTCTACAGCAATCAAAGTTGAATGAAAGTACTCAAAAATGAATAACAATCAAATCAAGCAAGGACTTTGGGGTTGGTTTTTTTTTTGGCTGGCTGTTCTTGTGCTCTGTAACCCAATATCACTGACAGCAGCCAGCTCTTAATGCAGACAAAAGATTCCTTATGAATACTGAGTTGACATTTAAAGTCTTCTGATAAATCAACTTAGGGAATACATTTGTACATGAAAATTCAGCTGACATATAGCTGCACAAAATCCGCAAGAGCAAAATATCTCTAACTTCCTGAGCAGAAAAATAAAGCAAAGTTACTACTTTTTTTTTTTTTTTTTGAAGTTGTAATGATTACCTAGGATCTGTAAAGATTAAATGACTGAAGTATTGAATCTGCAGTTCTTGAGTTATCCGTCAGCATTCCCAAGTGCAGCAGTGAACAAGACCCGGGTATGAACTACAGCACTACAGGAGTGAAACATTTAATCAGAAAATCTGTGTTTGAAAGACACTCATCAACTTGTACAGGCTGGCCTTTAACTCTTAATCTGTAGTAGTTCTAATGATGTGGGAATTTGCACCTTGTATCATTCATGTTTTCTAAGTCCTTCGACATACGAGTGCATTGTTATCCTCATTTTGTTAAAGTTGCAAAACGGGGTTTAGCTGTTATAAGGTCACCTTTGGCAGAGTTTAGGGACTTCTAATTAGCACTGCAATCCCGGAACACCTGTTTTATTGCTACAAAAAGCTACTAAGGCTTTGTAAGTTCCTTGTTGCCTTACCTTAAAAAGCATTTTGTCTCAAGCTACTGAATGTGGAGAGCAGCATCTCAGCTTTCACAGCACTGAGCATTGCTGGTGATGAAGGTTGATAACAATCCACAGCTACTCCACCCATCTCTCCACAAGGACTCAACCCAGTTAGTGCTTCACAGCAAGCCTACTGGTGTGGGTCCAGCCTGACATGCAATGAAATTCACTGTTTCCTTAAAGTGACGCTGGTCATTGTTGTAACAAACGTCATCACACGGGACGTGGGTGACCCGTGTTGAATATCATGTGGTTGAGAGGCTACAGCCTCACTTGTGCCGGCCTTCCAGAGGAAACCCAGGCGAGCAGGCTGGAAGCTGCAGGCTACTGTGGGCATTCCTCAGCTTGCCTGTGGAAGCTCTGCAGGAGTGCTGTGTTGCCGATCCTTCTTCAAGAGCTGTTTGTGCATTTTATCCAGTAACAGCTTAATGCCGAACGCACAAACAATCCTTCATAAATGGCTTCAAGTTCAGAGTTTCTGCATCCTAAAAGATCACAAAGCTCGTGGATTACATTTTCACTGTACTTATATATATATAGTGCTTTGTGTATACATATTAGCTTTACACAGTATCACAGTATCGTCAGGGTTGGAAGGGACCTCTGGAGATCATCTAAGTCCAACCCCCTGCCACAGCAGGGTCACCTACAGCAGTTGCACAGGACGGCGGCCAGGCGGGTTTTGAATGTCTCCAGTGTGGGAGACTCCACAACCTCTTTGTATATATGTATATAAACACACATATATAAAACAGGTGTCCTCCTACAGAAGAGGTCTCAGCTGTAGATTTAAACTAGATGGGAAAGCCTCTGGATAGCCTAGAGTCCTGTGTCTAAGCCCTGGAAGTAGATGACCTCTCAGGCATACCCATGTCCTTACTTACTGGGTCATGTCTCCTTAGTAGTCAAAACAGAAAAAGCAATCCTTTTTCTATATGCACCTGTGTATAATTTTGTTTCCTTATGCCTGTGTAAATACTAAGAGGAGGATTAGAGCTACTCAGAGCTTCCAAGAGATATTCAGAGACAAGGCACATCTATTACTAATGTGTAGAAAGAATTGCAGAATATTTGTGATATAAATCAAGAGTTAAAATTTAAATTGACTTTACCATCATACAGAAAACCAAAAGATTATGGTTATAGAAATGACATTTTAATAAAAGAAAAACCAAAAAAGTAAGAGAAACATGTCTAGATACTTATCTTCTTTATGGTTTTCGACATCTGTATAAGTATTTCTTTTAAATTAGAAGGACATCGGTTTGTATCAAAATGTTGACTTTTGAGAAGAGCATCACTTTTATTCTGATTGTATCATCAATGAAGAAGCAGTGCATCTGCAGTAATAATTGACCTTTTCTGTTTTCCGCATTTCAGAGAGCCTGAAGATATATTGCTCTTTCATTCCTGAAAACACATTTGCTATTTATGCTAAGTCAAATCAACACAGGCAAAAAAACCCATGTCGGTTAGTGCATTGAGAGAAAACAATTTCATTCATGTGTCATCCTTGTAGTAGAAAGATCAGAGGGTACCAAAAAAGGCAAAGGAATTCAGTGCTCTGGCTTGTAAAATATTTGTTGCTCTCATCCTACCACCTGCTTAAGCATGTGGTTAATTTTAAGCGTGGATGCAGTTCTAGTGATTCATGTATTTTTAAATTCATTTTTTAAAGACATGTATTTAAGTGTGTGTAGGATTGGATTAAAATTTAAAATTTAGTTTTCACATCTGATATGCACAGATTATTCTGGACATCTTTACAGACAAGTGACATTTTGAGCCAAGCCTTTAACTTATGACCTGGAACAGCCACTGACTTTGATTGAATGGTACTGTTTTACGCTAGCTGCGATCAAACTATTTTGTTTAGTTTAAAGCACAGTCATTTTTTGGTGGATTTGGTTGACAGATTCTTGTGGGTGAAAGCACAAAACAGTGTGTGGAAACAATTTCCTTGTCAGACAGTATTTTTGGAGACAACCTGCAGAGTTCAGTGGAACAGAAACAGCAGCAATAAATCTGGAATGCAGGTAATCTATTCTCCACTCTGTTTTGACTAAACCAAAGCAAAATAAATGGAAAAATAAAGAGATTTGGACAGAAAGAATGTTACTAAGAGAGAGTCTCTTGACTAATCTTGCATATGTATTTGTCTGACAATGAAATAAGGTGTACTTGCTTTAAAAGAAGATGTCCTAACACCGAGTTATTATCAAACACATGTACCCATAAATATTAAAATATTTAATTTATGAGACACCAACATAAATGTGCCTCATAAATTATAAGACACTTATAAAAAGAGTAAAAAGAGAAGGAAAATGCTTCAAGATGAATAAGACATGTCTCAGCAAACATTATAGTTGTAAAGTGACAACAAGATGACAGGAAATGGCCTAGATGTTTGAAGAGGTATGGCTCTCTCCAGAAAGGCAGTGATTTTTTAGAGTAAGACAGGTGATCATTAAAGCAGAAGTGAGGTTTGCTTAACTTCCATCACCCAAAGAACACGTTGGGATTTCTGGGCCATTGTTTTACGGTCATTCTTTTTTTCTTTTTTTTTTTTTTTTAACTGAAAAGGAAGGATCTTACACCAAAATAGGCGGATCTTTCATTTTCATGCTCAAAAAAAGTGAATAATTAATACATAGAATCATAGAATAGTTTGGGTTGGAAGGGACCTTAAAGATCATCTAGTTCCAACCTCCTTGCCATAGGCAGGGACACCTCCCACCAGCCCAGGTTGCTCAAAGCCCCATCCAGCCTGGCCTTGAACACCTCCAGGGATGGGGCATCCACAACTTCCCTGGGCAACCTGTTCCAGTCTCACCACCCTCATAGTGAAAAATTTCTTCCTGATAGCTAATCTAAATATACTTACTTCTAGTTTGAAGCCATTACCCCTTGTCTTATCACTACAATTGTCATATTTATTCCTAGTGCAGTGCAGTTTCTAGCATTGTGTATCCTGGAACAACACGTGGTCTATTTCCAGTTTAAGGCAGTCAAAATATAGGACAGGTGTTAAGGGAACAGATAGTATTAGGGTTCGTGTTTAAGATAAGAGGGATCATTGGAAAACGTCCTTTAAAGATGGATATGGAGGACAGAGTGGACAAAAGGAAGGAAATTAGTTTAGGGACAAAAACAGTGTCATCAACAGGTTGGGAAGAGACAGATCAACAGTGAACTGGGCAAAGGCTGCACAAAAAGGAGATCAGAAAGCTGAGGTAAGAATTATTGTCATTAATGGCTAGGGAAGGGAAGCATGGCCAGCAGCTCTATTACATCTTATCCTAAAAAGAAGTTTCCTTAGCTCAATTTCGTAGCCTAAAGTTTTCAATCATAATTTCTTCTCTCAGAGAAAAGTCTTGGCAGAAGGATCTCAGAGGGCGACAAGGAGCACAAATCGCCTGGAGTCCCCCAGTGGCATCTTTGCTAGTAGTCTTGCTTGAATCTTTCCTTACTTCACTTTATTAAGCTAATTCCGACTAAAGGGTGACTCACAGTGCGACACTGAAGGAATCCTGACTAATGAGGGTATGCAAGTAAAGCCAGCCGAGATAGCCTTTCCTTTCCCGGTTCACCAACAGGTGGAAGGAGAGTGCTCTGGATTTCCTGGCGCAGCGGATCCCAGGCAGCACATCCAGTTTTCTTCGATGTTCAGGATAGACAAGTCCCAAGTGAGGTGCGTTCCAACCTCTTTTAAGGGATGACACCTGCTGGCACTGCTACTGCTGGCGGTGGTACTCAGAGAAAAAGGCTTGGGAAGCTCTGCTCTAAGGCGGAAGGCAATGGGGCTTTTGAAAGCAATGCGTGAACATATGGCAAAATGTTTTGACATTGTAACAAGTAGAGAAGGGGAGCTTTGAGAGTTACTAAACCATAAGGAAATCAATCAAGTCTAGCAAGATAATGGTTATGAGTGAAAGATTTGAAGTCTATAAATACAGTGGGGGAAAAAAAAAGAATTAAAACAGAACAGATGTAGTAGGAAAAAAAGGAGAAGGCAGTCAGTTTTGGAGAGGCTATGCCTGAAATTACACCTGAAATCACGAAGAAAAAAGTGTCCAGAGGCTGCCTTAAATGTCAACCTGGACAAAAGGAGAAAAGAGTAAGAGGAATAATTTTGGTTGGGTTAGTGGGGAAAACAGTGGGAGCAAATGGAGTTGGTAAGGAAAAGAAAAGATAAAGTGACAAGACCAGTGATCATAACAACTAAATAGATAACAAGGAAAAGGGATAACTTGTTACTTTTACTGTTATTATTAATAATAGCACTTAGAACTAAACAAATTATTCCTGTCATTAACATGGGTAGGTAGTGAAAAAGCACACAATGGCCTGAGCAGTAAGCTGCACTAGGGTGGGAAAGCCTTTCCACATTTCTGGCCAAAAGCTAGTTGTGCCTCAGTTAGACTCTGACCAGTGTAACACCCTAACAGGATACCTGCATGGGCTTGTGAGGGAACTGGTGTCCTAGTCCTGCAGTGTGGGGCTGTGTAGGTGATGAGATGAGGAGGTAGGAAAGTACCCAGCTCTAGCACTACTGTTAAAACCAAATTTCCCTTGGGGGTGTGCTCACACTATCCTTGGAGCAGGAGAACCATTCCCCCGCTGCCTAGCCTACCTCAACCTCAGTGAAACGTGCTGCAAGGGCAGCAGCATGGGAGAAAGTAGCTGGGTCTACATTGCACATAGTCCTCTGTTCCCACCAGTCTTCAGATGCCAAACGTGTCACCAAACATACCATGCCAGGCTTCACTCTTGGAGGGCTGCTGCTGCCATGGGCACGGAGGAGAAGGGAGTATGGAGAGAGCTGCCATTGCCTCCTACTGTCCTCGTGGCTCTGGTATCTCCTGCTGCACGACAGGCTACACTGTCCTACTCTGTGGAAACACCAGAAGGGAGTTCCCTCAGCTCCAGTCAGCAGAGTAGAACAAGCCTGCAACCAGGTTCAGCTCAGCAAGGGTATGACTCTGCTCTGCATCACTGCCTGGCAACTCATGGCTGGTGTGGTGTTAGGCTCCCTGCGTGGACCGAGAAGAGAAGAAAATTCTACCCACTGCAAGATGGCCATGTGCTGGAAAGATTGACAGCAGTGACTGGGATTGTTTCTCAATGAAAAGCAACCTATAGAAGCTAGAAGACGAACTGGATTTTCTGCAGGACAATGTTCTTGGCTTTTCTTATTAGCTTCTTTCGTACTTGTACTTTCTAATGTAGTGGTAAGTACTACACATACACAAGCATGCTTATTGATACAACATAAAGATCTTTATGCCTTCTTTCTCTTCTCCCCTAGACTTAATCTCATTTTTTTCCCCTCCAAAATCTTGAGTAGACATAAGAAACCATTTTCCAGATTGTGACAGACAGCCTAAGCTACTGACTTGATAGCACTTACATAGATTTATGCCTGCTGAGGATTTGGCAAAAGAGTTGTTTACACATAATTCAGTTTCTTAATTGAAGGCAGACAAACATACCAGGAAGAAAACAGAGAAGCACACATTAAAATAGCCATATAAAACCTGTCCCTTGCCCCTACAGTATTCTTGTGCTAACAAGTCATGAAGAGATGTCTTGATTTCCTGAATATTTCTTAGCTTTCCTTTGAGTCAAATGTGCAACTGAGTGAAACAATAAATATTTTAATAATTTATAGTGTGAACTTTTGATCCATTATGGCTTGATTTATTAAAAAACTTCTGCTCACATTGGAGCAATTGTTAATTTCTTAACTGAATTTTCTGTTTTTGGAAATGGTTAACCTTCATCATTATTATTGAAATAATGTACTATCAATTTCATTTCTACAATAGAACTCTTTCCTAAATTCCTAAATGCATCTTAGAGACAGTCAAGCTCCAGCTATTACAAATCATATATAATTAAGAAACTTCTATGGTCAGAAAGTATTTGGATGAATAGAAAATTAAATTGGCATCAGAAAGAGATGTCAACAATCTAGCTGTATTTTAAATCTAAGGCTGGCTGCCTTATGCAGCTTTAAGAGCCTTAAAATTTCAAAGGCAATTTCAGTTGCTTACAGCAGGTGGTAGTATGTGCTATTAAAATAAAATATTTACTTCCAAGAAAGACTGCTGCTTAGTTAATAAGAACATGAATAGAATGGGCAAGAAAATGACTGCTATAAATGTGTTGAAAGCTTGTAGATTAGAAAATTGAGTATTTATTACTTCTTTATTTTTAAAGCTTCCTGTTCCTCTGCTGGATGACTACAGTGCTAACATCTTGGGGGACAGTCATGGACAAGCCACAGACCTATTACCAAAAATAACTCAAATAGCCTAATTCTTACAGACTGGTTTTCATCCATAAATCCCACAGTCTTTTAATCCTAGAGCCTTTTTTAAAAGACAGACATGAAGCACTTTAGAACAAGATGTAAATGGAATTTAGGTAGGTAAAAGCAAACTGGTAATTCTGATAATCCTCTTTCAGTTGCTGCCTGAGACTGGGCTGAGCTGAATCTCTGGAGTCTCTTGCTGCAGAGTCCACTAGAGGCCTGAGAGTGCTGTTTCTGCACATGTGCAGCTGTGCCTCAACCTTACCCAAAGCTCAGTTGGGTCTACTCCAAAAATTACTGGGCTTAGAGACTAGATGTTCCTATAGCAATATCCCTGAAACAATATGTGTGTGCACATGATGCATACAGCCAACAAGATGAGGCTACTTACAAAGGAAACTGCATGGATCCTGAGTAGAAAAGATATCTTCTTGTGGTGTTTGGAGATGGACTCATGATACATCTCCATTTTTCACTTTACATGTATTCTGTATCCAGAATATATCAACTTCAGACAGATTTGGATCTTTCCCTTCCTACGCCCTTGGGAGGGAACCTCCACAGGACCATGAATTCCTGTCATGGTGACCACATGTGAAAAACAGGGACTGAGATACCCACTTCCATTGTCAGACCTAGTTCTGTATGGGTATGAACATGGGTTTCCCACATGCGGTATTAAATGCTGTGATCACCAGCAGCGTCCCCTGCACAGCTACTCTATATTTTCTACTGAGTAGGTGAATTCTGACAGCATCTTCTGGACTGGATTCTAGAGGTAAGAAGAGGGACAGTATGATTAATGAGTAATTAGAATCAGCGAGATGTCTATCAGCTTCCAGGTTGCATTTGATTTAGGGTGAAGCTAGAAGCAGATATTTAGGGTGAGTTTATCCATAAAATTATAGTTACCATGGCATTTCTGTTGCCTACAAGAGTCATAAAGCAGTGAAGATTGTTGTCGAGCAACTCAAAGACACGGGTCTGAACCTGAGTTCTTTTGTGAATTTTTGTATGTTAGTTTTCAGTCTCTAAAGGCCTTTTGCCCTCATTTACTACATTAATACAGTATGTCTAAAGGTTGTTCCCCTTGTGGTATTAGTTTAGCACAGTATGGTCTTTAAATGAGCCATTTTCGTGGAGTCTGTATAGTCATTTGCAAATGCACAAAACCAGCAGTTAATTTAAGTAAGTAATTCTTCTTCTTACAGAAACATCTAATTAAGATTTTGATAATTCTCAAAATAAATTTTTCACTACCAGTTCTGCTCCAAAATGGCAAAGGTAGGACCCACAGGACCTTTGGTTGAGTTAATGTCAGGGTACCAGAGGCATCTGCGAGCAAAGATTCTTTTTAAGCCATCTCCATCCTTATGTGCCATTGGTTTTGTGCAACTGAAATGTTTTTCCACAGAAAACGTGCTTCCATTGCAAAGTGGAGGAGCATTTTCGTCTTCTTGCACCTTGGAGACTCATTTTAAAAACTAAACTAATCCAAACCAAACCTCTGCAAATTGCAGTCCCCAAAAGAGCGAGATTTCCCTTCACTGAACAGCATCTTAAGAATTTCAGTGTCAGCTTTGGCTGAAGCTGGGCTGTTACTCTGACATCCTTTCATTTTATACTGACCTACAATAACCCCATCATTCTCATACTCCCTTGAGCAAAAGTTAACATTTGTATCAAACCATGTTGTGGTATCTTGATTGCAAATACCCACTAGGAATTTAGCTGAAACACTCTTGGCTTGTGCATTACATAAAATTTCAATCCTGGAGCACAGTCAGATAAAAGAAACTATAATCAACTGTGAATTATCTGTGGGTGGTTTATCCGGTTGCTGATTAATCACTCCATTAATTGTTGCAAAGACAGTGAGCTAACTCCGTGCGGAGCCAATTTCTGTGAGCTGGGCTTCTAAACTCCAGTGCAGTGCCATATGAATCTGGCTATATGTGTCCAGAAGTAGTCACTTTTGCACAGTTTGGATCCGGAGCTAGTAAATATGCCATTCAGGAGCTCCTGAACTGCTGCATGCAAACCCAGCCCACACCCCTCCCCACCATTCCCATTACTGGCAGCTCTGGGAAGAGTGACAGAGAGTCACCAAAGTGATGCTGCATAGAGCTGGTGCAGATCCAGCATGGCCAGGGCAGGGGGAGGGTGAATAAGGTCACAGGTATCTAAGGTAAATTCTGCAGAAACACTTTCCAGGAGTCCTGGTAAAAGGATTTTCCACTTCTGGTGCAGACTGAGGAAAAAGGATGGAGCCAATAGAGATGCAGTGCAGTTTATGAACTAGTAAACCTGTGTGAAACCAGAAGCCTGGTGCAAGGAAGACACTGTGAGAGTAATTTCAGGTCTAACTAGCGGTTCAGTGATTATTATGAACTGAGTCTACACAGAGTTATTTGGAAGCTTCTGTACAGTGTTGCCTAGCATCCTTATGATCTAGGGTGGTTCATCTGTGTACTTACCCATTTGTCCCAATCTACTCCATTACCGTGGATGGAAGAGAGCTACCAGTTCTCAGATGCATAATCTATTTGTCAAAATACAATGTGAGTTTCATAGAGTCATAGAATGGTTTGGGTTGGAAGGGACCTTAAAGATCATCAAGTTCCAACCCCCCTGCCATGGGCAGGGACACTTCCCACCAGACCAGGTTACTCAAAGCCCCATCCAACCCAGCCTTGAACACTTCCAGGGATGGAGCATCCACAACTTCTCTGGACAACCTGTTCCAGTGTCTCACCACCCTCACAGTAAAGAATTTCTTCCTAATATCCTAAATCTACGTTCTTTCAGTTTAAAACCATTATGCCTCATCCTATCGCTACACTCCTTAATAAAGAGTCCCTCCCCATCTTTCCTGTAGGCCCCCTTTAAGTACTGGAAGGCCACTATGAGGTCTCCCCGGAGCCTTCTCTTCTCCAGGCTGAACAACCCCAACTCTTTCAGCCTGTCTTCATAGAAGAGGTGCTCCAGCCCTCTGATCATCTTCATGGCCCTCCTCTGGACCCGCTCCAACAAGTTTCACCTACAGCAGTATGATAACAAGTCTCCTAAAGAGCTGTGAAGGATGAAAAATGAAGCTAGGAAAACTGTTGCAAAAGTATTAGAAAAAGTAAACAATAAAGCTTATACTTCAGTTATACTCCAGTTTTTGAAACTTTAACATCAGGATGGATGACTTTCTGAAAGATGTGTCTGAGTCCAGATGAAGCTACAGGCCTGAAGGAAGCAGTAGAAGCCTAGATGATTATATTTGTTGCCTTCAGTTTAAAAAGTCAGCATGGTGAGTCCAGCAATAGAGATTAAGCATGGGGTAGGTTCTGCAAGTCAGATCTATTGATTTACAGGACTGATGAGTCTCAGGTTTAAGGTTTAAACTTCTGATTTTTGTTTCTAGCTTCCTCACCACTATTTACTACAAAGAAATAATTGTAAGGAAGGTGAAAGGCTTTCCAAGCTCTCCCTTCCCAGCCAAAACACTCTGGTATGACAAAGGCAGGTAGGTGGCAGTAACAAGTGACTAATACCCTGCTGGATAATTACATCTGCCACAGGCTTATCTCTTAGCACCAAGTGCTTCAAAATTAAAAGCAGGGAGTATAACACAAATGCTAGAGATACTGAATTAAGCAGAAGGAAAAAAATATAGCCTGTAGAGAGTCAAAGAAACTGTAGGAGTTCAGATGGGTAATGAAGATTGTAACACTGACAGAGACAGAAACTTCGGTGTGGAAGCTGTCTGAGGGAAAATGTTCAAGACCAGAATCTTCAGACATATTTTGGGCCCCTGAAACAGGTGTGGCAATGTACTGAAGGTAAGGCTCTTTACCATAACAAGCTAAGTCAAGGTGAGGTGCCTAGGCATTCAAAACAGGGGGAGAGAGAGACAGTGGTTTCAGATGTCTGAGCAAGGCACTTGTTCTTCACTGTGTAAAGAGCCAAGGATTTCTGTAAAAGGGTTTAGTACTTATACAAAAACCTACGTCCCTGATTCAGAACTCCACAGTAGGTTTCTACATTTTGTAAAGCTGAGTCTTTGTCTAAATGTAGACAAAAGGGAGAGGAAGTCTCCTTTTTGGCACAATTCATGTAGTTGCAGCATGTGAATATGCAAGTGAGTAATTTGAGATACAGGCTCTCCGTAGCTTGACACATTTTGAAGTACCTACTGTCATTTTTTTAACCTGTTTGAACCACAAGACTACATTGTATTCCAGGAGGAGGGTCACTGCGCATCTCTCCTGTTAAAGGAAGACCATTTTGCTGTGCTGAATGCAAAATGTAGGGCCTGGTTTTGTAACCATGGCTATTCTCTCAAAATAGATACCCACTTTCAAAAGGGCATTCCCCACAGTAGATATCAAGTGGGTGAAGATATAGCACTATAACCCAAGAAAAACATGCTGGGGGTGGGACTGATCTCCAAAAGTTTTAGCACATTTTTTGATCTTTAGTCCTCTAACCATGAATAACAAATGCATCTTATAAGAAATGTAATAGCAGCTTCTCCTCATCTTGAAAAAAAATAATGATGGAAAGGTACACCAAATTCCCCACCAAACTCCTAAATGCCTGTTCTTATGAGTCCTTTCTACCCTAAATGATACAATTAATAAGTGCAAAGTACAGCCTGTCCTGGAGGCCACTGATTTAAATTTGTTTCTAAATAAAAATATCACAGAAAGTTCTAAAACTGAAGGAAAATAACTTTCTGAAGTTTGAATATTTTATTTTTTAAGTGGAGGGCTCTAATTTACATTTCTTTGCTGACCACAGCTGCAGCAACAAGGTACACAGAAAAGCTTTGCCTTGGGACAGGTACTCCCAATATAGTTGGGTCTTACTAAATCAAACCTAAATCTTAAACTCTATTTGGGAAGTGATAAGCAACAAATCTTGTGGAATTGGTTTCACTTGCTCCCACGGGATTCAGTACTCAATATTCCACATCAGCATTAACAGGGTTGATTTAAGAAGCGAGCTTTCCATCTCAGCTGAACCTGTTTGGCATATTAAGAAGGTTTCCTTTGCTGGTGAGGATTTAAAACCATACAACTAGTAAGGACAAGCAGAGGTATCTGGGATTTCCAAACTATACCTACCTGTTTGGATTTCCTGATAAAATGTTTGTTACACAGTATTGTCAGGGTTGGAAGGGAACTCTGGAGATCATCTAAGTCCAACCCCCCTGCCACAGCAGGGACACCTACAGCAGGTTGCACAGGACGGCGTCCAGGTGGGTTTTGAATGTCTCCAGCGTGGGAGACTCCACAACCTCTCTGGGCAGCCTCTGCCAGTGCTCTGCCACCCTCAAAGTAAAGAAGTTCCTCCTCATGTTAAGATGGAACTTCCTGTGCTCAAGTTTGTGCCCGTTCCCTCTAGTCCTATCACTGGACACAACTGAAAAAAGACTCTTCTCATCTACCTGACACCCTCCCCTTAAGTATTTATAAGTATTGATAAGATCCCCCCTCAGTCTTCTTTTTTCTGGACTAAAAAGCCCCAAGTCCCTCAGCCTTTCCTCATAAGAAAGATCCTCCAATCCCCTAACCATCTTGGTAGCCCTTTGCTGGACCCTCTCCAGCAGTTCCCTGTCCTTCTTGAACCGGGGAGCCCAGAACTGGACACAATACTCCAGATGCGGCCTCACCAGGGCAGAGTAGAGGGGGAGGATGACCTCCCTCGACCTGCTGGCCACACTCTTCTTGATACACCCCAGGATGCCATTGGCCGCCTTGGCCACCAGGGCACATTGCTGGCTCATGGTCATCCTGTTGTCCACCAGGACTCCCAGGTCCCTTTCCACACAGCTGCTCTCCAGGTCAGCCCCCAACCTGGACTGATGCATGGAGTTATTCCTCCCCAGATGCAGTACCCTACACTTGCCTTTGTTGAACCTCATCAGGTTTTTTTCTGCCCAACTCTCCAGCCTGTCCAGGTCTTGTTTTCCAGCCTGTTTTCCATGTTAAGACCTGTCTTGTTAAAAAAATAAAATAAACCACAAAACACTGGTGATTTCAGATGCGTTAAGGTTGGCACTATTTAAAACATGATTAATTAGGATGAAGTGGCTGATGAAGTGTGTCTGGGTGCAACCTGGCACAGAGGACAGAACACAGTTGAACTGTAGCAAGTAGCTTTATAGACAATGAGCCACAGAAATACCACAATTTAGGGAGGAATTTCAGCTATGGGCTTGAACTGAGGAGCTTTCAGATAAGTTGATGGAGAATGAGGGCAAACTTGAATGATGGTAATGGTGATAACACAGGTGTCTTGCAGGCTTCTCTCCTGTACCAGAGTGCCATACATATATGATCCCTGAGGAAATGGTGTTTGTGCATGCTTACCTCCAAACCCTGTCCAAACCACTTAAGATTCAGTACTGGAACGGTGTTGTCCATTCATGCAATTCACATACAGAAAAGAGCAGTGATGCTGTTATTTGCCTTTGAAAGGTTGTGGGGAGTTTACAAAAGTCAAAAGGCAAGACATGGAACTCAAAAGAATATTATAGGGAGTGACCACAGCTGTTGTAAAGAAAGCTGAACTTTGGGGGATGGGATGGGATGGGATGGGATGGGGAGTGGCCTTTGTTTTGGAAAAACATCTGTGTCAGTTGAGTGGCTCAACTGGTTGTGTAAATCGCCTTCCCTGAGTTAACCAAAAGGTGTGAATGCTTTCCCCACCAGCCAGACCAGCAGTGCCTGCACTTTGATTCAGACACATAAGGAAATAGTGTAAAGAAACATAGTTTTCACAAGGGTATTTCATTCATGCTTACGTTTAATACTTTTCTTTTAGATTCATATTGAAATTCTCAAAAGTTTTAATTTGTTATTCAGCCATCAGTCTCATTTTTTTTTTTCCATTCTCCCCAGCTTGCCACCAAAGTTACTTGTATGTGTACTATAGTGTGGGAGGTAGATTAGACACTAATCATATCTGGTAAGACTGTGTTCTTGCCAAGAAATAAACAAGATATATTGATCACAATTTAACTGTGCATAGTTATACATATATTGAAATGGCTGCAGTTGTTATTCTGTCAGCATTGTCCTACTGCAGTCACAGAACTATCCATCACATAAAATTCAACACAAGAAGTCAGTTTGAATCAGCCAATCTCTCAATCATTTCCAATCAAGTGAAGAATGTTCATAACATCATTTCAAAAATCTTGCTACCATTCCTGCCCTGGCAGAAATAATTCATCTTTCACCTTTGGGTACAATGACAATTGTGAAGAAGAATTCTTTATCTGTTATCAAGGATGCTTGAAAGACTGATCTGGTTCTAAGCCTGGATGACAGTGAAGGAGGCTGAGCTGTTGTCCTTGTACTATGTCTTAATATTTATGTAAGGTTAGTCAGTAGTATTCAAGGCAAGTAAAGATGTCAAATTTAGTTTAGCTTGCATAGATATATGCTGGTTTACTAGCTCAGTTTCAGATGTAGCTAACCAAGCACATTGGTTTAGCATCATTTGAAGGACTACCTTCTCTTAGTGGGTATATTGTTTGCAAGAACAATAGTTAATAATTTACAACAAATCTTGAAGAATAGGAACCAGGAACACACACGTTTTTTACAAGTTTCTGACCTTGTTGCATTTCCTTTAAAGCAAAAGTTGTTTGTCAGCTTAATATAATAAACTGCTCTCAAGATTAACATGCCCTTCAGGTGAACACTGAAGATAAAAGAAACGTCTCTTTCAGTTGAAAACTGGATGTGATATATATGACACAATTGCTTACACAGCCAGCTATTAAATAGATAATGGTTTAATATTAGTAATATCTGTATCTCTGTAAATATAAGTAAAAATAATAAGAAAAAATATTATTAAATCGAATCCACCTTTAGCCTAGGTTAGTATTATGTGAATATTAATCATAATTAGAATTTGCCCTGATTGGTGAAAAATTAATAAGCTATATTAAAGCAAATAATCATATACTTTAAAAATACTGAATTAGAAATTAGATTTAAAAGTAGATAGATTCTTAACTTTGTAATATTATAACTTTTAAAATAATGATCCAATTTTACCATGTAGGTTCAGCCCTGTAAAATTCTTTTCCAGCCCTTTATTCCCTTATATCAGCAATTTTTAAACAGTCTCATGGAGAAATGTTTAAAAGTGTGAAATTTGTTACAGAAGAATAAGTATAGCTTATATCTATTTTTTCCTTATAGGAATGTTTAGTTCCTGTATTCTTTATAGCATAACATGTTCAGGGTAAGTTTTAAAGTGGAATTCATAGATATAATTAGAAAGCACTTCCAGGACAAAGGTAATGAGAGGGAATTTCAAATATTGTAGAGGTGCTAATTCAGATTCTGTACTTTATAGACCTGGTGCCCACAGTGCAAAGTGGACAAATTGTAACAGCTGGAGTCTGGCAGTTGAAGTTCTGGCACGTAAGAATGTCAGTAGCCCTCAATTCCAAGTTCTCACGTATTCTCAGTCCAGCAGAAACCTTCTTTTCCAGAGAGGGAAAGACGGTGCCTATAAGATGACGGGTAGCACATGACCGATGCCTTGGAGCCTGTTCACGCTCTAGTTTGAAGAAAGAAATGCAGGTTTTTACACAGCACACAGCAAGCTGTTGACCTCTGTGCTGGTCACTAATGCTTTCCTCCTTTTCAAGTGCCCACAAACTTTCCTGAGAGACTTGCTGTCCCAGTAGCCTCTTTAGCCACTTGGTTACATTTATAAAGGTTTGACTATCCAAACAATGGATAGCAGGAACAAATGGGCAGAACTCAAGGCTGGTCTTTCATGAAACTTCAGATAAACAGTCCTTCTGCTCTCATGTCCAAGCAGAAAAAGAGTTTGATCTACCATGGCCAAACCTGACTGTAGTAGTCTCACAGCAGCTAGGAGGAGTTCACAAAAAACAGTATGTTGATAAAAATTGAATAACAAATATGAAAAGCATGCACCTTTTCAAAAATTACTATCTGTAAGACACTTTTCAAACAAAATCCCCACAATAATAAGAATAATATTATTTTATTTGGCTCTGAACAACACTTGCAGTGATTCGCTTGTTACTTTCTCTTTTCCCTTTCAATCCACTCTTAAAGCTAATTTCTGTCTTTTATTTTTTAATTTGTATCTTGAGAGGGTCTAGTTTTGCTTTGTGGGATTTTTTTTTTTTTTTAATGCTCTCTCCTCAGATCTGTAGAAGATATTTCAGGAGTCTAGCACTTCTTTTTTATTCCGTTAATTCAATGGAATTGATTTGAACCCACTGTCATCTGCATTGGGTTATTCTACCTGAAAGAAATATGAATAAATTAAACATGCTACATTTAATACTTTTCTTATATGTTCATTTCTATATGGTTGAATTAATTTAGTGACTGTACATGCATGATTAAAATAACAAGTCTAAGTTTACGCTGAACCACATTGTTTCTAGGATTTGAGAAGTTGGATTCACTTTCCTCTTCCTTTTGGGTTCCAAAATGACCTTAATGCCCTCACAATACTTTTTCTCACATACTTGTCTGCAGTTGTTGAGTTTTACATCCACAGGAGGGTAGCTAGGCACCTTTTTCCCTTCAGCCTTTTGCTTTGGTACAAAGCATGGCAGAAGGATGACTCTCCTCTCTGGGTCTAGAGTTTTTCAGGAAACATTTGAAATCCTACTCCTTATTCCCACGGATTTACCAGTTCAACATTTGTGATGCTCTCTAGAGCTTTTACAGTTCCTCAGAGTTGTTCTGAAATGTTACTATTGAAGAAATCTCTCATTTGTTAGGAGTCCACTACCACAAACAAAAACCTTGGCAAGCAGGAGTGGAAGGGCAGAGACCTCACCTCAGTGATACATTCTGAAGTGTCAGCCTGGAGTCCTTTCACACTTGAAAGTGAGATTTTTGAGTTCCTTTTGTACCTCCTTCTGGCAGCCAAACAGCTGAACGCAAAGTAGTTTTTTTTGATACAACAGCTAAGATCAAGATAGTAATCCTAAACTCTAAATGGTAATTAGAGGAAAATGCATGTTTTTCACATGTTGCGTAGGAAATGCAGATGACAAACAACACATGCCTGGATGATTACATTCTGATTTTTCAAAATATAATGACAGTGCACAAAGCTTATTGTGGCTGAAAGTTCTGATGAACTGTAATTCACTTTCTCTATTGATTTTGGTCTGAAGACGTCTGTTCAGATGGATCTTGTCAGAAGTTTTGTTTCAAAAGGGTTTCTATGTCAAAAAATGAATATTCCTCAGAAGCAAAACACATTTTGCTGGAATGTTTTATTTTTCACAAGAAAAAAATCAAATTCAGATGCAGAAATGCAGTTACTAACCAGGAAGTTAATGATTTCATGGTTGTGGAACATATCTAGGGGCTGGATAAACAGTCCCAAGTCTGTTTTTTTCCAAACTATTGAGCCAATGGCTGTTTTGAGGTCAGAGGCACTTTCTTCATTGTCTCTTTATACCGTAGGAACATCTTGAAATCTAGGAATTTTGCCATTGTAGAATGGGAAAGACTTTTTGAAAGACATGTCAAAATATATCACAGGCTAGCCATTTTCTGCTTTATTCTTTTCTCTGATGATTCAAATAGCAAGTAACTGGGATTCCCCTTGGCATGCGTGGCACTTCACTTGTAAGCCTGGGTTTTAGTATAAGTAACGCTGGTATAAATAAAAAATATATTTGCTGACAAGGTCTTTCTTGAAATTCATTGGCTTTTAAAGAGGTGCAATGGGGTCTGTGATGGTCCTTCTGTTCATGATCCAAAGATCATGTCTCCATTCACACACACTGAGAAGGCTGCAGATTTGTTACTCAGCTGTGTGACATATTGCCAAGAGATTTGGACCAGACACTTCTCTTAGAAGGGTTATAAAGTCATTAATTTTATTCTTGTAGGAAGTCAGTTCCTCACATTTGAGAAAAAGACGTTCTTGTTACAGAGGGCAGCATGAAAGGCAGCATTTTTGGTCACTTTTTGCTATATCAAATCCTATGAGGAGTTATAAGCAAAAAATGTATATACATTAGTAGATGCAGCTTTCAAAGGTGCCCTTCAACATTCTGCTAGAAAGAGGAAATGAGTGGTTATTTACATGCCACTGTTTGGTAGAGGAACAAGCTTTGATCAACAGGCAGAACCTCTGACGATCTGTGTTTGCAAGAGATTACTTAGGAGCCATGCTAAATCAGTTCATTTCCTGTATGCCATATGCCCATATGCTTTCATAAATTTTTCTGACAACTAGCACTTTCCTCTTCTGGGCCCTCTGGCCAAATGAAGAAAGCAATAATGGAGTGGCACAGTACGGATGCAGGTCTCTGCCTGACATTTGCTGGCATAATGCAGCTGAGGAGTGGGCCACAGGTGAGACAGCTCCACATCAGCCTGGCAGCTCTGCTCGGGGGTAAGGGAGATGAACCTTTGTGAGGAGCGTAGCCATAGATACTGCTTTGCTTTTCTGTTGAGGTTTGATGTGAATGCATGCCACATATTGTCTTTCACCTATTATTTCTCTGAGGCTGAGTGCTACCGCTAACAATAAAATTTCACGGGCTTACTTTAGCAGAATATTAATGAAAATCTTCTAAATCTTTGCACATAAACATGCAAGGCAGCAGCTGCTTTTGGTACTCTGAGAGAGATTTCAAACATTTACTTACTGTCGAGCTTTATGCATATATGTGCATGCAAAAGGTCAGAGATGGTCGTTCTATCATTTGGGATGAACACAGCTGAATTGAAATGTCACAGCAGTTGTACCTAGCAATTTAAAAGCTTTGGAGTGTTGCAAGCCTGTGGATTCTCCTGCCAAGCAAATAAAAATCGACTCTCTGACTGTACAAATTTACATGATTACAGATAATATATTTTACATCATGCTTGTGGAGTTACTGAGCACCGGTAGAGTGCAGGCAGCTTTTGGAGTTGATTGGAGTTGAGAAGCTTGCTGTGCAGCCCCGAAGCAGGGAAGCAGGCTGTTCATAGCAGACCGTGGAAGGCATCAGTCAACCTGATGTGTGGGTGATAAGATGTTAGCCTTTTTAGACCTCTCAGACATTACAAAGGAACTCTGCAGAAGAAGTCAGGGGATGTCATTGTGTAATAAAAGAGCATGGATAAAATTAATTTTAAATAATTAATTGAAGAAAAGACAGTGTCTCCGTAAGAAGGGCTATACTAAAAAAAAATCATAATCCCTTTGTGAGATGTTTATATCCAGTAGTTTCAGCACTTTCCTTGTTGAGAATGAGCACTGTATAAACAGAGTGCAGGAACTTGCTGAGTCAGGGGAAGGGGGTCTGGGGGAACATTTGTACGTGCTCTTTTCCTCAGGAAGCACTTTGCTGAACAATGTGGTGAGGGATTCAAATGGGGATGGGAGTGGAGAGTGAAGGTGAACACCTTATCAATGGAAATGTGAAAGTGTTTGTTAAAAAAAAAATCAAAATGTATGAAAACTCCACAACAGGAAGTGTGTTGTAATTTTGTGACTGTGTAAAGGAAATGAAATCAAAAGGGAAAGAACAAGTAACATGGATTCCATCTTTTCATGAGATTCATCTTGAGAAGAAAAGAAATTGAGGTTAATTTATTTAGCATATAGAGTGAGGACAAACCATAATGAAACTCATCTCCATGTGGAATTACAAACTGTACCGCTATTTGTATAATTATTAGACATTTTTCTCGAAGAGTCCTCCAGAAGAGATGATAGCAATAAGGGTCTGTGTAAGTTCTGTAGAAATTGTTTTGAAACGTACAAAATTTAATAAAAGATGGGATAATGCCTATAAGATTTTAAATGCAGCTACAGATTTACAAGGTAGAAAATCTTATCTATCTCATTTAATATAGTTAAAATAAAATATTTTATTATTGTCTAATTAAATGCTAATTAAATAGTTTTTACAAGTTTGTATATTTTTCTTCCGTAGTGAAGACAGATCTTATTTGATTAGGGAAAACAACTATTATTCAAAAATAGGCTGTTGTCCACCTGCCCACTCTTAGCATACATTCTGCTTAGCAAGTATAAAATTAGGTTATATCTTGTACATCATCCACTAAGTGGGTGCTTCGTGGCATCGTGAATCTCAACATATGTTGTTTAATGACCTGTAGGTGTCCTGATTTCCAGCGTAACCGTCTTTTATATTTCTATTTGAAAAGAGTATCTAGTTGAGAACAAGCACAAAATACTCATAAAAAATCAAAAGAAGGGGTGGTTAGACTCTCACAGATCTAATATCCCTTTCTTCAACCATTCCTCTGTCTTATTTGTTTGTGTAATTTTTTAGGACAAGAACTAATTCTTCCTCTTCCCTGTCTTCAGCTGAAGACACTGAGGTGATAATTTTATTGTTCAACATCATTGTCAGCAACATGGACAGTGGGGTAGAGTGCACCCTCAGCAAGTTTGCTGATGATACCAAGCTGTCTGGCGAGGCAGACATGTTGGAGGGGAGGGATGCCATCCAGAGGGACCTGGACAGGCTGGAGAGGTGTGCTCAAGCCAACCTCATGCAGTTCAACAAGGCCAAGTGCAAGGTCCTACATCTGGGTCAGGGCAATCCCAAGCACAAATGCAGGCTCGGTGGGGAATGGCTGGAGAGCAGCCCTGTGGAGAAGGACCTGGGTGTGCTGGTTGACAAGAAGCTCAACATGAGCCAGCAATGTGTGATCGTAGCCCAGAAGGCCAACCGTATCCTGGGCTGCATCAAAAGATGTGTGGCCAGCAGGTCAAGGGAGGTGATTCTGCCCCTCTACTCCGCTCTCGTGAGACCCCACCTGGAGTACTGCATCCAGCTCTGGAGTCCCCAACATAAGAAGGACATGGACCTGCTGGAGCATGTCCAGAGGAGAGCCACGAATATGATCCAAGGGCTGGAGCACCTCTCCTATGAGGAGAGGCTGAGAGACTTGGGGCTGTTCAGCCTGGAGAAGAGAAGGCTCCGGGGAGATCTTATTGCAGCCTTCCAGTACCTAAAGGGGGCCCACAGGAGAGCTGGGGAAGGACTTTTTACTAGGGCATGTAGTGATAGGACGAGGGGGAACGGCTTTAAGCTGGAAGAGGGCAGGTTTAGATTAAACATTAGGAAAAAGTTTTTCACTTTAAGGGTGGTGAGGCACTGGAACAGGTTGCCCAGAGAGGTTATTGAAGCTCCGTCCCTGGAGGTGTTCAAGGCCAGGCTGGACGTGGCCTTGGGCAACCTGGTCTAGTGGGAGGTGTCCTTGCCTATGGCAGGGGGGTTGGAACTCGATGATCTTCAAGGTCCCTTCCAATCTAAACCATTCTATGATTCTATGATTCTAGTAAACAAATAATGCTTTTGGAAGAAGTTAGTTTCTATTCCCCAGGGCTGCTTTCAGAGTCAGACGACATAATCTCCCAGCACATAGATTAAAGGTTCTGCAAGGAAACAGATACTGAGCAATTAACCCACCCTGAGCAACCCTCTCAGGCAGAGAAAGGCCATTTCAGAGCTCTCCGCCATTGCCAAAATCCCAGCAACCTAACTGCTGCTTTTATCATTGATACTCATCAAAGCTTCAGAGAAGACGGGAAGGATCTTGAAGTTGCTAATTTCGTGATGGAATGATGGGAATAAATTTATGGATCGTTTGAAAAGACTGAATAATGACACCTGGCTGAGGAAAACTGTGGATAAAAATGCAAAATGTTTCATATGGTGTTTGTCCTTTAATAATAGTCAGAAAATAACAGGAACAAAAGCCTTGCTGGTAAGGTCCACTTAGAGACCAGAGGCACCCTGGGGGAAGGATTTGGGAAATCTAAGAAAAGCCCCTCTTGCCTGAAGAGCTCTGGCTGCAGCGTTCATGTTCCTGTAGCTGTGGATAACAGCAGATGAGGAAAAACAAGAAGAAAAGCTTTTGCAGGGTAGCCCGCTAAATGCAGTCTGGTTTATGGACAAGGAGGGATGGGGTGCTACATGACATATCTCTGCCAGCCAGTCGGATCTTGGTGTGTTTGGTACTGCTGATGGCACAGGTATGCACGTTACAGCTAACACCTGCACAGATGAGGGAATGGAGGCAAAGGAAAGCACATCAGTATTTAGCCCATAATTGATATATATATGCAGCACTTTCCCCCACCAAAAAAATCCAAACCAAAAGACACCTCTTTTACCTGCCCTAGCAAACCCAAAATAAACATGGAGAGAGAAAACCACAAGCCAGTTTTTTTTGAGCACTTGTGGGTTGGAAACATAGGAGCAGAAACGTAAATGGTGCTCTGGGACAGCAGACCTCACTCTTACAGGGAACTGAGAAGTTTAGATGCTCTTGGGTTGAAAAGGAGCCGTGTACATGCAAACTGCAAGACAAATACAAGTTTGTGCTCAATTGTAAAGAAAGGAGGGATAAGGGAAGAATTACCCTCTAAATTTGGTAAGAAAAACTAAGCGGACTTTTGCAACTCTTTCTCCTCCTTTGAGAAGAGAGGATATAACCTTAGCTTTGGATGTAATTTTTACAAAGTTTGCTGTAGACCCCAGGATTAAACGGGACAACTGGTTGTCCTATTAAGCTTCAGAAGGCAGGAAGACACAGAGTTGCTGATGGGCAGTCAGGCACCTGCTGGGTAGCGTGGGGGAACTGAACCAGTGGGTGCTTTCTTCTCTCCTCCACTTTGAGTGTACTGTGACAGATGGCATTTAGAACTGATTGGCGTATCTTATAGGGTCTGTGCCAATTTAAATTATCTCTCAGATTTATCGTATAAAACACTGAGGTGAACTGTGTGACTCGGTGAATCAACTCACTGAGAAAGAAAGAAAGAAGAAAACCCACTATGAAAAAATCCCCAAATCTGACAGCACAGAGTCTAAACGAGGGGGAAAAAAAAGAGACTCATCTGAAGACAAGTGCACTACAGCTTATGGATGAGTTGCGTTGCATTGTCAGTTTGCAGCCTTACAAGGTGACTGCATCAAAAATCCTTCAGATTTCTATCACAGACAAATTGTCGCTTTAAGCAGAGCCACTATTATTGAGAATGAAGAGGGTAGTATACAGTATACGAAGCTGTTTCTTTGCGATCAAAATTTGTTGTATGCCTGAAATGAATTGGCTTAAATAAACCACTTATGAGGGAGAGGACTGGGTAGCATTCCCACCACCTATTTGTATTAAGTCTTATTTTTTCTGGGATGAATACTTTGCATAACATTCCGCACTTCTATTTTGCTATAAGCCAGTTTGGTTCATGTTGAAACAGGTGCCATAGATTTGCTCTTGCTGCTGGCTTATCGCAAAGAATAGCCCACTCACCCAGGGGGCCTCAACACCATTTTAAAAGTCAGGGAGAAGGAATCTGGATGAAGCCTTATTAGAGCTGGTAATTAGAAGCAGTGACAGCAGCACAAAGCTGCTTTACTTCGCTAGTTCCTAAACTCCGTCAAGGACTACACTTGAGGGAATAAAATGTAAGTGCTTGTCAGGGATATCAGTGAAGTTGCCCCATTCCTGCAGAGGTCTCGCAATGCAGAGCCAGAGCCGTCCCAGCAAGGCTCCTGGCACCATCCCAGCCCTGCCGCTGGCATCCCTCCCCTGCTGTCAGTGCTGCAAGGCAGGTCACCGCCTCCTCTCCTCCTGCTCTCGGCTGCCAGCAGCAAAGGGACAATATTGCTCGGCCCGGCGCCAGTTGCCTGGTGTGACGGCGTTGGATCAGCTCCTCACCTGACATAAGCCAGGCAGAAGGAAGGTAGACAATGTTCTGAAAGGTGAGAAGAAGCAAGAAGAAGGTGACAGCAGCCTGGCGAAGTGTCCAGGAAGGGGGAGAGAGAGAGAAAGAGAGAGAGAGGTAAATCTCGGAGGGTCACCTTGAGGCAAAGCACCCACTCCTTGCAGTGCGATGAGAGGTGGTTATTTGTCTTTTGTGAGGACTGTACTTGGCCCAGGGAAAAGAAGAGAGAGGTTGGTTTTAAAATATGTAATTTTCTGGTGATTAAACATTGCATAAAGCAAATATTGCCACTTTTTGCCTGCGTTCACAGGAAAACAAGGTATATGATTTTATCAGCACTCTGCTACAATATCTATGTTGCAAACATATTCCTAAAGCCACGGAGATGATCCTGAACTGAACTTTCTACTCAACGCTTTCATCTTTTAGGATCTTCTTGACAGACAGACTGCCAGTTGTCAGAGTGTCTGTCAACTGTGAAAGCTAACAGCATATGCTGAGACAAGCTGGGAAGGGCAGGGTAAGAGAGATGACTTCTCTGTTTATATAACAGGAGCTCAGCAGAGCGACTACAGCAACCCTCCGGAGGAGAAGACGCATCTGAAGGTATGAAAACCAGGCAGTCTGAAGTACTGCAGGAAAATTCATTTAACGCACAAAGCAGATTGTCCTAATTCATCTCTAGAACTAACTAGCGCCCTGTTTTCTTTCTGGTGATTCACTGTTATTATGTACATTATTGTTTACTGCTAATGATTACTTAGCCTGGCACTCTGTCAGGTCTCTACTGTGCAGGTCATATTATCAATGCTTAATGGGTGTTACTGCTCAGAAGGGGGATTTACCCTTTAAATATTTGCAGCCTGGTATGTCAGAAAGCAAGGTGAAGCTGCCTTGATGTTACTGAAGAGACCTGTACATCTAACGAGCCACCTAATGCACTTTAGAACAGGAAATTTCAAGATTTGAAATGCTCAGTCTAAACCATTGAAATCTCTCACTGTGGTCATTCCTGCACACCCCTGTTCAGCCCACTGAGCCCTTCAAGAGATGCTTTGTCTAAGTTGTCTTCTTAAAAGTGGGGAAGATCAAAAGCATTAAGACCTGTGGCTTGCTCTCCCAATCAACCACCTTTGGCAAACAGGTTATCTCTGTCTTTTGCATTATTTGGATGCTGCCTTGTATTGCAGGATTAATTTTGGCCACATCCAGACTGACAAATGGCCTTGTGCCATTCAGGACATGGGATCCTGATACCCCTTTCCTGCAGTCACTCACCATTTTTTTACTTTTTTTTTTTGCCCATGGACTGACAACATTCAGGTCTGCCTCTGAAAAGTGGAAAAATGTAGGAGTGGCCCCAGATGTGATATAAATGCAAAGGTCATGTGGTGCCAACCTGAGACAACATCTGCACTCGATGTAGAGCATTGCTGGTTGCTGCTGCTGAGGACATTGATATCTTGACCTAATGAGTAAACATGTGCTTGGTGTCTCCTTCATTTGTGCATTCAGATTAGAAGAATAAGCTTTTCATGCAACACTTGAAATACGGTACCAACAAGTGGTCTGTCAGGCAGTGTATACATTTTGGTGGCCAAGTTGTCATGGAGACTTTGAAACATTGATATGAAGCAATGCCCACTCAGGGTAGCAAAATTCCCCTGAGAAAAGGGAAATCCTGCCTCCCTTCCTCCCTTCCTGGTGTAGAAGTTCAGGAATCATCGTAACTCCTTACTACCTGGCAGCATATAACCAGGGAAGGGTTGCAGATCTAATGACATCAAAAAAGAGTTTACAACTATACAGTTGAGGAGGCTTATCAAGGCATACTTAGCAGGAATTTTTCAAATTACTGCATTTGGGAATTTATCATTAGACAGCAGTGTCAGATTTTAATAAGTGAAATTAGTTAATGCATGTACAGTGCTTTGAAGATATGAAATGCTATTTAAATTATGGGAAGTCAAATCAAGGTAAGGAATACAGACTGAGCAATGGAGAAAAATGTTTTTGTGTAGTGATACAGTGGCTTCATGTGCAATGCAATACTAGGTACTCTTTCATCAGAGGAGAGTCTTTCACCTTTGGGTAGGAATGTTTCTGATTTGCTGTTATTACCTTGGACTGAAAACCAAAGCATCAGCTTTTTTTTTTTTTAGATTGCATCATTTCTACTCCATCTTATGAAAAGAAAAACACCTTCTGCTGCTTGCTCTTTTGTAATGCATACTTCACTAAGGAACTTTGGTGCAATGATGTGGACGTTATGAAAAAGGACAGCTAGGCTTCATCTAGGGGTGATTATTATCTCAGTTATAACACTGAGTTTCTGCAGTATTTTTTAATTAATCAGCTAGGGGAAACACATATTTGGGGGATTAAATGATACTTGGAATAAAACAGTGAATGTGCCATTAAAGATAACTGAAAAATCTTAAGAACAAAGTGGATAAAAATACGATTTTTTTTAAATAAAAAATGTGAGAAATGTTTGTATTTTTGATTGAATTTTCATTTTTTAAGAAGTTGGACAACAATAAGCTGGTGAAAAATATGAAAATGTCTTATTAAAATTTTTCAAAACATATTTACACAAATGGATTAAGCACTAATTTTATGCAATGCATTTCCCTTTTATAAAAGCAAATTTTTTTTACTGATATGAAACTGTGCTGGAGAGGATATTGAGGCAATAGAGAATACAACTCATAAAGCTGTGCCCAAAGACACTAGTAGGGGCTGCTATGCTGTGAGCTTACACTATGTAACCTCACAGAGATCTCAGATCCTGGAGGGTGGTCCTGGAGTCCTGCACAGGGCACCTGGCAGAGCCTGGAGAGTTTGGCAGTGGGAAAATGCTCACTTCTTCATGCTATTCAAAGCTTTGATGACCACTCAAGGTTGCAGCGAGATGACTCTTTTCTCTTTGGCTCCACCCTGTAAATCATACCCTGAGTAACAGAGCAGAAATCACCTCTTGCTTTTTAAGGCATTAGTGCTGGAAAGCCTATGGTTGCCACTTTTTTATAGCAGCCTAACAGGTAAATCACACATCCAGCAGGCTGCTCATTTGTTACCTTCTTTTCCTGTAGCTTTACCAAGTCCCCAGGCTAGAACGGAAGAGACTGGGGTGCCCTTCTACACATTTGGGTTGAAACTATTTCCACTTGACAGTAACACTGGGCCACAGAAAAGCAGTCAGTATGAGCCAACGCAGCTGCCTACCACCTGGAGGGAGATGAGGGAAGCTCTGGAAGCTCTTGTCATCAAGACTTCTACTATGGTTTACATTGAAACCATATTAAATACAATGCCTTAACAGTTCTTCACTCATGCTGAAGATGCTGGGTCAGAATAGGGCTTGTTACATGAATTGAAAGATATTGGCAAAGTTGTCAATGGAAGTCACTGTAATGCCTCTCTGCAGTACATCTGCTTCTGCTGTGCACAAAAGCCACAGCCATTACTTTTTTCTTACCTGAGCACCACAACCATTCTTTTCAAAGCAGAGATATTGATCCTACCTCTGGGAGTGGCTGGGCAAGCACATTAAGGGAGCTGTATTGCTTGGAAAAACTGATAACTTGCCTCTTAGGCTCATGCTGTAAAATGAGGTGAAGTAAAGCCTACTGTAGGATGCTCAAGAGAAGCTTACCAGCAAAAAGGTGAGAGAAGCAGCAATATTTCCTGTCTGATTTTTCATATTAAAGGACAGAGAAGCTGATAGTCTAACAGAATAAGGCACATGTGAGTGTAGTGTACACTGCAACATCTGAACAAACTCTAAGCCCCACTGAATATTAAAAATGTCAAGCTCATCTTTTATTCAAGTGACAATGCCTGATCCTTTCTGAACTGCTTCAGTTATTGCATATATTGCCCACCCTGTGCCTTGCAAAATGTACATGGGTTTGGTGGAGGATGGAGAAGAAAACTAGTGGGTTCCTAGAGATCTTTCTGTCCAACTCCTTGCTTATGTAGGTGATGTCAGGAGAGTGGTTTTGGTTATCGAATCAATTGTATGTTCTGTCTGAAAGAAAAAAAAATAACAGAAAAACCCAACCAAGAAAAAAAAAAAGCGGCTAGACATTCAGTGGTAGATACAAGTAAAATCCATTATTGCACTGTATTGTCCAGGTTAGCAAGGTGTGGAGCAGAGCACCGGAGCTAAAGGTTCAAGCTAAGAATTGTGCTCCAGCATGAGATGGCTTGAGATGTAGGTGTGCTGGCAGCTCCACCACAGAAATGCAGAAGACCCAAATCCTCAAGCTATGCTGACCCGAAGGAGTCCTTTTGGAAAGGAGGTGATGAGAGCAGGAAAGCTCTGAGTGACATGACAGAGAGAAAGTTCATTATCACCCAGCACTACAAATAATGGTGCCCTCATGAAGCAAACCTTTTAGCTAAGAACAAAAGTAGATGAGTAGGGACATAAGTAGAAAGGCTCAAATTAATCAAGTTTGACTCTCAGTGAAATTACTTCTTACAATTCTCTTCACAACTGCTTGTTTCACCCCAGCCCCCTTCCAATTAGAAGATTAAGATTAAATATTACACTGTAAATGTGACAGCGAAGAAAGAAATGCATGCATATGATATGTAGAGCCTATGAAGTCCCCAAAACCTAAGTGAGATGGAGATTTTGCACGCTGCTTTTCTAAGAAAGCACCCAAACTGGCTGCAGACCGTTACCAGAAAGGAAACAAACTCTACCCATTACAGCATCAGATGTTGATCCATAATATAGGCATAGAGAGCTCTACTCTATTACACCTAGAAAACCAGTGTTGAAATGCGTTCAATACCAGAGTGGCACTCTTTAGCTTAATCTTGCATTTTATTAGCAGTGGTGAAAACAGTTCTGCCCACCTCAAGGGCAGTTAGGGTGGGGGAGCCTCTATCTATAGCTGCTGCAGCAGGCTGCGTCATGCATGGCAGTATTCTGTCAATTTAATTGGAGCCCCAGTTTATCACAAAGGTCTGGTGCAAATTTATTCTGAAGCCCCGACCCTTCCCTGAATTAATCCTTATGTAGATCACATCTGAAAAACACACAATATGAAATGGCTCAGAAATTCAGAGATCTTCTTTTCAAAAATTAGGTTTTAGGTTAGTTAGTTATGCTGGTAAGTTAAGTACCCTGTTAAAGACTTGAATAAATGATTTCATGTAATTAACAGGCATATGCAAATGCACATCCTAGCTCCTACAGAATGAAAGAAGAGAGGGAAAATGGGTATATACTAATATTAAATTAATTAGCCAAGCAATGTTAATTAGGTGACTACATAATTAGATTTGGGACAATGAGGTTTCATTTGCTGTATTTGTTAATATTTGCCTTCCTTCAGACCCAAGTCTGTTTTAAGTAGATGATCTCGCTTACTTGCTGTATGTTTTTTCTGGAACCTGATAAGAAAAGTTGTCAGATTTTGCAGTGCAGACAGAAAAGGATATTATCTGAGATACTTATTGTAATACCATAATAAAATTTTCCCCTGACCTATTGGCTTTTGCTAGAAATGTTCCCTAGAGGACTGCAGGGTAGCTGTAAGAACATAGTGGAGTGCCGGAATAATTAGATTATATGTTTGGTATAAAGCATGAGGATGATTGCTTTCAATTATTGGTTAGGTTTCATTAGTATCTGAAACTACAAAGACTTTCCAAAACATGAACAGGCAATAATCAAATGAAGTTGGGTGATTAGCTCCCTAACTGTTATATGCCCCTGTTTCACATGAAATTATTTTTATTAGATAACTGTATAAAGATGTTCAGAAATGTCAACAAGCTAGTGATTCAGATTGTTGAAATTAGTTTGCATTATTAAGCTGATAAGCCTTTGTTCTGTCTTGTTTTCATTCTATCTTTATCTCCGTACTTCATCAGTTGCTTTTCCCTTCTCTTTTGTATTTCACCATTTTTCTTTGATGCCTAAATCTAACGTAGAGAATAATGGGTGCTTACATCCAAAGCTGATAGTAGTATTGCTGTAACGATCTTTAAAAGACATGGAAAGACAGTAAGCAATGAAGACAATTAGTCCACTTAGCTCCGTAATGAGGACAGCGATCTCTTTCCTGTTCTCATTTTGTCAGCCTTTCATCTCTACCTATATTAAGCTTTTTTCATGCTGTTGTCATTTCCTGACAGCTGGCAGCAACCATTTTCCTGGCATGCCTATTTCTCAGTTGGGTTTTACTCCAAAATGAACGCATTTCTACTCGTTTGCAGAGCTTTACTTCCGCTGTATTTTCTTGCTCCTGTCTGGGAGCCAGGAAGCGTATTACTCTTTCATGACTTCAGGGAACAAATGACTCTATTTCAGCATTCTTCCTCAAAAGTCATTTTACTTTTTAAATTATCCCTTCTTTCTGTCACTTGGAAAAGTAAAAACTTCTCATTGTGTTTGATCAGCGATTAGTGAAATCCTCTAAACCAGAGCCCAGGGTGTTTATGCACATGAGCATCCAGGAAGGAGAGCAGGGGAGGAGTCGAATTTGCATTTGTCTATGGGCACTTCTTTCATGGGTTCTCCTTACTTCAGCAAAGGACTGCTGGCAGAAAGAGGAAGCTGGATGTGTTGCCAGTATTTTAGAGTGCATGCCCCAGAGGTTTGATTGACCTGGTAGGGAGGGCAAGAACCTTGGTCTTCCTACCATTCAGTGGAAGTGTTCGGCTGTACACGTGGGGTCTCATTACTTGTCTTAGGTAATATATAGTATATGAAAACAAATGCAGGCTGTTTCTGAAGCTTTTTCTTAAAATAGAAACAGAACAACATTTTTAAAAGGTAGAAAAGTGAATTAATGATCCATAATATAAAAATATCATCAAGTTTTGAGAATAAGTGATTTCTCAGTTTGTAATTTGGTTGGTGACAAGCTGACTGACGAAAAACAGGAGAGATGAAGCAGTTACAAGAGCAGTTACAAGTTACTCTTCAGTTACAGGAGCCACACCAGTTAGCATCTGTTATCAGTGGGTGCCCCCTTCTGTCACACTGAGACACCTTGGTTTTGACGTTGTCTTCTGTCCACACTACATATGTGTTAATTCTCACTTTAGCTCTATTATGAAGAAGGCCAACTTAAGAGCAGATATGTGGTAGAAGACAAGCTGCCACCTAGATATAGTGTCTCCTGATTGTAGGTACAGGATAGCAGCAAACCACCTACTTCTCCAGCTCCTGTCTTTCAGGGATCCCCACAATACCTGCTTGCCTTACAGGTCATCACTACAAACGCCTCTGCTGAGCTCCAAAGCAGCTGTCTCATTTCTGTGCCTAACTGTACAAAATGACATATTCGCAGAGGCAAGTGACTTGTTTGTCCAGAAGAGAATGGGACCCTTGTCAATACATGCTGGGACCATTCTTTCAGAGACAGCTTTGCAGCTGGAGAATCGCCCGGCAGCAGCATGATGAAAAAGACTGACGCTGGCTCAGTCAATTAAACCAGCAAACAGCACTTAATCTTAAACCAGCATGCATTCAAATAAGCTGAGCTTCTACGTGTAGCTCAGCATAGTTGACTTCTCTTTTGCAGAGCTGCAGAAGACTTTTGGGTAGCAGTCTGTCAGGGCCTTGAGGGCTCTAACGGGCATTTCAGTCCCTACCCAATCTTCCCTCGGGCCTCCCCCCTCCTTCTGCCCGTGTGTCCTGGAGCCCCATTTCAGCTCAGCCTTAATTCCCTTACAGATCTGTGTTGTAGGTGTTCCTGTCCCTGGTCCTACCTCCCGGATGGATCTCAGACTTATCCTGTAGACAGCCTGCCTCCTGGATGGGATGGGCTCCTTGGTTCATATGGCTTTGGCTCCTTGACAGATTTTGAACTCACATTGCTGCCTTCTCTTCAGTCCTGTTTCTGGCCTGGTCTCCTTTGCTCCTGATGGTACTGCCTGGATGGACCCTGGACCTGGTTCATTTCTTGCCATGTCAGGGGCTGCTGATGCACCCTGTGACCAGCAGGTGGTCCTACCTTCAGAAAAAGAAAAGACATGCTTTGGGATGTGCTTGAGTTTTTGCATGGAACAAGCTCCGTTTCTCTGATCCAGAGTTTGAAGGAGAAAGTGAACTCTTTGATCAGCCTCTTTAAAGGATCACTCAGTTGTCTGCCCAGCTGGTACGGATCCACTCCAAGTATGTGATGTGGGCAAACTCATAGTGTAGATTTGAACTTACTACTGACTGCCCAAGGTGGAGTTGACAATGCAACCCTACATACTGTGCTGATGATTTTTTTTTCAAATCTATCCCTTTGTCAGCAGGTTGGCCATACTAGACCATTATCTGGGCAGAGGTTAAAGGAAGCAAAAGAACAGCCCCTCTTTGACTTCATAATGTAGAGAGCTGAAATCCCAAGCTCAGCCTTTCTGAGTTTGGATCACCTTCCTGGTGTGTTAGTCCAAGGAGTTAAAGGATAGTCCACTGTCTCTGGTCAAGTGTTGGCAGTCTCACTGACAGAAACTACATGAAAAAAACAGAAAAGCAATGTGCGCGTGCAGACAAAGAGAAATGGAAATTTCGGTGTCATATGCTGCAGTGCATGGGGAGGGTGATGAGTTGCGAGCAAGTTATGTAGCGCTAGATCATGCTACTTCGTTGGATACTGAAGGATTGCTGGCTAGTTCCTACCAAAATACACTATGAATGTGACCTGTCTCTCACTGAAGGTCGTCGTACTTCTACAAAACAGTCAAAATCCTTTCTTCTGTATGGGACCCATAACCTACAGAGAGCCACTACTCAGAAGCATGCTACCACACGTGAGACTTCTCCTCCTCCCTAGTTAACTTGCTGCAGAAGTACTTACCTTGAAGTGTATGGATTTTTATATGATTGTCAAAAGTATATATAGTCTTTTGATAGAGAAAGGTTGTTTTTGTTCACAGTCATATAATGAAATGCTTGATTTGATACACTTGCATAAAAATATGAAAGTCTTAAGTTTCAGGCAGTTCAATGTTTGCAGGTGTAGTAGTTAATTACCAAGTTACTCAGCTATAATTATACATGTAAGATGAAAGAAAAATTACCCAAGCCTTTGACATTTCTGTGGCTTGATTTGTACTTCACAAGTAAAGTAGACATATCCACCAAATTTCATGTTGTAAAATATTTGTGTTACAAGGTTGTATTTAATTTCTAATGAAGGATTAAAAAATTCCTGCATTGAAATAATGCATGAATATAGCAGAAAGATTCATTCTAGCCCTGGGGGATTTTAATCTCTAAATACTTGAATGTAGTATAATACATATAATAATATAATGAGTCTTAGGATAATTTCCTAATACATCTTTTCTATGTTCTGTTTCGTGGAAAATACACTGTTTGGCTAGTCAAAACACATGTGTTGGTGAGGCAGTCAACATGCATTTAGATTCAAGCAGCCACATTCAGTGCTCTCTCTTGCTCTGCGGGTGTTAGGGAGATGTGCTTATTGTGGCAAGAAAGGCAGCAGGATGAAAGTCATAAATCAGTAGGAAATTGTCATTAGTGTCTGTAACAATTTGTATTTATTAGCATTGGACAATATATTCAGAAAAAAAGGAACTACCATATAAATTCTACAAACTGTGTTCCTTGTAATTGTTCTAGTTTGCTGTAACAAAGTCCTGGAAAGTTTTTAGCTTGCAATAAATAGAGACTGTGACAGAAATTCTGTTCTATTACGTCAGCTGGCATTTGCTATCAATGAATTTCACATTACCTGTATAGCTCACGTTTTTCTCGTACATAATTGCAAAACCTTCAAGATAGATTTTGTACAGTCTAAACCCTGCCTGCCAAATCTTTGCTACGGTGCAACAGAGGGTAGAAGATGTTTGAAACCAGGGAAAAAAAACAAGTGGGAGCATAACTCACTTAAGAAACGAAAATATTTTGGGGAGTCAGGCCTTTTAATTTTAACCATGTTTTGTTTTTTTCCTTTCAGATTCTAGGGAAATAAGTATACAAAGCCTAAAAGGGGATATTTCTGTTTGCTAAGGAGAAAATTGACTGGGAAACTCACCATTCAATAGATGAAAAAGATACTAAGAATGATAATGAAAAAGGTCTATCACTTTATCATAGGAGGTATTACAAAGAGTCCCACAAAATCATCTCTACAGTTTGAGGTAAGATGAGACATTGTGACTTGATTTTATAATCTTGTTTTCTATTTTTTTCTTTTTAATGGATTACCAAATTCAGATTAGAATGGATAGCGGGGGTGCACTAAGTAGTGGAAGCCATTTCTAACCATTGAAAAACATTAGACTAGGACTGATTATATTTTAGCAATCATTTTTGTAGTTAACTTTGATTCAAACATGAAACAGACTCATGTCTTCTGTAACTGATTTAAATTAGCAATCAAGTTGGCTTCTAATATTTAAATTTCCAATTAAATAAACAGAATCTAGTGCTAAAACATATTAATCTTAATATTATCCCAAACCGACTGACTTTAGAAGTGAAAAATTGCTTAGCTTACTGTAGTCCTGTAGCAATTAATAGGTTTGGTAACAATCACTTTGTAAGTAAAGTCATGCTACTAAAAGAAGAGAAAAAATCCACACCACATGATTTTTAACATTCTTACAATAGTATTTACTATCTTTTTAGTATCATACCAAGAAACAATACAGTACAGTCAACGGAAATCAGAAGTGTTTAAAAATAGACATGATCTTTTAAATATACAGAGATCAGACTCTGATCCCGTTATTCAGCAGAACCTCATTCATGTTTCACAGCAGCCCAAAATTTCAAAGCAGTTATTTTGAAGGTGAAATATGCTAAATCTAAATGAAATTGAGCTCCACAGAGAGTGTTTTAAAGAGGGGTTCAGAAGGTTTAAAAGTGATCCCTCTTTCATAAATAAATTTACTTGCTTTTCCTACTTGTAGTGCAGGAGACCTAGAAGATAAGAATCTGATACCTCAACAAAATCTTAGTCTGGGGATGTTTCAAAGAGATAGCGCTCTGAATCTAAAGACTATGAATATGCAATTATTGTCATGTCCCTGGAATATTTCCAAGCCCCTTGATTAGAGAAAAGATGTGCACTTCGTCTGACTGACTGTAACCGTATGCAGTATAGATGTGTGTATCTTAGCTAGTCACTCTTAGGTCCTCTTTACAATCAGTGCAGAGAAACAGGCATTTTTAGGTCACTGTTTTTCTTATCTTAGAGCTGACTGTTAAAATAGGAGGGATGTCTATGTTGCTACCATCAAAAGTTAGGAGACATGAATAACACTAAAAATGACAACTCTCATTTTTAAAAATCTTGTTTAGTTGTATCCCCCCAAAGCTACTCATGAGTAGAGAAATGCAAGGGCTACCCAGGAGGAAGCTTTCGTTTTGCACTCAGAATATATTAACGGGAATAAAAAGGCTTTCATGACATCTAATTTGCTCTGCAAAAGCTGCTTATTTTAGAACATAGAAAAAGACAAAATGCTTTTGCCAAGTCATTCTGATCTGACCCAAATACATCCAACTGCTGCCAGTGAGCAATATTTTTCGGTTCAACTTTATTGATATTTAATTTACTCGACTAGAACAGAAGCTAGGTACTAGTTCAGAGGCAAACATACTTGGCTGTAATAGAGCGTGTGGGCCACTTGATGGAGCCATTAGAAGTAAGGTAGGTAGCCTGCCTCTTGCTCTGTCTCTGCGATTGTTCCATTAAAATGTGGGCTTGTGTGGTAGCATCTAAAACATACATATAAAATATAGCAATGCCCTTAAGAAGGAGAAATGAAGCTCCCATTGCCTCTTCTACAAATCCAGTTCCAGCCTCTACCAGCCGCACTGGACCTTGTTATAATGAAGTGACTGGCCATTCCTAATTGTCAAGCACACAGACATTTTCCAAACTTCCCCCAAAACCAACAGCCACTCATGCAAGTGTTCACCAATAGTAAATAATAGTAAGAATGGACATGGCTGGATGAAGCACATAGTAGATGTAATTTGCACGATTGTGCATATATAGTGTTTCTAACATGCTTGACAAAAAATCAACAGCAATATGCAGGTTACTTACACAAAGGCATTTTTTAATTTGATGGAATGGATATGGAGCGAACAAAAACATATGGAATAAGAGACACATCTTATAAAAAGCAGGTATATCTTAAATGATTGCAAATAGTATTCAAAACATCTATTCACACAATATATTTTAAAGCAAAACCACTTTGAGTAATATTTACTACAATATTGTTCTGCATTTGAAAATATTCAGTTGGAGGCAGACCAGTTATAATTTCTTTTTGATTTCTTGGTTTGGGTTTGGGGTTTAATTTGGATTTAAGTAGTCATATTACACTGAGACACAGTAGTGAATTACATGAGTTGATGGACTGTCTGACTTCTGTGTTACCAAAGAATCTGACCAAAGAAAAATGACTATTTCTCTATGACTACAAAGAAACATTGTAAGGACCACCATTTTTGCTTTAGATTGTAGATGTTTATATTGAAAAACAAGTACTGATCCCTAATGTTGGCTCATTCTGTAATAATTATCTCTCAGTACTGGAGTATATTTTATAATCATCAACTCAACATATTAATATATACTATGTAATTGTTTCATAATTTATGTACTGTAATTTGACAATTTGTGCTGAAAGCAAAGATTCAGCTATTGAGGGAACATAGGCAAAATATAAGCAAAAACGTCGTGAAAATATTGCCTAAATGACAATATTCCATGCTGAGAAAGTAAACCTCCTTTTTCTGAAAGGTTTTCTTATGCCTCACAGTCAAGAGAAACATAATAAAATTAAGTATACGTACGTATAAAAGAATACATTAAGGGAAAGAGCTTTGTGTAAATGCAGAAATCTCAGTGAAATGAATTGAAAGGACCAGTGCCATTATTGTCATGTTTTATCTTCTTTTCCAACCCATCATCTGTTTTTCGTTGTTGTTTTTTCCTCACAATTCATAATCCTGCCCACAAGCATAGTATTATTGGAGATTATTAGACAAATACACTGACTGCTGAGTTCTTTGCAAAAGTTCTTGCCTTAACTTGATTTGTAAGTGCATATTTGCTTGAGAGGCAGCTGTGTATTCTTAATAAGGAATATCCTGTGACATTTCATACATCCAAGATAGGGGTTTACAGCTCTGATTTATACTGTGTTTAAAAAGCATGCAAACAAATCCCATAAAAAGTGTTTCATCACAATTTGGTTTAATAGCATCAGTATTTCTAATTATTCCATGGCTACAAAATCAAAATGATGCATGGTAATATTAAGCAGTTACAGCAATTAGGTAAATATCTGATAAAATTGCTTAGACTGGAGGATGAACTTTATTAAAGTTTAAGATCATAATGAGGTAGTTTAATTTTTAACCTCACAAAAAATCTGAACCCTCCCCTTAAGTCAAGAACATACAAGAAGGAACACAGCAGTAGCCATGCAAGTTGTTTAAAATATTCCATGCTATCACTATTGCATTAATTTTTGTGTTCCTTATGTTTTAAAAAAATCTCGTTAGAATATTTTTCTTTTCCTTTTCTTGTTATAGGATCCTTTCTTGCCATTTCTTGAGAATAAGAAAACATTTCATTTCCCTAGTTTCTTTTTTGTATGAAAAACACCTACTCTTTATGTTGATAGAATCAAAATTAGCAGAAAACTGGTTTAGCTTTGCTGTCTTTAAGTTCATTCCACGTGCAAAACAGTCATCCAAGAAATTCTGATGTGAGATCTGTTTGAAATCTGAAGAGAACTCTGCAGAAGGTACCTTCAATCCCATGTGCTATGAGCAAAGGACACCGATAGCACAAAGGATTTTCAGTATTCTGGGCACAGCAATAAAGCCATTTTGGCTAAATAAACAGATGTAGAAAATTGTTTACATTACAATCAAAGTTTTATTTGTATCAGATGACTCACAAGATGTGGTGCACTTGTTTGCATGGTAACAACATGAACTTTCAGCTCAAAATCTCTTCAAAGTTCTTTCACAGAAGTATTGGTGTCTATATAGAAGCTCATTAAAGCTCCAACAGTGTCCCTAAACTTGTGCAGTGAAGCCTGGTTTTGGATAAAGTATAATAAATATTTTTAATAAGAAAAGTTTACCCTTCCTATGTGATTTCAGGAAAATTTGTTCAACGCTTAGATAGCAGAGGGTATTATTGAGCTAAAGAGATGGTTGGTTTTCCTAACACTAATATGTTTTATAGGACACAAAAAAATCCCTTTTGCTGACACTAGATCAGAAAAGTATCCCTCTCCCAGATATGAGGAATAAACAGATTTTTCTGGGAACTTATGAACAGTTTCAGAATTCCTCGTAACAGGCATACTGCTTGGTTGTAAATTACCTATTTTAAAAAGCCACTTTGTCCTTCAAAGAAGGACACCTCAATTTGTTGAAGTTGCTTTTGCTGAGCACCCTCCTTTTTACTGAGACCACTCTCCGTTGTCTTTCTTCACCATCCGCTATCCTGTCAATGGCTCCAACTTTTACTGTTGCTCCTACCTACTCTGAGGCCTCTATTTTCCTGATCTTCAGACTACAGCACACATGCTTGCTTTTCTCAGGTGCAAGAGTGCAATAACTTTATATAGTTATCCCAATATTTCTATTCACTGCTTTTTCTCCCAAAGTTCAGTTCTGAACGTCATTCCAGAAAAGATTGGTAGTTCCAGTCTGTATAGCTTATCGTCTATTTGATACCTTGCTGTGCCCTAGACTGTGTGAAGCAATGATTTCTTTAACGCGGTAATTAGTGCAAAAAAAGATGTCTGATTTCTCTAACCCTCAGTGTAATTTCTGAGTTCAAGCGTAGCAGCTATTTCTCTCTCCTGGCTTATTACTTTCAAAATCAAATACCTGAAGAACACCAGAAAACTGTTTCAAAGATCATAATGATTTTTCTTTAAGTAAAAATCCTGATTAAGGTTAGATTGCATTAAACACATGCTTATTTGGAGACATAGCAAGGTAAGATAAGTAGCCGATAAAAGATTCCTTCTTAAAACTGGGTACCTCTACTAGTGGCAAACCTTAATGCATGTTTTGGTGGAATCCTGAAAGACCTCTTAGGTGTGTAGTTGCTTTCCCCCTAATAAAACAACAGACTGATGCAACTTACTGCTTTATTCCCTGTTCAAGGAATTTATTCAATACATCAAAAATTCAATAGTCAGTATTCAAGACAATGAATAGTTGTCTCTTTTCAATCTGATATAGTTCACCGTTGTTCAATAGGGTTTCAGAGTAAATAAATGCCAACCCTTAATTTCTGGTGGGAAAGAAAGGAACTTAAAAGGGAACTGGAAGAAAAGAGCTGGGAGGAGAGCTGGGTTTCAAACCAAATAAAGGTAGACCAGTGAGCAACTCCAGTGAGAAAAACTGTATTTGTCCCTTCTTATTAGATTGAGTTCCACTAAAGTATTCAACTCTGTCATTCTGTAGCGTGATGGACATGTTAGCATTCTTGTCTGGTGCCTTTTTAAAAAATAATGAGTTCTCAGTCTTTTTCAGTTTGTGCTTTATACTGCACAAATAGAGGCTTATGACAGCTTGGCAAACACGTAAATGGTCTGGTCATTTGTCTGGACATGTGGCACAATGGATTTAGGATGACGTCCCAGCTCAGTGAGAGGCTGGGGTAAATAAACTTAAATTATGCAATATTAATTGTAATTGTCATTAGTGTTTTGCAACACTATATTTGAACTAAAAGAAAATACCTGTGAAATGTACAGAAAGGTCTTTTTCTTTCTGGTTTCTTAAGATATTTCCTCTTGCCTTGCCAGCTACACTGAAACTTCTAGCATACTCTGCTAAAAATAGATGCTCAGAATTTGTATGTAAGTACCTAGAATAATCGATCAGTGCTTTTATTTATTTCTCCCAAAGTAGTGTATGCCTAAAATGGCAATTTAGTGATTCTTGTAAGCAAAGCAATCAAATGTTCTTTCTCTATCCCATCACTTTCTTTCATTTTCCTTGCAGCAAAATTGGTATCATTTTTTTATTAAAATCCAAAAGACAAAACTAGTATTGACTGTAGTGAGACAATATGACAGGAAACACTGGACTTAAGGGTAGTTTAAAATATATGCATATCATAAAACTGAGTATAAAGAACTATAGCATTAATGAAAACTGACTTAAAAAAATGCATTACAAGAGTAAGTCTTAAGGAAGGCATTAATAAAAAAAAGTGCCTGTGAAGGCAACTACTTTCTCTTTAATATTCAGCTGACCCTCTCAAAATATGATAATTTACTGTAATTAATTACATTTTCAGTTAATTTGCTGTAAACTTCTGATATGAGGCAAAGTGTGTGGTGTGCAATTGTTAATTTCTCTATGATTTTACAGAGACAAGAGCTAACTTTAACAATTCGTACTCATTAATTTAATTTTTTATTAGAAGGGGACTGTTTAATTACAGAACAAATACCTAACACTGATATCAATGAAATGAAATGCCATCCTTTGGCATAACTAAACTGCAGGTTTCAGAACACAGGACAGGTGATCCCCAGTATAATTGGATGCTGCTGTTTCTCTTCATTATTTCAAAATATTAACATGTTCTTCAGGATATGAAGGACCTTCCCTCTATTAGTGTCGTTCTATGCAGCAGTTTGGACAGGAAATTTGTGCACACCCATTAGTTTTGAACTCTCCCCAGTTTTTTGTTACTATCTGGGAAATCTATCCGCTCAGCTTCTGGTCGCTATTACAAAGCTGTAATAATGAAAATTTTCAGATTACTGAATTCCTGTTTAGAGATTCATGGTGGCTGAGTAGGACTGAATAAAGTAGCTATCAGTCAATAGTTAATAAATAGATTCTACTGATTGCCTATTCACAAGGCAGAATTATGGATTAATATGACAGAACAAACATAAAACATTCTCATTTGAAGTTAGGAAAAAATGAAAGGACTGGACACTTACTAGCAATGAAAAAAAAAGGCATGTTATAAATGAAGAACAAGGAAAGAACTAAAAAAGTAAGACATTTTAACATGAGAGGGAAAGGTATGGTTTTTTTGACAATTAAGATTAGAAAGGTACCTTGAAGCCCAACCAAAAGAAAGAAGAAATCACTCCAAAGGAAAGGAAATCTCATCAGAAAGTTTATTTTGAACTCTTTTTCTTCTTAGGAATTATCTTTTATGCTCTGTGTAGAGCCTCTCTGTCTCAGTATGCTTAGAATTGCTGGGAAGCACCTGGCCTTATGCCTCTGGCAAGATTTAGTAAAGCAATGCTTAAAAACTTTTGGGCTTTTGGGGGTGTCGTTGGGGGGCATGGTATTCAGGCAAAGAGATGAAGACTGAGGAGTTCAGACTGGGGACCGATAGGTGAATGTAATGAATGCAGCTTTTAAGACAGGGCATATGAAGGAGAGGTTTTACATTTCAGATGCATTTGCATATTCCAAAGCAAAGTCAGGATATGGATCTGTTCAGTGAACAAAAACTCAAGACGTTTTGGGAATTCAGCAGGTGCAGTTCCTTATAGCAATCTGTGCAACGGCCATGAAGGAGCAAAGAACAAAACCCATCACATGGGGAAAAAACTTGATGATGTAATATAGGAGGAAGCCAAAATGTTAAGCATATGCATTGAGAATATAGTAAAAGCAAGATGCAAAAACCTGTATTATGAAATCCAGAATATTTGCAATTTGCTACACAAAACAATGCAGAGGTGCAAAACTTAAATGCAGAAAGAATTTGAAACAGTACAGAGCATCAGCTTAGGGCAATTACAGACCTCGGATATGTATGCAATCTTCTGAACAAGTAAGAGTGAAAAACAGTGTTAAAATGGCAGGATAGCTTTAAAGCTTTTGACAGAATCCCGAGTGAAAAAAAAAAAAATAAGAAGAGAGAAGTTGTGTTCTGAAGAACAGAAATAATAATGCAGATTTTGAGAGGGTAGTTTTTCTTCTGTTTCAGATATTTCATAATAATGTCTATAGGCATTGTAGGGAAATGTGAAAAAGGGTGCTTCAGATTGTGCTATAGGAAATGTAAAATGCAACCTTGGTTCATGTCATGTGTGGTGTTTAAGTGCTTCTCTGAATTATGATAGGCTATTACCAGTGCTGAGGTGCAAGCCCTATATAATGAGCAATGACAGACCTTTAAAGAGTCTCTGTCTGCTTGGGCATCACAATATGGTGTTTTCACTAATGTCATATTCATGTCTACATACCACATGTTTACATACTTGCTTTGCAACAACACCCCTCCCCCACTGAAATGGTATCTGAAAAGAAAAAAATTTTTTTAAGAAACAGATTTTCCTATTTCCCAGTGAAAATGATTAAACAATTTAAGTAAAAAGAAGCAAACAAAGATATTCAAGAGGATTAAGAAACAGAAGAAATCAAGAAAATAAGCCTCCCAAGACTGTAACTACTGCAAGGCATTACTGATAAATCTCTGAATACATGAGTTTGGCATTTTTGCTGACATTTTATATGTCTCAAGAAAAAAATACCTGTAGTCATTGTTTAGATACACTAAGGTAAAATTAAAAAGGGGCTGTCAAAAACCTGAAGCTCTAAGTCTAACTAATTACACTAATTATATGTATTCATACACATTTTTAAAGACAATGAGCATAGGAATTTTATTTTTTATATATATATATTAAAGTGACATGTTATTTAATGACTCCTGTGAATACTCAGTATACACTTGTGTTATGCTCCTGTAAAGCTGAAGAAAGCCAGTATTGTGGTAGCTGAAAGTTTGAACTCGATGTAGAGTGAACAGAGTGAAAATGTTTGCAGACTTATACTAGTAAGGATCACCTGTATCGGAGAAGTCTTGTTTCTGACAGAAAAGTACAGATGAGGGGGGAAAACTTCCTTCTTCAAAAAAGAAGTAAAGAGAAGTAAAGAGAATTAAAGAAAAGAAAAGTAAGGAAAAGGGAAGGGAAGGGAAGGGAAGGGAAGGGAAGGGAAGGGAAGGGAAGGGAGGGAAGGGAAGGGAAGGAAGGGAAGGGAAGGGAAGGGAAGGGAAGGGAAGGGAAGGGAAGGGAAGGGAAGGGAAGGGAAGGGAAGGGAAGGGGGGAAGGGAAGGGAAGGGAAGGGAAGGGAAGGGAAGGGAAGGGAAGGGAAGGGAAGGGAAGGGAAGGGAAGGGAAGGGAAGGGAAGGGAAGGGAAGAAAAGAGAAGAAAGAAAAGAGAAGAAAAGAAAAGAGAAGAAAAGAGAAGAAAAGAGAAGAAAAGAAAAGAAAAGAAAAGAAAAGAAAAGAAAAGAAAAGAAAAGAAAAGAAAAGAAAAGAAAAGAAAAGAAAAGAAAAGAAAAGAAAAGAAAAGAAAAGAGAAGAAAAGAGAAGAGAAGAGAAGAGAAGAGAAGAGAAGAGAAGAGAAGAGAAGAAAAGAAAAGAAGAAAGAAAAGAAAAGAAAAGAAAGAAAAGAAAAGAAAAGAAAAGAAAAGAAAAGAAAGAAAGAAAGAAAAAAAAGAAAAGAAAAGAAAAGAAAAGAAAAGAAAAGAAAAGAAAAAAAGAAAAAAAGAAAAGAAAAGAAAAGAAAAAGAAAAGAAAAGAAAAGAAAAAAGAGGTTCACGCAACAGTTGTGCTTTCACAAATTGACTGCTACTTGTAAATAGAACGTTAGGTGTGTAGTAATAAATTCTTTTTTTTTCCCCCTGGCTTTAAAAAAGAAGAAAATGAAAAGGCCAGAAAGGTCAATATAGAAAGAGTTCTCAATACAAGAGGGTCACTCAAAAGATCTAAACCAAAAACTATAAAGGACTGGAAATATTACGAAATGAAGTTAAGCCACTGTGAAATAAAGGAGAGGGAAGCAAAGGCAGAGAATGACAGGAAGATTGCACCAGAGGTTAAGATAAATGATAAGAAATGTTTCAAGTAAATAGAGAACAAAAGGTCAGCAAAGGAGACGACAGGAACTCTAACAGATAAGGATAATTTATTGACATAAGGGTAGACAATGCTGGGAAGAAATAGATGAATCCCCATTGCAGTGTTCACTGAGGAGGCCAGGGAACAGAAGCTGGCAGAGATAATACACGTGCTTCCACCTATCTCCTGCTGGGAAAGAAAAAATGCGGACAGAAATCAGGATCCCTTCAAAACAGGTGATCAAATTACAGCTGCCACCTCCCTGGCCACTCTCTCTCCAGCATTTGTGTAAAGGTCTTCTTCATATCTCCTGCCATGAGACAGACTCCCAATGTTTTTCTTATCACTCCATTGGCACAAATCAGCTCTAGCACACACTAACAATTTGCCAGAGAGGCTCAAATCCCTTTAATTTGTAGCTGCAGCTGCTTTGCCCATCTGCCTGCATCTTACTTCTGTATTAGAGTACAGTGACTGCTTCCACAAATTACAGTCTGTCTTCACAGTAGCCATGGTCTGCCTTCAATGAATTAGGCAGACCATGTTAAAAGACACTGTTTGAAGAAATATGCCACACAAAAAACCATTAAAAACTGGTAAAGATTACAGACTGGATGAGGTCTATGCTATTATTTAGCAGGAAGATTGAAGAATAACCCTGAAGCCAATGGCCATGATATCAATTATGTCTCAATATACATGTAAGGAGGTGTTTATGATGGATTTCAATTTAGAGAGATGTAAAGAAAATGTCTACATTTCTCTATTTCTTCTAGTACCAGGAGATCAGAATTTTGAATATTTGCAAAACTCATGGCAACCTTGTTCAAACCATAGAAATGCTACTGAAATAGGTGGGATATAATTGCATTAAATGATATCTGTTTCTCACTAAGGGTTCCAGGGCATATGGTACTCTATTGTTAAAAAAGATGACAAACTAGTTGTTTATAACATCAGGCAAATTCATTACCATGTCAATAAAACTCTGAGCGTAATCTCAACATTCTGATATAAATAAGCATGGTAGGTTTATTTCAGGACCAAAAATCAGACAGAAAATAGTTTATTTTAAATACAGCACATTCAGTCACTTGCATTTTTTTCTGGTAAACATGAGATCACGTTTTCCCCCCCTGTGTTTTTAATAAGGGAAATTTTACCATAATATTTGAGCTAAATTAAAAAAAAAACAGAAAATAGTGACCAGAATCAGTATAGTATACATAATTCAGATTTTTAAAAGTATTTATTTCATTTTTTCTTTTCGTTTAATGATTCTGATTCCGAAAAATCAAATAATTCTTTAAATTGAAAAGCTATAAATTATTATATATATATTATTCCTAGGATGACAGTAGGAATTTAAATAAATAATAAAATAATAAATAATAAAAACTCAGCTCTAGTCCAAGGAATGGGGGATACATAAGTTATTCAAATATTTCAAAGTTGTTGGCATACTTAATTTTTCAGTGCATATGTACACATTTCTTTTGTCTTTTTTCTGTTCAGTTCTGACCTAACTTCTATCAGCTATCCTTCCCTTTCTTATGAATTTGTTATGTCACTAATGTTTGCTATACCATCTGGGTTGCCTATTAGATCTCAGAAGTATTTCACTTGACTTCTAGGTAAAGTTTATCTTCACTGTGAAGCATCTGTCGGGCTTTGTGTTGTCTTCTGAACTTTTCTGTTGTCTATTGTATAGGATTACTGAAACCCTGTTATAGTCAGAAACTGGAATGTATTACTGATACAACTAACAAAATCTAAGGTATGCTAAAAACCCCAATTTTCCTAAACTTTATATTAAATTATAAAAACATTTTTGAAAAAGCAGATGCAGGCTAGTCAACATGGTGCAATACTTTTTGGTTATTTTCTTGATCCTATTTAGATACCTTCAGACATAGTGAACCTTGCAGTTGTCTTCACAGTAATTAAGAATTCTGGAAGCTCTGTCTATAGCTTGGCATTTGCAGAGTGTCTTATAAATGGAAAACAGTACATATATAAGTATCAGTTATCATGGATTTAGCCTTACGAAGATAGTCCTTTGTGTCTTCAAAGTGAATATGTTTCTAGATTTAGGACACTGCAAAATTTTGTTTACGTGCTAACTTGACTGCTCAGTGTTTTGGAGGGCAAAACATCTCAGAAGGGTGGCTTTCAAAAGTTAAAATAAAAAACACAAAGAGACTCAGAAAAAAATAATAAATCTTTGTAAATACGTTCTGATTTCTACTTAATATATTACTTGTGGGCACCATGGAAAAAGTGACTGCTGGACGTGACTTCCTATTAAAAGCTTACCTTCCATACGGCTGCTGGTTGTCTTCTGTGCTGTGGTTAATCCTGCTGCCCCTATGCTGTGGGGGATGACAGAAGAGATTGTAGCCCAGCAGAAGGAGGGTTTTAGTAGGTCCTGTACTGAATGCCAGTCAAAACCAGCCAAGCTGTTACAAAAATGCGTAATTTAGCATGGGATGTACCCGTGTCTCATCTCTTTAAGACACATGAAATAATGTTTTTTTTTACCAGAGCTGAAGTGCCTGCTCTGGTTTTAGGCACCCTATTGCAGGGAAGTTGTGGACTAATAAAAACTCTCAGTAGAGAGAAGCAAAATTGATCCGATTTTTAACACAAAGGAAAAATATGCACTGGGGCTTTTCAGTCTTGAGATGTGAAATCTCTGACAAGGTGCAGAGCCACAGTGAGAGGGAGCAGAAGAGTAGTTTTAAACACTGGGCTCAGAGCTAAGCCGTAGAGGAGCTATGGCACCTGTCAAGGACTCATAAAGGAGCCAAGGTCTCAGCACCAACATGTGGTACCCTGCATGCTTGGAAATTGGTGGAGTATGGAGGACACGGGAGTTAGAGACAGGATGGATACTGCTGAGGACAGCGAAGGTGGGAGCAAGAGCCTCACTGGGGCAACCAGGGAACCATAGGCAAAATCTCTATCATGCTTATGTACTGCAAAGTTTGTAGAAACTTTTTACATGTTGAAAGGAAACAAGCTGTTCTCCAAATCCACTAGGGATAAGATACAAAAACGGGTTAAAATCACCAAAAAGGTGTGTTCTGACTCAGCATAAACAAATAGTATTATTTATGTGTAGACTAGCAGATGTCCAGCTAGACAGTAACAAATGTTTTCTAAGCAATAGAATGTACCGCTTAGTAGGAATCATAGAATTTCCCTCCAAGAACATTTTTTTAAGAATAATTCAGAGAAAACTCTGGTTTGAATAATGTAGAATTAGTAATTGATGTTGCTTTGGGAGAGAGAGATAGATTTAATGGCTTATTTTGATTAGAGTAGGTATTCTATTTTATACACCCTGGGAATCATTCTATTGCTGCAAGGTAAGTGGGGAGAATTGATCCACCATTCTTTCAAAGTATTCTTCATTAAACATATCATTGTATGTTCAAGAAATGACAAGCTTTTAATGAACTACTTAGACATACTTTTTGTGGTTTACCTACTTTCATAACGTTCAAATTTTTAAATTGGGATAGGTAGTGCTATGTATACCAAACCACGTATGTAAGTATTTAGAAAAAAGGTTTCAAATTCATTCCAGTAGTAAACACCATTAACTCTTGTTATTGAGTGGGAGCAGTGATGATGTAATATCAATCCATAATACAACAATCATCCAGAAAAATATGGTCTGATTATTCATCCTGCAGATTTTAAAGCAGGGAATTTATATATGTACATTTACACCAGAATTATCACCCATAATTTTTAATAATGCTTTTTTAATAGTATACTTACATGTGCACTTAACTTCTGAGCCAAATTGTAACATACTGTTTGCATGTGATTTCATAGCCCATCCTTTCATTAGCATGCTTAATTTGAAAGCACAACCACCAGAGTTACGCGCACGAATCAACTGTATCATCAGATATAATATTATTGTTGCGGTTGTTCATTAGGCCTGCACAGTCCACGTACTTCTGATGCAAATTCGAGGTACCACCGCACAGATTGCACATCAGCTTCTGTTAATAGTCTACCCAAACTTTAACCACAGAAAATCCATATTTGTGTTTAACTAAAAGCAACAGAGTCCTGTGTGCTACAGAACTGTTTTGGCTAAACTAAGTCTCAGAAGGAGATCAGAAGCTGTCTGTGGTTAAAAGATTTCCATTATCCAGTTTCTCCCATCCACTCACTGTGAGTAGGTACTCTGCCTCTATCAGGATGTAGGTAATGACCTCAGTGCACTTGGGTGCTTGAATCTCCCTTCCAGCTGTACCTTTGCACATCAGGGAGTTGCCTGGCCTGTGTTCTGGGGTCATAGGTTAGGCCTCTTAATTAAAAGAAAAAAAAGAGAAATAAAAAAAAAAAAAAAAAGTACCAAAAATAAACCAAGATGAGTCAGAAGTCTGGAATTGGAAAAGAATAGGAGACAATATAGTAAATGAGGTTTCTGACTTGGACATGGCAATTCAGGCATGAATTTTCTACCTCGTTGTAGACCTTGAAGTATCAGGTTTCACACATCAGTTAGCAATTTTCCTGATATTATGCAGTAATGATATTATAACTCTTACTCTGTTTTTTCTATCCAAAGATTGCAAGCACTTGCCTGTATATGAGCAAACAAATGTTCAGCCATGCTAGCATTTATGAAAACAATTATAATCATATTTCATAAAGAGGTAAATGGAAAAAATGAAACTACTTCTTAGGATTATCCATGACGTTTGTGGCAGAATTGCAAAGGGAATCTGATTTTTTTCATTTTTAGCCTTACACAATATTTTCTGGTAAAAATTTTGGCATACTGAGTGAAAAATGTTGCCATCATATGAATGGATAGGAATTTCCAAGGAACAGGTTGTTTATGTCACTATTACATAGGAGTAAATTATTACAGAAGATGCACAGCTTTACACAGTTACAGCCTCACCTTTCTTGATTTTTTTGCTTTAACCCACCGTCTCTTCTCAAATGTGTTACTAGACCTAAAGGACCAATTCAAATAAACGGTAAAAAGGTGAATTTACGTGTTGAAAACTTCTATTTTCTGTGTTGCTGTGCTCTGACAGATATTTATCCTTAAAAAAAAAAAAAAAAAATTAAAATGCAAACTAATAAAAAATCATCCCAGTTTGGGTAAATCATATGCAAAGGAAATGCTGTTTCTTTGACATAATCTCAGATGCAAATATTCATAAATGGAAAAATCCAAGGGTAGAATTTTTACTCAACATTTATGCTCCTCTCCAGAAAATTAAAAGCTTCATCTGTTAATGGGCTTTCTGTGTTACCCAGGCAAACTCCATGAGTTTCAATGGGGCTTTAATTGCTGCTGCTATCCAGCTGTAACACCACAAGTTTTGCAAGTGTGTGTCCAGAAGCTGAGGGCAAACGGAGCTGATAAGATGACTCTGTGTGTGCATGGCAAGGGAGTTGTCCATTTCTTTACTGTAGAAAGCTCGATCCTACAGGCAAAGATGTCTGTAGTTATGAACGTACTCATTTTCACTCCTATTTACTGTACGAATTTAGAATGCATTAGCTTTTGTAGCAGTTATTTCTGTATTACTGCCAATAAGAACTTAAGTGGATATTTGACTTCTGGCATGCCAATAAATGGCAAGCATTGCAGGAGAAACAAAATATTCTGGCTGAAATGCGATTGCTCCTCCAGCCACCTTTCTTTACTTGAGTGCAGTCTTTATGAAAGCTCTTTCCCAAAATCGTCAGTGTACTCACCCAACATAAACGTTAAAAGACAGCAAATAAGTGGTGGTACATAGATTGCCAGATGTGTCTGAAGCCTGAGTTTGCAGTATGTGTATGGCACTATTGTAACATTAGCTGCAGAAGAGACATAGGAGATTTCCTACTCCACTATTAAAATAAAATAAGAAAGCAAACACCAATTTGATTTTTCAGAGGAGTAACATAGAATCTGCTTGATGGGGGACCTGTTTTTGAAGCAGAACCACTGTGCTCAATTACATTTTTACTTTCAAAATTAAATTCAGGGGTGAAGTTTACATTGGAGTAGATCTTAAACTTTCAGCCAGAAAACCCTGAAATTGGTGTATTTCCCATGGATTTCTGTCTCGTGCTTTTTTGACTTCATGGTATGTTCCTTTCATGAGACATTTATAAATCACATGTTATTGCCAGATATGTAATCATGTTTGAAGGCTCATGTTTTATCCTCCCTATTAGGAAAAGCATTAATAAACTTTTCTACCTTCTTCCCTGTTTCCTGAAACACAGTGTCTTACCTTTGAGTTTGTTATTTTTGTATCAGTTAGCACAGAAATCAGTAAACAGACTCAAAAGTTACTGGGGAGAAGGGAGAGTTTGCAGATGGACATGTCTGCAAGCACAATGACCACAAACATCTTATTTCCATAACTAGTTGGTCTGAAAGTTGCTTAAATTTCAAAGGCAAACTAGAATTAGCCTATTCATACTTGTTGTAGAGACATGTATTTGGGAGAAATGTTGATTTTTTTTCTGTACTATGCACTCCTGCCAGGACATTACTACTATTGACAGCAGTGTAGAAGCAGATCTAAGGATACGCTGAGTTAGATGTTAAATCAATATTAGATAGAACAATGCAGGAGTCGGAAAGAGGTTTTTGCTGCAACAGAGATCCTCAGAATTACATAAGGTTTTAAATCCCTATGAAATTGATTGGAATTTTTAAAGATTGTACATACAGCTTGAATTAGGACCTGAATCCCTGTGTTTTTCTTCCTGTTTATACAACTATCCACTCATACATTCACTATGCTAAATTCAGGACAGTTTACTAGCAGTAATCACACATTTGAGTCTTATTCTCATTTTTTTCCCCCTAAAGTTACAATCAATGCTTTCTTTTGTAATGACCTTTTGTCAGATCTCATGAGTCACCATCATTCAGACCTCTACCACAAAGTGATGGATGCAGCTGGTCAGTCTCCATTACCTGCCAACTCATGGGCTGAATGTAATAAAAAAGGATAGCTTTCTCAAGCATTTCTGCAGGATTTGTGTTTCCTCTGTATTATTATTCCTGAAACACTTGATTTTTTATTTTAAGACTGTTTACAGGCTAAGGGCACAGGAATAATCTATTTCTGCAGCCGATATCTTCATGTTACATTGGTAAATAAATTGGTCAACATTTAAATTGTGAAACTACACTTTTTTGTGGACGTAGTCAATACACCATTGTTACTTACACAGAACAGGATTTACCTGGGTCTATGTTATATCCAGCCATGTGGTCTATCTTTAGACACATATATCTATCAGATGTGCAATATATGATAAAGTGAAAGGAGCCTCTAAATTAGACACCTTTGAGTATCACAAAGGAGTCCAAAACCTAGGATTGGGTGCCTAAGGTCCTTCTGCAATGCCTGAAGAGGGTTGCATGCCTGAGAAGACATTAATGAGCTGCTGAGTGAGGACACTCCTAGAAATAAGGCAATGGGGAAACATTAAACCTGGGGTATTTCTGAAATTCCATCTTCTCTGGAAATGAGATAATGGAGGCAAGGCTGCAGATAGATTTCTCTCTTCCCTGGGGCTTGAAACCTGAAGGTACCTAGCTAGAACTATTCATTTAGAGAACGAACTGGAGTTGCTTCTTTCTTTTAAAATGCAGTTATTGATGTTTACAGCTTTTGAACAGCAAATGGGAGACTTAGATTTAATATATCCTCAGACCTAGATTTAATATATCCTCAGCCTTATAAGTATTCCAAGTTGTACCTTCTGGCACTAAATGCTCTGCAAGGCTTGGGCTGTTGCCAGTGTTCCTCACAAAGTATTTTAACCAGGCAGCACAGAATAAGAAGTTTAGTAGGCTAAGAAGAGGAGAAGAGGAGAAGTAAAGGGAACCTAAATATCAAGCTGTAATGAGTGATCTTGCCTATGTGTCAGTGGAATAGGGAGTCTTGGGGATCAGAGCCTGTGATTCCCAAGATCCAACTCAGGCTTAGAAGAGCATCAGCTTCACCTGACAGGGTGGAAAGTGTCACTCCACTTAGCTAAACAACTAAGGAACTCTCCTGTAAATAGAAGGTTTTATTTGAATGCCTAAATCAAAGAGAATATTGTGGCAAATCTAGCCATATAGAGAGGCAGATGCTTGAAGAAAATTGTAGGTGATACCTATCAGTTTAGATAACTCTTGAATGTTAGAATTCTGTGCTTGTTCTCCTCTGGTTGCCTTGGTGGTTTTTTTTGTGTCTGGCCTTCAATCCGTTCAAGTATCTGGCTGCCAAATATTACAAAGTAGGGACAAAATATAACCTTATTTTGGGATCCTGTTATTTGTCCTAATTGTCAACATTAAAAACTAATATTGGCTAAAGTTTTTTGATCTTTGAGCAAAACTGTCAAAGCAGGTGATTGATTTCTGCTCTGTATTTCAGATCCTTTTTCTTAGCCATATCTACATGTAGGTGGTTTCACTTATGAACAAGATGTTCTACAATTTGAAGAATCATAGAATCGTTTAGGTTGGAAGAGAACTTTAAGATCATCGAGTCCAACTGTTAACCTAGCACTCTCAAGTCCACCACTAAACCATGTCCCTGAGCACCACATCTACACATCTTTTAAATACCTCCAAGGATGGTGGCTCCAGCACTTCCCTTGGCAGCCTGTTCCAATACTTGACAACCTTTTCGGTGAAGAGATTTTACTTTGTATCTATCCTAAACCTCTCCTGGCGCAACTTGAGGCCATTTCCTGTCGTCCTATTGCTTGGTACTGGGGAAAAGAGACTGACCCCCACCTTGCTACAACCTCCTTTCAGGTAGTTGTAGAGAATAAGAAGGTCTCCCCTCAGCCTTTTTTTCTCCAGACTAAACAACACCAGTTCCCTCAGCCGCTCCTCATAAGACTTGTGCTCCAGACCCCTCACCAGCTTCATTGCCCTTCTCTGGACACGCTCCAGCACCTCAATGTCTTTCTTGTAGAGAGGGGCCCAAAACTGAATACAGTACTCAAAGTGGGGCCTCACCAGGGCTGAGTACAGGGGGATGATCGCTTCCATAGTCCTGCTCACTATGCTGTTGCTAATACAAGCCAGGATGCTATTTGCCTTCTTGGCCATGTAGGCACATTGCTGGCTCACATTCAGCTGGCTGTTGACCAGTACCCCCAGGTTCTTTTCCACTGGCCAGCTTTCCAGCCATTCTTCCCCAAGCCTGTAGCACTGTATGGGGTTGTTGTGACCCAGGTGCAGGACCTGGCACTTGGCCTTGTTGAATCTCATACCATTGGCCTCAGCCCATCAATCCAGCCTGTCCAGATCCTTCTATTGAGCCTTCCTACCCTCAAGCAGATCAACACTGCTGCCCAACTTGGTGTCATCTGTTCCCTGAGGAACATTACTTGTAACTGGCTGCTGACAGGATTTAACTCCATTCACCACAACTCTTTGGGTTTAGCCATGCAGCCAGTTTTTTACCCAGCAAAGCATATGCCCGTCCAAGCCACGAGCAGCCAGTTTCTCCGGGAGTATGCTGTGGGAAAAGGGGTCAAAGGCTTTACTAAAGTCCAGGTAAACAACATCCACAGCCTTTCCCTCACCCACTAAGTGGGTCACCTTGTCATAGAAGGAGATTGGGCCAGTAAAGCAAGACCTGCCTTTCATAAACCCATGCTGACTAGGCCTGATGACCTGGTTGTCCTGTATGTGCCATGTGATGACACTCAAAATTATCTGCTCCATAACCTTCCCTGGTACCAAGGTCAGACTGACAGGCCTGTATTTGCCTGGATCCTCCTTCCAGCCCTTCTTGTAAATGGGCATCACATTTGCTAACTTCCACTTAACTGGGACCTCCCCTGTTAGCCAGACTACTGATAAATGATGGAAAGTGGCTTGGTGAGCACTTCCACCAGCTCCCTCAGTACCCTTGGGTGGATCCCATCTGGCACCATGAATGTATCATGGTGCTACAATTACTCCATGGTGCTAGGAGATAGTTTAGCTTTTCAGCTGATGTTTATACCATTCTTTTTGGTATCCTGAAGTTGCATTTTGGGTTTTTTTTGCCTTCAGCATAGAACAACTAAATACCACATTGAAGCCCTCCAATTAGCTTGTCAATTACTCTGTTCAATTTTTCTCTTTATAGCCATTATTTTCAGTACATATTCAGTAAATTTATAACACGGATTTAGATAATTTGTGTTTTCTTAACTGCTCATGCTTTTCAGGAATGATTTGGTAAGTGAACAACTTAAATGACTCTGTATGCTTTCTTTTGAAAAGCAGGAGAAAATCCTGGAATGGCTTGGACTCATATTAATTAAATCAGGAAGAATTTGAAATTTAGAAGACTTTATTTTCAAATTTGCTTAGGTATCAAAAGATGTAGAGGTGTACCATGCTGGCAACTAAGATTTCAGTGTGACTTAGACAATTAAGTTAGTTAGATATTATTGTATACCTGTTTTTATTCACAGGTGCATAAACAGCCTGCAGCTTTTCCCATTGTATGGACATGTGAAAATGTTACTGTGAAGTCAGTGCAGGTATGGGTAGCATCATCTGTTGCACAAGTCCTGTCTGTATGTGTGCATTTTTACCTGAGACATGCAAAGCATCTTTTTGCTGAAGGTTGTATGGAAAGCTTTACCACAGATTAGTTTTGATGGTGGACTTTGTCACCCCAGAGATTGCGTAAGTGGTCCCTCTCAGTGGAATACTCATTGCTAAGAGGTTTGAGACCTATTCAGCTTGATAGTTGAAACAGTCCATTAGTGACATTTGAGAGAGCCAGTTTGATCGCCTCTCACCATCCTCACTTCTGTTCAGGATTTGCTACCACGTACTGCATTGTAAGAGAGGACTTACATAAGTCTTTTAAGATCAGACAGACCTGGGGTATTGAAATGTAACATGCTGAGAGGAAATGATGAAAATCTGTACACCTCATGCAGCATCAAACATACGTGATGTTCTGAAAGTACAGCTGGATATATCTAATGTGATGTGACAGCAAATATGGAGAAAGAGTGCTAGGAAAATCACCAAAACCACCCAAAATAATATCTACCTCTGGAAATATGTGGAAGATCTCAGGTAATGCTTTCTGGAACCAGAAGTTCAGAATCAAAAGTTGAGGCAGATGAACATTCCCAGAGCAATGATTGTAAAACACTGAAGCATAGGACAGTTAGTAGACTCCATTATCCAAACTAACCACAGAATAATAAACATGAATGGAAGACTAAGCAGGTGGGAAAACCTGTTCCTGTGTCCAGTGATAGATCATACAGCTGAATGAGTCAGTATTTGTGATGCTTTTGCTTTCCACAGAATTAGCGTATTTTATTACTCTTCAACGGAAGCCAAAATAGGTATCATCTTAAACAAAGCTATAGTATAATTAAATTAGAATAAAAGGGTTATTTTATCAACATGATGTTTTGTCATGAAAGAAAGCAGTCTTAAATCACAGGTGGCATGCTCCCAACTATATCGAACCAAGAGATCTTGACAGCAGAACAATGTTGTTTTATGAAAACACAAAACCAAGGGAAGGTGTGATTTAATTATGCCTGTTCTTGGAAGATGTCAGAATTGATTAGCAGATAAATGGCTGAATGATTCACCTCCTGCAGGTCAAAGTGATTGCACAAAGCTGAAATTAACATACTTAATACAGGGGTTGCCTTCAGCAGTTATCCCACTGCAGAAGAAAGCATGGGAAGGTGATATCAACTACAAGCAACCCCCCTAGCCTGCCTTGTGCTAGCCCTTGATTTCACAGGATACCAGAGTTCAAGGGAACGTTATGCCACTCATTCTTCATGCAAAAAAGATACAGATACTTTTTGAATGTCAAGAATAAATGTATTTTTGGTGACTCCTTTTGCATCTTTGTTATTCTTCCTAACCTGAGTTTTTTTCAAAAAGCTAAAAATTAAACTTTGCTTAAGTTAAAAAGAAAATGTGGAAAAAGCTATTGAAATTAAAGAAGTAATAGGATATTTGGGAAGTTTAGCTGCATATAGATGAGTGTATCTGGAGACCACTCATTCGAGTGTATAATAAATAGTGTATGGTATATGTATAGGGAATAATAAATGAATGCATTGAATACTAAGAGTTTTGGAAAAGCCTTGGAGATATAGAAGATATATAAAGCTTATAGAAAAGATCAAACACTGTATGAATCTTCTAAAAAAAAACCTCTTCAGGAAATTTCTTTAAATGTTATTAATGTATATATCAATACTTCTAACTTATGCATCATCCATGATATAAAAAGCAGAATTGGAAAAATACTGTAGTTATTTCTAGTTATCTCTACTCACTTTTTTTCCACCTACAGAAATGAATGTGAGAATTATTCTATTTCCCTGGTATTCCTGCCCTTCTCAAAGCTAATACACTTCAACACTCCCCCCTGTACACGACCTCCTTGCCTCCTGAAGAAGCTGTGAAAAATGCATCTTGGTAAAACGCTGGGATACTTTGGTGCTGAACAACTTAAGAAAACGCAGGATGGCAGGTAATAATTCTATACTGAGCTCAGTGTTTAATAAATAAAATATAAGACCATGTATTTTGCTGTGAAGATTTTAGAGACACAACAAGGAGGTTTGCATTGAGATTATGTTAGCCTTTTGCTATCCATGGAAAGCCTCAGAGCTGCAGCCTGCTTGGGCACCAGCTGGGACTGTGTTTGAATAAGGAAAAAGGAGAAAAAGGGCATATATTAATAATGTACAGCAAAAAACACTAATATTTCCAAATTTGAATAGTTGCATTAACATCTTAGCAGTGCTCTTGGATTGCGAGAAGAAAGCATCTGCATACACATACACACTACAAAACCTTGGCTAGAAATCAAGAAAAGTATGCGCACTGCCATTAACCTCTGTGTGAAATTTAGGAGCTTTGATCTCAGAACAATTTAGTACTGTGTTTTTTGAAATAGGATAGAAATTAGGAGGCCAAAAAAAAGTAATGGAAAGGAATCAAATAAAATATGTTAAAAGAAAATAATTCAAATGGAGGCAAAATATGTTTACAATTTACTCCTGATTGTAGACCAGATGAAATCTTCTTTGTAGGAATGTGGTAACATCATTATGAACTGCAGTGGTATAAGTTGTTTTTTCTCATAGACAAACAAGGATTCTTCTGTTGCATGAAAATAATCCCAAGGCACAACATTCCAGTGTCCTGACATTTTCTAGAGGTCACAGCTTTATATTTTACCATTTATCATTGAAGCAGTAACAAGGCTATCTAACTGCTTTAATTTGCTCTGGTGAAGAAGATTTAAAGCTACCAAAAATACATGTTTCAGGATTATTCTCTCTTTACTGGGCTTTAGGATTCCTGTACTTTGTAGTGCTGTGGTTTTCTGGGAGGGGTATAAGAATATCAACAGGGGCATACTTGGTGAGCCTATGAATGCATATCACCAAATAACCTTCTGCATTAAAAAGCCATGGTGTGAGCCGTTCTGCCTGATTTTCCTTCCTCATCAGGATGAGTGGGGGTAGATATTTGCACAGCATTACTGTGCAGAAGCCCAGCACATTCAGAGCTGTCAAACGCAGAGGCAATAGAAATGTCAGCTGATAACTAAACATCAAGCCTATAATTTTCAATTCTGTTAAAAGAAAAGATTGGTAGAGATTTCAGGTGAACAGAGAACATTTAGGGACACCACAGTAAAAGCACAGTCAGCAGCTCAACCAGCTCGATAAGGAGCTCAGAAGCAGCATTTCAAGGGCCTTTTTATTTTTTTTTTTTTTTTCACTTGGAGCAATTGCTTTTTTTTTGGTCTGTTTTCCTATTTATTTTGGCACATATAGCTCTCCTTTCCCATGCTCTACAGCTTTGCACATCTTCCTTTACAACTTACTTTTCCCTTCAATGAACATTTATCAGGGCAACACTGACATCCAATAAGTTTGCTGAAGGGACAAATCTCAGCAGAACCCTGTACTGTAAGTCAGAGGGCTTCTTCTCACGTGCCAATCAAGCACTGTTTCTAAACACTTAAAATTAAATTAAAAAAATACAACCTTGAAGAAGCGAAAACAAAATACAGTAGATGTTATTTACACATTATTTTTGTCTTGCTGCATATGCTGTTACTTCCAGTCAGGTCTGCTGAGGTACTTACCACTGCAGTAGGTGTTTCTGATTTGTGAGCATTGATTGCTGTACAGCACAGGCAACACTCAAAACTGATTCTACCAGCACATACCCATTCACAAAAGGGTCTGATGACTCCCTTTTTTAAGACATCTTGCTACAGGACACGGAATCCTGTACAGATTTTTTCTGTTACTTTCCCCTCTCAATCTAAGGAACCTGCAGCCATCATATGGCAATCAAGGTTTCTTCTTAATAACTAAAGTACACCAAAAAAGTATTTTATTTCCACTTTAGTAGCAGTGCTATCCTTAGTGGACTGTCATCTATCACTTAACGTCAAGTTTGCAGTCAGGCTTTCCCACTGCTTCTATGGGAAGACAAGTTGTTCTTCATGGAAAAAATCTGGAAGAAACTTTTTTCAGATTGACATTGGAGGTTTGTTGTTTTCTTGTGGCTAATATTACTTAATTCTGGGCTGTATCCTTTTGTTTTCTGTGAACTGCAGTTGTTGAGTATATCTGAGTACTCAAACTGTTCTTTTGCCTCTTAGATATGGAAAAATTGTTACATGTCTATTTTTAGGCCTCTTTTGAACCCAAGTTTGTAAAATAAACAGGCTAAAAAGCCAGAAATCTTGGATAGCGACTTTGCAATATAGCTAAAAGAGTAGTGAAAAAAAAAAAAGAATGCATCCCCATCTTATCATTTCATTCTATTTATCTGACTCACTTAAGTCAACTTTGAATGAAACCTGTATATATACACAGACACATGTAAACTGTGCCCAACAATATGAATTACTCTTTCTACATTTTTCTTTCTGGATATGACACCTGCAATGAAGTACTATGGAGTCCTACTCAGCACTGAATTACTCATTTCCAAAATTCTTGCTTTGGAGATGTTTTCCAGAATAAGCAGTTCAGATCAGTAAGGGAACATGGGAACCTAAATTCCAGATAATATCTTTACTTTACTAGTGAGATAACAGGTAGCTAACAGGTTTTTCTTTGGAAAGCCTTTAAGATGTACATTTAAAGTTACAATCACCAGTTACAGTTTCCATACAGAAACTCAAGCACAAAGATAACCAGGGCGAGATGATTTTTTTTACTTGTTTGTTTGTTTTTTCTGTTTTGTTCATGTTACTTCCTGGCAATTGTTTTTTAGGTTGAAAAATTGCATTATTTTGTAAGATAATTGCAGGGTCTGTAAATATAGATTCTCTGCAGAGTACAGACCTGATGACTGCAGTTATACCTTGTTTACCTTTTAAATAAAAGTTGAGGGAAGTACAGTTGCTTTCTTGAGAAATTATCTTAAACATAGGGTCTTCGCTTTGTCAGTCTCCTGCAGTGAACACTGCAGAAAACCAGCAGGTTGCAGAACGCAGACCAAATGCAGAAATCAAATGCATTTTGTACTATTTTGCCCTAGTGTTATTAAGAGCAAACAGCAGGGCAAAAGAACAGTGTAGGTGGCATTATACTGGATGCTTTTTGTCCCCCACCGGAGGACTGCAACTTTACAATGTATCTCCTATCATTTTAATAAAAGAAGATTTTTTTTCTGTCCAAGAAAGAAAACTGTTTCAGTGCTCCAAACCAATATTATAACTTCCTTAGTAATACCACAATTTTCCAGAATATGAATGGAAAGAAAATCTAATTCTGCCTTTCAGAATCACTAAGGAACTTAGTCATTCCATCAAGTCAACAGGGATCCTCTGAGTCCAGGTATTATGCTCAGCTCAGTGCTGGGACTAACAAGCGTTGTACACAAACCCTTTCCTGCTGTGAGCTGGTTAGCTAAAACACCACTAATGATAGGCTTTCTCTGTAAATCCAGAAGGTGGTAAACTGGGAGGTTAAACCCTGTTCTAAGCTCTGTGGCTCTGTGTTTCTGCAGTCAAATTACACCGTAATTCTCGTTGCAACATGTTGTCAAAAGAGGTAAGTTCAAAAGTAAAATACGGTCAAATTTATTCATGCATTGCACTGTTTTTCCACACTGCATTTTTGAAACTTCTACATCAGGTGACAACAGATGGAGGCTGGGAGCCAGCAGGACTAACAGGACAAAGATTTGGAAGACGATCAGGGACATGAAGCCTGCTGGAAGTTCCAGCTTCAAAAAAAATGCTCTTAGATCCATACATCTCTGAGGGTGTTTCACTATTGCATTAAACCTGAGGGGCATATATAACTCTACTGGAATAGTGACTTTTGTCAGTTCTGAGCTCCAGAGGCAAAAGCCCACAATCAGTAGGGTGAAAGGCCGTCTGCTTTGGCGGGGTCCGGCTGGAAGGGGAAAGGACACGGTTGTCTTGCACCTACTCCTGACACGTTCCAATGGCCTCCTGTGCAGACAATGGACAAAGAAAGGCAGTTTAGTGTCCTGCTAAGAAATGGTTTAAAACCACTGAAAGCATTTTGATCTGTCAAAAGCTTGACAGATCTCTGCTGCATCTTGTGTCTGAATTTCAGCTGACAGCACTGCACACTGAGCCTTTATGTAGCTGGAGCAGATCTGTTGTTTGGAAATTGGCTTGTAATTTAAGACTCAGAGGGCAGAGAGGCATCACACAAGACACAGGGTGAGCAGAGGGAGTGAGCACAATGCACCCACTGGCAACGTAATTACCAAAATTTCAGTGACATTTGAAATAGTGGTTTTAGGCACCATCTTGTCACATTTAAGGTCCTTCAGTCCACAGGTGTGTGTACCCAAAGAAGCAAGAAAAGCCATTGGATCAGTCTCATTAAATTAAAAAACAAACACATGAAAAATACAGAGTAAAGAAATTTGAAACCCCTTCCAGCAGGGTTATATTACATCATCACTGGACATAAGCAATAATTAGGAACAACAGAAAAATGGCAGATCAATGTGACAGCACACTGGGAAAGAAAGGAGGTGATTCAGTCAGATCACTGGCTCAATGATTAGTGGTTCAAGTCCTTTATCAGTTTAAATCAATGTGTTAACTTCTGCTGTGTTTGGCATCAGGAAGAAATTTCATGGCAATTTATTCAGCAGCAAGAAGAAGCTGGGCCATCATTGGCCCTTTGCAGTAACTCACACAGAAACCACAAAGCAAGTTTGATTCAGTGATAGTGTCAAGAATGTGATGCTAGCACAATAATAGCAGAATAATTCAAAAGCTATCCAGTTTTGGGTGTCAAGTCTGACTCACCCTTGAAAATGTTGTTTAAACCTGATCGCCACATTACAGAGCTCCCCTATTAATATAACTGTTATTTGTGCTTGATTTCTAAATGACTTCACTGACAGCTATGGCAAACACAAGGTTGGCTATAAGATTTGAAAATGCATCCTTTGTTTCATACATCACCTTTATACAGAAAAATATGACTCATTCCATTTTCCTTCTAATTCTTCCAGAGGAGAGGGCCATGTCACAACAGTTCTCAGCCAAAAAGGTTCTCCAGGAGTGACTTAGCTGAATCCTGTCTGGAAACCCCTACAGTCCCCCTCTGCTTATGCTATTTTATGAGAGTGGAGAAGGAGTCACAGTTAGACGCATATTGCTACTGTTCAAAAGATTGGGGCTTGGCTTGGAAGGAAAGGCCCTGATTCCTACAGAGATGGAAGTATGCTCTTCATCTACATATTCTCACATTAGAGGAGTCAAGAAATGACAACACTAAGCTTTCATAATCTCACTGCTGTCCATAGCATGTGGCACTATCATACAACCCTTGGTAAGCATTCTCATACCGTTTTTAAAACCGTGATAACATCAGATAAAACTGTAGACAGACCTATTGATCAATAAGTATTTAACCTGGCATGTCTTTACATAAGCACTGCTCAAAAATATGAAAACTGCACTGATAAATTACCCTGCCAAACAGTCAGGTTTGCCAATCTCCAGATTTTATTGTGGATAAATAGCAAAGCTTGTTGTGAGTGTTGAGAATAGGACTTAAAGCTCAGGCAGTTTCCCAAAATCGTCTTTCCTGCTTTCTGAGACCAAAAGGGGAACCAGCTTAGACATTGCTGCACCATATACTCCCAGAGCTTCCAGCTTCTCGGGTCAAGGGCTGTGCAGCCATAGCAAAGGATAAATTTTATGTTTGGACTGTATTTTGGAACAGGATTGTTGAGTACTATCACATAAATAAAAAGTATTTCTTAAAATTTCTGTCTGGCTTTAGATTTGCCTCATCTCTTTGCACACAGGAATTATCTTGTTGGGGAATCACAACTACTTAGGACTGGTGAGCCTAACTACTATTACCCCGTTTTTTTTTTCCTTCTCTGACTCAGCTTCAGTGAGTTTGATGACCAGGGTCTTGTGTGGGAGCATCAAAGCAATGGGGGCTCAGGTAAAGACAGAGCTTAACCTAGATGGAATGGAAGAATCCTTCACTGGTCCATCATATCTGTACCGTCTAAAGCAGAGTCTGATGCTTTTTGGTCTGGTAATATCTGTTCCACTGCAACAACAATTTATGACCTAGTTCTAATAAACATCTACACTTGGGAATCAGTTCACTGTCTCAATAAGGACAGTCATGTTTGTACAAGAACTCCATTTGTTTGCACAAATAACTCTTTTGTAAGGGACTCCACGGTCTGGACCCTTATTTTCCCTGTTAGTTTGCATACCTTGCCCTCTTTTTGAAGGCACAAGTAAACGTGTACTTATATCTAAAGCTCCTAATGCACAAAAAAAAAATGACCCAAGTCAAATACTCTTTAGCTGACACTTCTTTTTTAAAAAAATAATCTAGTATTGACCAGTTTTTGATTCATTGTGACAGCAAGAAACAAACTGCCAACTTTGCATGCCATTAACAAGACATCTAGTTTGCATGAAGGAACTGATTAAGCAATGTAAATGACTGCACAACTAAATACTACTGAGCATGTTCCACACTGCTTCTGCTTTACATATAAAAGAAGTCCTGGTCTTTGTCAGTTTTCTTCCCCAGGATTTAGCTGGTTTATCTACAGAACATGAGTTTACACCAATTTAAAACAGTATTAGTTAATATAGTAGATTCCATGTGTAGAAGGACTTATTTTTGTTTACAATTGCCTTATTTAAATTTGATTCCTAGGCAACTTCATCTAAACTAAAAGAAGTCCAATTTAAAATGATGAGTTTTCAAGCTTCACTGATTTAGTGAAAATGTTTGAAATCATAAGTCAAATTGATCACAACTGTTTTTTTTCCTCAAACAAACACTCGCGCTAGATTTTCACATGCCCTATATCTAGCCTGGATAATTTAGGTTGGTACTTGGCACACTGACATTCAGTGCTGCCAGTAATTTACAAGTGAATGTTCACTTTGTCTGGATGTAAATGCCCACTTAAAGTGAAGATCCAGCCCTTTCACCATGTGTAATCAGATTCACAAGTCAAAGTCTGACCTTGCTCGCACCATAGGGAGTTCTGCTAAAATTGGTAGGCAGGGGTCCTAAAGCACAATAAAAGGGGTTACAAAAATTAAAGGCAGAGCTACTCTGTCGATTACAGTGAAAGATGGCTGTATATGAGCTAGTTTATGAAGCTGAGTCATTTTGGCAGCACAAAGTAGGCTAATTTGTCCTCCTGCTTGGTTGCCTCTGTGTAAAACTACTTTATCATGTCTATTTGAAAACCATTGCTTGATCAAATCTGGTATAAATTCATTGAATGGTTTGTGTGCATTAAAAATATTTGCTCAGTTCCATTTGTAACACAAATAGAAAATAGTAATAATTTCACTTATTTGTGGAAACATTTAGGTTGTAAGGAACCTTTTGAGAACATCTTGACCAACTTCCCTGCTCAAGCAGGATCAGATAGAGCCAACAGTCCAGGAGCTTGTCCAGACAGGTTTTGAATATCCCCGAGGCTGGTGACTCCACAGCCTATCTGGACTGCTTATTCCAGTGTTTCACCATCCTCATAGTAAAAAAATAATTTTCTGTTGAGATAGATTCTCTTGTGTTCATTTTCTCTTGTCCTGTCAGTGGGAACCACTGAGAAGAGTCTGGCTCCCTTGTCTTTACCCCTTCACATCAGGTATTTACGCACCTTGAGAAGACCTCTCCTGAGCCTTCTCTTCTCCAGTCTGAAAAGTCCCACCTCTCCAGTTTGCTTAAATGCTTCCTATTCCTGGTCCTCCCTCCACCAAGGGTAAGCCTTGTTCTGGAACTTCTCTCTGGCCTCAGGGGCCTGGGATCCCTAAAGGCCAGTTTTAATGGTAAAGACTTTTTTAATTGGGAGGGAATTTTTTCTGTCACAACTAGGTTAATCAAGGCAGAAGTATGTGTGGGATCTTCCCTCTGTCTTCGCCAGGGATCACCTACATGATTCAGGAACTAGGTGCAGTCTGCTGTAGATTAACAGGGCCTTACTATAGGGTTAGTTCATCAAAGAATAGAAAGAGGACGACTCCTACTGGAGCTGCCACCGTCTAACACGGACCACACTGGAGACAGTTTATTCACCTCTTCAGATTTCATGCAAAGGGCTGATAATGGTGTCCAGAATAGCCTAGGGGACTGGATCTGAAGCTGATAATAGCTACATGTACAAACAATTAAGGAAGGAGTGATGACCAATGCAGCATGAATTATTAGTGGACAGCTTCCAAACGAAGCAAGTTAATAAAAATATGGTCTAATTAAGTCATGCTCCCTGTGTCTTATCTCTGCCTGCATGCCCAACACAATGGTTCTCATTAGTCATTCAGGTAACCTGTCTGAAAAGCACAAAAGAAAAGAAAGTAGTTTCTTGCTTCCGCTGGAAGTGACTAGGTAGGAAAATGGATTAGAGGAAACTCTACTGGGAATGCATTTTTTTGTGATTTCTGTGGAAAAAATGAACCCTGACATACTTTGAATTAAAGCTTTTTGGATATAGAACTGCTGAAGATATGTGAGACATAGTACTTTGTGTCCCAGAATATCTGAGGCTACAGTTCCTCCTACAGTACATGTTCCAGCCTGTTAAAAACTATAATCAACAAGAAATGGCTCCAGTAACTTTGTTAACATAAGCTCCTTCCTGAGTCATGGACTGGGAGTGTTCATGGAAGCAGTAGTCTCCTGAAGATGGCATGAGAAACCTGCAGAGCTCTTTCTACCACCATTGTTATTCGAGGACAAAAAAAATTCAGGCAGTGGGTACTGCTTTTATATAGATGGAAATACTAAAATAAGTATAGACTTTTGGTAGGTAGAGCCTTGTCTCCATTTTAATTACTGTGAATTTTATGTATCACCTAATAGAATATTACTATTAGGTGGGATAAGTTGTGGGATAAGTTTTCAGTTCTTTTACAGTAATAATATAATTTATCACCGGTCTTTAAATTAACTTCTGCTAGGAAAAAAAAGTGCTTAATTTTTCAGGACTTTTCTTTCTCAGCCATTCAGAAAAATGAAAGCTGTCCTTTCATCTTCTCTCTTGCATTTATTCTTTTTACTTGTGGTCTTTATGGCAAAATTTTTAAAACAGACTGCAGGCATAGGTTTACCAAGCAGGAAGAGAGAAGGTAGCAAAATGGGTGTCTCTCCACTGACGCAGTGCACAATTTCCTCTCTCCTATCTCCAAAACATCACCCTCCAGGTGGTGCTTAATAGAGAAACATTAAGGGAGCTTTGCCATGCTTTTTCCAAAACACTTAAGTTTTTAACGTATGATCCTTTATTTTTGTTTGTACTACTGCATCCATTGTGGAAATACTGTCAAAATTCCCAGAAGAGAAGGAGGGATATTTTTTTTATTTGGAAGATATACATTCTGGGAATAAGGTGACTGACTGAAGAATTTGTTCTTGTCCTTTTCTTTGTCAAAAAGATGTGCAGAATACGAGAATATGGAGAATATTAAAATATTTTCTATATTTTAATGTGAAGATCTACATGCCTCCCTTCAGAAGGGATTGTATTTGTCTTGCCATGATATAAGACGAGGAATGTTACAGAAATACTTCAACACTCAGTATCAATGGATTGGACACATAATTAAAGAAATAATTTGTCTATGGGATATGGAGTTTCTGACAGACCTTTGCTTTTTACAAAGGATCCTCAAGAGCAACTGTCGAAGAAATGTTTCACCATAAGACTTGCTAAGAAGAGAAAGATTGAGAGCTAGTGAGTCTAGGAATATCTTGGAGGGAGTTGAAATCTAGAATAAGAACCACTTCATGGATGGAAACCAAGGTGGCCTATAACTTTGTTATGTGACCGAGAAAAACTTCTCATGGGTGACATGATTAAACATTATTTATAGCTCCAGGGTTCCCCATGAAATAGTTAAATCCTTTTTTTTTTTTTTTTTTCAAAACAGATTTGAGTGTATTTGATGGAGCCAGGAAATTTAACTGTTCAGCTATGACTTCTGCAATTTGCCACAGAGCTGTAGGGAATAAATCTGTACAGCGTCCATGACAACATATTTATATTTGTTGTATATTTATATCTGCTGACAAATTTTAATTTCTGAGGATCTTTAGGACAGGACTGTAGGAAACTCTAACCCACATTTGTCCCAAGGATCTGCAGACCTGGATAAGTTTGTCATGTTACCTTAAGACAGACTTTTTGTATTGTGTCATCATTGAATGGCAGGCTTGGAGGCTCTGCTGTTGCATCTTTTATCCAATAATTTAAAAATCCACTTAATAGTGGTCTCTCTCAACCCAGTTTGAGTTTGTTTAACTTGAACATAGTCAAGTGGCTTTTGCACAAATGTATTAGTACCCCACTGGTGCGTATAAAAGGATTGAGAATTATACTTTCAGCTGATTTCTTCCTTGACAAGCATTTTTAAATTACCACTTGGCCTGTTTTTAATCAGCTTTGAATTTCTGTCAGGCTGAGATGCATTCTGTGTTTAATGAAGCAAATTGTTGATTAAAGCCTTTGCTTTCATTAAAATTATTTGGCCCTTATTTTCAGTTCTTTCTACTTCTGTTATTAGAGAGTTATGCTGATTCGGAATGATGAGGCCAACAGTGAAATTGGCTGCAGTCTCTCTCTTTATTGCACTGTTTACACAGCCTTTATTACACTAATACAATACACTTTTTATTACACTAGTGCAATTGTTTCTTTTATGGCATGACCAGAAGTGATCCATATATGCCCTTCATTGTTCTGTCAAACCTTTCAAACTCAAAAATTAAAAAAAAAAAGAAAAAGAAAAGTGTTTTGTTGCAATCAGTGTCCACAAAATTGTATTTCATCCTTTGTCTTTCTTACGCAAAAGATAAAGTGGCTGCAGTTTGATCTACTGTATCTAAGTTAAGTGCAGGATAGCCGCTTATTTATTAGTACCATGCAATTCTTGCTTTTGGTAAAGGTTATTTCCACCTATTCTACCTTTTTGCCTTTGCCCATCAGTTAGATTGGGACCTTAAATGTAACTGGATGTCACCCTAAATTCAACTGGAAGTGACTTTCTGGTGTCCAGTCCAGTTCCTACTGCAGAAAAACATGAAGTACCATCCATTTTTTAAATTTATCAAAAAACTTCCTCACATTAAAAGATTAAAAATTGAAAAAACAACCGCTCCAAAACGCCAATCTACTGCTACTTTTGCTATTCTGCTTGCCATTGATGTTTACTAACTTTTTCTTTCAGTAGTTTTAAATATTTTCTGGGTATATGACCAAGTTATACTCCTTCACTTTTTATTTCATATTCTTAGTTAAACAGTTCTTTTCTCACTGCAGTGATCACCTCCTGCTGTAGGCATAAACAACAGTACTGTCCTACACTTTATTTGACTAGGATAAGGAGCTGTTATTTGCTCTTCACGTGACAGTATCTCCATTCCTTTGCCCTGCATTCTCTATGTTTTTTCTAGTATGATCTCATATTTTCTGAGCACAGGTGATAGGAATTGTACTCACCATTCCACACGAGCTCTGTATGGTGACATTAATAGTTCTCTGTCTCCACAGGACCATATCAACTGATACATTCTGGACTTGGTTTTTACCATTACACTGTGCAGTTGAATCATAGTTATCCCATGATTACCAAATGCCACAGAATACCATTATCTTTTCTCATTTCCAAGTGATAATTCCATTTCAGAGCGCAAATTTTCAGTATTAAGTGCATGAACTTGCATCTTTTTCTCTTAAATACCATTTTGGAATATAGGACCTCAAAGACAGACAGTGTTTTCCTTATTTGAACCTTCTAATCCTCTGCAATATGGAGACTATCACTTGTCTTTCCCTCATCTCCAGATGTCATCAGAAGACTTCCTTTCCTTGTGCTAGGACCATTTAGTGGAATTTGTAAGTGGCCTCAAGCTCTACTCTGAAACTCTGCTGATAAACTCTACCTACTCAGATTGTATATTTAAAGCTACCCATTTTTGTGTCCCCCTAGTCAGTCTCTTCTCCATCTGACAGAATTTTATTAATCCCTACCCTCTTCAGCTGGACTAATAAAATTTCTTATGTGACATCCGATCAGATGATTTTTAATAATCCAGAAAGATTAGATCAATTGATTCCCATTTGTCTGAAAATTTATATAGCTCTTCATGTGAAAAATAAATAAAAGCAAGATTTGTTTAAACAAATGTCTGAATAATAACAAAGAATTGCACATTAATGCAACCCCCCCCAAACCAGAATACAGAATTGTTCATTTCTTTTTAAGTCTTTGGTGGAAAAAAAAAGTGGTTCTTCTGCCAGAATCCTTCATTCTTTAATTTGTTGAATACATTGCTGTAGAGTTGAAAGGCAAAAAAAAAAGTTCATTCTCTTTTGTGGCTTATTTTGAGGTTTGGAAAACTGTTCTCATTCTGATTTGGATCAAAATCCAGGAATATTTGCATTTGCTAGGAAATAGTATGGAGTTTTGGCGCTAAGAACATCCACCTGTCTGTCTGTCCTGCAGCCCCTGGAAGACCAGAGCTTGTGGTCGTGGTACCCAGCAGGTGCTTTATTGAGGAACCATAGCGATGAGCTGGCAGGACACCAAGAAAAGTTTCAAAGCTCGTCTGGTGGCAGATTTCCAATGGGATTTCATCACAATTGGACTATTTTAGTGAAAAATTTGCATTCTGAAGAAGTAAAAATTTCCAAAAAGAAAAGATTTTCTCTGAATTTTCAGACCAGCTTTAATGTTAATTATTCTTGCTGTGGGAGGAGGCAGATAATCTCTATGTGGGACACAGGGTGCAAAGTATTTATTGTGCTGGGACGTGCCCTGAACCACACTTCTGATATGTCCTGTTAGGGCCTTGAGGGCACCAAGGACCTTCCTGTCCCTGCCCAGCTTCCACGGGGCTTCGCCCCACCCTGCCCATGGCCCAGCACGCCATGTCAGCCCCCTGGGGCCCTCAGTCCTTGCCCCAGCAACACTGCAGCAGGGCTGGTCTCCAGCGCCCCACAGCCCTGCCCTGGCTGACCATGGCGCCACAAGACAAAAGACCTCGACTTCTTTCAGGTTAAGGTGATGCTAACTTGCTCGATTGGTGCTTTGATGAGACATGCTTTTAACTGGCCTGGTTTTCTGGCTGGGTCATAGCCTCTTTTTTTATGGTGGGTATACTAAGATCTCAGAGCCAGCAGCAAGTCTTAGACTGTTAGTAAGGTCCATATTTATCACAACTCCCATTGTAAGCAAGAAGGAAATGGGTTTGGGGAATGAAAGCACCTTGCCAGGGGCACAAGAAGCAGCCTCTAGTTCCTAATAAAATTTAAACTTTTCTCACAAATAGCAGTTTACAAAAACTTTTTAGCCCATAGCATACTCTGGATTGATATGGTTTGACGTAAGTGAATTAATTTGACTTGGAAGTCTGGTCATAAGGCAAAACTGAGAGAATAAAGTACTTAAACTATAATTCCTTTAATATTTTATATTTTGATAAACCTAAAAAATTGGCCTGGGATTTAACCATAGAGAAACTATTTCTTATTGTTATCTGGTGTAAAGCCATAGTTGGCAATGAACTAGGAGTATTAACCCCATGTAAATATCTGGAATAAAGTCTACTTGCAAATTTGAGAAGAGCTTTGAAATCTATTATTAAGTGCTTAGAAAAACTTTGTGCTATGGAGCTGATCCAGCTAAAAATAGCAACCTAGGTAGCCTTTTTTTAAAAAAATAATATTCTTTTTCTTTGGTTCACATCAGTGTCCTTAATGTGGGGCCAAATTTATGAGCTGGAATGCTGGACTGAGGAGGAAGACAGAAATTGCAGAGTGCTGGAAAACAGGCCAGGATGTAACGAGGCAGACTGGAAGTATTTAAGCTGGCATTGCCTGCAGAAAAGACATAAACTGATGAATAACTAAGTAGGTTAAGTGTAGCTTTCTTCTTTTTCTTATGTTTACAAATCTTTCTAAATGTGTTACCTATGTCTATTTGCCTTTAAATTAAGCTGGTGGTGACTCAAAAGTATATGTCTAACACAGAAGGCAATCTGCTCCCATTTTTATGGTAGATCCTTTAGCTGGAGCTCTAGAATATTAACACCCAGCTTGGACCTCCAATGTATTTTTCCATGATATCCCAAAAGTTGTGCTTTCAAGGCTGCAGGAATCAGTCTGAGAATCTAAGAAACCAAGATGAAGTAGTATAATTTTCTAGATGTTCCATAAAATGTTAGAGTTATTTAGGAAACATATATTAACATCAATTACAGCCCAGAATGTAGTTTCTAATCTGAAAGTTGCAAGCAAAACAGTATGCAGTGCTTCATCTCAGTTTCGGATCAACTTCACATTTCAGAATAATGATGTTTCCTTGTGCAAATAATTTCATATTGCAATTCACAGTTACAAAAATATTTTTTTATCCTGCCTAATATACATGATATTCAAAGCTTATGCTCTGAGGCACAAACCAGTCATTAAGTCACAGGAGTTATGAAGAAATACATCCTAGTGGCAATTTATTCTGTATTTGTCAATGCTGGAATTTCTGGTCCTTTCTAAATCATCTGGTGCTAACCACAGAAAGACAGGATACTGAGTAAAACAGACTAATGGTCTGATCCAACCTGGCAGCTTTTGTGAAATTAAGTTACAAACGGAGGTGGGTTTATCCTATAGATAACAATGGCAATTATATGCTTGTTAGTACAGCTTGACCTAGTTTTCCTTTGATTTATGCGGCAGATGACAACTAAAACTAATCTATGACAACTATTGTTAAAGCACAAGTATTGCAGAGTTCTAGAACAATGTAAGAGCAAACAAAACACTGTCTTTTCTGCTGTTTCCCAATATCTCCATAAACCTCTATACATGTGTAAATTTTCTTTTTTTCTTTGTATCTCCCAAAGTATGGCAATGCTAACTGTATTGGGATTTTGTATATTGTCACAGAATATATACTGACTTTTTATTGCCCTGTCTGCCTTTCTAATATATTTATAAAGGGTATACTTAAATAGCTAGTGTACTGGGAGTTATACTGCATATTTGAAATTATGACTTCAAATGGACTAAAGTATGCTATTCTTTTTCCAGCTATTCTTTTTCTTATACCTATTCTTTTTCTTTTTTTTTTTTTTTTAATTTGCTCTAGAAAATACCGCATTCGCCTCCGTTTGGTTTTCTTAGTTGCAAAAGAAGTGAATGAAGACTTCAGGAGCTGGCTTATCAATATTACTTCCTAGCGGGACTGTGAGGTCTGAAATTGTATTTCTTGGACCAACCTTACTGTGCTTTTATTCAGTCTTTCTGATCAGTTGGTGTGACCTGCAGAGATGCTATGTTACTCCAGTGACTTGCTGTGTTTGCACTCCTGAAAATAAGGAAGTCAATAGTATTAAATAAACTTCTAGTCTTCACCTCCTGTAGACTTCCAGGGTTCCTGTCTGCATGAAATATGCTTTTCTTAAAATGTAAGCTCTCCTGTCTAGAAACTGTGATGCTTTATGACTTAGAAAGTCCTGGATACGTTTATTTGTCTTTAACATAAAATAGCTTGGCAATTCGTTAGGTGGTTAACCCTGCAGTGTGCAGCGAGCTGCAGGCATTACCAACTGGCATGCACCAGTCCAGAGGACTGGGCACAGAGTTGCCCAAGATGGCTGGTGGGGACTGTGGAAGGGGCAACTTGCATTTTGCTCCTTTGTTGACTTCAGTGCGCAGCTGGGATTTGAACGGAGAGATTTACATTATCCTGCTCTCCTTAGCTTGGTCACTGGAGTTCCTCTGAAAAATAAGGAGGGCTAGGGCACATCTTTGTTTCAGAAAAGCTGCCAGTGAAAAAGATATTTGAGTGGGATGAGTTTACCAGTTTGTGGAGGTGGGAGGCCTGGGTTCAATGCCTTCTTTTGCTTAAGGATATGTATTTCACACTTAACTGAAGTTTCTTTAACCACCAGCTGTTCTGGGCTGACCTCTTTTTGAACTTCTTTCATTTTGCAAAAAAACAATAAAAGATTCATTGCCTCAGAGACACAGATAAAGGAGGAATGCCTGGATCACAGAGCAGTACCCAGCAAACCCGGGGAGAGGTAAGCACAACAGAACTGCCAAGTCAAAGTAATAAAAGTCAGAACATTAAGGGTCTATCTACATTAGCATTTTGGTTTGGGGCAGCAATGCAATACTGAGACAAATCCCTTGATTGCCCCTAACAGTGGTTTGGTTCACAGGGAGATTTTGGTACACACAAATGAGACTCCTTTCAAAGATAATGACATTAGAAACTCTGCTTCAGGTGCTCACCAAATGCACTCTAGCCTCTGATGGGAAAATAATGGTCCAAGGCAATGACTGCTTCTTCCAGCAGATTCAAATCACATGTGGTGGGGTGCCAGGTCCAGGGAACTGACTAGCTTGAATTAAACCCCCAAATTACATTTATTATAGATGTAGAGTTCTCAGCAATTGCTTTGATCTACTTTTGCTCCTGTTGTGCTAAAGTTTGGATCAGCAGAGAAATAAATTCTGATGGTCTTGGAACATGACTTTAAAAAGTTAGCTTTTTTTAAATAGATGGGAAAAAGAATTCAGCCAGCAAAATGGATGCTGCCTAGAAACCCCTAATATTAGGCCCATTTTAAAGCAATATTGCAGAAAACATTTGTTGAGATAGAAGTTATTGAACTGAGAGGCAAGGGAAAACAAGAAAACTTTTAAGTATCATTAGCTCATTTTAATGTAATTTTCTTTAGTTTAGTTGGTTATTGAACTAGCAGCTCTGAATACAAAATAACTCATAGCTCTTTCATTGAAGATATATAGTCTACATGTACTCTCTTATGTTCCAGCTATTGAAAGTATTGCTAATAGAATTTCTGAATGCCTTCTGATCATTCCTTTTGATATGTACAGCGTCATTTGGGGAAACTACAGTAATGTATTTTTAAAATGCCTGAATGGCCACTTGTAAATTGTTTCTGTTGTTAAATGTAGTTCTGTATTCAAATGCAAATGAATTATTTAATAGGATATACTTCAGTAAAATCGCTATTTTACTTTCACAATTACTGTTTTACCTTTATAGATACTCTCCTAAGAAAAAAAAGTCTGGCAATTTAAAATAACACAGGAAAGTAGATCCTGGACTAAGCCCTATCAATTTTGAAATGGAACTGCTTTTCATTTATGTTAAAATTGAAGTCCATCTGCTGATAAAAACAGTAGCATTAAAAGTATTGTACTGCATTTTAGAATACTCTAAATCAGATAATGTAATCTAAAATTGCATCTCTCTAATCATCTGTTTTATCTCCTACTTCTGATATGGTTTCAGCAGTTGATAAGATCAGAAATATATAAAACAGAAATTAGATGTTTAGAAATTCATGACTTCTTGGAAATCTGGATTTTTAGTGTTCATACAATCCAAATATCTGACAGTCTCAGAGACTTGTTGAAACATTTAGTTGATAAAGGCTTTGGAAAACGAGGGTGTGTTCAGTAATAGAGGGTGGTAATATTTCCAGGATGACAAGCCTTCACAGAGGCTTGGGTTTGCAATATTTTCAGTCACAGACAAGGAGTTTAATCCAATAAGGAGAACTGCAGCTCCCTATTTGAAAGCAGAGGTTGACTTGAACATGCCTTGCTCCTACAGTGACATCCAAAATCTCAAGTTAGAGGCATGGGAGGAAGGGACATTCAAAGAGGTCAGAAATCCAACTACTGGGCAGGGCACCACCTAAACCTGGCTGATACAAAGCACTGGGAACACCCTGAAATTTTGCCCCAGGGCAGAATATAAGTGCTTGGCTCAGGGCAGCAGGCTGGTATCTCTGTCTGAGCACAAGGTGCATAAAATTATATTTTCTAACACCTATGTACCTTGACCTTTTATCTCCACCCGGTAGAGTGGGGAGACATCTTTTATGTGAGGCTGATGGAGCAGTTGCTGAGGCAGCATTAAATCTGCCTGTAGTAACATGCTACAGGTTTGAAGGTTAGTGCAGCATGCACGGAAAGGCACATGTGCTCCCTTTGGCTACGTTAAGGAGCTTAGTGTGCTGCTTACAGCAGATCGCAAGATGATTGCATAGGTTGAAGCATTTCAGTCACAGTGTGTGTGGAAGAATCATAAGCTAAAATTTGTCGTGAAAATGTACATTTACACGCAGGCTTCCACAATTAGAAAATATAAGATATTTTGTAATCAACACTGACATTTGGTATTCAGCTATTGGAAAGCGCAAATTACCAAACTCTGGACCAATTATTTCTAGTAAGTAACAACAAATACAGTCATAGCTCTTTGAGGAATGTAAATTAAGTCTTAGGTGAGGAATTGCTACTAGCTAACCATGTCACCAAATGGGAAATGTAATGAATACTTAAATGTTATTTTAGAATTTTTTTCACGTGTCGTCAAATCAGGTCACAGCTGTTAGTAAGTCTCACAGCATCTAGAAATGAAGTGACAAATGCTTAGGATCAGAGAATTATATGTCAAGCAGTTCAGATACACATCATATCACCCAATTGCAATCTAATCTTTCATGAGCTTAAAGAAGATTGAGATGAACAGGAAAGTTTTGCTTCTGCCACAGCAGCTCAACAGTAAAACAACGAAATTTCTGGCTCTTTGAGAGATACAGTGTGGTCAAGAAACCCTAGATGAAGAATGGTGAGCACAAGATATGTTGGTTAAAGCCATATTGAAATGTTTGATCTAATTTCAGAAAATCTGAAACATTTAATGAGGAATATCTTACATAGTGCTTTTAGTAATTTTTTTCTTTTGCCACAAACCTTAGTAACAAATTACATTTTGCATCATGGTGACCTTTGAAGGCCACGTCTCCCCATGTTAGATAGATAGAGCCCTTTCATTCAGTGAAGCCACTTCTGTTCTGAAGATCTTGCACTGTAAGTGTACAAGCACAGCTGACATTGATAAAACAAAAGGTGGGAAGGACAAGAAAAGAAAGGACACAGGAAAGTAATACAATACCATTCAACATAAGTCTGTTATAAAGAAATACATTCATATCTTTTGTATCTCTGCTCAGGCTAGGACACAATTGGTAAAGACAGACATTTTCAGGAGGCAAGGCTACTGTCCATATTCCAAGATACTGGCCCAATTTCAGAATTCAAAAGTCATCATACTGTGGTTTTTTTTCCCCCGTATGTCTTTCCCTTAATAAATCTATGGTTGACTTGGAAATAAAACCTTAACATGTTGTCAAAAGTGGCTAGTTAGCTGATTTAGGTTAGCGTTCTGTAACATATCTCTTAGAAAGAACATGTGGTTCAAATAAGTCACAGATAGACCTAGCAGCAGAATCTGGGGTATTGTTAGTTAGGAATTTGCATTACAAGTGGGCCATTGATGAATGACAAGAGGTGTCTCTGTTAAAGGTAATGTAATGATTAGTATGCATCGTGCAAATCTGCAAGTTCAATTTTGGAAGCAAAGAGGCCTGGACAATTTTTCTGCATGATTAGCTAAAATTAAACTTGGTATATGAAACTTTAGTAGGTCATCCATTCTAGAAGACTCAGTGAACTTTAGATTGTGGTTAGATACTATAATTTTATAATTCATGGCATTTATTTATTTATATATATAAAATATATTAATTTATACAAAGGAAATTAATGTATATATTCCCTCAGATTAACTATTTCTTGACAATTTCTCACAGTTCTTTGTACTTTCTATTCTGAGATAAGTGTGGCTGGTTTGACTGCTTGAGAATATTACTTCTCACCTCATACATTAATTACACTGCCTTGTATGCACTGTTTTTCCAGCCTCTGAAGCCCTCCAGCCAACCATTAGAAAATCTGCACAACAATTTGGTGTGCTTGAATGGTGACTAATGTGCCTATGAGTTAAATTAGATACAGAAACTTCACATTTATTGCCACTGCAGTTACCAGGATCACTTTTGCCCTGGTCATCAAAGTTTGAAACTGAGGACTCCTTCACAGTGGGGAACCCTGATCTCTTTAGACTTTTAGACTACTGTCATGTGGTAGCATCCACGGCTAAATCTCTACAAAGAACATAACCTGTATTGTCTTAGCCCAGCTCTTTGATAAGGGTGACTGATCACACCCACGTCGCCACCTCTCCCTTTATAAATGTCATACTGTCATCTTGCTTTTGTTGGAGGCTAGGCAAGATTAGCTTTTTAGAAGATTAGATCCTCTAAAGTTACCAGCTAATGGCCTCATCTTTTTTCACAATAAACAATTTTGGAATGAAACTGTCTTTTCACTTCCTTATGTAAATTTTTCTCCCATCTGATAGTCACCTTGAGCACCAGGTAAAAAGGGGTACATAAAAAGCTGCAGCATATCACCTTTATTCCCTAATTCTGGGAATGGATCCTATTGAATTTAGTTCCCAAAATGTTTCATCTAGGAAAAGTCCAAAAGAAATAGTTCAATAATTGTTTTTTTTCGACTTGTTTCTTTCAAAACCCTTCATTGAGTTTCATATCAGTGCATGAATACTTTTAGTCACTCAGAATTTTTTTTTCAGAAAAAATTAATTTAAAAAGTCATTAATTTGTAGTCCTAGGGAATATGTGCAAGAGAATGAATTAGTGGCATTGCACAAGTGGCAATCATGCTGGTATTTTCTAACTTTTTTGTTTCTGACTTTTTTTGCCTTCATAATGTTCCTCTAATATAGATTTTGTATGTGTAATATATTTTATTATTTCTTCTTCCTTTCCCTAATATTTATTCTGCTACAGTCTGCAAACTGGCTTTGTATGCTTTTGTGTCTTTAAATATTTGCTCTTATAGGAAGACTCCTACATGTACATTTCTGGTGATGATTCTAATGAGGTACCCCAGCCTTCAGGGCACAGTTCTGTCAGCAGGTGCTCCATACAAAGCAATGTTCAAGCTTGCAGGTTATCTTCACAATAGTGTAATTTTCTGGAATGATTCAGCGTGCAGTGGGGGAAATACTGGCATAGGGCCCAGAGCACTTAGGCATCTCTTTTTCTTCTGAACTAATATTTACAAGTTAAATACCACATGCTTCATAATATAAGTTAAAAGTTAACATTACTAATACTGGTGGCATTGCGCTGCCACCATTTTCATGATGGCCAATTTTCCTCATCAAAAAAACCCAAACCCAAAAGCCAGTTCTCAGCCCCAAAAGTTCAAGTTGTTGTTAGACTTGTGATGACAAAAGCAAAGATGTTTAATCTCAATTTTAAGATAGCTAGATTTACTTGCAGGCCACTTTTTTCACTCGATTTTTTAGTTACAAAACCAGAAGTAAAACTGACATTATTCACCCTTTTGAGTACATATGCATAGTGGTCATCCATTAAACAAAGACCTCTTTTTGTGCTTACGGCACACTATACATAGTGTATATACTATATATACTATACTATGTATGTATACTGTACAAAACCACCTTTTATTTCAAATACATCATATAATTTTTTACTTACGATGAGAAGTTATGAAAATACTGCAAAAATGAAACAGATTATGTATTCAGTTGATGTTAGAAATCCTTTATAGTTATAGCATTGTTTACAAAATAGAGTATAAATTGAAAAGGTCTTCTAATTAGAGACTTCGAATTTCAAACAGAAGTTTAAAAAGAATGCTATATATCCTGTTTCCAAACTTCCCTACTACAAGTTCATGTTTATACTAGAAGAGATTGTAAATTTTTGGTTTAAAAAAAAAAATCAAAGAAAAGTTATCTGGTTAAAAAGTAAGTATGCTGAAAAAAAATTTAGTCAAAATAAGGCAACCTTTCTTTAATCAATATTTTGAAAACTTTTATAAGTTTTCTCAAAGAATACAGCAGAGATCACAAATTGTTGTCATCTGTATGCTGGTCCTTAGAATAATTGCAGCCCTGAGTCCAAAAGTGAGTTCTGAAAACAGTCTTTGCTGGAAAGTGTTTTTAAATGATCTTCCGGCAGTTAAGGGTATCAATCATCAGCCTACTTTTTGACAGTACCTTGAGTCAGTGTTCATCCTGGTAAAATCAATATTAAGTCATACAGGTAGTACACGCTTTGACAGCTTTCCATTTCATACTGACTGCCAGGAGTTACTGCCAGGGAGCCGACGGGGAGCTGCCCTGCGCGGGGCAGGGGAGCTGGGAGGCAGGAGCTGGTGGCAGCGGTGGGGAGGCAGTCAGGGCAGGTGACATGTAGAAAGTGGTTGTACCTGCATGATACAGCCTACCTCACTTTTAGTTTCAACATCAGCCGCATTATGGTCAGCTCAGTGAGGAGCTGAATTCAAGTTAAACGTACTTCCCCGGTACTTCAAAATCCTTCCATACTAAAAGATCCAACAGAAGACCTAATGACTTAATTGAAGACCAGCATACCATGAATAAAAAACAGCAGATGATCCACTGGATTAAAAATTTGGACCAACTGGATTAAATCTTTGAAACTAGTTGATAAACATCTCCCATGACAAAGTAAAAGTCAATTGATTACAGTAATTTACTATAAAAGGGGGACATTGATAATGAATATTATCATATTATTATTGTATGTTCTCAGGAGACCGATCCAGGTAAGGATACCTAGTCAATATAGTGATAGATATAATTGCTATTTATAGCTAGTATCTTATCATTGCAGAGTATCTGTACTGAGGATTCTCAGATTAATCATGTTTTTACAGATTTCTTTCATGAGATCTTTTAATTTTTTTTAAATATATGTGTTTGCAAAGACCATATGAACATCTACTATTTATGAAATACATTTTTAACAACTTCTTTAAAAAGCTTTTTTCAAGTTCAAAATTTTCTCTGAAACCATATTTTGCATGAAGAGCAAATGGTGATTAAGAATTCTCTTTGAAGTTGAACACTTGTGGAGAAACAAATGAAACATTTTATGCACTTTTCTCTATGCTTTCAGCTAGCCAAAAGTAAAGAATTTGCAGATGGTTTTGAAGAAGGCAGGAGGGAAGGAATCAGATATTTATCTCATTTAGAAACAAAATTGTGCCATAATGGTGAGATTTTCATGATAGATTTTGTTTTGAAATACACCAGAAATAAATATTACTCGGTGCACAAGAAATCCTAGGTTTCAGGAAATTTGATGTGAGACAGTTTGAAATCAACAACCAAGATAAACAGCTGCTGCCTGTGAATGAACTAAATATTTATTGCAGTGCTTATCATAGGGGAGTTTAGGGTGCCATAACCACAAGAACGGAACCATACCACTCAGTGGCACGAAATATAACTTACTTACGAAGAGGATGGGATAACGATTCCTGTGCTCGGATCCCTATTCCAAGCACACTACAGAATTAGGACAACATAGGCCCTGGGTTTCCCTCTGCCTTCAGTGCAGCTCAGACCTGCACCGTGGACTGGGAAAAGAGGACAGTCATGCCAACCGAGTCCTGGCTGGCAGCCCTGGTCCCCATTTGTAGCTGCACCTCAGGCCCAGGCTGATACAGGGTGCCAGACACCCAGGTACCGAGTGTCCCCTGAGGGACAGCTGTTTTCACTCTTTATTGATGTTTAATAACAGATTGTCAGAACAAGCTGCCAAGGGCCTTTCTACTTACGTAGTCCCTGCCTGATCTCTGTGATTTTCCCCATACCCAGAGCCAATTACAATTCATCACCTGTGTCACCACCACCTTCCAGCCTCCTGCCCCAAACAAGTTACAGAGATATCAAGCTACTAATAGCTCGCCTCTGTTTCCTTATTTCTTTCCCGCACATATCAAAACCACAAGAGTAGGACAGATTATCCCATGTCTTGTTTAGCAGTGCTCTCCGTTGGGCATCTCCATGACATTTATCTGCGCATCTCTGTTCTCTGAGCACACACCAGAACCACCTAATCAGTTCGGGCTGGGCAGCTCAGGTCCTACCTACCCAGGCGATGCTTTCGGGTAGGCTTTGTCCTGGGACAAACGCCACTCAGGAAGAGAAAGAAGGCTTACTATCAAAAGCAATTGTAGGTGCAGCTTTGGATGACGAAGCTTTGTTGACCATATTGTCAGCTGGCAGCTTTGCTCTGGAGTTGTCTGAGCTTCAGTGACTGCTGTTGTACTGTAGGCATGGTTATGCAGTCACATTTCCAAGTTAAACATGTTTGTTACCAGCACATGTTATTTCCTGAAGACAGAATTCCATATCCCTTATATGCATAATTAGAAAAGGTATTTAAAGAAAAGACAAACCCTTGTCCCTTATAAAGAGCATGGCAGGTGGTCTAAGGCTGCTTAGCAATTTTCCTGGTACTATTTTTGCATTTCCTTTGAAATCACTGCAGACAAATAGCATCATATTTATGAATTTTGGTTGTGGATAATGTATTATGAGAAGAGCACAAATTGCTTTCAAAATTCAGACATAGGAAGAAGTATTCTGATTTGTAGCATAGGTAGTCACTACACTTAACTAGGTTTTCTGAGGATTTCTGTGAAGACAGTTTCAACTACAGCCAGCCTGAGATTTCGTAACAAAACAAGAAGATTGATTTTAGTGATCTGAAAACAGAGGGGTAATTATATTCTCATTTTCATGTTCATGATGTGCACAATTCTCCTATTAAACTTTAATGGGTGTTGCAAGTGAAAAAACATATGCAACAAGATAGGGAAAACACCACAAAGCTGTTAGCTTTGAAACTCATTGTCAGATAGCAAATATTATTGCTATAAATCTTAACTTTCACAGCCAGCGAGAGCTGCAGGCTAGACTAGAGAAAGAGACAGGCATGGAACCATAGCTGTGCATTAAAAGTAACACACTGTACATTGCTAAAATATGTATTGTGATTAAGTTAATATTGAACAGTGAATTTTATAACGTTTTCTGATTTTCTTTTCCCCAGGCAAAAATCAACACTTTTCTAACTGCAGTATCCTTCACAATTCATTTTCTGTAGTGTCAAAAGAGGTGTATTAAACACTCTGGGAGAAAACCCACTCTCTGATATGGTGGCAGCGGGGTGCATATGGTTTCATAACAACATTAAAAGCCCATCTTTCTTCCTTTCTTTCCAGGAGCTGTTGTGGGAAGGGTGACACAGAAGTGAGAGTGCACTACCTGCAGTCAGCTCTCAGAGAGCTGTGAAAAAAGACGGCATGGAGGAGGGCAGGGTGTTTCTAAGTAACATCTGTTCCTAAATGGATGCAATAAGATCCAACCTGCTTAGCATAAACAGAAACATGTCAAGTTAAATAGGGTAGCAGCAGGACTCAAGGTAGAGCATGTGGAAGCCGTGAAAATAAACAAGTGGAGCACTAACATTTGTGACACCAGTCAGCTGCTTAACCTGGCTGGTGCATTCCCAGTGACATGTCCATTTATTAAAAACAGGGGGAAAATGCAGGATTCCAGCCATTTGACATAATGCAGAAAAGAAGCATTAGAAATTGTGATTCACAATGTATCTCTGTAAGAAGTCTGGGAGGCAAGTGTAGTGTTTTCTCTTGGCTTTTGACCCAATCAAAATTTTTGGGGTGAAGCTGGACAGTTAAAACCCATGAAAATAAAAGGAGAGCAAAGTTTGCAACCAAACAGAGAGCCAGAATGGAATTTGAAGGGGTAACCAGAGAGAAATTCTTGCCTGTGCTTTCACAGGATTTTTTTTCAGGAACTGGTACATTTGTTTTGCTGATATCTGGGCTTTCTTAAGGATGTAATGATATTTTTTCGTATTTTTTTTCCCCTGCCTCTTCTGACACCTTTATTCAAGTTCAGAAAATACTGTGTATGCATTTTGACTTTAAAAAAAATAATAAATCTAGATAGAAATATGCACAGATGTTCATTCCTTTCTCAGAGGAAAAGCTGCCCCATTTTAAAAAAGCCCCAAATCTGAAAGCTATCTAATGAAGCCTCAGTGAAGGAGGGAATTGAAAAGAAGCAGTCAAAGTAAAAATAGATGTCTCAAGATAAAAATTAAAGAAAGCACATGACACGAGTGAAAAGAAATACTGGGAGGCTGACTGAATTCAGATGTAACAGAAAAGTTACATTTGCAGGTAATTTGATGAATTAGTTGAAATAACATTTGCGACTGTGATGATTTTAGCCCGCAGCTTTGCGCTGTGGCATGGCATCACCAGTATGCCCCTGCCCAAATGAGTGCTCCAAACTGGATGCTCCCTGCATGAAATGTCTCAAACACACCTCCTGCTTCGGCCTTTAAATGCAAGTTTTCCCTTCCCCAAATCAAGTTTTCCAGAAGAAAAAAAACCATGTTTTTTTTTGTGTCTTCCTGGAAACACTACGAAGACTGAAAAATATTCGATAATGAAATGATGATTTTTTTCACCAGTAGGAAAACAGAGAGTGAGGACACAAAAAAGAAAATTCTCGAGTTCCTCTAAGAAATGGCAAGTCTGCCTCTATCAGAAATTAGACGAGGTTTTGGGGAGGTAGTTTTATACTTCCCTGCAGGGGGAAGTAGCTTTATACTGCTTTTCTTCCAAGTACATTAAACATAAGTCTAGCAGCTTCATCTTGCTTTTCAGTCATTCTTCACTCAGTGCCACACACTGAGCAAAATTTGACTCACTCGACGCTGGTAGTGCTTTTAGTGAGTTACCGTGAAAACCAGCATGGCATTTTAACCTAACAGCATGAGAGTAAATACATTCATGCATCTCCACTGGAAACAATATAAAATAGGAAGTAGATAATATTACCAATGCTATATGCATGATATTGCCAGCATCCTGTGTCATTAACCAAGTGCTTGTAAACATTACAAAATACAGACACTAACCCACAGATATATATATTTTTTTTTAAAGTTTGATTTTGGGAAGCTCCTGTGGCTGGCAGCAAACTCTGCAACATCTGAAGTGCCAGATGCCAGCTTGTTTTGTTTTGCTCTTTGGTTTACAGTTGGATATTGCTAAGTGGGTGCAGACTATCAAGTTTATTCCTTTGTCTCCTTATTTATTTGCTTTATTTGTTTTCATGCACAGGTAATAAACAGCTCTCTGGTGAGCTGTCAGTAAATCTCTGGACTGGAGTGTATAGTTTGGCAAGCTTTACTCTGAATTAATTAAGAGGCATAATCAGATCAAAGAGCTCTTACAGTGGCCGTAGCAGAAGGGGAATCAGTTTACTCTTAGGAGACCACCTATGAGAATAGGTCTGTTATTAAGGGGGGGGAATGGGGTGTGTGTGTTTGTGTGTGTGTGTGTGATAGAGGGTGGAAAGCAGGAAGGGAGATCTGTGTTAGGGAAAAGCAAATCAGCCAAAGCATGCTCTTCAAAGTTCTTTGATAAAACAAGCTCTGTGCTTTATGGTGGGGAGGGAAATTGGGAGAAGTATCCTCAAGCATTTCAGTTAACCTAAAGTGTTTGATCTTATTTTGGAACTATGTGATATGCTTTTCAATTTTTTTAAGATCAGTTTTGAAATTAAAGTCATCTTGAAACAACCACTTTTGTTCTGAAAAAATACAGTAATTCCTTTGGCTAAAGCCAGAAATTAGGTCTCCTTGTTTTTGAGGAGAAAACTAGGGGAGAAAGAAAAAGAAGTAAAAAAATCATGGAAGTGGAATATCTTTGAACAAATCCAGAAGGGTCACAGTAAAGATTAACCTACATTTGTAAAGTTCTTCTGAGAGGTAGCACATCATCTTGCTAATGTAAAATTCCATCTGTCTGGAATGACTGGATTATAAACTATATTACCCTGCCACTGCTAATGGTGTATATAGTTTCAAACTTTGTTTCAAAAAAATAATAGGAGGTGGTTCACAGTCTATGGCAGGTCTCAAATATGGAGGATTAAAGCCTGAACTCTGTCAGCAAGCTTTTCTCAAAATGAGTAGGCTTCAGCTTGCATTACTTTCAGCTTCTACAGTGTAGATAGTTACATCTGAATTAGTCACGGTCACCTCCCTTTATAGGCAGTACAGAGAGATAAGTACAATTCATCTCTCCTTGAGGTAAAAACATGAAATGATTAGGTGAACTGTTACAAAAAATGGCCTCTTCCTCCCCAGCTCCTTACAGAATTAATAGTCAGGTGCAGACATTTACATTATAGACATATGCAATTCAGTTTAACAAATCCTCCTGTGATGTTTCTGAGGTTTCTCAAAGACATCACAGACTTCTCTGTGTTCTGGGCCACTTCAGGAGTAGCCACAGTCCATCGCTGCTGCGGTGGGAGGATACAAAACCTGGCTGGCCAGCAGAGCTGGAGGCGCTGTCCTGGTTTTGGCTGAACATACCTTTATAAAAAATACCCAGCTGACCCTGGTAGACCCAGAATAGAGTAAAATTTGTAGGATAGAGTAGTATCTCTTTAAATATTTTGTAAATCTGCTACTGATGATTACCAGATCGCGTGTTTAAGGAAACTCCAAGTTCCAACTGGTTCACAGGTGATTAAGCCTTGTGTTTTGCATATTTTCAGTAAGCACTGTCATTCTGATCCCAGCATGAGCCTCGTATTGAGTTTGCTTAAGGAGTAAAAGAAATTAACACCTATGACGTTCACAATACAGACCCCACACCCCCATCTTCAAATGAAGTGACAGCAGTACATCTTTCAACTTTAGTCACTGACCTGGCAAAAACACTGTTGCATGGCTGACAAATTTTATTTTCAGTACAGCAAGAGTTATTTTTTCATCAATAAATTCTTTGGGTCCAATAGAAAGAAAACTCTGATTCATGCTGTTTTTGAAGGTTTTGTAACTGTGTATGGTTTGGATAGTGGAAGCTGGCGAAAGCTGATTTCACTGCTCTCTGGAGTTCCTCTGGCTTCAACTCCAAAGGATTTATACTACTCTACATGTTAGCTTTCTTTCTGAATCTTAAATTATTTCCATTCTGTATTGCACTACATTAAAGCATGCCAAAAGAAAATCCCACAGGTTAGGACAAATAAAAGCCTTCTTTGGAAGGTACAAGGATTGCCCAAAGAAGGGAGAGTTGGGACTCACAAGCAGCATGGTCACAAACTCACAGCAGCATGGTCAGATGTAACAGCTGATGGGAAGAGAGCAAAGGAGACTGTTGCTGTAGAGTAGGCTGAACAGAGCAGCAGCAGTAGAGTTTACTTGCCAATAATGACGTAGATAATATGTTACAATAAAGAAGGATGAAGGATATAGAACAAAAACTGTATGGTCTTTTTATCAGGGACCACTAAGGTGAAAGCAGAGATCCTGGATTAGGGCTTTCAGCAGCAGTCTAGAAAGAGTTTTTCAAGGAGTTACTGTTGCCAGAAAGGCAACTTCATGACAGCTTCATTTGTTGCCCTAAATGTTAAGATGCCCCTAAATGCAAAATGTCTTTTTGCTACTGGAAAATAAAACATTTGATTTGTGAGACACATGTCTTAATTTTACAAATGACTTTGTGAAATTAATAGTTTAATTCAAAAAAGTCGTGGAGATTTTACATACAACTGCATCGTGTACAGAATTTATTTTAATTTACCAGTTAACCTTTGAATTTTATGTTCACATAAATTATATTAAATGTAATTATGGTTAAATTATGAAAATGATGATACTAAATATCCTAACATATTTTAACAGACCTGATCATTGTCCAGGTTTCATACCCACACTAACTGTTCCCTTGGTTTACTACCCCTATGAACAGATACTGCGTACAATTTTTTGAACTGTCTCCCTTGTTGCAAATTAGGCAGTTTACATAATTAAGAAATATTAACTATCCATCTCCTTTTACAGTAATACAATATTCTATAATATAATTTGAAACTGAACTAAACTTGTTGTTTTACATTTCAGAACTCAGAAGCTTGAACGAATAGATGTTAATTTTGAGGACTCATCAGGTTACTGATTCAGCTGCAAAATACTTCATTGTAAAACATTCCAGTAAAAAATTACAGAATTAGCACACTGAAATTGGTCTTGGCGCAGTCCATCCAAGATAAATCACAATTGAATGCTAAAGGAAAAAAGTCTCTTAAATCCTACAACTATACCATAAAACATAAAAAAAATCAGCACAAGGATTGACTTTTAAGTAACAGACATAATGATGTGGTAATATACAGGAGAGCAGGAAGAACCAGCGAATGTTTCATCCATGCCTAAGAACTAGGTATGGTTACAACACTTCTGGGGAATGTTGATCCAGTTTTAAAACTATTTGATCATTTCATGAACAGACCTAATCATTGATCAGGTTTCATACCCTCAATAGCTGTTCCTTTGGCTTACTATCCTTATAAATAGATAAAGGGTACAATTTTCCAAACTAAATTTCCCTTGCTGCAAATTAAGCAGACTACATAACTGAGAAATATTAATAATCCGTCTCTTTTTACAATAATTTAATATGTACCTGGAGACACCTATTACATACCCTTTCATTCTTCTCCAAGCAAATCCAATTTACTTTTAAATCTTCCCTTCTGGGTTATGTTTTCAAAAACTTGTATTTCTGATGTTCTTTCAATTTGTTCCAATTTGTTGCATCTTTCTTAATGTGGTATCTAAAACTGGACACAGTGTTCCATCTTAAGCTTACCTTCCAAGGAGCAATGCAAAATAATTTCCTGCCATAAGATAAAACCAACACTCAATTACGGTATTTTTTTTACTTAGCAAAGTGGGCATTGAATTTTTTTTGAGTTATCTATGGCTTGCTTTTTGCCCAGTAAGAGAATTCCTGCTCTCCTTGTTTGTCTGTCTTGTTTATAAAAGCTTTCCTGACTTTGTGTCCCTTACCAAGTGTTACTTCTGTCAGTCTTCTTTTTTTTCTGGTTTATATCGTACACATTTTCTGTGGGATTGGATCTTAGAGACAGAGACAGGTTACATACAAATCTTTTTAGTTTCAAGATTTTGTAGCAGTAATGGCATATAATTTCCCATCTTTTCTCTGTATTGAAACAGTTTGTTCTTTTGACTTAATAGTGACATTTGTCAAAACTAAAGCTTTTTATGAACTTTTTATTTTCCCTGCCTGGGGTCTATTCTAGCAATTCGCTATGCAGAAATTTGCCTTTGTTTGAAGATTTTTATTGTTCCACTGCTCTCACTTGTTCTTCACCTTAAAATCACAAACTCTATTGCTTTGTGATCAGTTTTATCCATTGTGGTTTTTTTACATTGTGAGCTAATGCCTTCTTATTCAAAACGTGCTGTAAAAGAGATGCTCTTAACTGTTGCCTCCAACTTTTTCAAACTGTTTGTTCAAATGTACACTGATATATTTTTTCCTCCAAAAATATAGTGGCAAACACTTCCATCACTGTTTTTTATTTCACCTGATAATTCACAAAAAAGTTTGTTTCAGCCCACACCTCCTTTTAATTTAATCGTTTATTAAATACCTACAATTAAATCAAGCCTGTTTTATTCTGAACCAGATATTTTCAACAGATACTTTTCTCAATTCTTTGTAAAATTCAAAAAGCCTGAGAGGGTTGAGATTGTTCAACAAATGCTGAAACAGAAAAAGAAAAGCAGACAGTGCACTTGTGTGTAACCCTCTTCATTTTTTTTTAAAGTAAAACTCCATTTCTATGCTGATTTCAGTCAGTTTATCCCTTAATTTTTTTCTCTGGTTCTGATCAAGCCATGGTATGGTTTCTATAAGTATACTAATTTTTCCTGTTTGATATCTGCACTCAGAGTACAGACACCTAATATTATCTTATCCAAGACTCCATTTTAATATCCTGCTATTCTACCCCACTTCTATAAAAAAGGTCTCTCTGTTTTCTGGGGATTTTTTGTAACCTAATTTGTGGACTTTTTACTAAGTTGGCAATTCTCCATTTAATACCAGATCTGTGTCACCAAGGAATGCTGCTTTCACTTAATTTCCTCCAGGTATCACAGAATCATAGAATAGTTTCAGTTGTAAGGGACCTTTAAAGGCCATCTAGTCCAATCCCCCTGCCATGAGCAGGGACATCTTCAACTAGATCAGGTTGCTCAGAGCCCCATACAACCTGACCTTGAATGTTTCCAGGGATGGGGCATCTACCACCTCTCCAGGCAACCTGTTCTAGTCTCTCACCACCCTCATGGTAAAAAAATTCTTAATATCCAGGCTAAATCTTCTTTCTTTTAGTTTAAAACTATTACCCCTTGTCCTATCACTACAGACCCTACCAAAAAACTCCCATCTTTCTTATAAGCCCCCTTTAAGTATTGAAAGGCCCCAATAAGGTCTCCCTGGAGCCTTCTCTTCTCCAGGCTGAACAACCCCAACTCTCTCAGCCTTTCCTCACAGGAGAGGTGTTCCATCCCTCTGAGCATTTTCATGGCCCTCCTCCGGACACACTCCAACAGGTCCATGTCTTCCTGTGCTGATGGCCCCAGGGCTGGATGCAGTACTCCAGCTGGGGTCTTACTGGAGAGGAGTAGAGGGACAGAATCACCTCCCTCAACCTGTCGGCCATGCTTCTTTTGATGCAGCCCACGATACAATTGGCTTTCTGGGCTGCGAGCATGCAATCCTGACTCATGTCCAGTTTTCAGTCACCCTCAAGCCCTTCTCGGCAGGGCTGCTCTCAATCCCTTCATCCCCCAGACTGTATTGATACCAGGAGTATCCTACCTCTACCTAGGTGCAGGACCTTGAATTTAGGTTGGATTTCTGGTTACTTTGCACAAACAGAATATGTCAAAGATCTGTGTTTGTGGTCATCGTGTATTGGCTAAAGAGATGAAGGCTGAAGTCTGGGATCAGCAACTGTTTCCACATAAATTACCGCTGATTCTTTAGCATTCCAAAGTTAGCCTTCACCATTGCATTCCTTAGGCGTATCAGAGAAGGGAAGAGGTTGGAAAGGATCTCTGAATGTCATCTTGTCCAACCACCTTACTCAAGCAGGATCACCTAGAGCCGGTTGCCCAGAACCATGTCCAGAGAAGTTTTCTTTATCACCAAGGAAGGAGACTCCGCAACTTCCCCTTGGCAACCTGTGCCAGTACTTAGACACTTCCACAGTAACAAAAGTTTTTCTTTATGTTCAGACAGAACCTCATGTGTTTCAGTTTGTGCCCATTGCATCTTGTCCTGTTCCTGTACTGAGGATGCCAGAGCTGGACCCAGAACTCCAGATGTAGCCTTACCGGTGCTGAGGAGAGAAAACCTCAACCTGTTAGCAACACTCTGCCTAATGCAGCCCAGGAGGCTGTTGGCTTTCTCTACCACAAGGACACACTGCTGGCTCATGTTCAACTTGTTGCCCATTAGGACCCCCAGGTCCCTTTCCAGAAAGCTGCTTTCCAGCTGGTTATTTGAATTATTTCTCTCCAGATGGAAGACTTTGCACTTTCCTTCGTTAAACTTAATGAGATTCCTATCTTGCCCATCCTGTCAAGGTCCCTCTGGATGGCAGCACAACCCTCTGGCATATCAACCACTCCTCCCAGTTTGGTGTCATCTGCAAACTTGCGGAGGGTACGCTCTGCCCCATCATGCAGATCATTAATGAAGATGTTGAACACGATTGGATCCAGTAATGACCCCTGTGGTACACTGTGACTTACTAGCCTCCAACTAGACTTTGTGCCACTGAAAACCACCCTCCAGGCCTGGCTATTGAGCCAGATTTCAATCCACTTTACCATCTGCTCAACCTGGTCATACTTCATTGACTTCTTTATGAGGATCCTATGGGAGACAGTGCAAAAAGCCTCACTGAAATATAGGCAGACAATATCCACTGATTTAAGCTAGAAGATAGAGACTGGGAGCAGAATGATTACCCTGCAATCCAGGAGGAAATGGTCAGTGACCTGCTGCAGCACATAGACATACAGAAGTCTATGGAACCGGATGGAATCCGCCCAAGAGTTCCAAGAGAGCTGGCGGAGGTGCTCACCAAGCCACTTTCCATTATTTTCCAACAGTCCTGGCTGCCTGGGGAGGTCCCAGCAGATTGGAAACTAGCCAATGTGACACCCATCTACAAGAAGGGCCAGAAGGAGGATCCAGGAACCTACAGGCCTGTCAGTTTGACTTTGGTGTCGGGGAAGCTGATGGAGCAGATCATCTTGAGTATCATCACACAGTACGCACAGGACAACTAGATGATCCAGCCCAGTCAACATCGGTTCATGAAAGGCAGGTCCTGCTTGACTAACCTGATCTCCTTCTACAACATGGTCACCCGCTTAGTGGATGAGGGAAAAGCTGTGGATGTTGTCTATCTGGCCTTTAGTAAAGCCTTTGACACCGTTTCCCACAGCATTCTCCTGGAGAAACTGGCTGCTCATGGCTTGGATGGGCATACACTTTGCTGGGTAAAAAAATGGCTGTAAGGCTGGGCCCAGAGAGTGGTGGTGAATGGAGTTACTTCCACTTGGCAGCCGGTCACGAGTGGTGTCCCCCAGGGCTCAGTATTGGGTCCAGTCCTGTTTCATATCTTTATCAATGATCGGGATGAGGGGGTCGAGTGCGCCCTCAGTAAGTTTGCAGATGACACCAAGCTGGGTGGAAGAGTTGATCTGCCCGAGGGTAGGGAGGACCTGCAGAGGGATCTAGACAGACTAGATCTATGGGCCAAGGCAAACTGTGTGAGTTTCAATAAGGCCACATGCTGGGTCTTACACTTTGGCCACAACAACCCATACCAACACTACAGGCTTGGGGAGGAGTGGATGGAAAGCTGGTCAGCAGAGAGGGACCTGGGGGTGTTGATTGATAGCCAGCTGGAAATCAACCAGGTGTGCCCAGGTGGCCAAGAAGGCCAAAGGCATCCTGGCCTGTATCAGGAATAGTGTAGCCAGTAGGGCCAGGGAGGTGATTTTACCCCTGTACTTGGCACTGGTGAGGCCACATCTTGGGTACTGTGTTCAGTTTTGGGCCCGTCACCGCAAGAAGGACATTGAGGTGCTGGAGCGTGTCCAAAGAAGGGCAACGGAACTGGTGAGGGGTCTGGAGCACATGTCTTATGAGGAGCGGCTGAGGGAACTCAGGTTGTTTAGCCCGGAGAAAAGGAGGCTGAGGGGAGACCTTATTGCTGTCTACAACTATCTGAAAGGAGGTTGCAGAGAGGTGGGAGTTGACCTGTTCTGTCAAGTAACAGGTGATAGAACAAGAGGAAATGGCTTCAAGTTGCACCAAGGGATGTTTAGATTGGATATCAGGAAGAATTTTTTCACTGAAAGAGTCATCAGGCATTGGAATGCGTTACCCAAGGCAGTGGTGGAGTCCCCATCCCTGGAGGTATTTAAGAGTCGTGTAGATATAGTGCTCAGGGACATGATTTAGTGGTGGGCTTGTCAGTGTCAGGTTAATGATTGGACTCAATGATCTTACAGGTCTTTTCCAATCTAGGAGATTCTGTGATTCTGTGATTTACCCTCATCTACAAACTGGGTTTACTCTTCTGCTAGAGGCAGACTCTGCCTGTGTCTCCACTGCAGTCAGAGTTTGGGGCTCTTCAGGCTGTTGAGTGTCTGAGAAGATCCTGTGTGTTTCTTTCTCTTTCATCCTCTGTGATGCTGTGCAACCTGCTGGCTTCCTGCTGTGACTCCTCCAATTGGTAAGACAGCTTGTTGTGGTTTAGGTCGAATCGGCTACTGGGGACGTGGGGCACCCCAGATGACACCGACAGGTGCTCCCCTCTACCCCTCTTCAAAGAGGGGGGAAGAGGACGGAAAAAAAAAGACTTATGAGCTTAGAAGGAACTAAACTACTTTAATGACATATTCATAATAAAAAAAAAGGAAATAATGAAATATATACAAAACTGTATCAAGCTCCCAGAATGACAATCACGACACCAGCTGGCACTGGGGGAGTCCCAGACTGGACTCAGTGATGGATGGGAACTGGATTCCATATCTGCATTCAGGATCGAGGTCAAAGGCAGACGAACAGACAGAGTCCTCCTCAGATGTCAGCCACTGAAGAAAGAGAGCCCACACTGACCCTTTGATCCGTCAGCTTTTCTACTGAGCATGAGGCAGATGGGATGGAATACCCTGTTGGTCAGGTTTGGGTCACCTGTCCTGTCTGCTCCTCCCCGCAGGTGGGACCCCACTGCGCTTTTCCACTTCTGACCCTCCAACGGGGCAAGTAACAAAGTTAGCTGCCCCTGGGTGTTATAGCAATAAGTATAAGCAGGAGCCTCTCTGCATACCATGCCTGAGGATCAGCTATAAACATAAGTCTTATCACTCTGAGAGTGAACATTGTCTGCACAATATGCTGTTAATTTCAGTAGTTAGGAGAGGCCTAGCTAAGAAGCAAAGTTACTGAACAAAATTGGTCCTGTTTTAATTCAAACCAGGACACAGCTTCTCAACAATGACACACCTCCTGCAGGAAAGACCATCTCTCCCAGCCTCAGTTAGAGATTCCAGGAACTATCTGCACTCTGGGACTTGGAGGGCTGTATCCACCACCCAAGGCCCTGTCTGGATCAAAGTTTCCACTCTGACTGGAACAGCTGCTCCAGCATCTGCTGGAAAATGTGGTCTGTGGCATGTTACAATAATCCATGAGAATGTTTATGATGGTCTGAACTGAGATGAGGGTTGGCTGTGCCAAATTCTGTACACACTGCTGCATCTGTGAGCTACACTTTAGGCCTAGCTCTTTTATAAACCGCTCCCTAGCACCACCTAAACCAGTGCTTGACCATCTATAATCAGGGGACAGGTTCAACAAGGGCTTCAGGCACCTTTAGGTCAAGGGCAGCTGACTGAGCTCTTAGAAGCCGATAGAGCTTACTTCTTCTTTACTTAGCAGCAGCAGGTACCCTCAAATTGCTCTGACTTGAAATCCAGGCATTCCCTGACGATCTTGGACTTTGTCCCCACATGATCCAGAAGCTCCCAAAGCAGAACCCCGAGACTGCTGCACAAACTGCTGCATCTCTTAGCCATCTCTTTCAGCTGCACTTGTCAATGAAGAGTATGTACACTGTGTATATAACACTCCAAATTAAGAAATGTTGGTTTTCTTTTTGAAAAGGCAGTAGAACAGATCACCCGTTCACAAAATCCAAGTGTTTAAGGGTTGTCTCTTTTCAGTAACTGTTGTCTGTTGCAGCTCATGTAAAATGTTGTCTGGAGAGAGCAAGAGAGAAGTCAGAAGCCCCAGCTCCAGACTATCCTTCATTAGCAGAACATCTCAAGGAAGGCAATAGCGTAAGTCCCAAACGAGCTCTTCTTTGTGAATACATGAAGGACATAAGTTCTTGGGTTGCCACACCGATCCTTCATAAAACCATATATTCTGTCATGGGTGAAGAAAGTCCACTGTGAAGACTGACTTCCAAAGCTGAGCATCTTTTTTTTTGGTGATAAATCTTATGCTCATTTCTGATCCTTTTATCATACTTTTGGTCAAACAACACATCCTTACTCTCACTGTAGTATGATGTTGTTGCCTCCAGTAAAGTTTGATGTTTGTGGCTGACTCCTTCCTGCTTTAATATTATTGGTTCTAAAATAAAGAGCCTTTTCTCTTCATAGAAACAGCTAAGTTTTGTCAGCCCAAGGGTCCATCTGGTCCAATATCCTTGCTCTAACTGTGGCAAGTAGCAGATGCTTGAATAAAGTGCATAAGTTAAATAAAGTGCCCTACTGGCTTCTGGCAATCAGTAGTTTAGGGATTCCTGCTGACCTATTCCTAATTGCATTAGATGGTATATATATCTTTCTTGCCACTCTACATATTACAATGCAATAGTGTGAAATAGTGTGAAAATGGGAAGATCATTCACTGAGTTGGTATATTTCACCTAGTGTGATATCATTTAGGAATTGAGCGTACTCATGTGTATGGCTCTTTCCTTGGTTGCTGTATAATAGAACAATACAAACATATGCAATAAAACCTCAGAATTATAGTTATGTTTAATAAGGTCATAACAAGAAAACAGTAAAGGGCAAATAAATTGAAAGAGGATTAAAGATAAAAAATAGGTTTTTTTAGTTTTAGCTGCATAAAAAAATAAAATTAAATACTTTATAATTGATGTGCACTTTATGGTTTCAGCCAGAAATTACTATAAAACCAAGAAGTTATGGGATGCATGTAACTCAACTTGAGAATCTTCAAGGAAAGATCATTTGAGGTGCTCAGCACAGCTTGTGAAAGTAAATATTTTAAAGTTTATGAAGCACCCTAACACTATAGAGATGGAAGACTGTAATTATTTAAGTTCATGATGTGCTGAAAACCTTCTCCTGCCAAACTGATGTAGGTTTGCTAATTTAGATTGTAAACTACGAGGTCCTCTGGAAAAAGTTTAAAAAAAAATCAAGTAAATGATAAAAAAGAACTACAAATGCAATTGGAAATGAAATGGAACTGAGAATTAAACAGGCCCGATTCTGCAAGAGGCTGTGTATGTTTTAGCTGGTGCTGAGTAGTCTTGACTCCCACTATAGCCATTGAGTTCCTAATGAGCTTACACCCCAGTTTAAATACTTCACTATGGAAGTGTTCAACACTATATAATCTCATTCTTGTAATGACTGCCAATACAGCCATTATGCTAATGAGACAGCTAGAAATGAAAGGAGATAAAAGGAAAACGATAACTAAAAATCCAAAGCAGTTTTAATGCTTCTAGTTTTAGTTTAATTATGTTCTTTCAAAGAATTATGACTGGATTAGGAAGAAAGGAGAGTAAATATTGTAGATTAAAGAAAAAATGCTTTAGTACTTCTCATGTAGATTCAGAGGCCATTCAGTATTCCCATCTATGTTTTAATACTGAGGTTAAGTAGGGCCTTGTCCTGAAAGCCTTCCCTGTGGGACGTTTTTGGACTTCAGAGTACTTTAACATGCTGGATGCCACTATCATGGTTAATGGGGAAAATAAAATAATAGGGCTCAGAGATCCTGAAGAGCTGAATTGGCAGAACAGCACAAGAAACAGGAAAAAAATAAAGTGAAATAGAGTTCAAAACATTTGCTTGAAAGATAAAATTAAATACTGAAACAGATTAAAATAGTAAAGTATGATTCAACATAGCCAAAAGTGAAAAGAATAAGATGTGTATATAGCCAGTTTCTATGGTTAAATACGTTAGAGCAGATCTTCATGAATCCTTTGGACACTAATGGAGCTCAAAGTCCAACCTTGGAAATAGCTTGAGAGAACAACCGGTGGTTTTTGGTTTATGCCCCAAAGATTGCAGAAAAGATTATAGTGACTTGAGAGTGATCTTGCATTAGAGCTGCTTTGTTATCAGGAATGTTGTTATCCAGCATAACTTGGAATATCAGATGCTGCTTCACTTCCTGCAATAGCCTGCACCACTTAAAGGAAAGCAAGGCAGTGTGGAGGAAATTTGAAGCCCACTTTGACCTCTTTCTGAAAATTCTGGAGGTCAAGTCTGACTTCAAAGGTCTCTTTCTTTAAGACAAAACTTTTGTCCTCAAGAAAGACCACTGATGTAAACCTCCAGAACCTGATTCTTGTTTGTTAACATGCCTTCCAGCAACTTTGCAAGACTGAGAACTGCATGTTGAATTCTAACATGATATTTTTTTAATGACAGCTTTCCAGGTGGTGATGACTAGCCCTGAGTCATATTCCCATGATGTTTTTCATTCCATGACTTCAACCATTTCCAGCATCCTGTCCTGTCACATTCAGAAAAGTTGGAAAGCTTTTGAATACCTCTCAAGAGTAATTCTTTGTCATGATGACTGCACAGAGCCATACAAGTAAAATGATAGCAATAAATAGAACTTGCCAGCTGCATGAAAATTGATGAAATAAACATAGGCTGCAAGAAGGAAGACCTTAAACTATGTGCCATTAAATTAGTCTAGGTTTAGTTAAATGGAAATTTAGGGGCAGTTGCCGTGTTACAGAACTCTCCAGTGAATCAGTTTGGGTTTCTCTCTCATGTTACTATCCTGCATGAGGCAGAGGTGGCACAGGGACAGTGATAAATCCGGTGTCACCCACAGGAAAAAGAAAAAAACTTGAGGCAGAAGAGAAATAGCTAAATATGAAGCAAGAAATATATCTGGAAAGGACATACACTTGACCTGCTTTTTTTTTCCTTCTTTGTTTAATAAAGATATGTACACCAGACTACCAAAAAATGAGGTACCTTTTTTCTTTTTTACTGTTGCTTTACCAAGAATATTGTCCAAAACACTAGAAAAGTGTATGTCAAAGAGAGCCAGACAAAATAAAACTACTTTGTTTTCACCTGAAATTAAGTATTAGAAGATGAAGTCTATGTTATCATTGTGCATTTCATCAAGATCTGGTTGTTTTTCATAAACAGATCTAGGTTCATGATGACATGCAGAATATATGTCAGTAGTATTACACAAGTTGCGAAGGGCAAAACCAGTAGATATCGTGAGTCTTACCAGTATAAGAATTAGGGTTGCTTGTAAGAGAAAGGGGACCACTTTCAGGAACATAAAAGCTTGTTAACAAGGAAATAATCTGATTCTCATGTCTATGTGAGATAGTACAGGAAATAATGAGCTTGAGTTGGAGCAAGAAACTGTTGTAGATTAGGAGGAGGTGAGGAAAAAAAACCCAGAAATTTTGTGATAATAAATGCATTGAACTGCTGTCCTTAGGTGGACTGTAGAGTCTCCACCATTGGAGGTCTTAAAAAACTGGTTAGGTAAGCATCATCAAAACATTATGCAGGCATTAAGCATAACTGCAGCAAAAGTGGAATTCATAGAGAATGATGCAGACTCTTTGGACCTTAGATTCATTTTGGATATACTTTTAACTAGTTGTGAACTTAGGTGGGAAAAATATTTTAAAACATGCATTTTTAGTTCAATTATATGTTTCAGGTAACAGAATATATTTTCTGTAACAGAACACTTAAAAATAATACCTCAAACATGAAAAAAACCAACTGCAACAGCTGTTGAAACTTAGGAAAGTTCTAGCTTCTTGTATTTACACTTTTTTTCCTCCAGTAGACAGAAATGAGAACTAAACAAGCCCTGAGCAAGATTTGAACAAGTTTTAATCAAAATTTAATTTCCCATATTTAGAGTGGGAAAGACAGCAAGGACCAGTGGGGGACAAAGATGTGAATTAGGATGTGTAACAGGGGAAGGAAATCAGATTTAATGACAGAATATTTCTGTGCAAGCAAGAGAAAGCCTAACAATGCTGGCAAACTAAAACAGCGAACAGAAACAAAATAAGATTGCTCTGATTTGGGCACCAAGCAGAGAGAAGTAAAAGTCTATCTTTTCATGCCAAAGAAATTAATTTAATCCAAGTCACAGAACAGTTTTTAACCTTTTTTGCAGAAACAAATTCTTCAGCTTGGAAATGCCAGTGCAGACTGAACAAATGTGTCTCCTGATGTTACACAGTCTTCAGCCCCCTCTAGTCCACCCCCACAATACTTCATTTGGGAGAAATTCGAGGCAACCCCTCCTACTGCCCTTTCTCTTCCAATCAGCGAGAATCAGATTCCCAGCTAGGTATTAAGCAGTCTTGAGATGCTGAGTTCATTTTGTTTGTTTGTTGTCATGGTTTTTTTTTTTCTACAGTGAGAATACATTTGTTTTCAGTAAAGAAATTCCCTTCCCTAACCACCTCCAGTTTTCTTTAAGTGAGGCCATTTGTTTTCAGCAGTGCTGAATTTTCTTCCCTCTTGCAAACACGTTCAGCTTTTGCAGCTAGAGTACAAACAGCAAATGCTCACCAGAATCGCTCATCTCTACTTTTTCCCTCATTCCCCCATACCCTCAGCCCAATTCCTTCACCAAGCCCAGCAGCAGCAACCATATGTTATACATTAAAGACAGTCAGAGAGGTTAATATTCATTGTATACTGCCTACATTGACAGAAATTGCAGATTCAGAAAAATGGTGTTTATTTTCCTTCGCTTGAAATTTTCTGAATTTCTCAACAGATAATAATGGTTTGAGAAGTTGCATAGTCAAGTTTATTAATAAATTTTTTCCTTATGCCTACCAACAATTATTGCTATCTATAACTGTGGGAATGCATCTGCCTTTTCCTCCAAAAGGAAATATTTTTTTCTTTCTCTTCGATACGTATATTATCACGTACACTTTATTTTTCTTATTTAACCAAAATTGCCATAGCACGAGTAACCAGTTCTGAACAAGAGGCACCCTTCTTCTAGCAACAGATAATGAGCAGTGCACCTATTGTCTCAGCAAGATACCAGAGACCTCCTGACAGAAATACGTAACCTTTATTTTGAGCTTGAGTGTTATATTCCTGTGGTGGTATCTAACCTTTGGCTTACAAAAAGACTGTATCTGTGCTCTTTATGCAAAAGTTTTTCTTTGTATTTTTAAAATTGGCATCAGTGGGAGTTTTGCTTTTGCAGGATCTGATTTAAGGAATAAAATAACTAGGTTCTCAGAATGTAGCAAGATAGGAGAAACAAGTATGAATATATACAGATATTCAAAAGTCATCTGCATAGTCAAAATTCTTCTTCTATAGAAGTCCAATGAGAGTTTTATTGCTCTCTTTAATGGAATCAATGTTATTCATTTTGCAGTGCTGCTTCTGACTATTTGATATCTGAAAACATCCTTCCACAGCTGAGTGAATATTGAGCACAAAAAAACAATGAAGATGAGATGTTGGATGTTTTCTCTGTAGTACAGACTATATCCGAGCAGCTCTTTGTGCTCAGACTATTCAATATTGTCTTTTTTTAAATAACAATGGAAAATTGTTGCTTCTTTGCATAACTTTCGTATTTGGTGTTGAATGAGCCAGGAGATGACCAGTTGTGCAAACATCAGTATGACTGAAAGCATCACTTGTCTCCAAGACCAGATCAGTATTCTGATGTCGCAATGGCTATTGTGACTGGTATAATATGCTTTTACTAAATAATAGAAACAGCAGCAGTCCGGAGGTCAATTTATTCTGAAAAATCTATCTATATTTAATTGCAAATTATCTTTCTATCTATGTAAATATTAAAAATTGCTGTGAATTTACTAAATCCAAGTTAATGGATTTCACAATAACAAATGGTGGTGAATTCCATGGGTTGGTTGTGTTAAAATTAGAGTTTTGCCTGAAACCCGTTGTTTTTAATTCCAGTGCGCTTCCTCCTTTCTTTCTCAAGATGTGAAGACAAGTGAGAGCCTGATTATCTGAACTGGTTTTGCTTTTATGTAATAGTTTATGTTCATCTTCTTTGAGACTATGATCCATCTTCTTAAAAGCCTTGTGCCTGCACCTCCACAATACTACAGTTTTCCATAAAATTTTGCAGGATGTTACTCTGGCATTCCCCACCCCCGCACCCCAAGTCTCTTCATTCAGCTCGTTTGTTTTTATGCTGTCTATCATCTACTGAACACAACATCCCAGGCTGGGCATGGCAGGTGGGGAGATGTGCTTATTTATATAGGGGACAGCCTAGTCCAACTTTCTTAAATTCTTCGTAAGATCTGAGAATCAGATCAAGCTTGACATGGAAAACTATGTCAACATTTATCACATGCACTTTTAAAGTCCTTTCAAAAGTTAAATCCTAACAGGCAAATTCTTCACCAAGTAGGTTATATTAGAAGTTCAGGACAGAACAGATGATTTGGGGGTGGGGACACTACAGTCCAGACACTGGTTCCCACCATTACTTTAAAAATAGTTCTTCCTAAGACTTTGCAACCATTCTCTGGTTCCCTCTTACTGTAACCTAAACTGTTCTGTTATGAAAGAAATTTAATTTAAAAGAAGAGAAATTGATTGTCTGAGCAATCTGCCTCCCACTAACCTCTCAAGTAAAGCCTTCAGGAGGAGTCTGAAACTCCTAATGACCTCACTGGCTAATGTTTATATTATCCTGCAGAAACAGCCCCTTGTTAAAACACCAAGTAAATTAAACTGCAGGCCACACAAGCTTTTAAGGTGTGTTAAAGATTAGAGGATACCCTGCGCTAACTGACTTTGAAGAAACTAATTTATTTCACTCAGTACTGTCAACATTCAGTGACTATATACCATGATATATATGCTGATTTAAAATAGTCGAAGTTGAGTGTGAGGTTGTGTGAAGATGACAAAAGTTTATATAGGCAGAGCATTCTGTGGGGAGCAAAAATGGAATTTTCTACTGCACTTTTAAAGTCCTTCATGACCCTGTCTTCAGTAATCTTTTCAAATCCCTTAGAAGGGACAGTTTTTCCACTGTTATCATGATGTGATATATTAAAATTTAATTGAGTCATAATTTCCCAATTAACCTTCTTGAAAAACATTGTTCAGCTCTGAACTTTATCAAGTGAATGCAAGACATGTAACATATTTTTGTATTAAATTTTTGTTTCTTTATCAGATGTATTTTTAGCTAATCAGGAAAAACATTAACTATAAATGAAAAATGGATCCCCGTTGATGTCTCTGTGTGTGTGTTTAGGTTCCAACACTGACTGTAATCTTGCATGTGGTGACAAGAACATAAAATGATACCTTCAAAGATGTTCAAGAAACTCCAGAGACTAGTAGTCCACTGGGAAGTACAGGCAAGTAACTTCTGAGAAGTACATGATGGAGGGGACTGAAAGTAATGTTTTTCACGAAGAAATGGGAAACATTTCTGAGGCAGTTTACTAGATCTCTTTGTAGTGATTCCACCAGCTTTCCTTCGCTTGGAGGTACTGGGAGCCTGGAACATTTGAGCATGGATGTTGATATGCTTCCAAGTCTGTTTATAAGTATCCTGAGCAGCTAGATAACCAGCCCCTCCATTCTAGGAGGGTCTAGGCAAAACAGCATCTTACTTCCCACAACACTTCAATTTCTGTATGCAGTCAGGCTACACTGGATCTCCCAGAAAATGTGGTTGTGATTATTTTCTTTTAAAAAGATTGTGGTGCCTTCACCAACCTTTTGCTCATTCTTTTACTCTAGGGGGCTAGAGCACTTGCAGAGCCTACAGAAATACAGAATTCAATCTTTGTTCTGCAAGTATCAAATCGATGTGTCTCTCTAGGTATCTGTCAAGTGCCAGTCTGTATGTAGCCTCAGTAGGGTGGGGAGTCTGCATCTTTCTTGCTGAAGCTGGGCCATGGTCTATCCCTTAGTGCAATATTTCTGGGACTAGAAAGAAGTCAAAAGGTAGCTTAACTGTAACTTTATAGGTGGGACAAAAATAGTGTCTGCACACAGAGTAATTTTGTACAAATCAGATGTTTGGTAGAAAACAGATATCAACAAGAAAGAGGTGCTCAGATCTCCCTGAATGATTTATCCATGAAGGTCTTACATGAAGAGTTAACAGCCACCATCAGTGAAGGAAAAGAAGCCTTTACTTAGCTGTTTGCAAGAATGTTTTGTAGTCATCTACCATCAGTATTCCTGTCTCCAGATGTTGATCAGACGTAGAGGCATCTGTTTGCAGAATTTAATGAACGGCTCAAACCTCAAATGTGAGTGGGATTATAGACACTGTCTGTAGCATTTGCTGTTGGATTGGCGCCTCCCCACTCTTCCTGAAGCAACTTGAAGTAGCCTTTCTGAGGTACTTAACTATCACTGTATACTGCGTAGAGATTATGGGTATCTAACTTTGGGCTTTGAGAGCAGGGTCCTGAAAGGCAGTTTTCACAGCAAGTCTGTCCTTTAAAAGCTCTGATTCTCAGTAACTTGCTCTCTCATCAGCACAGTCTGGCAGAACAGGGAGTTAAATACAGGTTTCACTTGTTCTAATGATTGAAGCTCTTGAACTCTGCTTCATTTGGGGTATCTATCAAGAGATTACTTCCTTGATGAACGTAGGGCATAGGGAACTGTACTTGCAGATTTACATTGGAGATCAGCTAGTTATTTCCTGTCTGCGTATTATCTGATTCTGCGCTATGCTAAGACTCCCTCTTGCTGAGAGAGTTTTTAATAAAAGTTGGTAACTGATGCCTAGAATTACATTAGTACTGATATAGTAGCAGCATTTTCCACTCCTTCAAGAGGATCTTCAAAAAAAGCAAGGGAAGAGGGGAGGTTGCCGTGATCTTTCATCATTTTACTTGCTGTAGTAGCTACTTCCAAATGACTGAAAATTGCATGAATACTCCAAAACCAAGAAACAACTTAGATTAAATCACCTTGTGAAAGTAAGTTGGTGTCATTGGTGTGGTAGTGCAGCTAACCCAGGATAATATTTCTTCTGAATAGGGTCCATAGTCATAGGCCCCTTGGAAATATGTAGAGTAGAAAAAGAAAAAAATCTTTGGCAACTATGAAAACACATTTCTGGAATTTGGCATAATCTAGTTAGACTGTAGTTATCTCTTTCTTGAATAAAGGCTGGTGCTATTCATTTGATGTTGAGACGAATCAGAAACCCTGCTGAGAACTTTAATAAGATACCTAACAAGGGAAATTCTCCACATTAGGCAGTCTGGCTAGCTGACAGTCACTGCTGTGCTATTTCAAGATGCTGTAATATGCCCCAAGTTAATATAATGGACCTCTAGAATGCCTCAATGAATTGCAATTTTGTATAATTTTCACTGATATATTATATACGTATACATATATGCACATAAACACACATACATATATGTCTGAACTCCACAAGATGAAATAAGACAGATGGATGACGTTACATCACCATGTGAAATGGTTGATCATGGTACTAATCCTACCACTCCGACCTATAAAAACAAGCTCTAAAGGTTTGTGTTTCAGAGACAGAAGTCCGACATTTAAATTCTGCTGTTGTATGCTAAGAATTTAATTGAAAATATAACTCGAAGTGAATTTCTCTAGGACTCAAACTCAATCAACTTGAAAATTAACAAAGAAAGAAAAAGGGAATGAGTTTGTATTTTTTTTAATTTGAACTTCTTATACTCCTTCCCATTTTTTAAATATAAATTAACATTTGAAAAATTAACAGTAGCTTTGAAAAAGAAAGAATGCTGTAGTTTAAAAATATCAATGACATTTTTCACATTATTTTCAATGAAATTTGGTTGAAAGTATAAGTAGGGACAATCAGTTTCTATTGAATGACTAAAAATTACTAACTGAAGCATTTCCAACAAAGCCTATTGACATCAAAGGTAGCTTTTGTTTTGTGAACACATATTTGTTACAAAGTTAGGTGGGGAGGGCTGAAGCAATTCCTTCCACTCAGCTTGAAAAAGAAATCTGAGAGAGGCCAGGAGGATTATGATATATGAAATATTTCTGCTTGAAGGGACTTTGATAAGAAGGATTATCCAATGAACAAAGTACAGGAGAACATGGACTTTATCCTCAAAAAATAAAGTTTTTCTTAATATCTAGCTTAAACATGCATGATACTAGAATACATTGTTTAATGAGAGGGAGGTGCTGAAGCAGTTTGATAAAGCCAGCTATTCAAATAAAAATCTCACCTGTTTTTTCTATACTGCTCACTTTCTCAGAAGTCATGCATCTGATCCTTGTCTGGCTGGGTGATTCATGTTTCTCCCTGCCCACCCAGATTTGACCCAGACATCTTTGTTGCAACCTCCGCACTTGTCAAGCCGTCTCCTAGGATTTGCTCATGCTAGTTTGCTAGCAAACCCCTGCATAGTCTTCTTTACCATATAGCTGTAAAGACAACTTAGGCATGCTTGACTTTGCCTTAAGTGTCACAAAGTACTTTCTGGACTTACCTTCCTATAACGCCATTACTTACTCTAAAAAAGCCCTGAAAACTTTCCTCTTGCAAGTGAGATATTGTTTAAAAAACTAAAGTCTGTATTCTCTTGCTTGGATTCTGTAATTTTACCTATTGAACTAGTTCTAGTTCTTTAAAATAAAATGCTGCTGGACATGATTACTTTTTCTCTATCTTTAATATAAATAAGGGAAGTAGTTATAAATAGTTGATGAGAATCTGTGCATGCATAGTGATTTTTAATTGCTGAGAAGTTTCTACTACATTCAGCTTGCAGCTGGCTGTATTGTTATTGTGTTGGTCACATTGTAGTTGGCTAACTTATTTATTGCCTTCCCAGCTATATTTTGGGCTTTGGACTGCACTCTAATAAACCCAGATGGATTTCAGCCTAAGTAATACATTTAAATCTATAACCTAAATATAAAATATAGATTTAATTCATTAAAAGTATTGCTCCAGCACCAATGTTGATCGTTACATTTATTATGTGATCTTCCTGTAAGTAGGTAAAATAATGCATTGGTTTGGGGCAAATTACGTTGTAATCCTTAAATATTATTTCATATGTAAAATGTGAAATGTTGGATCATACTATCAAAATCCATAATGATGATTTTGTTCATCTCAACATAGGTTCTGGGTTCATGCTTAACATACCCATATTCAGCAAAATTCTTAAGTATGTACTGAATTTGAACAACTGCTTAACTTAAAATGCTATTATATAGCAGGCAATATTCAAACCATATTTGTATGATTTGGTGCTTTGTTATGGGACATTTATTATAGTTTGAATAAATAACTGAGAATTAATCACATGAGAGTCTGTATCCCGAGCTCTTCTGAAAGTGCTGGTAACATGGTGGAGCCTGTCCCTACTGAAATCAGTAGCAGATCTGTCCATTGACATGAGAAAAGCTTGACCCCACTTAAAGGAAGAGAAGGTATGACTATGTTTTACATATACAAATGAAGCATACTACTTATTTACTTGATATCCTCTTACTGCCAGTTAATGGCTTGCTAATAACTGTGAACCCTACTGCCTGTTACACCCCATACTTGTATCTCCCAGTGTGGTGCATTGCTCATGGTTATGGTGGTGTGATAGTTGGGCAGCTGCATGAGACTCCAAACAGGCTGCAGCTGCTTTCTCTACCTTGATCAACACGAGCTTTTTCCTGACACTCACAGTGAGAATGTTGCTGCGTGCTCCTGGTACTGGGAGCTTCTGCGAAAATTCTGCTGTTAGAAGAGAACTGCAGTGATTAAACAAAGCCCTCGAGACAGTTAATTTTTTATTGAATAAGAAAATACAATTTTACACATTTTTGTTGCCTAAAACGCATGGTAGAAAAAGGAGTCAGTGCTTCAGAGTCCTGGTAGCTGTGAGTGTTTCTCTACAGAAACTGTCACTTTATTGCTATTGTTAGCAGGTGGTCTAATGTCAAAGATTTTTAATAACTTTATTTTTTATTAAATAGTACTATACAGCTGAAAAGTAGTAAATGTGGTAGGTATGTTTAAGAAGGCATAGAACAAATACATAACAAACAACATTAGTCTTACTCCAATGATGTAAATGTTTCAGAAAAGTTTTTGTTTAAAAAGAAAGAGAAAAAGTAATCAGCCATGGGAGTAAGTAGAAAACTGAAAAAAATATATAATACACATTCACTAAGCCCATCATGATGTAGTCATCTGATATTTTCTTTGATAAGGTATGTCATTTTTTAGGTAAATAACATACAACATTACTGGTTAAATGAAAGAAGATAATGGAATAGACTAAGAAATGTAAGGTTCATAAAAAGCTAGTATAAGGATTATGATTAATGTTGAATTGAAAGGAATTCAGTAATGGTACTACTTAAGAGTTGTTACAGTGGTAAATGTTTAATATTTTCATTTCTGACTGTAGCAAGAGACTAGCAGCATTCTGGTAATTTTTTTTTGCCATCAAAAAGGTAGGATATGTTGTCAATATGTGAATTAATGTAAATGTCTTTAAAAGACAAAATGTGATGAAATTATCTTGTTATTAAGCATGATATCATTGAATTTGGGATCATGTTAATAAATTTTATGGTAAGACAATAATGGAAGGGGAGGAAAAACAAAGGGGTTTATTCAGCCGTGAAGGACAATCAGGCATCAGTGTCATGTGGCTGTGAAAATGGTAGAGACAATCTTAAGATTTACCAGTTGCAGTATTTCTTTAAAAAGAGGAAAGAGTAGTGCCATTGAAATATTCACGTGAAAAAGAGGAATTCTGGTCACCCAGCTCTAAAAACCCACCAAATTCTAACAGGAATAGGCTTGGAAAGGACTATTCAGATGACTAGGAAAAAGGAGAGCCTATATTCTGTGAATCTAAAATAAACAGCTTTTTTGGCCAAGCAAAACAAAGGTTGAGAATGCCTGTGGTTAAATCCAAGAAGAAAGCACCAACAGGTGAAAGCACTCCTTAAAGGTTGACACTGATAAGAGAAAAAGTGTCTATGAATTGGTAAGGAATAGAGTCAGGCCTGAATTTTCAAATTTCCAACCATGTTTGGAAGAAGTTTCTGGAGAAAACTTCTGACAGAAATGGCAAAGCAAAGAATTAAACTTGGTTTTGAATGGTCCTCCATTAGTTCATTAAATGGGTCATATGATTATGCATCACATATTTTGCTCTGCCAAGAGGTGTGGTGGCATTTTTATGGCTGACCAAGGAAATCAGAGATGTGAAACAGTTGTCTGGTTTTTCTGTGAAGAGTTCTAAGCAGCACAACTAGGTTAGAAGTCATGTACGGCTCACATAAGTGTGTGTTAGTAGCAAGAAACTACACAATCAAAAGCATGATGGTTATACATTCAGACCAGTTTTTGACTGGTATTTCCTACTGATTTCAGTGAACTCACATCAGTTTTCAGTAGCTGAAGGCTGTGTACTTACACGCTTATTTTTCAGGAGTTGCTTCCAAGAGCTAAAACTTCTCCAAGGTTTCTATATCAAAATATAAGACAGATATGAGAAAATCATTACCTTAAAGTGACATAAATTGATTATACGCATTTTAAACATGGAAGTAAATTAATCCTCAACATTACTGAACAGATTTAAGAATAATTAGTTTCATTAAAATTCAAATTATTAAAGATTATTATTAATTTGCCTTTATCTGAGAGAAATTATTTAGCCATCAATGTCTTTTTTTTCTTCCTTCTTCTGTACAAATACTTAATTCCTCCATACAGACAGTTGAGTTTTTTTATCTCCTCTTCCTTGACCACACTTCTCAGTTTGGAGAACCGCTCTCTACCTTCTTTCTGCCATGTCCATTCCATATTGAAGTATTGCTCTCTTTTTCTTGTGTTTAGAACCAGATGAATAACCCAAAGGAAATAATAATAGAAGGAATCCTTCCCAAGTATTTTTCCCAACAGAGACAATGAATGTTCAAATATGGAAAAGAAGACAAATCTTCCTAGCACTATATCATCACATATTCTTCATTGTTATATTGGAATGAAAGAGAAATTTTTACTTGGCAGCTCAATATTTCCTCAAATATAAATTACTTTATTTTTGGAAAGACAAAAGCCATCTCTCTTTTTTGTATACTGCACTTTTTCCTTTAAAATATTAGGGTGCGCATTGTTAAGCATTATGTAGTTTGGTCAGATCCTGAAAACATAAAGATGTAGACAACCAAATAAAATGAACCATCAACAGTGTGAGTCAACCTTAGTACAAAGAATTTCATAACGAACAAGAGGTACTAACAATCATGCAGGCTTGCCTACTTTGCTTCACATTGTGTGAGCACTTGCCATAGGTTGATTTTTAACCACTAGAAAATGAGATGAATTATAAGGCACCCAAAATCCCCTCCCAAGCGTTATAGAAGGAGAGGGTGTTCTGCAGCTCAGTACCAGAAAGGCATAACATAGCAAATGAACCAGGTGTGACAGTTGATATTCCCTCCCTGAGACCTAACCAACACATCTGCAGCACTTGAAACCTACACTTGAAAATAAACAAAATGTGAAGTTGATGAGAGTTTAATGAAAACAATATCTAACTTCAATTAGTTACAGTGGAAGCTCACTAATTTTCGCTTGGCTAACTCCCAAACTCCATAATTTTAAAGGAAATGCTGTTTCTCCCTTCTTCACAATAAAGATTTAAGAAACAGAGTGCCATAGGAATACTGTATCAGTAAAAAAATTATTATCTTTCTAAAATATATAGTATTATACTACAGAGTATGTACACATATCTTGCTGCATCATCACAAAAGGTAACTGGTAATACCTTGGCCATATTCTTTGCCATTGGATTCAGAAGTTTTATTTCTAACACAGTTAAACTGGGACCCATTTCTTAAAGCAGATATGCGCAATTCCCTTTGTTCTGGTTGTTCACATTGTTAGGAAGCACTAGGGACAAGGATCTTTGACAGTGCCAAGAATTTAATCTAGTCCTTTAGTGCTCTATTGTGCTTGCAGGATTGAGATGTTTAATATATGTTTCCTAGGTTTTCGTTTTTAATCTTGGGAGCAAACTCCTTCTTGAGATAACTGGACTGAAAGCAGCTCATAGTTGATTTTTACTTTTGTTGAACTAGAACTGGATTAAACTTTTAAATCATTTATATCAGGTGGCTTAATGTGTCTGACCGGGTGCACGTATAAACAAGAAACACTTTGTACAAATGAGAAGCAGTGCCCAGACCTAAAATAACAGCTATTTCTTATTTTCCTAGAAATGTGGGATCTAAACTAAACTGTAGTCCAGTTCACACAGCAGGACTAAGCAGGTACCAAACAGGTCATTCATTCTGGTGAAAAGCTGACCCAAGTTGCTTTTTATTGAGAGAGCGGTCCCTATGTATAAGCTAGATACAATTTCAAGCATGTATTGGTTAATTTAAAAAAAAAACAAAACCCAGTGCTGATGTCTTTAAAATACACCTAATGGAGCATACTTCTACCTTAACAAGTATGCTTTTATTACACACTGGTACTTTAAAAAATAAAACAAGAAATATCTTCTAATGGAGTAAAAGATCTTTTCAAAATAAAATATTTCACTACCAATGACAGAGAGAATCCAAGACAGAAGATTTGCCTAATCATGGGTCTTTTGAAAATCAAATCAACAGCTCTGGATGAATCACTTAGCTTAATCGCCACAAAGGATTTAATTTTTTCTGTATTTTTAAAAAGGATACTGTCTTCAGTTTTATGAAATTAGTTGTTCACTTAGAGTAACGTTCTGGACTAATCTATGGCTTTTTAATCTTTTTTACAAGAATTAGTCTTCAATGTGCAGGAGGTTGATAGCTGGGGTAAGTTATACAGAACATTCTTTCTCTTTCTTTCTTTCCTTCTTTCCTTCCTTCCTTCTTTCCTTCTTTCTTCTTTCCTTCCTTCCTTTCTTTCTTCCCCTCCTTCATGTAGATTTAAGAATACTTTCGTTGTGCTATCTGCACAGCTGAAGACGTCCATGTTTACTCAGAAGTTGTAAACGATATTCAGTGCTTAATCATATTCTTTATGGGTATTCCACAATGGTCTTTTTTTCAAAATTAGAACAATCAGACACTTAGAGGACCACATCCGTCTTAGAAAACCAATACTTTTGTAATTAAAGTTACAGTCTTTATATTTATTTAGCAGTGGCCAACCCTGAAAGTCCTTCTTAATGCAGAAAGTCTTTACTGAAAGTAAGTCTGCCACTAATTTCAAATACATGAAATGGTAAAGCGTATTATAGAGGATAGTATGGATATATGCCTATCAGGATATCTTTCTGTCCCTCTCTTTAATATCTACTTTAAGCTTGTGATGCTACTTCTGACAGTTTTACAGAGCTGCAAGGGTTAGCAGTCTAAAAAATTGCTGCTCTGAGCTGGTCTTGTATGGTATTCAACAGAGAAGGAGATGACAGTACCCTACACAGGTTCCTTCTGAGAACGTCATCTTTACTCCTAGTGGACTCCTCAAGTTGTGGTTGCTTTCTCATTCTTCATTAGTACATTATGAAGCATAGACAATGATTGACAATTTTATTGTGTTTTCTCCTATTTCTAGTGTGGCAAAGTAAGCCAATGTTAAAGCAGAAACCTTTTTTGTTTTGTTTTGAAGACAAGTTTAACACCTTACTTAGTGTAATATCAGCTGACTAACAGATTCTTTGGTAAACATTTTTAGAAGGTTGTAGCTATAGCTACATTTTGGAATTGGCCTAATGTTAACTATACTTCAAATCTGCATTCTTCCATAAGTCAATCTTCCATTTTGCTGCAGGCAAAGATCTCAACTAAGGAGACTCCAGTACTCTTGAAATCGGAAAATTATATTCTAAAAGGAAAAATGCCTTTAATTTAGCACAGTATGCTGGAAAAGAGTAAAATACTTTAATGTTTCTGCCTCCTAGGGCAGCCCAGACTCTGCTGGTGAATGAGTACATACAAAATAGTCCTTTTGGTGTATCAGCTGCTGTTAACCAAGGGTAGAATTCTTCACCGAGAGGTGAAGCGTAAATATACACCAAGGTGTTTAGTAGTTATTTCAGTTTGCATGGCTTCTTAATTAGAGTTGCTTGACTGCCTTAAGAGCTCCCAATCTTTGGGACAATGTCGCAATTCATCTTTGGGACACAACTTACAGAAAGCTTACCAGGACGTTTTATAAGCTGATGCAATACCATCAAAGACATTTTTCTTTTTCAGTTGATTGAAGATAAAGAAAAGGCTCTTTGTTTCATTGCCTGAAGTTCTTTAGTATGAAGGACTTGATTATGTTTTCAAAACCTATGTAAATCAGTTTTCTGTAAGCAGTTACCTTGATATACACCAACAGAAAATTTGGTTTACTGTTTTCTGTAAATAATTTACCTTAAATATTTTGTTTTATCTTAAGGCTTTGGTTTACCTAAGGCTTATCTTAAATAATTTGCATTGTCTTAATAAGCATGTATTATTAAAAAGAACTTTGAATATTTATTGCTTTTCATGTGTTTACTTATCTTGTGCTGTGTGCATACTTGTTTGTGTTTGCTTCTCTTTTCTAGTTTGGTATCACTGCTAATTTTTGTATCCTCTCTTCCTTCCAGCTTACCCTATTATCAAGTACCTTCTACTACCAGCTTGAACATAAATGTCACAGTATTGTTCAGAGGGTGGGCTCAAACCAAAACACAGGATTGGAGACCTTCCTCTTTGTCCTACTGACATTTTTTAGTCTAAACATGAACTTTACAATGTATGTTTATTTTTTAAAGATGAGTTTAAACATTAAATCCAAGCTTTCTGCAGTTTAGAGATTTTCTTACACAAACATTGTTACTCTAGTGTTGTCTGAGGTTAGTATTAGTGTTTCTCATGGGTGACTTCTTGACAGATTTTTTTTCCTTCTAAACAATGTTATTTTGTTTCAAACTGGAGTTTCATTTACACTATTTAGAATTTTCTCAATATATTATAACAAAGTGTTCATTAAAAAGTACACTTTCCAGAACTGTTAATTAAAAGGGCATGCTGGGATAAATAAACCCATATGCTGTTGATTAACCACCTTTAAGGGGTCAACTGTTGGGATGTCCTGCTGTGCTTATGTTAATTGTTGTCCAAAATTTTACCAGGAACTGTTTTGTCCATATGGCACTTGCTGAAAATGTAAGGTCTATAGAGAGAATGAACAAAACCCAAAGAAAAAAAAACATAGGCTGTGCTGTATATGTGGCAACTTCATTATGATACTTAACCTGCTCTATTACACAAGATACAGAAAAATTTAAAAAGTGATAGAGAATTTATGTGGGTGTATGTGTGTATTCATCATTATCTTGTCTATGAATATCTACCACTATTTATAGAGAGAATATCTACCTGCATATAAGGAAATATAAATGTAGATTTGTAAGAAATAATCTTCCTAAATAATGAAAAATAAAAAGGGATGGCAATATGTTTTAAAGCCCAAAACTACACAGCAAAGAACTGCTACTGTTGACTCTGGACATAATGTTTTTCAGCGGAACAGAAATCACTTTCCCTTGTAGAACCCAATACATACTGACACTTCTTTTTGTTAGTTAATTATCCCCTGAAGACGTCTGTCTCCATGGAAGGTGAATCACAGAAATGTCTATAAGAGTGGAAGATTTGCCCTTTGATTCTCCTTTTTGAAGTCTAAAAACACACTCACCTTTTTGAAGAACTCTTTCTATTTGTTTGGATTATTTTTAAATTTTAAGCATACAAATTTTTCACTTCCATCTTTCATGATATAAGGGATTTATGAAATTTTTTGCAGATGAGTTAAAAAAAACCCAAACAAATCCCAGACCATAATACTTTATGCAGAGATTTAAATCAGACCAAAAGTTTTACCTAAGACTGTTAAGATTCAGCATCTCTTTTACCACGCTTCTGCTGAAATTATGAAAAAATGCTGGCCAAATTTGAGCTTCAAACAGTGCCATCATCAGCTGGGCCAGAAGTTGGAGAAAAAAACACCAAAAAAAATTTCTATCAATCATTTCTTTTACTTACTATGTCTTCCTTCTCTTTTTTAAGAGGGAAATTCAATCACTACTGAGAAAGCCTCAAACTTTCAAAGTAACTTTAGTTTCAAAAAGAAACAGAGAAAGGGAATAATTGAGGTGTGGGTTAGTTTAGTTTAGTTTAGTTTGATAGTTCAGAAGAAGATGGTGAGTGACACACCTAAATACTAAGTACTTCACAGTACTTCCAAACATGAATGGGGGACACCATTGTTTTCAATGTGATATTGGCTGCCCAACAGTTTCGACATGGTGAACATTTGAATGCTGGTTCCTGTTGAAGATCTGGCTCTGCATAGAATCATGTCCATGAAAGAATGAGAAAACCCTGTAACAAATCTCCTTCAGTCAAGCAGGACAAATTAGCAATCCTTGTGTTTCACAGACAACCAAAATGATGCTAACCATACGGCTGCCTCCACTGACACTGAAATGACTGTGATTTCAGATTAAGAAGAGCTGGAGAAGGTGATGGGCTGGATGATGACAACATGAAGTACTTCACTAGACTGAATGCTCTGTGATACCAGAATCTTACAAGAAAGCCAATTGCTCCTGGTCCAGGCCATGATCATATTTCACATTGTCTGACAGAGGAGATTTGTCTGGGTAGAAAAAGTAATGATTTTTTTGTTTTTAGGAAAAAAAATAAATAACGAATTATTTTAAAGAAAATATTGCATTGATGAAGTTTTACTATATGCGGAGGCAATTATGTCTCATTCTCCTCAGGCTTTTCAGATTTTGCTGTGCTCTGAAGTAATATTGTATACATATTGTTCAGTATGTCTGTTCACAACCTCCTTTGCCTCTTTACTGGTCAGAGAAACTAGTCCAGAAACCCCAAATCTCAGTCTGCTACCTCAGACTTCTCTCCTTTCCCATTAGTTTAGTTCCCATCTTTGTTTTATATGCCTGTGATCTCACTTAAGGGGTATTTTTAGCTTGCAAAATAGTTATTTGATTCAACTCTTTTCTATGAAGAGCAATTACAAACCACAGACAAGTCATTGTGGATGAAATGCCTCTGAAGCCATTTAACCTTGAACCAGTATCAACAACGGTGCAGTAAAACTACGGAAATAAAGATGAAAATGGATTTCTTTCTCGCTTGCTTTCTTTCTCTGTCCTTTCATACCTCCGTCTTTTGCCTAGCTCCAGTTCCCTGGCTGTGTGTCTTATTTCTTACTCTCTCATGGTGTCCTTCCATCTACTTTTCCTGGTTATCTTCAGGGAGGACCCAGCACAGGGCTTGGTCCACTACCCCGCACAGGGCCAGGGCCAGGGTAATAAGAAGTTCCTTGGACAGAGACGGTGAAACAATGAGTCAAGTCCAAGGTCAGACTGGGAAGTCCAGTGAGCAAGTGAGGATTGGCAGGGGCAGAGCTGGAGACCGGCACTCCTACAGCATCACTGGGGCAGGGACTGACAGCCCCAGGATGGGCTGAAATGGGATCCCAGGACATGGACAGAGTGGAGGGAGGCACTGGAGGAGGTTGGGCAGGGACAGGTAGACACCCCCGTGTTCTCAGGGCCATGACAGGTTGTAACCATACCTTGTGAGTTTCCTCATTCACTAGGCATCATCCTAATTGTCTCCAATTTCATTTTTCACCCAGCATAAGTAAACATGCAGGGTGTCTCCCCCCCAATTAATCTCAAATATTTGATTTTTTAGTGTTTTCCCCTCAATACAGAGCTCCGCTTCCTCTTTGCCTATTAACTGAGGATAACTAAGCAAGTCATCCTGCTAGAATTGCCAGTTTCAGGATGATAAGAAAACAATTTAGGTGAAAGGAAAAGAGAAAATTGGAAATTAGTCATGTTCAGAGAGTAATAGAGAAATGGTTATTTAATTCATATTTTCACTGAGTCTTTTTTGTTTTTCTGAACGATCTCTTAGGTATCAAGCATATTTTCCAACAATCAGTACTCCAAAACATCCTTCAGATTTTCTGGAAGTAACCTCATCAGATGCTGCCCATATGTCAGTACCACCTCCAACTTCTTGAAGAACTCATGGCTGAATTTTTTACAGGATACCCACTAAATTTGTCAAACAATTCCAAAGGTCAGACAAAATCCTATTCCCAGCAATGGCTGACGATTGCTGAGGGTATGCTCTTCTGTCATTTCTGGTATACTGTCAGAGACCTACTGCGTACTATTGCTGGTTTTTTTGAGCTAAAATAGGTTTATTGCACCCTTGGCTTCTTGGCAAACAATAACTACATGTAGCAAAGGACAGATTTGTAGCAATAAAATTGAAATTGGATATCTTACAATAGCAACTACACACCTAAGTAAAATACTTTCTGCAAATCCGCCATTGAATGTTAAGTAATTCAGACTATAAGAAGAAATCCAAAAAACTTCAAAAGAAAGTTGGCTTTTTTTTTAATTCCCTAATTTATGGGCAGTGGCTATGAATAAGGTATAGCCAAAAAATCCCCCCCGCCAAACTCCGAAATTTGAAAGTACAATCAGCAACCCAAATTTGCCTTCTCCCTTCCAAATGCTTAGAACATTCCTTTTAAAATACAGGAATTCTACATGTAGATTTTGACTAAACTCAGGTTTTGTTTAGTAAACTTACAGCTATTTTGGTGGTTTTGAAACTAGAACTGGTGTTCTGCATTACTTCTGCAAGAAAGGTACTATGCTGAAATAATCTGTCTTAATGAAATGTGATTTCACTATGGCACAAGGAATAGTATTAGCAAAGTGTTGAATTTAAGGGGTTTATATACCGTGTTTGGGATGAAGGTTTTGGGATATTACCTTGTTATGAATGAAAACTTTGATGTTTTTGAGTAGATTCTCAGCTGGTGCTAAGTTAGTGCAGTGACTCTGATTCATGCCATGTAAGGACTGACTTGCACTCTTCATTCATTTGTACTAAAGCTGTCTTCCTCAGTATCATTCATTTAAAAACCAATTTAAACAAATCCTGGAAGAAAAGTGTAACTATAAATAAGAAACCTTGCAGATAGCACCTTGCTTAATTTAGTATATATGCACGCTCACATGCTAAAGCTGTTTATGATAATAGATGCACTGTGTAATGCTCAGAAACCTGTTTTCAAATTTCAAAGCAATCTAGCCTTGGGTTAGGTAGTTCTGTAGGAGAGAATATAACCAGCCAGAGTGACTGTGATGAGTATTCTTTACAGCTTAATACACTGCTGATCACTTATAAATATTCCACCATAATATGTTATTAGATTTTAATTTCTTTATCACTTTTTCTTCTTTTGGTTTCTATTAGAAATGCTTGCCTGAGGCATTTGGAGATGTCATTTTGCATAATGAAAGGGGACTAACATGAATGCAAATTTCCAGCAAATATTTTTCTTTCTTTTAGAGGCAAATTCTCATGAAATTTTCCCAAAGAAAATTCTACTCTTTTGGCAGTTTTGCTATATACTTCTGGAGATTTCTCTTTCCTCGTTTTCAATGGCAAATGCAAGCTTTTGACCCAGAGATTTTAGTTTTAATTAAAAGAGGTAAATTAAAAGAGTTAGTTGAAGCGGTTTAAAGTACCTCCAGATGAATGGAAATAAAGAATTTTCCCATTTCTCATTATTCATCCTAGAATGCCAAACTGGAGAGTTTACCCAAAGTATGTACTGCGACACTGCTAAGAAGGGTCTGATGACAAGAATCACAGAATCACAGAATGGTCAGGGTTGGAAGGGACCTCTGGAGATCATCTAGTCCAACCCCCCTGCCACAGCAGGGACACCTACAGCAGGTTGCACAGGATGGCGTCCAGGCGGGTTTGGAATGTCTCCAGTGTGGGAGACTCCACACCCTCTCTGGGCAGCCTGTGCCAGTTCTCTGCCACCCTCAAAGGAAAGAAGTTCCTCCTCATGTTAAGATGGAACTTCCTATGTTCAAGTTTGTGCCCGTTATCTCTTGTCCTACCACTGGGCACCACTGAAAAAAGACTCTTCTCATCTACCTGGCACCCTCCCCTTAAGTATTTATAAGTATTGATAAGATCCCCCCTGAGTCTTCTTTTTTCTAGACTAAAAAGACCCAGGTCCCTGAGCCTTTCCTCATAAGAAAGGTGTTCCAATCCCCTAATCATCTTGGTAGCCTTTTGCTGGACCCTCTCCAGCAGTTCCCTGTCCTTCTTGAACCGGGGAGCCCAGAACTGGACACAGTACTCCAGATGTGGCCTCACCATGGCAGAGTGGAGGGGGAGGATGACCTCCCTCGTCCTGCTGGCCACACTTCTTGATGCACCCCAGGATGCCATTGGCCTTCTTGGCCACCAGGGCACATTGCTGGCTCATGGTCATCCTGTTGTCCACCAGGACTCCCAGGTCCCTTTCCACACAGCTGCTCTCCAGGAGGTCAGCCCCCAACCTGGACTGATGCATGGGGTTATTCCTCCCCAGATGCAGTACCCTACACTTGCCTTTGTTGAATTTCATAAGGTTTTTCTCTGCCCAATTCTCCAGCCTGTCCAGGTCACGCTGTATGGCAGCACAGCCTTCCAACGTGTCAGCCACCCCTCTCAGTTTTGTGTCATCAGCAAACTTGCTGATGGTACGCTCTATCCCTTCATCCAGGTCATTGATGAATATATATTGAACAAGACTGGACCCAGTACTGACCCCTGAGGGACACCACTAGTTACTGGCCTCCAACTAGACTTGGCACCACTAACCACAACCCTCTGAGCTCTATTGTTCAGCCACTGTTCAATCCACCCCACTGTCCATTCATCTAACCCACACTTCATAAGCTTGTCTGTGAGGATGATGTGGGAGACAGTGTCGAAAGCCTTGCTGAAGTCAAGGTAGACAACGTCCACTGCCCTCCCCTCATCCACCAATCCAGTCACGCCATCATAGAAGGCTATCAGATTAATCAGACATGACTTCCCCTTGGTGAATCCATGTTGACTACTTCTGATAACCTTCTTTTCCTCCAGATGCTTGGAAATGATGGCCAGAATGATCTGTTCCATCATCTTTCCAGGGATGGAGGTGAGGCTGACTGGCCTGTAGTTTCCCGGGTCATCCTTCTTGCCCTTTTGAAGACTGGAGTGACGTTGGCTTTCCTCCAGTCCTCAGGCACCTCACCTGTTCTCCAAGACCTTTCAAATATGATGGAGAGCGGCCCAGCAATGACTTCCGCTAGCTCCCTCAGCACTCGTGGATGCATTCCATCAGGCCCCATGGACTTGTGAATATCCAGTTTGCTTAATTGGTCCCTAACTACTTCTTCTTTAAGGCGAAAGTCATGCTTCCTCCAGACATTCTCTGTTACCTGCAAAGTCTGGGACTCCCGAGAGCAATTGAACCCTTTCTTTTTGGAATGGTACCATAGGGTGCAACTGAATATTAGGAAATACATTTCTTTGGTAACTAATAGGGAAAATCAGAAAATAAAAGTCCAGTTCTTCTTAGGTAAGTGTGCATGTTGCAAATCTTACTGATACCAGCTGATTATTCAGCAGCATCTTTGGAAACTGTAGAGAAGTGCTTCCATTTAAATGCTTCTTTAGTGTTTACAAAACTAATTTGAGAAAATGTCCAGATTAGTCATCCTCCCGTGACTAAGTTATCATTAAAAGAAACTGAAAATATTAAGTAAAAGGAAAAGATGAAGGAAATAGAAAGGATAGGTCAGACATACATAGGACTAAATAATCTGGTTCAAACCCCTGCGACTTCGGCCAAGGACATTTCATGAACATTTCACAGATTTCAGTATCACCGATGCTGCTCTCACTCCCAAGTCCTACATCCTGGTTTCTTGAACATAAATGCAAATGATTACTTTCATTTTAGCACTATACGTTGATTATCTTCAATGTCAAGAAGATGAAGATAATCACAAAGGGGGGTCCACTTACACCTTATTCTCTTTCTATTTGCATAAATAAAATAACTTTTATCATTCAACTTTTGGTATGTCTGCCTTCATTCTTACGCTTTCTTGATGAGTCTTTCTTTCAGTTTCCCCTTGTCTCTTGGCTAACTCACAATGCCTTTCTTTGGGTGATTTTCATGCACTGTCTCTGGAGTATTTTTACATTTTTTCCCATTGCTTGAAATGAAAACTCTAGGTACTTTAATGCTTTTAACTTGGTATTCAAAGCTGATTCTACATCTGAGGGCTAGCAAGTACCTTTGTCCCTCAGGACTTCTAACTACAGCAGAATTTGCATGGAGGTATAGAACATTGTTCTAAAACTGCCTGAAGATTAATTCTTCTGCAGTCTTTCCCCAAATGGTTTTAACCTAAATATTCAATTTAAAAAAAAAAAAAAAAGTAATTCTTTTTTTTTAACCAATATTTCATACCATTAATTTACAACACCGCCTCAGCATTTTTACTATTATCCTTCCTTATCAATGCATACTTTTCCATTCCTCTATTTTTGTCATACTTGCCTTTGATTGTCTTCAACTCTGGCTCCATTGTTTGCAGCCCTAGTTCTGCTTTCTGCATTTTCTTGATCCTTTTCTTCATTCTGCTGCAACTTACATTCATTCAGAGAATTAGAGAATAACTAGCAACAGAGAGCTAATTTATGAAATTAAAATGCAGTGAGCTGTATGTTGACAAAAATAAACAAAAATTCATCCAGTTGTTTCTGAATACATGATCATTACTATCTGGCCTGTCAAACCTGATAGCCACCTATTCCAATTTCTGTGCAGGAGAAAAATATGACCATCAGGTTTTTGACAATGGCTTTCATTTGCACTGTAGACACAGGTGTGCATTTCAGGCCCTGAATCCAACCACCTCCCTCATCTGCGACTCGCCTGGGTTGGGCTAGAGCTGGGAGACAGCTGCCTTCCTTCCACACAAGGGATGTGTGAAGGGTGTGTCCAGAGGGAAACACAGTGTTCCAGTGGGTCTACTGAGCACACAAGAAGTTTGTGAGCTCTAGCCTCCAGATAGCAACTCTTTTTTTATTATATGGAATAAATTGCCTTTAAAATGCAGTGGAAAATTATATTGGAGGTCAATTTGTTCTTTATTTTTTTTTGTACTCAATTGTAAGTCTTTTGCAAATGATAGCAAACAAGGAAAGTTATTTTACCTGTTGTCCTTTCATTAAGAATAATAGACTGTTTAACCAGTTTTATGGAAGAAAACTTCCAATAAGCTTGTCTGCTGTGATTAGATTAATCCATGTCAGACTGTTTTCCTTACTCATATAAATCAAATTGTTTTCCTACAGAAATGAAGAGAAGCGTTCATTGACTTTTTTTTACACACTAGTTTTGATATTGACTCCCTCCTCTTTAATAAGGTGAGTCAGTATGGCGGGTTTTTTTTTCCTTTCTCATTTCTAATATATGGGGTTTGCTGCTTAGAAAAGCAACAACATAATTTAGTGTTGTTTTAGTTATTATTAACTTCAAATTTGTGTCCAGGTAATGTTTAAAATGCCTTTTTTAGCAATCTGTATGGAATTATTCCTATAAACTCACATCTTTGTTGTTCTAAGTAACTATAACCTATGAGGCTGATACTCCTTGTATAACATTCGACTGTGCTGTTAGCAAACGCATCAGTGCCTGTTTTCATTCTGACAGTGGTTGAAAGACTTCAGTTCATTCTTTCCATATGTTTAGACGTGCTGATAAATATTTGTCAACACTTATATTTATTGCGCCAACTCAGGAACAGAAGGAAAACTTTTCAAACAAAATTACCGTGACTTCCATCCAGTACATATGAATGTCTTCCCTTCCACAGAAACATCCACTAACATATCATTGTCAACATCTCATCCTCCCTCAGCAGTCAAAATATGCTTCGAAAATAAGTGCCACCTACCCTTAACATACTCCAGTGTAACATGCAAACATACACACACTTTTTTGTTCTCCTCCCATGCTGGGTGATTCCAACTGGAATATAGGTAGATAGCTCTCTTTCTCTTGCAATTGCATAGTGTGTTGCTGTGAAAACAAAACCAATTTTAGTATCAGGGGATATTTTCGAGCTTTTTTTTTCTTATTTTTTTCCTGCCCTGAGTCTGCTGCTAGATTCTTCAGTTGCCATGGTGAGCAGGGGTGTAGGCAGTTCTTCCAGTCAAGGAAAAAAATAAAAATCATGAAATGAATGCTAATGTGAGGGGAAACTGGCAATACTCTGTTTTGTAACCCAGTCTAGTTCATAAATAAAGATCTTTCCACCTCAGGATTTCATGGGGCAACCCAGGTAAAGGTCATAAAATTAAACGCCCAACTTGAAAGAAATTCCTCACTTTTTTTGTAATCAAAAAAGAACATAGAGAAGCGAGTAGTCCAGTAATTCAAGTAAGACACTATGAAATTAAATGTCCTGGATCGTACTCTGGCTCTAGTACTGCCAGTTGTTACTGAATGAGAGAGAGAGGTGAAAGATAGACACTGCAATGAGGGGAAAGAATCTTTAGGAGGCATTAGCCTCTTTGGCAATCAAATGTCTTGTCTCCCTTGTGCTTGCACAAAGTTGAGAAGGTCAGTCCACAGTCTTTTCCTTAGGGTAAGACTAATTGGATGCATCAGTGTGTAATAGAACCTCATAAATAGTGTTAACTAGAAAAAATGCAACATTTTACAAACAATTATACTTTTTAATTTCAAAAGTTTTGTTTATCAGCCTTCAAAATATTACAGTTTTCCATAAATAACATAAAGTTCTCCATCTACTTTTAAAATAATGTTTTCCATTCCTTGCTCTTCTTTCCATTCTTCCTTTCTCTCCTCTGCCTTTTCTTAATTTGGTTTTTCTTTTCTTATTTTTAAAAAGAAAGATGTGGAAGGAGAAAAGCATTTAAGAAAAATACTGATTTATTTGAACAAAGCATGATTTTGGAAGCTTAAAAACACATCACAAAACACCTCCTTTTTTTCCCCTCGAGAAACCATTTCTTTAGGAATACAGTTTATTAACCTATCCAATGAAAGGGGTCAGCACCTCTTTTTATAGACAAGCAAAAATAATGGCAAATGTTTGCTGTAATTTTATGCTGGTTAGCATCATCTGACTTTCATCATTGAGATGCTCTGCATCGCTTGGGTTTCCAAATGGAAGAGGTGGCAGCTGAGCTGGGGGCAGATGATGAGCTGACTCCTTGCAGCTGCCCTTTCTGCCCGGACCACGGAGCAAGGACCACCTCTTTCCTAAATTACTGCAGTTTGCAGACATGTTAAGTTAAGCTGTTTTCCATTTTTCCTTCTCTTAAGACGTTGCATTGTGAGCTCTGATAATTTAGTAATCTCCGAGCTGTCTGGGTGCACTCAGCTGTGGCCTCTGGGCAGCACAGAGCCCATGTATAGCTGGCCCTGCTGGGGCAGGAGAAGCACCTCACCTCAGTTGGACCTTGTAGTTTAACTCAAGTGTTACTAAACCAGGTCCTACTAGGTATACTATATTTGTGGTACAAAGGCAGAGCTACTTTCAGGTGCATGGTTAGTTTTACATCATGATCACCTTCCATATGCAATATACACGTCAATGTGACTAGAAAGTCAAAAATATTTTATGATATGTTGAGTGCCAGGAAAAAAAGTAGATGTTGACTTTTAGGTAGTGAATGTTGTACGTGATTTATTACTAGCTACAAGGGTTATTGTGAGGTATAATTAACATCTATAAGGTATCTCAAAATCTTGTGCTATATAAATGTCAAGCATTACTGTTATTGAGTTGGAGTCCCTTAAGAGCTGTAAGAAACTAGTCACGCTCTTAGGTTTAATTTAGAGATGGTGATCCTGTAGATTACTGATATTAAATCAATATCTCATTGGAGGAACAGCATTATGTTCTCTCCCAACATATTACTTATATGCTTAATAGTGAAAATGAACTCTCTTACTCTAGAGCTGGATGGAATTTTACTGTCATGGAAGCCTGTGGAAAGAGAATTTTAAGTTCTGCTTCTGAAAAATATCCATAATAATACCTTTTTTTTTTTTTTTACAATTGGAAACTCCAGGTCTTCACTTAAGATCTGATAATAAGTGAATAAGTAAGAAATGATTTTTTCACTCGTGACAGGCTTTGAAAATATTTAGTAACTTAGGTCTGTAACAGAGGGAAAAACGTTACTTACATTATGTTTAAAATGGAAATTGCTTTATATTTAGAGTAAAATTTGGTGTCATTAGCTTTTTACATTTTCTGAAAATTGAAAACTTTTGCTAGAAATAACTACTTTTACCTGCTTAGCTTTAAGCTTCTTGTAACCTGAAAGTATGAAGATAATTTTTCAAGGAAATAAAATAATTAGTTTGCCTTTTGTGTATTTATGTGTGAAATCTAACCAAGGACTTACACAGTCTTAAACAGACAGGGAAGTTTAAAATCTTCTTGCCAGGGGCAGGGAAATGAGCCACAGAAGGCCATGAAGGTAGCTTCTGCATGCAAAACTTTCTTTGAATCTAAGGACAAGACATAACAATTGCTCACTGCACTTATCCCTATAAATCTCGTTATAACTGAATATTGTAGGAACAATGCTCTAGGCAAGGTCTAGATGGTCTGAAAATAAAGATTTTACTCTTTTCTAAGTTTTAAAATAAATTTCCTAGCAGTTTCTTTCATATGCTTAGAGATAGGAAACAATTTCATTTGACAGATATACCCTATCAGAGCTAAACTGAACCGTTCAGCTGCTAAACACTAAGAATATTCCAAGTTATGTTTTAATAATGATTATATCCTGGAGGCTTAAAAATAAAAACATTTAAAAAATCAAGCCAAACAAACTCTCACTGATTGGAATAATATCTACATCTAGAATCAAACCCTCATGTCTTTCACCCATAAACAACAAGCTACACAAGCAAAATAAGTTTGCTTCATACGTACTTTGTCATTACTATCTCAATAGTATTAATCTCTTTTCTGCTTGAAAAAAAAGTCTAAGGAATCACAATCTTCCAGTAAAGCTCACTGAGTGTTGCCTGAAGAAATTATTCTTCTTGCTATGTTCATTTAACAGAAACTCTTTGGGATGTTATAGAAGGCATGCAAGTTCACTTCAGCAAGCAACAGGTTAAAGTTAATCCAGGTGTTCCAGATAACTCTCGTGTATTCTTTTCATCAGAGCAATTGGTACTAGCATTACGCAAAAAAAATGACTAATAATAGTATATTCACTGTAGAGAACAGCAAATGTTGAAGTCAAATTATGTGGCTCCAGGCATTTTTAGAGACAGAATAAACAGTGATTCACTGTGTCACAATCTTCATGACCCCCCTTTCTTTCACTTATACAGCTACCCATGATCGATGGGTGCCTATAAAAAGCAAAAATAAGTACACAAATATAGGCCCCCATTAAAAAATAAAATCAAAACGTGCTAAGGAATTAATATATCAAATATTCTTACTGTCATGAATAGGGCTGGATGCAGTTCAGATATGGATATGAAGTCCCTATAACAGTCTGCCTTCCTCTCTGTCTTTGTCCCAGAGTACCTGACATTCTGGCCTGTGCTAACATGGGGTTAGATAGCACAGCCAGCACCCCTATAGATCCCTCTCTATGTCACGAAAAAGAAACCATGATTGAAGGGGAGAAAACATTGTTACAGTAGGCCTTATGGATTGAGTGCCAAATTTTAGGTAAAGAGGAAGAAAAAGTGAAGCATTAACCATACTAGAGGAAGGTAGAGTTAAGGAGTTCTTAACCTACTTGAACACACACAAGCTGACGCGACCAGGCAGGGTGCTGGTAGAGCCAGCTCTCTATTATTTTTGACAGGTTACACCAGCTGGGGGAGCTTACTGATGACTGGAAAAGGGCAAATATCACATCCATCTCCAAGAAGAAAGATCCAGAGAGTTACAGGCAAGTCAGCCTTTCATCATTCCTGCTACAGGTTGTGGAATAATCCTCCACAAAACCATTTCCAGGCCAAAGAAGAATAAGAAGGTAATTGGGAACCAGCAAAAATTAATCAAAGGGCTTGACCAACCTGGTAGTTTTCTATGATGAGATGACTAAGCACATGAGTAGTGAATTGTTGACATTGTCAAGGCTTTCAACATCATTTCTCATAGTATCCCTTGTAAGCAAATTAGTGAATATGGACTGAATAAGCAGACAATAAATGAGTGAAAAACTGGCCAGACAGCTGGGCTCAAAGGGAGGTGATCAGCAGTATGAAATACAACTGGCAGTGATGTCCCTCAGGGACAATATAGGGGCCAATATTGTTTAACATTTCTATCAATAATGTGGACAATGGGGCAGAACGTAGTCCAGGCAAGTTTGCAGATTATACCAAACTGTGAGTGGAATGGTCAATATACTAGAAAATAGAACTCCTATTCAGGGAGACCTTAGCAGGAAATATAAATGGCCAGAAAAGAGCTTAATGAAGTCCAGCAAATGCAAGATCCTGACTCTGGGGTTGAATAACCACACGCAAAAGTAGAGGCTGGCAGCTGATTGGCTAGGAAGCAGCTTTGCAGAAAAGGGCCTGAGCTTCCAGGTGGAAAAGAAGTAGGTGATCCAGCAGTGTGCTCTTGCAGCAAAGAAAGCTAACTACATACTGAACTGTATTAGCAAGGCTACAGTCAGCAGGCAGTAGGTAGTGATTGTTTTCTCTTTTGGCACTTGTGAAACTGCATCTGCTATGCTGTTTTGGTGTCCTTGGCACAAGTCAGACATTGACATGTCCATTTCCATCCTCGGAGACATTCAAAAGCTGTCTGGACATTGTCCCGGGCAACTGGTTCTAGGTGGCCCTGGTTGAGCGGGGCGGGTGGAGCAGATGGCCTCCAGGGGTCCCTTCCATCCTCAACTGTTCTGTGATTCTGTGACATACAGAATTGTGTCCAACAGAGGGCTGCTAAGGTGATTAGGAGGCTGAACCACCTGATGTCTAAGGAGTAGCTGAGTGCTTTTGTTCAGCCTAGAGAGAAACCTAAGGTGAGATCATATCGATGTCTTCTGTTACTTAGCTGGAAAGTACAGAAAACCAGAAACAGGCACTTTTAGAGGTGCACAGTGATAGGATATATATATTATATATGTTTCTGCATAGACAGGGATACCAGTAGAGCATAACTGAATGGTATGAGTTTGTGCTACAGGTGCTCATTTGATTTCCAGTAGTATTAGAGCTGTATTGGCACAGTGCTCTGAATGGTCTGCTGAGAAGCTATATATATATATACTAAGCCAAGTGAAGCATTAACTTCACTAGTATATGCTGCTTGTGGTATCTGAGATGGTTTGAGTATCTTTGCTTGCTTTCTTCCATGAACTACTTTACACTCATCATATTTGAAAGCTCCATTGAAATTTGCCTGATCTCAGCTAGAAATACTGAATCCATTGGCATTGCCAGAAGGTGGCTCTAAGTTAGGCCTTGCATAAAATGCAAGAAAAAAAATTCCAGCATACACTTCTCCAGTTTCACTCTTGCCTAGGTTAGAAGTAGCTCTGTAAAATGCTCCATTCCATTATGCGGCACACGCAGGACAATTGTGTGATCAGGTACAGTCAGCATGGGTTTATGAAAGGCAGGTCCTGCTTGACAAACCTGATCTTCTGCTATGACAAGGTGACTCAGTGTATGAGGGAAAGGCTTTGGATGTTGTTTACCTGGTCTTTAATAAAGCCTTTGACACATTTTCCCACAGCATTCTCCTGGAGAAACTGGCTGCTCATGGCTTGGACAGGCATATGCTTCGCTGGGTGAAAAACTGGCTGGATGGCCGGGCCCAAAGAGTTGTGGTGAATGGAGTTAAATCCATTCAGCAGCTGGTCATGAGTGGTCCCCAGGGCTCAGTATTGGGGCTGGTTCTGTTTAATATCTTTATCAGTGATCTGGACAAGAGGATCGAGTGCACGCCCAGTAAGTTTGCAGACGACTTCAAGTTGGGCAGAAGTGTTGATCTGCTTCAGGGTAGGAAGGCTCTACAGAGGGATCTGGACAGGTTGGATTGATGGGCTGAGGTCAATGGTATAAGGTTCTACAAGGCCAAGCGCCGTATCCTGCACTTGGGTCACAACAACCCCATGCAGCACTACAGGCTTGGGGAAGAGTGGCTGGAAAGCTGCCCGGCAGAGAAGGACCTGAGGGTACTGGTAGACAGTCGACTGAATATGAGCCAGCAGTGTACCCAGATGATCAAGAAGGACAACAGCACCCTGGCTGAATCAGGAACATTGTGGCCAGCAGGACTAGGGAAGTGATCATCCCCCTGCACTTGGCACTGGTGAGGCTGCACCTTGAATACTGTGTTCAGATTTGCGCCCCTCACTACAAGAGAGACACTGAGGTGCTGGAGTGTGTCCAGAGAATGGCAATGAAGCTGGTGAAGGGTCTAGAGCACAAGTCTTATAAGGAGCGGCTGAGAGAACTGGTGTTGTTTAGTCTGGAGAAAAGGAGGCTGAGAGGAGACTTTATCGCTCCCTACAACTACCTGAAAGGAGGTTGTAGAGAGGTCAGGGTAAATCTCGTCTCACAAGTAACAAGTGATAGGCCTCAAATTGCACCAGGGGAGGTTTAGGATGAATATTAGGAAAAATTTCTTCACCGAAAGGGTTATTAAACATTGGAACACGCTGCCCAGGGATGTGGTTGAATCACTATCTCTGGAGGTGTTTAGAAGACACGTAGATGTGGTGGTGAGGGATATGGTTTAGTGGTGGCTTTGGCATTTTTAGGTTAATAGTTGGACTCAGTGATCTTAAAGGTCCCTTCCAACCTAAACGATTCTATGATTCTGGGATTCAATCATTCTATGATTCCAGTTAAATAATTTATGTGTCTGTTCTCATGGAGTGGCTCATTCAAGAGACTATCCTTACATGATGGGAGACAGAATATTCTGAAGTAAGGCATTTCTTTTTCTTTTTTTAAGCTGTTCCAACACAAATAATTAAATATACAGTGATCCACAAAAAGATGGTGAGTGACCATTCTGTGATACCTGAGATACTGATCTAGTATATTAAGGAGTAAAGTTCAAATATCTTTTCTTGGCTGTGTGTTGTATAAGAGCAAGTTCATCTAACTCTAGGAGAGGATTCACAGGGTGAGAAATTATAAATTGTAATACATATTTTTTCTACAAGAATGACCAAACTGTGGGAGTTTACAAGGAGAGGGAGCCTCTAACAAGCAAACTTAGGCAGCTTGCATCTCTGGTAGCTGACTTCTATGAATCTCACCCTTCAGTACCTAATTCTTATGGTGTACTGGGGGAGGCTAGCTACCTAAATTGGATTTTGAGTTATGCCAGGTTCTGATGTATTGAGCTTAAGTAGCTCATGTGGATTCGGTTCAAAAAAGTTGGTTGTTGTTATGCCTGATTCCCATTTAACATGCATTAGTTTGCTCATTGAATTCATATTTCAACACAGTACACCCTGCTTTGCTAGAAAAAATCGTAAGACCAGCATAACATTGTAGAGGAGGTGTAAATGGTACTCTGAAAAAGAATCTGCTTTTAGAGGCTTTTGGCATGCCTCCTCATTAAGCATCTAAGACAGGAAAAGTCTTGCGTGACATAGAATCTTAGATCAACCATTTTTATTTCTTCTCAGTTAGAGATAAGCTTAAATTGAAACCTTACCAAAATTCATAACTTGGGTCAGTCTCTGTGTTCACAGCGTAAATAGGGATAATCCATGTGTCAAATCAGTTTATGCTCTTGGCAAGCAAGATCAACAGTAATCAGTGAAAACCAGAAGGGTAAGTTTCTGTCCTAGCTTAAGATGGATTCTGTAATTTTGATTTTATTACCAAAGAAAATCCTACGGGTACTTAAATGTCAGTTACTACTTATTTGACATTAGAGTAGAGGTTTTCAATAGGCAGTGGCCAAAAGTTTTAGAAAAATCTAGTACCTTAGGAGCCTCAATTTTTTTCAAATGTCGTTTGGGGCAACTAAGGTGGCCTAGTTTTCCAAAACTGGAAATATTGTATTTTGGCAGCCCAACTTTTGAAAATGTTAAGATTCCAAGTGCAATACTCAAAACTGAAGCATGAAAAATCAATACTATTTCTGTCACAAGATTTTACAAATGTCAAGACTTCAGTTTTTAAGGTATATAAAAGATGACACTTTTAGCAGTGTATTGCCCTCTAGCACTGTACTGTATATTGATTTAGATTTTCCAAGAGGCATAGATATTCCTAGGAGGTGACTGTTCCAAGTATTAATCCATCCTGACCTGACCTAGCTTATGAGATCTGATAGTATCCGAGTACAAGATGGTATGCCTAAAGGCAGTTTTCCTTTAAAATATTAAAATTAAAAATTTTGTCAGTGTGGTTCTGCCATGTAAAGAAAATTATAGAGTAGATCAGAGAAAATATAAAATAAAAATGAAGATCAAGTGTCCAAAGATCAAAATAAATGAGAGGTTTTAGCTAAAATAATAAGAATCCTACAGTCATCTGAAATTTAGTGAATTATCTAGACTTCCAAAGAGAGCAGTCAGAAAGGATGGGGATAGTAAAAAGAAGTCGAAGGATTTCTTATAAAATGGTCTCCACAACAGCCCATGACTGGAAGAGGTTTTTTGTGTGGCTTCTCTGAACCCGTATGAAAATTCCACTTTATTAGGAACATTTATGTAGTAGGAAATGCCAATAAATCTAAACTACAATATTTAGATTTATGCATCCTAGGATTCATGGAAGCACTGTAAGCAGACAAATCATTTAATCATTTAATGCACATTTAATGCACAAGGAGAATTAGGTACTTTATTAATGTAGGTATTTCGTAAATACCACTAGGCAGCTGTCCCAAGCTTAGGTACCTGAAGGTTTCCATAAACTCTCTGATGTTGAGAACACATATTATAGAACATTTTTATTAATTAACCCTACCAAATTATTTGAACTGCAGCAAGTCTGACTCAGAAATTGTCTCATTAGTTCTAACAGGACAAACAAGTGCTTAAAGAACTTTCCTAAAGTAAGAAAATTCTTCTCCATTTTAGAATGGAATGGAACGGAACAGGATAGAATAGAATAGAATAGAATAGAATAGAATAGAATAGAATAGAATAGAATAGAATAGAATAGAATAGAATAGAATAGAATAGAATAGAATATTTTATTATTGAAATTTTACGTAAGACACTAGGACTTATCTGGTTTACTTTGAAATTAACATACAAAGTCTCCCCTGGCAAGAGATAATCAGGCTGAGACAAGGAATTGGCTGTGATCTTATTCTTAAAAAAATAGTTTCAGTTCGTAAAATGTTTGGTGTTTGAGGAGATGGGGGGGGTGATATGTTCAAAACCACACATCTTATTAACTGTAGAAATCCTTCCAAGAAACTGATGTCATCAGACAGAACAAATATGATGACTGATTTTGGATCTTTTTCCCTCCACTTTATAATCCATCAAAGTAGGAACATCGAGGCATTCCCCTCAACTGTTTATTGTGAGTAAATATTTCTGAAACTGAATCTTCAATAAGATAAGAGAAGCTTAAAGCATGACATCAACTCTTTACACTTAACAAAGCACATGCCAGATCTTCTCTAGAGAGAAGATTTTTGATTCTTAGCCTTATCTTTTAGAATATAAGTGATGTATGGTCTTAGACTTTCTAGAATTCCAGTGAAGAAGCAGATGAAAGCTTGACACATCTGGCTGTAAAATGTGCTGCCGTTTTAGCTGGTTGGCAATTGCAGGATACATGACAATGTGCAACAGATGTTAGAGTATTAATCACCATGTTTTACTTTCTGTGGTAAAGCATTTAGGAGTTATTCGAACGATAAGGCTTGACAGCTCATGTAAGTTGTTTTCATTGTGCTGAAGCTAGAGAAATAATGTGGCCAAGCTGCTCCAAAGAGAAGAATAAATTATTAGAGTTTGTGTGAGGTCTTGCTGTTTAGAAAAAAAAAAAAAAAAAGCCTAGCAGCTACTTACAGGTCATTATATAAAGACTGCCTGGATAATAACCAGGACTAAAATGTCTAAGACTCTGTCCATCAGGGATGGGCTTTCCTCTGAGGGCGGTATTAAGCTTATCACAACTGCTGATTAGCAGCTAGTGACTTTTGAATTAAGAGAGATTTTCTTGGTGAAGATTAAAATGGAAGTCTCAAGCCCGCGGAGAAGAGGTGTCTTGTTGAAAATGTCAAGCCTAGAAGACTTTCAGGATTCAGGAAATTAGCTATTTCTCCTGGGGTTTGAAACTACATTTTGGATTCCTAGTAGAGATAGGAAAAAACTCTTCCCACCAAGCCATCTTCACAAATGGTGATATTAGAAAGAATAATTATTCTTCAGTTCTTATTGAAATTATTTATTGCACTGTTTTGATTAGTATTACTCTACTTTTTTACTGTGTTTCTATTACATATTTTTTAAATATTCTTTTCCATAAAAGGTGTAAATGAAGACATATGGGATTTTCAAAACCACTAACAGTATTTTGACATATGGTATGCTATCGCATACAAATGGCAGTTTACAAGGCTTTGAAAATCCCCTCTACAGCCTATCACCCCAAGAAACAAGGCCACTGGTCCCTTTCAAAAGCAATTTATGCTGAAGAGCATTCTATGAGGGTTAGACCATCTTACCAGAGAGTCAACGTTAAATCATTGCATGTCCCTTCAGAATTACCGTTTCCCAGGGAAATATTTTAAGTTTGGGGATATGAAATTGAACTTTTTCTCTTGCCTCAGCTACTCCTCTTTTTTTCGTGAATTCTGATTGGATAGGCACTTTCTAAAAATAGCTTCATACTAGGCACTCTGGAAATACAGGCAGTGTAATACTTGTGTTTTGAACCGTGCGGCAATATGGGCTTGCCGTAGACCCCGAGCAGTTACGTGATGACAGGACTGAGGAAGTTCTGTACCTTCCCATAAAAAGAAACATTGACACTAAGGGGACTTTACCAGCAGAAGTCTGGGTACTGATGACTGTTCAGTGTGCAGTCATTATTTTCCTGCCCCTGGGGTGAATGATGGATAACACGTTGCTGACAACTGGGGTTCCAGACACCTCAGGACATGCTTATTTATACACTAAGAAAAAAAGTGAAGGTCTGTCAGTAAGATAAGCATCCGCATGAGTCTTTTCAGGTCTCCAAACTTTAATTTGCCTGAAAATCCATTTTTATGAATGGTTAAATAATTGAAGGGAAAAAAAATCTGTCTGTATTACTCAGATTCCAGACTTAGGACTGATTGTTACAAGAGACATAGTTCAATGTTAGGCAGCTGCATTGCTGCTTCTCCCATATCATCCCATGCTTCTAATTGGTTTTAATTTTAAAAAAAACTTTTGATAAAGTCAGATCACTTAAAACAGACTGGATTTTAACCTATGAAAGAGAAATATTGTGGGGGGTTTTCAAGAACATTTAAAGCTTGCATCTTATCACTACTTTTTTGAAAAAAAAAAAAATTATTATTTTCCTGGCATTTTATTTCACATTGATTGAATAGGAATAAGATTGAAAATTTTCAGCTAAATTTTGAGGAAGAAAGCACTATGAAATATTTTGACTAAATATTATTTTACTTTATGTCTGTCACATCCTGTCAGCCTGTCTTGTTCTTCCTCTGTTTTGCAAGCCTAGTTTCTACATATGATAAACAGAATAAGGTATACTGTCTAAAGAGACAGTACCAGGAAATCTTCTGGAATTTACTGCAGACAGGTAACTCTGCAGAAGCAAAAAAATCTTGGACCTGAAAACCTGTAGTTATTCCCACATCACTTAAAGACAAAGATTTTTGCTGCTTATAGCATAAAAGTTTCACACATATTTAAATAGTAATCCTGAAATTAAACTGAGAAATGAAACTAGGACTCATAATTTACTGAGACATTCTAGAAATTTTACTCCAAACAAAATAATTGGTCTGACTCATCCTGACAACTTATGTGGGATCTGAAGGAGTAATCAGTTTGCTCACAGAAATCTTTACTTCACCACCTCCCAAGATTAGGGTAAAAATGTGTAAGGCCATCTATAATCTTGATATTTTAAAAATATTAAAACCTGAACGTTAAATCTAGTCCAGTTAATCAGAATGACTGCAAGCCAGCCATCTTACATATTGAGAAAATAAACTCGTAGGAATTAAGAATTTGTGTTTCGTAAAGTAAGAACATTTTAAGCAAAAGAAAATGAGCAAAACTTCACTTTCATTTCAGTTTACAAATTTAACTCTGTAGTGTATTCCCGTTCATATCTTTTAGTTAAGATATTCATATTGGCCATATTGATTTTCACATAAATTTTCATATCTGAAAAGATTTCATACTTAATGGAAAAAGCCCACTAATAAAGAAAAGCAAATAATTTATAAAATGGCATTATATTGTGCAGTGGCATTAAGGTCTTGCTTATTACTTTTTTATTACTATCTTTGGCCACAAGTTTCCTTTAAAATTGCACACAGCACAAAACAAACACAAAAATCCCCAAATCCCACAGATAGCACAATGTGGACAGAATACATATTTTTCAGTTGGGGTTTTGTTCTTTAAAGATGGCATTCTTCCCTCTTGGTTCATTGTGACTGACACTGTTATAGTCTTACCTCTGTCCTTCCTTAATGCAATAATGCTAAGGAGTGAGGTTACACATTCCTTAGTTAAATTTTATTTGGACTCTACCTGAACTTTTTCTGTATTAAAGACCACAAAAGTAAGAATGCTTCTCTTCTATTGCTAATATTGGCTGAAAAGGCTATATTGATGGTGTAAATCAACACACAAAACTAAGCAGATGAAGATAAAAATCAGTTTTATTTGATTTTTTTTTAATGCTAGTGTACAACATCTACATCCATACAAGTCACTGAAGACTAACTTATAGTCAATGGGGAGAAATAAACACTGCCAAAGCATGATTCATTCAAATTGATGTAGATACCTACTTCAGGAAAAGATAAATTTTACCATCAAAGTGCCTATTACTCTGCAGTGACAAAGGTGACCAGCTCAGATATAATTATGTGCAAGATAGTTGTTTGCATTGGATCAGATGAATCATAACTCAGGAGTCAGCCTGATCGAATTTGTGTGTTACATGTCCAGGCGAAAACTGTCTAGTTGCCTGTCTGTTTTGACAGAAAATCAGAAATCATTTAAACTAGTTAAAAAACCATCTTGACTTTTGTATTTGGCATCATTTGGTTTTCATGTTGTTAGTTTTGCTTTGATTTCTGTGCATATGACAGTAAAAACAAAATTAAGGCAATTACGCATATATCTCCTTCTTTTATGGAATACAAGAGTGAATGAAGATCTTAGGTAGATCTTTATCCGTAATAATTACTGTGATTAATTACTACTCCAAACCAAGAACTTTTGCAAGAATAAGTTTACTTAAGCATATTAAGTATCAGCTCACAAATTTAAAACATCTTTAGGAAATTCAATAGATATTATGTCAAACATATTCTTAGCAATAGATAAAGACAATCAACTAGTCTCTTTCAGCAAATGTGCATCATCCATCAAATTCATAAGCAGATGTCTCAAACAGTTAAGCTTAACAAACAAAAATAAACATAGCCATGTCATTCATTACATGATTCTGATTCCAACTTATTTTTCCCCTATCATACTATAAACTGCTAGCACCCTTTTTTTGGTTAAACTACTTGTAAGATCTTAATTTATTATGAAAAGCATTTTGCTAGTTTCTTAGTCTTTTTCTCTCCTTTTTTGTTTTCTGTTTTTTTTTTTCTTTTTTCAAAATGTATTTTCATTTTTGCTTCATGAAATCAGTGCAGTAGTCTCCACTTGGGATTTTAGTCAGACTGAAAACTAGATCTCACAATGCCATAATTCTGAACAGTTAATTTCCTTTACTACTTTTTCCCCTTAAAAAATCATTCCTCTGTAAAAACTGTGGAGATTTTTCACCTATGTAAAATTTTAATTTCAGAGAAAGAACCAGCAAAAATAGAAAGCTTTTGAACATGATTGAAGACATATTTGAAGGTATTATTAGAGGAGTTCCAGAAATTAAATGAAACCAAAATGAGAGCTAGTACTTGACAAGTAGAGATGCTGTACATTCTCAAAATAATTAGGTGTGCAGAAAAAGAGATAAATCAATCAGGCTAATGACCTGGTTAGGCAAAATATAAGGAAATTATAGGATGTTTGGGGCACTCATGTTATGGAATGGTTATGAATTTCAGTGGCTCTGTTTAAAAAATATTTTCTGTGACAGAGTTGACCATGACTGGAAAAAATCAATTAAAAAAAAAAAGATACATTAAAAATCCTGAAGAGATATTTGAAGTTCTTAAATAATGAGGAAAAACAAGATTGAAAAAAAAAAAATAAAAAAGAGGGGGGGACCAATTCCATAGAAAGGACAGGAACTTATGCTCTACTAGGATTGTGCAGAGGTAAAGACCTTCATGGAAGTGACCTTTCTTCCTTCCTTCTCTGTTTGTAAATTGTGTGTCTATCCCACCGTTCAAGCACTGATCAGGAATTAAGAGTTTACAGAGGAAGTATCTGTTCTGATTGTTCAGAAAAATATAATGGAAGAATGTGTCTTTTTGTATGTTTCAAGTGAACAGCATTAGAATGAAATTAAGTAGGTTTTGTAAAACAAACTCAGCTGAGTTAGATGTTTTTGTATGTTTCAAGTGAACAGCATTAGAATGAAATTAAGTAGGTTTTGTAAAACAAACTCAGCTGAGTTAGATGAGTGCTATTTAATATGGGTTTTATATATCTCCACATATATATTTTTAACATTCTGAGTTTTAGCTAATTTTCTCAAAGTGCGTAAGTTCTGGTGATGGGTACAAGAAAAGTCTCTGGTCTGGTTAGGAGACTGTTAACTAATTGAAAACAATTGAGTATCAGTTTCCTATGTCCTGCTAAGATGTCAATAAACATACCTGCTATGGGGTTGTTATGTCTTCAGTCTTAGATTCCAGGTGGCCAGAAATACTTGTTCATCTAGTCTGAGTTGCATGAAGTGATCAATTCTCTTTGTGCGTAAGCAACACTGTAGCAAGCCTTAGACCATTCTTGTCTTTATTTTCACCAACACACATTTTTACAGTAGGAGACACATCTTTTCACTGTTCATGCTGGCCTTCAAGCTTTCCTTATGTTTGTCAAAGTGATAAAGTTGTATAGGACAGTCAGGATCAAAGAAAATCACAATACTGAGGACATAAACTACCTCCTTGAACAAGGTAGAAAAAAATTATTTTTTAATTAGCAATATTAAATTGCTATTTAATGTAACTCAAATGCAAAATAATGCCTAAACCACGACAGATGTGAAAAAAAAAATAATTAAATTACTCAAATACTTCACAGGATTGAAAACTTAAGGGCATCAAAATAAGAAATGGACCAGGTTGTCACTGCAGATGACTTGGCGTGCATCTGGGGTCAAAAATAGTCAAGATGGTAGGTCGCATAAGTAAAGAAACAATGAATAAGGCAGAGAATATTATAATTCCCTAATACAGATGAGTGCTGCAATTTCGTCTAGAATACATTGTCTTGTATTAGTCTCATCAGTTCCAAGAGAAAAGCAGCAAGCAAGCTGTTGGAGAATGGTGAGAAGAATAGCAAAGACCTCCTGTTGACTCATAATGGAGATACACTGCAAAACATTTGCCTTGATTTGCAAGATGTTTGAAAAAAAGGTGAAAGTTGCATAGGTTAGAGCTCACAGTCATAACCACTGACCTGATACAGTTTGGTGTAGTTGCTATAACTACTCTCCACCTGGGCTCGAGCTGAGGAGCCCAAGAGAAGCAGTGGGGAGCGATCATTTGTTTTCCATACTTGTTGGAAAGGAGTGGAGGAAAGGGGACAGTGTTCTGGGTACAATGTCGGTTGACACCAGGCAGCAAACACAGTGACAGACACCAAGCCTGAAGGAGGGAAGGGAGTCTCCTCAATGGACAGCCTGCCAAACTGAAGTCAAGAAAACAGCAGATTCCAGGGGGTCAGTCTGCATCTCAGCAGCTACACCCCCAGATCACCACCCACGTGTGCTGAGATCACAGCTAATGTTGTTTTCCTATGCACAGGTCTCCTGAATAAGACCAGCCTTGGCAGCACCCAAACATGACAGCAAACACTGCAACTGAGTGCTCCACCTGGTTGAGGACGTGGCACCATCTTTAAAAATGGCACTGTGCATCACAGCTGGACAGCAGCACATTTCTTCCACATACTCCTAGAAGAAGTGCACCTAGGAAAAAAAAAAAGTCCTTCTTGAATTCATAAAGTACCAGCTGGAGAACATTGCTGCTGCCACAACTTATTCTCTGTGTCCGCCCTCTCCCCTCATACATGTTGTGTGACCCCATCTCGTGGTCTTAGCACAACCACAGGGCTACTCTAGAGGCTGGCCAAAAATGGCTCCAGGCAAACAGCTCAAAGTGGAGAGCTGCAGCCCATGTGAAGTGACCCACTGGACACTCTGGACTGTCCTCCTCTTCAAGAAGATGATCATGGCAAGGAGTCGTGCAAGGCATCAGCTGAAGGGCAGAGGAAGAAAGTGAGCATCTTCATTAGATTCTTCTCCTGACCAAGCATTCTTACACCTCAAAGGATACTCTGTTTTGGGAGACTATGAATGTAACAGGAAGGATGGTTAGAGAACACGCTTTCATATTCTTAGTGCAGAATTACTCAGTGAAACATGTATATTGTGTAGTTAGGACTCATAGTCCAAAGAGAGACAATTATAGTAATAGGGGTAGTGAATTCTTGGAAGGAATAAGTGGAGTGCATGAATCATTTCAAAGATGTTTTCCAAAACAGGTAATCTCTTACAGTGGCTCTTGGTTAAAAGAAGTGAAAAAAGGGGTCGTTAACACTGTGATTGCAACTACTCCTGACTGATAGGGACTTTGCTCAGTAATTTATACTCCTTAAATTAGAGTACTGTGAGGTGTTCTACTCAGAATCATTACAGAGCATTTCAATGGTTCTGCTCACACAAAAAGTTGGGAAAACCATCTTTATGAGCACATAATGAAAATACCCTGTTATTCAAGCAGCAGTGCTATTATAGTCCGTCTTTAGAAAGAGAAAAGGGGCTGGGGGAGCAGCGGGGAGATATATTTGCAACGTAAGATATATTTGCATCAGCAAGGAGGAAAAAGGTGAATTTATACAGAAGTAGCAAAAACAGACAGGACAGCTGGAAAATCCCTAACAAACTGCTAATGTATAATTAGGTCTGCATGAATAATAACACACTATTTACTTGATTTGTTTTTCACGTCTGAGGGAGATTTTTTGAACTGATCACGGGCTCCCAAAATATTTGTTGTGCATATTTATTTAATAACTAATTTCCACATTTGATAGCTTATTCAAAAATTTTATATTGTCAAAACATGTTTGTTCAGACAAGACACAGGATGTGGCTTTTCTTCCTGAGTTAGAAAGCCCTTCCAACTAATGCTTCTCTATATTTCCTATTTCATCATTCATTTCTTTTGAATGTTTGTGCTGGAAATGATGTTAGTTAAAAATCTCTAGGAAGGGTGGATGAACTCAAAGAAAGCCGTTATTTAAGAATTCCAACTCATAATTGGCTTTGTTGTGCAATATACGTTTACTCAGGTATAGCAGAATATTGGCAAAACCAGTAAAGATGGGGTGATAACAGGAGAGAAAATAAGCCAGTCCAGTGCAGTGCATTAATCAGGCTACTTACTGGAACTGTAAACCAAACTACTATTTCTATAAAATAAACAAATTTCTTTAAAAAAATAATTTGGAAGTAAGGCAAAGAATCCAAAATCTTGTTCCAAATTTTTCGGGAAGTTTTCCACCTTATCTTGTTTCCTTTTAAGTTCTCCCACTTGAAGTAGCCTTTCACTTCTGCACTTATTGTGTATTCTCAGATCTCCATTTAAAACAAAAATAGTCTTTTCATTACATGTTGCTAGGTTTGAAAATTGAGGGCCCATCATACATATTTGTTTAACAATACTTGAAACAAACTTGCATTTCTGTTTTCCACAAGGAAACTCCCCCTCTCTCTCTCAGGGTGAGTTTGAAAATACAATTTCTCAACAACAAAGCTGTTCAAATAAGTTGCTGTCACTGTGTTGTAGTTTGCCTTGTGTTGAGCTCAGTTGCACCAACTGGTTGTTGAATGAGACAATAAACTGTGCTACTTAAATGAATGGGGTTACTACCATCATTTCTCTAGTCCAGTTTGCAGAATAACAGTTGCATTGACCCAGAGAGACAGAGTAATGAACCAAGTGAGGGGACAGGAAAAAGCACCTGGAGGAAGAAATGGTGGGATGATATTAAACTAGCATTGCCACCAGGGAAAGCCTCACATAAACCCTATTGTTGTTGCTGTTGTTGCTATTATTATTATCATCATCATTATAATTATTATCATTGTCATTATTATTATTATCACAACAACAACAACAATAATAATATGCACTGTGGTGTCCAGTACAGTAATTATGAAGATATTCCAGTGGCAACTGTAGTCCCAAGAAGCACTTTTTTCATCCCACTTCCTACTCATAACTTTTATCATTCACCTATACTATTACTTGATAAAAATATAATAATAAAAATATATTAATAAAAATATGATGGCATTTCAGTGAACTGTCCTTATTTTTTTAATATATTTTAGTAATCTTCACTATTAATTTCCCTAGATCTAACTTATAACTTTCATAGCCACACACTTTGTCCATGGTTGGAGAGTAAAAGATAAATGGATTTATAAAGAAAAAAACCCCAAACATCATGGGAAACTTATTTATGGAACGATTGTGCTTCCTACCTTTTTTTACCTGTATTTTGCAGCTTTCTGAAAAATGTCCATCAGTAGTTTAAGCCTTGAGTCTGATACTCAGATGATATAAATCTGCAGATAAAATGACAATGGACGTATGCCAACAATGATTGCATGGAGCTGTAGGTCTTTGTGATATGATAGGGACTTCAGCATTATATCTCTGATTAATCTTTCTAAGTACATATATTTTCTAGGAGAACAACAGATTAAAAAGAAAGATGCAGAAATACAGTTAGCTTATTTAAGGGGATGCAAAACATAATAAGAAATTCAGGTTTTGTACAGCCAGAGGAATTAGTTTTTTGTAAATTAATGCAGATAGTTTTAATTAATATCAAAGCTCATAATCTGCCCACCTTGCCAGCTTAGATTTAAGGGAAAACTTTGAGAAATATTTACCTGTGCAGATGTCTCACCAAGATATTTGTACAGAAATACATCCAAGAATTATGCAGTCCTTTCAAAATTAATGTTGTTTAGTTTGTTTTGTAATTAAGAATGTAATTGAAAATACAATTGTTTGAATTATTAATAAGGCCCAAACTGTCTGTGTGTTATCCACTCTGAATAACTCTTCCATGTTTAGAATGAGAACAGAGAGACTACTTAGGAAACTCCTATAGCTCCACTGAGGGAAATGATCTAGTAATAAGAGTATCCAAGTTCATATCTACACCACCTTATTTCTCCTTTAATTTTTTTTTATGTTTATGTATTAAAATTGTATTGTATTTTGCTTGTTGTAACATTAGAATAATGACAGAACCACTTTTTGCTGCATACAGAATGCTTGTGCCTCTCCTTGTTGCACAAGCATTGATTAGTTTAGAAGAACCACTATGTCAGGAACAACTGAGGGAGCTTAACACCATATGAGAAAATCTACTGTGGATCCTAGGATGGTTTTACATTCCCTTGCTTTTTCTGTTGCCTAAAATTAAGTATGTTTGGACAATATATGCATAACATCTATGGAAATATTTTCACAAAATGAAGCTCCTTCATCAAACTCTCAAAGCAGAAGATGGGCAAATCTAGATCCTGTGCTGTGAAGGTAGCCTGGGATGGTTACATGCGTGGAAGGGAAGGAAATTCCTAAATTCACCTTAGATTTGTACTTTTTGCTTTTCAGTGACTCAAAAGTTTTGTGATTCATGGTATCAATAACTACAGGTAGGTAAGTGGCACAAGCTGTGACATTTGCTGATAGTCAAGAGCAGATTACCTTTCCCATCTCTTCCCAAAAAGAGATGTCTGTATGTGCTTATAATGAACATAGATTTTTCATTCTTCATAACGCAAAATTACTAATAGACACAGTTAATGACTAAAAAATTACTTTTCATTAGGTTCTTGTTTGCATTGGTTCTTCAGGAAAAAAGTTGTGCATGTACAATTTTGTACATTAAACCAGGAGTAGCATTCTCATCTGCATCTGTGAAACTATAGTTTTCATATCCAAACTTTAGTTTTCATATCCAAAATTATTTTGGCACTGGAGAGCTAAACTTACATGCTCTGAATCACCCTGAAAGAGCCTTTCCCCTTTTTCTTGGCAAGTAGCAGTAAAGTCTTCATTGGGCTAAAATTAGCCACTATAAAATAACCCTTGCTTCCCCCAAGAATCACCATTGTTTGTGCTTCTACTGTTGCAGCACGTAGAGACTGAGAAAGTTGCCAAATATGAAATATGGAAATATGACAAAGCCTCTAAGCTGAAGTTTTGTAAAGTACATAGACTGGTTTTGTGCCTCAGTAGAATACCATAAGCGTTTCAGTCACCTACATACTGTCTAAACATCTGTCTAACTTTTAACGTCTGATTAACTTTTTCGAAATGCCCCACTTTAAAAACATGCCATCATTTTTAGAGTACTTATTTATTCAGCTGTAGCTTCATCATCTGAAGTGTAGATAAATTGCAATTAAGGAATCAAGTTTCTGCCAGAAGGCTACCAAAAATTACAAAATTTTCAAGTCCTAACTTCACATTTCTGGATGGAATTTCTCCAACAAGAACTTTAAGTTCTCCACATCATTGTATATATAAATCCGAATAAATTCTCCACTATTCTTGCCCTTTCCTTGTGCCACTTCTTAATCTAGCTATATTGGTTTCCTTAAGACAGAAGTATATTAACTCTACTGGTAAACTTAAAACCTGAAGGCCAAAGCATCGTTTAATTTGCTCTGCCCTGACACCTTTTATGAGCAGCACAAGTTTCACTGTTTTGAACCCCCAAATCTGTCCTGTTTATTCAAGCTAGTCACTGCAGAAAGGGCAGACTGAGGAAGAAGAGCGCAGCTTTCACAGAAGTTGATAAATAAGGAAGCCAGAAATATTTATTTTAATTAAAAAACAAGGAAAAAAAAAACCCAATAGTTTTCCATTTCAAAAGGGTGTCTCCAAGTTTCAGTAATGTCAGTATGAATTATGGTCTCCCCATTCGTTACTCCTTAACTACGTCTTTACTGCCACAACATTATCACCCTTCCTGATCCTGTATGTCTATTAACCACCTATTACATCTTCTCATGATTTTAACTTGTGTGCCCTGCACATCAGAGACTCTGGAGAGTAGTCTTAAACCTCGCTTTAGGTGCCAAACTAAAGCAGCTCTCTCCTGAGGTTCAGTGGACAGACAAGAGGTGGTTCTGCAGGGAAGGGGTTCTAATTAAAATTGTTCCCTGCAAAGGAGCCTCTCTCTCTACACTGACTAAGGAAGAACTTCAGAGACATTAACTAGCTTACTTTAGCGAATTCCCTCTCTGTCAGTGTTAAGTTAGATATCTAAAGTTAGTCACAACAGTGACTCCCCCTCCGTTTTGCATTTTTCTTTGTGTACTAAAAGGGTTTTCGGTCTGTAATTCGGGATTTTGTTCTGTAATTCAGGCTTTTGGGGAGTTCTGTTTTATGAGTAGCTATTTAAAAAGTAACAAACAGTAACGGCACAGTGACATTGCACTATTTTTTAAAAAGGAATACCAGAAAGAAGCTGAAGATCATCGCCCTTCCAAAAGGTTTAATCTCTTATTATTTCTTGAAGCCCATAAGCAGCAGAGCCAGCCAACACCTATGAGACGATGGGCTGTGAACTCTCAGAGTCACCTCAGCAGTACAGAGTGCACTTCCACTGGCCCAGGGCCAGCCCGATTTGTGGCTTCAAGCAAATTACAGCCATAATGGTGGCACTTAGAGGCAGAGTCTGTCTGCCTACCCCTAGCAAGGCTCTGAATATGCTAGGTAACGGGCTGGATGCTGTGTTTGCTTTGGTGCTACGGGGAGGACGTGAGTGTTACGCGGCCGCAGCTGGCCATCGGGAACTGTCTCCAGAAGTGAAAAAGAGAACGAGATGAAAGGAAAGAGAAGGAAAAGGAACTTCGACAGACTGTAAGAGTTAAATTTAAGACCTGCTGAAGCTAATTAGGAGACTAAAGTACCCAGTATAATTACATTTCCTTTCTCTGTCTTCCCCCCCAAGAAAAAAGCATGAAAATAAAAGATCTGCATTCTCAGCAATATAGTGTAATGAAAATGTAATGTATCACCAAATATCAAGTAATATATTTTACTGGAATGCAATGTTGTTCACTTACTCTAAGATTGAGAATGATCTGAATGAGATCCCTTTTGTAGAAAATCTTTATTTGTTTATTCACAAAGGCACGTATGCCACTTAGAAAGGGAGAGCAACCTGAGTTGAAACAATAACAAATATTCAGTCCTTAGGAGCTAAATGAGGTAAAAAATAACACAATATGCTGACCTATATAGTAGCCCATCTAGAGGTGAATTCATTATTTTTATTAGTTAAAACAGCACTGTGCAGACATTAGCTAATTCTCCCAGCCTCCCCCCTTTATAAACAGAGATGCTGAGGAAGAGGGAATGAATGCTTTGGCAGAACCATTCCCCATCTAAAGAGTGGAAACAGAATAAAATCTCAGGAACTCTTTCCTTGTAGCCTGCACTCAGTTCTCTGAATCTCTCGCAATGCGTATGGAACTGAAGCCAAAGCGTTTAGAGACTTGCTGGTGATGTCTCAGACGAAAGGAGACATTTGCCTTCAGGTCAGACACATTAGATTGATTGTGGGACGACTCCAAGAAGACCACAAGAGCTTGAGTCATCCTACAACTTGAGTCACATGCCTTCTTCACAGGAATACCCTGGAAGGCAGGGGAGGCAGAGAGAAAAAACAACCCCACCCTCTCTCTCCCTGGCTGGCAGATGGCATTGCAGCCACTTGGCAGAAGGCAGGATATTACAGTTCGGTGGAAAGGCATACCTCCCAGGTCAAAAAAAGAGTGTCAATGTATGGTTCATTCATGTCTGCTTTTCTAATAAACAACAGAATAAAGATGGTATGAAAGGAAAGAGAAAAAAGTCTCAGATATGTATTTCCATGCTCGTTTACAGCTTTTTCTTCAGGAAGAATCTTTTGTAGGACACACAGACAAAGCCAGGAACCTGGCTGATTAACTTAAAATTATTACCTGTGTTTTAAAGAGTTAAAGATAGGTTCGATAAGCAACAATTTAAAGTTAATCAGAGAGATTTCTTCCATAACTAGTGGAAAAAGATGGCAGATGACTTGCCATACAAGAGTGCCTGTTTTAGACACCTGTTTAAGGGCAGAATAAGCTGTGCTCTGGACGTAGCTGTATCTTTTTATTAGCAAGTTGATGAAAGGATAAGCTTTGACTGGATGCTTAAGTCTAGATAGCTAAGGCTAGATGAGATGAAAAGTTCCAGAGAATTGTTTACATTTTTGAGGCTATATATATATATTACAATGGTAATTATTCAACCTATGGTCAAGCTCTGTATCAAACCTATACATAATTACATATGTGTTACTAGTAGGGGCTTTTCTTCTGGTCAAAAGAAGAAACCCCCACATGTGGCAACCTCAGGGCAGAATCTGCTAGATTGCTCTCCTGCATGCCCATGCTCTCAAATACATTTCAAACTTACACTGCAGCAGTGAGTATTTGAAATGCAAAGATATTACCAAACCTTCATATCAGTCTGAAAAGAGTTTTCTAGGATGGCATGTTTTCCAGGAAAGGGGAATAAAACGTGGGGTAATAAGCAGGGAGAAGATTACTTGGTAAGATACATTATTTCTAAATTAATTCTTTCTCTTTTCTACATTCTTCATACCAGAGACACGGGTGGAAACAGGGCTACAAATACAAGTTAGTGTGAATTCTGGAATAGCAGCATCACATCAGTAGATCACAAAGAAAACCTACCTAATGTAGACATTGTAACTTAAGCTGGTAAAAAATATTCTACACTAGCATGCTTAAACAGAAAATCAGACTATGAATTAAACAGTGAGGTTATATCTAAAAGTACTTTTTGTTTTCTTTGAGTGAAGTGGAGAGACAGCAAATGAAAACTATTTGGCTTGATCAACCAAAGCTTAAGACTTTTTACATAGTACACATTTTTAAAAATTTTATTTAAGAAAAAGATTATAAAAGAGTATTTCTGAGAGAAATCAAGTATTATTTCTTTCCTATGAGGTGAATTTTGACACAAGGAAGGGCTGGGATACCTATAAGGCAACCAAGCAGAAAAGGCAAAAAAATCCTTTGATGTCTGTAAAAACTTAATTAGGCTATAACATTTATTAAAAGACAGCAAATGTATGCAATTAGTATGAGAGGGAAAGGAGGAAAAAATATTTTAAAAGCTGTAATCTACCTTTTGGTGTTCTTTCAATCCTTTTTTTTCCATTCCCATATGGGAGCAATCTTTATTCTTCTGTCTATTTCCTTTGTACAAGCCTGGCTTAAAAATGCATTGCAATCTTTCCCCTGATCTCAGCATGCTTTGGATCAGACCTCACTCTAATAGGCATAGGCTAATTTGTGCGAGACATTTATATTATCTTCTTCCTGCTGCAGTCATGTGCAAAAGTTATATTTCACTTGTTTGATGGCTTCAGTTAATGAAGAATAGCCTCAGTTCATTTCAGCTCATGCCCAAATATACCAGCTGGATGTTATATTATGACTGAGCTCTCATTATAAAGATGTCATGATAAAGATGACCTACAATTTTTGGAGAGGAATTAACGGACTTCCAGATCCCGTGTCATCCGTTCATTGTTCCATGACAGAAAATGTCAACAAACAAAAACATGTTCTCATTCTCTAACAAGAAGTCTCATAGGATACAGAGCAAACATCTGCAAGATAATTCAATCAGCTTAACGACATTACTATCTTCCAAGTTTGTACTGCACAGCCTTTGAAAATCCAGTCTGACAAACTTTTATAACTTACTGGGTGATAGTTAATCCTCTAATTTTGTAGGAAAAGCTTAAAAATAAAATCACGCCAAAGGGACAAAATTAAAGGTAAAGTGGAAAATGGGAACAAAGCAGAGTGCAAGAATCTTAAAACCTGAATTCGAGCTGTTGGCACAAGGATTAGTAGCTTCAGTGCCTGCTAACATTAACATAAATTTCCCATTGCTTTGGGGCAATCAGGCCCAGATGCCTGAAGCTTTCTCACAGTAACTCAGCTTTCAGAAAAATACTGAATGGGAAACTAAAACATTAGGAATGTGATGGGAAACAAAATAAATTCTTCAGTGTTATTAAGTTGCTAGTGTCTTACAACCATTGTGGATATTATATTTAGCAAATAGATAATTAAATCTCTGACTCCCTTCCCAGGTAATTTGTAAATTAATACCCACTTGTTGTAAGAAGTCAAACTAAAACAAAAACTATAAAACTCTGAGGATGCTAAAGCATGTACTTGACATATCATTTTGCCTACAAGAATGTGTAGATATTCCTATTGAATACAAATTGTTTAACCTGTAAAAAAATAATCAATGTAAAAGGAAATAGTAACGGGCCTGATAATGTTTGCTTGGTATTAAAAGTGCTGGATGACACTCCAATGCAAAGGTTTAACTGAGTATTTCTGTTAATAATTGTTGCAACAATTACTCCTATCAGTAGAAACAGACAACCCAAAAATAACGTGAAATCTACTATTTTAAAAATAGTCTGCCGCAAGATCTTACAAAAAGAAGTGCTGCTTAGCAATTAGAAAATACATTTTTTTCTTATATAAAGAACATACATTACAAAGACAAGACACGGCTCTCAAACCTCTTAAAATAATCTGAAAGACCTATATACAGCTCTTCAGACCTTACAATTTTGTATCAAAAAATCAAAGAAAAGCAAGGGACTTATGCAGGAAATTACTGTATATATGACAATAGGCAAAAATTTAAGAACATTTACTTTAAAACAGTAAAGGCTTCTATTCTGACAAGTGTTTACTACCATTAATGTGTTATGTCAAGAATTATTTCTGCTTGGCAAGCTAAAGTACTTTTACATGGAAAGAAAACACGTGGTATGTAGATTAAGCAATAGCTTCAAGTCTCTTGAATGTTGTCCATGTTCATTCTGTTAGACTTTGTCCTCAGTGCTTGATAAATTAGCTATCTTACATATTAGGATTCAAAGAATTAAAGAACATCAACTCTGATCGTATTGATTGAAGCACCGTATGACAGAGCTGACACTGAACCACGTTACTTTAAGGAGATTCATCTATGAAACATCTGGTGACTCCACCGGCTAGGGAAACAGACTTCCATGAGTTCCTCACACTTGCCAAGCTTTGGAACACAAGTAATAAATATTCCTAATAAAAAGTGTCATTTCATAGCAAAGCCAGTATTTTGCGCCAGTAGAGTTATTTAGGATGAATGATGAATATGGGGACATACTTCTGTAGTGATAATTTTGCAGAAAGTTTGTCCCTTTTCTTCACATTCCTATAATTCATTAGCCTAGTTTAAATAAAATTGGTTTTTATTCTGGATTTATGATAATAAAATTTTGAAGGAGCACTGAGAGAAAGAAGCTACAGTACATACTTCAGATTCTTTACCTCACTGCATGCAATCACCTTCTTGATTTTCAGATATTATTTTATAGCTGTATTTTTTTCCCTTGAGCTCCAAGACCTAACACTAAGGGGCACCAGAGAACTGAACTGCATCTGTTCAGATCCATCAGGAACCAGCTGCTGCAACTAACATTGTAAGTTATTCACCGTGTTAGGTGGAGAGGGAATGGGGCTTTGGGGGAAACATAACAGGAGAAACAACAGTTCTGCATGACACATTCTCTGTTACAGAAAACTGTCACTGGAAAAGCAAGGGCGCGCTCATTTCGGGAATGCTGAATGCCTTCTTACAGTTTATTGTTAGGTGTTGAAAAAGAACTATCACTCTATTTTTCCCAACAAAAGTTGGGAAATGTGTGAAAATATTGCATGACATGAAAATGGTTTTTTTGGAGAAGCCAAGTTTATCTAAAAAAATCCTATCAGATTGACTTTATTTGCTTTGATCCTAAACAAGTGTAAACAGCAGAGCACAGACTTAGGAATTCATTCTTATGTTAAGTTTTGGGTGAGGTCTGGATACCAGCATTTTTTCGTTACCAATTCTTAAATTCCACTGTGGAGATAAAGAACATTTCTAATTTCCCCATGGACTGCAGAATTGCCCATTACCCTCTCATTTTCCCAACAAGACAACAGGAAAACAGCATAAAAAAAATAATAAAATCAAGCCTGTTTGCCATGTGGGGACTCCAAAACTGGCTTCCTTCACCCCGAGTTTTGCTGTCAAATATAGAAAAATTATGCAGCCAGTGGCACTTATCTTAATAGAGCACATTCTGAAAATCTCAGACCTGATGTCAGGAATCTGTTGCTTATCCCAGTTGGGTTTTTTTTTTTTGTTGTTGTGTGCTGTATTTCTGTTTAAGTCCCTCTATTCCACCACAAAATACAGAACCAAACAAGTAAAATACAATTAAATAAATGACACTACGTATTAGAGAAGTTAAGTTGTTCTGATTCCCTTTTAAAAGCTCGGTCATGGTCTTGTCCAGAACAGAAAGCATTACAAAAATGCAGATACAGTGCGGGGCCCAGTATGTCAAATCATTGCAATCAAATCTCCAAGACCAATATTAATAATGTACCATTAGCAGATGGTGTGAGCTGATTGACTGGGAATTGCAAAGATGCATTCTGATTTGAGTACTGTAGACTTTTTCTGAGAATATTAGCACTTATTTTTGTGTCTTTAAATAGTCTGTCAAAATAAAATCCACACATAACTTCTGCTCAGTGTAGAATTTGACTCACAGATCTTTTAAGGCCAGATGAGACCATTATGATAATGCGCTTTGACCCCTGGCGTAACACAGGGCATAGAACCTCGGTCAGCAATTCCTCCCTCGGGTCTGTCTCTTCTGTTTGAGGTATACCGTCTCCTTCTGAAAGACATCCAGCCTTGATTTATTCTTCAAAGTGGTGGAAATTCCAGCACATTCCTTGGTAAACTCACTCCTCAGTTAATGACGGCTGTAGCCAGAAAAGGTACAAGTTTTGTCCTTCTCTGATACAGTTCAGTTTCAGATTTTTTCCCACTACACCTTTCAAAGCTGTATTAGAGAGCTGCCAGCGATCTATATCAGTTTATAGACCATGCCCGTGTTTGTTAAGGAATAAAGCCTTCTTTAACTAAACAATGGGGGAAAACCACGTTTTGGTGTATATCGTGCCCCTTGTTCAAGGGCCATTAGCAGTTCTAAATGGTCCCTTACCCCAGGATGGAGAAAGCCTTCAGAACAAGGAAAGGTATAGCCTCTAAACCTTCCCCCAGTCCAGTGGAGAAATTAAAATATACACCTTGGTTATGCTATGGCCAGATAGCATACGTGATGTCTCGAGAGGAAGACCTTGTAACTCCGGGTCTTCATCTGACGATGTTCTACCTCTAGCTGGCACCTTCTCATATCTCATGCGGTATGCAAGTTCTTCTGTTGCTGTTACATGAAGGTGCATCAGCAAGCAAGACGAAGGTAACTTAGGAGTGACCAAACAGTATGTTTCTGTAAGCAAGAGACCCTGCTGGTTGGGCCCTGCAGGTGGTGGGATCTCTGCTGTGGGTCTGAGTGGAGATCATCAGCGATTCACCGTCCTAGCAGGGGAGTTAAGACTGGTCTCCCTGTCTCTCTCTCTCCAGGCAGTGACATCTAAAAGGTGAAACACAAAGACTGGCAGCCTTTGCGCAGCTCATGCGCTGAACCACTGTTTTGCAACACTTCTCTTGGGGCAAGAGCTTGGGGTTTATGGGCATTTCGGTTTCCATCTCACTGACTGAAAGACAGGCACCTGTGTTCAGGCATTTTACAGTGGGGCCAAAACCTGGCAGGATCCAGCGTCTGGAGTTTCATGTGCCATGTGTGATTTGCTATGACAAGGGCAGTCCCGGCGACAGACCTCTCCAGCCACCATCCTGCTTGGACATGGTGTTTCAGGGCCACAAAGGGAAGGAGACCCTGAAGGAGAGAGGGCTGGAGGGTGGTACCGAGCAGTGCCTTTGGTGAGACGAGTGGAAAGAGTTGCACCGAGGAGGCCCTTTGGAGGGGCCATGTGGTCCCCAGTGCCTCTCCCACCTCCTCCTCCTCCTCCTCAGGCAGGAGGAGGCAGAGTTGCTGCTGCTGCCAATGCGCCAGGATAGAGAGATCTCGGCGCGGGAGGAGATGACGCAAAAGGCAGAGCTCCCCCCAAAAAAGTGTTTCTCCAGGACGAAGATGGCGGCAACTTAGCCCAGGGGCCCAAGATGCCTGTGCCCATCGGGGGCCCCCAGCCAGGCAGTTCCGCCCCGTGCGCCCGGGGACACCGCGCCCGGCGGCAGCAGCGGCGGCAGCCGCAGCCCATTGTCACCAGCAGCGGCGGCGGCCCCGGCAGCCTCCTCCTCCTCTTCCTCTTCCTCCTCCTCCTCTTCAGCATCCTCGGCAGCGCTCCGGGAGCCCTGCAGCAGCGTCTCTCCAGTTAGAGCGGAGGGGGGAGAGGAGAAAGAGGAGACGGAGACAGCGGTGCAGGCATCTGTGCCGCGGCTCGGGGCTGAGGAAGAGGAGCAGCGGCGGCGGCAGGGAGGAAGAGGAGGCGAGGAGCCCTCCCGGAGCCGTCCGTCGGCAGCGGGGGACGCGGCATGCAGCTGTCCGGGGGCAGCGGGCTTTTCTCAGGAGGGAGATGGGGAGCTGCGATCTGACCATGCCTGGGTGAGAGGGGGAAAGGACCAGCCGCGCAGCCCCGCCACCACCAACTATCACCACTACCACCACCATCTCCTCTCCCTCCTCCTCTCTCTGCGTTATTGCTCTTATCTTCTCCACGGCACTCCGCGTTGGATGGACTGGGGCTGCTTCGTGTGGTGAGACCAAGGCAGAGCCACCGGCGAAAGCCAACAATATCTCAGAGGAAGAAAAAGAAGAAAGAAAGAAGAGGGAGAAAGAGAGAGAGAGAGGGGGAGAGTGGAAGAGGGAGCGAGCGAGCGAGCGAGAGAAGGGAAGGCAGGCAAGAAAATCCCCCCAATCTTTTAAGTCAATGCATATTGTGGTGACACTGGCAAAGGAGCCCTCACGGTGGAGTCGGCCAGGGCTGTGCGTTCCCAAAATATGACCAGGGGTGCTTGGATGTGCAGTCGGCAGTATGATGACGGCTTAAAAATCTGGTTCGCACCCCGGGAGAACGAGAAACCCTTCACGGATTCGGAGAGGGCTCAGAAATGGCGACTGTCCCTGGCATCGCTCTTGTTTTTCACAGTCCTGCTCTCTGATCACTTGTGGTTCTGCGCCGAGGCCAAATTCACGGGGACCGGAGAGAAGGAGCAGCCGCCGCCCGAGAAGCCGGAGCCCGCGGAGCCGGAGCTGCTGGCGGGCATGGGGGAGCCGGCGCCCCCCGCGCCCCGGCTCCTCGCCCCCCCCTCGCCCTCCCTCCCGCCCTCCCCCGGCAGCAGCAGCGGCGGCGGTAGCCGCGGCAGCCGCACCAACGGCACCGAGCCCCGGCACGGCAAGGCTGCTTTCCTGGGGAACTCCACCGCCAGGCCCCCGGAGACGTGTCCCCCCCCGAGCTCTTCGTCCGGGCAGTGTTTCAGCGTGGGGGACGCGGAGGCGGTGTGCCGGCGGCGGGGGGGGCCGGGGCGGCCGCGGGGCGCGGGGCAGAGCCCGGCGCCCGGCTGGGACCTGACGGATTTTTACCTTTCCTTTTGTAATTCCTACACACTTTGGGAGTTGTTCGCCGGGTTGTCCAATCCGGACACTTTGAACTGCAGTCTGGATGTGGTGCTGAGGGGGGGAGGCTCCTGCAGCCAGTGCGTCCAGGCTTACCAGCGCTACGACCAGCACGCTCAGGAGAAATACGAAGAGTTTGAGGTTATGCTCCAGAAATATTTACAGTCGGATGAGTACTCGGTGAAATCGTGTCCTGAGGATTGTAAGGTAGGAGCCCCTGCTGTGTTTCCTGTCCCTGGCTGGCGGGCTGGCGTGCCTCCCTCGCCTGTTGTGGCTGCCGTGGTCCCTGTTTTGGCTGCTTCGGTCTCTGCTCCTGGCGCCGGCGGCCGTGGTTTTTAGGGGGCAGTCGGAGCTGCGGAGGATATCGGCGGGGAACCCCCGTTAGCGCATTGCTACCGGGGAGGCAGAGAGAGGGGGGAAGGTTGGATTAAAAAAAAAAAAAAAAAAAAAAAGGAAAAAAGAAAGAAAAATGAAGTGATCCTCGGTCCTCTGGGAGCGCAGCGCTGGATTTCCCCCTCCTCATGAATATGCGATTGGCTCCGGCTCGGCTGCCGGCTTCCAGCGGGCTGGGATGCGGCTTGGCGGCAGGCAGCGACAGGGGCTGCATGCCAATGAGGGGGGCCCCGGGACGGCAGCCGGGGCCGGGGCCGCCCGACGGCGCTGCCCTGCCCTGCCCTGCCCGCGGGCCCTCCGGGACCGGCCGGGGCCGCAGCGCACCGGCCGCCGGCCAAGCCCGCGGGAGGCGCGGCGGGGCCGGGGCCGGGGCCGGGGCCGGGCCGGGGCCGGGGCGGAGGTGGCCGCCGTGCCCGGAGGATGGGCGTCTCGTCCCCCCGCGGGGGCCGGGGGGCGCGCAGGCGGGTGGGTTCCGTCGGGCGCTTGGCCCCGGGGGCGGCGGGCGGCGGCGGTGATGCGCGGGGCGCGGGGCGGCGGAGCGGGGAGGTTGCCCGGCCGCCTCGGGAGCGGGGAGCGGGACCGTGTCTCCAGGCGCTCCGCCAAAATCTGCGGAGCTGGGAAGAGCTGGAGGACGAGGGTGGATGTCAGTGGGCACCGCCGTGGCCCTTGGTTGGGAAGTGATGGTGACAGCGTTTCAGTAAGCTGCGGCGGTTTTCTGTGGTGCCGCCGGTGACCGCTCAGAGACATTCAGAGGGTTTTTCTTTTCCTTTATTAGAAGGCAGGGTCCCGCTTTGGCTCTCTGTAGTTGTTGTCTTCTCTCTACTTTTGCACAAGATTAGTTGGCCGAGCTCTCAAGACAGGAAAGGGCCGAAAAAAGTGTTGTCTTTGGCACCTAAAATAACTAACTGCCTGCTTCCCCCCCCCCCCCCCCCCCCCCCCGTTTGTTTGACTATTTGTTGAGAACTGGGCCAGGTGAATGGTTTCTGCCCTGAACTGGATTATCTCGAGTACTGTAGCACTACGTTAACCAGTCTGAACCAAAGCCTGCTTTAGCAGTGGAACACAACAGTGCATACAAATCACCGCTCTGAACAGAAGGCCTAGCAGTACCTCTGTGCTTTGGAACTTCAGCAGGGCCTTCTGAAATCATTTCATGGTAACAGCCCATGCCTAAAGAATCCTATTCACCAATAAGTTAGTGCGATTTGCACATATCTTTGCCACAAAAATCAATCCACAGTCCCTCCAGAAGCTGAAATAGCCTGTTATCTAATTGGATAAAGTAGGAAAGTTGCCGTATTTATTTTTTTCTTGTAAAACTTGATAAAAGTAAAGTAGTCTCATCAGTAATTTTGACTCCACTGTTTCTAGGTTATAAACTGTCTGTGTACACACTCACTGTATATATATTATGTACTCAGTCACTGATAATGTAAATGTATTTTATTTCCAGACTGAATTGGCTAAGTAAAAAGCCTAAATTGGATAAGTAAAAAGCGTATCAGATGCAAATAGATATATAAGGACATCTTTGCCATTTCAGTAACTCTTTACCTAGAAACTGACCTACTGCTCTGTGCTGCCAAACAATCAACATCTGCTTGCTTAAAGTGATTTTTTTTGTGTCACAGTTTAGTTTGACTGAACTTCACCACAAAGTGTGCAGTTGCTTTACAGTGTATGATGGTGTAAAAGGTGTTGAAAATGAACAGAACATCAAATGTACGCTGTATAACGATTTCCCCTTCCGAGACTGAATAAGGAGGAGTATTTGTCTAATGATGGGGAAAATGTGGTTGACATTAAAATGATTGCACGAAAGATATACATGAACTAGACAAAAGCAGTGCCAGTGACCTGCAGTTCTCCGGTGCCGAGTGCCGGATGGTACTGTTCTATGTTTTGAGAATTTGGCCAACCAGTCTGTGTTAAAAATGAAGGATATTGCAGCAGGGAAAAGAAAATTCAACCGCCAAACTAACCAACAAACCCAAGCCAAGGGTGAAACGTGGTGTTTGCGCTCTCCCAGCGGCGGGGCCGGGCGGGGCGGCGGGCGCTGTCCAGGGTGCTGCACGGCAGCGCCCGCAGCCGGCGGCCAGGCTGGGGGAGGAGCCGCTCGCCTCCCCCTGCGCCCTGGGCCGGTGCCTCTGGGTCCCTTTTGGTTCGTCCTGGTGGCCGAGAGAGCCAAGCGATGAGCGGGTCCAGCCGTCTGGTAGCCGCGTGTGTTGATGTGCTTCTACGTCGGTCCACCCTGAAACGTGCACAGGTGAAACTAGAAACTGGCGGTGAATACTTTGTGACAACTGCGGTATTTTGCTGGACTTTCTGGTGCTTTACACAAATTTAATTTATACAACTCAGTCAGGATATAGCTCTTTTTGTGTAAGTAAATATTAATTTTTTGAGCGTTGGACATCTAGAGAATTCTTAGCTTAAGAATCAGAATAGAAAATAACGACATCTAACTACGCATTTAGCACACACCATTTGATTGGTTTGTGTGGTGAACTGCTTTTTCTTTTCTTTTAAATAAAATGCTAAAAGTACTGACTTTACTTGATAATCATGTATGTGAGCCTTGGCTTAATACAATGAAAGGCTTGTTAAATAATCTATTTCTATTTAAGACACCTTTAGTATTCTGGGAGGGCTGCTTCATTCACAGAAAAAGAGAGCTTTTCATCCAGTTGCCCAATTATAGATGATCACAAAATCAATAAAATTTACACTGAATAACAGTCAACCTAAAACTTGTAATTGAGTATTACTTCCCCCTTTCCCAACTCGTCCCCCTCCCCCGACACAACCAGTTCTCACAGTAAAGAGTGAAAATCATGGGGGTTTCTCAGTCCAGCAAGTTATACCTTTCAAGAAAGTACTGTTGGTTATAACAAATAGTACATAATAATGCTTTTGGTGTATGAGCTTATACCTCAGACTTTGTATTTTCATTCCTTTATCTGATACTGGAAGAAAATGAACTTTACTTTCAAAATATTCTGTGTTCCACTACATGTTTCCTGGTCTCTGAAGATATTTTAAATAAATTGCTTTGTGTTGCAGAAATTTGCAGTCAGGAGTTGTTTGCGTTATCAGTCCACATTTAGCTATTCTACATAGTGAGTTTTGGTTTCGGTTTTAACATCTCAGGATACTCACTCATTTTTTTGAAAAGAATGCCGTCCTGTTATTAAGGTTTTACTATTAAACTTCTTGTTGAGTTGCATTGGGATTTTTGAACATTTTATAGAAAATGCTGAGAATTCTGGATTTTAGAACATTTGGAAAATCAGTATTTCTTTTTGATAGTATCAATGAACATGCATGTGCATTTTATATTGTTAGGATGTCAGTAGACTTTGTATGTTGTTTAGAAGTTCTGGATGTCAGTGTAGTCTCACTAAATCCATCTTCAACTTCTTTCTTAAAAAATATCCTTGAAGTCTGATGTCTTTATTTATTGTTTTCTCATCTTGATAGTCACATATCAGTAGTGGCTAAACAATAAATATAAGCAAGATGAATATTTGAATGTATTACATATTCAACAAGGTGACATAAATAAACTGCTGTAGCTTTACTGTATCACTAAAGTAACCGAGTAACTGAGAATCTGGATCTACATTTCTGTTTTAAATTGAATTTAGTTTTTTTTTTTTAATATTTGTGAAATTTTGCTTTTGCACATTATAAAGTAGTGGTTGTATTTACAGAGATTGTTCTTGTCTATATCTAAAGTTTCTTGATATCCAGAACATCATTTTTATATGCAGTGTGACACAGGACTGTATTCAAACAATTAACAGAGAACTGTATTGGCTTGACGTTGGAAGACACAGTTCCTCATAATGACTTGTCAGCTTTCTATCAGGGGAAATACTCAAGTTCTTATTCTTAAGACAGCAGGCAATCGCTCTGTGGAATAAAAGAAAATTCTGGCTACTTCTGATTAGGAACTGGGTCAAATAACTAAGTAGGACATATAAATGTAAAGGTTTTTAATTTTTTTTTTTTTGGAGGGGATAGAACCTATGTCTTTGTGACAAGTATCAGACGCCAAGGATTTCTTAGCAGAAGTATTTATTAATGTTTGAACAAAACGTTGGTTATCATTTTTGACACAGGTTTTTTTAACCCAGTGAAAGTTGAGAGTGTTTAAAATGTGGTGGCCTTCCTTAGTGCTAGTTGAAATACTGAAATGTGCGATTCAGGTAAGTGCATTACAATTAAAATAACAAAATAATTCAATTTTCCTCCTGGAATATTAAAAGAGAAAAATAAAAATATACCAGCTTTTTATATCAACATTGCTAAAAAGCAAACTTTAGCTGACAAACAAGGTGCTCAACATTTACATGCAGATTTTTTTTTCTTTTTTTTGGGGGGCATATTAAATATAATTTAATAACATAAACTTTGAGGTTTATGATATAGGTATCAGAAATATGTAAGAAAATAGCTGAGTTATAATAGGACTTGGTTGAAAACATGCATATCAATAAAAGGTTTCATCATTAAACATAGATGGTATCGTTGATAGAAATATAGAGCTGGTGCTTCTGTTACTAGCTAATTTTTTTTGGATCAAAGAGCTGGGTTCAATGACTTTTATTTGAGTAAGAGGATGACTGAAAGTTATTTAAAACAATTAAAATCACATTTGTTCTCATTTATCTGGAAATATCAAAGCTTATATGAATCATGACTTTTCCAAGAACTTTTTCCTAAACAGCATATGTAGTCTAATTAGGTTTTGATTTAAACTCTCAGTTAAGCTGGCAGAAAAGAGCAGATGAGAAATACGAAACCAAAAGCTCAAGTGATAAAAGAACCCTTCTGTTACAAAAGGTCACATAGACCAGCATCTGCCGCAAAGTTAGACATTTCAATTGCACATCTTAATCACACAGTATTTATATTATATGCAAGAGTGATACCTAAGCTAATCAAAAGAAACACAAATTAAACCTTCTGAAATCTGTACTAATGGTCAATGTCTAATACAAATGAGAAACAGAAAACATTAATTACTGAACTGGCGCCTTTTCAGAATGTGTTGAAATTTAAATATTTACTTTAAAGCTCTTTTTGAAATGAATTATACACTGTATTAAAGAAGCCACGATACTTAGATGTATATATTTTAAAAAGTTTTTTTAAAATGTTGTGGAACTAATGTGACTTTATAAATTGATGTTTGCATGTGCTATTTGTTCAGTTGATTTTTTTTTTTTTAAAGTTGAATTATTTTTCAAAACTAATTTAAGATAAATATGTGGGTAAATTTAATGTAACTATTGTTGTATCAGTGCGCTGGTATATTAATATAAGGAGCAACACTGATTACATACTAATGGACTTTGTATTTTGGCCTAAAATCCTGATTCAGCAATCTGCTTCAGTCTCCTGTTTTGAGCGAGATGAATGGCACTGCACCCAGGGAAGACTATGCACATGCTTGTAGTCATTCAATTGCTTAGATGCTTTGTTGGATCAGGATCAGATCTCTTCAGTCCTAAAAGAGCACATTTCCCAGCGTGTTCTTTCCAGAAGTGAGTTCATCCCACTTAACTTTTTAAAAGTTTGCATCTAGTTGATCATCTAGATATTCATCCCATTCCTAGTGTCGAGGGATACTTCATTCCTGACTTGGGAAAAAAAGGACTGCAGATGACTACCACAGAGTAGCTGAAGCGGATTCCATGCTAGTTCAGCAGCCACCATTTAAGACTTCATGGTGTTAGCGTCACATGGCTAGGGACCTCATGGGTCTGCCCTCAACTTCACTTTGTTCACTGGTTCCCCTTGCATCAAGCGGTACATTTCTCATGCACCTTGCAGAGAATGTGGTAGTCTTGTTCCTTCATTTCATGTTCTTCTAGGAAAAGTAATCAAAATGCAAATTATAATTCTATCACTTATCCTGCCTAAAAATCATTTGGTCTATACTTAGTAATTTATCACTTCAGTCTTGCATTAAGATCCATAATGTATTTAGATCTGTGAATTACCTAAAAGGGAAAAAGTAACTTAGAAGCTGACTTCTTAAATATTACTTTTTGATAAGTGTCACTCATAACACTCCAGAAGATAGAAAAATTAAATCATTCATCTGAAAAAAAAAAGAAAAAGAAAAAGGTAGATGTCCAGTACAGATGTCCACATCAAATATAAAAGTTCAAACTCTCTTTGTAGTCAGTGGAGATAGATGGGTAATTCCAGAGTCTGACTTGATTCACAATAAAGTGGACCTTAAAATAGGTCAAATGGATTATGCCCCAAAAGTACCTATTTTCTGTTTATTGTCTCAGACTATTGTTTTGTCTCAGATACAAACGCCTCCACTGTGGACCTCTGAAGTCATATTAGATGAATCCTAACAAAGTGATTCTGGTATAAAAAATAAGTTTGGATGAAATTGTGTGCATGTGCAAAATTTAACTGTGAGAAAGTGTAAAATCCTGCTGCTTGTGCTGTCCCACACCAACCTAGTGAAATCACAAGCCTCTTTCACTTCTCTGATAACTATATTCTGTCGCTGAGGAATGTGTTAGCTATGCAGTCTGCTTCTTAGGGATGAGAATAGGAAAGGGCCTTATATGACATAACTATATTTTTGTTACTTTTTTGAGAGGGGGGAGACCAAGAGCTTCTACATATTACTTTTCCATTTACTTCTACTGAGAAACCATACAATAGCAATTGTAGATCATCGTCTTAAGAGCAATTTTTGCAGGTAAACCTGATACAGAGTCTTCTTCTCCCTTCTCTCTTTGCAAGGAAGGTGGGGGTTTTTAGGTGGAGATGTCAATGTGTGTGACAATTCCGATATATTACACTGGGTTTCGTTTTGTTCCCTTAGACCAAATGAGAGGGAATTCCCAAGCCTACCCAATCTCTCACACTCAAGAGGCACATAGTCTTAGGCACTTATGCCACTTTACTAAAATAACCATACTGTACTTTTCTATGTGTTTTTCACTGTATTTTTCTCTTGTCAGAACTGTAGAGCAAACATCACTAAGTGAGAGCGTGTGATAGTTTGGTTTACTTTACAGCATCAGTCAGTTAGATGAATACAAATTTAGTGAGCCACTATTCTGGCTCGTAGAGAGATTTTATTTGAAGATATGTTAAAAAAAATAAAGATTTTTTTTTTAAATTTGTGATCTGACCTTATCTGCAAACAGGGCAGATATATAAAGGACGTAGATCGCTTCTCTAGAATATGCATATTGAAGAGCTGTATCCAGTGAGCTCCCAGTCCATAATGACAAAGAGAACAGGGCATGATGTAGCGGCTTTGAAGTGAAGTTGATCAGCGCTTGATATTCTCCCACCCTTGACTTTCATCCAAACTGATGGACATGTCTTGAAAGCTGTGTTTGAAATTAGAATGCCCTAAAGCCTTTATGGGAGAACCTGGTAGGACCCTTTGAAGCACTGGTTGAATGCAACCAAACTGTTGGGATGAACGGTGATGATAAATGTTGAACTGATAAGCTTCCAGCAGTTCTATATGAATATCTAGGTCTTTTGAAGTGTCTTGGAGATCCTGATTGGAATGTTCACCTCATATAGGTTGATGTTGAGAGGTCATTTGGAGATTTCATCATAAGAAGAAAACTTGCTGATTAAAAACAGTAGCAAAGATGATCTGAACTGAAGTTACCAAAGCCCTATATATTTGGGTCCAGGCTTTTAGAAATTCTGCATCAGTTTGGAATTCATTGTGGATGTTTTAAATGTTTTCAATGAAATTAAGGGGAAACTGTACCTGAGGGATTACAAATGAAAAAATGTCCACGTTTTCACTTTTGGGATAAGACAGTGGTATTTTTACAATTTTTTAAAATGTTACAATTTAGGCATGTTCCTTAGTCAAGCAATTATATTTTCAAATTTATTGATTACAAAATTTGAAAAAGAAAAAAAAATAATGATATTATTTTTGTATTTTAGAATGTGCAATATATTGTAGTTTTCAGGAGATATTTTCCAGGGAGCAAATACGATATCTAGAATGCTTTTTAAATGCATGTTTAATACTTGCTTATCCTCTGCATGTTAGGTTAGATGTTGCCTTCAATTTGCCTGAACGCTTGTGTAAATGGTATCTTGGGCCTGTCAACACACTTCATCTCTGTAAAACATCATAATGAAGTATCTTTATTGCATTTTTAAGATATTAGCAATCCAGAACCAGAGGACATTATTTATTAAAGGCACGGGGAAAAGATGGATTGTCTGTGATATTTAGAAAAAATATTTTTTTCATTTTATTCATTCTTTTAGGAGAATAAGGGAGTTTCCAGAGTTTGTTGATTGATGAATTGCTGATCGTTGCTCTACATTGGTTAGTTTGCTCTCCATATTTCAGGGGTTACACTCACAGGTTCTCAGAAAATCTAATTTTGCATGAGATGTATTCATTTAGATTAATACTTAGGTATAAAGATCTATTAAGGAAGAATTTGAGCAACCCTTAAATGCTTTAAAATATATATTGAGTTAATTACATATCTTGCAGATTTCTGTGTGTAGTAATAAACAACTAATATAAGACCATAAATGTAAAAATCTATTTATGTACACATATTCTTCATGAGGAACAGTATACCAGACAAAACGTTTTGCTAGTGTGGAAAGTTTGTTCTTAACTCATATTAGGTGATAGCTGATTTACTATGCTCATGATTCAAGAAAATATGTATATATATTTATTAGTATAATTCATCATTTACAGGGGTATCTTTATTGTTGTTAGAGCTAAAGTTACATTTTCCAAGGCACTAAAATGATCTCTACTAAGACAAATTTTTATATTTGTATACATGCACACTGGATTAAAAAACAGACGTTCTTTAAAATAAAGCCCAGTTTATAGAAGGGCAACAAAAAATAGCAAATATACAACAATTTTTTTGGGGCTATTTTTATTGTGGGATAAATAATACAAGTATATATTTTTAAAAAATGTACTTACAAAAATTACATGCAAATTTGGTGTGAGTACTCTTTAACATTGACTTCACCTACAGTATATTTTGAAACTGCATTTCTGTTTAGAAGAGATGTAGGATAATAAGAACACTTTATTTATTCACAGTTGCAAGTAAAAAATGCTTGTGTATTCAAAGACTTACAAGTGACTTTTAAAAGAAGATCACTTCATGGTGAAACCTGGTATAGCACTTCTCGCTTTAAAAGTAATTCTTTAAAAAATATAAGAAAACTATATTGTTGAGTTCCAAAATGATAAAAATAAAATTATGTGTGTGAGTCATAATCTTTTTTATTAAAACCATCTACAAATAATCTAAAATCTATGCTTTGGTAAAGACTAAAACCTCTGGAAATTTTCAAGAGAAGTATTACTGCAATATCTATTTAGGATATCGGTGGTTAGTAATTTCCTTAAGCAAGTTTCTGATGGTTTTCCAGTGGGATGTGTCTGTACTGATTCCAGCCACGTTAAAGTCAGACACATAGTGTAACCAGTGGAGAAAGATCCATGTCGTCAGAGGCTAATTCACTGAGCTTTTTATTATTGAGTAAAGTATTCCAAATGCATCTGTTTTGGAATACTGCAAATTTTATACCCAGCAAGTACAAAAGCATCCTTTCATGTTTTTCCTTTTACACTATGTTCAAGCTGTTAATATTGCGGTACAGTGCTTTAAAGTGAGACTGGGCAGTTTTAATAATACGAAAGTTCTTATAGAAGGGGAGGAGTATGGGATGCCCCAGCATGTGGTGCCAGGAACGCGGAGGCTCTGTCCGTCCAGCCTTGCAGCTGGAGGAGGGCCAGGGCTGAGGATATATGGGGATTAGATTCCACTGGCTTGAGGTTCTGCACTTAAATAAAGGAAGCAAAACAAAAACATAGCCAAGGTCCCGTGGGATGGCTTTTAAAATTCTTTGTGCATTCAGAGATGAGAGATGTTAATTTGCAGTTCCATTCTGCTGTGGAGTTAAAGTCTTCCTGTAAATATTTCTACACAGAATCTGCCAGAACATGGGCCAGTATTATGAAGAAGTAGGAGTTTCCGAACAAGGTACATTTGAAATATTGCCCAAATTATCTCAAAAGCAGAATTCATTTATTTTTATTTTTGTTTTTTTTTTTTTTCTTCTATGCTTTCTGATATAACAATCCTTGGGGTAATGACCCCTATTATAAGCTAAGCTTAGCTAACAAGACACAGTGTATCACTGGAGTTCAGGAAATGAGGCTTGCTGGTTTATATCCCAATTCAGTTAGAAGTGCATTATGGTTTCTTTTGTCTCTATTTAAATCTTATAAATGTTAAAGCTGTATTTTATAAATATATGTTTTTTGCAACCTCACTATATTAACGAAATTAAATCATTAGCTTTTCAAAATTTAGCAGCTGAGATTGATTCCTGGGACGTGACCTGGGTAAATGTATTGCAAGCCTATCTCTGTATGACAGATGTGAATTTAAAATATTGTTTTATTTTCATTTGTAAATATAGACCAATTTTCTTTAGTTAAGAATCGACAGTGACATAAACCAGGACTAACTTCCTTGAAATCAATGGCTTTACTTAAATGTAATAGTGTTTTGAGAGCAGGAGGAGGCACATGATAGACTTTAAAACTCAAATATATGAAATCAAAGGGACAGAATTGACACAGACTGATTTGCTTTAGAAACCTCGCTGCAAAAAGCCGTATGCAGAGTGCTTTAAATGTTCATTTTCTTGTCTTTCACTGACGGTACTGATTTGTTATTGTTGTCAGATTAATGTGGGGTGTTTTTTTTCCCTTTTCTTTGTTGTTGTACTTGGTCTTGATCCCATTCTCTTATTCTATTGATTTTTCAGGCACACTGTAGAAAAATATTATGAGCTTAACTTGTTCAGCTATCCAGGAGGGGAAAACATTGAACACAACAAAGCAGAATTAATTTGCCTTTTCCAGTCCAGACTGTAGGTCATCCACCAGGTTTAAAAGGAGAGATGCTGATCAGTAGTATTGCGACTTTAAATCCAAAGAAGCTGCTTTGATTGCTGTAAAGACACTCTGTATTTACGCTGGTATAAATACAGTTAGAATTTTAGCATAAGTTGAAGAATTGATCAGGTAATGGAAGTTTTGCTCTGTGGTACACTTCAGCACTTACAAAAAAGGTAGTAATTTTAACAGTGACTCATCTTAAATAAAAATTACAGGTATTATACACACATATGTATGTATATATGTCATATATATATATGTGTATGCCTTACAAGAGGTGCAACAAGGAAATTACTGAAGTAGGATCAAGCATCTTGGAGAGTCTAGGACGGCCCTGAAGTAGAGTCCTATGGAAATCTTTGAAAAGTCCGGGATTCTTTAAAATTAGGAAGTAGTTGAGCAAGTAAAGAAAAATGTAACAACTGTTTCTAAGCAGTCTTTTCCTTTTTTTTCAGTCCCTGATGTGCTTTTTTTTTTTTCTGACTGATCTGGAAATGTAAATTATTTAGGGTATTTTCTTTCTTTCATCGAGAGTTCAGAAAGGCCCAACAGTAAATGTGGAATACACAAGCATCAATTGCTGATGTCATAGCCAGGATGCACACTAAGCCTGTTTTACATTGGTCTTTGCAACACCTTTGTGGAGACCCTCCATGTGTTTGGATTGAAATTTGGATTGCTGGTGGGAACAAACCCACCTAAACCTCAATGGATCTCCCCTGCCTAATATTAATAGATTATGGAAGAAATTATCTTAAATGTTCTATTTGCTTAATTGGGATATTTTAGATTATTTTTGTTTCTGCTTCTTTATTTGTACATTACATAACAAGTTTTTTTGTTTGTTTATGTGGTTTTTTTAAAGACCAGGATCTTCTTATTGCTGTGATTATCTGGGAGATCGCTGTTTTGTTACTGCTGTATCATTTGAGTTTTATATACTTATTTAAACCTTTTTTGCAGTTTCCTGTCTACTTGTGGCTGTTTCTTTTCGATCACTGGAGAAAAATTCCTCCTTAAATTTTGGTATGAATGTAAACATTTACCGTATGATTTTTATTCACATTGTTTTTAATGTAGGCCTGATTTGAAAAGAGCTGGTATTTGGGATGGAAGAGATCTTTTCTCCTTTTATAGTTGTTTAGATCTGCAAGAGGAGATGATATGTTTTGCAGCTTGCAGGAAATATTTACATCTCAGAATTTTACTAAAATCATGACTGGCAGGGAAGATCAGTAGGCTCACAGGGAGGAATAAGAGATCTGTGAATATCAACATGCCTTTTTGGGGTTACTCTAAATTTGTGGTCCTGTGTACAGGATGGAAAATGGAAATTGAAGTATATATCAATAAATAGATGTTTAAAATAATTTGGTTATATGTTTGAAAGAGAAGCAAAAAACCTGGAAGTGTTTTGGTTTGGTTTTTTTTTTTTGTTTTTTTTTTCTGCACGTAATGGTACTATTGGGGAACTCAAATATTACAGTAATTCAGCAATGCAGGCACCCCCATAGCATGCAGTACATGACGAGGTGTACCTGTTATATTCCCCAAAGGGCTGGTCCTGCTTCAAATTCTTTTCTTCACTTTGTGTCTTAATAGAGTTAAAACGCAACTATTTCTTACAGAGTCTGTACACGCTTGGGCACGCAGCTCACAAATCTCAAGTGCTTGAACTGTGTACAGGCAGCTGCTCTGAGGCTGTGTCTCCATTAGCATTTTAGTTCAGGTCAGGGTGTGCTTTTTAAAACAAATCTCCCACTCGCTCCCACTCCCACTCTTACTGCATCTTGATTCACGTCACGGAGCAATCTGGGAGAACACAAACTGGATTGCTTTCTGCTGAAAGTAAAGGCGAAGAAGTGCCCCAGAAGCGCATCTAATGAGTTGCAGGCACTAAGGGACATGCAGTCTATAGAATCATAGAATACTTTGGGTTGGAAGGGACCTTTAAAGGCCATCTAGTCCAAATCCCCTGTGGTAAGTGGGGACGTCTTCTACTAGATCGAATTGCTCAGAGCCCTGTCCAACCTGACCTTGAATGTTTCCAGGGGTGGGGCATCTACTACTTCTCTGGGCAACCTGGTCCACTGTTTCACCACCCTCGTAAAAAATTCTTCCTTATACCTAGTCTAAGTCTACCCTCTTTTAGTTTTGAAACCATTACCCCTCATCCTATTGCAACAGGCCCTGCTAAAAAGTTTGTCGCCATCTATAAGTGCCCTTTAAGTATTGAAAGGCCCCAATAAGGTCTCCCCGGAGCCTTCTCTTCTCCAGGCTGAACAACCCCAACTCTCTCAGCCTGTCCTCATAGGAGAGGTGCTCCAGCACTCATAATTTCTGTGGCCCTCCTCTGGACCCACTCCACCAGGTCCATGTCTTTCCTATGATGAGGACTCCAGAGCTGGATGCAGTATTCCAGGTGGGGTCTCACAAGAGCAGAGTAGAGGGGCAGAATCACCTCCCTTGACCTGCTGGCCACACTTCGTTTGATGCAGCCATTGGCTTTCTGGGTTGCAAGCGTACATGTCCAGCTTTTCATCTGCCAGTACCCCCAGGTCCTTCTCAGCAGGGCTGCTCTCAATCCCTTCATCCCCCAGCCTGTATTGATACTGGGGGTTTCCCCAATGCAGGTGCAGGACCCTGCATTTGGCCTTGTTGAACCTCATGAGGTTCACACTTCCTGAGCCTGTCCAGGTCCCTCTGGATGGCATCCCATCCCTCAGGTGTATCAACCACACCACTCAGCTTGTATCATCCACAAACTTGCTGAGGGTGCACTTTATCCCACTGTCTGTGTCATTGATGAAGATATTAAAGAGTACTGGTCCCAGTACGGACCCCTGAGGGACATCGCTTGTCACGGATCTCCATCTGGACACTGAGCTGTTGACCACTACCCTCTGGATACGACTCATCCACCAAACAGTCCACCCATGAAATCCATATTGCTCCAATTTAGAGAGAAAGATGTTGTGGGGAACCATGTCAAAGGCCATATAAAAGTCCAGGTAGATGACATCTGTAGCTCTTCCCTTGTCTACTGATATAGTCACTCCATCATAGAAGGCCACAGAAGGTTGGTCAGCTAGGACTTGCCCTTGGTGAAGCCATGTTGGCTGTCTTGAATCACCTCCCTGTCCTCCATGTGCCTTAGCATAGCTTCTAGGAGGATTTGTTCCATGATCTTCCCAGGCACAGAAGTGAGGCTGACAGGTCGGTAGTTCCCAGGGTCCTCCTTTCTACCCTTTTTAAAAATGGATGCAATGTTTCCCTTTTTCCAGTCACCAGGAACTTCACCTGACTGCCATGACTTTTCAAATATCATGGAGAGTGGCTTGGCAACTACATCAGCCAATTCCCTCAGGACTCTGGGATGCATCTGATCAGGTCTTGTAGACTTCTGTATGTTCAGATTTCTCACGTGGTCACGAACCTGATCTTCTCTTACAGTGGGAGGGACTTTGCTCCCCCAGTCCGTGCCTTGTGGTCCATCCACTTGAGAGGTGTGGGAAGAGAGGTTGCCAGTGAAGACTGAGGCAAAAAATTGTTGAGTACCTCAGCTTTCTCCTTGTCCGTTGTTACCAGTTTGCCAGTCTTGCTTATGGTGGGGGTGCACTTTCTTTCACCTTCCTTTTTTAGCTGGCATACCTGTAGAAGCCCTTCTTGTTATTCTTTGCATCCCTTGTCAAGTTCAGCTCCATCCACACCTTGGCCTTCCTGACCCCATCCCTACACAACTGGGGAGCGTCCCTATACTCTTCCCAGGATACCTGCCCCTGCTTCCACTGCCTGTGCATTTCCTTCTTGCTCTTTAGTTTGACCAGCAGGTCTCAATGCAGCCATGCCAATCTCTTGCCTTCCTTTCCTCGTTTCTTATACCTAGGGATCAAAAGCTCTTTTGCTCTATGGAAAGCATCCTTAAAGATCTGCCAGCTCTGTTCTGCTCCCTTGTTCCTGAGAGGAGTTTCCCAGGAGGGTTCTATTGACTAACTCCTTGAAGAGCTGGAATTTTGTTTTCCTAAAGTTCAGGGTCCTGACTTTACTCCTCACCTGACCCATATCCCTCAGGACTGTGAACTCCACCAATGCATGATAACTGCAGCCCAGGCTGCCTCCTATCTTGACATCACCGATTAGCTCACTTGCATTGGTGACCATCAGGTCCAGTATTGCATCCCCTCTGGTAGGGCTGTCTATTACATGGCTTAAGAAGTTATCTTCGATGCATTCCAGGAGTCTCCTGGATTGCCTATAGCTTGCCATGCTACTTTTCCAGCAGATATCAGGGTCATTGACGTTCCGTAGCGGGATGACAGCCTGTGAGCGTGATGTCTTCTGTAGCTGGAGTAAGAAGACTTTGTCAATAATTGGCTCCCCTTGATTGGGTGGCCTGTAGTAAACACCACCCACAATGTTCCCTTTGTTGCCTTGATCTCTGATTCTTACCCATAAGCTTTCAGCCTGCTCGTGGCTATTCTTCAGAGACAGTTCTTCACACTCTATCCATTTCTTGATGTAGATGGCAATGCCTCCACCCCTCCTTCCTCACCTGTCTCTTCTGAACAGCCTGAAGCCATCGATAGCCACACTCCAGTCATGGGATTTGTCCCACCGTGTTTCAGTAATGACAGCTAGGTCTCAGCTTTGTAGCAGCACGGTTGCTTCCAGCTCCTCTTGTTTGTTGCTCATGCTGCGTGCATTGGTGTGGAGGCACTTCAGCTGGGCTGTTGGCAGTGTCACCCTCTTGGAGGAACACCTCTTGATTCCTGTGAGGTGTTTCACTGGTGTTTCCCTCTTGGCTCGTATTACCTCAGAAGCCCTATCTCATCTCTGGAAGACTTCAAGTGTGCTGCAGTGTGGCCAGCACGTCTCAGAGCAACAGGCTGAGGGCCCTCGCTAGCACCCCGTCCTTCTAACCTTGGCATGTCATCCCACTGCTTGTCACGGGCAAGCCTGACGTTATCCTCCTCACCCTTCAAGCCTAGTTTAAAGCTCTGTCAATGAGGTCCACTAGCTTGTGAGCAAAGACCATCTTCCCTCTTTGAGAAAGGTGAATCCTATCTGATGCCAGCAAACCTGGTACTGTGTAGGCCAAACCATTATCGAATAGGATTATAGGACTAGGGTTAGCCTGAAGCAAAACCTTTGAAACATATATAATGTGGGTGCCAGGCTCTCAGCACTGTTCCAGTCAGAAACAGAGTGTTCAGAGTCACACTCCTTGTTGATATTCGCATAGCTAAAGAGACTGAAATTCAGCCCTCACCCGGAGATAATTCCCAAAGTATCTCAGAAATTTCTTCAGGACTGCAGCTCAAGGCCCTGAGCCGAAACTCTGAAATGATTAACTGCACCTGGCTCTATATAATCATGGCACTAGTGATCATCTATGATTCTTTTTTACTCTTTTTCCGTTTTTTTCCAGGTTTTTTCCCTGCATCTTCTGCTGGCACGCCTATGGAGACAATGCACTGCATGGTGCTGATTTTTGCTCTATGCCTTCCCTGCAGCTGCCAAGGCTCTGTGCAGCAGAACCACTGCAGCTCTGCTGCTTTTTGGGCTCTGGGCTGTCACTGTCCTCACCGTGGAATTTGCAGCACCTTGCCAGCGCACGGACATAAAGCTGAACAGACCTTTCAGGGCTTCTTTATGGCAACCCTCAAAATGAAAAAAAAAATTGTGTGGGGAGGGAAATCAGCAGGAGTGGAGCAAGTTTGACCTTCCTTCATAAAATACTGCCCTCCCTATCTTCTAACTTATTTTCTTGTTTCCTACTAGAAGAAACAAAGATTAGGTGGCAGTGTTCAGTCTGGATTTTAGGCAACCACTGAACTGACAAACAGATATGCAGGAAAGACTAAGTAACTGATTTTCTTTTTTAGTTATTTCATTTTTTATATACCTGTGAAGATTTCATTTTCTTTGGATCTTTCAGGATCTGTATCTATGATATGGATTGATATTATTTTTCTTCACAGAGTAAAGCTTTTTTCTTTGAAAGATTAAAAAAGTACTTTGTAGTTCTTGAGAAAATATAACAGTAGAAGACTGTTGCCTTGCTGCAAGAATATTTGTTGTTAGCATGGGAAACTATTGCCTTTCCAATTTTTATTATTTAGGCATTTTTATTGCAATACTGCCAGTAATTACAGGTGGTCATTGCTTTTGAACCCTGAAAATTCACACCACGTCTTGAGTTGTTTTTAAGTAAGTTTACTGCACTCTGGGAAGAAAATTACTTGTAGAGGTCATGATCAACCCTGTTCCAATAGTAACAATGGTCCTGAAGATCTGTGGGGCTTAATGCTTTTAGCCTTTGGTAACCACCAGGAAGCTTTCTTACCTTTTCCCCAATTCAAAACCCCAGTGGGGCTAAAAAGAGGCAAGACAAGTGATTCACTGGCTTAGCAAAAGAGGATAAGTAAATCATTTGCTGAAATGATGTGTGAAACATCAGGGGGAGACTTGCAGGTGATCAGCACTTACTTCACCACCAGATGCTACTGAGCTGACCAGGAGCTGCAAGTGAGACCAACCAGCAGAGGCAGGACATTGTCCTGCCAGCTGGAAAAGCAGCCAGAGTGGCAGGCAGCCAAAATTGCAGATGTTTAACTTAGGTCATCATAAGACTAGATAGACAACTTATTGGTCTAAGGCTTCAATTGGATGTATCTCAGATTATATTTACAACGCTTTATCCTGAAGCCCAAAGGAGCCGATACTGAAGAATCAAAAAACTGAAGAGAGTGTATTTTTGGTAAGCAGGATATAGGAACTGACATACAACAGTGCTCAGTAGTCTGCTTGGTGTCATGTCCTATCTCTGGGAATAACCTTGGGACTAAAATGAATGCTACACCAGACAGAAAATCATTTGCTAGTTTGCAAAGTTTCTTCTTCACTCATGTTAGGCAGTAGTCAATTTATCATGCTTTTGATTCAAGAAAATAATTTTCCGTATAATTTTCTATTAGTATAATTTTATACATGAAGGGGTATCTTCTTGTTAGAGATAGATTTCATTTTCAAGGACACTTAGAATGGTATTTAACATCCTAATTTTCTCTAAATCTGTGGCAAAACCATCAAAATTTTATCAAAATTTGGTTCTTGCTGTGTTTCATGCATTAGTTCTGTTGGTTCTTTGTAATAACTAAGATAAGATTTCTGTTCCTATAGTTCTTACTGAATTTTTTGTACTGCTCTTGTAGGATTTATTTTCTGATATCTACTGGCAAATTGTTGGATGAAAGTAGAGACTAGGGTAGGAGGAGACAATTATATTTATGTAAATTACATTGAAGTGGTATAGCCAAACTAGTAATCAAAACCAGAAAAAAAATAGAATTTTGAATATATTGAAATATTAGTGGAAGGATTTGCTACTTATATGCCCCTTGCACATGCACGTTTTGGGCCATATTAATGGCTACTGACTGACAAAGGCATTTAAGTGCAGTTTCTTGCATTACAGAGAAGGATTTTGTTTGTGTATTTTACACGCAAATGAGAAGAACATCCGTGCATCTGCTGTAATACAAGAGTTTCTCTGCAGCTACGACACATTACAGTGTAGGCTTTTACCTATGATGCTTGGCAAAAAATCTCCTGTAACAAGTCCTCATGCATTAACCTTTTGCTATTAGCAATTTCTCATAGCCACAGTTTCACGTTACTGTTTACCTACTTTAAGACGCTAAAGAACGTTGATACACAGCACACTTTGCTACGATGCAGCCAAGGTGGTGCTCAACACAATATATCCAATTCATGCCTACCATTGGCAAAGATGACAATTTAAAATATCTTTTAGGATATAGCTATTCTTTTCCGTTCGTTGTTCACCACTACCTAGCTTTTTTTCTCTTTCCCCCTCCTCAAGCTGTCTGCCAAATTAACCTCTCCTGATACTTTTGACTGTGGATCTTTGATATAGTAATATGCTGTACTAAGAAGGACAGTTTTCTGAAAGGGGAAATGAAAGATGGGTATCCATGACAGCAGACCTGCAACTGAAAAGTGTAGTTTATGGTGTACAGAAGTTGGGATGAGAATAAGCTATGTGCCTGCAAAACAGAAGAGGGTAACTGCAGAGATAGCATGACTTTTCATTTATTGTTTGCATTGGTTTGATTCCAGCCTGCTGTACAGAAGAGAGCACTTTACTGTGAAGAACTTTTATGTATAAATCCACAGAAAAATCAGAGTCCTTCATTAAAATGGTATTGCATGTAGGCTTGGTAACATCGCATATGGAGTTCCAGCTGTTTAGTTTAAATGAAAAATGAAAAATATTTCTCTTTTTTAAAATATTTTTAAATATGTTTTAAATATGTCTTTATTTTAGATTGTGGCTGGTCCCAGAGGAGTGTTTTCACTGATCCATGCATATCAAGAGGGTTCCCCCCCCCCGCCCCCGCTTCAGTGGTCATACTGAGTTTTTAATTCTAGATGAAGTATTTCATATGGTTCTTTCCAGTGTGCATCTATTAGGCTTGGCAGTGCTGGATTCCATCTGCCATTGTTTCCCCTTTCACTGAGCTCTTTTCAGTGACCCAAAAGCTCTTTGGCCTGCTTTGGCCTTGATTAATCTAAGACTTGTTGTGTCACTTGTAAACATTTCCATCTTATTGTTAGGCCCATTTCCAGTTGATTAATAAATAGATTAAACACTCCTATCCCTAGGAAAGAACCTGGGGCACCCTGCTGTTAACCTTTAGCCACGTGAAGCAGTGACCATTAATAAATGTATTCTGCTTTTTTGTAGTTGGTTTCTAATCAATGACAATGCTTTACTTCTCACCCTGTGATTACTTATTTTCTTTAACAGACTTTTGTGGGAATCATTCTCAAAGGCTCTTTGAAAGTCCGGAAAACTTGTATCAGCCAGTTCTCTCATATCTGCTAGTTATTAACATGCCAAAAGGATTCTAACAGGTTAAGGAGATGTATAAGGCATTAAGGCTTCTAAATTTAATCCAAATATTTAACACTTTATTTTTAACTGGTACCTCAGTTAGTGTGTTTATTGCTGCAGTATTATGTGTGTGGAGCGGTTCGAATTCTTCCTCGGTTTCTCTCAGTAGTTCCATGAAGATGAGTACTTTCCTGCATGGTTCAGTCAGTATATGTGCTGGTTTCAACGTGAGACTGCATAATTGTGGATTTTTTTTGGTCAGTCTTAAATTGTTTTGGGACTCTTGAATAAAAGGCATCCCATTCTTGGGATACATTGATCTTTTATTTATTGATTTGTTCCAGCCATTCCTCTTATGATATCTGAATTGTCAAAAGCTCCTTGTTTTTAGTTGAAAAGGCTGGTACATCCTCCGTGATGTCTGACATGAAAAGTGATGTAAAAAATAATTTACTTTCTCTTCTATATTCTTATCTTGTGCAGTTTCTCCTTTAACTTTCTGGAAGGGTAATCATGATGTCTCTTGCAAGAGCCATACTTTTTATAGCTAGTTGCTCTGTATATTGTCATTTAGCCATCCCCTATTAAGGTGTGCCTGTCACTGTTTATGTGTCTTGAAGACCAAAAGCATTCTGGGCCAGGTACACTGACAAACCCACAAATAGCTTACATGTTGCAGTCCCAAAAGTAACTAGGATATTCCTTGTTCAAAGATCTGATTGGGTAGAAGTCTTATTTGTTTTATTTTTTTTAAACTCTGTACTGCTTGGAAGGGAGAGTAACATGTTTTTCTCGAAGAAAGGGTGCAAAAGTGGAGCCATGTGTGCTGGGACATGCAACAGTGTCATAGCTTGAAAGGGAACAACAGGGTAAACTTACATTCTGATGAGAAATCTGGACAAAATCCTGGATTTTTTACTGAGATACTGTTTCCAAGTAGCCTTTTTTTCAAGTCTCCTCCTGCCTGGATGTATTGCAGCATCTATGTACACACATACCTCATTTTTGGAGGTGCTGCTTTTGAAAACCACTGTAATATGCATGCTTTCTGCACCTATTCCTTCAGAGAAATGAATGGCTTTTTTTTTTTTAAACCCTCCTTGACAAAAAAAAATACAGACTGGGGGATGCCATTGTCCGCCATTTGTATAATTGCCTGGTAGCTGGAGAACTCAGTTAAGATGTGGGGAATTTGCCAGTGAATGTTCAGTGCCCTCCACAGTGTGAAGCTATTCAAAGCCACTTGAACACAGTGAAGCAGTAGGAATAGCATCATGTGGTAGTCAATGGGTTTTGGACAAGAATTATTCAGTGATATGTTGCTCTGTCTTCAATTATTTTTGTTTCTTTTTTTTCCTCCATATTTCCAAATTTCCAGTTAGATTTTGCTGTGATCTCTTTTTAGTATGACTATTACTAATAATTCTCAAGGTATTTTGATAGAAAATTTCCAATCACATCTGTTGAATTACTTTTGATCACACATGTCTCAGCTCCTTCATCTCATATAAAACTCTGCTGTTGCTGCTGTACAAGACTCCTCATCATCCAAGCAAAGAAATATGTTCTTATGCTACAAGAAGTGTGAAGTAACTACTCAAACTCTCTTAGCTATCCCATTAATGATTTTAGGCTTCGGACAGAGCAACAGTGGAGCAGCTAGCCTGTTTGAAGTAATTCTTATCAGAGCATACCTACCTCAAGATATGCACTCCAAACATTTTAAACCTTTAAAGGTTACAAGGTTTGAAACTTTACCAAAGTGATATATATGCAGCAAAAGACCTAGAGGAACTTCTGCCTTAGTAGTAGCTTCTTCTGGGTGTTCCAGCATACGTAAATGCCTTTCACAAACATCAAGATATGCTCAGTGGGTACAGGGTACATATCATTTCCCTCTAGGGATGTTTTACAGCAATGGAAATAATATCCCTTCTCTATAATACTCTCAAAAGCATCCAAGTAGGAAGTGCTTAGGAGGATACTCTCAGGAAACCGTGTCCAAGGGAAATTAAGAGAAATGACCTGGCATTCAGAGGTGCTAAGTTCTCATATCCTGAGTTAGGATACAAATTAGGATCTAATTTCTATCATGTGGAAGAAGTTAACACAGGAAGAAGTGCTTTTTAATGCACACAAGACAGATCAATGTACTTAGTAGGAAATAATGTAGTCCTTTATGAATACAGATGACTAAAATGAAGCAGAATATGAAATATTTATTCAGAATTCTTGATGTTTGTCATTGATAATTTTGGATACTTTTGTAAGATGTTCTTATTGCCATGATAAAGAATAAAGTAGTCTAAGGTGTTTTTGCTGCATTTTAAAATTTTTTTTACATATAACACAAATAGATGATGAAGAGAGACTACGGGAACTTCATCGTCTTTACTGCAAGTGGTTAATCTAAAGAAGTTTCTGATACATTAAACAACATTCACAGCCAGGTGCAATGGTCACCTCTCTCTACATGAGAAGGAACATGCTGTGTGTGGACTGGCAGGTGATGAGGTCTCTAGATGGAAAAGAAATCCAGACAGCATGGTGTGCAGATTCCTTTAACATGAACCTGAGCTGCTTGGCTGACTTAGTCGTAGTAATTTGTGCTTGTAAAGAACTCACTTCAAGCTGACGTCACTTCAGATTTGGCATTCTGTTTGGATGTGATCAGTCGTACGTGCAGGGGCTAGGGGTTTTGTGATAAAGTATTTCTGCTTTCTGTTTAGGTAGCAAAAGTAGATTGATGGGCAGCTGCAGAGATATTATAATAAAAAGTTTATTTCCTTTGATTTGGCTTCCTGGTTAAGTGACATATTAAAAGTTCTTGTACTCTCTGCGTAAAATAGTGACAATAGAAACCATTTGGAGAAATCCTTCCTTACACATTACTTTTCAAAGACCTACTGAAGATCAAAAGCTTTATCACAGTTTTCCTTATCATGAACAAGCTCTATATGGTTTTCTTCTTTTCTGCAATGAGAAAAATATCCACTTACCATCTACCTAGTTATGCCATGTTATTGAAAACTCTCTTTAGGAAATGTCTTCCAAAAGACTATCACAGACAAGGTGAGCCCCAATGTTTTGAGGTAATATTTTAGTCAATAGAAACCTCTCTTCTAAAATGCACCAACAAAGGTTGTTTTCTTCTTCTTCTTCTAATAGTCACCACCATGAGCATACTACAGGGTGCGTACATTCAGCGCTCCATGCATCATCATTCCTCAGGAAAGCAATCCAGTAGCTTAAAACAATCCCTTGTGGTTTCCCCCTATAAAAACTGATGTATTTTGCTCTGTCCGGCCCAGCTGTAAGATGTTTCTATGTACAAGATGTTCCCGTGTGCTGGCAGTGACTAGCAGCTGAAGCAGTTCCTTGAGATCATTGGCAGCAAGAATAAAATAGCAGCAGCTCATAGTTCTGCTGGTGGCTGGCACTGAGATCAAGCTCGAACAGTATTTTGAATGTGCATTGGAGAAAAGGGTTAACTCAATTTTTGAGCAAAATAACTATTTTCTGTACATAGCGCCTACTTTTCTAAGTCCTTTTCCACTAAATCAACACAATTAGCATTCAAAGCATAAGATAAGCTCCCTGTGGCCAGAAGGGAAATCGGTTAGGTCTCCCTAGGGAATGGCTGTTCTGGAAACACGCCTGCCTGTTTTTACTACAGGGTTTGTTGGTTTGGTTTTTTTTGGTTTTTTTTTTGTTTTTTGTTTTTTTTGTTTGTTTTTTTGTTTTTGTTTTTGTTTTTGTTTGTTTGTTTTTTGTTTTTTGTTTTTTGTTTACGAACGGAAGATGATATGTTTTCATGCATCTTTTAACTTCTAAAATGCATAAACTGCACTGCACTTGAGGACATTAAAAGTGCATCTGGATTGAGCATCTGCATAGAAAGTCAAAATTCAAGGCACATTAAAATGGCAATGTTATGCAGCTCCCAAATGTTTCTAAACTGAAAACTTGACAGGCCATTGCAGTAAATTTAGGCCCACTACAATTTGGTGCCTTCTGTCTGTAATATCTGTAATATTCTATTTGTGTAATGGAGGTTCCAAGAAAATCTTAAAAAAATCTTAAAAAAACCCTGGGTAGCTTTACTAATTAAAAAACGTTATGCACGGTATATTGTGAAGCCCGTCTTCTGTCTTGTTAATTCAGGGTTCAAATGTGGGATCCCAAAATTTCTCAGATCTAGGAGATCAAGTGTGTTTATTTCAGCCTTTATGAAGGTTAGTGAGGGTCTGTTAATTGTGTAGGTTTCCATTAACCCCCATGGATTTATTTCTCAGGTCAGTTTTCTCCAAAAAGGCAAAATAGTTTGCTTACAGAGAAACGTTATCTTTATTTTTGAGCACTTGCATGTTACAGGAAAAGTTAAGGGCACTTTCTCAAAGATTAGATTGTCTATATTATAGTGAAGAGTTTTACCAGCAGATGATTGATGTTCTTTTACTCTAATTTGCATTTAAGGCTACTACATGCTTTAGGTTGGTAATTGGCCATTATTCAGTTAATAAAAACATGAAATGACCTATGTTTTCTTAAAGTAAAAGAGCAATGGAGCAGTGTCCTTTTGAAAGGCCTGAGTGCTGTAAAACATAAGAATACAAGTGTTGTCAATTAAATCACTTTTGAATTGCACTTATGAAGGGGATTTACAAGCAAATAATGCGTTCCTTCAGTACTTAGCACTTCAGCCTGAGAGATGCTGATCACTCATGGAGTAATTACATTTGCTAACAGGAAAGTGGGTTGAAGTACTGGCCTTTGATAAGAGATTTGTAAGTTACTTTTTTTTCCATACTGAAATTTGTTATGAAGTGGGATTTTTCCAAGCTGACCTTCACAGTTGTGTTCCAGCTATGTATTGATCTGAGAGATGAAGATGACCTAGTAAGTCAGCAGTGATACTTAGCTTGGAGGTATTTTCCCTTGTCTCAAAAAAAAAAAAAAAAAAAGAAAAAAAGAAAAGAAGAAAAGAAGAAAAGCATCACCAGGCATGCCTGAGTTATATTTGTCTCACTGTCAGATAGCTAAATCACGACTTCTGTGTAAAGCCTGAATAAACAAGCTTTAAGAGGGGTTTTCTCCAGGATTTGAAGGGATTGAAAAAAATTCCCTTATGGACTGCAGAACGCTTGGGATATAATTCATCTTATCAATTTTTACTGTCCAAAAGCTAAGTGTCTAGTTAAGCAAGTTAACTTGGCTCCCTACATAGTTAATGGGGAGAAAATGGTTTCCTCTCTTCTCTAAATAGGCATTTAAAATAGATGGGTCGAATTAACCTCTGGAGTTTCTGCACTCTCTCCATTAATTAGAGAGAGATTCATCAGCTCTAACTTTAGTGTCTAGAAGTTAGATTTTAAAGTCCTAGTTAAACTCAGTGTATCAAATGGGGAAGCATTTCCAAAGAGTCATCCATCTTCCTCTAACATAGGCATTTGTGACAGGGCAAATGAATCCATGAAAGGAGCCTAGGGTGACAGACATCTAAAAAAGATGACAGGTTAGACCAGATAGCTAAAATTAAATGAGATTAATTTCTCTCTGGTTACTTGGACAGCAAGTTAGCCACAATAACTGCAGATCAGGTGCTTCTGCTCTCCGAGGAAAGTAGGGCTACGAATCCATCACGTTATAGATGTGCTGCTGATCTCCCATTGCCTTTTCTCCTGATTTTGTATGTTAGGAGCAAAGCTATATGGTACTTCAAAATATGTTTGAGAAGTGAAGTGCCTCTGCAGGATGTCTCTGCATCAGAGCCTTCTGCACAGTGGAGGCCCTTGAGTGTTGTGCCTTTGGAGGCTTTCCACAGACATTCTGCAGGATTAGATGTCTAAAAGAGGTGGGGCTGTTGTTTGTAACAAGACTTTGTAAAAGAAAATACTACATTTCCTAAGTGCCAAGGGATGTAGCTTCAAATTATTTTCCATGCAAAAGCAAGGATTAGGGGATCTAATGAACTGGATAGCTCGAGATGTGCATGGTTCCCCTTATTAGCAAAAGATGTTGTTCTGCATAATATTCTTTGTACTTCTCTACTATTCAGTGATTTCCCTGTAACTCACACTTAAAAACAAACTTATCTTTAGCAGCACTCTGGATTTCAGTATTTTTTGGGGGGGAAGATCCTCAACTATTTAGTATCAATGAGTCATTGCTGCCTAGTTTGACTGCAAACCTATTTCTCTAGGCTTTGGTTTCCTGAGTAAATTCCTGCAATGTCAAGTAGAATGCAGATTTGCAGAGTGCCAGCTACTGTAACTGCCTGTGCGCATGTGCTTGTCCTCTGACAGTTTTGAGAGCAGTTCAACACTGCTTATTCTATCCACATTGTCAGTATCGTTAAGCCAACATATGGAGATACTGGAAGATATATTAAGAGGTGATTTTTCTCCTTCTCTTCTCACTTCCCCCCACTTCCATCCAGGGTCACCCACAGAAAAGCGTGGGGCACAAAAAGACAAAACAAGCAGTTCTCTCATTGTCTCCAGTCAATTGTTCGTAGAAGAGGGGCAGCTAAAAGTTGAGTAGTAACGCTGGAATGGGGAACCCCAAATTCAAGGTAGAGCTGTAACAGTGAGCTTAAGGTTTTTAATCTACTTACCGTTTCTCACCGAGGCAACTGTAATAAGTAGGTTATCCATAAAAGTAATCCTGGTGATCATAAAGGCATATTTTATCAGCTTTATTTTATAGCTTATTCAGTCCTGGACTTGATCTTTTTATTTTCAGTCTCCATACGGCTCCTTCCATGAACGTATCATCGTCCCTCTTGGGACTATTCTAGTTGAAGCCCAAAATAAGGAAGGAAGAGAGACTAGCAGTTTAGCTATCCCTCTGAATTGCAAATTAGTCTGCTTCTCAAAAGCACAAGGTGAGCCAAAATATTTAAAGATTGTGAAAATTTGCTAAAATTACATAATTTTTATTTACCCAGTTGTTTTTGCCTTAGAAAGGTTTATATTTTCTTGTGTTCCTCAGAAAGCCTGAGGATGAGTACTTGCCTCTTTCTTTCTACTGTGAAAATTATCTCCAAATTGCCTCTAAAGAACACAACTTCAGGATGTGATACTTCCAGAAAGAAAAATGCAATGTTAAGAGTTAGCCTTAATTCAATGTGGTTGGTACTACTGAGCATTAATCTTTTTTAGGGAATCTTCAATGAAGCATGTGCATATTAGATTTCCTTTTTTTGCTTGTACTCTGGTTGCTAAGGAGAGGGAATGATAAACATAAGATACACGCCTGATTAGCACCACAGCCACAGGCAGCAGGGAGATCAGGCTGAGAACTGCGCAGAGCTCTCTGAGAGGCAGGAGAATTTCTTCTTTATTATATTGAATTGATGGGAGATTTCAAGTTCTAAACATCACAGATGGGATATTTACAGATAAGATTTATCCATGTGGTTTCTGTGTTTCTTTGACAATATTTATTTCTGGTTTTTTTTGTCCTGTTCCTAATGGTCCAATGTTCCTACCTGTCTCCAGCTTTGTGACTTACCATTTGGGCTATCTGACTTTTGCCCGAATGATAGTCTGTCCCTGACTAAGATTTACATCATCTCTTATCCCATCAAATGGATGTCAAACTTCAGCATCTGGTCAGGGAAAGTACAAAGTATAATTAGGCATAATTGTGGTATAATGGAGAATTACAGTAGAGACCACTGGAATAGTGGTCATTGTTGCTACATACTAGAGGTAAAAAGAATAAGGAATGAAAATAATTGACATAGTAGAAGAGGAAAAAAAGGAGTAATAACTTAAAAAAAATATACTGAGATGTAGCATGTAGTGTAAGTTTACAAGAGTGGGATCGCAGTGCTTAGGAAGCAGCTAATGAACCTAGGGAGAAGTTTATGTTCTTGTTAACACACTTGTGTACGTTTGTTCCAGTGGCTTTGCTGTTGCACTCCTGAGTACATCTTTGTCATAGGCAGGCATGATGGAGAAGGAAGATAGAGAGAAGGGAAAGAGAAGAAGGAAATCAGGGGAAATGTAAGGAAGTTTTTATCTGTTACCAGGCAGTAAGAAACTGGAGGCACCCTTCACATCTCCCAGAGGCAATTTGAAAGTCAAGTGTGAGTTTTACACTATCTATAGTAATTTTAACCAGATCAAGCACATTTCATGAGAAACTAGGTGAACCTCTGTCTACACAGAGCTAAAGAAACACTTGAAACAACACAGTTTTCTGGTTGTATGACTTTTAGAAAGGAAAGAAGTGACATAAACGTAACAGTAGCTGAAAAAGAATAGATTGCATTATGAAACTTTGAGAGCAACACTATACAGTTGATTGAAATAATTAGCAACAGCAGCATTGAGTACTATAGCGCTGTACACAGCACAAAGAATGAACTTCACATTTTAAAGAGAAGTTGGAGTGAGTTTTGAATAGAAAAATTGAATTATATCAGATCTGAAGAAAAGCTTAAATATTATATGCCTCAATCTTAAAGTTTACGCTTTATCCTTTTATTTATACACTGAGCTTTGGGCAGAAACAGGACCTCTGCTCCTGAGTTCAGAGGAGAAAGAGTGTTAGCCACAGGGTGTTTTTCTGATTCTGGAAAAATATTGCAGAATGCAGACCATTCAGAAATATTATGTTCCAAGTAAGTTTTCTTTGTAAGAATCAAATAAATAAATTAAAGAGAACTCCATAGTCTGGTTTTGAAGATAAGCTTGAATCTGAACCAGCCATAAACAAATGTTGCCATTTAAAGTCTGTGAACACAGTGTATGAAATTATTAACTTGCATTCCAAGAACGTATATGCCTTCTTATTCAGTAACTCTGAAATCTAGCAATGCATGTTTCAATAGTTTAACACTGATTGTTTGTAACAGGAGCAGTTTAATATCTTGGTAAAAAAAAATATAAAAAAACCACTTAAGCTGACCTCTCAGATGCAAGCAAGCATCTGAACTTGAGTTGCCTTATCTCCAGTTTGCTGTTTTCTCAAAAGCAGTCAGCTACTGTTCACTAAACACGATAGGGAAATAGGGCTGAAATTGCTATGATATTACTCGATTTTTGAACTCCTGTGGTCCCTTTGCTATCAACAGTGCTACATTACTAGACAGGTGGACTGACACAGGGCATATTTAAGGCCCTGCAGGTTTCAATTGTACTTCTGAGAAGTTATTTCCTGATTTTAGCTTTGATTTCTTTTGTGCCAAGAACAGAAGATGCACGTATTTTGTGAAGGGAACAGATTAGAAAAGAACATGCCAGCCCATTATATCAGTCACAATAAAAAAATCAATATACTCTCGAAAGTCTATACTTTATTTTGACTATCTGTAAGTCCAGATAATATATGATTTCAGCATAAAAAGCCAAAAAAGGAATGTCAGATTTTATAATTCAATTTCAGGCAAAGAAAGCCTGCTTTAGAATTTATTTGAAGCTATAGCAGAAGCAGCAGTTAAGGCACAGAATCAACCTTAGAATGCTACATAAGCCCATGGGATTTGTCAAGGAGTTTAGCTTCTGGTTTCTGTGAGGTACAACATGGTAAAAAGCTTGAATGTATCGATACACCTAATCTATAAAAAGAATCCTTTTATCAGTTAGTCACTACCTTCAAAAAGACTTAACCATATTGCGACAATTAGGGAATATGTGTGTGGACAACTGGATGCATTCTGCTGAATTGCTGAATATCCTGAGTATATGTTAGTAGCAGTTGCTCTCTGCTATCAGGATGATGTCTTATCTTGCAGGACACTAGAGAGTCTTTAAAAACTGATCCCATTTACATAAAAGCATATTAAGCTACCAGGATGGCAGCATCCTACATGAAGCAATTTATTTCTTCCCATATCCAGCATTCTTCTGGAGAAACTGGCTGCTCATAGGGTGGAAGAGTGTACTTTTTGCTGGGTAAAAAACTGGCTGGGTGGCCAGGTCCAAAGAGTGGTGGTGAATGGAGCTAAATCCAGTTGGCAGCTGGTCACAAGTAGTGTTTCCCAGGGCTCGGTGCTGAGGCTGGTTCTGTTTAATATCTTTATCAATGGCGTGGACAAGGGGATTGACTGCACCCTCAGTAAGTTTGCAGACGACACCGAGTTGGGCAGGAGCGTTGATCTGCTTCAGGGTAGGAAGTCTCAACAGAGGGATCTGGAGAGGCTGGATCGATGGGCTGAGGTCAATGGTATGAGATTCAACAAGGCCAAGTGCTGGGTCCTGCACTTGGGTCACAACAACCCCATTCGGCGCTACAGGCTTGCGGAGGAATGGCTGGAAAGCTGCTTGGCAGAGAAGGACCTGGGGGTGTTGGTGGACAGCCAGCTGAATATGAGCCAGCAGTGTGCCCAGGTGGCCAAGAAGGCCAACAGCATCCTGGCCTGTATCAGGAATAGTGTGGTGAGCAGGACTAGGGAAGTGATCATTCCCCTGTACTCGACACTGGCGAGGCCCCACTTTGAGTACTGCGTTCAGTTTTGGGCCCCTCACTACAAGAAAGACATTGAGGTGCTGGAACATATCTGGAGAAGGGCAACAAAGCTGGTGAGGGGTCTGGAGAACAAGTCTTATGAGGAGTGGCTGAAGGAACTGGTGTTGTTTAGTCTGGAGAAAATGAGGCTGAGGGGAGATCTTACTGCTCTCTACAACTACCTGAAAGCAGGTTGTAGAGAGGTGGGGGTCAACCTCTTCTTGCTAGCAACAAGCAATAGGACAAGAAGAAATGACCTGTAGTTACAGCAGAGTAGGTTTAGGATGGATACTAGGAAAAAGTTCTTCACTGAAAGGGTTGTTAAGCATTGGAACAGGCTGCCCAGGGAAGTGGTGGAGTCACCATCCCTGGAGGTATTTAGAAGACACGTAGAAGTGGTGCTGAGGGACATGGTTTAGTGGTGGTTTTGGCAGTGTTAGGTTGATGGTTGGACTTGATCTTCAAGGTACCTTGCAACTTAGACAATTCCATGATTTTATGATTCTATTATCTATATGCAATATAGTCTGGAGCATGGAAAACAGAGGTAGATAATAGTGCATGGTCTTAAAAACAAACTTCCTCCTCCTTCTCTCCATGCCCCAGGAAAAAAATAAGAGAAAAAAGGTGTGAAGAAGAGTAACTTAGAGAAGAGAAATTCAAAGTTTTCTTCAAAGGACAAGGAAAGCAGGTGGGTCATGACTGCATAGCAGAGAGACCAGGTTAAATTAAGGACTTTGCTAGATGTGGAGAAAAGGAGAGAGACTCCGTGATTTAGGGGGAAAGCCATATCTAGGAAAAAAGGTATCCTAAATGGCTCAGATGTCTATGAATTATAGTAAAGCTAAGGTAGAAAAACAGTGAGGTTTAGATAGTTAGAATTTATCTAATTTTATAGACTATATTAGCCTAAACGGAGAACTCACGACTTTGTGTCTGCTTGCTATCTTTGTTGCCTGTTCTTGAAGAAGGAAATGGTAAACTCACAGGTTTGAACTCTGGGAAAGAACCAACTAAAGCTACTGTAGAAGTGGCATCAATATGGTGCTGGTCAGGGAAATTGCACGGTCTCACTGGTGGGAAAGGATTTCCTTATTTTCAGGAAATCTTCCGGGGAAACCATGTTAACCAAGGGAAGCTTAGGAAGAGATGGCCTGTAAAGAGAGCAAAATATATCAACCTGATAAATGTTCAACGGGAGAAATCTGCTAGAGCAGTGATATGTGTTTAATTTTATGCACAGAGAGTACTTCCTGGAAAGACAAACCAAGACTGCATATGTCTTTGCAAGACAGAATCCTGAATTTAAAGTAGCACTGAGCTAGAACCTTGAAAGCATCTCTACCCATCAGATGTCAGTAAAATACTCATGTGTGTTATCATATTCTTGATTTACAGCTTCAAGAGACAGGCTAATGGTGGCAATAGGATGTTCTGTTGGTAGAAATTATTAGTCTCGGATCCCCAATACCATTTATCAGATAAATCTGATCATCAAAATGGCCCGTGAAAATGGTACAGATCATGATAGCCACTTCCACCTGAGAGTGCTATCAGTTAACATGTCTGTCTGTACATACATACATGTCCTTAATGAATTTAAATTCCTGAGAAGTAGTTTGAAAAAATGCTTAAAATATAGCTAGTGTACAGATGTAGCTTTAGAGAGCAGTGAAGGACAAGTGAGCTTCATGTCTGAGTAGTTTAGGTTATTGCTAGAGGGTGGAAATTTAGTTCATGCAAGCCAATGAGGCTTTTGTCGATGTGGTGTTCCAACTAGCTATTCACAGGTGGCCTGCTATTGTAACTGCACTCAAAATAGCATTGGCTTTTTTTAAGCCATAACTATAATTGAAAGTTTGGCACTCAAATACTTCAGCTCATTCAACTTTCAGCTTGCTCGGTGGAGTTAGTTAAAGGAAGCACAATACACTGATCCTCTGGCAATTGCACGGGAGCAGCTTTTGTGGCTGAGGGTAGGCTTTAAACAGGAAAGCTATACATAGCATAGGCATGTATCACTTGGAATATCACTCTTCTTGCCGCGTATGACAATTGCAGCTGAGATTAGCTGGAGTGCCTGTGCTAGCACAATAACACTAGGAACACTTCCTAGCAAGGGTCTATGATGCTGCTGAGGTAATACAACTCGGACTGTTGACTTTAAGAATCTGTCTTTCTTCTTAAGACGTCTTATTGAGGCTAGGTAAGAGGAATCGCATCAAGATGTTTGTATGAAGCTGAGATCTTGAAGTTCATTTGGTTTAAAAAGCTGCTTGTGTCATATAGCTGGGGGAATGTAATAGTTTTTGTCTTTTATCAGCTGTTCATATTGTCTAGAATATTGCTTTTATATTTCATTGGATGAACTTTAACAGTATTTAGAGAGAAATACATTAAAAAGATAGAATTTAATTTAGAATGGGATTTTTCTCAATTGAAATCAATAGCAATATTAGGTTTTATATCTTTGGGAGCAAAACTGGGCCACAGAGAGACCATTTTTTTCCCAGAAAATGTGAGACACCACTTTTTGGCAACTATAGCCGAGCCATTCATCTTAGAAAGATGTTTCTAAAATAACTTAAAACATTTTTCTAGAAAGAGAAATAGACTTCCAAATCTGACTCTCTACACAGCTGAACCTTGGCTAATAATTTGTTTCAGTTTATAGGTGGATAGTTATTGTTACTAAATTAGATTGTGTTCGTTTTGTGAACTGACTTTGAATTAGTGCAAATGAGCACATAATAATCAGGGCAGTGAGAATTCATGCTGTTGAAAAATGGGTTAGCTGGTGCTACAAATCTGCTTCCCAGGAAAATGGCCAAGTGGAACCTTCAAAAGCTCTTATTTTTACTTGCCTTCAATCAGGAGATGGAATGAACTTAAAGTGTGAATCAGACAATTTGTAGGTTAGTGTAAAATGTGAACAAATCTGTATCTAGGAGCCGAAGTTAGTGGATGAAAGCTGAAAGACCATTTGAAATGAGATCATTCTGGCTTCGCTTTGAGCTTTGTCCTTTGAGTATTGTTCACAGAGACAAGCAAATATTTTTTTTCCCAGAACCTTGCTACCAAATATTTACCTGGGCAGGAGGACAAGGCCACGTGGATTTTGATCAAGAATGATTCAAATAAACTGGAATTAGGAAATGTTTGGATAATTGTACTGGGTGAGGCAAAAGGATAACTTGAGACTTTGAAGAAAGTGGGAAACCTGGTGTGGCTTCTGTTAAAAGATGTTGGATCCTTCTGTCCTGTACATATGTGTAGTTCAGGTCTAACACAGTTGAAGTCACTGGTGTTATGCTAGGCTAAAAGTTAAGGAAAAAGTGGGAAACTTGAGAATAAAGCCGGAAATAAAATCAGAAGAGTTTGACTATACATTTAGAGGAAGCTGTAAAAGAGGAAAAATCCACATCCCATGTTTTTATCAGGGACATGTATGAATCAGAACAGAGAAGACAGAAAATGAACATCTAAATAATATATCCGTAAAATCCTAAAAATATATTTTCTTCAAAAGTAGTTCTCCACTACAGTATCCTGCATAAGTCTACATTTCCAATGCAGTAAGTATGGCTTTGGGAACTTTTGTGGATTTCCCTCCTCCCCCCCCTGTTGTACTCTTAAGAAGTCATCTGTCTTTTAAAGGTTGAGCTCCTCTTCTATAACCATTATGAAGTACTCTCTAAGCACAGGATTTTGTTCAAATAGATAAAATTTCATGCTTTGTTGAAAAATACTTTAGCTTCATTGTAGCTACCCTATACTTACCCATCAATTTTAGGGTACTTGGATAAATTTCTGCTCTCAGAGAGATTGACCAAAAAGATCCCAAGGCAGAATGTAGGTTGAACTCGTTCTTTTCTGTACCCTGTATAGAAAAAAGATTTTTAAAAAGTATAAATATCACTACCAGTCCTTTTCTATGAATATTCTTGCCAACAGTTTCTCTTGACTACTTACATTGCTCCGGAAAAAAAAAAAAAAGAATCTAGATGAGTCTTTTGTATCTTTTTGAGTTTTTTTGAGTCTTTTTGAGATTTTGTGTTGCTCAATTTATCTCTCTAGTAGTCCAAAGGAATGGAAATTGAATTCGAGAATTCAGTCTCAGGCTCTTCCGGATGTATCAGCTTTTTCCTATTCGCTCATTCCAGCACCCATGAGTCAGGGCACCAAATGTTCCCAGGGAGGCTGCTTCCAGTGCCTAGCTGAAGTTGCAAGCAGTTAGTCACAGATGAAAGAGGCATGGATGAGTATCTGTGTGGCATCAGAAAAAATACCATGGAGATATCTCAGCTGAATAACACCTGACTGAGATATTTACAGGCATAAGCAGCCTTATTGTGTGTGAAAATGGGAAGGAACTTTCCCACCATGAGGCTTTGGGGGAGTGGGCAATGTCAAGATGGCAAGGATGATCTGTATGCAGAAGCTAGACTGAAGTAAATGAAGAGTGGAAAGAAAAATTAAACCACTTGTGTTCTTTGAAAATATATTAATTCCACTGTCAAATTATGAGCAGTTGTTAGATTTCTTTAAATCAAAGTATGATTCATATAATTATTGTATTATGATTATCTTTATTAAAGGACTCAACATTTTGTAAAGGTTTCTGACAAATAAAAGGGAAACTAAACATGAAAAAATAATTTTGAAGGGAACTGCTACATTCAATATTTAAATGAATTCAGTCATTGTTTGGCATTCTCTCTCTCAAGATTTTGTCTGAATGGAAGATTATGCATTCTGACTTTTTCAATTTCATTGAAACCTTTTGTAAACATTATCCATAATACAGAACCCATCAAGACCCAAGAAGCAAAGACTCATAGATGGGAAGAATTTGCTATAAAAAACCAAAATTCATCCTATTCTAATTATTGAGCTAATTAGCATATTCTTGCAGTGATTTTATTTGTTCGGTTGATTGGTTTTACTTACTTCAATTTCCTTCATGGAAACATCTAAAATATTTGGTTTTGTCAGCTTTAAAAAATCCACTTTCTACATGTATCTTGTTATCTAGGCAAAGCAATTTAACATTTAAAATCATATGTTATAAACGTTTGTTAAATACGTATATGAATGATGCTCAAGCCAACAAAAGAAATAAAGCAGAGAGAGAAAGAAGAGCTGTCAGTTTTTAGATCAGTGAATAGTAGCTCGTAAGTATTACTCCTGCACAGGTAGTCCATGTTACAACTACTTTGGCAGAGAATTAAGAAATGGAGAAATGTTGTTGATTAGAAAGATTAATTGACAATATCCCATTTATAACTAGTTTTAAACCCAACTGTGTCTCCTGAGCCATGTCAGTGTTTTACATTTCTGAGCTGGTCTGTAAACCAGAGTTTTACTTATTACTGGGAGTGTTGAGGATGTAGCTATATCTTTCTCTCTATTTGGCTCAAGAGTGGCTTTATTCAGGGTTCTTAAGAAAGCTGAGGCTCCCCACTCCGTGTCAGTACTGCCTACTGCATCACGTGCTTTCCCTCATCATGGGATGCAGTTTCAATTCCTGAATCTCTACAAACTGCTTTACTCCTCCAGGTACCATTCAGTTGAAGAATGTGTCCACGCTGTTCCACATCTTATATTGGAAGAAAATAAAACGTCAGAGTCCGATTGTGCCTCATAACCTATAGCGATAGAGGTTTACTTGGTGAAGACCCAGAAAGCAGAGGCAACACTGGCAGCTCTTATCCCTAAACATGAAAATAGTTACAAGGAGTCTGTATAGCACATCAAACATCCGAAACTAAAGATAGAGTTAACCCTGTTGACGTAGAAGTGTGTTAGCTTACTTGGTTGTTATTTACACCAGCCACGGTGCTGAATTCTGGTGTGTTGAATTCAGACAAGAGGAAAGTTTGACTGAGGTACCGCTGAAACTCTTTCTTTTTGGCATGTCGGGACTGTCCATGTCTGTGGAAAAGGAATTCTGAACCCAAAAGCCATGCCCTGAATTTTATGGCATATGACCTCTTTTCTTCAGCAGTGAGACTGCTCTTCATTCAGGAGGTAGACGTTCTAGGCTTACTTCACACTGACTGATCTTCTCCTACGACTTAATCACCAAGGTAAGGATTTCTATAGATGAGTATGTCTTAGCCCATCTGTTAGTTCTAGACTACAATGCAAACAGAAATGCAAAATTCCTGGACCCACATGACAATGAGCCAAGAGATGCTTTACCCTGAAGTCTGCATTTTTCAGTTTTGATTCGGATTTCCTTCTGGGCCCCCTCCTTTTGGTCTCATGGGGTTTCCATTTTTGACTATACTGTGTTCTGTAGCATGCTACTTGGCATTGTCCTGGAAAATAACGGCCAAAAATTCTATGAGGTTAGGTACCAGTCTCCATTTTCTCAGCAAATCCTATCACCAGAAGGCTATCGTGTAATAAACGGGTAGTAGGACCATGGTATCTTTCAGCTGAAATCTGTGCAATTTTACTGATTTTGGTATAAGCTAAACTAGCAAAACAAGTTGTTTAGAGTACTTGGGTGGATGCTTGCTTTCAGGAAGATGGAAACTTTACTGAGATTGCATAATAGCACAACTTTAGCCAAGTAGAGAAGTTTTCCAGAAAAATGCAAGTTTTGAATTTCTTGCAAACCTAAGTAAGCAGTCTTGAATTAGTTTTCTGAACACAAACTGCTGAGTTGCATGAAACTTGTAGCCTGGATTTGTCTTTCCACTGAGAGGTGTGTTGGGAGTGGTTAAAGACATTGGTTATATAAATGACTATAAAGTTCTGTCAGATAATAACTTGAATCCAGTTTAAACCTCATAATTCCATAAAAAGCAGAACTGATTGATTTTGACTATGTTATTCGGTTGACATTTATAATCAAATAGCCTTTTTCTTATCATCTATATAAATATCATTTTTGTCATTCATACAGTAATTTAATAAATTAAATTATTTAACTGCCTTATTAAATTCTGAATTTATAATGGTTTAATACTTTGCCTCTTTAATTTACTGTTAATAAAAAATTAGCTTTAGTAGTATATTTCTAGATTTTAATTTAAAATAACATTTTGTGAAAGTAGCAGCAAGTAACAACATTAAAGAATCTTTCAGGATTTCAATGAATGTAAAACATAGCTGACTGAAAGGCCTGACTGAATGTGTCTTATGTGTCTTTGTTTTCAGGTAAATTATATTGATTAGAGAGACAACTTGTCAGATATCTAAAACAAATTTATATTTTCACCGGGTGAAAAGTTAGGAGCAAAGGTGATCTTAATTAACCACTCATATTTATCAGATTTTAGGACATGTCTTAATGTGAGTATGAAAACAAATCTATATGTGCTCCCTCTAAGCTTAATAATGATTTAAAATAGAAAACAAATAGAGCAAAAATTAGCATGAGTACCAATATTTTTCAGTTTTTAATATGGAGAATGAGAAAACTTATTGGGGTCCTCTGGCCAGTGTAATGTTAATGCATAATCTGAACTTTAAAGTCAGTGGGAAGAAGTAGGAACAGGAAGGTGGGATTTTTCTGATCTGTGGTATATGTTTAAGTTGAAACTTTCTGTAGATCTTTATTATTTGTTTATCTTCACTCTGAGGGTGGTAAGATACTGGCACAGGTTGCCCAGACAAGTTGTGGAAGCTCCATCCCTGGAGGTGCTCAAGGCCAGGCTGGATGGGGCCTTGGGCAACCTGGTCTAGTGGGAGGTTTCCCTGCCTATGGCACTGGGGTTGGAACTAGATGATCTTCAAGGTCCCTTCCAACCTAAACCATTCTATGATTCTATGGCTCTCTGATTTCTTAAATTGATTATAAAGATAGTCTAAATCTCTGGCTTAAATGTAGACATCAATTGTTGATGCCTAGAAATAAATTAGATCAAGCCTTCTCAAAAAGTTGGGTTTGTTTTTGTTTTTTTTAATCTACTTCATTGGACATGGGACTTCACTTTCACAAATATTTTAATATTTCTGTTCTGACCCAGATTACTCTTTTGAAGTGAATCTCCTGATTGACCTTGGTTTTCAGCTTTGATTCACACTAAGTGGCTTTAGAGCATATGAACTGAATTTCTTTGGGATGAAATTCAACTGGAAGGTGTGCTTCAACCACTAATAGGCATTCAGTCAGTGCAACCAGGCTGGACCTACTCTGAAATCCTTGTCCCTCAAAACATATACACAGTGTGCATCAGAACATCAGCACCAAATGCTTCAATGCATAAATTCACCCATATTGAACTGCACTACTTATTACTAGGGAAAACAATACAGATAGGGCAGATAACCTATGAAGGCAAAGAGAGGTTGATAGTAATATGCCACTGAAAAAACCAAATGTAGCAATTTTTACTACAACAACACAAAACTGAGTGCCAAAAGGGGAGTTAGGGCCAGAAGAGACCCTGAGCTGGCAAAACAAATATACAAACCAAAAATAAAACACTTTTATGATTTTCTTTAAAAAAACCCCAATGATATATCTAATATGCATTCTTGGTATATTTTTTCTGGAAATTTTAAACAAAATTAAACTGTTTTTAAAATTTAAGCTGATGATACCTAAAAAACCCCAACCCCCAAAGTGCTCACTAAAGTAGTGTTCATTATGTTAGTAATATTTTTTTTCCCAACAGAGAGTGGAAAGTATCTGTTGAATCTGCTTCATTGGAAGTTCATGAAGAGGCTAATCCTTCTGTTAAAACAGAAGTAGAGAGAGACAACAGAAATATAATAGAATTTCAGAAATTGATTTCCATCAATTTATATTTATGAGCAATGTATAACATACATGTAATGTAAAACTGGTGGCACCACATTTTGAACTACAGTTTTTCCAGCCCTTTTGTATAGAAGAAAGTTGGTTATTGATTAGGGCATAAAGGAAATTAAATGCAGAAAAGGAAAAACTGTATAAATTAGCAGAGTACAACTCAACTTGCTCAAAGCCCATTTAGGTTTCAAAGTTGTTAAGTGGTCCTATACTAAAAAATTGGCTGTCGAGGTTGGGACTATGGATAGGGCTGTGATACCTGTTCTTTTGGTGGGCTGAACTCAGCTGAGATCAGCCCCCACCGTTGGGACTCACATCTGTTTTGATTAGAACCACAATCTCTGCCTGGTGTCTGGGTTCAGCCTCCTACAGATATCCTCCTTAACCAGACAGACCCAACAGCTTTTGTTACCTGAAAACTCATTTCCTCTGGAGATCTGTGATGACTCAGGTATGCTTTCAGTGACAAACCATTATTTATTTTTGCTTCCACCCATAGGCTGCAAAAATGTGGAGCAGACAGGATAAAATTTAACAAGAGACCAAGTTATAAATTTCCTTAATTTAACTTAACGTCATTATGATTTGCTTTCGGCTTTGATCTGGAAGAGACAGTCTGCTTCATACAGTCCGTGAGTGTTTTTGTGTCTGCCTTGTATTTTAGTCCAGGTCTATTCCTGCACAAAAAACAAGCAAGACTGAGAGAAAATCCAAAATAAACACAAAACAGAGTCACTCTAGAGAGTGTACTAATTTTGAACCAGAGAAAGACTGAAAAGCCATAGCTCCACAGCAGCACTGTTTATACCCTAAAGAAGGCAATAGGGGGCAAAACATTTACTGCACATCAAATGGTTACCGACGCGAGAAATGGCCGAATACCTTTCCCTTTCAGAAGAGCTGATGGAGTTTTGGAGGCAACTTCCATTTTCACCCCTATTGTGTTCTTCCCAACACCAGTCATCTGCTGGAAGTGTCCAGTCAGGTACGTCCCAGCAGCAAGACAGCACTAGCATTTGAAAACACATGGAATTGACCAGAATGCTTTTTGAATTCTCAGGTTTAAGCATGCTTCTTTGAGTCCATCTTTGCATAATGGTCCAGTTCGCTACGTTTATTTGAAGAGTTTTTACCCATTGAGAAGAATATTGGTGAAGAAATGAGAAAAGGGGCTTTGAAGGAAAACAGGTACAGTAAAACCTGTCAAGTAAAATTAATGCAGTAGGGTTTCCTGTGTTATATTACCTTTATTTAATATTCTTATATAACTACAAAAGTAAATCCCTTGAAAGTTGTATTCCCACTGACAGCTTCCCTGCTATTTTATGATGGCATCCACGATAGTTAATGGTCTATCACAGCTTTCATTATAAGTTCTGATTTTTCAAGGCTTTATTGTAGCAACAAAATTGTTAGAAAGGGATTTCATCCTGTGAGAGTCTGGAAAACGAATTTTGGTTTAAATTGGTTTAGCCATCTCTAAATTAGAGGCAAAGAAGGTTTTTTTTTCGTTTTTCAGGTTTTATCCATTTTTTCTTTAATAGCCAATTTCTTTTCTATTGTAAACTGACATCGTTCCTCTGAAGTTGGAAAAAAAGAACCAGAAGTTTGGTTCTGTCTAGAATACCTGTCTTGATAATCAAACAAGGAGCTATTTTACTGCTTTCAGTGCACTGCAGATCTGAGCCTGCAGATATGCACTTGGGCAATTTTTCAAACAGATACCCAACAGTAGGAGAAGTTTATAATGTGTGAAGGAGATGTATAGATGTTCTGCATGGCAAAGTTCCTGATTTACTAATTGTGATATCTGAGTCACTCTTTGCTCTTCAATATACATCTGCGGCACCTAAATGCTACTAAAGCTTCTTTCCTATTTTTTCAAATCTAAGAAACTATCATCCAGGAAATTGGCTCTTTTCCTTCCTGCACAGACAAAAATACAATGAAAAGACCATATGTGGTACTGAATCCCTCATGCATGTGCCACTGAAAACAGGGTAGATATAGAGCTCTATCCTGGGTACCCTGTTGCAATGTCAAGCTCCAACTTGCTTAACTCCAACTGGAAGTGTTGTTGTGGCAAAATTACAGCACATCATTTGATAAAAAGCCACCCATAAGAAAATCTTTTTTTTGCATAAATAATTAAAAAAGGGAAGTGTGAAAGTATGATACCTACCCAAGGTCAATGTTCATCTGTTCTTCAGGACAGACAAACAGCAACATCTGACCATGCTGTAGCAAGATAATCTCACATTTTCAAACAAGGACACTAGAATAAGCCTGAGCTACTTCTTTTGATATATTGTTGCATATATAAATCCATAGTTTAGAAACGTCCATTAATACAAAGAATATCTGTGACATAAATAATTTCTACCCCTCAAAACAATAAGACTTTTAATATATTTTTTTCAGCAAGGTTAAATAATTGATTTTACAATGTACAGGATTTGACCTGTAATTTTAAAGAACATCAAACAGACAGGCAGATTCAATGTTTATATTCAGTATTAGAGATGAAAATTGTGTTTTACGTAAATTGTTCACCAACAGGAAAATATAAGTCTGTGACATTCATAACTTATTTGTTTCTTTACTGATGGAGGAGTCTGATGGCGATCTATTTTACATCAAAGTCCACCTTTTAACTGTGTGGCACTGTTGTAAATAGGGTTTTACAGAATGCAATGACCAGTTGCAACTTGTTCCTGCAGTGATACTGCCTCTCAGCCTGTTGAGATATGGTGGACTTCTGAGGGGCAGAGGAAAGATGTTAGTTCAGCCTATTTTATGAAAACTTTTAAAAGAAGTGAAACTTTTCTTTAGTGCTTATCTGTTCCTTTTTAATCTCAGCATCTAGGCTTTTTAAGTGTCTTATGAAAATGTTTAGAAGTGTCCTGCAGTGAAATGATATTACAGGAATCCTCTTTGTCAAAGGATGTAGAGTAAAATGTAACAAAAAAAAAAAAAAAAAAGGAAGAAAAGAAAGAAAAAGAATATAAGCTAAGACTGAAGTTTATATAAATACGTTATGTATAGTATGTAGACATTTCTCTCCAATGTGTGTATATACAGTAATTTGCTTATCTTTTGATAGCATTCTTTCATTTCCAAGTGGCATTATTGATCTAAATTAGCTACAGCATTGCTTATGGTTTAACACTGCTGGAATTTTATTTTGAAAGTTTACTTTTTTATTGCACATAACACGTAGTTACAGATTGTTGCAATAAAACAAAGCTACCCCAAACATTTTCTGACCGGATCCTCTTGAAGCAGTCTATTGCATCACAGTTAGTTTTTTGTCTGCCTTTCCCCTCCTTTTAGTACGACAGTCTGAGGAAAGCAATTACCTGGCTGTGAAACATATTTCTTGAACAGCAGGATCTGGCTCAGTGGCTTGCTCCTTATATCTACAGAACTATTCTGGCAATGATGGCAAGATGGAAAATAGGTGACCCTTTAGCATCTGCCTTTACTCATAAAACTGTTGATTGTTTTTGTCTAAAGGCTTTTTTTTAGGGAGGAGGTGTAGTACTTTGTTTATGATTTACATTAATTTCTCCTGTCCTGTGCCTGTATGATGTTAAATCACTATGTACCTAGATATTCATTAAAAGTGTGTGTATATATGTTTGCGAAAGGGAGAAAAAACATGACTTTCAAAAGGACAAACGTATGTTAAAATGTCTTTAAATAAGGATGTACCTTTTACTTTAAGATCAGACATAAATCTTGAAGGCTTGATTTGTTGACAAGAAAATAGGTAATTAATTTCCTTCTTCAGCAGGATCCAAATAAACATCTCTTCTTCTGCAGATGGGGTGATAAACAGGGATTCCTTTTTGGTAAGTTCAGAGAAGGAAATGCTTGCTTTTTGTTTTGTTTTGTTTTCTGGAGCAAAAATACAAAAGCTTTCTTCTCACCAAAAGTTTTCATCTGTGACAGCAAAATGCATTCTGTTTCCTGCTTTTAAGGTGTAGAGATTGGTAAAGGATTAATTCCCTGAAAAGTTCAGGCATAGGGTACATATTCTCCCTGTTTATAGAGGCATATTTAAGGCCCCACAGGTGCTTGCACCCAATGCATTTAGGGTTTTGCTATCTGCATAGGGGAATTCCTGGGTGAAGATCTGCTGAGCATAATTAAACATATCCTGATATTTTCATCTGTTAAATAATTTTACTTCCAAATCAGTTCCAGCATGGATCTGAAAAATCTCCAAATTAGTAGGTTGCTAATCAAACACACCACTGGATAGGGAAGGTAAAAAAGATGTCTATATGATTAATAAGTGAATATTTTCAGGAGGTGTAGTGAAGCAACCCTATTCCTTTGTTCCATATGCATTCATGGTATGTGATAAAATAGTTTATAAATGAAATAATTTGTTCAATATTCTTGCATTTATCTCTTTGTAATAGAGTAACCCAAAGGTCATGTACCTGAACCTACAAATGACATATTACATTCCAGTAGATTACAGTGTGATAAAGATACCCAAGCAGTGGTAAATAAAAGAATGTATATAATAATGTAAATAATTTATCATGAAGAAGAGCTATCTAATATTTTAAATCAAAGATTTGTGTGCTTTTAATAACTAATAATGATATAAAGAGTGATTTTGATGCATCACAGTAGTTGGAACCTGTCCAGCTAAGCAAATTAGATATTAACTAAAAACTAGAAATAGTCCTGTGACTTGGAACTTAAAATGCATTTGCTTAGTATCCCAGCAAAAGAACGACCAAAAGAAAGAACTTAAAACTTGGTATTTGGTTATATAGAACCCATCAATAGGGACTTAGACTCTGAAATATCTTTGGAAAAATGTAAGTTTAGGAGAGTATATAATGTGATATGTATGATATGCTATGACACCTACATAATCACAAGCTAGGTTATACCTATGGGCCAGAGAGATCTTCCCAGTTATTAAGATCCATAAGACATGCTCCAGGGGTATTTTATTTGGAAGTAAACCATGGTCTTCCCCATTCCTGCACCTTAGTTTAAACTGGAAGAAAGCCCAGGAGGTGGGCGGAAAGTGAATTGCTGTGCACTGCAGGTGATCTCCCATCTGGGCCCTAATCTGAATGTAACCATAGATGCCCAAGGGAGTGCTTGCATCCCCCAGAAGTGTGACTTTTCCCAACAATATGAGATGATCTAATGGAAGATGCTAATCCTCCCTGGAAATCTTACCTCTCATGTCACCACAAACATTTACATCAGCTGTTCTCTTTTTCATTTGCAAGAGATGCTCAGTTTGAAGCACAGAGCCTCTTTATTATTCATGGTTAGCACCTGCCTTACATACAGTCACCTGCTTTGCTCCCAGCAACCATGACTGCTTTTGCCCCTTCTCCCTGCTTTTATCTAGGGAAAAAACCTCATGCCTCCAGACTTATTTTTTTTTTTATTATTATTTAAAAAAAGATGTTGCACCTGCAGCTTAAATAGCAGGGCACCTTAAATTGTGGTCAGTGCCCCACACTGTTTGTCTCCCCATCCTCCCCCTTTGCCTCTCTTCCCTTACACATTAAGGGAGCAGTTTAGCTGTGCTGGGGAAGAAAACAAGGAACAGGCTCTGCAGAGGAGTATTTAATTAAAGACATTCAAGGCTGTGTTAGAAGCAGTCAGGTACCCCTGAAGTTTGAAAAATCAAAGATCCAGACATGCTGTCTCCCTTTTTCTCTTTTTTTGGGAGTCTGATTTTTAATAGCATTGGAGCTGGACGTGCTTTGTACATGAAAAAGGATTCCCATCAAGTTTCCTTACATGCAGTTTCTGTCTCCTTTGGCCACATTTTTAGCTGACCGTAGTCAAACCACGAAAGCATCTGTCATTACTGCAGTGTTGAGATTCCTCTCATTTCACTTGCTTTTTTTCCACTCTAAAAGTGTTTGCCTTTAAAATAATCTGCACTTTTATTTTCTCACCTTCCTTCAATTACATTTGGATTTCACCAAATAAGTTCTCTCCCACATACAGCTGTTCATGTTCATGTGCATGTTCATGTTCATGCGCATATGCTGGATACCTCTTTTTGCTTAACCTTTCTAGATATCTCAAGTGAGAAGCACAGAATTCTCTGAGAGAGTCCATGTTTAAACCTAGATTTATCTTTATTCACATTTACAGCTTTTTCCCTTGAAAATTCTCTTCCAGCTCTCCTTGTGTGGCATTCACTGTCATATAAAACCTGATATTAGTTTGGTCTGTTTGCCTGGTTTCCTTAGAAACCTTTCTGAGTGATTTCCTGTAAAGGAAATTATCATCCCACATTTAGGAAGGTACAGTTACAACTGAATAATGTTTTGACAGAATTATCAAAATTAAATTGCACACCTTACTTTAGCACCACATCTGAATTAGCCTAATTTATATTTTCAGATCCTAAATGCCTTCTCTTCAATTTTGAGCCTCAGATCAATGTCCATCATGTTTAGAAAGTCATCAGATGAGGAAAGGTCATGGCTAATCTAGGCACTGAAGCATTATATGCAGTAATTTCATTCTGTAAATCTGATTGTTTTAGAGTCTTTCTAAGTGACAAACCAGACATTTGCACAGGAAATGTTATTATATCAGCTGTGAATTTTGCTACCAGCCTTTATTTCAGTAGCACAGAATGCGCCAAAAGTTACGCTGTGTCAGAATTTGGTCTCCAGCACGGTGTCAAGAATTACTTGGGGATGTTAAGGCTCTGATTTGTAATCGACGGGTTCACTTGGACTGCCCAGTGGTAGTTTGAGCCTTCAGATACCACAGGTCTTGCAAGGAATTCGGAGACGAAGCGGAACCATTTGTTTTACCCAGCTTGCTTGGGAGCATCCTTTGCTTTATTACTGCATTTGCACCCCCGGGTACAGAAATGTGTGTGCCTTGTGTCACTGCTTTACTGACACTACGGTTCTGCAGGACTGGCCATAGCTGATGGTTCCTAATTTGTTTGCTAAAATGCCTTAGATACACAGTTATTATTAAAGAATATGGTACATGATATATATTAAGACAAATAAGATCATATTATGTGTATTACCTGATGTTAACGTATATGATAAATTCAATGCCATTTGTTGCAGTTGCTCACAGCCACGAACTCTTCACTCAAAATAATCCAATACATTGTGCATCGTTCAAAATTAACAGTGGTCTTTAAGGCACTGCTTTCCGCACAACTGTAGCACAGACATCTTTTATCCAGGTATTATTAAATGTATATAATGAGAAGTAATGTTCTTGGATTTTCTGCTGCAAATTAAATGAGCTGCACATTTCTGGTTTCGGATAAAATCTGAAACTATTGGTAATATTAATATAGAATTATTCCCTTTTATTTTTTTTCTCTACCATATTTTACTTGTCATGAAAACACACAAATGATGCAGTCACATGTATACTTAAGCACTGGGGAGGCTGATGGTTGCTTTGCTAGTACGTGCCCCTTGTAGTTAAAGTATATGAGATTAAAATGTAGCAGTTCATTGCTCTCTCCCTCCTAATATACACTATTATTCCTTGCCTGTGATGCCAACTGATTTTTCTTTACTTGTAAAATTGTTGCTCTGAAATTTTGTGGGCATCCTACTGAAACCTGAGATTCCCAGCTCTGTTTAATTTAGGAATAATTGCTGGATATTATGCCCATGAATGCAAAACATACAAAGGTCTCTTTGTAGAAAGCTGTGTATCAGAACAATCCCTCCACCCCTAAGTTTAACGGTGCATCTTGAATTCTTTTACAGTTGATAGTATGTTGGATGGCATTTTTGAAGTAAGAAAAATGGATTTTGTATTGATTAAAATGCATTGAAGATGTTACATGTATGTATACATACTTTGATATATTAAAAATGTATACAGGTACAATTACATGTTAAGGGCTTAACTTCACAGTTAGTAGTAGGCTGATGTAGTGAGGTGATATGGTTAATTAGTTTTGGGCTTTTGTAGTATAAAACTCCCATGTTAAAAGCTAGAGCTGCTGGGCAATAAAACTTACATGGATGCAGCTTTTTCTTAGTCACTGATCACTTTGCTGCTGTTAGCTTTTACAAACTAATTAGTGTTTTAGAAAAGTTTATATGAATGTTGAAAAAAAATCTTATTACATTTATATTTCACTGGCTGACAAAGGCCTACTATAAAATAAATGAATATTCTGACATATTGCTATTGATTTGAATTTGTGAGCATAAGGCAAATCATATGGTCAAAAATAGCTGAGTTGTATCCCTTAGAAGTCTAATATTTCAAGTAAGGACAGCATTTAAACAGATTGGTTTTAAAGCCATTGTAAGAAAGAGAAGTGGTTTTGATTTTGCTCACATAAAATTAGAGAGTTCCTACCATACCTGCCTTTCAGGTGAGATTAAAAGCCGGGCCATGAGCAGCTCTGTCTCCATAAAGATAACTGATCTGATGTCAGAAGGGATTATTGAACTAAAACTGGGAAATTTGGAGAGTTCTGGGTATTCCACTGGGAGATACCCTCTTGATGAATGATCCAAGTTGAGGAGATATCATGCATAACACCATTTTGACGCACCCATCTGCTAGTATACACATTCACAAACACATTTGCACCTATGTCAATGATATCTAATGCATAATATACTATAAAACCTGTGAACATAAAGAGACATGTTGCAAGGCTTATGGAATATTTTGTAAAGCATATTTTTAAAAATCTCAAAATTTCTGCTACTGCTTTTTTTCCTTTCACCAACTGGAAAGCTTCTCAGACTCGTTCTTTTAAGAAATCCTATTTTAAGGGCAGAGGCGTAGCTCCAATAAAATGTTAAATCTCTGAAATACTGAATATTTTTATGTTGTTTGCAACGTGAAATAGGAAATGTATGCTTTTATTAACATTTTCTAGACACTGTCTAAAAAATTCATCTACAGCTCAGCCTTTCACTATAAGTAATGTCTAAGTCGCTGAGTCCTTTGTATAATCTGTCTGCTGTATAGTTTACTGTAAGTAATAGTAAAGTGTTTTTCAAAATAAAACGGGTAAATGCAGTGCCATTAATTAGTCATGTTCTGTTGTATTTTGCCGTGCTGTTGTGAACTGTGTGCCGGTCTGAACTGAAAAACCCAAAACCTTTCTGACTAATTATTAGGAACATGTTATGTACGACGCTCATCCATAAAGAGGATTCCACTGTGTTAATAATTTTCACATCACAATTGTAATAACTGTAGCTCCAGCTATCATCTTTTTAAGGATGTCTCATGCAGTTAATGAACCTTGACCATTAGTTGTTTTACTGCAAAACATGCAAGAAATAATGACTCGCTAGAAGTACACTCTCTATTAAGTGTTATTCTTTAAACTACGTGGGATTGAATGTACCTTAGATGTAAGAGTTCATAGCAAAGGCAGAGGAGAGGTTTGTTTATTACTGAAAGGAATCAGGAAAAGTGCTACGAAGATCGCATTGGACACTAAAATACCTTTTTTATCCAAAGAAATGATTAAACAGGCTGAATATTTGCATGACTATCTATCCTTCGGTTATATGTGAGTCTGTAACTAACTCCCTTATGCAAAGTAATATGAATCAGAATGCATCATGCCTTTTAGGTTCACTCAACCTTTTATTTAAAAAATTGTAGAAGGGTTAATCTGAGGTATATCTATAAATATTTGATTTTCATATTCTTCAGTTAAATTATAAAAGGTTTTAAATTTTTTTGATTCATCCCCAAAGTGATGTTTGCAGTTTTAAAACAAAAAAAGAGAAAGTATCAGAATTTGGATGATTCAAAATATTTAATTTTCAAAGTGGTTTTTAACATTTTCTGAGTTAAACAAGTATTTGTAACAAGCTGTAGTAAAATGAAAATGTGTTTAATTTAAAATCCATAAGCACTCAACTGGACAGTTTTTAGGATGTTTTTCAATTGAATTCACTACATGAATTTGGGAAAAGTTTCTTAAATGTTTTGGTAAATCTAGATCTGAACTTATTTTTCTATTTGAGAAAGCAAGCCTGGTACTTACAAAACCGACGTGTCTTAAGAAATACAGTGCACGTGTAAGAGCTGAACAGGTAAACACAGAACAGTAGTGAAGAATCTTTGCATATTTTTGTTTCTCTGCAGAAACAGTTTGCAGTGTTTTACTGCATTGGTCTGCACCAGGTCCTGTTACACAATGGTGGAGAGCTAAAAAATTAATTGCAACAGTGGGTCCGTTAGCTTTACCGCTGATAGCTGTTGATAGCCAACAATAAACCCCTCTATACTTACACTTTAATGTAGTTCACAGGAACATACCCCAGGTTCTGAACTAATACAATCTGTGTAAACAAATGTGGAAAAATTGCCACATGCCATCTATTTTAAAACTGTTTTCATTTGCTGTATTTGATCAGTGTAGCCAAAGTCGTGTTTTACCTGGTATAGCGCTGGGAAGGGAGACCTAGAAGTCAGGTTAGTTAACTAGTCACTCCTCATTGCTCATCTCCTAAGTGTTCATCTGGCCTGAGAGCTGATGTCTTCCCAGAAAACTGTTGTGGTAGGCTACATTTGGCTGCTGTTGCATCTCTGTCCATTGGCCTGCTGCTACTTATATCGTGGCATTAACAATTGCTGTTTAAAAGATGTTTTGTTGTAGTGCACAAGCTCCTGACGTATGTCAGCCTATTCGATCCTAGTTATATTTGGGTTGTTTTTCCTAGCACAAAGGAATAATGCTTATAAAGATTAAAAGAAAAAGAAAAAAGGCTAAGCTTTGTGAGCAAGCAAAGATCATCTGTTAGCTGAAGCGTACATCATTTTCATAGAATCACAAAATTGTGGAATGGTTTGGGTTGGAAGGACCTTTAAAGATCATCTAGAGCAATCCCCCTAGACCAGGTTGCTCAAAGCCCCATCCAACTTAGCCTTGAACACTTCCAGGGATGGGACATCCACAACTTCCCTGGGCAACCTGTTCCAGATTTTCAGTCTGTCAAGTCACTTTCTGTGTGATCTATCGCAGCTAAACATTTTTTTGGTGTATTTTATTTGGGTGCTTTTTGCAGTAGCTCTGTGTTAAGTATAAGGGATATTTCAGGTATGTTACTGCTAATGAAGATGACTGCTCCTATCAAGGCCTATAGACAGATACCAGCAATTTGGAAAACAAACTGGAAGAAGAGTATGTTAGTTATAATTACTGATAAGTAATCTGGAAAAAAAAAAAAAAGACAGGAAAAGGTATTTTTAAAGTTCTATCAGCTTTTTAAGATTAAATAGAAATTTGCCCCCCAAAAAGATGACATGAAATGGTAATTCAAATACCCTTTTTGTTTACTCAGATGCTTTAATGCCTTTACCACCTTCTGAGTGCCTGGAAGTACAAATAAACACTGTAGTGACAGGTTTCATACTGCTAAGTTGTAGGTTTGCACAGCAGGACTGAGTGGTTTCCGACACCATTGGCTGATCTGTTTTTCAAATTAAAATGTGGGTTTTAAATTTTGAGACAAAAAGGTGTCTTTCATCTTTGTTGTTCATAGGAGAAATTGGTTTTTTACCTAATCCTTCCTGAAAATTATAAAGTTTCTCCAAACACAGAATATTAAAGAAGTTCTATACTAGCCAATAACCTGAAGAAAGGTACATAATTTAGGAGCTTAAACCCACAAGGAGAATATGTGCATTTATATTTGTGAAAATTACCAGAAATCATTGTTCTGTGGAAATTGTCTCCTCTCAAAACTGTTCTTCTGTATGACCTATATAGATCCCACTTGGCAGAAAAAAGGTGAAAGGCACAAAGTAAATCTCTTCGTAACTCAATTACACTGGGCCAAGGTAGTGTTCCCATGGTGGCAGCCTGACACAGTAAGTTAAAGGAGTAAGCATTGAGACATTGGAATAATTCCTTTGGTCATGGCTAAGTTGGACTTACAGCTTTTTATTTAGGCAGTTAGTGCTCAGCCTTGGTAAGTAGCAAGGCTTGCTTGCTTTTTTTTCCAGTGACCTGCCTGTGGGTTGTAAAAAAGTAAAATTCATCTTTATTCTAAGGTTGGATAACTATTTGGAAAGCTTCTAAAGAAGTCCATGTACAAGAAATAAAATAAATACATATTTAAATTGTTCATTAGTTTCCCACAATAATCACACATTGTTACTAAATGAATAAAGAAAGAAACACCTAAAATAAAACAGAAAAATTAAAGAAATTTTTTTTCATTTGTGTAGCACATTTAATTTTAGGAACTCAGAACTCTTTTCAAATAATGATTAAGCTTGAGCAAACCCTTGAAATAGAAGCAGCTATTCTAATCGTTTTTGTAGATAAATATGTTGAGACAAGGATTGATGTAAATTTTTGATCACAGACTTTCAAGTTCCTCCTGAAAGTCATCAGCAGAATTTAAAAGTTCATACTTTTTACATATAAGGACAGCCATGGAGCTAAAAAATAATAAGCAAATATTAAGAGAAGAGTGTGGTGTTCACCACAGCAAAATACCTCAGCAACCAAGATGCTCTCAGTAACAGAGTAAAATAAAAACCTGCTGTGGTGATGTATAGAAGAAAATAAGTTTTTGAAGGTACAGAGGGGTACTTGTCTCTCAGATTCAAAACTGCCCTTGCTGTCCTCTTCACAACAGAAGAAATATAGCTCATCAGGATACAAGTGACAAAGATGTAATTAAAAAAAAAAATATTTTATGAAGGGAAAAAACAAAATGGTACTTCTTAAAATTACTGAAACTGGAAACCAAAGTAGTTGTCATGGAACACAAAAGACATGGGTTCAATTTCTTATTTCATCTCATTCAGAAGAAGAACTTGAAGCCAAGTACAGCCCAGTCCAACTGAGTACCCACTGGGTACTTTCTGGACTGACTGTGGATTATTCTACATTTCTGTTGTTGAAGCTGTTCCAGTTCATGTAAATAAACAGCTGCTGGTGTGGGAAATTGAACCTGAGTCTCTTCTGAGGTGAGTAAATTTATCACTGAATAGAATCAGCATCTCATATATAGCTTCTCAGCTTCTTTGGAAAATATTTTGTTTTGTGGTGGCTACCACCTACTAAAGCCTATGCTGGCTTTTCCCTACTGCTATTACAGAAGAATGTAGCATAAGCTACAATTACACCTTCATTTTGGTAGCCGACATACTATATTGCCTTCATCACTGTAGTAACTTGGTGCCTCCTACTCATAATGTATTTATCCTCACAGTACTCCTGTGATGTTGAGCAGATGGTAAAGTGAGTCACTAGGTACAGAGCTTGACTCCTCAGGATCAGACAAGACGACTGTGATGAAACCAGTCCTGGGTTTCCTTCCTCTTTCTGCTAGACCCCTCATGCTCTGCTGGGAACTGTGAGAGTCCTCCCCCATGGGACAGTGGACATCAGATTCTCATCCTTTCCCAACACCCTTGGGAAAAAGAAAAAGGAGGAGGTCCGCTGGTGGCCCTTGTCTTATGTAAACATCCAAAAGTTCAGGCTTGGCATAGCTGAACAATATTATGAAGTTCTCAAATTATGTTGACTATAAGGCTGTCATAGACCATCTTGAAGTAGATAAAAAGTGCGACTCTTGCGTTTCCTCTGACTCCAGCACACTTTGGCTCCTGCTGAGTTCAGCCAGCAGATGATTAATTTCAGTCTATTGATTCTACTGGCAACTGCTACAAGTGTCTCTTCTTGGGTAAGCTGGCTGGGTTTATAAGGACACTGGAGCTGCTAGTGATGTATTACAGTGTTCCCGTGCAGTCCTCTGCACAAGGTAACCGTCTGGCAGCACTTCTGTGAGACGCGGAGGATATGACTGAACGAGGCAGCCTCTTTTCTGGGAATCTTCTCGTCCTCCTAGAGTGAGACACCGTTGTTTCCTAGTCAACTCGTTTGGAAAGTATGTTGTCTCTGACATGCCACTGGCAGCCTTTTTGGCAGGGGAGGTGATGGTACCTCATTTAGCACTCTTAAGAGCTTTCACATTATTAAACATGTATTCCATTAGCCATCTAGTCTAGCAGTCACATATTAGTTTGTGTAAAACATAAATGCATCAGCATGGCATGGGAAAGATTCCCAGAAAGTAAAAGAATTCACCTTTGGTGTCTAGTGCTAACCTGCCACAATGGGAGCAGCATACAGTTTTTTTAAAGCATGTCAGGTGCTACCTCTTCCCAACTGCCCCCAGATTCTGATTTCTTTTTCTTTTCTTACTATCTTCTGTGTATCTGTGTCCCCCTTCCCTCCCGCCCCCGTTTTTCCTGTTATAAGGGGAAATAATTTAATTATGCATTTTTTTTATTATTATTATAGATGAGCAGAAATTTTTCGATGAAATATATTTGTTTTGGGTTTTAGTTTTGGGTTATTCTTACATTTAAACCTTTTGTAAGGAAGTAGAAAGCTCAGAGAATATGCTAGTTTCAATAATTTTGGTATGAATGGCAACTGATATTTAGCATGCATCTAATGATCAAGATTTTAAAATGAAATACTGATACTTTGCATGCTAAGGGGTTCAAAGTTAAAAAACTCATTTTTTATGTTAGAAGTCTAAAATTAAAAGAAAGAACTCTAGAATACCTAATTTAGGTTAAATTATTAAAGTATATTTCTTAACTTGATTAATTTTTTTCTTTTATTTGGATTCATGAAAATCTCTGATTTTGATTTATCATCCCATTCAGAGTGGAAAGATTAATTAAAGTCTTGAAGTTTTTAGGAGTAAAAAGCCTAGTTTCTTCTAGAATTTATTTCACAATCTATCCAATAATTTTGTGGAGTAAATTACAGCATTGATGCATACCAACCACCAGAGCTTTAAAGAAGGTCTCTTCTGAAAAAGTAACATTGCAGCTGATACTGTGATAGGGAAGATGTTTGCTGCTTCCTCCTGGAAAGCCTGGCAAAGGAGGGAACAAGACAAGGAAGATAAGCCGTAGACTCATGGCTGAACTTTACAGACAAAGATGATGTAAGAAATTTAGAATGTCAAGAGTTTGAAAATAAAATTTCTCTCTTTTGCTTTCCAACTATCTTCCATTTCTAAACAGTTTTCACATAAAATCAGCAACAACAGTTGATGTGGATTATTACAGAATTCTCAGAATACTTTTACAGATCCTTTTTATTAATTTAAATAATACATTATTTTAGTTTGTGTTTACGTGTGAAATTACTGAGCTAGAATCAAGTTTATTTTTGTTTATATACCAAATTAGTAGGAGAGAGAGAATTTATTAGATGTAGAGGCAAACTCACATAGCCAAGTTTATCTGTAAACCTCCTCACCATCCTTGCAATTCAGCAGTCGTTTGGGGAGTAATACTGAAGGAATAAGAGGGAAACTTTATCAACACTCATTCTGCCTATAGCATCTTTGCCTGTGCTACTCTATATAATTGCATTTTCCCTGTAAATGTTGTCTTCCGCAGCCTTTACTCTCCACCCTGATAGTTGTCAGACTTTCCCCTGGCCTTTAATGCTAGGGTAGTCATCTAAGGGTGTGGAAAACATCAAAGGCTGCTAGTTTCCTGTGAATTTATTTTCAAGTGCTGATATTTTTTGAGGGTTGCAGAATATCTGTGTGTGAATTAATACACGTTAAAATGTTATTCCTATGCGTGCTGTTTTCTGGTCCCCTCTGCAGCTCAACAAGCTTCTGTTTCTATTTTTAAAGTCCCATGGCAGTTGCAGTGGTGGGAATAAGTCCGAGCCTGCTTGGACACCTATAATATGGAAGAGGGGCAGATTTTGGGTGCCACTCTGCAGTGTCGCGGCCAGGAGTAGAGAGCTCTGCTGCCTGAGGAAGGCAGCTTGGGAAGACTGCAGCTCTTGGTCCTCTGGGAGCTCCAAGTAAGGAGGAACCAGGCTCCACTGGCAGATGCATTTAAGATTATATCAATAAGGTGACTGGCAATAAACATAATCCTGGGTTTGAGAAATAAACCTGCAGTTCAGCAAACTGTTCTAGTCGGGTTGCTGACATCTGCCCTAGGGACTCTGCACTGAAGTATCAAACATATGATGCAATGGTGCAGAACAAATTGCATTTAAACAAGTGAAGGAAAGGACATCAAAATGCCTGGAAATGTCAAGCCTGGTAGCGAAATAATCACAAGAGATGAGCTGAGTTAGCGATGGTAAGCTAACAAGCATGGTAGCCAGTCTTCAAGTAAGTGAAAAGTTGCTACAGAAAAAAGGGAATATCCAGTTCACCATGGCCACTGGAGATTAGGCACGAACTGGTGCAGGTATAGTTCCTCTTGCTTTTGGACAGGTCTGTTGGCCAGATAACTCTCATATCCCTTTCCACTATACATTTTGTGAGGCTGTGAATCCAGATCACATCATCAAAAGGAAGGAGAATTGACAAAGTGAGGAGTTCTGTGTTTTACAGCTTTTGCTGTGTTGAGAGACATGTCACAGGTTAAAATTAAAAAGAATAAAAATCGGACTGTTGAGGGCTGGTATTACGGCAGGTCACTAGCAGGAAGTGTGGGCTAGGTGGCAGGCGGCGAGCAGCTCCATAGTCTCTCACCAAGGAAGAGCTTATGATGGTATTCTGGTTTCTGAGGTGATGATGAAGGAGGGAAGTGCATTTCGAGGAAAAGATCTTTGAAATTGTGTGCCTCAGCTGCTCTCTTAAAGATCTGCAATCTGAAAATGAAAGGAATACTGCACAACGTAGGGCGTCCAAGGATAACAAAATCAAATGATACCTTGAGAGTAGTAGATTCTGGGGAACCTAATTGTGTCATGTGTTGCTATAGGAAGAGAACAATGGAAATAAACTTGTATTGATTTAATTATTTTGCATGCAAAGAAGGATGTGCTGCAGGCTCTGTTCAGGAGCTTCAGTGAGATATAGCTTTGTTCCAAGAGATCTTACCATCTAAATTTTAAATATGACATGATGAATGTGGATGACATGTAGTAAGAAAGATGCTGGGGTAAAGAGGGACAAAGAGCACAGTGATGAAATGTTACAGGGCTCGGGCTAGGCACAAGAATAAATTGCATAAGATAATAAAGAAAAATAGAATGGTGAGCGTGTTGTTTTGCCTACTCTGGTCAATAAATAATTTCAGTAATATTGTGAGTATCATCCATCTTTATATACCACATCAAGTGAGACCAAAGACCTAAGATCTGTCGCTACCTGACTTCCTTCACAGCCTCTCCTCACCCACGTGCGCAGTGTCTCCGCTTCCTTCACCCGGTGCCCTCCTCGCCTTGTCAGGCCGGCGTGCCCTTCCCCGTCGCCACCGCAGAGCCAGAAGCCCGGCTCTGCTGAAGAGGATGGGCATCGTGCCACGGGTTCCAGCGAAGCCAAGATTTCACTTGAGCTAGGAGTGGATTTTCGCCACATTTGGCAGGCGAGCTTTGCTCGCTCCTTCTGCCAGAGCGGCAGAGAGGGAAGCGTCTGGAAACGGGCTGGGCGCTCACGCCCTCCCCGCGCCGTGTGGCACTCGCTCTGCTAGCGCCGAGCCCGGGGGATGCAGTGGGCACAGAAACAGTACGGCGGTGGGTGTAGAGTGAAACCTAGGTAGATAAGCAGCCAGCTTTTGGCCAGAGGAAATAATAATAACAATAATAACAATAATAATAATAATAATAATAACAACAACAACAACAACAACAACATCATCAACAACAATAATAATAATTTCTGGTAATAGAAGTTGTCACAATAGCCCCTGCTAAGGGATGGAAACAGTTATCAGGCACCAAAATTGCTAAAGGGAAAGAGGTAAGGCAGCAAGATAAAACTAAAAATGGAAACGCGCTCTGTGAATATGCTAGGATAGCTCATGGTCAAACCAGAAGCATTTAGTTTGTTTTTCCCATGTAATGTGGCAGATTCTGCATTGTCATTCTTGACTGTGATGTTCATGATGTCAGAGAACATGACATTAAAAATAATATAATTTATTTTCTTGAACCACTTACAATCTTCTATCTACTTATTATTAGGAATACAAATGTGTGCTTCATGTTTTAAATTAAAAATGGCAAGCTTATTAATCATTGAGAAACTCTACAAAATTATTCATTTTGAAATATTAACATTGCAGACCTTTTCCCAGCAGTATATAAAGCAAACACTTCACAATGACATTTTGTTGCCAGATTTTGGGTTTTGATTAAGGCAGGCTTATGAGCTGATGTTTTTTTACCAAGCTAGTAATTCTCTTTTGGGTACTGCTAAGCTTTAGACTTTAAATTGCAATTAAATATAAACTAACAGAGGCTTCTGTTGTTGTAACAGAATATCAAAAACACATGTAATAATTTTTTAATTAAAACTGTATTTATTTGACAACCGAAAAAAAATTGCTTTTATGTCAAATTTGAGTAGATTAATTAGGTTTACAACGATTATTTAGAAATGAGAATTCACTGTTTTTAAAAAAAAAAGCTGAGCTTTATGCCTTTGTGGTATTGAAGAGAAAGAAAAGTTAGGTGCACTAGGTATTTAATAAATTTAAATTGTCTCATCCGTCTGTTTGTGAAAGAATGACCTTTGTGTTTACAAATCTTTTTCCTGTAAAAATTTCCTTTTAACTACAAAGGGTGTATGTAGCTGACGGAAATCAGAAGTCATGAAATGTGTCTAGTACACACTCTAAAATTGTTCCTGCATGGAATTCCTTTTGCGTCCATGTATTTATTCAGGTTTTCTCACATTCAAAAGCAAAGCTGCCTACTCTCTCTGATCCAGATCCCATTAAAGCCCACTTCTCTGCTTGGGTTAAGAGCACTGAAAATGTGTTTCAGGTTTCAGGTGGAGCAATGAGCTGTGCCAGAGACACTCCATGCTCTGCTTCAAGTGCAGGTCACTCGAAGCTTGTCATAGTCCAGGGCAAAGAAGCAAGTTGCCTTGTATAAACCTTTTTTAACTTTGGAGGTCAGATCGTTGGGGGATAGATTTTGGGCAAGACTCTGAGCAAGCAGAAGGAGACATGGGAGAGGGTGCAGGGGTTATGGAGGAACTGTGTCTTTTGTCTCCACGGCAGAAGGGCTGCTTGGGTAGCAGAGGGTGCTTTTTGCTGAGTATCTGGAACTTACGGAAGTGTGATATTAATATCATATATTGATCTTAATTGACCTGTGAACAATCTGGTCTCATGGAAGTTCTCCTCCTGCAAGGAAGTTGAAGTGCTGAAACACAGGTATTTGTTTAGATCTTTATTTCCCATTTGAGATGGACAAGCTTCTTGTGGATACTGCAGTGCTGGGCAGAGTTAGTTTGGGTATGGGAAGCAGCGTTCATTTGCCCTGCTTGTTGTGTAGAGCAGGTGTGATTGATACTTGGGCTGTACAGTATAAACATAAGTGACATTACTCTTTGTGCTTGCACACTCCAAATGCCATTTTTAAGAAAAACTGTAGATTGAAAGTTCATGTAGAACGGAGAACATGGCATATTAATGCCAGCCCAAACTGTTTTAATGTTTACAGCATAAAAACAGTTGTATAATACGTATATTATAAAGTCCTTAAGCTTACATCTGATGACTTATTATTTTTACACAATATATTTACATAATTAACCCTATACTTATTTCAAAGAAAATCACTCAGTGTTGATGATGAGACAACTTTTTGCTGAATTTCTCATAGAGAAACTGTCTAAATAGAACATTTTTAATATACCCTGCTAATATTTGGAATGGCACTTTTAAAATCAGTGTAATCAGTTAGTTAAATACAAGGTTTGCTTTTAACTTGACAGAAAATTTATTCTATACTGGAAGATTAAATTCTCTAACTTTTGGAGGGATGCTGTGACTAAAATTCTTCAATTCCTCTTCCAAGTTGCAAAGTTTAACTCATATTTTCCTATAAAATTGTGCTCATAATGCCACAGAAATTCTTATTTTCTGTGAGAGATGCTGTTTTATAAGTTAGGAAGTCAGTGATTTCACCTAGAATTGTTGGAAAAATTAATGTAATGAAGCTCTGATACATATTTTTTCTCCACAGCATAAGCTGTATATTAAATAGGCTTGCAAAATACATTTAAACAGCGTTTGCCTAGAAGTGGGAAATACCTGTGAGGCTATATATATCAGCTCTGGAAGATACAGAGATACAATCCGTTCAAAATAGAAAAAAGAAAGATAAATCATCTCAGGAAGTATAAGTAAACAAAATTATATTTGAAATCCCCAGCTGTAAAATCACTGTTTTTTACTGCCTAGCACAGGAAAAAAAGCAATAAACATGAGACACCTGTGCCAACAGAGAGTGATTGTCTTGATCAGTAGACCAACATTTCCCTCTTTTTTCGTTCCACCTTCTGTTCAGCTAAAGATGGGACAGGGAGAAAACGTTGCAGTAAATAGGACAGAAGGGGAACATGTATTATAATTTATATAATATATGATATATAAATGTTTGTAAAATATTTTAAAACACATATGTTAGATTTATTTTTCCCCTATGTCTGTGTCCTGTATATATATATCTCACCTTCTAAAAAGCCTTCTTGATTTCTGTGAATGAAAGCAGGAAAATGATAGTACAGTACACTCCCAAGGATAGCAAAAGGTTTAACTTATTACCCTGGGACCTGTAGGCAGTCAGCAAAGGACCGTGCTTCTGCGGGTGTTGGTCCCTCTTCGTCATTTCAGGATCCTGGGTGGACTGAGTTGAGCTTCTCCGCTTCTCACCCTGGATTTTGACTGAAAGTAAGTTTTGTGGTATCACAGTCCAGTGCCCACTGGGCCCCCAGGGAGTCAGCAAGCTCCCCAAGCATGATAACACTTGGAACTTCTCATTTTCATTTTACTTTGGCCTTAGTTTGCAAGTATCCTTTTAGATTAGTTCATTTGAAGTCAAGCTGGGGTGGGGCTTCCAAATGGGCTAACAAAGACCTGTTCAGTTTTGCCGCCTCACGCAACAAAATTGTATGTCTTACTGGTAAGATTACAGCTTTTTCTACACACTAAAGTGCTTAACGTATACTGCTTCAACATAGCTTAATCCCTTCTTATCGTGATCCTGCTTTGCACTTTGTGGCAATGTTTATGCTGCTGAATATATGCATAAATTAAACATGTCAAGGGCACTACAGTCCATGATTGCTCAGTTCATGGTTAGCTCAGTGTCTGGGTCTGTTTAGGACAACTGCATCTGGCTTTTTCCAGCACAGTTCTTCTTGAGAAGGGTCTAGCTTTCAGCAGATTCCATGTGAGCCTCTTGGCTTCAAGGTCAAGGGTCAGTCCCAGATTCTCTTCTATTTAGCAGAGAAATAGCTTATTACGTCACTAATTTGTCATTTCTTGCTTTTCTCAAGTCAACATCCAGGAATTCTCCATTGACTGCAATATCATAGAATGGTTTAGGTTGGAAGGGGCCCTGAAGATCATCTAGTTCCAACCCCTCTGCCGTGGGCAGGGACACCTCCCACTAGACCAGGTTGCTCAAAGCCCCATCCAGCCTGGCCTTAAACACCTCCAGGGATGGAGCTTCCACAACTTGTAAGGGCAACTTGTCCAGTACCTCACCACCCTCAGACTGAAAAATTTCTTCCTAATATCTGATCTAAATCTACCCTCTTCCAGTTTAAAGCCATTCCCCCTTGTCCTATCGCTGCATGCCATTGCAAAAAGTCCCTCTCCAGCTCTCCTGTAGGCGCCCTTTAGGTAGTGGAAGGCCACTATAAGGTCTCCAACTTATATATAACCTGTTCTTTCCAACTTGTCTGACTGCCCAAAGTGACTAACAGGGCCACTTGAACCTTCATTTTATCTGTCAAGCCACCCCCCATTCTACATGCTTATAACAACCTCTTGCGTCTACCTCTAGAAGCCTGCTCTACTCCATCCAAAGACTTACTTTTTTCACTTTCCAGTCTAGGGACTACCAGAAAGTTCTATTTCTCTGCTTATGTACAACAGTTTTTAACAAAATATTTTCTAGGTATTGGGACAGCTCATTATCTTTTGGGCTGGAAGGAGAGATGAAAGAACACCAAAGGATTTACTAGCAATGCTTCTTCAGCTAAGCAATCCTAGCAGACAAGGTTTTTCTGGGTTGGAGCTTTTTGGTTAAGTTTGTTGTATTCTTTTCTTATCCAGCCCTTACTTAGGATGCAGCAGGAATCTGAAAGAAGCAAGAGTCCTCCAGCATCAATTTTCAGGGTGTTTTCTTTGAGCAAAGATTTCTGTCAAAAGTCAGGACAACCAGTCTTAGATATGTTAGTGAGTCTTAGATCTTTAATGGTCCTCTTCATTCTCAGGAAAGGAAAGGAAATAATTGTTGAAGATCAAGAAGATTTGAGAGAAGAATAGTTAAATGAGGGAGAGTTATAACTGAATAATTGGAATTTTTGTTGATGTATCTCTACAGAGGCCCATTCTACTTGCTGCAGCTTGGCATCTATATCTCTTATTTGTCTGGTCTGTGCCTGTTTAGACCATTGTTCTTTTTAGGTGTCTTTAAATGTGAGTGGATTTATGTAGCTCAGTCTGCAGACACAAACAGGCATGTGGATTATGGACGTGGATAAGTTGCTTGCCTGGAGTTACCCAAATCACGAATTAAGTTGAGAGTGTAATTCAGATTGCTTTGATTAAAATTGGTTTTAGTTACTTGTTTTCCACTTCTGTGGCTGAAGCAGTTCAGACAAAAAAATACAGTGAAAGTAGGAAGCAAAAGTTCAAGGACAGAAGTAATCACTCGGGCACTGTGAGTTTGGTGATTATTGAAAGCAACTTGGAGGTTTGCATTTCTTTGTGTACTCTCTCAGAAAAAAAAATAATCAGATTGCTTGAATCTGAGTGGGAGAAGACACTGAACTGAATTTTGAATGTGTGACCCAAGGATCTACCAGAGAGAGTTGTGTTCAAAGTAAAGGTAACACCAGCAGTATGCTAACTTGGAAAATTACCACATTGAGTACAAGTTGCCAGTACCTGAGGTAAGCTGAAATGAAATCTGTTAAGGAAAGTGGTAGGTAGCACTGGATGGGAAAGGTTAGAGATGGAGATCAGAATTATAGCAAGATGGCAAAGAAAAATTTGCAGTCATATTTATTCCCCTGAGTTCTGTCTGGAGGTACACTGCAATTTGCCTAGGCTGAAACTTGCAGTTGCCAGTTCTGTGGAAAATGCTGCTGTCCCAAGGGCTGTAAAGAGGTGCCTGCTTCTATTCTGGCCCTGATTAGCTTGTTGCTTCCCCCCCTGGTTGAAATCATACATTTTTCTGTAAGTTGTAATATGCTCTGTTCTTGAAAAGGCTTTTAAATATGGAACAATCACTAGCAGTGACCTATGTGGCCCTGCTTTAACCCTGAGCAATGGACAGTAAGGTATTTTGAGATACTGTTAGCGAGTGTCTCCAATATCTTTTTTGTTACACACAAGTTGTTAAAGCAGAAGTCACATTTATCCTAAATGGCTGCTGTAAAATAAGACAATGTAATTCCTAAATTGGTTCATTAAATTATGTACTCTCTTTACAGAGGTTGGTCTGTGGATGTAAATGTATCTTAACATTTGCAATCTTTCGTTGGTATTATTTATTCCAAAATGTTCTTTTTATTTGAAATATGTTTCAATTTGTTCATCCTACTTGGTACAATCATTAACTTTTGACAAATATTCAGTGAAAGCAAGGCATATGTATCCATCATTTGGTTAATTTTTACTTTTAAATCCAGAAACAGGCTGGAGTTGAGTTTCTCTTTGTTACCTTGGAAACAAATGGGGGATCGACTTCAAGTAGCTCTACACTTGAAATGAGGGGTGGAGCTTTGATGTTGCAGTTCTTATTATGATGCAGAAAGGGAAGGCAATTCTTGTAGAGATTCTGCCTTATTGCGTTTTCAAGAATATGGAGTCTACCTAATATGATAGAAACCAGGTAGTTCCATGTAATGGGATGAAAGGGAAATAGGAAAATGGCAGTTGCACTGTGTCAGTAGCCTTCAGCTTCTGAAGTTGGGTCGAGTAGCTCATCCTCCTGCAAAGATGACTAGCCAAAACACGATAATTGTTGCTGTCAATTTATCTTCCAAATATGGGAAGAAACTCTGTATTTTTCCTTGCCAGTAATTTCCAGCAGTGACTGTAAAATGTGCACCATTTTCACTTACAGTAATAATTTATTTACAATTTTCCAGTCATTTCATGGACTAAATTAAGTAAAGTTTCAGATGTTTCAGGGAATATCTAGTAGATCATTTTTTTGTTCTCACTGAGACAACCTTTCCAATGAGAATTTGACCAAGAATCCCTCTCTAATAAGTCATTTGGATAAGAAGACGTTTTGAATTGTAGCTTGGATGAAGATAACAGAATGAGGTACATTATTTAGGGTTTTTTAGTCTAGTTTCTACAGTTATCTTTTGCTTATGTAGTGTGAATAATAATATTGATATATATTCCTGTCAAGACAATTTCAAAGTAGAAAAAATTAAGTTCTGAAATATTACTACTTTGCTGAATTTTCTGCAATAGAATGAGATAAAGGGCCACTGGGATTTACAGGGATTTGAATTAATCCTCTCTATACTCTGGCTGTAGTGAGAACTATTAATATACCTATTTTACAGTGAATGTAATTAGGCTTTCGTTCCACAATTGTTAATACCTGATCTGTGTGCTACTGGGTGACCCAGGAGTGCTAATTTCATGTGGATGAGGGATGGACACACAATTGCATTTCTGGCAAATTAACTGGAGCACGTATACAGAGCTTATGTTGGCCTCGCCCTTTTATGCTAATTTTATATGGGCAGCAGTGGACAGACAATATTTGAGCAGTCCTCAAGCTTGCCAGTGTAAAGCTAATTTGTCAAAAAAACCCCTCTGAACACATTTGAACCAGCAGCCACCATTCGCACATGATCAGTGGTTTGCATCATGAATTTGTGAGGGTTTTGATCCGACAAGGTATTTCAAAGCCGGATTCACTTTTGTATCAAGTTCCGTACTTAGGCATAGCTTTTGGCAAGGAGTTCATCTTTTGGAGGAATTCTGTAGGAATAGGAATAGGGAAGACTAATATGCTGAATCAGTTTTGTGTCTCTAAACATTTGTTCACCAAGGCTTGTAAGCATGTGCTCAACACTGAGCATGTGGATAGGGCTTAAGCAAGTGTTACGCTCAGCCAAATAGTACAAATTTGCTCCCAGCTGTGTGATTGATGAAAAGTAGTTGATTTGATCATTTTGGATAGATTTTTCTATTAGTATCCTCCTTCCTAGACTTTCTGATGACCTTCTTTGATTTTATCAAGAGCAGTTAAATTAAATTTAGCATGTTCTTAGCATAATGCATATTAGAATCATAGATTGTTTGTGTTTTCCCTAAAATTTTTATTCACTGCAAAAAATGTATGTTATTAGGAAAAACACTGAAAAAGGGAGCAAAACACAATGAGCTAAAGAGCAGTAACATTTTAATAGACCTAATCAAGACTGCAATAATTAGATACACTATAAAAATCTTTCTTTTGGTTGCTAATTGCACCTTAGGTTACTTCTCTTTATTAACGTTGTTTGGAATCTGTTGCTCCAATCCCGCAAACCCTTATGCGTGAAAGTATTTTGTATTTGATTGTTGTTTATATATGAAGACTAGCAGGCTGCTCACAGGGATTTATAAAATCAGTTCCTAATTTACTTTTCACTTTTTATTCTTGCTTCTCAGTATTCTAGTTTCACTTAGAGTGGATAATGAAAATAGCCTGCTGTCTGTTTCAGTCAGTCCAAGCTGTTGTCCTCAGCCAGTGTAATTTTATGGTTTACACATAGTAGCACAGTACCGGCATGCTCAGGTTTCCATTTCTCCAGGAACAAGAAAACCAAATAAGTAAACTGTTTCAATTGATTTCCTCTGTAAAAAACATCATGACAACATTACAACTGAGATAAAGCTGTACATTACATAAAAAAAAAAAAAGGCACATGTTCCCTCCAGCCAAACCCAAACCACCACCAACGAACGGCAGAACTCAATTACATCAAATGTTTTTTTTGGTTTTTAGATTACAGCTTGAGAGAACAAACTTTTGAGTTTCCCTGTCTCGTTTCCTGACTCTATTACTAATAAACAAGTGACTGCTAATTAACCAGTGATTTTGTTCAAGAAAGTTACTGCCCATGCAAAGGGTATTTTGGGACAGCGTGCTCCTCAGTCTCATGCGTGGTGGGAACTCAGTGGTGACTCTCTCTCACACATCCTAGGCACTAAGGTTCCATCTCATTTGTCTGTGTACTGTGGTGGCAGCAGCTCTCTCCCAGCCCTGCCAGAGCCAGGTCAGCAATCCAAGTGTCCAGGCAGAGCTAGCCACTGCCAAGCCCTCACGGTGCTCCTCCCTCTGACTTGTTGGGGCAGTCCCAGGGGCAGAAGATCATATTTTGGAGATGCTTGTGGGGCAGGGAGAAGGGGGGACTTGATCACACTTCCATGGTATGATCACCAAGTACCACCAGCTGAGGATTTCTCCTGTTGAATCCATGTTACCTAATGTTGTATGCTTGGGATTAACCTAAATTTACAGACCAGTCATTTGTTTGTTGTAATTTCTGGATTGTAAATTGAAACTGCATAGCACTGATGTTCTCCTGCAGCTTTTATAGACCTGCTTCTTTCCCTGCACAACATGGCCTCTTTAATGGGGTGATCCTGGTGACTTGTGGGGCTTCCCTGCTTCAGGGAAGCTGGCAGGATTGTCAGACACATAGACTAGATATATATAATGCCTTATGGTCATTTTTAAAAGTCTTCTTTTTTTTTTTCCCGATCAGATCTAAACTTTGACCTTTTAACTACTACTGATTTACTTACACAGTGTGTTTTATTGATCTACTTATATCTGAGCTCATTAAACACATAAAATGAGCTATAAGCAGAGTAAAATACAGGATTATTGAAACTAACAGAGAGATCAGATTACTATATGTCCAATACAGTTGTTTTATCTAGTTCCCTGGAATGGCACTTTGGTAGCAGCTGTCTTCCAGCACCACTGCACTGGATTATGTCCCACTTCACCCATATTTTTGGTAAATGAAAACACAGTTTCATCTTCTAGGTAAAAGAACATGTTCACAGAAATGCTCAAGCATTGTACAAGCATTAAAACAGCAAAAGCATTTGTGAAAATTCCCAGCAAATATAGTCTTATATGTGTAAAATGCCAGTAGTCTCATGGCCAAACATTCACGAAAAAAGTGTTTTATGGTACTAATACATGCTTTCCTGCTGGATTAGAATAAAACACAATGGCTTTGTTTGTGGTCATAGTCATTATTCCAATTTTAAGAGGTGAGAACATCCCACATTAGGGGTGGCTTAGTTTAGATAATTTCTGTACAAAGCAGGATGCATTTTTTCCCATTCATTTTCCTTTGTATTTCCAGCTACTTATCGCCTTAGCTACTCCTGGCAAACTGAGGGATAATTCCTCTGAGTTAGGTGATCCTGTATTATCTGCAGCTGTTATGAGGAAACCAAGCATTTAACATAGGAGAGAAATGAATGGAGTAATTATTCTTTCTTTCTCTTTCTCTCTCTTTCTTTCTTTCTTTTCCTTTTTTTTCTTTCTCTTTCTTTCCTTTCCTTCTTTCTTTCCTTCTTTCTTCTTTTCCTTCCTTCCTTCCTTCCTTCCTTCCTTCCTTCCTTCCTTCCTTCCTCTCTTCCTCTCTTCCTTTCTTCCTTTTTTCTTCCTTTTCTTCTTTTCTTCCTTCCTTCCTTCCTTACTCTCTTCCTTTCTTCTTTTCTTTTCTTTTCTTTTCTTTTCTTTTCTTTTCTTTTCTTTTCTTTTCTTTTCTTTTCTTTTCTTTTCTTTTCTTTTCTTTTCTTTTCTTTTCTTTTCTTTTCTTTTCTTTTCTTTTCTTTTCTTTTCTTTTCTTTACTTTTCTTTTCCTTTCTTCCTTCCTTCCTTCCTTCCTTCCTTCCTTCCTTCCTTCCTTCCTTCCTTCCTTCCTTCCTTCCTTCCTTCCTTCCTTCCTCTCCCCGCCCCCACCCTTATTTTAGTGGTAGCCATAACTAACAGCAACACTGGAAAAAAGTATCAAAAACAGATAAAGAAGACCCTGTCTTCAAGTCAGTTGTATTTTGGCTGTTTTAAATGTGAAACATGCAGAGTTTATTTTAGTTTTTAATGTAATGTGTAAAAAAAAAAGTTCTGGAAGCCAAGCCAGTGTTCTCCAAACAATTAGTTACATAGCTGTCTAATGACAAGCAGCTATTTTATCTGAGCAGTCATGTATGGTATGTATAAGTGATCTTCAATATCAATAAGTCTGCTTTCCCTACTGTTTTTGCTTCATGGTGATCCAATATTTTTCATATTATATATATGCAAGTATTTGTATAGATAGTGTAAATATAAATACATAATATAAAAAAATCTACATATTAGTTGAATATATCCTTCCACTATTAAAATAGCTTAAAACCATGCATTTGTTATTGTACATTGACTAAAGTTTGGAAAAAGAGACTAAGAAATATTGCCAATACTAAATATCATTGCTGACTCCGGAATTCATCTGTTGAAACATTTCTTATTTTCATTTATATTTTTCCTGATCACATAAGGTTACAGATAGAGATGGGAAAATCATGGTAATGACACTGACTCTGTTGCATGGTTAAATCCTCAGGAATAATACTGTTCCCTTTAGATGGATGTGCACGGCTTCAAAGCCATGGATCTACTGTAGTCTTGTGTTTGCACACTGCAGTGATTGCAAGGAAGAAGTGTTCTGCGCTTGCAGGATAGGAAGCTTTTGGAGCAAAAGTTGAATGGGCTGTTAAGGGCCCCATATATAATGTGAGCCAACTAGCCAAATCTTCTTATAGGAAGATAAAAGCAAGCCGAAACTTGTAGTAGAAGTCTGTAGGAGCTTAATTGCTTTGTGGTGTGGAGGAAGAAATTTATATCTGCTACACGCAGATTCTGAGGGCCTGGCACTTAGCCTCAGGTTTTGTGTGGAGTTAGGGAGATTTCTGAAAGCACTGTTGCCAAATGCCAAACATCAAATCCATGAGAGCTGCACTTTTAGCTACATTTTTGGTTTTGAAAATCCTGAGAAAGGATATGCCTGGGCAAAAATTACGGAATTTGACCATTAGCCCTGTCTGCCTTGCTTTTCCCATCTCTGCTGTTGTGTACCCAATTCCCTTGAGTACTGAAAATTGTGATGAACTAGGTCATATTTACAAAGCACTTTGAAGTTGGAAAGCAGTGAACAATTATTCAGTATTATAACTTTATTTTTCTTTAGAGTGAGATACTTGCTATAAAGCAATAAGTGCAATTTAAAGTTACCATCAAAGACTACAAAGGACATGTGCTCCTTTTTGCTTTGAAAATGTAATTATCATGTGTTAATATAGTCTAGGAAGTAGGCTATCTTCTCATGCACAGATTCTTTTGAAAAATGGTGGAGAAAGCCAGAAGACCTAATTTCCTGTTTGGATTGCTCTGGGATGTATGTAGTATAACAATGGGGAAATGTAAGTGGTTAGTGATGAGATATGGAAGAAAATGCTCTTATGCTTTAATTCTACCTCTACATTTCCGCCATGGTTATGCATGTTCTAAGAATACTTTTCTTATTCTAAAAAGTAAAAATTAGGTATGAATTACAACATGAAAGCACAGAAAAGAAGACTTTCTAAAACTTTTTAGTGAAGTGATCATATTTTAGTCCTGCATTTCTAGAGTGCATAGCACAATGGAGTCATGGTCTGTCTCTCTTGTGATGCTGCATACTCTGTTGTTATTATTATTCTTTGTATTAATAACTATAGATTGAATGGTAAAATGATATTTCTTGCTGATGTGGATAGTACCAATAACAATACCAACTAGTACTAAGAAGGAGCCAAGAAACTCTTATACATACAAGAAAATCAAAAGTCGTACTTTCAGATGGTAATAAAAAGGGCAATTTCTGTGGTGTATGTATGCCAACAGTACTTTGCACCTGATGCTGTAACTTTTACCCAAGCGAATCTTATCTGTGATACCCCGTGTTTGGATGGTAAAGGTCTGTCTGACTTTGCTTCCAAGACAATGAACAGCTGAATGCTGTGGTGGAGCTTTAAAACCTGGCGATTACCCAGGTAGCTAAGTGGACTGGCTTTAGCACTTTTATGAATAGTGAGGCTGTACAAGACTTCCAGTTCAATTATCTGTACCTTTGCCAAAAAAAAAAAAGTATTCATCTTTCATAAATAAAGATGGAATACATTTCATCCAGCTCTTGTGCCCTCGACATAAGAAGGACATGGACCTGTTGGAACGAGTCCAGAGGAGGGCCATGAAAATGATCCAAGGGCTGGAGCACCTCTCCTATGAAGTCAGGCTGAGAGAGTTGGGGTTATTCAGCCTGGAGAAGAGAAAGCTCCGGGGAGACCTTATAGCAGCTTTCTAGTATCTGAAGGGGGCCTACAAGAAAGCTGGAGAGGGACTTTTTATAAGGGCATGTAGTGATAGGATGAGGGTTAATGGCTTCAAACTGGAAGAAGGTAGATTTAGAATAGATATTAGGAAAAAAATTCACTGTGAGGGTGATGAGGCACTGGAACAGGTTGCCCAGGGAAGTTGTGGAGGCCCCATCTCTGGAAGCGTTCAAGGCCAGGTTGAACAAGGCTTTGAGCAACATGGTCTAGTGGGAGGTGTCCCTGCCCATGACAGGGGGGTTGGAACTAGATGATCCTCAAAGTCCCTTCCAACCTAAGCCATTCTATGATTCTATGATTTATAATAGATTTTTTTTCATGTTTATACAGTTGAAATTGTAAATAATTGTAGGTCTGTTAAAAAAAAAAAGCAACCAAACCCATGAAAAAGCTACTCAAATCTTAAGTACACTATCGGATTAGGTGTACTGATACCTTCCTTCTCTTGGATGACTTATTTAGGCAGAGACATTCCAAAGAAAATTTATGACTTACTAGGTGTAGAAGTAGTGTGCTGAAGAAACAGCTTGTGCTCTTAGATATCTTTTGTTCATACCTTTTTTCCAGAGTTTTGTAGCAAGTACATGAATATTTCAGAGAATCATCTGGTCCAAAGCCCCTGCTCAAGATGGGCCACCTAGAGCCAGTTGCCCAAGACCAAGTGCAGACGACTTTTGACAGTCTCCAAAGATGGAGACTCCACAGCCTCCCTGGGCGACCTGTGCCAGTGCTCAGTCAACCTCACAGTAAAAAGTTTTTCTTTATGTTCAGAGGGAACCTCCTGTGTATCAGTTTATGCCCACTGCCTCTGGTCCTGAACCAGTGAAAAAAAACTGGCTCTGTACTCTTTGCACCCTCCCTTCAGTTATTTACATACATTAACATGATCCTTCCTGACCCTTCTCTTTTCCAGGCTCAAGAGTCCCAGCTCTCTCAGCCATTCCTTATAGGAGAGATGCTCCAGTCCTTTGAACGTCTTAGTGGCCCTTTGTTGTGCATGTCTGTCTTGTACCGAGGAGCCCAGAACTGGACACAGTACAGTTTGATCTCATGCTTTTGTTTCATGTAGCTTTTGGTAACTTAAGAATAATATTGTTCAAAATATGAACTTTGGCAGTAGTCTAGATAAAGCTTTTTTTCTGTTTGGGGGTTTTGTTGCAGTTGTTTATCTTTAATAAAAACATTTTCTATATTTGTAGCATTTGAATACCATAAAAGACAATTATATTGATTCTACTAGCAAAACATGGGACCACATTGTATCATTGATTTTGCATGTAATGAGATTACAATGGATAATTGAAAGGAGAATTTGGCCCATTGCTTCTGAAACTTAATTTTCTTCCTCCCAAACCTGTCTAGGCAGACCAGCTGGCTCCAGGCAGGACCTATTTAAGTGTAGAAATAATATTAAGCCACCTTAATGTGACAAATGGCAAAAAGCACTTTGTAAAAATTTCATTCAGAAACAAGAGTGAATTGTTGAGTGAGCTTGTGGGGAAGAGAGGTCACAAGTGAGTAGATTTTTACATCATCTCCAAACAGCTAACAAAAAAACAAGTTGGGTATCTGGGATAAGAAGAGAAAAAAATGCAAAGATTTTCTAGTTAAAACTGCCCAAATGACTGTCTTTTAAGTGCTAATTAAATTTTGTTTTGATTCAAGTAAGTATTCTGCAGCCACTGTTGGTTATGCTTTCTGCTACCCTCTGACAAGATGCTAATTTTCCTTATCCTTCTTTAGGAGATCTCTTGAAGAATGGACTCCACTGAACTAATGCACTCACTTTCTTAGTGACAGCTGCCAAGGTGCTGTCAAACCCAGCTGTCTCATTATTCCTCTTTCATTACATTTTCTTGTTATTCCTTGTACACAGGAGAAGAACCATATTAAAGCATTCCCTGTGACTCCGTTATAATTGCACCCTCTGTTAGTAATTGCTCATCCATTCAAAAGCTTTGCTGCAATATTTTGAAACAAATTGACATCATTCTAGTTCTGCAGTTAATCTGCTATTCAGAAAGGCATAGCAGGGGGATGTCTTATTGCTGTACTTTCTATGCATGGGTACTTTGGAAAGAAAATTAGCTTTGGAGACACTGTTTGAACATTTTAATGAAACCATTATACCTAAGAGACTGTAATTTCTAGATTTCAGTCTGATACCAACCACCCCTGTTTATAGAATATTGTCATGCCCTGGTTTGCACGTCTTGATTTTACATTACATATTGTACATTTTTGTCTTCAGTGTGCATAGGAAGTTTGACATTTCGTTACATGAAGTGATAGAAATGCATGAAGACATTTAACTGTCATGCTGACAGCTTGTATGGAAACACTAATGGAGATACATTATGCAAAGCTAGTTCTCTGAAATGTGATGGTCAGGTTTTTGTAGAATAGCTTTCTTTGATGTTGTAGCGTGTCAGAAAAATAATGTATATCACTAAATTGAAAGATCAAAAGACATATACTGTCTCCTTCATAACAAGATCCCATTCCCCTCCAAAATATAACTCTTCACATGGAAATTATAAAGTGTTAGCCTGAAATACAGCATTGCAAAATGTGCAAGCAGCATTAAGGATCTGGAAAGGTTTGCCTGCATATTGGTATTTAGGAGCAATAAATATCATTGACAAAAAACAACTTTGACTTGAATGATAACATTCTCTCTTTGCCTCACTGTGGAGTGGAACGAGTACTGACAAATGAATATGAATGATAATTTTTCCAGACAGCACGTAAGCAGCGTTTTGACAGTTAAGGATAACCACTATTTAAAAAAGCTTTTTCTACCAAATCTCAATTTGGAAGTGAATGCAGTTTGAAAATTTAATATTTCCCTACTCCGCTTCATACCCTGACAATAAAAGTGTAGTATGACTTGCTTGTAGTTTTGTCTTCTAAGCTAATGGGGTATTGTCAGGGCTGTAAAAATTAAAACTATTCTTCACAGTGAGGTTTTCGGTTTGGTGGTTGTTTTTTTTTCTCATGAAGATTCACATTTCATTTATAACCACTGCTTTCCGTTTTGTGAAAAACTCTTCTTACAAGGCCTAAGAATGTAGTCAAGGAAATGTGCTATATGTCAGGTTTACAGCCATTTTCTGCACTCAGTTTCATCTCCTGAAGGCAAAATATCAAAAGCCTCGATCAAATTTGAAGAGTTTTCCAAAACAAAATGCTGTATCGCTGTATCGCATAGTAATACAATCACATCATCGACTTCTTTCTTTCCTAACACATCAAAACTTACACCTCTCAGAATATGTCTTTGCCATTCTGTAAGAAAAGTCAAAGAAAGTTTATAAACTAGTATTTAATTTTTGGAAATTAGAGTTATCAGTCTACTGTATTTAGCATTAGAAACAGCTGTATTTATTACCATTGTTTGTCCCAGCTCAGATCCACACAAAAATGAGTATACTGACTGTGGGCCAAGTCTAACATTTCATCTATTATGTTCAAAACTGAAATAGGGGTTTTGTACAATGCATTTTATTTTTCTTCCTAACTCTTCCTTTGTCAGTATGGTTTTGGCAACCACTGATTGTTGTTTACTGCTATCGTTTTCAACAGCTTTATGTAACTTTTTTATTTACTGTAAATATCACCTACTTCCCATCAGGAGTTTTTTTATGGATCATTAAAATAAGGAAGGTATCCTTAGATAGCTGAGTGGTGATACTTCTAAACAATGTTGTGAGATGTATGAAGAAAAGGCAAACTTGGATATTTAGATTGGATTTTTAATTTTTTTTTTTTTCACTTTTTAAAGATATTTCTCCTTAGGTCGGTTTTCTTTGACTGTCTGTGTTTTACAGAAAGTAGAACTCTGTTTTTCTGGAAGTGAATTATTTGAAAGATACAGAGATTTTAGACTGGAATAGTGGCTTATAACTATTCAGCTTTACTTTTTGTAGTGAAGACACCAGATAGAAAAATATTTCCTTGAAAAAAAGTGTTGAAAAATCATCATCAGACTATTTGATCTTTGCCCTTGGTTTGAGGCTGATCTTCTACAGGGTCAAGTGGATAGAGCACTAAATAATTTACATGGAGAACTACGTAATGATTTCTGTCCTAAAAAAAATGAGGCCAATTTTCATTAATATCAGTGGAACAATGCGAATTAATTTCAGCCAATTTATTATCACTATAATACACAGTATTTTCTAAAAGATTTGACATTTTATTCCATATATCTGCATTTGCATTTATTTTCTTAAAATTGATAGGATTCTGGGCCTTTCTTCTAGAAGGTCTCCTCCTAGCAATGTTTATACATCTCTGGAAGGGACTGTCTTTCACAATAGTCAAAATTACTGGGTTTCATTCAATTGTTTGTACAATGAATTTGCAACCTTTTCATAACTGCTCTACTGGAAACAGAACTCCAATCAGGAAATGATCCATTTTTGAAAATTATATCTATAATTTGTATAATGACTTTTTACCAGAGACTGGTTGGGCTATCTGACTTTTAAAAGAAGGATGGTATTTTGATGTTTCTTTAACTTTTTTTCAATTTGAAAATTTATAATAAGTATAAAACTTCCTGCAGTGACACAAACATAGGCTATAACTAAAAAGTACACTCAGAGTTCACTCTTCAAGTTTTCTTTCTTGTATCTGGCTATCTGAATTTATAATACATTTCTTTAGGCATAAGTGACTTAAGCTGTAGCTCCAGTAGAAATTGATTCAGCTTAACTATATGTGCCTCAGATATCTTGCTGCTAGGAAAAACCTATTTAACTAGAAAAAACTTTGAAAAAGTATAAGGAAAAAGGGTAAGCCTACAGCACAACACTAAGACTTTAATTTGTTCGGTTAAAGAAGACACAATCATTAGGACATAAACCCAGACTACTCAGAGAATATTGACTATAAAGTCAACTAATTTAACTTTGCTGCAGTCACATAATTAGTATTGATAGAAACAACTTCAAATTCCACTTATTTCACTTTTTATAGTTTTCAGCTAACTGTTCTTTTTTGGATGGCAGCTTAGCCAAGGCAACATCACTTGAAATTATCACATTTAAAGCCCGCCACACTGGTCTTTCAGATGACAGTGTTCTGCTCTGTGTTTAGAATGGCCCTGTTAAAAATTGCTTACCATATTTCACTGTTACTACACACGGTATTATATTTCCCAAGTATGTCTGATGTGTGTTAATCGATAGCATTGCTTTAAAGTTGGCGTTAGCTGTTCATTTGCTAGAGATTTCCACAGGTTTTATATTTTGAAGAATTTGGTCTTCATTGTGATTGTATATTTTCCCACCTGCCTTAATTACAGAATATTAATTTTCTTTTCTTATTTATTACTAGAATATTAATACAAGATCTTGAGAAAAAAAAGCATAGACTTAGGAGATCCTTACAATGTCCTTTTCAGCCTTTTACGAAGAGTTTTTCCTTAACACAACTTCAGTAAAATTTAATACGTTCCTACAGAAAAATACCCTGTATAGTGACTACTGCAGCTAAATGTAGGGGCTTACTTAGATGGCATATCTTAATTGGGCTTTGCCAAAACAAAGATTTTAATTCAATTCACCTAATATTGGAGTCCACCTCCGAAGATGGCTTCTACCACCCTCTGTCATGGAAACAGAGGAGGTGGTTCCCAAAGTGCTGCACATTTATAAATCCTAGTAGTTCTGGGGCTACACAGGAACTCTGAAAATGAATCCCAAATTCTTTACCACAATCTTGAAGCAGATGTATATATTGAATTTTCCATGCATTCCTTGTATGTCAGGATGCTTCCTGCAAATATTTATACCTTCACTTTTAATATTCCTCTGAAACAGAAAGGTTTGTACGCACACACTTTAAAAGAAAAGCTTCATGACATAAAGTACTCTTGGTTCCAGAAAAGGTAAATACTTGTTTGAGAAAAGAAAGAGCACAGAAGGAAACTGTCTTCCACGTCCTCTGTAACTAGGCACAGAAAATGAGTTTAATTAGTCTAATCATTGGTACAGTCTCTTTATTGACAACAGAATGCTCCCTGACCCATCTTTGCTTATCCTCTGTGAAAATGGCAGCTTAGCTGCTGGTATCTGTGCTGTTCTTTAGCAAGCTAAACTGAGGTGGCCTATAAATCTTATTTATCATTACTTTCTGGCAGGTAATGTCATAGTCTTTCATAGAAGGACTTTAAGATTATGTAATTTCATTCCAGAAACAGATGGGATGCACAGGACTGGGTCTGACACAGTACAAATCAAGTCTATCCAAAAAAGTACGTGTGCTTGGATCTGTGGTATGTGGCAGTGTAAAATCAAATTTTCTAATCTGTAATTCCTTGAGAGTTTTCTCAAACCAAACTTGGCTTTAGGCTTTTACCCATATAAAAAGTTTTTGAGGAAAATACACATCTTTTTATGGATTCATTCTTTACTTTTCATAAATGACATATTTATTACTATCCATGCAACTGTTACGGTGGGTAACAGATATCTTTTTCTGATATATAATCAGATGCACAAAATCCTTGCTGGTTACACCCACAACCTTTCAGAATATTTTGAAAGCTTCTCAGATCTACAGACACAAAGAATTTGTTATACTATGAATCAAATGAACACGTGCTTTTAGGATCCCTGTGTTATAATACTTGTAGTTTTTTAATACTGAGGACACAATTGTTTCTCTTTCTGTAATTAGGATTAATTTATTGATGGTATTCCTACCTACTCCTGACTATTTTGGGCAAATGTGAAGGTTAAATATTGCACAATGTTTTATGCTATGCAGAAGTTTCTTGAAAATACAGCAAGGCTCTCATTATTTCTTGAAACCATTCAATTTTTTTTTTCCTGCCTAAAACAATGTTGTTACATTTAAATAATTGACAGTTAGTACTGGTGCTGTTTGAGTGGCCATAAATCAACAACTAACTACAGTAAAAAAGTCTGAGGTGTACTTAGACATACCAGTGAGGTCATCAAAAATAAATTTCATGAGCATATTAATTTGTCTACCAGGAGAAAGCAGGAATGTGGGCAGATATACTGGAAAATTAGTGAACTAAGATATGACATTGTGGGAAATTTGGAGGAAATGTTATGTGCAATACGTCACTATAAAAAAACATTTTGAGAGTCTTCACATGGACAGTGTGGAGTGAGGAATAGCGAAAGGTAGCTGACATCATCGAATGGGTATCATCCAAGGCTGTAACAGAGCAATAAGGATTTCATCTGCAATGCCTCCAAAGAGGGCCTTGTGATTGGTATCGAGTTGTGCAATTGATTGGTCATCTGGAACAACCTGCCCAGAGTTCATATATTACTGAAATTAAGGCAAGGCTTCTCTTCATCGACTGGATTAGGGGGGAAGGTAGTTGGGAAGAATAATGAGAGTTAATGCTATAGCTGACCATCAATAATGTCATAAATAACACAATCAATAAACGACTGTGTCAGATGAAGACCACTTGAGGGACGGGAACTTGAGATACTAATTTGATAGTTGGAAGGTATGGAGGGACAGTCTCAAAGGCAAGAGGAATGGCAAAGATAGATCCAGCACTGTCTGCAAGTACAGGAGGAACATAAGTGATACCAGGGTCCAGCTCAAATTGAACAGGATGCTTCCATGTATAACAGATACATGGTATATGTATGTCAGATACAGAGTCCCAGAGACATTAATATATAAATGATAGCAGGTAAACCTCTGATATGGAAACCTTGTTAAGCTTACGCTTTTAGATATGCTTGGTATCTGATAACAAACTGACGGTAGTTAGGGTTCTGTATGCAATTTATGAGAACATCAGTGTTACTGGCAGCACTGAAATCAGTAGGAGATCTGCCATTGACATTAACGACACCAAGTTAACACCACTGCAGTCTGATTCTGTATTAAATCAGTTACCATGGATATGCATTCGGCAGTCAGGCTGTTTATATAAGCAGAACTAGCAATCTGAACAAATGCAAGACAATAGTTCATTGGAAATATCCACCAAAAAGTAAAAAAACCTTCTCCCCTTCTCCAAACAAACAAACAAAGCAATGTGTTTTAGTCTCAGGATGGGTTTGGGTTTGTTACTGCTAAAAAGGATGCGCACTCAGATTACAAAGAAGTGCAGGTGCCTGACTTTTACCCAGGTAAGGATTTAAATGACTTTGCAGATCTGAGTCAAATAAGTGTTTAATTAGACACTTGAGGTCATTCTATGTTGATTTTGTAAACTAATGATGTAAGCAAACTATGGATTCCATCATCCCAGCTCAGTGAAAGTAGGACAAGCAAAAAGAGATAGGACAAGACTTACCTGGTTTCCCTGTACAATGAACAAGCTCAGAGATGATGTTATATGTGGGAATTATGTGATAACTTTCCTATGCGATAGCTGCTATCGCGGCAGTTCCTGCATTGCTCCAGAGACTGCTGGTTCTGCCTTACCTGCGCAAGAGCCTTGAAATCCCCCACAGTTCAGGACTGTTGCAGTCCTATACATTGCTATAGGAAGGTAAGACTGGTATTTCTTGTGGAAATCTTATACATCGTTCTTAAAAAAAACCCACATTATATATCTTTAAAAATGCTTGTTTATTAAAAAAAGTTAATGATTAATGGTTTGGAAGAATGGGCAGACTGAAGTGATTCATAATGTGTACAAAATGATAATTGACAGAGAAATCAAGAAGACCACGGGGAAGAAAGAATAATAAATGTCAAAAACAGTGACAAGATTGTAAAATGTTAATACAAATGAAAAGGGGAAAATATTAACAGAAGAAAATGAAACATTATGTTCTGAAGTGCTTAACTGAATGATAGTGCTAATGAAAGGAAAAACAGACTTATTAAAAAACCCAAAACTTTACAATTTGGTTATTAATCAAATTAATTCTTAGCTGCTACGCCACAAATAAAGGAGCACAGGCAGGGACACATATTCCCCTTCTGCTACAGCTTCCTTCAAACTACAGGTGCGGCTTGTGCGACCTGTGCGACCTCCGTGCTCCCTTCAATCCAGGGAGCGGAGAAGGCCAGCACGGGGATTCAGCGCTTATCCGTGTAGAAGGGAGGGAAAGCGAAGGGAGGTGGCTGCAGCAAATGGCTTCACTGCCATGAGGGTGCCTGGGGGGATGGGCAAGCAGGGTACCCCCCTCCTGTGGCCGGTGCAGCAGTGTACAACCCCACGGACAAAGCTCAGCCTTGTCTTGTAGTGTTGTTGATAAACACTTATGCCTAGGGGCTGAGCCTTATTTTACAAGCAAAGGAATTTTGAGAGAAAAGGGTTTTCTCAACAAATCACCTTTTCTACATTGTTCACTTTGAAGAGTTGCTGCTAGCCAAGGTGGTTGGGAGTCATTTGGAAAGGGAATGTGATTTTTGGGAAACTGTAATTCTTCACAAGGAAAAAGAAATGGTTTTGCAAAATTCCTGCCTTATTCTGTTATTCACTAAGTATGGTTTCTTACTATTCAGGGTCTATAGTGGTTTATTCTTGGCTGATGTCCCTGGCTGTAGTGCACCTCCCAGGTGCACTATCATCTTTTTTCTGATACAGCCTGTGAGAGCTGCATGTGGGAGACACATCAGGAACTGATAAGGAAAGGAGAACAGATCTGAAGCTGAAGCTAATATGAAATACTTCAGTAGCTAGGCAGGTATGATACAATATTAAAATAAATGTAAAGGAAGTATTCTGATGAAGAACATAAAAAAATGTTCTTTTGGGTTAAAGACAGTAAACATGCCATAAAGACATGCCATTGTTAATAATATTATTTTTAGGAGATGGTTCTTTTTTCTTTCTCTTTTCTGAGATAGTAGGGGAAGTAGCATCCCATTCAAAGTATGGAAAAATTCTGGTAGAATTAAAATTGCAATATATAGTGAACTCTGTGAGACATTCTGAAGAATGAGATTTTAAGATTAGTTTGCTGCGTTGCTCAGATATGAACACAGACACAGACACGGGCATACACACACACACACACACTCTTGTGCATCTTAATGGTGTTGCTCTGGGAAAACTGTGTTATTCAGACGAGACTCTTGGGTGATAGGGAAGAAAATGAGTATATACCACCATAATCGAAAGTCGATTACCCTGAATTGTAGAGTAAGGGAAGAAAAGAAGATTATTTTTCTGACTAGCCTCCCAAAGCTATTTCTTCCCTCTTAAGCAAGCACTAATTTTTGGCAGAGATTTTCACAAGGTCTTTTAGGAAATCCTTGTGGCATACAGTTTAACCTCCAATTTGATTTGATTTGATTTTCCATTTGATTTTCCTCTGCCAGCATTTACCTCTGAGTTACAGGGTTCACAAGAATCCTTCTCAAGCTAGCACACCGGTCCTGACATTTTCTTTTTTTTTTTTGTTATGTCCTTTACTTTCAGGGTTAAACCAAACCCTAAAGAAAGTGCAAAGGTGCATCCAAAGGTTCATCCACGTGTACAGTATCACAGACTCACATATATCCATAGAGACAGAGTAAAAATTGCATTGCCAAAAGAGCTGGTTAGGAAGCAGCTGTATAGATTTGTATACTGCTACATGGTAATGCGCACTGGGCCAATCTATTTAAAATGACAGAAATTATTAATGTACTAGTATGTACTTGAAATGGATATACAGTGACATGCAAATGGGAGTCTAAGCCATCTGATTGGCTGGAAGCTAAGGAAAATAATTTGTCATGCACAGTGCTTTGCCACAATATTTACGTAGGCTTAATTTTAAGCACTTTCCAAATATTTCAGTCCTTTACAAATACTTCTATGCTGTATTTACTTTTGTCCTGGTTTTTATTGGGATAGAATTAATTTTCTTCACAGTAGCTTGTAGGGTGCTATGTTTTGGATTTGTGACCAAAACAGTATTGATAACACACCAATGTTTGTAAAGCTGTACGTTACCTATTAAACTGCCTTTATCTCAACCCCAGAGATTTCTCACTTTCACCCTGCTGATCCTCTCCCCCACCCAATGGGGGAGGGGGGGAGCGAGCGAGCGAGCGGCTCTGTGAGGCGCAGCAACCTACCCGGGTTAAACCATGACAACTTTGTAAATACTTTGTGATATTTACTAACCTGGCAGAACTAAATAAACCAACGCAATATTTCAGAACAAGTGCAATATTCCTTTGACTTGTTAACAATGCAGTCAAGACATCCAACACTGCTTCTAAGAGGAGAAAAGATACCCGTTATTATTTCCTACTAACAGATAAACAAAACAATGTAGAGTTCTTGCTCACATTCACTTTTTCCTGTGTTAAAATGCAGGTCTCTTAAAACTATACATGCAACAACTAAATTAGCAGAACTGTCTTTGCTTTCACGCTTTAAATTCCACTATCTCGTTGGAATGACTTAGTGATTTATGTGCTTTGCAGCATTTGCTCATACAAGTTGTTTTGCCTTTCTGCCTGATCAAATGTGTATATCCTCTGCATAACTACAGTACCACAAGTACCTTGACCTACTGGAACTGGAAAAAATGATGTGCAGGAGAATACAGCAAGCTTGAAAATACCTGTATTGTGTTTATTTTTAAAAAAGTGTACTTTTTCAGTGGTATTTTTGGAATGTCTAAGTTTTGTGTTGTGGGGAAAATCTACAAATTCCAATTAACACAAAGGGAAAAGAAGAAAGATTTGAGACTAGAACTCTGTTTAATTCTGTCTTCTCAGCTAGTGAGTTTGCTGTAAATTAATGGTTGGCATATTGAGTTGATCTTAAAATGGACTGTATACTATTTTTATGTCATGCTGGCAGTATTATCAGTAAAGGTCTAGTACGCCTGCTGCAATATTATTCAGTGTTAAAGTGTGAGCAAATACTTGCATAACTGTGATGTGAAGTTTGGGTTTTAGGTTTCTATCCATGCAGCAAATGCTACTTTGGTACAAATGACAGCTTTTCCATGTTTGCAGATTTTTGTGATTGCTCTGTTCTTCTTGTCCATATGTAAATGTTATGAATGCCAAGCAGGATTAACTGAGAAGTGAGTTAGAACTGGATGAAAGCCCAATTACCTGATGCCTCCATGAAGCTCAGACAGCAAAATCAAACCAGATCAACAAGTAAAATGCTCAACCCTCTATTTTACATTGATTTCATTAGTCAGGCTCTTCCTTTTATACCACTTTTTGGATATGCTTTTGGTGATTTTTGATGGACAGCTACACCACATAAACTTATAGATTATTTGATCAGTACTAGGTTTGCCTGGAAACTAATACACATAAGTGACAGTGAAAACTTTCACAGAATTCACAGAATGGTCAGGGTTGGAAGGGACCTCTGGAGATCATCTTGTCCAATCCCCCTGCCAGAGCAGGGTCACCTACAGCAGGTTGCTTACAGGCAGTGTGCTGGAACAGAAGAGCACTTCTGTTGAGGTGTTCTACAGTAGACCCTTGACAATGTATAAAGTTTTGCCGTAAGTTAGCTTTAATTCGTTAGGAAAGCATTTAAATTAGTGCCTTGACTGTAGGCAGTTCTGGTCATTTCCTAGTTTCCACTGAATCACTCGATGCCTTTAACATTTGAGAATATGTCTCCTGATTACTGCTAAATAAGAAAATTTATTAGTACATTTTTAAAGGAGATTTGCATTGGCTTTCTCACTTTCTAAAAAAATCTGAAGCCCAGATTTTCTTATTGATTAAGATTAGATTGATCTCGCTGAATAAGACAATTTAGACATAGCTAGTATAAGATGTTTTGATAACATATAGGATTCGATCTCATGGATTTTAGACACCTAACATAAATCTCTTCTCTTTCCATGATCAGGTACCTGTAACATTCTCACTTTTGTATCAGACAGCTGATAGTTCATTTCCAACTCCAGGACACGGTGCAAGCAGACATCCACATGCAGCAAATGCTGCGTGCACTCCTACAGTGGGTACCTGCTAGGTAAGAGAGTGGTGTCCAGCCAGAAACTGCAGGAGCCTGATGAAGCTTTTGGTTGCCCTCTTATCCCCTACCTTTCTTTTCTCTCTTTCCAATACACATCTATTTCGCAGAATTAGCCCTCGTGCACCTACAGCAACCTGGATTGATTTTTGAATGAGCTCATATGTCATCTTCGCTCCCATTAACAGTAAGGGCACCATTCTCCAAATCAGACTGTGGCAGACGGAAGAGCTGACAAGTGGCTGGGCAGACCTATCTACACAAACCGTTGGTCCCCATCTCTTCTAGGAAACAACTGTAAATCACCCGAAAATGACCACGGAATGATGCTAGGCTACAGTCTCCTAGCTGGGAAAGCCGACATAAAGTGTTTCAAGGCTTACTTATTTCTACTTTTCATTTCATGGCTGCCTTTAGGAGTTTAAAAGCCATCCTCATTGATAAAGAACCTGCCTGACTTAAACACAAATAAGAAAAAATAATACAAGCCACACAGAGGAAATGTAAGATGGATGTCTATTACTACAGTGTTCCTTTTTAGAGGTGACTCAGAATGTTTTTAGAAAAAAGTGAAATGTAAAAGTGAATATTTTTGAATGTGTCTGCATATTCATATCCTTCAGGCACGCTCCTGCTTAATGGGTTAGTTCACTGCCTGAAAGGGCAGTTTCTCAGCTGAAAACCTTCTGCACGCACTAAAGTCCAGACTGGCATTTCAGGGTAGAGCTGTGGAAGAATAGATCAGATCCACGGAGAGCTTGCAGTCAGCAGGCCTTTTTGGGAGGATACCTCCAGCCATACCTTTCCATTAGTGGAAACACCCATCAGTTCTCACTGTTTGGACAGGGCGTACCCAGTCATAGAATCAGAACTGTTGAGGTTGGAAGGGACCTTTAAGATCATCAAGTCCAACCATTAACCTAACCTGACAAAACCACTTCTATACCATGCCCCCGAGTACCACATCTACCCATATTTTTAAACACCTCCAGGGATGGCGAATCCACCACCTCCCTTGGCAGCCTATTCCAGTGTTTGACAACCCTTTCAGTGAAAAAATTTTTCCTCATATCCAATCCAGTCCATGGCATTCACACTGTTTCTTCTCACACTGAACAAACTGCTATTCAATCTCATCCTTCTCTTCATGATTATCCTCTCTTTCCTTTAATTTCAGGGATACGTTTTTTTTTTTTTTTTTTTTTGGGGGGGGGGGGGGTTGAGCTCTCCCATGCTGTTACAACCCAGAAGTTCAGTTCCTGAGCCCTCAGAAGTGTATCTGCAGCTACCCTAGGGAGTTTGTGCCGCTCCTCTGTGTCCACACTAGGGACACTAGGATGGAGTGGACTGTTTTTTCTGAGCTGCCACAGCCCTTATCCTCATCTTTCTGACAAAACCCCATCCGTTCACCTAATGTGGTGGAGGTTCGAACTAACAAAACGCAACATGAAATGCAGTTATTGAGGAACATCCCTTGCCTCAAGAAGAGATTGTGGGAGCACAGCTGGGAGCAGCAACCTCTTTAGCTGCTATAGCTAGATCCAACTGAGTTTATGAATCAGAGTTCACAGTCTCATTTTCTCAGACTTGCCTGTAATTACTGTTCACATTATCCTTTTTCTTGCATTCCTTTCCCTTCTTCCTTTGTCTATTACCATCAGTTTCTGTGTTTATCCACTCCTGACCACAACACTTCAAGACAGGGATCACACCTTTTTATTCCCAGGGCATGCTGTGCAGACTTCCAGTGTTACAAAAACATTGATTTATCCTCTCTTTAACTGAATGTGTCTACTTATTCACAGGACTATTTCAGTGTCAGTGATACAGAGTATTTTAGAGTGTGTCAGTTTGTATTGTTACAAGCACCTAAGTTACATATGGCATCGATGGCTGTATAAGCACCCCACAAAACAGCATTGTTATTATCATAAAACTCATCTGAGGTAGGGAAATGGTCTTTCCCCTGCCAGAACAGAGTGGAGCACCAATTAAATCTAGCTTATCACGCACATCCAATTGAGTTTCTTATGGACAGAATTTGGATCTTCACAGACGTCCACCCAACAGAAAGTAGTGAGTGCACAGCCTTAGTTGTAAGTTAGAGTGAATGCATCTGGGCTGTAGCAATTTGGTTGAGTTATGCAAAACTCTGTAGCAATTCAGAGAACTAAACTTCTGTTGATTACAGGCTAAGTGACTGAGCGATAGTTGAGGGATCTGCTCAAAGCTTGAATTTTTCAAAAATAGGCTCTTTATCATTGAAACTGCTACCATTGTATAAGGAATATTGTCGGAATTTAGGGCAGATGTAGATTTCTCACCTCAAGATCACTAATCTATGTATATTGGATCACTTTGCATCCATTTGTTTGGCATTCCTATGCATTAGCGCATTAAACACCCATTTTTATGTATTTCCAAGAAGTGGATAGCTGTAAGAGACCACTTTGTGTCAGTGTGTGTGGGTACCCAGGATTTCCTCCTGAGCATGTTGAAGTGCTCAAGCAACCCCAATTTATTAAATCAATAGAGGCACTGTCCATCAAAAGAAGCCGTTAAAGGCATTGAACTACTTGCACACTACGTGCATCACTGAGAGAAGCAAAGGCACATCTGGCCTTGAAACTCTTTTGTTTAAGATTCTTGGTTTAACATTCTAACGTCAGACTGTCTGTTATGCAGATTTTCCTGTCTTTAATAACCCTAAAGCATTTTTCTGGTTATAATGTTGGGCAAGACACATTACCTGCTGCTTGAGGGGAAAAAACCTCGCTCATTTTTCAAAGGCATTTTAGGGGTCAGCTCATATCACTGACTTCTTGATACCTTTCCAGTTTCAGCAAGCTCCGACATCCTCAGTTGCTACATCTCTTACTAGTCTTCATCAGAGAAAGCTAAATTTTGATACTAAAATTAGGTTATAATGATAACAAATAATACATTATCACTTAAGCTTTCTTCGTATCAGAGTTTTGGATTTTTCATCAAGAAATAGCTTATTATTGCATGTGTTCCTTAATGACCCTCTTCATAGATTTTGAAAACACAAGTCTAGGTGCTCTTGTATATTATTGCTTCTGTTTTCAGTATTGTCACTCTAAATCAAAATCTGAGTAGTAGTCAAACTACCTGTTTTACTTGCAGCAATACAAACATTGCAGCCCTCTAGAAAGTAAGTTATTAAATGACTATCAACTCTCAACTATTAAATTACTATCAGTTTTTATAGAATATCAACTTCCTATTTTGTAATTGTGTATAATGTCTATCAAACTTTTAAAATTGCCAGTAGATAGCATAAACATTTATAGTACATTACTGGAATATTTTCAAATACATTTTAACTATGATTAATTATTTTATACATATGAAATTCTGAGGTTCATAGGTCTCTACACATCAGAGTCTCAAAGTAAAAGGTGATAAATTAGGCTACAGAACTGCTCTAAAGCAGATTATTGGTAATAGAGACAAAGACTATGGAAAGCACATACATTTTTTTAAGCAGAAGAAGCAGGCCCACAGGTGTGGTGAAAGGAAAGACAGGAGAATGGAAGCTGTGGGAGGAACATGGTGTAGAAAAGCAGAATGATTTACCTGTGTTTTATGAGAGCTATATGGATTTTAACAGGTTGCTTATGGTAGCCCAGAATGGAATCTGTGTCTTTTATGAGAATTAGCAACACATTCCAGTTTCAGCATGCTAAACAATTCCCACCTTCAGATTTAGATGGGTACATATGTTAATTCATAACCATTTAAGTACACAGCAGTAATGAGGTTCCTGCTAGGTTAATTTGTGTCATATTCAGTGTAAACACTTGATATCTGCTGGTAATCATTGTATAAAAGCCTGAACAACAGCATGATATTTCTCAGGAAAGTTCTTTAATTATCCAGGGAAAAGATGATCATTAACACCTTATTTGGTGTTTCTTTGAAGTAGGCAGAACATATTCCTAAAAAGGAAGAAAATAAAAACAGTTCAGGAACATGTCTGTTGCAATATCATTAAAAATGAGCCAGAAAAAGTCTTTAATAGCATGGTGTGAGCTGTCTGAGACAGCTGGCTGTGCATCTAGATTGCATTCGCATTGCTTATTACCTTGATTGTATCATATGGTAAGAGATAACACAAAAAATATCTGAGTCACTTTTTTACATCACTTTCTAAAAAGAAGTGTGCAAAGACGGCTTTCCAATAGATGTAAATCTTATCTCCTAAATCTGGATGAAAGCACTCTGTGAAAATGTATTATTTGCAGCTTAAATGGTTGCATATGTTTTCTGGGTTTGTAGTGGATTGATGATATTCTCTCCAGACTTGAATTTTCCCAATTGAACTCGGTGAACATTTTCCTGTTGATTTTAACTGGAGAATACTAGACTTTCTAGCATGACTGCCCCCATGGAAGATTTGACTGAAAACAATTAAATATTGTAAATTAAATTTAAATGTTGTGTTGAGAATATTGGGGGTTTTTACCTCAACAGACACACAGTGCTTTAAACTGGAAACCATATAAAATGCATTTGAGACACTATTTCAGTGATGTTATTATTGATATTTTGTTGTAAAATGCTATTGTTTACAACAGATTGTTATTGTCTGTGAAGCAGCAGCAAGTGAAAGACTCTGCGATTCTAACTGGTATTCTCCATTTGGATTAAGGTAGAAAACCTGAACACTACTGTATTATGCTGTTTGTAGAGAAAAACATAAAAAATCTTTTGCAATGCTTAAGTATCTTCAAATACCTGCACTTGAAGCATTTAGTTTTAAATTCACTTTTGAAGAATGGGAATGTCATTCCTTGATAGAAGGGCTTTCCCAAAATGTCTCAGAGCTCCATTTGTATTTAACCATGCAGAAGTGATGAAACTGTCATCCAGTCCCAGAGCAGAGAGTGAACATTTACAAAGGAGATGAAAGGCAGGAAATTATTTGCTAAGAAGAAAAGAAATGTGAGTCCATTGTGATAGAATGGAGGGTGTATAGGCAAGGGGAGAATTGGAAGAGGAAATTTTTTAAACTACATTAGTTAAGCAATAGAGATTTAATTCTGTGATCTTCCCAGCACTTAACAGAAGTTGTAAATGATGTTATAAAGGTAGTGATAGTGCATTGGCAGATACAGGTCCATCTCAAAAGTTGGGAAAATGATCATAATGATCACTTATGGTCCAGGGCTTGATGGTATCCAGGGGAGATATGGACCTTTTGGTGATTACTTTCTCCATATAGAAAAACAAGAAATAATGGAGGATGTCAAAACGCCATCATCCTCATCATCTGAAAGAGGAAAAGACAAAATCAGAGTGCAGAAACTACTGTGTAATATTCTTGTTGATAGTTTCTGGCAAAATCTTGGCCAGATTTCTCTTTGATTGCTTTTCATGCTATATCATCTATTGTGTTCTGCCTGATGCACATACTGTGAGTTCAGAACCAGTGATGTGCAGATGAAGTGTGATTGGGTATCTTGTCAGTAGCAAAAAAAAATATCTAGGCAACATGCTGACAAAAACACCCAACACTGGGCAGACCTAGCTAAGAAAATGAAAGTTTTATTGCCCAAGGGACTTTATTGATGTCTTGAACTCATTCCCTGCAATTGTGTTTCTTGCTGGGGGTTATGCATCAAGGCTGGAAGGCACTTACAAGCCAGTGTAGCTTGTTGTATGAAAGAATGAGCATGCTTAGGAGAACGGATGCACAGACACTCATGAAATTGATATCAGCAGCTGGAAGACTGACAGTAGAGTGGTGCAAATCATTTGGAATAGGAGTAGCTAAATTTCAGAAGCGAGGTGAAGTTAATATTCAGCTGAGTCAAAAGTATCAAGTGGAGCTGGCAGTAATTCCAGGCTCCTTCCACTGGCTGCATAACCAGAGCAGAGACTTCTCTCTCTGAACTCTTTTAGCATGAAGGATGATGCCATCAGCATAATTTTCTTAGATTACAAAAGATAATGAGTGTGACAAAAAAATCATGCATGTCATGTAAAGAGTGATTGAATGACATTCAGGGAATATGGTGAGTGGCTGGTATGGAAAGCAAAAAACAGAATCATAGAATCATAGAATGGTTTAGGTTGGAAGGGACCTTGAAGATCATCGAGTTCCAACCCCCCTGCCACAGGCAGTTTGAGTCCTACAAAGCATCCATTAGTCTATGGGAGTGGTTTCTTCTAACATAGGACTTCAGTGGAGGAACTCATGGGAGCAAGGGATGATGAATATTTCCAGAGAAACAATGCAAATCTAGATAGTAGAAAGGTAGATAAAAGAATACATACTGTAGCACAATAGAACTGACGTATAGTTGCAGATAATGGGGAAAAAAAAACAATGACTGCATTTAGAACTCTATTATTCTCAGAAGGATAAAGAAACGTGCATGTCTTTCTAGTGTGTGGCAGTTGTCCTTCTCAGCTGAAGATGTGTGTTGCCTAACAAATTTGTTTGTTTGAGAATACCCTGCTGGTGATGAATCCTTTGTAAGTGCTCCATAATGACATTGCAGGAGGAGTAGTCACAGCCTATGGGCAGTGTCCCATCAATACTCCAGTCGTGAGTACTGTTGTAAATGACTGGTAGCTTTGCACCTGGTGGTCTAGTTGAGCTAGCATAGAATACTTTTTGAGCAGCCTACTAAAAATTAAAAACAATTACTACCTGACCTTAGGTGCCTATGATGTAAAAAGTGATGCCTTATTAATGAAACATAGCATGAAACAGGGAACAAAGCTTACGAGAAGGTAGTTGTGAAACTGAAGCCTCCTCCTTCATGGTTTTAGGGGAAATTGTTCAGCTTGATTCCCGATTAGACAATATTCTTGTCTTGATTACATATTATTGTTTCAAGATTAACCTCAGGAATAGTGGGAATATTCATTTGAATTGTATTGAACTCACGTCAGGTTGGTGTAAGATATCACTCCAGATATGTGTGTTTAAATATAGTTTCCAAAAATTCCTAAACAATTACACCTTCATGTCCACCTCACAGTCTATTTAAATCTCTCTATCTTATTTAAATATATTTCTCACTCTTTGGGCAGTGTCATTAAAGTGAGGATAGATACGGAATATATCATAATTTTGTAGATTATTCTTATACTAATGATGCAATAATTTTTAGTAACATTGCATGACCTGAGATAGAAATAAATGTCTAAAAACATAGAATTACACAAAACTTTTCCCATTATATATTTCATACTGAAACCACAAAAGTTTCCTGATCTCATTTGAGTTACAACGCAATACTTTTCTGGTCTTGTTTTAAACAAGCATACAAGCAAAGAGGAATTGGAAGTATATGGATATTTCAAACAGTACTTGAAAACATCGTTTTACCTCAAAATCAAGATTATATTTGATTGAAGATTCAGGTTGGTCTTTTCTCATGTTATTTGAGCCAGCTTGCCTATCTTTAACAGCATAATCTTACATAGCAGCCGGGGGAGACAGGTACTTGAATATTCATTTTGATTTCAAATGTAAAGCTAGATTTTTGTACTGAAGTATGTATATTCTGTTCCACAGAAGTATCCATAATCTAAAGGAGGAGCATTTGCTGTGAACTTTTCATTCTGCACCATCTGTCACTGCCTACTTTCCTATTGCAGAAGATGCAATAAACCTATTTTGCCCTACACAGATTTCCTACCAAATCTCTTAGAAACCTCCATCACATCTTCACCTTAATAGCACCTGCCAGTAGTTTTAACTGAAAACACAACTAGAGATCAAGCAAATTTAACCATACTTACAAGAATTTCCCTTCTAGCCTCATAGCGCTGTGTTTTTGGCAAGAGAATTCACCCCCTTCCTTCGTATCGTCTTGTACAACAAAGTAAATATAAAAACCAGACAAATCATTTTTATTGACCTTGGTAGGGTAGGGTAAGATGCATGATTTTAAATGGTATTGTTGTTGCCGTTTTATACTCTCATTTATTAAACTCAGCTCTGAATTATTGCAACCACCATAAAAACGTAATGGGACACCAAGTAAACATAGCCATTCTGGGTCCTGGGACATTCAGATGGTTTCTAATTGATAAATAAGCCCTGCTGAAAAACAAACAAGCCAACCCTACTTGGGAATTCAGTCCTGGTCTCTCAATACTCTGTTTTCCAAAAGGCGCTGCACTCAATGTGGAGTTCAGTGTAGGATCAGGCCTTACACCCGCAACCAGACAAGGCAACAAATTCACACGTTGCCCACAGAAATGTGAGGGTTTCCTCCTTCCTCTGACACCAGTGGAGCTATAAGGCTGCCGAGGCAGCACAGGTAGGTGACCTGCCATCTGTGGGGCCTGCTGAGCCATGGCATGCCAGGACAACGCACACAGTTGTGTGGTGTTTTACACAGATCTCTTATTAATTCTGGTTAGTGTCGTTGGCTGGGGAAAAGTTCTTGCTCTGGAAACTTCTATAGTGTTTGCATGGTGAGTAATCTGCAATACACAACTAGACCCCACACTGCACAGCTGGCTTCATTATTTGGGAAGGATGACAACTCCTCAGTGTTTCTTACAGTGTTAACAGATATCTAAATCTCACACATCATTGCAGCATAATGATGTGATTTGTGCCTAGTTCTAATATATATAGAAAGAATCTGACCTTTCAAAGCTCTGAGTGCATCCTCCAGCAACTAAACATCTGGGGATTTAACATCTTGTAGGATCCCACTGAAAGCAAAAAATTCTAATTGGATCCGATGGAAAGTGTTGTTTACAGGTATGTCCTTGCCATGTCCCAAATCATTTTTCTCATTGTGTAACTACTGAATTAGGGAGAAGTGAGAGAAAAGTCTAAACCTGCTATTTCTAAGGATTCACAGTATTTAAAATTAATTTGAGAAATGTCAGGAACAGTAGCAATAAAATGATAAGCTTCTCCCTCTCCCTCTCATTTTCCATTTGAAAATGAAGCTATCGAAAATAAAATGAAGAATCCTTTTAGTTGTTTAATGACAAGATAGCTTTTTTGGACATAAATATTTTTTGTTGTTTTATTCTGAATTAAAAATATTTTTTCGACACAAATTTATTATTGGTTAGAAAATAAACAAACATTATAGGTTTTGACACACAAAATACTTTTTCTGTCTCTGAAAAAAAGAAATTACATCTCTAGAAATTCCAGTTGTCTTATATATATTCCTAACAAGTTCAGAAAATAAGTAGCTTCCAATCAAATAACAACACTGAGCATTAACTATATGCCTGAAATTAATCTTTCAAGGTTTGTTTCTTTGTTTGTTTTTTATTAATAGTGATACATGTCTTGCAGAAAAAGAAAAAAAAATGTAGAAAAGAAGCATGTTCCTATAATGGTACACCGGGAGCCTGGGACACTGGTTACCCTGCCCGTTACCCAGCAGCTACGGAAAGCCCTGCCAATATGTCCTAAACAAGAGTAACACCTGGATTAAGGTCTCTTATTATTTTAGTATCTCAGCCAAAAATTTGAGACAATTTCTACAGAAAATGCAGGCTGCATTTTTTGCCTTTCAAATCTAGTTGTGCATGCATGTTAAATTATGTTGAATCTAGAGTGCTAGCCTTTCTGTGCTGCTTTTCAGAAACTCATTTATAGACTCTTGCCTTCACAGCGCGGCTATATACTACCAGGCTGTCAGTACCTGAGATTACTGCAGTAAAGTTTAGAGAGTAGTAATCTTTCTTTTTCAAGGAAAAAAAGGCAGGTGAGTGTTAATTAAGTGTCAGAAAGGGAAGAATAACATTGGCCACACTTGAGCATTCTTCAGTCTGCAATGTCTTTAACTTCTGTATTTCCATCATTACATTCTGTCTCACTGATCATCTTTGTTGCAGCTCTTGCTGTGGGATTAGTGAGGCATTGTGCTAGGTGCTGAACATATACAACATGGAAAAACACTCGTGCTATGGGAATGCTAAAAGTGATGGCAATGCCTGAATAACTTCCTGAATTAGGAGAGTATGATGAACATCTGTAGATGTGTGTACATAGAATAGTAGTGAAGTATTCATATGTTTTCTGAGCATTTACTGATATGTGTGCATAAAATAATCTTTAAGAATTCTGGTGGTTTTGAAACATCAAGGAGATAGGATCGTCTCTATGAAACTAAAGCTTTCAGCAATACCTTTTGACAGCCAGTATTGGCAGGGGAAAAATATAATCAATGAACTAATTTGAAACTATATTATAACAAATTTTATTAAAATATTATTCAAAGTGTATCCTTAAAATTAAATTAAATTAAATTCTAGAAATACAAACATTTGAAATGAACAGCTATTTTTACAGAGATCTAGCATACATATCCGAAGAACAGTAGTAAAATTGTCAATTGAGCCTAAGGGTTAAAAGTTTCTTCTACTGGTGTGAGTTTTTTCCTATTTTCCTTTCAGACATTAACTGACTTATGTTATATTTGTGAAATTGATGTTCATAGTACACATCTCGCAGGAGTGAATTAGAATAGTGTAACCTCTCCAGACATACTGAATATTCTTGAGATGTGAATGCTCATAATATAGAGAATTACCTATTTAAAATCTCAAAATAGACCATTGAATTCAGCTGAGTGTTTAACTTGCAGGTAACATAAATAGGCCATGTATAAACATATTAATAATAACTCTTTCTATATATGGCATATCACTTAACAGTTATCAGTACTTATTTTAAATGTTGTTTTTGCATCAAAATCTCTAAAAATGTTGGAGAATACTAAATATGCCAACCCCACCCCCAGTTTAAGTCATCCCCAAACTATTTATGAATCTGTGATGAATTTGTAGAAAGGCATCAAATGGAAATAATGAAATAGGTGAGAAATGTGGGATGTGGGAGGTGTGAGATAGCCATAAGATTTAAAGCCGTGTCTCCCGTAGGAGCGATCACTGCGCATATTTTGCAGAGTATGTTAGCTGCTAAAATAGTAGGTAAAAGGGAATCTCCTCTGCTGGGTATTTTCTGAATCTGATGCTCCCTTTTCCTTTTCCTTTTTCTTTTCTTGGTTTTTTTTTTCTTCTTTGTTTTTTAGTTTTTAGTGTGCCTCAAAATACATTTTTTAAGAAATAATTTTGTTGTGGAGGAGTAAGAATTCTAACAGAATTTTTTTCTTCTTGTTTTTGGATTGGCAGGCATAAAAAATATACGTTTGTATAGCAAGAATGCTGCTTTATAATCATTTTTTTATATAGCTGTGCTCCTTCAGAGGCAAACAGGGGATGGAAACAGACTGTGATTGATTTCGTAAGTGCCAAGTGCTCAAAAGTCAAGCTTGTAGCAATGACTCTTTTGAAGGTGTACAGAACACAGAAAAACCCTTACTACACATTGCCCCATTTTTATCAGAGTGAAGATTGCCATGGCCACAGCATATGAGTGCTTCACAACTGCTAATTAATTTCTTTTCACAGGACTCTTGAGATAGCACAATTCCTTGTCCTCATTTTCTAGAAATGGAACTGAAATACAGAGGAATTAGGTGCTTTGTTCAAGGTCACAGAGGAAGTTGGGACAGAACTTGGAATAGAGCCTAGCTCAAAAATTGTGCCTTAACTAATATATCACTTCCCTCCCCCGAGGTATCTATGCAAAGGTAGTCACAACACAGTTCTTGGTGAATCAAAACTCCTCCACAAGTAGCGGGCAAACCTTGAAAAGTTTCATTTCAGTAGGAGTAGCGATATTTCCTAAGTGAGAGAGATACTTTAGAAATGTTCTTTAAGAGTATTTTGAAATTTCTACCTGAATTAAACGAAGAAGGCCAGTTGGGATTTTTTTTTTTAAGGATTTAACATACACATCTATATTGTTACTATCATTTTGATCATCATTAGTTTTCTTTGTTCAAAGATTCAGCCTCAATCCTTTTTCTTCTGAACCAATTCTACTATCTTGCTTCAAACAGACTTTATACAGATGCCATCCGAAAGCATTTCTATCCCACTGAAAATTTACAGGCAGATTTGTGGTTGGTCTCCTGAAAGCCAAAAGAATTCAAAGTAGATTGCTGTAGGAAAATAAAACTTTTTCATGGTCTTTTCTGGTTCTTAAACAGATAATCTGAGATTTGAGATTGAAAAATTAATTTTGATAAAGACAGAACATTCTTTCCGAGCTCCTGCTTTCATGTAAAAGTCAGGTAAGATTAAACGAACGGAAATATTTTAATGTTGTAAAATGTACTAACAGAGGCACTGTAAAGCTAGTAGTCTGGTCGGCATAACTTCTTGTGGGCTACCTACATAGCAACATGGCAAGTGATTTCCCTTGCTCATTCAGTTCTTAGCATCTTCTGAAGCTATTGCCATGATGATTTTGGACCCTTGCTACCATGCAACTCACTTACCATCCTTGATACCAAGGGACTAAAAGTTGTCTATACTGTTGCCAGTCCTTTGAACCTGCAAAACCCTGGGTCTGCATGATAATTTTTACTAAAAACACTGTTACTGTGCGTTTTTCTAACATCTCTCTCTCAAAAATCTGTCTGGCTTGTGACATTACAGTTACCATGTGTCTCGCCCAAGGTCTTGTGAAAAGTGAAACAACCTTTGAAAAATCCATTTGTGCTGGAACTTTGATTGGTACAAGATGAGGAAGTAGAACTTTATGTTTTTAACCAATAAGCCCTCATAGCTGTATTTTTTAACAACTAGTTACCTTGACTTTATTAGATGCACTTCTTTGTCCTATGTAACATACTTGGCCCCCAATCCCTTCATAGCCTGTTACTTTTCCTATTGATCAGGAGCTTCTCTGCAGTGGTTTGCAGAGTAAATGCTGTGCGCTGGAGTCATCTTTGTGTTTTGGAGTAGATTGAAAGAGACAGGGCAGCCGCTGCAGGTCACATCTGATGGGAGATCTGAGTCGTCATAATAAGCCGGTTTCTCAGTAACTTACAGCGATGAAGTTCAGAGGCAGCCAGCTCTGGCAGCTGCTGAGCAGGCTAAATATTGATTGGAAGGGGAAAAATGAGGGAGACGGTGACCTTCTATTCAGTGCTTGACAAAAGCGTGGCCGGGACGATGTTCTTGCTAATGCAGCGCCTTCCTAGTTACCCGGCACGATAGCGGGAGGCAGCCATGCTTCCTCCCTGCCGCAGAGCTGCCACTCCTGACTTCTGACATCAAGTCATTAACTTTGTTAGCCTTGCTCCTCCCTTGGTGGTTCCTAAAGGGAAAGAAAGAGGAATTCTTCTCCACCCGAGCCTCATCAAAGTCATGAGAGTCATTTTGAAGTACAGCACAATTTTTTATCTGTAAGTTACCTAAAAAAAAGCATAGTCGAACTGAAACTCCCTCAAGCTTACCTGTATTTTCAGCAATTAATGGGGGAAGTATTTACCGTTCAAAAGGCTTTTGCTGTTTGGATTTCCTCCAGTTCAGAATCAGCTCTATCAAATTGGCCAATGCAATTTATTATCTCCTCAGGGACATTCAGCTGTCCCAGCTAACCTTTCTCAGAATAGATCCAGCTGTGTCCTTCTGTACAAAATCTTTCCATTCCCCTAAAAATGCAGTCGTTGTAAGGATGTCCTCGACAGAACTATTAAAGATACCCTTAGGCCCGGCTCTGCATTAATGACCTATAAGCTCATGACTTCCATTTCTGCTGTATATATTTTGATGTGAGGGTTAAGAAGGATAGCACAGGTTCAAGCACACCAGCAAGATCCCCAGGGAAACAAAAGTGCAATTATTCTGTAAATGGCAATTCAGAATTAATGGTCCAGGAAAATGACTTTGCAGAGAACTTCAGCTCCCATGATTTTATTTGGAATTGACAGCACTTGGAAGACAGTCCATTACATGACAACAATGCCTTGTATTTTTCTTAGCATATTTAGTCTATAGATCTTGAAACATTTCCATGTCTTATCTCAATTTTGTAAGTGCTGGCAGCGATGAATCTGGAAATGAGACAACGAGTTGAATCTGCTTGCTCAAAGTGATGTGTTCAGCTGGTGGCTGACTAGATGAAATGGAAACAGTTCCTTAGCGTAGTAGCAGTTAACTCTGACAGATACTTCAATGATCCGGGCGTTGTGTCTTGACAAACAATAGAGGAAAATTAAATAGATTCATGTTGAGGCTTGTTATGCATTATCATCTGCTTGGAGAAAAAAAATATACATGCACACAACTATGCATTTGCAATATAGTCACTATGAGTAAATCAATGATAGGTCTTTACAAAGTGAACTAAATGAGTGATTACTTAAAAAAATGTATTTCAGTTCAATCTCATACCTATATTTCATTTTTATCACCACCAGGTTTTCACACTCTATGGGCTCAGCCACTTCCTACCGTAAAAAAGGAAATAAAAAAGGTTATTTAGAAGGTCAGTAGGTTTCACAATGCGAGAATCCATGCTGGCTTTGGGAATCAGCTTAGTGAAACAGAGATAATTGTCTTGATTTCCTTTTTTTGCTCCATTTCCAAAAGACTGTGTAATCATGCTATTTGTCTGCCTGCTCTACCTTCCACCCTTTGGTAACTTTTGAACCCATTGGCTAGTTTCTGCCACCTGTGCCAAGAAGACCTCTCAAAGATTTGAAACTCTCCTGAGGTTTCTGAGCAGTGGTTCCTACACAGAGGAGGAAGACTATGGGAATGGCTGACATTCACGCTTAGCACTTGTCTGCTGTGTGCCCACACATACCACCTTGGCTCGCTTCTCGCCACCCTCTGCTGTTCCTGATCACGGTGCTGGGTAGGGAGCCCAGCACTGAAAAGAAATGGGAGGAATGTGGCTTGTGGAAAGTGGGACAAAACACCAGGGCAGGTATTTGCATTAGTGCAATGAGAAAGTGTAGACGTGCAGGGAACACACTGGTTTGAAATTTAGCGTCTTTATTTTGGCTGGTCAAAGAGCAATTTATTTAAATTAAATATAGAATTAAAGCTTTCCAGTTGAGATACAGAGAACATCTTGGCACAGAAGCAACTATCGTAGAGTGAAAAAGTGTGTTCATGCCACCTATTTAAAATCTTAAACTAGGGAGTTAGTTTCTCGGTCCCCTCTCAAGGATTTTCTCTCTTCCCATAGACAATATGGAGAGGTTAGGTGACCTTCTACCTGAACTGGGCTACTATATTTAGGTGGCTGTTCCTCAGATTTTTTTCTTGGTCCTTCCCCTTTTTCTTGCTAGTTCAGCACACCGACAAAAGAAAGGAGAGGACTTCTGTGTTGCTGCATGAGTTTTCTCATAATGAAGATCTATGATGCCAGTGAGGTAGATATTAATACATCTTGACAGAAGTCAATGTTTTCAAGTAGTGCATTTTTCTTTAAATTGTGTAGAAGTTCTGTATGGAAATACATACAAGAGAAGAAATAGCTTCATTAAAAGTATATATTAGAAAAAAAGACAGTAGGGGAAATTGATTTACCCAAGGCACAAAAATGGTCTTACCTAACAGAAAAATTAATGTAATATTTAGGGTAATTTTGCACATTGCATGTAGATATCAGCGTTTATATGAACAACTTCAAGATAAACAAGGGGAATAATCCTGCCTTTAATTATTATTTTTCTGCTTACGAAGTCAATGAAACTCTTAGATCCAACAGATTACTGTGTAATTTAAAAAAAAAAAAAAGAAAGAAAGAAAAAAAAGAGAAGAAAGATTCCTAATTGTACTGCTGGAGTGGAGGATGGATTTTCCGATGACAGAAGATGGAGTTAGTGCTTCGGACTGTTTAAAAACACGTCAGCTGAGCAGTGTGGCTCACAATGATTAATCTATTTCAGGTATGTTTTATCACTCAGTCAAGCTATGGCCTAAATTAGGCTTCCTACTTATCAGGCTTTTACTCAGAAACTCATGTCAGGTTGTTTTATGGTCATGATTTTAATGCTGTCTTGATGACTATAGTTGTTGAATGAAGATGTAGGCTTGTTTGTTTGTTTGTTTTTAAAGAACTGAAAAGCAAACACAGGTGTTAAAGTGCTCAAAATCTGCTGCTGCTTTGTTCTTCCTTGCGAGGAGAGTATTTTTTTACTTGAGCGTTTATTTTTCAGGGAGTTTGTTTTCAGTGTTCTCCATAATTTTATGAGGCACTGTAGGTAGCTGTGTTACTACAGAAGACAGAAAGGCTCACGCCAGAGCAATTTATCCTCTTTACTGTTCAACTCTAAAGGTAGGCAATTGGAGGTTGTCCTATTCTGACTACAATTTTACCAAAACACCACCAATAAATGGCTAGAAATATTTTCCGGGGGGAGGTTAAATGTCTCTCTGAATGGTAAATTGCTTTGCTTTGCTAAACCTCTGCATTAATGTTCGTAGCTACATAGACCGATATGGGTAAATTTGTCTTCAGAGCTTATAAGTCTGGTTTGGATGTAAAAATCAATTTCAGCTTAGAGAGAGAGGTATCAAACAGACAATATGATAACCTCTTATGGGTCTCCATGTTGGTCTGTGGTCTTCATGAATTCATCATTTTGATCATTTGGTCTTAAAAATTTCTTTACTTTTACCAGAATATGTAATAAAAGGCTGTCAGTGGAGTGAGCTTAGAAGCTGGGGTCCCTAAAGCAGTTCCAGGCTTTCTGTTCTGTTTGATTAACAGTTGGCCTACTGGTTAACCTTAGGGATTATGGATATGGGGTCTTCCTCCCAGCTAGGATTTCCATGTGCTTTACAAACTAAATCATTAATATTAAGGGGTGCTAATGCCACAGACCACATTTATGTAAGTGTAAACAAGCTGCATATACACTTACATCTGTTGTTTGATCTGGACGGCTATTGCTATGAATTAGCTCAGTATCCTGTGTGGGCATTACTCATAAATATCTAGATATACAGATATGATTTGGGTGAAGAAAAAGAGAAAAAAAGAAGACCTAAAACATGTGTGATGTGATATAATACTTGGAAATCTCATTCTGGTAACATTTTAAAAATAGATAAATAGGAATATAAAAAAACCCCAATACAATAAAAATGAAAAGAAAACACTTCTCTTACAATAGTGTCTTAAATTATAATTTTAACATTCACATTCAGGCTAAGCTTGGCCAAAGGTTTATCTAATTGTGTTTAAGGCTGTGAAACATCTACGATATTCACATTAAAGAATAAGCAATTTTGGTTCTGGAGTTCCCAACACACGCACATGAACACAGACACACACACACGCACAAAATGCAAGTCGTTAAAGTGGGCTGATATTGGAAGGGTTTTCTTTCAGAGACATATTTAACAGATCATGGTTACCTTACATCTAAGTTTGCATTTTCCAGCCCAAAGTTTTAATTTCTTTACCATTTCATCTTTGCTTTGAATTTCCTGGTTTTCTGTGCTGTTCTGCTCATTTTTTTTCTAATGTTTTATTAGATGCTTAACTTTTTTTTTTCATAAATAATACAATTTGAAAACATTGTGAGCCTAATCTTCAGTGATGTTGAATGCTCACAATTCAATGTGTTGGTGATAAGGACTCCAAGGCCTCAGTAGCTCTTATATTAAGTAGTTCATAGGTTCTGAACAACTTTTAAGAGCCCCTAGGCATATGTAGCTAAGTAGCTATATATGTACATGAAGAAAAGCTTAGACTTTATTTCACTGCAGTTAGACTACATAGAAAGGTCAAAGATGCATAACTCTAAAAGCTCAAAATGTACTCAAAGAAAAATCCCTTTAGCAATGAGGTAGGAAGGTAGAAGACCTGCTTTCCAACAAATTCCTTAATCTGACTTGTATACAGAAAACGTTTGAGCAGAGAGTTACTGAGAAGGTGGGCTGCAGCATTGCAGAAATTCTTAATAATGTTGCCATCTATTTGGTAATCGTATGAGATGGCTTTATCAGGACAGAATTTCAAGAGTACTTCAGTTATAACTATGGGAACCTCTGTTATCCTAAGGCAGCTCAGATCGGGAGCGCACAAAGAGTGGAATCATCTCACCTAATTTTAGGGTCCCAGAAAATCTGCGGTCAGCTGCAATTTGTAAGAATAAAACTCAGAAATTTCATATTTTATATGAGAAGTCACAGTAAATATGTCATTCCTCACACGGATGAAATACAGAAGGATCACTGAGAATTTGTTCATTTTCATAGTAGCATACTGGATATCGGTGTTCATAAAATAATTGTGATTTGATGAGAAAATGATGATGAGGCTAAATACATACATGGGGAATACATATGAAAAGAGCTTTTCCTAGGTTCTATCATAGAAAACATGATTCCTATTGAAATCTAAAGTAATATGTGTTTATCTTTCCAACAATATCTGTATTAACTTTGCTTTCAGATGCATCCTCACTGCTTTATTAACCTACTTCTCTTCTTGGATGGAATGCAATTCCCACAAAGGTTTTAAGTTTTGATTTTAGAAATTTAAGGCATGTAGGTTCCTGTGTTCTTTAGTTCTTTTAGTTCTGCTGAGTAACCTTCTTTTTTCCATTTCCCTTTTGAAATCAAACATATTGATTACTAATTTGTTTTAATTTATTATTTAATTTAAATAATTTGACATGGGAATTAAATCATGGTCACTTGAACCAGATTTTCTTTCATCAGGTCTTTAAAAAAGCCTTTGTTACTTAGGAACACTAAGGACTGTCACAGATGGTGAACTGAAATGAATGGGTGAAGCTATCACCACTTTTCATTATAAGCCCTGACTCTGAGGCATTTTGTCTACCTCCATGAGCAGGGTCCTTTATTCCATTTTTTGAGCTACCTCCTGATTCAACGCAATTTTCAGTATGTATCGTAAGTCCCTGTGTGTGAAGACACAATCAACCATCAGTTTCTAATATGTCTTAAAAGTCTGCCAGACCCTTTTCTTTCAAATGGCGTAACTTCATGAAATCCGCTGGGTATCTCATCCAGGAATAACTGGGCTGGACACATGGGCATTTCTGTCAACTGGTGGTTAGGACACTCTCAGTAAAGCTGAGAGGGATGGTGTTGAATAGCTATATCATTTAATAGCATGGTCTTTAGAAAATGAACTAATGTCAAATGTGGGCATGGTTGGCCCTTCTAGCTATATTTTTGGATATAAGTGGCTGTGGTTGCTCCACTTCATGTGGAGCTCTAGTGGTCCAGGAAGCCGGTGAAACTGAACCGCTTTTAATCTTTCTCTGGTCACGGGACTGCACACGTAGAAAACAGTGGAACATCTACACTAAGGAAGCCCTCGTGCCAAGAAGAGAGATGCTAAGTGACTCTAGGTTCCTCAAGTATTCAGTGGCCACCAGAACTTGGAGTCAATGCATTGTTTTTGTTTTTGTTTTTGTTTTTGTTTTTGTTTTAATTTAGTGTCTAGATTCTACTTAAATGTCAATTTAGACAACAAAAAACTCCTGAAGAATCAGCTCACTCATCAGGTACGTATTTATCTCCAGCCCTGGCTGGGTCTAAACATGTAGACCCAGATACTGCTATTGTAATTGATATAATTGATTGCTGCTATTCTAATTGATGAAATCAAGTTGGCTGAGGCAGTTTTAGATTAATTCCTTTTCTCAGAGCATCAGTGGGACCCAACAGTTTCTTTATGTAGGAGTTAAAGGAGGACACAACCAAGGAAGAATAACACTAGGACATATATCAACGACAAAGACATGACAATAGTATCGTATATTGCAGATACAATAAAGACTAGTTTCTCTGAAGCATGATCATAAACTTACAGAGGGGTAATGCTGGCTTGTTGCTTATGTAGCCATGACAACAGTAGTTTTACACTACGGTGGAATAATGATGTTATCTATTTTCTGGGAAGTAGTGTATAAACAGAAATTAATGAAGTTCAGAGAACCAAGGGTGCTGTAATATACATTACAGTCCTGTGGGCTACTGCTGTAGGAGAGAATGTGTGTACTTCTGCCCACAGGTAACAACCCTTGAACAGCATGGTACGGGGAAGAGAACTGAGAAAGAATATTCCTTGGGGTTTATAAAACTGTAGAGTAGTCCATAAGCATGCTGAGGAGATTTGTTATGACTTGTTAAAGGAGAAACTCTGATACAAACATATCAAATGAGGAAGAATGTTAAAGAATAAGAGCTTGGTAGCTAATGTATGCAATATCCATGGCATGCTGGCTGTTCACCCATCGTTGACTGCATTTCACTTTCTCTTACTGTCCATCTGCCTTTTCTAATTTCATCCTATTTTGTGACGTACGTCATTGCTCTCTTTTCTCTGATGCCAACAGACTTCGTTGCTGATGTAAACAACAGTGGACTCTAATAAGGCTGTCCTTGTGAGTCATAAGTACCTAGGGCATCCAGGATTGTATCAGCATCCTTCATTCTATATGTGGGAAACAAACACTCCTTTAGGCATCATTACCATTATCAAGAGAGAGATTTATCATAATCTTGGGTCAGGAAGAGGATCCCAAAGGGAAAACAGCAATCTGAGGTGGTGATACGCATATCCAGCTACACACCTGAAGGGTAAGGAAAGGTAGTATTGCTTTTAGAAAAAAAAGGACTTCCAAGCCAACAGGGAAAAAAAAGTCCATTGTCACTATTTATATATAAGGCTATTATAAGGGGGGATTCCCTTTCCCACATCTTAATGACGTAGTAAATAAATAAAGCCTATGAATTCTTTGTACTCCAGTCACATCTCAAAGACAGACTATGCAGGCTTTCAGGGGTTCAGACTAGAAGCATACACAAATTTATGACAACTTTCTATGTACAAAACAGATCTTTAGTCCATAATATGAAGCCATTTTCAACTGACAGATTCCTATGCTGTAACAAAATTAGCCAGACAAAAGTGCAGGTATCCCAGAGGCTGCAATGATATTAATTAGGTTTTTGCTGTTGCTGCTTTGAGAGAACAATTTGGTGTAGTAAATGCAGTAAGAGAGAATGTATGCAAGAGATTTCTTAAACCATAAAGATTAAAAGTCTAAAATCAGCCAACATGGTGCTTGGCTTCAATACCTTTAAGAAATTGAGAACTTTACCTTGGAATTAAATTGAATATAATAAATTACTTGTGTAACATAAATTTCAACGTGTTCACCAGAGAGCTAATCATGTTTGAATGGGCACCAGAAAATTATAGGTAAGTAATAATTTTCAGTTGCAATAAATGTACTAAAAACACTCCTTAAATAATATTATTATATGTAATATTATAATATATTTAAATCCTTAAATAATATTATATGGACTTTGCAACTTGTAATATATGCCATACTTATTAATACTTATTTCACAGATAGAAAAAGAGACACGTGAATCTTGGCTCCTAGTATCATTTGCAATATCAGTTTGAGAAATAGGTAATATCATTTCAGACTAGAGAACTGCATCTTCAAAGAACTACATATTTACGTGCATAACTTTAAGAAAGCAGCTGTGAATGTGTGCTTTTTTCCAGTGTTAATATCTAAACTAATGATCCCGCATTAGAGTTTTATAGTTTTCCGTGCAAAAGGAACATTCTCAAATTTATTTTCTCTCTGAGACCGTAGCAAATATACACAGAAAAAAATGTGGTTCTTTTCCATGTAATATCCAGTACCTAGTCAAATTCAGTCCATTTTAGGAGTTTTGTTTCCAGTTCTTGTGATTTTTATCTCATGACAGATAATTTAACTGAAAGTTCCAGATCCTAGATTCATGTGAATTTGTCAATATTTCAGGTTTTATTAAAAAACCCCAGCAACTTGGTGAATACCACATGAGCCCTTCAAGTATAAATGTTAAGTTGCAATAAAAAGGAACATTTGTTTTTAAATCAACCTTTTTTTTGCTTACAGAACTTTGGTTTTGCATTCTGCTCACTGATAAGTGAAAGATGCCTTTTTTTTTCTTTTAAAAAGTGCTACAATTGCAAATTAATCCTTTTTTGCATAAGTGATGTCAAATCTTTGCCACATTGCTAACAAGAGCCTGCTCTTTCCCACATTGAACTTTAGCTCATTTAAAATTGATATTTAAATGTTTCAGCTAGAAGAACTCAAAATTTCCTTCTGCACAATTTTTTTTAAATTCTTTTTTTTCTTTTTAATCTGCCAGGTCAACTAGTTTATAGAAATTGTAATGCATCTCAATATGCTTTTAGTTCCTTTGCATGACTTCTCTATCAGAACAAATATTAGACTAATGACTAATGTTCTGGGTCCTTACCTTTGGTGACAATTTGCCTTTTTGCATATTAATATTCCAAGCATGAATTGCATTTTATGAGACAAACACATTCTAAGAAATATGCTGTTGATTGTATACAGAAAAACAAATCAACAATAATTAAATGTCATGTTAAGTTTCCTTGAAATGTCAGTGGGGATTCACAAACATACTTTAAAATCCTTTGAAAACAAAAACTGCCTTATAGTCTCAGGTTTAAATTATGTTATCAATAGGCAGATCTTTATTTTCATTTCAGTATGCTTTCTAACTAATGCATGGAGTTTGCTGAGAGTGATGCTGCTAATTGAAAGAGTCTGCATACTTCCATCCAAGGCTCAGCAACTCCCATTCATTCCTGCAAGTTTGCTTCCAATCTCATTCTTTGTTTTGACCATCTGTAATAATGATGTCTTTCACACATTATTCTGTGTTAAAAATACGCATTCTCAGGACTAACTATGTATACACTGGGGAGGCAAGGGAGCAGCCTGTGTTCTGAGAGCCGTGGTGGAGGTTCTTGGGGAGGGCTGAGGTTCCTCGTCGGCCACCACAGGGAAGGCTGACTGATTATTATGAAATGAAAAGTTTGCATCAGACGCAAATTTTGAGCTTGCTTCCCCTCAGTAATGTATTAAGTGCCATGGACACTCTTCCAGTTCCTTTCTTCAAATTGCAAACAAACGGAAATCTTATAGCATTTCCTAAGTTCTGTTATGCCATTTGGGGGTGACCAAGTGGAAAAACAACCACTTGAACTGTCTGACTTATGTCTCCTCCCTTCTTAAGGAGGTAAAGATGCTGTGTCCTAAACCGGATATTTTATCAGGGTCTTTTTCACAGCCTGTGAGCTTTCACAGTGAAGTTCAAGCAGTAACACAAATGTATTTTAATTATTTATATATGGAAAATAATGGGTTTCAATGTATGAATTACAATTTCTATTATTCTAAAATTGAGGAGAGTAATTAGATTGTCAGAGTGGTTTTCATGCCTAATAAACAAAATAAACAGTGAAAAGGGTAATATTTGTTTTGGTTTGAATTTTTAATCTCATGCAAAGGCTATAAAGCCCAGTAAGACAAGAACTATTTCTGGTTATTTTCTTTGTTTCTTTCATTTTTTCTCTGGATTTCTAACACATTTGACTGTCTCCATTATTCATGTTTCTATCCACACAGCTTATGGTAATAAGGGTAATGGCAATGGAGGGCATCATTAGAGAGAGCACTGTGGGTTACAGAAGGAATCAACTAATGGTGTAAGCAAGTACTGAAAGGAAGTGGATGAAAAGAATTTTCGACTAAGAGGAACTTCAATTTTTCACCTTTTTTTTTTTTTAGGAATTTCTAGGTGGAACATATGTCTTTGCAATCTATGCAAAAGTGGCTAGTTTCAATACCACATTGTTTTGAATTCACAGCCAAGGGCAGATTTTTCACTGTCTGCAATATGAGATATTTGTTGCTGCTTATCGCAGTTGTATTTTGTTCACTTTCAGATACAGAAAGGTAGAGAAATTTTTTGGAAATGTGTGAACGGATGTGCTAAAGCTGTGCAATCAGATAGCATAGGAGTTGGTTGTCATTCAGCAAAATTTGGACTCTTCTCCAGTTACTTTCAAGGGGAAAACTGTTGGTCTTTCTTGCTTATTTGCAGATTTATTTGGATAAGGAAAAAAAAAGAGTAAGTCTGGATATAGCAAGTTCACTGACAGTGTTGTATAAATGTGAATGAAGCTTTTAACTTTACATCCTAACATTGCTGTGGTTTGTAGGACACAAAAACTGTATTTTTGAAGGAAATTCTGCATTACAAGTAGGCATCCAGAGTCTACACCCGCTGAGGTTTTACATCTCAGGAGCATGCATTAGAGGCATCCAACCTTGAGCACTTTGCAAGCAAGTAATTTGGCATATTTAAGCATATGTAAGCTTTCTGTTCTTGACAAAAAGTACCTGCCATTGGCCTGGAGAAATGTTCATACCATTTGCATTTTTACAGATCCTGTTTCAAAAAGTTGCAACTGTTGTACTAACACTGATAGAGCTTCAGTAAAAAAGTACAATTCAGCCATTTCAACGTCATTTCTAGCACTTTTTAAACAGGCTTGTGCCTATTAGCACAAAAAAGTGCAAAAGAGGTGAGAGGGAAGATGCCCAGGAGAAGTCTTTGCAGTTTATGTGAGTTGTATTGCACTTGAAGAGCTGCCCTGCTAGAGACTACCTGATAACTGTGCTGATTTACTGCAGAAAATGCTCCCTCTTTTCTTGGAGTGGCTCAGTTTGTAGGTGTTGGCCAGCTCCAAATGACCTGAAGGAGCAAGCGGTTGGGATGAACTGACAAACTTGGACTGTGGTCTCTGCTCTCCTGACTTCCACTAGTGACATTATGAATCATGTTCTTTGCATGGAACATAAATCAGAGAATTTTACAAAATCTGGATGAAAAGCACTGATTGTGCATTAAGTCTTAATATGTATTAATAACCTTAAAAGTGGCTCTTAGTTTTCACCATTCTTGTCTCAATTACTTTGTTAATGATGTGCATATCTTCGAGGCTCTGAAAGAAGACACCATTTGCAAATTTAAGCTCATTTACCAGGTTGGCAGGATCTTCCTCAGATATTTTCAAAAGTAGCTCTGCCTAGCCACTTACTATCTAGGGTGTGTAGGGAACCACTTTGGGAGGATTACTGCATCAAGGATATAAAATTTAGGAATAAGTGAGATTCTTCTGTCAGGCAGGCTATCTCTCAACTAAGCTACTGATGTAGAAATACATATGTTCATGCTTAGCGCATTGGGCAGGTACTTACTGCATTATTGAATATATTGTTATTTGTTTTGCATTGCACATGCAATTTTGTATTGACATCCTGCCTGCATTGCAAACATTGTCAGCACGAAAACTGGAGTGTTGTCAGCTTCTGTCAGAAAGGAATCCATGGAGCTTTTTCATACATTTTTGTGCGTACTGTTAAGAAACGGCTTGTTTTACTGTGTTCTTCTATGTTTCCACTAAACAGAGTAAAAAAATGCAAGTGGTATCAAATAGTGAACTGTAAAATATGGCCATTAGGAACACCTGATAAGATGAATAAGAAATTTCAGAACTGATGTTGTGAGGCAGGCCTTGGGAAGAAATCATTTCTCTTGTAGGAACCCTGTGCTGGTATAGAAGATTAGAAGTGTAGAATCTATTAAGTTAAAATTCTTAACAGGAAAAAACTCCACAGTTCAAAACCATATTCTTGTAAACACAGTTTGCTTATATTTTCAAATGAAGTGGGAAAAGAAAAGTACAGGTCAAAACCCCCTTATTGCCTGTAAAACAATGAGATGCAATGTAATGATAATTTTTTGCCACCAGAGAGCTCTTATTGCATTGTACTAACAACACTATTCAAATATTTATTCATGGGCACCATAATTAATTCTCATGAAGTCAAAATACCTTCATATTTATATTCTCTCCTTTTCTTCGTTCCCCATTCTACTAGCAATTCCCACAGGGTTATTTCCTGTCATCAAACTGCATCAGGGAAAAAAATGGTTGCATAACTGATTACATAGCTAGAAACAGCATTTCCAAAATCACAAAAATGAATTGCTTACAGAAAATAGTTTAACTTACTGATTGTTTCCATAATACAGTTTAAAAACTCTATGATTCTTTCGATCACATATTTTCAAAAAATCTCAAACTGTGAAACTCGCAATACATTTAAAATATCTGTTTTCCAGGAAAATGAGGTAGCCAAACTTGAAAGAGCTAATGAAGAAAGAGGTCTCTGGACAATAGTAGGAAAAGTATTTTTCCAGCATTTAGAGTTTGATCTGACTCCATTCAAGTCAATATTAGTGGTGCAGGGTTAAATTCTTAATGGACAGACTCTGTTTCTTCTGGGGCCTCAGATATGAATTTAATATACCACAGGGCTGAACAACTAAATTTTTATTAGTAGCTGACACCTTTAAAAAATAAAATGTAATACCTATGTATTTGTTCCAGTAGTTGTGACATTCCCATGCCTGCTTTAAGTTTCTGGAACCATGAAATAAAGTTTCCTGTCTGGTATGGATGATAAAGTGATTTTTTTGGTGTTTGAAGTTCAATGAGCTTTATAGGCAGCCCTCTGACAGATCATCATTAACCCTTTTTTTCTGCTGTTAACATTCAAACTTGTACCTACCCAGTACTTCGCTATCAGCCTGCATGGTTTCTGTACTTGAGTCTACTTCACCTTTCACCTTGTGTGCATCATATACATCCTGGGTGTGAAAAACTACAAAATGGGAAAAGCAGCACTTTACAGCTGGTTTTGCACAGGTGCAGATTTTTAGCCAAGGTTGAGGCGTGCTAGATCAGGCCTTTTAGGAGAGGCCTGTTACCTTCACAAGTAACAATTGTTAGTATGTATTTACACGTGTGACTTAAAATATTCTTAAATTTTAATACAATTTATTGAACACAGTATATTAAAAGACAGTTATAGTTTCCTTTGCAAACTTGTCTCTCTAATTGTCCAAAGTTATTTGTGCATCCCCATTTCATATGTAATCCTGGGATGATTCCTCTCATTTTCAAACTATTCCAGACTCCCAGTGATCAACCTGTATTTTGTGGACCGAAATTTACAGGTTTCAAATACAATTACTACTAAAACCAAATTAATCACTCTATTCCCTAATTCTAATATCTGGCAGGATTTTGCACATGGGACTTGCAGTAACCCACTCAAGGATTACTTGGCTCCTATGGTGGTTTGTCAGTTGAATTTATCCGCTTTGAATTAAGATGAGCTACTTGGCTTCTTCATTTTTACTTCTGCTACCAGGAAGAGCTTGCTAGAAATTACAGAGTTACATTCCAGATGCTTCAAAACACAGCCAAACATAACACTGCCAAAACCACCACTAAACCATGTCCCTCAGCACCATGCCTACCCATAAATGCCTCCTCTGGTGCAACTTGAGGCCATTTCGTCTTGTCCTATCACTTGTTACTTGGGAGAAGAGACCATCCCCATCTCTCTACTACCTCCTTTCACATAGTTGTAGGGAGCGATAAGGTCTCCCCTCAGCCTCCTTTTCTCCAGGCTAAACAACCCCAGTTCCCCCAGCCTCTCCTCATAAGACTTGTGCTCTAGACCCTTCACCAGCTTCGTTGCCCTTCTCTGACATGAATGAAGGACATTTCTCTACCTCTCTTCCTATCATGCCCATCAACACTGTATACACTATGTAAGAAAGAACTTTCTTTTAGGGAAATATTTGTCACATCTGTTTAATTTTGTGTTGCTCTGCTCCATGGAGCAGTAAGGGCTGTCAGGCAATGCCTGCTGAGCTGCCAGCGATTTCATTGTCTTGGCTAGGACTGCCACGTGCAAGCTTATCTGCTTGGCTATCCAGAGAAATGAAATGCTGTGTAGTAGGTCTAGCACTGACAGATTCAAGGCCATCATCTTTCACCAGGCCATGCCTGTTTTTGTGGTGGGTGTTCTTCAGAAAATCCTCCAGCTCTCCCAAACCAGGCTCTGAAGTCATGGTATTTTAACACATGGTTAAATCAGGATCATCCCTTCAGCTAAACTTTTGATTTCACTTGTAGTTCAGTTCTTCGTCACTTGTGGTTGGAGGTGTGACTGGAGAAACAGCTCAGTGCAGGCTGCAGTTGCTGAAATACTGGGCTGCTTTGGGGTACGTGGCAGCCTGCGGCATAGGCAACAGTACAGCAGCTGTGCCGTGAGCAATTCCCTAACCGATTTAAAGCTGAGAGCAAGCTATAGTCACACTTCAGGCTGCAATCAAGATTAGTCTTAAAACTGGTATTTATATATCATTAATGCAGCAAAAAGTAATCTGAGGGTGGGTTGCAAATGGCAAAATTAGCATCAGTTGTCTGAAAGCTAGGTATTTAGTCGCAACAAATCAAATTCCTCTCTACTTCAAAAGGGTAGCTACATGAGATGAAAAAAAATGGGACAGATGAGATGAATTCTGAGTAGGACTTCGTAGTTTAAATAAAAGTAATAACTTTGATTCAGAAAGTACAGGTAATGTAGTTTCTGTTTTTGGCTAACTTTTCAAAGTAAGAAAATTCACAACATGCATTTACAACTGATGGTGTATTTCTGGAAATAAAAGATGAAAACTTGTTTGATTTTATAATAATTTAAGAAAATTATTCCTCTAGTAAGATGCTAAATTAGGTGGGATTGTCTAATTGTACTTAATGCATTATACATGGAAAGCTTTAATATATCTTAATTTCAAGAGTGGAAGAAAAATTTAAATTATGCAAAACATTTTTGCTGACAGTCTTAATTCTTGGATCCATTTTCATCTTTAGGTATCAGAAATGAATTAGAGAAATAATTGTGACAGGTTGTGTAGATGCAGAGATTTCACTTTTTTTTTTTCCCAGACTAATGCTTAATTGGTTGTGTTCTCCCAGAGTGATGGAGCAGCTTGATATGTTTCCACTTTATGAGGGATCCCGGGCAAAAAATCCCTCTTGTGTAATTTAATTCCTATTAGTGACACGTATTTTGTAAATTCATTTCAGTTCAACAGAAGAGCAGTTGCAAAGCTAGTTGAAAGCAAAGAAAATATTTTAAAAGATATGTTATTTTTACTTCTGATAGTTCCCTACTCTGACACCAATGAAGCAATCTAGGGACATTTTTATATCACTGCTATTTTCACACACAACTTGAAATACGGAGAAATGAAGGCACCGCATTTTCATCAGGGAGGCTTCAGCTTTTAAGGAACTCACTTTTGCAAAACCAAGAGAGGAAGTCTCAAAAGCGTTTTGGGGGAAACTCAGTTGTATTAAAATGATCCAGCACATAGCCTGATGTTTCCCCCACTCCAGCAGTAGCCACAGGCAGGGTGCTGCTGGGGAAGGACACTGGGCACTGATGGTTAATGTCATCCTGATTTGGGAGACGCTGCCCAGGGTCGCAGGGTCCAGATCCACGTTGCTGCACCAGTGAGGCAGCTGTTAGGATGGCTTCCAGCTGGGTGTCACATTAGTCGAGCAGATCAGGATCAGCCTGGTGCCATTAGTGACTAAAGTCCCTTTAACGGGCCCTCTGCTACAGGAGGAAAGCCCTCTTGTAGGGAAGACTGTTTTTGGGGGAGCCTTGGCAATCCGGATTGTTTCTTCTCTCCTACTCCTTGTTTCTGCCTGGCTGACATTTTGGCACGATAAATCTGTCACCATTCCTAAATACCCACCTGATTTAAATGTAATACTTTATTAATGTCCTGGATGGTTGATCAGGTGCAGACCTCTCTCCTGGCTTCAAAATGAGTTCCAAACAGCAGCTAAAATACACAGATAAGTCAATGTCTACTTGTGTGTAATGGCACATAGCTGAAAAAACAATTCACAAATGCATGCAAGGGAAGTATATTTTGTAAGTGATGAACAAATGATTGTGAAGAACATAAAAATTACAAAATGGCAGTATTTTTGAGGACTGCATTAACTCCCACATTAATCAGAGCATCCAATAAAACAAAAAGAATAGGAACTTCAGGTTGTCCTTTCTGTTCTCGTGTATATTGTCATCAAAAAAAAGAGTGAAAAAAGTTGTTTAAAACAGTTGCTCTGAAATGCTGCTATTTCACTTTTCAAATTGTACTTCCAAACCTGCAAAATCCCAGATAGTGAATACAGTCTGTGGGAGATTTCCAAAAGGAGCAGGTGACTGTATTTGCACCAGGAAACTGTTTTGCTGTGGAATTAATCTTACCCTTTAGAAGCCAGATTCTTTAATTCAATTCTATGTTTCAAGATAATAATCTTCAATACAGAAACTACAGGGAAACCAAATTATTCTCAAATATGGATTGAATAAAAAAAAAATTCCCTTCAAAATCAGGTATATTCAGGGTGTGGAGAAATAATGTGATTGCTGTCAACGTCAATATAAGGGAGAAGCAAAATTAAACCCACTAAGAAGTTTCACAAAACATGATGTAGTTGTTAGACAGCTAAACTAGGGGAAGAAAAATATTAAATGATCTTCCTGAGTGCTTTTACACTGGTAAGTCTGCACAGTGCAAACTTGTTTCATAGTCAGAAATACTTGTTAATGGTCACATCTGTCATACAGACTGCTTTAACCGAAGTTACTTTGGTTCCAAGTGGTAAAACTTGAGCTTTGACTTCACCAAAGTATTCATAGTCCTCACATGTATAATTTTTTTTTTAATCACTGCATTACTTTCTAATGGAGTGCTGCATTCTTGCTCCAGCTGGGGCAAGATTCAGCCTCACAAAACAGAAGAACATTTAGTTAGGTAAAAAAAATTATGGTTTTAAAATCAGGCACCATAAAGTATTTCAGAATCAGGGAAGCTACACAACTATATTACATTCTTTATTCATTTTTATTTTATTGACAAATAGCTTTTTGTTTGAATATGAATCACTGTTACTGATAGCAGAAATGAACGAGCTGGAATCTCCTAATTAACTATAATGGCTTTTTGTTGTTGTTGTTTGGTCTAATCTAATCTGGTTTTAATGTAACAGAATTCTGATGTAGTGATTTATCTGGCTATAGGGAACAAAAACATGCAATTAGGGGCATGTGTGTTGAACTCGTTGGAGAACCAGTTAGAGAGCAAGTACAATTTTACTACAATATAAAACTGGTAGCCAGATCAAAATACATCTGAAAAGCAAGAGAAAATTAATAGCTGTGTACTACATACATATGTACTATAAGTGTGTGTGTGTATGCTTATAATGATTTTTAAGTCCCAAATGACATTTGCAATTGGAATTTTTATAGGTTTTTTACTGCATGGCTAGTGTTCAGAGTCATTGCACCCTCTGGCTTAAAAAAAATAATTAATCAATCTGTCTATCTAATCAGTTATTTTATACAAATAAACATCATCTCGTTGCCATGTTACAAAAAGCATCTGATATTCTAAACCAACATAATGTTAAATAATTTTGACCACTGTTGTTTCTTTTCATCAATGTGCACAAGGTGCTAAAGCAACCATTAAAATCATCAGACTTCTGTTGCCAATTCATAATGATTTCACGAAGTAAAGCATTTAAGGTTAAATAATCTTTTATTATTCCTAATTCCTTCTGTGTGAGAAATACTAAAAAAAATATCTTTTAACAAAGCTAGAGGATTCTGTCAGGAATACTCTATTTCTCTCTCTCTCTTTCTCTGTTAAAATCCGTATAAACTAATGACTTTACAGACAGCTTGTTAGTAGATAGATAAATTCAAGTTTCCAGCCCTTGCCTTTGTTTTTCAAATGAATGTCAGCAACCACTATGTAAAATCAGCAGCATACAAGTTAAACAGAAGTAGCAGATGGGTGAATTTCACACAGTCTATTCAAAATTAATATGGATGGGTGTGGGGGAAAGAGAGGGAAGCATGGGAAATTATAGTGTTTTGTTGGTATAAAATGATGGAGTTGAAAAACATTAGCTGTTTCACAGGAATAGAAAATGTAGAAAATGGGAAAAGATTAAGGCCTAAATGAAATGATCTGAATAGTGGCTTTTACCTACTTTGGCAGATGGGAGGGAGAGATTTTCTGTGCTGCTACTATTTTTTACTTTTCTCTGTATTAGGAATAAAAGCATGGAAAACATAAATTCAAACTCTCCTTCCATTACCATGTAAGAAAGACATAATAGACAATTATTGGATTTTAAATACTTTTTTAACAACTGCTGACAGAGTGAAAATTAACCTTATTTGTTTACCACGTATCTTACAAAGTCTTTTGCTATGTGAAGAAGACTTGATAATTTACTGTTGACGATAATATCAGCTGTCACTCAACCAGTTTGAACAGCATAACACACATACCAGAAGACAGAATTTTGCTTCATTATTATTTTTAAATGTTCTATGCCTAAGAAACTGAGTTAAATATGGCTAGCTCAATCATCATGTATATGCGGATAAAAGGCAATATACAATATACTACACATTTTCTCACACATTCTTTTCTTTGCCAAATGAAACCAGAGTAGCTGAACTTACACTTTGGCAAAATTGCCCCTAAGATCTATGGTTTCCAAACTATGTATTGTGACTGTTAAGACTGACATTCTTGTTCATATGACGGTTTCAACAGTCTAGGAGAGATGTATTTATATAATGAAAAAAGAACTGTGTAAGGTAATACAACTTCATAGCACAGTGTATTTAAGTAAAGACGACGTAAACTGCAAAAGAACAGAGAGAAGGAGAAAGTATGTACTTTCTGCATATCGTTGAATATTTAGAAGTACAAAATAGATCATTTAGAGAACTCACAAGTAGGTGTTTATAACACAATAACCATATTGCAATGTTTGAGCATTGTCATGCTTCTCAGTGATTGGTTACTACCGAATTGGAGAGCCATTCATACGACAACATTGCTATTCCTTGTGAAGCTATGCTTTGAATACTGACTGAATGGTACCTCTAGATTAAACTGCTGGCTTTGAACTTGTGGAGAATGAAAGACACTGATATTGGCCTATAAGTGTAAAGAGAATGAGACAAGAATGGGAGAGAGAAACTGAAGGTAAACACTTGAGCTTCAAGATAATGCCAAGACACTCTACTGACTACCTTACAGCTATACTTTCCATGCCTGGAGTGAAAGAATAAACTCAGAGTTTGGCTAATTCCTAGTATTAAAAAATAAGGGCACTTTCAAATAGTAATAACTTCTCTGAAATTAGTGTACAGACTATTAAAGAAGGCATCATGCAGCAGTTCTTCCTTTCACCTTCACCTTAGTTAGGATTTGGGATAAATTATCAAGTTTTCTCTTGTGCTGTGACTAGAAAAGTAGTAATAGGTAATTAGAGTCTGTATGAATTAATTGATCTGAGAGTTTTATAGACTTTTTTAAAATATAAATAAAATTCTGTCTAGATTTCTGCATATGATGACATATGTATGTATATTAAATTACAGATTTTGCTTAAAACCATGAAACTTTTTTTTGGTCTTTTCTCTGATCACTTGCCACGACAACTAATGTGAATTATGGTGAACAGATTCCTTGAGTAAGGATGTACTGCCCTTGCCTTCAAGCTTGTGGATTTTTTATGTGGTGTAATTAGCTCTCTTTAAATAACAACTCTGATATTATTTCTTCAACATTAGTTTTTCATGTATCCATCAGCTGCTGTTTTCAGAATTGCACTTTGCTGTGTGTTTGTTACCTGTAACTCTCTAAAAGAGCACATATGAATAAGAATCCTATTTTATGTGACTTGTGTGAAAATATCCCTAGAAAATATAAAATCACTATATTGCAGCATCCTACCATGGGCGCCTCCCCTCTTTTCCAAATACTGGCATTGAGGTGTTTTGCATTTCCTTTAAGTGTCGCTAATTAGTAACTTTAAGCGGAATTTAAGTGCTACAACAAAACACATTTCAGAAATATGAAGGATAATTCATGCCTTTGACGTGTCTAGAAACAAAAGCAGAAAGGAAATGTAGAAACCCAGGAAAACAGAAATCCTGTCCAAGAGAGTTAGTACCTGAAGTTCTCTGCAGAGATGAAAAGCACGGGAAAGCCCTATGCGAAAACCAGTACCTTGTTGACTAAAAACAGGTTTCACAGCTCATTACAGTGTCTGTGGCTATTATCCAGATTCCTTAACAAAATGTATACTCTCAAATATTTTCTCTGTGTTCAAAATCTAAAGGCTGGCATAGGATACACAGGGAGCGTTTGACTTGGGAAATCTATGCAGGGAAGACTTGCCAGAATCAGGCTGACAATGTATTTAATCAGTTGCAATGATGTGCGGAGTCTGCGTATGTGTTATTCATTCTGTTTGGTATTGGGGAATTGCTACATGTCTGTCAGACAGAAAATTCTGTTCTGAATTTAAGGTTTGGTTGCCTTCACTTCTGTATTGTGCATCTATATTTTGCTGCCAAGTCAATAGGAAGTGACATGAAAAAATATTGCACCTGTCACAGGGATCATAATGGAACGTGATTAAATACAGTTTTTCATTCAGTCAAACAGAGATCTTATGAATAAATGGACAGCTATCATATAGAGCAAACTGTTTTTTTACATTTAAATGACACAGTTGTTACTAATGAGGAATTTTATAAACCTGACAGGAGTCTCCTTTTAAAAGAATGTGTGTCTTAGATGCACAGGGTGTCTTCCTCCTCATATGAGATAGAACCGGAAAAAAAAGAAATCAATAGTCTGAATCTGAGTAAAAGAGTAGGAGAAGCACAAAGATTGTGGGAAGTCACACACATTTTGAGATATATCTTCAATGCTATAGAAGACTATGTTCTAGGACCATGAAACGTTAAAAATTTCTGAGGGCAAATGGACATTTATTAATCCTATTTCCTCATAGTAACTACGTGAGGTAGAAGTGGGTCTCAGTGCCCTTGTGACACTTTCCTCTCTATTTGCTTTAGTTGCCACATGCCGCTGAAGAGGTGAGCTGTAAATCCAGGATGCCTCTCAAGGTTGAAACCATGGACAAGAGAACGTTCCTACGCTATTCATTGCAGGGTGCCAAGTATCAGCACTGCTTCAGAGAGCTTGCTAATTTATTTTGTAAAGAAGAAACGGACAGAGGACCTGTGTTGAGGACACATGCCAGAAGGAACAAAAAAAAGAAATTAAACGTCTTCCAATCTGCCAGCATCAAAGGATATTTCAAAATATATTATATTAGCTGAGGGATATGAGACTTAACCTCAATGGGTTTGCAGGTGGCCAGCTTGTACAGCTTTGCCACAATTACACAGTGATTCTGTTGATTCACTTAGATCCTTTAATTTTGGTGAGAAAAGCTGCATTTGTTTTTCCATTGCACTGCACAAGTTTTTTATCTTTTCACCTTAGGAATTCTGCATAATACATGGAGGTGTTGCTTACTGCCATATTATTGGTGGTATGAGTGAATGGAACAGCCAAATGAGCCTAGAAAAAAATAGTAACCTGCTCTTTAAATAAAAAACTGAATAGTCATGTTTCAAAAAAATTAATATAGTTAAAAATGTTCTTTACAGAATGTCCCTCCTAAACCAATTCAGATGCAATTTTCACTTCTGGTTGCAAGACAATGGTGATGATTTAACAGTGCAGATAATTCAGGCTGTTGTCAGCACCACGAGGAAGGCACCTTCATACAACTGTTTCCTGTACCTTTTTCATTGTTTGAAGCAGGTTTTGTACTGAGTGTTCCTGTTCAGTGTTTTTAATGAAATTCTGGAGAAGCAGTGGAGATATCAAAGTTCAAGAAACCTTGAAACTTATTTATCTAAAGATTTGGAAAGACATTTGGAATGGCATTAGAAACAAAGAAAGAATAAGAAGTTCCCAGACAGGATTTAATATAGTATAAAAGTAAGAAAAAACCCCACTAGTAAAGAGTTAAAATCCTGTTAAACCATAAAGCATAATCATAATTTTTGTGTCATGGCATCTGATTCACTTACTGAAATTAATTTTGTTGACAAGTTAGTCTTGCGGACAAGAATTGCATCCATTTTTCACCAGGTTTTAGATTAGGTCTTTTGCCGTTGCACCATCCTTCCAACCTAAGGCTGACTGGTGGGATGAACTGACTGATAAATGAGAAAAAAAGTAATATTTTTTGAATGCTGGAAGAAATTTTACTGACCTTAGACAAGATTCCAATAAAAAAGCAGCAATGTGTCTAATTTCCACTGCTTATAAATAACCAGGGATAATAAGTGGGAGACACTGCTTGCAGAAATCTTGTTAATCTTGCATTAGATGACTTCCTTCCCCCCTAAAAAAGAATGTTTTTTAAAAGTTACTAACATAAATACTGTGTTGACTCAGACCCATAGTCCCTGATCCCACAAACACTTGCACTGGTGCAGAGGAGTAATCAGACACTGAAGTCATTGTCAGTACCTTTGGCCTTCTAAAATGTTTGTTCAATTAGAAATGTAAGGATTGATTTAGCAGGCATATAAAATGTTCACCCATTGTTCTTTTCTAACAATAAAAATACACTAAGATTTTGACTTTTGAGGTTGAAGTTGCCAAGGGTTTGAGTGTTGAGGAGCTGGTTTCCAAGAGTGTATCAGGTGTGCCTGAGACTTTTCTCACTTCAAAGTAGCATAGGTTAATCTACTAAAAGAGAGGTAGTTGGCTTAGCATTGCAAGTGAAAATCTATGGAATGCAAATACTTTTTTGTGTTATTTTTAAGAAGTGCAAGTGATTCAGATGCTACACGAGAGAACACAGGACACTAGCATAATTAAAACCTCATTGTAAATCATCATGCAACATCAAATAATACAAACATTGCTAGAAGACTCAGTGAAGAATGAAGTCAAACTGAGACACAGTTAGGAAAAGTAATTCCACAGGCTTTTCATAAAATTTGAAGAGTTAATGCCTGCATTACTATACTGACTAAAGATCATTGATAAAATGGACTCATTGTGCTTAGATCCGCACAAACCCCAACTTAGATTGTGCTTAGATCTGCACAATCCCGGAATACACAGTTTACAAATTGCAGATCTGATTCTTTGGCAGCCTCCCTAATAATGGCCTCTGGAGAGGAATTGGTTGTGTCCTTTTTCTTCAGAAATCATACTAGAATCATAGAATCATAGCATAACAGGTTGGAAGGGACCTCAAGGATCATCTGGTGCAACCTTACTATGTTGGTTTTTTTCTCTAGTGTAGTCATTCTTCTTCTGTTTCTTTCCAAGATGCTCCAGTTTTCTCCATGAAAAGCGAGTTTAAATAACTTTTACACAGGATCCCATCATGGCTCCAATAATGAAATACAGTCAGCAGTGATCTTTTTATGGAGAAGTCTTGTCCTGTCTTGTAAATACAGGTTGGAAATCCAAAAGCCTCAGTGGTTTTCTTTCCAAACTTCCATGTTTCTGTCATAAGTAGAGCAGTGAAGGAAATTTTGACAAAAGTTTTCAGATTTAATAAAATTGCTTGAAGTAAAATATTTGGTACAATGTTTACATATGTATAGATCACAAACTGTGAAAAAATAAATGAAAATTTTAATTCCTTCTTAACATGTCAAACTTTTATTTTGATAACATACAATATGTAACTCTGCATAATAGAAAACATTTCTTTGCCAATATTGACTAATTTCTTTTAAAAAATAATGTATTTTGCATTACAGTTCAGTAATATCCTGTATATAATATGTGTTAAATTTAATATAACATGCAAGTTGAACAGAAATAAGGTAAGATTGTGATGTTGACACAAAGGCTGTTGTCATACATATAACATTACAAAAATAAAACATTTTTATATTATTGAAACAAATGTTGACACATATACTGAAACAAACAAATATTGATACAAATGAATCCACAATACTGAAATATTTTGTAAATCCCAAATTGATATTGTTTCCAGGGAAAATTTCAAATTTTCCTTATTTCTGTGTGGACTCGAAACTAAAAAAATCCCACAGTAAAAACATCTGGCTTAGATAGCTAGTGTGTCCAAATGAGCAAAGCACGTTTTGATGCCATTTGTTTTAAAATGCTAGTTTTAATAAAAACAATCATTCAAGCAGTGTAGAGCTTGCACTGAATCTGAACCTGCTATGAAAACTCTAAAACAAAATGAAAATTATTTTTAGGACACCATTTTGAATGAAGGTCTTTTGAGAGTTACAATGTTCAGGGGAGGGAATTTGAATTTAAGGTACATGATATAATTCCCTGAACTTCCCAGACCAAAGGCAGGATTGTCACATATATTTTTGACACCCTAAGTAGGAAAAACTCATCTTACTACCAGCTCTGCTTATGCATGGTTACATCCAACCACAAAAGGTAGCAAGAAGCACCAACAGATGTCCCTGTTCAGAGGGTGATGACACTCTCTTTACTGCTGTCCGTCCTCTGAACGGGAGTGCCTCAGTGCTGGTACATCATTTTCTGCCAGCTTCGCTACAACCCCAGTAGAAGAGTGGGGTGAGCATTTAAAAATATTGAGTAAGTCGTATTGTCCAGGTGATGTCTGTCCAAACTGACTTTTATACACTTTGAATTTTACCGCCAGAGCTGTCTACTGAATCTCAGGTCAGGAGATGAAGGCACCTCACTTTATCTCCTGTTGGAGACGTTTTCAGTTATGGTCATACCCTGAGAGGCTAAGCTGCAAAAGCCTGCAGGGTGTTTTTAAAAAGTACCTACCACCTGCAGTAACACTAAAGGGCTGGATTCTTAACTGGTGTAGTGTAATGTAGCTTCATTCACGCAAAGGATGGCTTCTGTGAGATCCCTGCATGTCCACTGCTTCAGTATCCACTCCTTAAATACATAAATAATGAGAATGTGATATGTCCCAAATGAAATCAGATATGTTTACTAATAGAAGATGAAATGAAAACAGATGTTCTCTCCCTTTTGTTAAAGGCAGATTCCAAGTTCATCTTAATTAAATCCGAACTTCTTGAATATTTATTTTGAACATTTAGCGATAACGTTCAACTTTTCAAATAATTTCCCGAGGAGTGTGGCAAATGTTTAAAAGCAGGAAAAGAACCGAGGCCAAGCAGTGTTTCCAGTCATCAGAGCTGAGCCAAGGATGCTGAAATAAAAATAAAAATGGGAACACTCTGATTTGAAGGCAGGGTTTTGCTCCTCGGTTTCTCTCATTCATGCCATTGTGTCAGCCTACGTTCTAATGAAATGTTAACACAGAAATTGCATGTGTGCAAGAGTTTGCTGTAGTTTCCTTGAGGCCAGCTTTTGCTGTCAAATCTTTTGTGTGGGAGGCTAGCATTTAACGTGATGGTCTGATTTAATGTGAATTGTTCCTAACCAGCTAGATGCCACAAACCTCTAGCAGAGTGCTTGTCAAGAGATGGCTAACAACGACAGGCTAGACAAAGCTGAACAGCCCAGGAGCTCTGTGTGCTCGAATCAGATCAGGCGTAGTCAACCGATGGAAAAAGAGCGCAGCCAAGCCTGCCAGTCTCGCTGAACTCCAAGGTCATGTGTTTTGTAGTCTGTCTACTTTAGAAAACAAAAAATGCAAAATTCTTAGAAGTTTTCTGAGTTCTCTGGGTCTCTCCTGCCTGTTTGAAGGAATTAGTTTCCCAGGCAGGGAATAAGGAATGTACATTTTCATTGCTCTAGAAGACTGCTTCTTAAAAGTGCCAAGCGATTTCAAGTCACACTTTCCTGAGCAGGAGTGCAGTCCTTGTAATCAGCACAAGATTTGCCAGGTTTTCTCCATGGGTATGGTTTCTCATAGGTTAAATTGCACTGTTAAACTCTGAGAGCTTCTTCAGCATATTAAGCCACTGTGCTACTATTTAGAGTTTCTTTAATTGTTGCTGTTGCAAACAGACACGGTATGTATTGACTGGAACAGTAACTAGCCAATTCTTCTCCCACTGCTGCAAATCCTCTACCCGAATATGACCATTTGCTGGCAGAAAAGAAAAGTCTTGTCAAGTTTTCAGCAATGGTTTCTGAATTTTAGGCATCTGTTTATTTCATATTCAGGATTGTGCTGTTGGTTTCCTGCTGCTAAATGAGGTAAACAGCTAGGTCCTTCGCTTTGCTTCAGTACAGGATGCATTCCTAAATACATGGTCCTGAGCACTGAAACTGCTTATACCTCCTCCCATCCTCCTAATCTTCCTTGTGGTGCAGTATTGTGCTGTTTGCTCACATTTATGTTTTTCTGCTTGTTTTTGATACCTTCAAATCTTACAAGAAAACAAAGAATCTCCTTTTATGAAAGTATAGATCTTTAAATATTGTCCAGTTTTGTTTTGGGCTGAGAAAGCACCTGAGAAAGCAAGTGTAGCAAAGTCTATGAAGGCTGAATAGTGTGGTGTCCTTTACATGGAATTTATTCGCGTGGGTTTTGATTTCAAGAGATTATGCAGTCGTTTGATACGATGTGTTAGCTTGACATCCATTAAAGGTGACATGAACTGGGCCATAAGAACCTTGCACATTATATTGAGGTGTATCCTTTAGATTGTGCACGTGTTAATAGCATATTTCTGTTGCTTTGGGGCAATGTTTAGAATTGTAAAAATAAAGTGTTTTAAAGGTGAAGCCCATACTTCGTTGTTCCCTATATCCCAACCCACACTTCTCTGTAACTCCCCATCGTAATTACCAGCATTTTAATAGACTGCATCTCTGTGCTTGTTCAGTTCCTCTGCAGTGAAACTTCTCAAGTCTAGAAAGCTTAAGTGTTTGCATGAATGTCAAAGGGCAAAAATCCTTTATATGTAAAGGTAAAAAAGTTAGATTTAAGCCACGTTTGTCCTTCAAGAGAAAGTGGGGTAAGGAAAAGAATAATAGAACAGCCTTTCCTTACCTTGTTGTGGGTATGTAGCCATATAGCTTTTTATTGTCAGTGATTTGCTCAGAAATCACTCCAATACTTTTCAGTGTAGCACAGCATTAGCTAGATCAGCCCTTCTCTGTCCTCCCTTCTAACTGCATTAACCCGTTGTCCTTGAATTTCTCCTTCAAGTTGTGAACAAAGAGCTCTTCAGCTTGGGTGGAAGTGGAAAATGTGGTTATTGATTTAGTCATGAATAAATGAATGTGTGCCTGAATGTATGAACTGATAAATGGATAGATGTTATTAGTCTTGTATATTGTGGACAACCTTCTTCATTTTAAGGAAATATGCACAAGAATGCCAAGAGTCAGACACACACATACATTACTTTTGAGTGTTTATAACCTTTTGAGACTATCTACTATCTGTATTTCTATGCTGAAATATGCTACAGCGCATTTTAGAGCCAGATACCTCTCAGAGCACACTGCAGTCCTTTCTGGAGGAACACACGGGTCGAAACCAGACACGCTCGGGAAGAGACACAGTTGTGATGATGTTTCACCCTGAGAGAATCAGAATGCACCTTCAGAGCATATCCTGGGAAAGCTGCGGGCTGCGTGAGGTAGATACGGAGTCAGAGGCCCCTTCTATACCGAGATAGTAAACACAACTTTTTTTTTTGAAGTGGTCTATTTTAGTTTTTAGGTGAAATACGTGATTTATAGTTATACCTTTACATAACAAAGTCATATTTACCTATGCCTGGTTGCCTTTACTTGTCCTCGCATATCTTCATTTCACTGAAATCTGTGCTTTCTAGAGGCTTCTCTACAGAGTACTTTCAGTTATCCTACTAGCTATATAGGTAATGTGTTGTAGAGTGTAAAAAAACATACTGTTATAGTATTAATGCAACAGAAAGGAAAACGTGCTTATATCAGGCCAGCTTATTTTGATGCTAAATGGAAATATGTTCTGTCTGGTAAGATACAATCTAACACCAGCTTGTTAAAATCAAAATTGAAGGTTTTTTTGCTTAATTAATTTGGTAAAAGCAGCCTCCTGACAGCAAAATTAAACTGGTACAAAAGTTATGTGTAGACCAGCCTCAAGAGGAAAAAATGAATTACATCTTTGTAAAGGCATGATTTTTTGATATTAACTGAGTATTAACCAAACAAATGCCCAGTAGCTGAAAGTCAGGAATTATGTGAAGAGGGAGAAATGTCATTACACAGCCTACTACAAGTTTCTTTTCCAAAGAACCTAACAGCTAAAATGGAATTAATAGCTGTTTTAACAGCTGGACATTTTCCTTTGCTTTAAATGGTAAATTTTGAAATCTAAAGAAAAGGAGAAAGGAGGGTATTTCCTTGGCATGGTTGAGTGAAACAGTGCTGCTAAACAACAGCAAGCAATTTGTGCTAGCTGTGGCAAAGCAGCTTGTTGCTGAGCCCTGGCCACTTTAGTATTAACGTTACTGAGTGAGGGAGATGAAGGAAACCATACAGATTAAAGCTGATTATAGTTTTTCACCAGAAACACACAGAGGCTTCTGATAGGTACACTTCAGTGTTAGACAATAGTTACCAAGGCAAACATACCATAATTTGATCTGTGCTTCTTCCATCCTGATGTTTCACCAATTACAGAGGGAAAATGCAGTTGCCATCATAGCCGGGGAGGACAAGCGGAGTGGATTTGGTGACTCTGAGGAGTCAGGGAGTGCAGTTGGATTGTTGCCTTGTCCATTATTTGCCAGAAAAGTAAATTAAGCTTCACTTCCCTGATTAAATTTCCAACAAATGAAGGAAAGAATTAAAGGAATATAATGCAATCCGAAGCTGTTGTAATCCCTTTGGAAATTACAGTATTGCAAATTTGTAATAATCCAAAACCTTAATTGTGACCCCTCTCCCATTCTGTTCAGTCAAACCAACAAAGTACAAATAGTGGGCTGGTTTTGTTTGTCTCTTGATTCTTTTGGCTTTCGGGAAGATATTGATGCTGAAATGTGTGAGAGATCCCTATAAAACTTTTCTCAAGTTTCTTCATATTCAGAAGTGACAACAGTTCATATTAATGTATGTATTGTAATGGAGGAATAAGTATATAATTCTTTAAGAAGTATATATGAATAATTATTTCAAAGGAGTCTTTTTAAAGACTAATGTTTTAAAAGCAGTCTTTTATTAAGCCAAAGAAAGAAAAGTGTTGATGTCTTTGAACTGAATTTATGAGTCCTCATATTTCCCTTACTTGGGATAATAGACATAGCTGAAGGACAAAAACCATGATAGTATTTATATACCACAATTTCTAAACAGTTACCTGATAATACAAACAAGTAAATTAGAGCACCTCAGACACTTTTCTCTTTCCCTTTTGAGGTTTAGTCTATTGATTGGTCTCATTTGTTTGCCTTTTGTCCTTAAGGGAGTATTGGTACGTACGTTTTGGTAATCTCTTACTGACTAATTTTGTAGCAGAAGGTAGAAGTGACTGAAAGCATTCATCAGTTTACTACTCTACACTGACAATATGTTGCAGGTCAGATCAGCCTCCTCTGATACTCTTAAGGCTTGTATATATTAATCTTTCTTTGTGTCTTTCCCCTTTTTCTTCTTCAGGGATGTATCTTTCTTCTCTAAAGTGTGCCCAATGCAAATTTTGTTCTTGGGAGATTTTAGATTATTTGTTATTAAAGATTTTAGATTAAGATTTTAGTTTTGTAGTTATTAAAGATTTGATCATTTGCCACCTTGCACCGACTGATACACTGTCAGTTCCAAAGCGTTCCCCATTTATGTTGTATTAGAAAAGTTTGATAGTTTGACACATCCACTTATAAGCAAAATGAATTTTTTTGCTATCTGATGCCATGCGGGCACTAGATTTCAATGCAAAATCTATTTCCTTGACAATCGGTGGCATCCTCGACAGTGCTAAAGTAAGGTGGTTTTGATCCCCTCACTGAATTTCTGCCTTGCAACGTGCATGGCCTTCTTTTAACCTTCACTCAACGTCTGAGATTAAAATGCAAGATTTAAGGATCATTATAAAATGCCTGCTTTGTAATTTGCCTTAAACTACTAATATGTACTCTCAGTAGCAACTCCGTTTTAATTTAGGTTTTGTCAGGGAATCATTATGCCTACAGATAATTATCTAATATGTTTCCCAGGCTGTGTAACAGATACAGTCATCACAGCATCTCAGCTTTGTTGTTCAGTGTCAGGTGAATTACATTTCTCTCTGAGGCAGTTACCGTTAAAGACCTTGAAACGAAGCTTTCATTATTTGCTGATTGCTTTCACTGTAACAAAACAAAACTCCAAACATTTTATTTATACTTTGTTGTCCGCATTCTACAAATTAAATAAAGTGATCTCTTTGCCATTCCAGCATAATGAACATTTATGTTTTAAAAGCAGTTAAAGCAACGACGTTTTACAGTATCTTTTAGGATCACCAGGTTAATCAGAGAAGTGTTAGTGAAGACACAGACTGGATTTGGTGCACCCTGATGTAATATTCAAAAACATAAAATTAATTAGCAGGTAGCGTCTCTTTATATTTTGGAAGATGACATCGGCCAAATGACCTTGTTTGTGCATTCCTACCAGTCCTCCCTTTTCAGGCAACACGCGCCCCTTCTGTCAGAAGGCGGCATATTTTACAACCGTGACCCAGAGCAAATCAAGCCCTTGCCTGCAACCGGGCTGCGGATGCAGCGAGGTGGCAACCCCATCCCCAGAACCTGGGCAACTCTCAGATGTTTCCCCAGACAAGAAAATGCCTTCCACCGTAAATCTGACCTTGCCCCCTATATCTGCCAAACTATGTAAACGGCATCTTGTCGTTGGCTCACTGAGCGACACGGGGAAGTTTGATTCACTCGCAAATGGGAAATAAGTTACATGAGCATTCCTCTCCCGAGCCCTTCCCGTGGGCTAAAGATTGTTCCTTGCAGCTTACCAAGAATATTAAGAGGTCTTTGTACTGTAAATCCTTTCACCTGCTTCACTAATATTGCTTCAGATAGGGACTTAGTTGCTACAGCTGTCTCCTGGGCAACATCAGTTAAAATCCTACTTCTTCTAAGAGGGCCCCTGGGAGCTGGTTTCCTGTCAGAGCCTGTTGATTTCTGAGCTCAGCCCTTTTCTTGTCAGCTAATGGGTACAAATTGAGGAAATGGGCAGCATGTTAGAGCAGTGTGAATAAAGGAAGTTTTGCTAAATGAGGTGGGTGGTGGAACCATCTGGACATTTGAAAACTTGCCTATTTCTCAGCTAGATAATTATCTAATTTCACTATTATTAGGCATGCAAAGTCCAAACGGCAACATCTTCGCCTGTGACTTAAAATACAACATCGACATGCTGGGGTTTTTTACATGCTAAGCTGGTTATTATTTTTCTCTGCTACATTTTTTGTGTAGTTGTACTTTTTATTGATGCTTCTTGTGCTTTTATTTACTAAAAGCTATGTGCCAGTTGTGACCTTTCCCCTTTCCTTTAATAATGTTTAAAAAAGCCTTTCACATCCACTTACAACTTGGCAATAGTTTTGAAGGCTTTCTGGAGAATATGCGTTAGTGCTTATTCACTATTTAAAATTTTGAGTAGTATGAAAACAATTGTGGAATACTTTTATTATGGGAGCCAGTCTCTAAACCCCACCACAAAATCGAGGGTAGCTGCGGGATATATTGGAAAACGGCAGTGAAACAGAATGTCTCTTAGCTCTGTCAGCCCAGTACACAGAGCGTTTTCCTGGAATCAGCCTAAAAGACTACTCATTGTTGCTATCTCTATGTGAACTCACAGGGATACAAATTTTCCAACTGAATAATAACTTGTAGGGCTTTTACTGGCTTGACAGCAGTTGTTTTTCATCTGAGAAACTTGATAACATTGAGAAAGAAGGCCAAATATAAAAACATGGTGTATACGCACTTTGCATCTTCAAAGTCCTTGCATCATTTCTGGGAAACATGATATTTAGATAGAGCCCATGTTTATTTATTCACTGAACTTTACTAGAAACTCGTTGCAGTGAAAACAGGTTTTCCTTCAAAATGCACTTACATAAACTTTTATTTTAGAACTTTTTAGACACCTTGTCAAGGGGGAGGAAAGAAGGGCAGAACAAGAAGGAGAATGCCACAGGACAGCAAGAACAAAAAGTCGGAGTCTGAGGTTACCAGCACTGAAAATGGAAAAACAGAAATCTTTCTTTTAATTTTTTTTAAACGCTTTTTGTCGTCAAGTTAAGAGTTCCTTCCCATTGCATCATCCATCATGTAATTCTTGGTAAAATAAAATGAAAATTAGCAGTAAATGTTTCATATTTGATTATTAATTATCCTTATTAACTAGATGCATGGATATTAAAAACAAATATGCTCACTTAGGATTAAGTTTGAAGTCCCAATATTAAAAAAAATGGTAATACTTCTGGTCCATCAATTTATGGCATTTGATTAATCAGACACTGAGAAAAAAGATTCTCTTTTCTTCTACAGAATGCCTTTTCTGTTGCTTACAGAAGTACGTTTGCAGACCCCCAAAACACATGAACAATATTTTGGGGTGTTTTCTGAAATGCAATTTATCTGTGTGTAAAAAAAAAAGCAGGGAAGAAAGCTTTAGAAGCCTGTCTTTATTAACATTTTTCTACCATGCTGTGCACATTTAATGCTGCTTTGAATGTTTTTCTCTTCCAGGTCTCTTGCTATCTGATCAGTTACTTCCAAACTTGACATTCATTACATAATGAAAAACACTAAAAAAATGAATTAGGATGTCAGCATATTCTGTCAGTTGGGGCTCTGCGGGGTCTTTGCCTTGTTCTGGTGTCCCCATATATATGTCGGTGTATTGCAGAGGGGTAACAGCTACTGGAAGTTTATTGCTGTCTATGAAGGCAGCACAGCCCACCAGTCTGGTTTACGTTGAATTTGAAATATGAGGAATTGAACTAGCTTCAGAAGGAAGGAAGACATAGGTGGTTTTTTATGTAAGTAATGAAAGCAAGCTACACTCCTTTTTCTTTTTAAGAGCAGATAAATATGAATTTCTGTCTCCTTTTCCCTCCTTCCCTTACGGATCCAGAGAAGTCAGCACTTTTAGTGGTGCATTACTCAGAATTTTGCCAATGGCAGTTTCTCGGGGACTTCTATCATATCTTAGGGCAGTCCACCTAAAGAGCTACTTTGCACCTGACTTATGGATCATCCATTTAATTAATGCCTCATTTACTGATAGCAAATCGCCTATGGCATAAAGTGACAGAGTCCAACCCTTGAGAAGCTAAAGGTGAAAATATCCAAATAATTGGTGGTATTATTATTACTATTAATACTACGAATGGGAAGAATGAGACAGCAAAAGGCCTACTCCCAACTGAGGCATGAGAAAACACCATGCACATTTAAGGGAATAAAAAAACATTCAAGAAAATAGCACATTCATTCATCTGCATTATTTCAAATTAGTAACAGAGGAAAACAAGAGGGACTTGTGTTCCTTCATCTGAAGAACTCCCAGAGGTGATAAATCATACAGGATTAGGCAGGAATTTTAGGCTTTTTATATCCTCTCTGCAGTTCAACTAAATCAACAGAGTTATCTGTGAATGAACTTGTCCCAGGGAGAGGACGAGGCAGGGTTTTTTAGCTATCTGTGCTGATATAGTCTCTGATATCACCGAGCTGAACTTCTGCACCCGCAGGCTGCCCAGAGCAGCTTGAGCACTTGCCAAGAAGGAGGAGAATAGTTCAGTGCCTCTCCCCTACCTGCCACCTACACTGAATGCCCAAATCGATCTTATCTCCCTCCTGTATTAACTATTTCGCCCTCAGTGTATTGATGTCATTTCACTACGGTGCACTTCCCATGCGTGTTCCATAGAGAACTGCAGCAACGCATTCAAATCAGTCTTTTAGAGGACTATCTAAACTGACATAGGATCAGCCAAATTTCCACTAGGGAATCCATGGCTGAAAGGTTCCGTAGACCTTCCACTCTTGACCTCACCTTCCTTCTCATGTCACGAGGATGTCATACAGCCTTTGCACATAACCAGACAAAAGTGCCAGGACACAGATGTACAATTTTTCTAGGTTTCTCAGACTGATTAACAAACCTGAATTTCAGCGTATTCTGAAAACAGGGAATACACTGCTTCAGTAAAAAAGACCATTAAGATACAAACCCAGTACAGAGCGTAAATCAGGATCTGGTACCCATCTAGTACCCATCTAACAGCCAATACATATGACTACAACTAACGTGTATAGTCATAACTATGTCACATACAAAACATGAACTACAAGACATTACAGGAATTCAAAGGAGTGCTAATGCTATTGTCAAGTTAATATTAATCTGAATGCTTATATAGATAATGCTAGTAATTTGGGGGAAACATTTTTTATGACTAATTGGACCTCTCCTTCTATGTGTTTGTGCTTGTATGTTCTGGTAGATCCAAGTTTTCCTCAAAGCATCAGTATTTCCTTTACCATCATGTCACTGGGCTCAATAAATAATATAGAATTTGAAAACATAGCCAAAGTAACCTTTTTTTTCCTCAAAGTTACTTGTGCTTGACTGTCAAATCTTGTTCTGTGGTCAAAAAGGGAAAACTTGGTTTTGTTTTTCCATTTTTGATTTAGATACACCTTGGTGGTACTCATGATAAATGACTTTTGAAATTCGGTTCTGTACAGTGCCAGTTCAGAATCACCCCGTTAAAGATACAGTTGTATACACGATTATTTTTGTAATGAAGTTTCTGATGAACCCAAGTGAATCAAGCAGAGGAGGAAGGAGAGGTCGGGAACGATAGGAAGCAAATAGCAATCTGTAAAGTAAGCAATGGTGTCAGGGATATTGATAGCCCAGTGGACTGTGACGGGTGTAGTTATGCTCAGTCTCTGTGGGAGATCTATGGATACAGTTGGATGCCCTGGAAGAAGAGCTGGGAGAAGTAGCCGTACAACGAGATTTGCAGAATCTCACGACAAAGCTTGTTGATTTTCTTTGAACTGCAACTGCTGGGCAAGTCAGGACAGGTTAAATACAGAAGATGTAGATTTAAGACATAGCAGATGTAACTCCATTTCTTATTTGTGTGAGCTCTGAATTTGGCTTTTGGGAATTTTAAACAGAAGGTTCCCTTAAGCTGTATCTGTGAAGTATGTATATGTAAACTCACATTTGCCTGTGTACAACAGTGGAGAAATTGCATAAATACCAGTATTTTAACCCTCTAGTCTCACTTTTGAACTGATTTTCATTCAATATAAATGCTATCAGAAACAGTTATGACAAATTATCAGATTCTGAGCCCCCCAACTTCTACCTGGATCCACTTTTTTGGTTCCTGCTCCTATCTGCCGATGACCACAAGCAGTCATAGTTCTCATTTTTAAAGAGAACAACTACACAACCTGTCCATTGAAACAAGATATGCCAGCGTAGACACCAAGAGGCCTAAGATTTTTGGATACTGTCCCTCTGCCCCTGCTTCCAGACAAACTTTATTCCCCCAGAATTTCCCAATTTTTTTTGCTAAAAGCTATTTTTGTTCTGAAGTCAGTGATGGAATGTTGCTACGCATTATAGGTTATGTGAAGTGACCATAAATCATGACAGCAACAGGTAGTTAGTTTTTAAATAACCAAGTTTTGAAAGTTGAAAGTATTGTTTTTTAAATTATTGTTAAAATATACAGACAGCATATAGTATTTACAGACTAGCATCTGGGCACATTTAAGATTTGCTTGATTAATAGTCCTTGTTGCATCCAGGCAAAAGTTTGTTCAGTCCAAAAAAAATTGTGTGAGGACAAGACTACAAGGAAACATTTTCAGGGGTGCATGATAATAAGGTCAAAATTTTATTTATTGAAGTTATTGCAGTTGAGTAATTTTTTTGTTCAACAGGAAACATTTTAACATCTCAACTGTAACTTTCAAATAAAAATAAAAATAATATGACAATCTACTAACATTTTTCACTAAAAGTATCTCATTAAAACACCAAGGTATTGCTTCAGAAAGGACTTGGGCTTCCTCAGTCAAGCAGTGCTCAGTTTTGAGGCTACAAAAATGAGATCCGGGATACTTAGGTAGATGCTGAAGCTCCTTCTGAGATTATTTTAAAGACTTGGCTACCTAGGCTTAACCAACAGGGAAACAATTTCCACTACTCACCTCTAGGAAGACAGTTCTGTGGCCTAAACATTAGTGTTTCATTTCTAGTGCTGTTTTAATTTCTCCTGAGTGCTTGAGGTACCTGCACAGACCTTGCAGGTACGGTCCAGCATTTGCAGAAGAGCTGCCCCTCTCTGTAGTGGCAGCTGAATGCACTGGGGTGTCCAAACGGCATCACCCCCTTTGGCTTGGCAACTGGACCCTATGCTAGGTTTCTTCTCCTTTCTTCCTGAACCCAGGCAGAGATCAGTCTTTCAAGAAGCAGAAATGCTGCTGGTGTCTTCCCTTTCTTTTCAAGGTTTTTGTGATTAAGATACTCACTGACGGTTTCAGAGACCCAAGTTCTCTGATTAGGGTACTCAGACACATCTTCAAGAGTCTCTTAATCACCCAGCAATCCTGGAGAGAAGAGGCAGGATTTGGCATGTCAAGCTGTTTCTTTTTTTTTTTTTCCCCTGCAAAAAAATTGTTCAGGATTCTCCAAGAAAGAGGAAGGAAAAGGAAGTACCTTTCTGGTTAGGGCACTCCTCTGAGATTACGGAGACTTGGCTGCTGGTTTCGATGTTTTGGTTTTTTTTTTTTTTGGTCAATGACTGTTAACAGAGTGAGTGAAGAACAAATAAAACAGAAATGTTATACTAAGTGCTATTAAAATGCAAAAGCAGTGTGAAATACATTCAAGGACTACTTATTTAGACAAATGTTATCACTTGAGTTTTATCTCATTAAAAGATACTTAGAAGTTTGTTAAAAGGATACTTCTTAATTCAGGCTATGCAGTTACTAATGAAAACTAACCTAAATTTGGCAGAAATAGTTTAAGCTTAATTCAGATAGTTAAGACATAGTTCTTTCAGCTAGTATTAAGACTGAGCAGGAAGTGTTTGCAATTAAACATAAATTAATAACAGAGGAAGAAGTATCCCAGCGTCTATTTGATCTTTGAGGTCCCTTCTAACCTGGTATTCTATGATCCCATGATTCACTGCAGCCTATATATAAATATAATAGGAGGCTACATGCCTGCTGTAATTCAATGACTTCCTTGGAGTTATATGAAGGAGCAAGTTGTGCAAATTGTTGATTCCAAACAGCCTTAATTTAAATTCAAGGTAAAACCAGCTCTTAGTAAATATAATGCCTATTTTACTAAGAAAGAATTTGAATTTTTAGTGCTGAGTCCAATATCATTTCAGTATCATTTCAGCTCACCATGGCTTTTGGTCTTCACATAATAATACTTTTCCTAGAAATCCCATTAACAGACATAATTAAATCATTGAGTAATTGCCAGAATTCAAATGAACATTAAGTACAGCCAAGTCATTTTAAAAGCTTTGAAGGAGCAGCACTTTACAGAGCTGTTTTCTGAGTGTTGACTCAGGGCTAGGCTCTTACCAAGACAAAGCCAGCTGCAGGGAGCAAAGTGTTAACTTTCCTGTCACAGGTAGCACAGAAACAGGTTTGGGGAGCGGGGGGGAAGGAAGCAAGAGGTACCTGGGGAAGCTGAAGCTCCTACTGCATCAGCTGGTAGTGTGTGTCCTAGTAGTAGTGTATCAGGAGGATGTAGTGGTGCTATCCAAGTACTCTGGCTGAGGAACTGGGGAAAGGAGTGAGATGAATAAAGTCTAGACTCCACTTGTTTTGGAAAGGATTACTTGCACTTGCATACAGCAAGAAATATTAATCAAGTAGGTTGCTCTCCTTAATGTGTCTGGAATGAATATTTGAGAAGAATCAAGCGCAGAAATGAAGAGGGGGTGGTTCCTCCTATTAAAGCAGCAGCAGTAAACTCATCAGAGCCAGGACTCTGGCTTGAGCACTGTTACACAACCATCCTGAACAATCATCCTCAGAGTTTGATAACATATGCCCTGACAGAGCTTTTGGCTGTGCTAACACATTTCCAGATGGTGCCCATGCTTGCTTCAAAGATACCATGATCAGGACCTATTCCCGATAAGTGGCATAGACGAGACCACCCACTTTGGGGTGTGAAAGGGTTTAGCTTTTGGGACACAAACTCTGCTCACCACTTAATCCCAGATCTAGAGGCCTTGCCCTCTTTATTTAGCAGAGCAATTGTAGTTTCTTGGCCCAGGAATAGATGAACCTGCTTGCAGTAGTTTCACATTCCTACATTTTAACAATGGCAGGAATAAATAGCACTGTAGGGTTTTCGTGGCATATACAGCTTATTATCTTATTTTGTTACCTCCAGTTCCATAGATTTTTGCTACTGTTTAATATCACACTGAGATGTTTTGGTGCATAGAGCAGCGCATATCAAAAAAATCCCATTTATAACACCACTCTGCCTCCATCACTGAACTAGTGATAATAATATTTTGATGGCTCTTTCTGATAACTGTGTTATTGTTTGTAGAATCATTCATCTAATTTCAAGGAACATTACTTGCAAAAGTGAACTCAGTCATTTAAAAAATGTTCCAAACTGTTTATTAATGATTTCAAAATGTGGGACATAAGCACAAGATTCAGACATTTTATTAAGTTTCCTGTTAAAACAAGAAATATTACATTGTGAGGTCTGAAAACATAGATATTCAGGCAAAGTGCATCTTTTTCCTCTTTGTAGGGGTTCTGATATAGTATGACAATCAGCTGCTTAAGTACTTTCTGGTTTATTTTTCCATTTACTGCAACCTGCACATTTATACCTCTGGAAACTGGAAAATCAAGTTACGGTTTCTGTTTTGGTAGCTTTCAAGTCAGTTGGCAGGTCATATTCCTCTGTCTGCTGCCTCTTTTCTCGCCCTGATCTTCACTTCTCTGCTCTGTTAGGCTTCTGGCTGATTCTGCTGGCCTCTTAGCCGGGTGATGCACCTCTTACAGGTAGGTTTAAGTAGTTTGTATCACTGAGTAAACACTACCTGATAAACTTGCCACTACTCTGCTTCCTAGGATTCAATGTGTGTCACAGACAGACCTACAGGCTCTGCTGCAATGGGATCACTGAATAATTGAATAAAATGCCCTGAATCCTGCAAACAGGAACTGTAATACTGCTTCTTATGCCCTGGAAACTAACCGAATATAAGAATATGAATTTCATATTTATTTGTGAAATCTTTCATGAGGCTGTGTATGATATTTTATCTAAGTATAGGCTACAGCTTGGGTTGTAAAACAGAGATCAAAAATGCAGCCCTGGTGTTAGTTCTGCAATTTGGCTGTGGACTGTGACCTACTCAATGACATGCAGGGTAGTTATTAGCACTTCCAACAGTACGTATCATATAGGCAGCACGATCAGTGTGCAGTTAGTTTTCCAGGCAAGTAAGTGAAAAAGGAAACCCAGAAAACCAGTAATTTAAATAGATATAATACATCAGGTAGTGAAGATGACAAGGGTCACTGGAAGGACAGGTAGAATATGAAAGGACTAAAAGGCAAGGGAATATAATTTGAGGAAATGAAATTGGAGCAGAAACTATAAGCATAAATTAACGTTAGCAGGCTGACAGAAGGAAAGGGTTTGTAAGGATAGTAGCTGAAGGATGAGAATTATAGTGGGCTGTGTGATACACAGAGGATCAGTAACCAAACAGAAGCTTTACAACATCAAATCATGTGTGGGAGAAAGAGGCAAATCTCACTGTACAGCTAGGAGTTTAGGGCATAATAATGCAGAAGAGCAAATGTTGCATATGTAAGCACTGAAAGAGCTTAAAAAATTGTTAGAACATAAGAAAAGATTAAAATGTAGCAACAACAATAATAGTTCACGTTACCTAATAGCCTAACTTTTACTGGCCAATATAAGATTTTAAGGAAAGAGCATAAGAAATAGGAAAGTAAAGAAAAAAATAAATCCTTCCTGTTAAAAGTCTAGAAATCAGTGGTTTAGGGACTTCCAGAGTTCAGGTTGCATTGAACCAGCAATACAGGGCTAAATCTCTCATGACTTTGCCATGAAGTAAATCTTCCTGAAGTTCTGAAATTCTGGAAATAATTCCTATTTAATGAATGAACAGCTCTTGATACTGTTTACACCTTGACTTCTCTCACATCCTGTGGCAATGAGTTTCATAATTTGATTACTTGTCAAAGGAAAAAGTGCTCCCTAATGTTTCCTGTTTTGTCTTTTTCATAATGCCAGGACTACTGGACACCCAAAAATTTGCAAAACAAAAGATTGAAACCTCTTCTATAGGTATTTCAGTTGAGCAAGTTCTTCTGATACCTTCCCCTTTAAATTAAAATTCCAGTTTTGGAAGCTTCCTAAACTGTTTTGCAGTCAACGCTGATCCAAAGAAGTAATTTAGTTTTTTCCTCTGACCTTATTATCAGTGAGTGCAATTTTTACACCTTGCTTATCTGTCAGCCCCACTGCATCTTTGCCAGGTTTCCTGCCAGTGTTGAGGCCATGATGAACATCTGGTACTTGATATAGAAAGAGATCAGAAGATGGAACAGGGATGTAGGCAGACGAGAAACATGGTTGTAATAAAAATAAAGGAGATAAAAGTATTTTGGATGTCTTTGATGAGTGCTATGTACAAATTGCTGAAGCAAGAAAAAAGAGGGTTTTAGTAAACAAGAACTTACGAGGATGATCAGAGGGCTGGAGCACCTCTCCTATGAGGAGAGGCTGAGAGAGTTGGGGCTGTTCAGCCTGGAGAAGAGAAGGCTCCGGGGACATCTTATTGCGGCCTTCCAGTACCTAAAGGGGGCCTACAGGAGAGCTGGGGAAGGACTTTTTACTAGGGCATGTAGTGATAGGACGAGGGGGAACGGCTTTAAGCTGGAACAGGGCAGGTTTAGATTAAACATTAGGAAGAAGTTTTTCACTTTAAGGGTGGTGAGGCACTGGAACAGGTTGCCCAGAGAGGTTGTTGAAGCCCCATCCCTGGAGGTGTTCAAGGCCAGGCTGGACGTGGCCTTGGGCAACCTGGTCTAGTGAGAGGTATCCCTGCCTGTGGCAGGGGGGTTGGAACTCGATGATCTTCAAGGTCCCTTCCAACCTAAACCATTCTATGATTCTATGATTCTATGATTCTAAGAAAGGAGCTGTCAAATTCCTAGAAACAAATGAGGCAAGATTTAGAGATTTATGGAAAAATGACAGAGGCAGTGATTCTGAAAACAAATATATTTCATTATACCAAAAAATGGGTCACTGTTTCCAAAATGTTCACTTCCCTAACTCTGAGCAGTGGACCAAGCCAATTGGAGAGATGACTTTTGCTATTGTACCAGCTCATCTAATTGTCAGGTTCATGACACACAGAACAAACAAATGCCGTCTCCTGAGGGCCATGCTTGCACCCTAATAAGCTTCTGCCTTTCTGCTGACAGTGATGGCAGACCCACAGACAGCTATTTGACCCTGTTGGTTAATATGAAAGCAATGAGATTAGTTGGTATTTAACATCCCTGGTAACCAAGCCATGTGTCTAGCATCTAAGGATGGATGTTAAGAGAGAAAAACTCTAGGTATTTTAGGATAAACATTTTTCTTAGTCTTCTGAGTATTTCAGTTTCTTCATTTGCAGAATATGGGTGATAATATTGACCTGTTTTCAAGGGACTGTTATTTCTGTTCTGTTATTTTTATTTGTTGTGTTCAAATGATTCCCTGCAGGAATGCTAATATTCATAAAGCTCAAAATGGAAAGGCCTATACAAATGCTAAATACTTTTCTTTCTGATTCTTCATCACCAAGACAGAATATATGGTTTGGAAGTGCCCAGGCTTATATAAGGTTACTGTTCAGAACATTGCACTTTCAAAATATAATTGCCTGACTTTTCCTACCCTTTGCATTTCACTTCAAGTATGAATATCAGCAAAGGTTGTAAAGAGCTTATGAAAGTACAGAATAGTGGATTGCAATGTCAAACAGTGGAAGGTGAGTACTTGCTGAACATGGAAAAAGAATGATGGAGGGGAAAGATTAAAATCTAGTTGGCACTTTTAGCTAGTAATAATCTAGAGCGGTATATAGACGGCTGAGCTTCTGGAAGCCTGATGTAAATGCTGTCTTCATACCTCAGCTTTCTGCTCAGTTTTGCATGCTTCTGAGCTGTTCTCAATGTAGCTTGTTTTCTTTTGCCATCCAGCCTTACTGCTTATAAATCTTGTTACCCAGAGAAGATTTTTGCTGGAGAATTATGTTGGCAAAAAGACATGTGACATTTTTTTTGCCTAAGCTGAGTGGAAAGCTGTTCTACATGCCCACTGAAGGAGATGGCCTTATTTTGGCAGGGTAAATAGCATTCTGGGCTCAAATCCCCAAGATGTTTCAAGGCAGAAGACAAACGCATACAGTACTTATAAATTATTAAATATTCTGATGTCTGTGACCTTTGTTTCAGCTCTCTATTCCTCTTCTCCCCCCACCTCCACCCTTTTCCTTAAGCAGGATTATGGAACAAGTGCCAACTGTGAGAACTGTTAACTTGTACCCAGACAAACTTGTACCCAGGTTGTTAACTTCATAAACAAGATAAACTATAAAGGATCCATAGAGACTAAAGATACCCTGTTTCTCAATCTTAAAATAAAATTTATAAGTCATGTAGTCTGCCTTTATTATTTTTTATTGCTGGGCATAATTCACTTACAGAGGAAACACTGATTTCATTCCTTTGTAGTCTAGTCTGAGTTTTTAGGCTGGTTTTAGGTTAGAGACCTCTTTTTGTTCTGTTCCAGAAGCCAGACTTGGATAAAGGTTAAGCTTCGTAAGAGCAATAATGTTTCTTTTTTTTTTTTTTTCTGTATTACAATTTTATCATTAAAGATTAAGGGGTCCAGCAATCTTCTGTTCCTAAACCAAAATCAATATAAATTTTATACATGCAAGCAATTAATATTTTTCTTTTTAATAAAATATTATTATACCTGTGTATCCGTACCTGCTGAGGTCCTGATCTTCTCAGTAATTTTATTTGTGTGTTCACTCCGTATCTGGAGGTCAAGTTCTTGGAAGTACCGCGTTCTATTCTTCACAGTTAAAGAAATGAGGAAACATTGGCAAAATAAGGGTGCAGATGCAAATTATATGATCATATGTTCTCAGTTAAAGTCACTGAAAGGCCACCAGGTTTTCCATGCACAGAACCACATCTTCAGGCTCACATTCTCAGGGCAAAACATCTGATAACGTGGAACATTTTGAAGAATGAGTTAAGCCCTTCTATTGTAAAGAACAATACTAACAAGAACAGAATGGGATGAAGAAAACATTTCTTTTTAAGAATGATGTTATGATAGTTAATATAGATATAAAGAAAATAATTGGAAATCATCACCTGGCGTGACTGGCACTAATGGACATCTATGGCACTGAACAATTCCACCAAAATAATATCAGAGGAGTGAAATGTAAAAAGCCAAAGAATTTAAATTTTTAGCACAACAATAACTACTCTCCAGAAGTAAACTATTATATTAACAAAAAGAAATAGTAGGAGACACTCCCAAAGAGTTAGATTCAGCCTTCTTCCCTTCAGCTACCAAAAGATTCGGGTGGTAGAAACTTATGCAACTTGCTCAAATTCAAAACGGTATTTCAGCTACCAACAGGTCATTGATTTCAAAGACAAATAAGCATCTTAATTACTCGGGGGAATTAGAATGCTAACACAGGGTAGCAGAATTTGGACCAAAGGTCTATTATTTGGTTCTTGTAGCCTAATACAGTCATCTCCTTTTTGTTAATAGAAGGCCTTCAGACAGTTATTTTCAAGCTAGCATATAGACTGGTGTCAGGGAAAGAGCTGAAGCTGTTTCATATCTCTGAGGATCAGGTCATATCATTATCAACTGTTGTAGCATCTGTATTTTAAATCTGAGCATTATTTTGCCAGTTGTTCTCATCTGGTTATAAAGGTATGTTATTTCATTTAAAGGAAATCCATGCAGCTGTGACAAATTAAAGCAAATGACTCTCCTTAGCTTGAGGTGTCAGCTGGGAGAGCTCAGAAGACCAAAAGGAGCCATGACTGTCCCATGATTTATCCTCAGGAAACTTGCAAACTGAGTTTTGGTGCAGAGAAGTCTGTGCAAGTGGCTCCTTTACAGTGAAATAGCCTAATTTTGCACCCTGCAAAGTCAATTGACCCTTGGCTGCAATCACACTGTGTAAAATTTGTATAGGTGTCCAAATACTTAAGATAATTTGCAAAATTATTTTTCACCATGTGAAATTAGGGAAATTCTTTTTCTTTTTTTTCTGGTTCAGTCAGCACAGCAGTACGTTAAATACAGTGTGGTTGCTACTACAAAGTAGAGTTGATGACTGGAATATTTCAGAAACTTTATTTTTACTGCTTTTCTATTTTCTTGTTTTTCAGCCACCTAAACTATTGACCTTTTTTAATTGAAATTTTGATGGGGGCTTCTGAAAATCAAAGACATATTTGATCCTTTCACATTTATGTTAACCAGTTCGATAGAAAAACAGCTGTGATTGCCAAGCTGATTGTTCCTAGGCAAATAAATTGCATTTACAAAAGGCTTTTTAAAAGCTAATCTGATTTAGAAACTTGTTCTGGAAATGTTTCCTTTCTATTTAGAACAGAGCATTCTTAGAGCTTTTTTTTTTAGTTGTTAATCTATTAGTTGTTCATCTATTTATTTATTAATCTATTACATTATTCATGGGCAGTAGAGAAAAAAAAAGAACATCCGAGGAGAGTGCGCTTGTGAGTGCTTATTACATTTACTAAAGTTTAATTCTTTCAAGGTATACAACATAGTATTACAGTCACCAGAACTGTCGCTGGTAGTTCTGGTGATATTTGGTTTGCATATTTAAGATTTATGGTGCTTATCTGTCAAGTCCATTCATGCTCAGTGTTTGTCTTCATTGCATGCTTGTGTTGGCTGGCACAATAAGGACCTGATATTGTCTGAAGCCTTCTGGGTCCTATTGCATTGTCAAAAATAATAAAAGAAGTATGTAATCACAGTTAAATATCTAATTCAGCCATAAAGATTAAGTTGCAAACAACTGTTGTGCATCTCACCTGTGCAACAGATTTTTCAACAGTAAAGTGTTTTGATAAGCTTTTTAGATGCAATGTACACTGGGAATAAATAATGGTCATCAAAGTATTTTGACAAAATGTTTCTCCTAGGATTCAGCTAAATAACTCTGGATGTGACTCTTAGAGACTTTCAAAACACATCCGTGTTACTACCTGCTCAATGTTATAAGTCATAAACAGAGACGGTACCCACAGGCACAATTGTGTAATTGTGATTTTGCATGCCTCATTAGTGTCATTGATTAGTGTGCATTATCCTATGTTATTTCCACTCCTTCAGAAGTTATATCTTATCATAATCTTCTTCTCACTGCATTTTTAATATAAATGCAGTTCTGTGTTTGTTTTGTGAGGATTTTTTTCCTTAATAATTCTTTGAAATGTGCTTAGGCGCAATTTTTTCATGATAAGATACCTTTTAAAATTGTGTTAAGGCAAGTAAAAGGGTAATAATTTAGTAGCATGAAACCTGAGGCAACACGTAAAAAGTAGCTGTTTTAATGCACAGTGCAGCTGAGCAAGTCTGAAAATATACAGGTGACTGAACCACACAAGCAGTTTTGCTGAAAGACTGGAAGGCTGCCACAACCACATATAGATACACCCCGGTTTTCAGCTGGAGAAGGTCAGAGACAAACAAACCTTGAGCCTTGGATTTATGCACACGCAGATGACAGTTGTCTCCTGAAGGAGATATTACAAGAGAGGGGACAAAGTCAAACTGCTGTCAGTCCGACAGCGCAATCCTGGCCCAGTCAGTGGCTTTCTTTTCAAACTTGGCGGAGCGCCACAGCATGCGGGCAAAGTGTAGTCCAGTCCTACCGAATGGTGAAAGAAGGGGGTGGGCTGAGCGACACGGTGAAAACGCATTCAGGATGCACACACACAGCCACGGCTTGCCTTTGTGTGGTTGTGGGCAGTTAAGAGCATCATTCCAGTGTTCCTCTCCTCTGCCCTCCAGCTAGAGCCGTATCCAAGGGTGGAATAATCTCGTGAATTAATTTAATTTCAGCTCTTTAAAAATTAGGCAGCTAGTCTGAACTAGATGCATAATGCCCTCTCTAATCAGTGAAAAATGAAATAGGCAACTCCAAGATGCAATTCATCTCTCATACTTGGCCTTAATGCAAGAAACCAAAACGTTTGACAGGATAAAACAAAAAACAGCCCTCACAACCTGCAGAAGCTGGGAAGCAAAAGATTAAAAAAGAACTGTATATACCTGCAGCACAAAAAGACCCATGAGAAATAAAAAGGGAATGGAAATAGTTTGGGGAGCTGCTGAAATTTTTCCAACTGATTTTAAAGCCAACCTAAATTGAGATTACATTTTTTCCCCCCCATTTTCCTCACAGAACAGCTCTAAATTGGGCAAAATGTGGTGTGGTAAAGAGAATTTTCTGTAACACATGTGATAGAAACATCTGAATTAATTAATGAGATTAACTTTAAAGGTCTTGGGGAAATGATTTATGGGCCTGAAAAACAAGTACCTGTGGCTTTGGAGAAAAAACTATTTCCCCTTATAGTATTAGCATTTTAGCATGTCTTAATTCCTTATAAAATAGGAAGCTCCTAGTGTGCCCATAAATAATAAAATTATGTTGATCTTGTTCCAGCATGTCATGGGTCTGTGTATAAAAACGCAGTTGCAGTTTTCTTAAGGTTCCACTAAATTCATAAAAGGACCTGAATTTGCTTATTAGCAACTTTTCTTTGCTGGCAGGAGTAGACTTAGCATAACACTTTGGAACTCACAATTTAGGAAGTAATGCAGAATCCAGTGCTCTGTGAAGAAGTAACTCCTATATAATACTGGTGAAAATGTCACTGTTATACTAACTTGACCTGTTAATTATTCACACCAGTAAAAGTAATGCTAATAGGAGAATCTCCTTTCTCATCTGGGTATCATCAAAACTGATATCCAATTTATGCTTGAAAAAATTCTTGACTGGAAAACCTTCACGCATTAGTTGCCCCTGGTTTCACATTCTGGGGTGCCTTTATGCACATTCTCTCAACATAGACCCGTCAACAAAGTGTGTTTGTGTTTGTCTCTCTGCATCGGTTGCATTAATTCTCTCTGTTCTCAAGTTGCTATTTGATACCCCCATACAATGCATGGGCAGGACCTACGGGTCTGGCCACAGCAGTTCATAAGCAGACATGCCAATGTGGGGGTGTCCAGCAGTTGCCCTGACATCTCCTATTTGACTCTTGCTGACCAGCTGGGACTTGCTGTGAGTTTTATGAAGTTGATTGGTGTATGCAGAAGGGTCGTGTGGGAACGATTTCTAGAAAATATGTGCCCTTAGCAGCTGGATCTAGAAATCTCCTAGATTAACACCCAAATTGCCCTGTAAAAGGGGAAACTTTGACCATGGATAAAAAGCATTTCCCGAGAATCAGATCTTTCAGTATGAGGGGTATTCTTTCCAGGTCAGATGAAACCTCAAAGTATTTGTCCTCCTGTTTCTAATACATGTTTAATGCTTTAAATTACTTTGTACTCTTGGATAATGACTGTGTAATCCTTCTACAATGGTGCATGATTTCTGTCGTAATCGTTGGACTTATATGTGGCTAAATACAGACCATAATTGTTATATTTCTAGCATTGACTGCTGTTTAATATCAATTTTTGTTTTGGTTTGCTTTGGTTTTTGGTCAAGCAGACCAAGTGTGAGATTCAGTGCCAGAACACACTATCTGTAGGGAGTTTAAGTTCCCCATGTGGTCAAGGGAGTCTAGAAAGGAATTCAGCCTATCTATCAGAAGAAGACACCCAGTGGTTAGTTATTGAATTGTTTTCTATGTTTCATGACCTGCAACAGGTTAGCCTCCAAGCGTTCTTAGAGATATCTACTGTAGGTGTTTAAACCCTGAAGTAAGGCCCACCCACAGTCTTTCTACTTGTGGCAATAACTTTACCGCAAGTAGGAAAATTGCAGTTTGCTGATGTAGCATTTCGTATTGCAATGAGTGTAAAGAAATAAGAAGCAGTAGCAGCAATAATTTGAGCCGTTGCTTTTATAGCTCTTTTGTTTCATGCACCTTCTGGGGATTTGCAAACCTTCAGGTTTTTAAAGAACCTCTCTACAGATGTAGTCTGCCATTTGAGATGTAGTTTCAAAAAATGGGGAAAAAAATAACAGTAAATACATTAAAAAATATGGGCTACCTCCGGACCTACGATAAAATGCTCAACCCTTCTGAAGATTCATGAAATTCAAGGATTGCTCTTAAAATACAAGAACAATTGGTGTTGTAAAAAAAAAAATTACTACTTGACAGTTCTTATGATATAGTTAAGCATAATTAACTAAATGTGAACTGGCCTGTGGCACCTATGTTTTTTTTCCCAGTGATTAGACATGACAGGATGTTATCTCCAACTGTGAGATGGAAGGTAATTCAGTTTTCACAGAACTTTTAGGTGATGCTGATTGAATTAGTATTTAAGATATGTGTCATGTCTTGTGTAGGGCATTATATGCTCACTGCTTTTATTTATGACTGGGATGTTTTACTACCTTCTAGGTATTCACAGGCATGATAGGTCCAGAGAGATATTTGCAATGAATAGTGGAAAGTACACGCTGCAGTTTTGAGATTTTAGTATTATCTTCTGCATTTTCTTTAGTGTTTTGTGGAGAACACTGTCTTTAAACCATAAACATAAACAATAAAAATGTTTTGCCATCACAAAAAACCTGCAGTTCTATGTAGGTCAATTTGGGAATATGTGAAGAAAGATGGACTTTATGAGACAGTATTTGTAAATGGAGGGGAATGAAGATTCAAATCCAGCATTTTGCTGACAGATGCAGTAGGTAAAGAACTGCTTCATTGCTGCATGAAATTATTAAGAGTTCTGAAATCCATGATAGCATGTATAGGGAGGGAATAATTGTTAACATAGTAGTCTCATTTCAGAAAATGAAAACCTCTGTTTAACTCTCCCTTCTGTTAATTTATTTCTCATCAGTTCATTTAGAACAATGAAGGAGAATAAATGCTTCTGTCCTGTTTCACATCCAGGGAGATTTTAGTGAAGTAAAGATTTGTGGAAATAGCAATTCTCTGTAATTCAAACACCAACACGTGTAGGCAGAATTTGTCTACTGTTTTGGATTCTAAACTTTAATTTCTTGGTGCTTTATATTTGTCATATTTTCAGATGTTTATTTATGAAACTATTAGCCATGATTTATTTATTGGCAGTTTAACATACAGACATTACTAAAATTCCAGTTAACAGTCCTTTTTTCAGTGTCTGGCACATCAAAACATTTACATGCTGCTAACATGACTGGGTAAGACCTATAAAACAAGGAAGTATTCTAGTAGGTACCCCAGGAGAGTTCCGCTGGAAACTTAGCAGACCACCAAGAAATCTTCCTTGCGTCTGTCTTAGATTTGGAAGCATTTTAAGTCTTTCAAGACATTCTTCACAGCAGTCTTGCCTTTCTCCTGTTATGAAATCCCCATCGGTTTTCTAAACAGAGTAAGCCGAAATGTTTTTGCCTATATTCTGTGGTGAGAAACAGAATTAAACCACATTTTTTTATTTCTTTACAGAAAGACTAATTGCCTCCATCTGATAGAACATGGGGGATTTTTCTGTCGTAAGCAGGGCATGTGTGCACCTTTGCCTTTCCCATTCTTGAGACCCCCCCCATGAACTGTGTGACAGAAGGAAATAAGGGCTCAGCAAGGCTGTTGAAGTTGGTTTTCACTGATAGATTGACTAGCTGAGTGGTACTGAAGAAATTTCAAGTGCGTCACCACAGAGAATGAAAATCATGCAGTAAGTCAGTGCACGAGGGGATTTTGGTCCACTGGTGAGTCTGGCAGAGACCTAAATGAGTTTCTCGCTTCTTTCATAACATTAATCAACAGGAAGATGTGCTAGTAGGGTGAAGGGCTTGATTTTTTTCAACTTGGAGAACAGACTAATGCAAGTCCTAGCAGACAGAGCCTGATGCAATTGGGTGGCAAACAGAGCATCTTCAGATATAAAGGATGCGTTGATAGTTGGTGGACTTTGAAGAAAGGGCTGCAGTCAGTATATAGCTGGAAATACCAGGAACCAAACTGGCTTTTTTGTGCTTTGGGACAAAGATGGACAATACCTTCTCATCAGCTGCAGGTCTGTTTCTAGCACCTAATTACTGACCGAACACTTATTCAGCACAGTTGAGATGGTTTTCTTTATCTTTATGACTGATTCTCAGAAAGCAGAGCACCTGCCTGTACATTTGGTTGTATTTCCTAGAATTTTGAAATGTTCCTGTCCTCATGATAGAGGAAAGGAGACCACCATTTTAAGGTGTCTAAAGCTGATCATGCAAAAGAATGACTCACTTGATACCAAGTTTTTTAAAGTGAGTCATGGTTTTATTTATAAGGAGTAGGTGGGAGGATATGAGAATTCCTCAAATCCCCTTAGGCTTTAGGAAACCCACAGTGAAAAGAACTTTTAGTTGTCTGATTTGGGCAAATATTGGCACCATCCATTTTTTCCCAGTACCTCAATAGACTTCCATTCTTATTTCATGTTGTGTTAATTTGGAGAAAAAGGAGGGAAAGATGGGAAACTATCAAGTAGTAAAAGTGGGAAAAGAAACATTTTGCAGCCACTCAGCACCCCTTTTTCAGACTGTCTTGGAAACAGATTCAGCTCTGATGAGGAGCTGAATTCCAAGCCATCTGTGAATCCTCAAACTTGCACACCCACAGTGGAAAATGGGTATAATTTGTTTCTATAGCTGCTTATGGGATCTGCCAAACTTTTTTTTCTCTTTCAGTTGTTCTTCTTCTCTATCTACATCCGTCTTCATCCTTATTTTCTCTGAATTTTTGACCAGTAAGAAGAGGAAAGAAGCACCATCTGTTCTTAAAAAGCTCTAAGTTTGGCTTCTTCTGCTGTTAATCAGCAGCAAATCAGACTAAAGCACAGCATTTGGTATTCCTCAATTATGATGTATCTAACAGCAAATGTGAGCAAACCTAAATGGATTAGTGTTTTGTTACTAAACTAAGTATAGCATGGCTACTGTGCGATTGCTGTTTAATTACTTCGCAAATATATCGTCCAATCCAGATTTCTTTCCCTGAGGACATTGTTAACTGTAATCCAGCTATATATGCATATTTTTCATTCTTTCTGGTACTTCATTTGGATTATTTACCTAGGTATAATTTATATAACTGTCTATAGTCCAAATAACTTCTTCCCCCAACAGTAGTATTAAATGTTATTTTGCAGCAAGTAGAAACCACTGTAAAAACTGTGAAGATTCTTTTCTTTCTCTTTGTGTCTATTAGACAAACTAGTCTAAATTAATATGTAACAGATTTCACACTGTCTAATTATAAAAATTATGTTTTGTTGTAAGACAACATTGCTGTTAAAAATCCACCTGGCCGATTAAAGTAATAAACACTTTGGCAAATTTTATCTTCTGAGCATTGGGAGTTCATAACTCATTAGTGACCGTGGGACATTAGATACAAATGACTCAAAATAATTCAGTAGTGTGCATGGCTTCATCAAGAAATCGGATCGAAATTGCTGTTTGAATCCGAGTACTCTGCTGAGTTTTGTGCTATGACATTTGAAGACTGAAAATGCGTGTATATGGAATACACATTCCTCCCCCTGCGAAAATGGAGGAGTAAATCTTAGCAGTGTTTTGTCATGACTCAATCTTCATTTCTGATTCTCTGCTTTTATCACTACAGCGTATCCTACCTTTTTTCAAACCAATACAAATAAAAGCAGCACAGTCGATCCCTGGTTTCTGATGTTATGACAAACTGCGGAGAAGGCCCATTATTCTGTCTTCTTTCAGTGAGCAGTAGCCGAAGGAGGAATTTCACCCTAAGTGTTTTTTTCACTGGAATCTCCAGATGGTCTGGTGTTACAGTGCTGCATCCGACGCACTGACAAATAGGCTGTCAGGGAAGATTTTTCCTGTAATGTACACTGTGAAACTAAACCATCAATTTGTTGATATACATTGTTTGAAGTGTGTGCAGTTTGCCATGAGACATCATGAGAAGGTGACACGTCTTCGCCTCTATATGAAAGCAATACTTGATTGAAGTAAAGCTGCTGTGGTTGTTCCGTATACTGAGTTGTCAAATGAAGTCATGTGCCAGTGAAGTAGCTATGCAGAATTAAATCAAAAGTATCTCTCATCTTTTACAGGATGACATTTGCTCTGTGTAGCCCCTCTACAGGTTTTCTTATGTGAGAGGTCTGATTAGATGTATTTAGCTGAGCCCATCAAATTTGGGTCACCTACCATTAACTAAAAGAATAGGCATGGTGATCTCCATAAATGTTTCATAAGAACAGAGGAAGAGCCCAAAGAAATTTTTTTATCTGGCTTGTAGAAATAATATTCAGCTCCTCATTGGACTGCAGGCTACTGCAACACTGTTGATTCAGACTTGTGATTTAGAAGCCCAATGGGAGGAATTGGGGTCTTAACCTGTTACAGTTTCCCATCACTTGGCTGTATTTGTGAGTCGAACTTCATTTGAAATTATTTAATTTCCCTCACATTGCTACTGCTGTGGATTTTGACCACAGAAGTCTTCATGTTAATGAACTAATCTGCATGTTGATGACCAATTAGTTTCCACAAATCATGTACTTTTTCCTTGGCTTTGTTGTTTTAAAGCGAGTCCCAGTTCAGCATGGTCAGTATGGGGCTGCATTTAATCTCATATTGAGTTTTCAGGGTTAAGAATACCAGACATATACAAACAGAACTGCCACTACCTACCAAAAGCTTCCCATGAAGCAACTCTATTGCTTTATTTCACTCATTATACAAGAAAAAGAAATGTATGCCCTAATTTCTTACCGTATTTTTAATTATGTTTGAAGCGATTAAGTAGTTTCAGAAGTTTGGAGTTCATTGTCCTGAATAGTTTTGAGGGAAATACTGTAGTTTCCCAGGTTAGTTTATAAAGCTGAGAATCTAGGTATTTATGTGTTTAGATTTAATTTCAGATCCTTTGTTTTAGTTGGAAATGAAGATTTATAAATAGGTTGCTTACATGGCTCTGTATGCATAAGGTGAACTGCTGCATGTTCATCACAGCTTTTAATCAGGCTTCAGAGTATCAGTGCTTTTGACATCACTTTTTGCCTTTTCTTTCTTCCTTTGTCCCAGTCTCCTTAATTAATAATTAATAACTGCAGATAGATTCGGCTACAATTCGCTATTCAATGGTTTGGATGCCAGCTACAGTAAATGCAATGTATAGGCTAACAGCAAATAATTTAGTGCGACTTACTGTGCTCTACCTACAGAAATGACCAAATCGGCAAATAACTCTGAGTACATAAAACAGGCAATTTCACTTCTAAGAAAACAGACAAGGAGGAGGTGAGTGGGAATGAGGGGGGCAAATATGGTTTGCATATAAATAGTGTTGCTATTCTTGTGTTAGTATAGAATTACCTTAGAAAAACAGAAAGTTACCGGTTGGGCTGGCAGCAGGTGACATTCTGAGCCACATGTCAGTTGGTGACTGTGTGATCTGAAACATTAGAGACTGGTAATTTATTCAGATTGACTGAAGTTATATCGGTTCAGTTCATATAACTTCTAGAAAGAGGCTAGGGTCATAAATCTTTTTGAAACTCTAAAACCTCACAGATTTGGAACAGGATAATGGACATTATGGGATGTTGAGAGATGTCTGCGCTAGAAAGGAATCTTTTGCTGCCTTTGTAATATTCCATCCAGATTTGGCCAAGTGGCAAAAATCCTAGTTTGCATATGCTCAGCAGCAATTTCTGGACTCCAGCTAGCTGATATCTCCCAGGATACTGGCCTAATCATCTCAAATAAGAGTGCTCAGTCTGTGCTGTGATCTCAGGAATGCTCTGCTCAAACAAAGCAGCATTGAACACGTCTCTAAAGGCTAAAATACTTTGAAAAAGTAGATGTTAGGCACCTTGAGTGGGTTACCCATTGCTGGAAGAAGTCTTTTGTTTTGATGCCTCTTTATGGCCTAGATGGAAGTTCAGTAAATCCTAACCTCATTGAATAGATGCAGAGGAAAAAAAAAGTCTTTTCAAACACTCCTGTGCTGTACAGACAACCACTCTAAAATCCTGCAAGGAATGACTAATTTTGCCTTCAAAGTAGGTCTTAAAAATATGCAATAAATAAGCTCTATATTAAGCAATTTAAGAAAAAGAAAGTAGTGGATAGTCATTTAATGAGCAAAGTATGCATTGAATATAGCAGGGTCTATACGTGAGAAAAATTTATTCACAGTAGTAATATGCAGGTACAGAAGGGCATATTTAATGTTCCCCTTTCCTGACTCTATGGGGCATGACTTTTAAGTTTAATAAAAATTAACATATTTTCAGGTCTGTAGTAGACTGTAAAGAGTAGCCTTTAAGATCGTATTGTATTTCTTCAAATTTAATACAATCATAGCATGACATTTCATTAAAAATGGATTGCAAATGTGTACTAGTATAGATAAAAGTGTGTGAACATACACAATAGAAGTTTTAAAATATATTTGGAAATATCTAGATATTTTGAGTTAATTTGTTATATATTTTTAAAACATTATCAAATTTCTGCTTCAATTCCCCTTTGATTAGTTATCTGAGGTAAATTAATGTAGAAGAATAGGTTCTTCTATATTTACCTATGCTGTGTTTTCAAAATGTGAATATCTGAATATTCACATATTATTTGAATGACTCATATTTGATTTTGGCCAACACTGAAAGACAGTATCAAAGATACTGATTCATTCTGATAATTTCTGAATTACAACAAAGTGTATATCCAGGAGAACTGAAAACCATCTTTCCTTGAAAATGATCTGCTTGTGTATTACGTTCCTTTAGACTTAATGAAGAAAAGTCTTGTGAAAAATGCAGCTTTTTCCAAGCAACAACATTTCTCAAGGACTTCCAGAGTTTTCCTTTAAATGTTTTAGACCTCTGGAAAGGATCAAATATGATTACAAAGAGTTAAAATGCACCTAGGAACATTAACATTTTAATATTTAACATTTCATCATCTGATTATGCAGTATGTACTGTATCTTTAATGCTTGCCTTTTAATCCACTTATAGCTATTTTATACAGGAAACGGAAGACTGGACCATTAAGATTCAAGAAATGAGGAAAACACATGATACCAGGGGAGCTTAGACAGCAATAAAAATGAATTCTGGCAAAAAATAATAATCATATTGTAAAAATAGGTCATTTCTTTTCATCTGTTGTTACTATGAGAAAGAGATTAATTCAGTGTTCAGAACATCAGCCAAAATGTTCATATCCACAGAGGACATGAAAGGAAAATGAAGTTATAATTACTTGTAACGTAAGTAGGAATATTGTGAAAAATATACCATACAAAATGTGTATGGACTGTGTATGTACATATATGTCCAGATAAATTTCAACTCATAAACTATTGTGCAGTAAGTATCTGTTTGGATTACTGTAGCTGGAAAATGATCTCAAACATTCTGTCTGACAAGTAAGCATCATAAGGACCTAATTGTACTGCAATGTTACCTTCTAGAAAAAAAAAAAAGATCCCTGGATTTGGTAAAAAAACCTTAGGGATTGCTTCAAGGACTTGAAGGTAGGGCAGAATGGCTTCACTCTACTAAGAGTAAATTTTAAACTGTTATTAAGCATTTTGCATGCGAGCCAAATGGAGGTCATTGATAAATTCAGACCGTTTTGAAACTTCCTGAAGTAAAATCTCAGCTTTGCTTTTTGGGTTAGTTCTTTGTTTCTCGTCAAACTGTTTGAACGGGAGGAACTGTCCCATCACATGGCGTTATTTATGCAGAGAAGTTATGTCATCCACTTCAGCCAGTGCAGGTGCCCTGAAGTTCCAAGTGCAGTCACTGAACAGAGGTGACTCTCTTCAGGAGGGGGATTGACAGCATCAGACAAGTTATAATTATACTGCTGCTTTGAAGGTATCTGCTGCCTTTGGTTGGCTGTATAGGGAGCTTACTACTCAACTGAGGCTCCTTAACTACATGCTTACATTTAGGTCGGGTGGGCCGTATCTAGGTTAGGCCCTTTTCCTTTCTGCCCTTGTAAAATTCTCTCCCTTTCCCATGCCTTTTGCCTTTCAAAGTTATTTTTGTCCTGTTTTTCCCCTGTGCTATCATTTTGCTTTTGCTCCCTTCCTGTCCTCCTAGCACGGGCATCTCCTCCTGTGTCAACACTTACAACCAGGAGGTAAGGTTACAAGCCAGACAAAGTAACCCAGTTGATTTTGCAACTTTTTCTCTGTCTGTAACCAGTTTTTTTAAATAACAAGAGCTGGCTGTACCAGGTTCTTACTCTCCTAAGTCTATTTTTCCACCATTTGTGTTTAGCTGCTCTGGCTTTCTACATAGTAGTATCAGTCTCCTGAGTGTTCCCGTGATTCTGAGCCATGAAAAGGAAAAACAAAAGGGCTTTTGAATCTTTTCTGCCTGTTTAGAGGTTATAATCTTAGTAGATGGGAAGGAGCTGGAGGGAAAAACTTACTGCTTGCTTTAGCTTCACTAATCATAATCAAACCAAAGCTCCTTTCATTCTAGGCTTTTAGAATATACTAAACAAGTATAAAGGTGATTTTTAGCTTGATATTTTCCCAATGTGCCTTTTGAGGAGACCTGGTCTTTGAATTTAGTAGAGGCTGTAGTTCAAAGTGGCTGTTTGGCAGCTGCTGGCTGTGTTTCCCTGCTTTCTGGCGGGAACCATTCCGACTTCCAATGTATTGGCACATTTACACCAATGCCTTTCTTCTACATTGGCAGTCAGGGGAAATCCATTCAGACCAAATGAGATCTCATTCTCTGAATTTATAGTCCATACTTCATATGACAAGATCAGCATTCATATAATTACCGCCCCCTGCCCCACTTTTGAGAGATAGGACTTTAGTGTATTTTAGGTCTGTCAAATGGCGTTTCATGATTTGGTGGATAAGGGAATGCGTATCAAGTTAAGCAAGAATGAATGGATTCAAGGTTCAGGGTGGAAAGGCTGGTGGACTTGGCAAGGAATTTACTTAGGTAGAGTCAGGTGGGTTGGCAGTAAGTAGAAACATATTTTATTTTTTGGCAGGAAAGCTGTTATGCTCAGGGAATATCATATGTCTTGTTGACTGAGGTGGAAAATTTTTGAGAGATCCTCTTGTAAAATTTCTGGAATTATATCACAGCCTTTGTCAAGATGTAAATAATTCAGGATTGCAAAGTCATCTAGAGAACAGTCAGGAAAAGAAAGCAGGGATTTTTTGACAATGATGCTTCTCTCATATTCAGAAGAAAATAGTTCCTTCACCCCTTTTATATAAGCATTGGAATTGTTATAGCTAATAAGGTGCTAGTTTGAAACCATAAAACAAAATGCTATGCAAGAAAGAATGAAGCCTGAATCATTAATCCCTATAAAAAGAAAAAGAAAAAAAGAAAAAGAAAAAGAAAAGAAGCATTTGACTTACTGAAATGACCAGTGCTTTCTCACATTGTCTTCACATTTCATTTATGTCTTTAATAATGAATGGTGTCACTAAATCACATCTCTTCAGTCTGTTCCTTTCCCACTTACTTTTATTTAGAAAAAAAGTTTCAAAGAATTTTTAATCCATGGTATTAAAGTAGAAAGCATAGCTGTGAAACCTTAATATAATTCAGTTTTGGACAGTGGTTTGTTTTGGTTCTAATTTTATAGTAAGTGTACAATAATGTATCAAGATTAACTTTCATGAGTGGACAATTACACACTAAAGGTATGTTTGAATTTTGGATTTCATTTGATATCTCTAATGGAGATATATAAAATACTGCTCGAGTATTATACTTGCAATGAGCAGGGATATCTTCAACTAGATCAGGTTGCTCAGAGCCCCGTCCAACCCGACCTGGAATGTTTCTAGGGATGGGGCATCTACCACCATTCTGGGCAATGTGTTCCAGTGTCTCATCACCCTCATTGTAAAAAAATTCATCCTTATATCTAGTCTGAATCTACCTTCTTTTAGTTTAAAACCATTACCCCTTGGATATTTTATGGTGACAAAAATATTTGTACTTGGTCACGGAATATAAGATAGATTCTTAACTGTGGCAATATTGCTTGTCACATACCTATAGATGTTTTTATGTGAATATGTGTATATGTGCTTACATATGTGTACATAGATGTGCTTTTATACAGATTATGTATGTATGTGTGAAGTAACATACATCTGCATAATGCATACTTCCTACCCTGAGTGGGTATTTAATGCTCTCTTTCTATGATAAGGATAGTCTAAATACTCCCTCACTGGGAACATGCAGCTATATGTGTATATGTGCATCTTAAATATTTATTAGTAGTTGTGGTGTCCTGTTCACTAGTGATCTGTGTGTATGTTTCCATGTACGTGTTTGTGAGAAAGTCATCTATGTGACTATAATTAAAAGCTTCTTTCATGCTCCCATTCCCAACACTTATGATACCTCTGTTAAACAGGCAGTAGAAATCTGTTTGGGTAAAGATATTTAGGAAAGTGGAGTAAACATAAATGAAAAAAAAGTTCAGATAAAAAAGTTTTTTTGAAGTGCTGAGTATCAAAGCACAGAAACTCAGAATCATATTATTTATTTTAGGAAGCTAAAATGTTAACAGTGGTATAATTATTATAACTTATTTCTCTGGAAAAAGTTTACATTGAAGTACTAAGATGAATCAAATAGCAGCATATGATTTTTCATACGTTCACCACACACAAAGTAAAAATTCTGTCCCCATTTTGTTTGTCAAAAGTCTTATTATTTAGTGGAAAATGAGTTTCAGAATAGAATAAGGAGCTCTGTTTTGTTGGCATTAAATGATAAAAGGTTTGATTTGTACATGCAAAGTAATCTCTCTAGTCAATCAGAGCAATGGATTTTTAAGCTTGTTTTACAGCTGCGTTCAAGGTACGTATTGCATCAACTTTGAGAATCATTCTATTTTGTTAGCTTTAACATAACTTTTTATGTACTCCTGCATATTGAATATAGGTTTGGGACATGGTCTTTCAGAGCTTTTTTTTTCCCAGGCTAAATTAGAAGTTAATGGGGAAACATAAGCAGTTTCTTGATACAAGCCCTAAAATTTTGATGTACTGACTAGAACTGGTCAGGAATGCTCAGTTAGACTCCTTTTTCTATAAAAAGTGTTTTCTATGCAAAACAGAAACCTTTTGATATAATATCTTTTTTTTTTTTTTTTTAAGGAAGAGATTTTCCATTTTCTAGTCATGTCTGACACAGTAAATGAAATGAAATATAATTTCTCTGTGCCTGCTGTGCGCAGCCCTGTTTCTTACTGATTACAATGATTTCAGTCTTGTGATGCACCAAAATGCTGCCTAGTCAACTTTATTTTCTTCAAAGAGAACATAAAGTTGTGAAACCATTAGGCACACAAACTTCATAAAATTAGTTGGGGATTCAGCTTTGTTCAGAGACTGCTAAGCAGAGAAAAAGTTGTGCACAGTGATATTGTTCAAACACTTTTACGGAAAAAAAACATACAGATTTCTTAAAGGGGTCAAATTTAAGTTGCAAACAAGCACTTTATTATTGTGTGAAATGCACAAATGTGAGTTTTGTAAATGATAAATGCTGAAGGATAAACATTGCTGCTTAGTTGCCTACATCAAGAGATTTTGTTTAAAAAATGAGCAGCTTCAGTTGTTAAAACCAAAGATATTTATTTTAGTACAAACTAGATAGTTTGTATGAATATGTTGGGTCTTTCATAAATGCCATGGAGGTTTCATGAAATATTCTTGCAACCAAAAAAGGATAAACTGAGTAAAATGTGCTGTAAGTCAAAATGAAAGACCATGATACTGGGATTTCATCTGGGCTTTTTTCCCCTTTTTTCAGTTCCTTCTTAGGGAAGTAGGACTTCTATGGATTTCCCAGATTGCAGAGTCCCAAACCTATAATGCTGATTTAAATTTACTGTTATGTTTTGTTTCTCTTGAAAGAAAAAGCCTCAAAGCTATAAACACGCTGTTAGCACTGTTATAACTCTCATAACAAAGGCTTTACCTAAAAATACCTCTCTTTTCTATGATTCTGTAAAATAATTAAATATCAATATTTATGGAATGTTACAATGTTTAAACAAGTGTGGTTTTGCTGAATGAAAACTGACATATGTAACACTAATTTTTCAAAATAAAACATTTGAAAACTCTGACTGGATGTCTTATGGTTCCACTGCTATTCGTTACAAGTATTACAGTAACACATGGCTCACCGAGAAGATGCTGAGCCCGCCTGACAGCTCCTATACAACACACCTTTACATCCATCTGTTTTCAGATAAATAATTATTTTCATTTCTGAATTTTAGAAAGTGAATAAAAATGAGTCTGAAAAACAGAAAAGTAGTTTCTTCTTTTATATGCATCTATTACAAGTAGCATCATAATACAGGCTAAGAGCTGCATCTTTTTCTGAATCCAAGCGTTGAGTGGAAGGCTGGGGAAAATACATCAGGTGCAGCTGAGAAAGATATAAATATTGTTTTGACTCATATACTGAAGGAAGTGAAAATATGACTTAAGTGAAGACTGGCCCTGCTAGGATGTGCTCCTTCATGACACATTTCTTCTGCATCACCTTTTACTGCCTAGATCTGATTCTGCAACACCTTGCACACATGAGCCGTGTCGCTAAACTTGACAGGATGGTTGGAAGACTTGGCAGATCCGGAGCCGATAGGTGTCACAGATCCCTAGCACTACAGCACCTTGAAAACAGCTGAGTGTCAAGGGACATCGGTAGCTCAGAGCTTAAAGCCTCATTCCAGGATGCTTTCATACTGTTTTATGTCTTAAATGTATTCCCTTATTTCCTGTCACCCTCAAAAACCATGAACGTTGCTTTCCTCTCTACCCACTTCAACTTTCTCCCTCTGTCTCCTTTCTTTGTTCGGGAATAAAAAAAAAATAGAAGAAAAAGTACATTGAGTACAATCTCTGATGCTATATATACAGCAAATAAGGCAGTAAAAGAAACTGTAATTTTTGTGTATTTAATTGGCTAAGCCGTGCCGGGAAGTCTGAACAGCTTTATCTCAAGCCGTTCCAAGCATGGCTATAACATAATTGTTTAGCAGCGCGTGCATGCTTAGTGAGCATGTTCACTGTCATATACACCGCCAGGGTTTGTTTGGGGGTGGGTAATGAAGATTAAAGATAATACCACAGTGTAATTGTCACAGAACTTTAACGCTATTATAAATAGAAAAAGTCAACATTGCTATCATTTCACGCATTATTAATATGGACAGGAATAGTCCGTACCCAGAAACTGGATCTGTGAGATCAGGGCTCTGTCTCAGGAGTCTCAATGAAAGGCTCCAAGGAGTCTAATATTAAACAAATGGAAAGCAAAACAAAACAAAGCAAAACACCAAGACAGCAGCTGATTCTTTGGGGGATAGCATGAATTCAGAAGGCTTGAGTTATACCGGATATAGACTATTGAATTGTTCTCTGATTTTAGTGTCAGGTTGGTATCTTATACTCAATAACATCTTACATTAGGTGCACAAGGGGAGAAAGCTATTATGTATAATAATACAAGACAACATCTGGGAAGAAGAGATACTTAATTTTGCAAATCGACCTGTACAATGGAATGAGAAAAAATATTTCTAGTAAGAAATTGGAAATTATTTCTTTTTCATGTCATCTTCTTTTATTCAAATGCTTTAGATAGTCCAGTGTCATGTTAAGTCCAATGTTAAGTTTATTTCTTCTGTATCAACCAGAACATGAGTTTAAAATCTTTCTGTACGCTGTAGGAGATAGTGATTTTGCAGTAGCAACAATGCAAGAGGAAATGAACTTGCCGATTCATATGGCCAGACTGTGATTTTCTTTTATTCTTTCCTTTTTTACATGGTATGCCGCTGCAACATCAATAATTTTACAGCAATTAGCTGAGAACTTGTCTAATATCCCATTTACGAGGTCATGAACCACACCTTGTTGTGCTGGAATCGAGCTTTTAACTAATAACACATTTAAAAGCTGGGAAAAGGGAGTAACATCATGGAGAGTTTTTGTTTAAACAGACCTGTAGTTTGAGAATGCCCTATTGCTGTATGAAAAAGCTTTTCTGTGCGTTGTTAACTTTCAGAGAAATTTCACTTTCTTTCCTGCCCTATATGAGGACTGGACTTCACCACTGTTTTTTTTCACAAGGTATTCTACAAATGTGTCCAGAGTCAGTTTCTTAATGAAGTCAGTTTGGGGGATGTTGACAGACAAACAAATGCACAAATGTAAAAATATTAGAGGCAAAGTGTGAAATCAATTCAATCCCCTTTTGCGAGGCAATTAATGATTACATTTGTACACTGCACAGAACTTACTTTTGCTACACTTGCTGAGAAGCATTTTATATTGTGGTTTTGTGTGGTTATGCATCAACCTAGCATTGCACACCCTTCTGGAAAACACATGTGTAGACTTTCTAGAGACTAAGTATCTCCTGTTTCCAGGTAAGAGCCATGTCTGGGTGAGTTCTTGGGGTTTTTTTAGCCATTTCTTTGGGTATTTTTAAAAAAAATACTGACATTAATTGCATTATTATCCTTGCATATTCCACACACATTTTCTCTTCCTGTTCATGGTCACCAATCCAAAAGGCACATCTTTATCAGGAAAAAACTAATGGTCTTAGCTTACATAAACTGATGTAAAAGTGAAACCTCAATCACGTTAAGTGATTTATTGTTCTCATATTCATTCAGTGTTGAAAAAGAAAGGTGATGGAAAGGTTAAAATTACTAACTGTCATGTTTTCACCTCAATTCCACTCCCCAAGACAAAGCTTTAGATCATGCTGTCTTTGTTAGAGCTGCTCCTTTGTTGTAGTCTGAACACTGGTGACTGCAAACACTGAATGTAGGGCAGCAGCCCAGGAAAAAAAAAGCAACACAAAAGTTAAAAAATATAGCTGTGCGAATAGTTCATGTGTTCACTGTATGCAGAATCTGACTTTTAATAGTGAGGGAGTAGAATAATAGTGGACTTGGTCAAATCAGTTTAAGGTAGGACAACTGTAACACTTTTCCTCACTTCACTGACTTCTATCCATAATGTGACATAAACTCACCGCCTTCGTTGCAAGCTGTCGGTTTGTATGGAAGACAGAGGAAGTATTTTGTATAGGAATCAGTGGTCGAAATTCTCCCAAGACTTAACCTTTCTTCACACAATGACTTAAAACCCTTGCCTTCCAGTGTCTTTTTTTTTTTTTTTTTTTGATAGGCATCTCTTTTTGAACATACTTTTTTCTTTCCTGATTGCTGCCATCATTTCAGTCATTTATTTCCACTTCTTTTCTCTTACATCTCTCTCCTTGAACAGAAAATTATGCTTTTCAAAATTTCTTGTGACTGGTTATGATCCATTAGTATATTTTATTCCCCTTTCCATTCCCTCCTCCAGAAAATTATAGCATTCATGTATCCATTCCCTCTGCACTGTAATCTTCACACCAATTGTGGTGAGAAAAATAGTTAATAAATAAAACTTACAAGCCAATGGGAAAAAAAAAATCCAAGCACGTTGGCAAAGCATGGATGGTATCCTTTATTTCCTTACACCACTATTCATGAGACTGTAGAATAATTTAAGACCATCACACCAGTGGTAGCTCTGTAAATTTCGTAGTATTTTGCTTTGTTCACAGTGAATTCTGATGTTACAGAAACTTTTTACTATGCAACTGTGCATGGATGCAGTGAACGCAGAAGTGAATTGGGCCATCTTGCGACTGCATAAAGTCCCTTTGAACTAATTTGGAGATTTACATGAACAAGATGGGAGCAGCGTGCTGAATTGCTTTCATTTTCTTTACACATTGGCCATAAACTTTAAAACAGCGTGGATATAAATGGAGCAAAAATAACACTTTGATATGGGTATGGTAATCTTTGCTCCATTTATACACGCACTGCATAAACAGCTTTTAAATATGCTATTATAATATACAAGAGTCTATTTCTGTCTGTGATATTCCTGTGAGAATATCACAGATATTCCTGTGAGAGGGAAAGACGATCGGCTGAAAGGTGCAGCTGAGTGGGAGAAACAGTCTTGCAAATTGCTGTGGGTAGCGAGGAGGTGAGAACTATGGTCTTGCTGGTTAAGAATAACCTCTAACACATGCTTTTCAGCATTTTGGCAGCAATAGAAGCAATTGCCTTAGCTTTCCAGGGGTCTGGCAAGACCAGCAGTAGAGTTATGGGTATCTATGCCTATAGTAAGCTATGCACGTTTTTATGCATGGGCTAGACCTGAGTCTGCATTCATTAGCACACCGCATGCACAGTGTTGGTATCCATGCTGAACTGGTCTTTTACCCCATGTGACCGCTTTTCTGACTGGCAACTTTTGCTGAAATTTGACTTATATCCCAACTGAAATTAACTTGCAATATATGGATGACTTCTTGTTGAACTGCTACCCTCCCAATGAGGTGAGGCCCAATCCACAATTGTCCATTACACAGCCTATATTTTTAGCATGGAAGGCTAATTCTCCAAGCTTAGTTGTTATGACCACAGCTCAAAAAGGATATCAGGTGTTTCTCCAAACTCTCACCTTGGGCCACAGAATTGTTATGGAAGGTCACTTAGGTCAGGTTTGTTCATGATACTCTGCGGCAAGGAGGCCACCTAGTAGGAAGTCAATGCCATTTCCCATTTCATCAGTCTCTCAACAGCTTCTGGGATAAACAAATAAATAAATGCCTAAGTGAATAAATAAACAAGCAATCTGTTCTTTATAGCTAGAGTCTATATATCTGTAATAAGCTGAATATCCATTATATGTGATGAGTACACTACTAGAAAATGTTCCATCTGAGAGGACACTGGGTCAGAATTTAGTCAGTTTATTGGGGTGCAGCTTTAAGTTATGGTAATGCCAATACAGACCAGCAACACATTTGCATAAGCACAGGTACTGGTTAACCCCAGAAATACACTAGTTGCATCCCATTGTTTTGAGATAACTGTAAGAACATAATTTAAAATATATAACGTAAGAACTGCCATATTGAAATATTGCTTGATTTTTGCTGTTTCTACGTCTGTTCTGACTCATGAACTCATTCCAGTGCTGCAGTCTTGCCATATTGCATCTTATTATATCATGTGCCAAGAGCAATAACATAAAACCTTTGTTTTTCCTACATGCTCCATTTAATCTCTAAAAGCAGGACTCAGCTCAATGGAGTGTGTACATATACCAGCATTACAGCAGTCCCATTCTGGAACTGCAACAGCTCTTGCACATAAATTTCTAGACCACAGCAATGCACAAGTGAGGCATATAGGTGAAAACTGTGAGAAGTTTAGTATCCAGTAAATCTAATAGCCACTTTGTGTAGCATTTACAGTAAACCTCTTCTAGTTGATTATATATTAAAGCTACATGCTCTAAAGAGATTTATCCTTGTCTTGGCAACAGCTGAAAGAATAGGATATAAAGTGTGCAGAAGTTTATATTGCATTTCAGTAAGCTGATTCATCTCTTATTAGTTCTGGGCCAGTGTGTGTGGGGGAGGAGGAAAAGGGGAGGATGCACTTAGTTCTAAGAATATAAAGTAAAAAAAGTCAAACTATAAACATGGTATTTGAGTATAAATATAGACCGTCATATTTTCAACGACACTCTTACAGTAATTAGCACATTTTGAAAGTATATTATTTGCCTCCAGAAAGGGAAAATATGGCTTTACTGGAGCTGCATGTAAACAGTCTCAAGTGCAAGTTGACATGATTTTTCCAAATAAAAAATTATAGAATAGACTAATACCCAACAGTGCTTGACACAGAAAAGCTACTGTTGATGCATACATAATGTGTTTTCTAGAAAGCTAGGAAAGCCAGTGAATAGTAAGCTAAGACAGGACCTATGTTGCCTAACTTTAGAAAATTACAGAGTAGTGGGCTAGACGGTCCTGAAATGGTCATTTGCAAGGAGCTAACAGAAGGGGTAATTAATCGCTTCCCAACATACATGCTTACTTTATAGGTTACTCAGGTTCAGTGAAATGTATGCCACTCCAAATGACCCCCATATCTATTTTCCACCCATTGCTAACATCTTATGGTAATTCAGTTTTAATTTTCTCCTTATAGGAATTCAGCTTTTCAGCTCTTTGTAACCCAAACTTATAAAACCTGTCTGTTTCAACTATCTTTCCTTCCATACCCCAAATACACGCTATCAGTGGAAGTTTAATATAGTGATCTGAATGTGCTAGCAGGAAAGAGCTTGCGAAATGGGATACAGGACATCTGGCTCTCCTAAATGAGTAGAATTAAAGGAAATAGGCATGTTTCATGGTAGCTTTGGCTGAAGTAACATGTGGCTGTAAGGTAGAAGAATGGAATGTATTTGTTAAATTATTTATTTTTACATTTTCTTAACCCTGTGTCACATCCACAATTTTAAATTATTGTACTTGTTTATATTCTTTTGCTTTTAAAATAGTAAGCACTAGTTGCCATGGCATATAAAATTCCGCATGCTTCTTATTTGTGGTTTCTCAAGCACTGAAGGGTGCTTTCAGTAATGTATGTCTGATAAACTTACTAATGCTAATCATGGTAGTCCATCTTTAGTGGGCACTTACATGTTGTTCAGGCTTCTTGTGAATGAGCTCAGTAAGTCATCTAACAACTTTGCTTGACAAAGAATATCCACTTTTAGGCTCCTCCATCTCTAGTTTTGTCCATAGTTGGTTGGCATTGTAGATGTGAGGAGAGCCAGAAGAACCAGAAATAGAAGCAGTGAAAATACCAGAGTAGAAAGAAAATGCTTCAGTTTTTCAAATATCCATCAGGTTTGAGATAAAAATTAAGACCAGACACAGCCTAATCAGGGCCTGTCATTTAGGTTTTTCATCCTTATAGAGACAGTTGCTAACTTCCTCACCGCATGTGCGTACTGTAATTCAAATATTATTCAGCGTTTACATCCAGTAATAAAATGTGATCCTAGTAACCTTGTAAAGAAACCCTTTTCTAAATCATGTATTATGGCAGTCATCATTTCTTTAGTTCATCAGAAAGCTGTAAAGGAGAGAAGCTGCGTGAACCCCCTTTCTAGAAAAAAAAACACCTTTAAAGATTCCCATAAGTTTACCTCCTAAGATAAACATCCAGGGTGGGTTTTCTGTGAGCCTGTTAGCTTCTCTACAGCCTTACCAGATAAAAACGTGAGCTGACATTGATGAAGACATTGCAAAGAATAAAATAACTGAGGCCTAAAATCACAAAATAATTAATCTCTGTGTTAGGTGACAATAAATCACTGAAACTATACAAGAAACAAAGATGAGAGGAGGGAAAAATGTACTCAGTAATCCCATTAAAATTAAAGTGTAAGGGAAAGAGATAAAGATTCCTCAAAGGAAGAAGAGAATGATTTCTCCAAGAAAGTAAGCCATGTTGGAAGCCTCATTCTCTCAAAAAGCTTTCACATATAATTTTCTTAGTTATGAAACTTTATTCCACTTGAGGACTATGTATTCTTGTTTACATTTATCAATGTTACTCAAATGGCGGGGCAGTACATATATTTTTTTCCCCATTTACTCAATATTGAGTCAATTTTTTATTAATGTAAAGTGTGGCATTATCAAAAAGAATAAAACCTCAGCATGTCATTCAATGAAAAATAAAGTACATAAAGTAACTTCAGTATTTTATGTATTACACGCTGTGTGCCAGGTTACATATATCTTTTAATCTTTAACAAATGTAAAAAAACCCTACCTATCCAGACTCAACAATTCATTGCCTCAACTGATCTTGACCACAAGGGTCAAAAATTCAGTGTTTATTGTCAACCTGGGCACTGTGGAGTGTGAGAAAGATAGCAGGGGAGTTGCAGAAAAGAAGTTGGAAAGATAGCACAAACAGAAATCTGTTAAAAATAGTTGAGACGAAGCCTCCCTGTTCTTGAAGATGATGTACTGTACTTTCTGTTATATAATACAAAGGAAAGTGATTACAGCAAATTGGCTGTAAAAACACAGACCAGTAACATTTTGTTCTTGTTTTGTTGTGGGATAAAGCGTATTGTGGGCATCAGGGAGTTGAAAGGAAGTACATTGGGGGAGATCTGCAGGAAGGAGTGGTTGAAAGATGAGTTTCCGACCTGCTAAAGAGAATAAAAAATGAGCAAACCTAAAAAAAGAAATGTGAAGAAAAGAGCAAGATGCACAACGGGAGAACCAAAGATGATGCAAAACCAGTTAAGCTTCTTTCAGAAGAAAAGAACAAGAAACAGTGACAGATTGGGATGATTATTCAAATCTACCTCTTTTCTCACATTTTGGTTCTTCACATTACTAAGGGTGTTTCTTCTCCTCTTTTGGTCAAAATTGTAGGAAATCAAGTGTATGCTCCATTTTTAGGGTCTCTATATTTGGTACCACACAGGAAACATGAAGTGTCAATAGACTCCTTTGTTATGCTGAAGTTGCTGAAAGAAAGAAATTTTGAAAGCAACTGATGAGACAGAAAATTAATTATCATCTTCCCTTGAACTGATAGGAAAAAATGAGATGAATATTGGCTCCCATTTTAGGGGAGAGAGCAACCTTAAATGAAAAATTATGTTAAATATTTAAAGAACAATAATGCCATAAAAGCTACCAAGTGCGCAACTTCACATAGTGTCACACATAGTCCCCTAAAATGCTGGCCTAGCTGCATGAAGTAACATGACAAGCTGGGTAGCAATCTTGTGCATCACAATGGTAAAATAAAGAATAAAGATTCAAGAATTTCTGATTTTAAATTCTCTGATCAAGTCCTTCACAATTTGCTGAAAAATGACTGTGAAACAGTGATTAAACATTTTATTGTCCTTTGAATTCAAGTCTTCAGCTTTCCAGAAAAGGACATGCGGATCCTGGTGGACACCAAGTTGAACACGAGCCAGCAAATTGCCCTTGCTGCAAAGAAGGCTAATGGTATCCTGGGCTGCATTAGACAAAGTATTGCCAGTAGGTCAAGGGAGGTGATCTTTCCCCTCTTCTCAGTGCCGGTGAAGCTGCACTTGCAGTTTTGCGGCCAGTTCTGGGCTCCCAGTATAAGAAAGACACGGACATAATAGAGGGAGCCCAGCGAAGGGTCACTGAGTTCATTAAGGGACTGGACCATCTCTCCTATGAGAAAAGGCTGAGAGAGCTGGGACTGCTTAGCTTGGAGAAAAGAAAGCTCAGGAGGGATCTTGTTAATGTATATAAATACCTGAAGGGAGGGTGCAAGGAGGACAGAGCCAGGCTTTTTTCAGTGATGCCCAGTGACAGGACCAGAGGCAATGGGCACAAACTGAAACACAGGAGGTTCCCTCTGAACATCAGAAAACATTGTTTCACTGTAGGAGCGACTGAGCACCGGCACAGGTTGCCCAGGGAGGTTTTGGAGTCTCCATCCTTGGAGATATTAAAAAGCTGCCTGGACAAGGTCCTGGGAAACTGGCTTTAGGTGGCCCTTCTTAGGCAGAGGGTTGAACCAGATGACCTCCAGAGGTTGCTTCCAGCCTCAGCCATTTTTTGATTACATGATTCTTTGGTTGATTGATAAGATATAGTTGTCTTTAATGTTTTGGTTCAGCAGTAAGTTTCTTTTCAAGGTGCTTGATAAAATGACTTCTTTTTCTCATACTTTTCAAGGAACTCTTTCCTTCTTTCCTTGAGTCTCAGAGTAATACCTGCTTCCTTTTAATTGTCACAACTTCATTTGTATGCTCCCTGGTACTCATTATATTGAACTGACAGGATTACGACAACAAACCACTACACTTATGAATTCAAAATCAATTTATAAATTAAAAAAAAGTTTAAATGGTACAATGGGCAAAATTACAGAACTTCTTGATTAGTAAAGAGGGCAAAATGTTTCATATTCATCAACATGTTTCAAATCAAGAATTTGTAGCTCAAATCAAGTTTGTGCCCTGTAGCAGAATGAATCAATGGTAAGTTAGCTCCCTCATAACCCTTTAACTGAAAAGTGAATGCAGTGAAATATTACGGAAATTCAAAGCAACAGAAGCACATCTAGTTTAAATATACACGACTGAAATAGTATGCACATTGTGCATAAAATTGCAAGAACACTTTTCCTTAATTAATTTTCTTACCAGTTTTGCAGAAATACAGAATTTGCCTTTATATCTGCTGAAAAATTCAAGCTAAAGTCCCTGGTTTTCCTCTTGAAAAGCAAAGGTCAGACTTTTCAGATTATGAGATTAATCAGTTTATCATTGAAAGAAAAAGATGCTTATTCAAATTAATAACATATAACCAAGGCCCTGTTTAATTTGAGGAGACAAAGAGGGAACACAAGCAAAATTGTTGCAATATGGAAACAGGGGAAACATATATATTTTATTAATAGCTTTTTCAAACAACTGTCTGTTTTAAGAGGAAGTTTATCCAGCAAGGGACATAAACTTCTTGTCTTAACAGTTCAAAGTTATTTAACCATATACCAGGAGAAACTGTTAGTAATTTGATTACTCTCTTAGGAAATAGATAATAAAAATTCTATTAAAGGCTGATGGAATTATATTTATCATAATGAAACGAGATTATTTATATCCATTTATTCTCCAAATATAGAGGAATTTTTTCCTTTGGAATGAAGTATGCCATCAACCCTCTGCAGTAAGCATCTGCAGTTTCTTTGGCAAGCCAGTGTAAAAAAGAATAGGTAATACAGATTTTAAGGGTCGACACTTTTTAATAAATGATATGGAGTTAGGAAGAAATGTCCATATTCTTATTGTCTCAAGCTTGTGGATTTGTAAAGGTTTTCACATCTTTCCTTGGCCTTTGTAGTTTTTGCTGTTGTCTGAATTTGGACATCAAAAAACCCCAGACATTTATTTTCTGCTTTTTATTCCTTTAGGCATACGTAATGGAGCTTTAATAAAAAATAAATTGAATGAGCTTACCTCATATAACCGTAAGTCGGTTGGGGTAGACCTCTAGGAGTCCTCCAGTTTCATTGCCCTGTTAAAGCAGCACTTTCAAGCACTGCACCAGCTCCTTGTGTTTTTCTCCATCTGAGTCTTGGAAAGATGGAGATTTCACAAGGTCTCTTGCTGGCTTGTTTCAGTCATACACTATCCTCCTAGTGAAAAAAGTTCTTACTAAAGTGCGGTTTGAAAATGCAGGTGGCTGTTGTGCTTCACTTGGGACCGGTCTTTGATTTATGTAACTGTTGTTCAAGTAGGCTGCTGTGACAGTCTCCTGAGCTCTTGGTCACAATAAACAAACTCTCAGTTTCTCCTCTTAGGTATTCTTACTATCTTGCTAACCCTTCCCTGAACACTGGTTTCTGGACAGCCTTCTTGAACTTGGATGGCCCAGAACACAACATAGTATGTGTTGCTCAACTAAGCTGTAATCTTAACTTTTAACATGTAGGCTGACGTGAAGGAGAATATTTTATTTACAGATATGTGATGCAGTTTTAGTAAAGTGTATAACAGATGTAAAAGTCCTTGGTGAAATGAACATTTTACAATTGCTTTGCGCAGTAATATTTAAAAGAAACCAGATACTTTTTAATGTGAATGATTCAGGTAGACAAATTCAAAAACTATGGGGCCTGTGATGTGCTGTCCCCAAGCACTGATAAGTGACTCAATTTAGAAGTGCATTTTTATACACATTTTAGCTAAAGTACATTTGAATTTTCATATAGGATAATTAAACATTGCATGTCAGGATCTTAAAAGAAAGGTGTTATTTTTAGTCTTTTTAGAACTATTTCACAGCATATCTCATCTTAACCACCTACTTTTATATTCTAGGTAAACATTAGCTTTCTTTTCATCCATATTTTTAGCTGGTGTATTGCTTGCGTGAACATGGGAGAGGGTGCTTGCTTTGATTTCTATGAGACTGACTTCAAGCCATGTTGCTAGAATCCATTGCTCTGTTTCTAAGTTCGCTCATAGACTGCTGAGATAATATTGCCTTATCATGAATGTATGCCATCAAAATTATATTAAAAAGTGAGATGGAGAGAGAAAGAGACCAGAACACACTTGGATTTTTTTCCAAGATCCATCCATGAAATCCCTGCTGCTCTAGCAATATTCTTACTTTGACATTTCTCTACTGAGTAGAAAGTAAGAATCCAACACGTGCTACAGAGCATCAGAGAGAGGTGTCTTTACTGAACTGAGCCAGTTAATTCAAAATATGAAGCAGTGGTGTAAGGAGTCTGCACAAGAGAATGTGTTCACATTCCTATTTGCCCCAGCTTCATTTTACTGATCCAAGAGATACCGTACATGGGTGATATGGTTGTGTATTAGGCATCGTGACCACTTTTATCCACATTACCAAACCAGAACCTGTGTGCTGAGTCTTAAGCAGTGAGCCATTAATGCCTTGAACTTAACTGTTCTTGTAAGTCCTCAGTTTGCCTTAAAGGCCACAGTATGCAGTCTGAATTTGGTCCAGCTAACCTCTGTTGATTGGAAACACTTGGGTGGGGGCCGTCAGTCATAGTAAGTTTGATTGGCATCAACTAACTTGACTAGTACAAAAGGACTTCAGGAATATAAACATGTTTAGGAAAATTTTCTATCCAAAGAAATATTGAGGAGAACTTGTAATAAGTTGTTTCACCGAAACAATTAGTATGTCATTTTTTTCCTAGAAGACCTGAGGACCTTTTGAACAAAAAAATAATTGTTATCTCCTGAAAACTGACCCTAGGCAGGCCTGGAGCAAAGGAAGCAAGCACTATGTTTGTGACAATCCATCCAGCAGTATGATTTTGCTGTTGGTAGTGTGGTATCACCTATCTGTAATTAGTGATGTTACTTTGCAGGAATGCTATCTTAAAAATACTACTGGAGTTATTTGGGTGTTAGGCCAAAGCCTCTTGTTCTCTTTCCCTACAAAAAACAGAGGGAGAGAAGAACATTGTATTATATGCAAGAAAACATCAAGAAGAAATAGTTTCAGTGACCATCTGCTAAAAGCATTACAAATGGTAAATATTAATAAAAATATATAAACTCAGAGTATATAATAAAAGCCTATCCCAAGTGGTAAGCTGTAAGTCAATCTATTTTGGTTTTCTGTCTTCTGGAAGAACAGGGTATTGTTAGCAAACACACAATGAGAATTTACCACAAATCTCCAGTGCTCCTTGAAAGTTCTTAAAAGGGTAGTTACTAGTCATCAGCTTTATCTTTAAAGCCATCTTCAGCATCTACCTTGGAGATGCTCTTTCCCCTTCCGTGTTTTCTGAAGTAGCCAGGCAGAGCGCACGACCCTGCTCCTTACTGGTGAAGACTTCTCCTGGCTTCAGAAGTAAGTTCAGTCTGTATCCAGCAAGCGGCATATTTTATATAAATTTGTAAATACTAAATAAATAAATAAATAAAAAGTGAAGCTATTGGATTTTATTGTCTAAAAAATATGTTATTTGTTTTAATTTACAGGACTCTTCATCTGCCGATTCTGTATCTGTCAGCAGACATTCTCCTGTAAGCCACAGTCACGTGCTGTCACTAGAGAGTCGCTGGACATTAAGGCTGCTTGAGCAGTTTGAAAGAAAAAGCATGAGGCGACAGCTGTTCTTTGCAAAGTTCAGTAAAGCAGAGACAGCCTTGAAGCAGAGACCTCTGTTTGATCTCAAGTTATTTTCCCTCTTCAGCATCCACCCAGTTTATCTCAAGCAGAGGTGTATGTTACTTCCAATTGTTTGAGACAAGCAGGTATTATACGTAGATGCTTAGAGGATGTGCACAAAGGAGAACATGCCCTGTCTGCCATAATGGACTTCAACCGATGAGAAAAGGACATAAAAGTTCAACTTGCAGAGCGGAAGAAAAGCCAGTTGTGGACCCTGCAGCAAGTATGGGACTTTCTTCCATGTTATACTCACATCTTCTTAGCAAAATTTGTCTCTGCAAAGAAATGCTGAAAGAATATTGGTGAGAATGAAGCTCTTGGATGAAAATCTCAGGTCAGTGAAGAAACAGTCAAACCCAATGAATTATCATTCAAGTTAACTTCATGTTTTTACCTATGAATTTTGGGGGTCAGTGGTTTTAGCTAGTTTGGAGAAAGTTGAAAACAAAGGCAATTTTTATATCAGAGCATCTTGCATGTTCCAAGGGGAGTTGTCTTCTCTGTTGGCCAATCCTATGAGGACTGCTGCAAGTACGGTTCATAGCCTACTCCTTTTAAAAAAAAGGAAGTAGCAAGGAACTCATGATCATGATCCATGTAATTTTCCACATTTTATTCTGATACTCCTTTTGTAATGTTATTTCAAAAAGCAAAATAAAAGTTTTCTTTTAATTATGACTTCTATGAGTTTTTTTTTCTATTGAAAAAAAACACAATTAGATAAAATATAATGTCCCATTCTTTCAGTAACTCAAAGTTTTCACTTAGCTCCTCTTTTTTCATGTTCCTCTTTTTACCTCTCCTAAGCTATCCTAACAGGAAAATATCTGTGTTTAAACGACAATAAATATCAAATACTACATAAAAATTAACAATCACAGGGTAAACCATAATGAATCTGTTAAGAAGGCATATATATTGTGGAGGTAATTAATTGTATAGGCAGTATCTATGTAAATATATGTATACACAGAAAGAGAGAGATAGAGAAAGACAGAGAGAGAAATTTTGCATGTCGACCAGTTGAAAGGAAGAGGTAAGCAGGAGGGAAGATTCAGACGGATCTTTCAGTATCATAGTTAAACTCTTGTGTTCAAACCTCTACCCTAGTGATAAGGCCTCATACGCAAAAATGTTACATGGCAGAAGTTTACTTCCAAGCTGCTTACTAGAATCTAAATGGCCATAATTGTGCTGTTTGATTTAGTCAATCTCATTTGCATTGTATGACTGGCTGGTTACATAAAAAAAACTGATAACTTTTTTGTGCATTGAGGCGGGATCTTTATTTTTGTTTGTACTGTTTGTACTAGTGTTAGAGATCTACTTTTCATGACAATAAAAAAAAAAGGTAAACAACATAGCCTTACTCCTTTTAGAAGTAACAAATACCCTTATTTTGCAATCCATCTTGTATGGTAATGTAAAATACCAGTGATGAGAAAAAACTCATATGTTGGCAATGTCAAGTACACTAGTATCCATAAAATTCAAGATGCTTAATGGAATGCTGTCCCTCTAATAAGAAAAATTTGCTGTGAACTTCTGCTTTTTCTACAAAACCCCTTCCTTATCTGTTGTTTTTGTGTGAGCTTTTTGAAAGTTCACAGTCAGTGGGCTACTGAGTTATTCTGAGGGAATATAAATCTGGGGAAATAGTGCACACAAGCAATCATTCTACCAAAAAAGGAAAAGAAGAAAAAAAAAAAGAGAAAAAAAAAAAAGAGATGCAAAATCTCATTGATTTATGTTTATTATTTTATTTGGGAGAGAGAAAGCACTTGATGTTGAAAGTTCAGGATAAAAAACAAACTAATTCTTTAGATAAAAAAATGCTTGGAGAATATTTAAAGTGGTTGAAAGAGGGGGAATGTCCTCTTAATGGAGCTTACTTTAGAGATAATACTTATTTACTGAGAGTCACAATTATTGCAACTGCGAAGACAGCAACTCGACTTCAAAATTCATGAATCAATAAAGGGATTCCCAAGCTGACAGGTTGCTCCTAGAGGGATGCAGTTCTGCGAGGAGGCAGAGCATTGCTTCTGTGCTGCTAAGGCTCCAAGCGTGAAGCAGCCAGCAGCGTACAACAGTAGTTTGTTTTCCCACTGATGAGAAATGCAAAAAGGCGATAGGCAAGGTAACAAAGTATATCACTCTGGTACTGCGGAAGAAATAAAACAGAGACGAAAAAAGGAGAGGAGTGTGCAACAAAACAACCAGAGCAGAGATGTGAGCTTTTGAAAGACTTAGAGAAAAATTAATCAATAACAACAGACAGTTTCAGATGTATCAGAAAAATTAAATACCAGGAAAGCCCAGGGTCAATGTTCTTTCATATCTGTTGCTGAACCATTAAATTGTATCTGTATTTAATCGAACAATATTTAGAATTAAAGAAAAAAAACACCAAACTTTTGGATTGAGCTTATGTTTGATTGATAGCTAAAAGTTTGGGTGAAATTTTTAACGTGGTGCCTTTTTTTTGTCCCTCCCACATGTAGGAACTGATTGCAGACTCCGAAAGGTAGAAAATTTGATGTGAATTAATTTTAAAGGAGACTAAGCCAGCTTCAGTGTCCTAGAAAAGTGTTAGCCCAGCTTAGAGCCAGCACTTCCTTTACTTCACCTGTGTGGTCTAGTAAACATGCTTTGTCTGTTCCTGGGGCATTTGGGAATTACAGCTGAGAGCACACTCTCAGCTAAAGAGAGAGACCCTTCATTCAGAATAAACATTTACTTCATGTTTTATTTGTGATACAAAACTTATTACTGCATTATTTAATGGAATGAAAGCATGGACATACTATATGTGGAAAGCGATCTTCTTTCTCAGTTTTGAGAAAAGGGTCGGATCTTTGCTTTAGAGGCAGTAAACTTATTCTTAACTGCAAGTTCAAGTACGGTGTACCTTGACTTGTGTAAGGCCTTTGACATGGTCCCACACAACATCCTTGTCGCTAAATTGGAGAAATATGGGTCCGATGGATGGACTATTCAATGGATAAGGTATTGTCTGGATGGCCACATCCAACAAATTGCAGCCAACCGTTCAATGTCCAAATGGAGATCAGTAACAAGCAGTGTCCCTCAGGGGTCCATATTGGGAACGGAACTGTTCAGTATCTTTACTAATGACACAGTCAGTGGGATTCAGTGCACACTCAGCAAGTTTGTGGATGACACCAAGCTGAGTGGTGCAGCTGACATGCTTCAGGGGAGGGATGCAAACAGAGGGACCTTGACAGGACTGAGGTGTGAGCTCATGTGAACCTCATGAAGTTCAACAAAGACAAGCGTAAGGTCCTGCAACTGGGTTGGGGCAATCCCTAGTATCAATACAGACTGTAGGAATAAATGGATTGAGAGCAGCCCTGCAGAGAAGGATTTGGGAGTATTGGTGGATAAAAAGTTGGGGATGAGCTGACAATATGTGCTCGGAGCCTAGAATGTCAATAGTATCCTGGGCTGCACAAAAAGTGTGGCCGGCAGATTCTCCCCCTTCTACTCTGCTCTCATGAGACGCCACCTGAAGTACTGCTGGGGGTCCCCAGCACAAGAAAGATGTGGACCTGTTAAAGTAGGTCCAGAGGAGGGCCACGAAAATTCTCAGGGTACTGGAGCACCAATGAAGAAAGGCTGAGAGAGTTGGGGTTGTTCAGCCTGGAGAAGAGAAGTTTCTGGGGACACCGTATTGCAGCCTTTTAATATATAAAGGGGGATTATAAGCAAGATGGAAAGAGACTTTTTGCCAAGGCCTATAGTGACAGGACAAAAGATAATGGTTTTAAACTGAAAGAGGGAAGATTTAGATTGGACATAAAGAGGAAATTTTTTATGATTAGGATGGTGAGACACTGGAACAAGTTGCCCAGAGAAGTTGTGGGTGCCCTGAAAGTGTTCAAGGTCAGGCTGGATGGGGCTTTGAGCAACCTGATTGAGTGAAAGATGTCCATGCATACAACAGGGAGGTTGCTCTAGATGATCTTTAAAGGTCCCTTCCAACCCAAACCGTTCTATGATTCTATATATTTAAAAAATGGCCACCATATATACACATTATACAGACAGGTTTGAAGGCAGATTATTTTTTTCTAGTTTTGCCTTTCTTCACCTAGCAAAATGTGTAGGATTCAGTTCTCAGCTTCTACTTCTACATTTTGCTTCTCTTTTATATTGATGTGATTGTGAGTCTTAAGACATCTGGAAAGACTTCACATTTCAATTATCAGTAAATTTACTAATACGTCCTGTTGACAAAGGCTCAGGACTTCCTATTCCCTTTCATAAATTAACTGCATTCTGTAGGCAAGGAGTCATTCACAACCCATATCAGAAATTTGTCTTGAATGGAGAGGAAGACTTGGTGCACTTGAGGTCTGATTAAAACCAGCTAGTTCAGGGAACACAAGAAAAGCCCTATTCTAATCCCATGGACAATTTTTACTTGCAGAAAATTGCCAGAAAATATCTGATAAACAATTTGATTGCTTTATCTTTTAGCCAAAACAACAAGAAAAAGAACAAGAAAAATGTTTATTTTTATTTGTACACTGCCTTATTATTTTTCTATGGACTCTTACCACCTACAGCATTCATTTCTCTTGGTATGCAGAAACTGATAAAAATGATATTGCTAATACATAAAGATCCCAAGTATAAGAACAATCTCCTAGCTGCCTAAAAATTCTTGCAGCACTTTCATAAACAGTAATCATGAATTACTTTGTAGTCAGTGGATCCACAGAAAAGCTGGGAGTTGGTGCTGCTGATCTCTTTCAGGTACTCCATGGAAAGGAAAAAAAAAAGATCCAAAACTTTACATAGAGGAATTCACATTGGGGTGGTGGAAAGGTAGAGTTAGAGTTCCTCAGCCTCTCTCAAAGTAGTGGGTCAGCTAAAAAAATAATACTGAATTTCTTTGTGAATTTTTCATATTCCAGTGTGGGTTCATTTTTGTTTGTGCAACATTAGTCCTATTGCTGTGAACATTATCTGAGGAGGTAGTATGCTAAACCAGAAAGAAAGAGTATTGCAAGGAAACATTGCAGTGAGTGTTACATTGAGGGGAGTTGTGGGGTTTTGTTTGTTTATTTCGGAAAACAGATTCACCTGACCTAATGTATACATGAAATCCCCATCTTTTCAACATCCTGTCTGTTTTTATATAGCTTCTGCATGTGTCAAGAATGTTGAATTAATGGAAGATGTTCTATAAATAGAGATGTTAGGTGACAATAAGAATAGCAAATATAAATATTGACAAATTCTGAAAGGAAATAGGATGTTAGAAAGGGAATGTGTAATAATGTTTGAACTGCAGGAAAGTACACATTTGTTCACTATACCTCTGTTTCCCTCACGGTCTACAGACTTACAGTTATTCACATTTCAGAGCAGAAAGAAATAGTGAATTTATGGATAAGCACACATGATATTCTTAAAACAAGTAATCTATTTTAATTTAATGGAACTGTTCTTTAAAAGGTGAAGAGGAATTGCCCTAAAATGTGTGTGTTTGGGAACGACCATATGAAGACATCAATACTTGTTACATACCAATGGCTCTTATAGGATCATCAGTCTTGAAAGAAATGCTAAATACAAAACCAATGTTTGCTTCAAAACCACTTTTTCTTGTCACTAATCTTCCTTTTGGTCTTCCCTTATTTTTTATTAAAAAATATTCTACTGGGCTAAATAAGACTTTTAGCTCTTTTGAGCATTAAAGGTTAAGCTGTCAAATTAGATACATTTGCTTATTTGTGATGATAACTTGGAGACGGGAAAAATGAAACAACCTTATCCTGATATGATCCACATAGTTGTGAAATGGCATTTATCTTAATTACCTAGTACATTTCAAAATATTTTTGCTGAATTATAGAAGATTATTGGCTTTTTTTAATGGAGTGTTTTCTTTACCTTGATTAACATGTTCTAGAAATAGAAAGTCCTTCTTAGTCTGAGGAAGTTTCAGTAGAAACTTAGCTGAGTTAAACAGACAATTAACACTCATGCCTGTATAGAATTTACTGTCTGGGTGTTTGTCTTTCAGCAATAATATCACTTTGTTTATGAATGTGGACCTGATTAAAATCATGAGGAAAAAGTATAGTATAAAGTTAATGGAGAAGCTTAGGGTGATCTTGAGTCTCATCCTAGTTCTACGAAATTGTTGGGTCTGAACCTAAAGCATATTTCTAGTGTCAGAAATGATAATAAAATACATTCCTAACATGTACTTGGACAGACCTGTTCTCAATTGCCTTGCAAGTTTTTTCTTCTCTCTCTGTTCACAGTTGTATGTCCTTGATGAATGTTGAATCCTCCAAATATGTGCATATATGAGTTTTGTATAATAAATGCCTATGAGCGAATTCTCAATATGTGTATATTATTATAAATCAAAATATTTTTCTCTAATGATGAGAAAAATAACAGCCTTTAAGCACCCAGACCAATGACCGAACGCCAGAGAATTTTACTGAGACTTAAAAAACACCCAGCTTTGATCTTTATTGGTATACTGTCACGATCTTTATGGCTTAATCTCAAGCAAACTTGATTATGCTTCTCTCTACTATTTAGCTATTGCCTTTGTAATACTACCCCCCACCAATGTGATTATACACAGATTCAGTGTTTCCTTTTTAAAATAATAAAAAAGAGCACTATCACACAACTTCATCTTGATTTTTAGTCTTTTTTTCTGGAATTTTCAATAAAAACTGAAAGTTAAAAGGCGAGACTTTTAGTCCAAAAATCTTTTAACTTTTCCAACAGAAAAATTGGGCAACTCCAATTTACCAGTTACCTTTTAAATATAGCCTAGACAAGAATAAAATGTGACATCACTTAAAAGTATAAAATGAAATGCTCAGATTAGATCTACTAGACAGAACTAATTTGGTTGCAATGTTACTGCAGAAAATATCTTTTTGCATGTAACAAATGAATGCACAACCAAATTACTAATTGTAAAAATCCAATTAATTTTCCTGTAAACATCTTTTCATATATTTGTATATATCAGCTGTCTAAATAGTAGTTGAAGATGGGATGTTGCGATTTTTTTTTCAGCTTTTCAATATTTTCTTGGTGGTTTCTGAGGAGTAGAGTTAGGCAAAACCATAATACAGGGATTGAGAAGAAGACAGTGTTTCAGGCCTCAAGCTGGCAAGTGTGTATGTTTGCATTTAATTGTCTGCATGTGGGGAGCTCTGTTACACTGCAAGTCCTGTTTAAGTGTAGAAAGCAAATCACAGTCGTGTATGTGTGAAGGAATTGGACCTTGTTTTCCCACTGAGGTTAAATTCTACATTTTTCTCTGCTAACTCAGGTTTTATTAGCTTTGAAATATTTTAGATGAAGCTTTGCCTCAGGCATGTGGTAAGCAAGGTGATTTACCTTCCTTTATTTGTCATTGAAGTGGTGGAGGGAAATAACATATGATCTAGAAGCTATCATGCTGCTTAATAGCGTGGCAAAATTATGCAACATGTAAACTAGTCAAAAGTAGCCAAGTTTTTCCAAGCAGCTGCAAGATATATATTTATTTACTTTTTCTTGGCTCCATTCATGATTTTAAACCTCTGAAAGGTCTTTATCCTATGCCTTTTCAAGGTCTGAAATGACCAGTTTCAAGTAAAATTATTTCCCCGAGGCAGCTGCAGCATCTCTGTTCGCAGCGCCAGTGCTCGGCTCTGCTCTGCTCACAACTTCTTTGGTCTTGAGACACCTGTCGCTTACCTTCTTTTTGGACTCCTTCATCCAGGGTTTGGCCTTTTAAAACAGAAATGAAGTAACCTGCATCCAGTAATATTTTCTCAGGCTCTTACTGATGTTTCTTAGAGACAAATTCTGCCTATTAGAAAACAAACTTCTCTTCTGTCTCCTGACACCTGATAAAAAGAGGTTTGATCTTCCTTTGCTTCTATCCAGTCTGCGTTTGAATGTGATTACATGACAGGGCATCTGATGTTTCTTTTTGGATCTAGTTAAGCTAGACTCTGGTTAAGTGAAGTTCATGATTATGTAGTTTCATCCTGAGATACTGGGAAGGTTTCTGGGTCCTCCAATATTTTCAAAGTTAATATAGAAACTGAGAGTTAGGGTATCTTCATGCTATGAGGTTAAATGTAGAAAATTTCACTGTAAGAATGAAGTTTTGATGGGAGCTGTTGGATTGTTTCCATGACTTTCCTGTACAACAACCTCTGCTCTTATTTTCTTCTGACATCTCGGACAAAGCATACTTAAAGTAGCAGCAAAATAATTCTCTAATGATTTGAAAATAGACTCTATTCACATTGCAGAATGTCCTTTGATTTAATATGGCCTAAAATGCTTTCTCTCTTTTAATGTTGAAAAAGCTGTCTGTTCCGCAGGCTTGTTTAAGGGAAGTATACTTACTCAGCTGCACTGATGAAGGCAGGACACATTGCACACGATATGCAGAAGTCTCTGGATATAACTGTATGATGAAAGATTTTCAGGGAAAGAGTGCCATACCTCTGTGCTACTGTTTAGCAACTTGTGTTTCAGCAAATATAGAAGGCTGTATTTTCTCAGTGGTCATTGAAGTCCCACAAACTGGAAGTGATAAAAGGTTCCATTAATTTCTGTAGTGTCAAAATGGAGGGGAACGAAGCAACTCAGGGAAAAGTAACAATCTGAGAAAGCCATGAATACCTTGGGTTTTTTCAGCAACGGCTTACACAGTGCTGGGAGGAGGGACAGCAAAGGGGAAAGTAGGCTTTGCACAGTGCATGCTTGACAGAAAGAAAGCAAATAGTCTTCAGGAGAAACAGCGCAATTTCTGAGCAATGCAAACAATGTTGTGTGGTTAAACTGATTTGGGAGGTGAATAGCTGCCTCGCAGCCATACTGCAGTTCCTAACAATTACTTCATTTCTAACCTCAGATTTCCCATAAATGTTTCCACTCTCTTATTCATATAAGTATCAAATCTATTACTCACATTACGTAAAATTAACCTCAGCATGGAATCAACCTTCTTAATTTTCGTTTCTTATGCTCATGATTTTGACTTGTAAATAATACTAACTGACTGAATTATAATGTACTGAATATTTCATATGCCAGAGTATCCTCTGAGTCTGTCCTGGTGACATTTTAATCAAGAAATTACCATAATTCATTAGCAGAATAGCCAAGAGGTTACTAGCAGTCCTCTAGAACCTTAAAAAGTCCCTGTCGGTTTGTAGGAGCATGGATATCATATGAACTTTCTTTTAAGAAAACCTGGAAGGATAAGTACTAAAGCTGATCAGAATACTTCCTCCGGAAAATTTTATTTTACTGGGAAACCATGGTTTTGTAGGATCATTCAGGCTGGAAGGGACCTCAGGAGGCCCTTCGTGCACCCCTGCTCCAAGCAGGGCCAGGTGTGAGGTCAGACCACGTCGCTCAGGGTTCTGCCCAGCCGGGTCTTGAACCTCCCTGAGGATGGAGCCTGACCAGCCTCCATGGACAGCCCGTCCCTCTGCCTGCCCCCTGGCCTGCCTGTCCTCACAGGGAGAGGTTTCCCAGCCTGAACCCCTCTCGTTTCAGTTCATGCCTGCAGTACCTTGTTGTCCTGCCACACACAGCTGTGAAGGGCCTGGCTGTCCTTGAGTGCTGGGCAGAGGGGACAACCCCTGCCCTGACCTCCTGGCAGTGCTCCTGCTGATGCAGCCCTGGATGCTGCTGGCCATCTCTGCTGCCAGGGCTTGTTGCTGGCTCCTGCCCAGCTCCCAGGGCACCCAGTGTCAAAATCCTGGCTGAAGTATAGGTAAATGGCATCCACTGCTCTCTGTCCACAAATGTCATTTTAGCACATAAGGCAATCAGGTGGGTTAGGCATGATTTATCCTTGGCAAATCCATCCAGACTGTTTCCAGTCATCTTCTCCTTCATGCGTCCAATCAGTAGCTCTGTCAAACCTGAAGAAGGTATGAGAGTAGAGAAAAGAAATTCTAGCTTTACTTAGATGGTTAAATTCTAACTTAGAGAGGTGAGAAGTATTTGAAAGCTTTGATCTAATGATCTGAAAGGAAACATTTTGCTGTGAATCAGGGAACCCAGGACTTGAAGTAGTGACTTTTACAAAGCCACCCCAAGTGCTGAAGGAGACATTTTTTTTCCCAGTGCTCTGTTTTGTGGAAAACTGTACCCTGCAAAATGCTGTTTTAACTGAAATGCTCAAATTGCATCTGTTTCACTAAGAAACAAAGATAATTCTGAAAACCTCAGAAATTGCCCAGGAAAACAATTTCTGTCTTTGGTTCAGCTTTTGTGAATGCTAAATGGGTTTAATATCATGGTATCTAGTAGAGAAAACTATGACACAAGGTGACAATTCTACACTGTAGCTTTGACTTAAAAGAAACCCACAACAGTATTGATTATTGGAAGTAGGTGTTTTTCTGTACGCATGCTTCAAACAGGTTCCTGCGGAAGAGGTTACAGAATCTTTAATGTCTGCTTGAGTTTGAGGGACAGCACACAATGTCAGATTTATATATTTTTGTTGGCTGTTTAACCTGCAAATTTCTCCAAACAACTGAAGAGCAGAAAGGTATTTGACAAGGTATTTGTGTTCAGTTTAGGCCCCTCACTACAAGAAAGACATTGAGGTGCTGGAATGTGTCCAGAGAAGGGCAACAAAGCTGGTGAGTGGTCCAGAGCACAAGCCTTATGAGGAGCAGCTGAAGGAACTGGGGTTGTTTAGCCTGGAGAAAAGAAGGCTGAGGGGAGACCTTATCACTCCCTACAACTACCTGAAAGGAGGTAAAGTAGCAAGGTAGGGGTCGGTCTCTTCTCCCAAGAAAGAACTGATAGGACAAGAGGAAATGGCCTTAAGCTATGTCAGGGGAGATTTAGATTGGATATCAGGAATAATTTCTTCACCAAAAGGGTTATCAAACATTGGAACAGGCTGCCTGAGGAAGTAGTGGAATTGCCATCCCTGGAGGTATTTAAAAGACGTGTGGATGTGGTGCTTAGGGACATGGTTTAGTGGTGTTTTTTTGGCAGTGTTAGGTTGATGGTTGGACTTGATGATCTTCAAGGTCCCTTCCAACCCAGACGATTCTATGATTCTATGACAAACATACTGAGGCTGGAGTAATGGTAAGGAAGGGCAAGAAATGTGAAAGGATAAAGTCTTGTAAAATATATTTTCTCAAGAGAGTAGTCATTAAAGAGTAATTTCCATTTAAAAAACAAGCACCCCTCCCCAAAAAATCCAAACTAGATCCCTGCACAATATATCTGAGGAAACTGTAAAGTGACTTTGGCTGCCTGGATTAAATGGGGAGATTTAGAAAAGAATAATTGTGTGGTGGTGGTTGACTCAGGAAAAAAAGCAATGCTTGTCAACACAAATTACCATCATGAAAGAAATACAAGGTTTATTGACATTTAAATTGTGTGGATCAGCAAAGCTCTTTGAAGACCTGCTGCATATTTCATGGAAAAGGGTCTATGCTTTTCGTTTGTGTTTTTTTTTAAATGAAAAAAAAAGAAAGAAATAATTTTAAGGTTTTCATATGAAAAAATAATATGCACACCTGTGTAGGTGCACACAAAAGCTTTGGGTGCTTTAGTCACTGCTTGGACTGCATGCTTTAGAAAACTTTGCAAACTCATAATAAAATTTTGCATAATGGTCATTCCCTAAATATATTACCTTGACGGGATAATGATGATATTAAATAAAGTTGTTTAAAAATCATTTTTGGGATGCCCTTGCATGAAGAATTTAAAACGCTGCATAAAAATCTCACATTTGGAAAGAACAAACAAAATTACGTGAAGCAACTGCAGGGTCCTATTATTTTTTTGATATGTAAAATACTTCTGCAAATTTATTTTCACTCATTAGCTCTTTAATTTGTCATATTCATGCAAGCACATTTTTATTAGTACATATTTAATATTGTGAAACATATTTTATGGAACATTACAAGGATAAAACATTTCACAGTCCTTTCAAATGCAAAATAAGTTAGATAAAGGACCATCCTGCCTGGAATAAAAATGCTTAACAAATCATTAGTGACCTAGGTTTCTAACTGAGCTGCCACAAATCGGTTAACTGTGTCCATTTGACATCTTGCTGGTGGAAAGGGGGAAAATCATTCAGACCCACTTGCCTGCCCAACTGTCATGGTTTGGGCTGGACTGGCCACTGAAAATGAATGACAGTTGCTCTCCCCCACCTCTCTCTCCAAGGAGAGGAGGGAGAGAGAGAAAGAGACATATAAGTTTAGAAAAAAACTAAATTACTTTAATGAAAATATTAATAAATTAATAAAATAATTTTAAAAAGAAAATAACAAAATATACACAATATATTAAAAACCAATATCAAGCTTCCAGGATGATGATCGCATCAGCGACAGGCACAGGGAAAGTCCCAGACTAGACTCGGCGACGGACAGGAGCTGGATTCTGGATCTGGATTCAGGAATGCATGGATTGGGATCAAAGGCAGACAAACAGGGTCCTCCTCGGATGCCAGCCATTGAAGAAAAGAGAGCTGACCCTTTGATCCCTCAGCTCATATATATTAGCTTTTATACTGAGCATGAGGCAGATGGGATGGAACACCCTGTTGGTCAGTTTTGGGTCACCTGTCCTGTCTGCTCCTCCCTGCAGGTGGGACCCCGCTGAGCTTTTCCACTTCCAACCTCTTCCACCCGGGCAAATAAAAATAAAAGTTAGCTGCCTTTGGTGTTATAGCAATAAGTATAAGCAAGAGCCTCTCTGCATACCATGGCTTGGCATATCATTCTTTGGCATAAATTACAACTAATCAGGTCTTATCATTCTAAGAGTGAACAGGTTCTGCACAATGTGCTGTTAATTTTGGAAAGTTCAGTTAGTAAGTTAGAAGAGGCTTAGCTGCAAAGTAAAATTACAAAAGAGAAAATGGGTTCTGTTTTATGTAAAACCAGGAAACCAACTGTAGACGTACACACCTTAACGGGAATTGTAGAAGATGCTCTGCAAAATACAGTTTAGAGTTCAGGTTGCCTGTGAATCAAGTGACAGAAGTGCAAATTAAGTGATTTAAAATATCAAATGATTTATTAAGAAATTGACCTGTACATGAAGCCTGTTCTTTTATCTTTTCTAGTCTTTTCTGAAATGAGAACTTGTGTGAGATAAAAGCACCAGGTTTCCATTAGACTCTTAATAGGCTTGTATCAATTTGATATGAAAAATAGCCAGGCGGTGCTAGCACAGCAGTTGGCACAGGACATTTCCCCCATTTCCTAAATATATATATATATATATACACACACAAAAAAAAAGATTAATACCTCTTTTGCATATTTTTGAAATACAGGTTTTGCCTTTAGAACTGTTTTCAAGTGCATGTAAGAAATCTATATGGACAGTCTGGCAAGAAGTAGTCTCGTGGTTTTTAAGTCCAGCTCTTCCCACAAAGGAATATGTTATACCTCAAGGTATACAGGTGTTCTGTTACAGAGTCATATCTAGAAAGAAATACAGCTTGTGCTCAGCTGCCTTGCAAGATGACAGACACAGTAATGCTTCATGGCATGGACAAGAGTTGAGAACTTACATGACAATAAGGTAAGAATAGGTGAGCCATGCTTCAGTTTATATATGTGCACAACCAATTCTGACATTTTCTTTCCCTATTCTTTCCCACTCCTAGTAGCTTTGGAAATCTAGTTGATGTAGACTCATGAAACTGTACAGGAGACCAGGAAGATAATATTTAGCTATTGTCCTGTTCATTATATTGGAACATATTGGAGGTATAATTAATCTCTTCATGCAGGAAGAGCAAAAGCATCTTGATTATTTTCATCAGTCTTCACACAAGATATTACTGCCCAAAAATTTTCTTTTTACGTGTGTGTTTACATATACAGTTTACTACAGTATGAATAAACACTTTAAAATATTTGACCTAACTTTCTGGCAGGAAATTCTGTTTATTGGTGGGAGAGAGAAGGATGAGAGAAAAAGGGAAATGTGAAAGGTGTTTTGGTTTGCCCTGTGGAGCCAATGGAAACATTAGGAACTGTCAGGAACAGCAGTTCTCAGGAAACAGCATAGTTAGCACTGACTGTGACTGGCAAGGGACGAAAGTGGTGTTGCCACACAGCCTTGTCCCTGCTTTTCCTTGCTTGTGTAAACTGGCACCAAGATCCTCCTATCCCATTGGGTGCTTGAGACTTGGTAGGCGAGCGCCACTAAATAACTAAAAGTTACCATGCAGTTCTATGCAGAATCACAGAATCACAGAATGGTCAGCGTTGGAAGGGACCTCTGGAGATCATCTAGTCCAACCCCCCTGCCACAGCAGGGTCACCTACAGCACGTTGCACAGGATGGCGTCCAGGCGGGTTTTGAATGTCTCCAGTGTGGGAGAGTCCACAACCTCTCTGGGCAGCCTGTGCCAGTGCTCTGCCACCCTCAAAGTAAAGAAGTTCCTCCTCATGTTAAGATGGAACTTCCTGTGCTCAAGTTTGTGCCCGTTACCTCTTGTCCTATCACTGAGCACCACTGAAAAAAGACTATTCTCATCTACCTGCACTCTATAGAAATCAGCATACATACCTCGTATCCCTTTCTTCCCTTACTTTTTCTGAACAGGGTTTTTCTTTTTCTTAAGATTTCCATGGTTTTTAAGCTCTCACACAAAACTTCAAGAAATAGCTTTGCTCTTTACACAAAATTGCTTCCAGCTTCTTGCAATGAAAACAGTTCCTACTGGCTGACAAATTTTGACTGGACTTATGTTAAACTCTGAGAAAAAAAAAGAAATAATAGTAAATAACTTGAAAATTAGTAAGTCATCACAAAAAGTCTTGCCCTTCATTCTAAGTTTTTCTAATAACTGTCATAATAAGTATCATCATAATAAAAAAAAAGGAGCCTGAGTATTCTGCTTCATTTTAATCAGACAGCAACTGACAAATCATTGTGATGGAATCAAGCTGTTATCATACTTAATCTCTCAAGGTGCTCATTTCCGTTCCTATCTTTTCAAACTCACTACTTAGATCCCATATGCCAGAGAAAATATTCATATATTCTCTATGTAATTAGAAAATTTCAGACCTCATTTGGTTGTATAAATCATAGTAATCAGCTTAGTAAAGGATATTTCTTTTCTGATGTTTTAGTTGTTTTCTTTATGTGCTGCCTGAGTTTCACTAAAACAACCCGATATGCTTTGAAAAATTGCAGACCCTTTGCTTTCAGAAAATGCCCACTTAGAAATAGGATAAAAAGACATGTGCACACGTGTACAAAGGGAAGATCCACTGTGAAGCTTTGAAGGATTCTTTGAACATTTTACTAATATTTTTGAACTTAGTCTGTATTATCTTATTCCTGTTATTTTCTTTATTGATCACCTATCTTTTTGATAGCAATGTAATAAAAAAAAATGTTTAAAGGTGAGAATACGTGGAGTGTCCACCTCCATATGTGTTCACCTCTGTTTGTTTATCTACTTATTAAAACCAAAAATCCTTTTGCGAATTAGTTCATGGTCATTTCTTTGGAAGTCCTTTCATAGGAAGTCATACAAACAAGTTGAGAGAACTTTCTCTAGCCATCCTTCATCACATTGCAGCCAAGTGATTTCAGTACCATTGAAAAGTGACTCCTCCACAAAAAAACAGATGACCTTAGTGAGAGTTGGTGGCACTAAACAATATCCAGGGGATGCTGGGAATGGCAAAGAGTAGGGATTTTTTTTTCCTTTGGAGATGACATATCACCTTTCTGAGTCATCATATGTGTTTTAGCACATGTGCTGAAGAATCTTTGAATTTTTCTTTTGCACTTCTTAGCTGTATTTGCATTTATGGTATAGATAAAAATAGGCATTTTTTATTGAGTGAAGACATCTGTTTTTGAGCTATATTGCTGGTAAGCTACCAGCGGAATCACTAGATATCTAGAAATCGTTGGCCTTAAAAGAAACAGGAATAAGTAACTCCTAATGTATGTCTGGTGTGTGACTCATAATCCACTGTTTTCAGTATCTGTCTTAACCAGCTCCTTCATATTTAGGTAAGTGATTCTATTAGTGTCAGATAGTAAAACAGAGTGTTTAGCATTCAAATATTGAGACTGAGTTTTCTCTGGCTAACTGAGAATAATGTCCACAAGGGAGAAAAAAACCAGCAGGTGTTTCTATAAATGAAAAACATACTCATAATACTACCTGTTAAGAGCTATGCAAGGAGGAATGAAATAGGTGGTATTTATGTAGGACATATATAGTGACAATTGTAGCTTAAAGTTAGCCCAAATCTAACTCCACAATTTCCTTTCTTTCTCTCAGTTGGAGCTAGCTAAATTTCCTATACAGATAGATAACATATGCTTTCAAGCTTGCAATCAGTGGTTTAAAAGAAAAAAAAAAGGAAAAAAAAATCTAATTTATGTAATGAGTAAAGTTTTATTTATATTCAATAATTCTTACCAGTGACCCAGGCAAAGCTGGACTCTGTTAAAACATAAAATGTAGCTCACTGTTGTTGCTGTGGCTTGGCAGACCTAGATTTTTGTGAAACAATGTGTTTTTCTTTGGAAAGTATTTCAAAGCTGTGCTGAAGCAAAGGGTGGTCATTAAGTTGGAAAAATACCCCAAACATGAAGTTTTAATTAATTTTTCTTCATACTTCCCACCACTCTCACTTCCTCATATAGACTATTTTGATGTCTACTTAAAATGTGAGTAGCAATTTTTTAAAGTTTTTATATCTCTTGATAAATCTCTGCCCATCCACTCTTCTATAGATTGTAAATTGCTTATGGTCAGAGGTCTTTTTGCTTTAGTCTGAAAAGTACAATCTCATACTTAATGCATCTCTGTTGTTGCTTCTGCTACCAGCTGTGCTGTTATAGTTTTACAGTTTAGTAACACTCCACCACAAACTTTCCATTTTCCTTGTTTTGGTGACATTTAAGGTGTCTGGGCTTCTTTGGTTCAGAAGAAGGTGGATGCATTGCAAGCTCTTGTTTGAGATCTTAGCTCCTCATCCAGCCTAAAACATCCTTAGATGTCTTGATGGTAAATTCAGAATAAATATGTAGGTCGATACATATGTACTGAATACAAATCAGCTTCCATCCCTTGAGAAAGCCTTTGGAATGGTAACTCTGGGCAGATCATCTTGATTCATGTCTCTAGTTCTGTAGGCAAAATATTTCAGTTCTATGCTACATACTGAATGTGCAGAAAATTGTGACTAAAAGATTTTTTTTATTCCTATAAACTCTTTGTTTCCTAACATTTTTATAGGCAGAGTGACATCTCTTCTTTCTTAGAATGTACTTAATTGAATATAAATAAATCATGAATGGCCTTGCTTCATATCTGTAAATGCATCCTGAAACCCAAATACAAGACATATATTTTGTTAATGCAGGAAGCATAAATGCTGTGGAATTAATTTTAACAGCTAAGTGTTCACTTTCAATAATCTCTATTTCATAAGTCTATAATGATTATCTAAATAATGTCCCTGGTTATTGGGTGATTAACACATTTTAATGATAAGATTCATTCATTGAAAAGAAATGTGTGGTTTTCCTTATGGCATGATTCCTGTTCCTTCCTTGGTCAGAGTGGATAAAAACAGTACCAAAATTTAAACAAGTATAGCACGTTCAGCAAAGTAGACAAATCTTCATGGTCCCCCATTAACCTGTTTCTCTCCATTCACACTCCTTTTACAACTGAAGATAAAAACTCTGCCTCAGTAGTGTCTCAACATGCTAAAATACTACTTGGCCTCAGCTGTGCTCCCAGTCTGCAACTCTGTATTTGGAGCAAATGCAGAGCCTTCCTATTTCCATGGGTTTTGGGGAAGTTGCATATTGAATAAAGAGTGAAGTATGGGATCTGTGCCACTGACTCCATCACAGGTCACTGTGATGCAGAGAGATTACAGCTTAATAAATCAGCTCATAGGTACCATTGTATGACTTTTGTCCACCATAGTATTGTGCTTAGAGGATTCCAAACTTCCTTGGTTTAGTTCTGGAATATGTTGGAAAGAGAAGGTTCATGTGGATCCGAATGTGTCTCCTTGTTAGTCTGATTTTTTAAAAGCTGAGATTTTTCCAGTTTCTCTCCTGATTCTTATTTTTGCAGTACTGGATATCATGATTGTTTGCTAGTTTCACCAACATACTCCAACATCTCCTGCTGAAGAGCCGTCTTCTAATGCAGGTGCTAAAGCCAGACACAACTGGACCTTGTGCCCTGGGGCTTCAGCATGATATTACAGTAGAGAAGGTTCTTACCTTTAGTTTTAAAGAGTTAAATACAATTTTATTCATATTCTAAATTATAGGGTTCTGGAAGACAAGGAGGTGGCATGACTAAATGTAAAATGACTAAGTAAACCCCTTTGATTTAAAATTAGAGTTTTGTAGGCAGCTGTCCCCCAAAATAAATAAACTGAACTATTGAAGTTATATTTATGAACAGAAATATCAATATTAATCACAATACCAGTCTTAAATCATTAATTCAATACCACCGTATCTCCCAACTGTGGTAATGCATTATTGACATTAACATACTAATTTTTACCTGGTTTTCAGCATCCAAATAATCTCCCCACTCCCCAAATATAGTACACCTGGGACTTGATATATCATCAATAAAGATGAGGTCCCATTTTCCTTAAACTGCAGCTAAGATTATCCAATTTGTAATAAGAAAAAATCTGTCTCAGTTATTAAAGGATGCCTTACACTTTAATTGTTTTATACACTCTGTATTATCAAGCTCAGAAATATTGTTAAGAAGAATTCTTGTTAAAAAAGGTGTATGTGATTCTACCTGAATTTCAAAATAAATTCAGGGTTAATCCTAAACAGGTAATCAATTTTTAATTCAGAAATTAAGAAAAATCGGCAATCTCTTGAACTGGAACGTTTTTTCCTAAGATTTTGTTATAAAAAAGCTACCACATTGTCAACAAAACCACTTTGGGTAAATGTAAAGAGGATGCTTCATTTCCTTTTATGGCCTCTTAAAATATTTTTGCAAGATCAAAAAATCTGTTTCAAAATTAAAAAAGAGGGGGGGGGGGGGTGCTCATTTTGAAAGGAAACATTTTATGGTAATGAAATTAAACATTTCATTTTGAACAAAGCTAGTATGAAATGGTTTTAACATTTTCAGCAATTCTTTTAATTCCTCCTTTTTATGGCTGAATCTTTTGCTGTTGTGATTGTGAATTAGTGCTAAAAATGTTTTGCATCATCCTGCATTATATAGCATGTGTCTAAAGCACAGAGCTTATACTGAAGACACCTGTTCTGTTCTTTTGTATTTAGCCTATCCAAAAGTCACTCTTTCCACACAGCCCCTTCAGGTCCAGAGAATACTTCTTATGCCCGAGTCAGTCATTGTGTTTTTGCTGTACAACAAACACCCAGTTTTCATTGACTTGTTTTTCTAAAAACTTAGAAAAAATGTTATATAGATAAGAAAGTTATTTGGTTAGATGAACTGCTGTTAGATGAACTACCTTATAGATACTTCTTGTACACAGAAATCAGATTTAACCTGACACTTAATAGTGCCATGTATTTTTTATAAAAATCCGACAGCTCCTGGATACGTATGTGGAAGTGTTATTTCAGACTTAGACGTTTCTGAAAATACATCAAGAAGGTAGGATTATTGGCTTATTATACTCAATACACATTGACTGTACTGCCTTCTCATACACTAACAGACACATTTTTATTCTTTCCACCGTGAGAAATGAGAGCAAGCTAAGATGTATCCAAGTCAGTTGACTGCATTTACTTGAGACGATTTTGACAGTGTACGAAATGGAAAAAAATGTGGAAGGAAAAAGGCCAGCACAGTCTGTATAAATACAACTGGGGGAATGAAAAACTTATTTTCTTGTCTTCCTCATTGGTTTTTGAGACCTAACTACCATACTGCATATTCCTGATGCTTCTGACTGGATTTTGAACTGGGTTATGTGTTCATTTTGTGAAGGGAAGACAGAAGAATAGCCAGTGCAATTGCCAGTGCAACTTTCTCCGTTTGTCTGTCTCCTTTCTCTAAAGGGCATGTGCTGTCTGCTGTAGGCGTAAGCTGCTTGCTATCTGAGTTCAGCAGCAGGTCAGTTCTTTTCTCAGTAGGTTTCACTACGCTCAGATTCAGCTACCACAGGTTGTTTTTGTTGCCTTTCCCAAGAGGAGGAAGTAAAGAAACCTAAAAGCACTATTAAGGTTAAACAAGGGGATTTGGACCAAGGGAGCAGTTCTGCAAAATGGCATATTGGCCAATGTTTGTACCATATTGTGGAAATACTCTCTACAGAAGTGGAGCTTTGAGACAACAGTACTGATGTATGCATATTCTGAAGAAGTAGATGGCCAGTTCAAATTTTCTTGTCATACTCCAAAACAAGTTCAAACCCACTGACAGTATCTTTGACACTCACACCATCCTATCTACTACAACAAGCTCTAATTTACCCATGTTTACTATCCTAAGCTACTTCCCCCAGAAGGCAGGCTATACTTCCTCATTTTTAATATATCTATATCTATGTTTCTCTCTATATATTTATAATCTATACAAAGATTCGGACCTCTTCATGCCCCTATTTTAGGAAGGAAACTACCCTCCTCTGGGACTTCTTGTGAACTTGCATCCTGGACCTTTCTCTTATCTTCCTCCTGTTCGTTTATGTTCATTACTGGGTTTTCTCCCTCCAGTCCTAATAGAAAAGATCATACAACACTTCTTCCTTCCCCTCTCACAATAAAGTCAAGAACAACAACCATTTCATCTTAATCAGGTATAAGGCACTAGTGACTAAAAGGATTCCAGAGAGTGAGTTTCCTTGTTATCTTCCTGTTATCCCTCCCGCTGACCTTTTTGAAGGTTGCCTTGTTTCTCCTTCCCTACCTTTTATCCTTCCGACACATTTTGGCTTTTTGGCAGTGGTTTTGCTTTTAATAACAGGTTGTTATACTGGCTATCTTTAAAATCTAGGGAGGGAATGGCCTCGCTGCAGTTAATGGGTCCCCTATACTAATTCTATTAAAGTGACTTTGCTGACTGGGGTCAGTGTTTTATCTCATTAAACTTTGTCTTTCTTCTCTCATGTTGAGAAGTGTGTAAGGAGGATCTCCAGCTTTCCACTGTTATTCTAGAGGTTGATAATTCCGTAGCTTTCACTGGGAAGGAAACTGGGAGCAAGACTAAGAGTTTAAGTACTTTCCTTAGATCTGACTACCACCAGAAGATTCTATAAATAGTGTTAAGTCTCTCACATTCTTTACTTGCAAGTAGCAATGTCACCTCATCAGAGTCTCAGTCTTGGGCAAACTGGGATTTCTGGCTATTAAGAGAAGCTAAATAGCATAATGTGGGCATTTTCATTGAATCCTCACCATCACTACTAAGGAAGTTTTCCGCATTTCTTGTATATGTTTAATATGTGTATATTTTTCTTATCCAAGATGATTTTGAGGTGGGGTTTTTTTTTTGGTTGATTTTAATAGCAAGTCCAGAAAGTGACATAACATAAAAGACAAATATTAGCTTGTATAAATGTGGGATGAGTACATCACTTGTATAAATAAAGAATACCTCACTAATGTCACACATCTTATGATAAAATTAAACCTTTTTTTATTTCTGGTATTGAAATAAGTTTGGACTGAGTTTGAAATATTTCCCAAAGTTTATGTGCCCATAGTTTATAAATTTATGGCTTGGATACATTTCTATGGCCATTAACTACAGTCTGATCTAATAACTTTTATTCATATTGATAGGATCTTTGTCTAAGTGGTGACTTCTCAACTGGGAAGTGATTAAATACATATACTATAATTTAAAATGGCCAAAATACTTTTAAAATCCAGGAAAACAAAGTCAAAATCTATTTAAAGGAAATGAGGTTACTTAGAGTAGGTCATAAGATCCACTAAAATCAAAAGAAGTTTTGTCAGTCATATCAAAGGAATCTTTCCAGATGTCAGGCTAGTTTTTCAGGCTTTAGGTCTGCATGGATGCAAAATAGAAGTGGGGTAGGGTTTTCTGTTTACCAATACAACTATGTTGCATTGGTAAGCTAATTATATTGCACAGGTACCTAACACTTGTTTAGAATATGTATTGCTGCATGAATTTGGAAGTTCGCTGCAATATAATCAGTTCCATTAGCTATAAGAAAAAATATTTTTATGGGTACTCATTGTGCCAATAGAAAAACAAATAAAATCCAATCCTTCTAATGTGTGTTCATGTGTCCTGTGTCTTTCTCTTAATGTAAGACATTGTATTTGGGTAATTCTTTGACAGAAGAAAACTGTTTGCTATTGATGTACCATTACTTTTAAAAAGTTCCGTTTTAAGACTTTTTATGAAACAACTTTGGTATTAGTCTGGCTGTTTGGGATCTGATCATGACACCTGGAGTATGAACAGTGTTGAAAAAGTGATTGCCTTGGTCCTCCAGCCTTGTTGAACAGAGAGAACCCAGCAAGGGCAAGGGAAAATCGGTCCGCAAAGGAAAGTTACATACCGGAGTATGTGGCTTACATAATCTCACAGAACACTGGCAGTTCTTCATTATTAAAATCAACCTATATTCATAGACCAATGTTTTCTATAGAGTAATTGTCTTTGCTCCTTTAAAAACAGAGAGAAGGAAAGATAGAAAGTTGTCATCACTAGAGGTTTTACATAGTAACTGTCATTAAAAAAAATATAGGAAAGAAGAAGGAACACTGAGGTTCATATCAGATGTTTTTGCCCTTTCTTTCTTTTGATGTTCAGTGATAGCTATTTAATGTTTATGTTGCCATCATGGAAGTCTGATGACTTCCTCAAAAATAAAAACATTTTTCTGGCCATTCATATGAATCCGATACTGAATTGCTGATTGCTGATCTAATACACATGTAAAAGTAATATAAAAGTAATATGAATCTTAATATCTGCTCAGATGAATTAGACTACTACCAGGAAGCAATATTCTACCCAACAGAAATTTCTCCTGCAACAAATCCAAAATCTTAAAACAAGAAGTCCAAGTTGCCAACAAGATGAATAATATTCTTGTCTTTGAGACTAATAACTACCACACAACCTTAACTTCACCAAATGCATTTTCTTACTAAAAAATAACACCAAAACAGTGCTTATTTCACCAGATTATCAACCTCTATGAGCAGACACTTTAGACTGCATTCTAGGGATAGCATTGCCATAGCAATGGTGGTTAGGTACATAGGAAAGAATCATAGAATCATAGAATCATAGAATGGTTTGGGTTGGAAGGACCTCCCACTAGACCAAGTTACTCAAAGCCCCATCCAGTCTGACCTTGAACACTTCCAGAGATGAGGCATCCACAACTTCCCTGGGCAACCTGTTCCAGTGTCTCACCACTCTCACAGTAAAGAATTTCTTCCTAAGAAAATATTATCATGACCTGAACATGAGTTAAACTGTTATGTTATTATAATGAAATTATTTTTAAATAAAAAATAAAATTAAAAAAGCTCACTGTCAATATGAGTGGATATTCAGATGTGAATATAATGGCTTTTGTGCAAAAGGATTTTGTATATTAAGGCATGCGAATGCAGGTAAACCTTCATTGCTATTAGTGACTGTCAATGGGATTTACAAATAAGCAACATTTTGACTGAAGGGAGTTTAAGATTAGAGTTATCCTTTTCTGTTATTTCTAACAGCAACTATGGAGATGGTGCGATATGGAATAAACAAAGAAGGCAGACTACAGCTTGAGCTTTTATTTCTTACTAGCCAATAGAAAAATGACAAAGTGGTCTGGCATATAGACCATTTATAATTATAAGGTAGTTAAAAGTGGGGAAATTGTCAGTAACTGCAGAGGGTTTGGACAAAACCCCTGCAATTTGAGTTAATTATCACTCCAGAGTTCTCTTTCTGAGCAAAACACATGTATTTATGTAGTACTATTGTATTAGGACTTTATTTATACTTGCTTTTTACATAGCCTTATTAAAAATAAAAATAAAGAGATCCGGAAACAGTGTTTGAAAAGTTTGTTAAAATAGATCAACTGTCATTAAATAGACATTGGAATGCAAAGCATTTCTAACAGCCTTCAAGTTGCAAGGGCATCATGCAGAATGATGGAGCAGGGCTGAGGTATGTTGCATAATCCCAACTTCATCCTAAAGCAACGCAAGAGCATGGAGCTCTGCTGAACCCAGTGGAGCTCTACCAGCTCTAAGCAGCTGAACTTCCAGATAATTATGTTTTAAAGCAGCATTTTTCTCTCACCTGGTTTTTGTTTTCCCACTCTGTTCCCAAGAACAGTCTTGTTTCTAAAACCGTGGAAGGCTTAGGAGCTTTGAATCTTTGAGTTATGTCATTTTTGAACATAATCAAATGTTATTAGTTTCTCCAGAAAATGCAAGGAAATTGGAGGAATCACTTGTCTTTATGTAAATATAAGTAAGCAGACCTAAATATTTCATGCTATAGTGATAAACCCAGAACTGATAGTTCCCTGTTTGAGCTAAGGTGGACAAAACTTTTATAGCACACAGAAAACTTTAAAAAGAAAGTTCAGAAAAAACTATGTAAAGTGAGTGTTTGTGAATTTAGCAGCTATCCATGACTGAAAAGATGTTGTCTTCTATTATGTGTAGGAACATTGCTATTTTGATGAACTGTAAACTGTAATTATAATCAAAATGTACCAAGTGTAACTAGAAAGTATAAAATTAAACCATAAAAAAAATCTCTCTAAAAGATTTCTAGCTTTTTATGTTCATTTATGATCATTTATGTTCATAAATGAAGGAGTCCTAATCTAGAAGCATGAAAAAATTAACATACTCCTTTCTGACAGAAGTCCTAGGTAGAAGAGCAAAGCAATCATTTTTTTGTCAGACCTGAAAGACAAAAGCAGTGGTAATTAGAGAAAAAATGAGCTGAGGGATGTTTTCTTTTTTCCCCTCTTGCCCTTCAATGTTATCTCTGTATCTTTCAGTAACTGAGGGCTGGACTCAGAAGGAACAGCAGACTGTAGTAGGACAAAGTTATCTGCCCTTCTGCTAGAGATGCTGGTGCCTAGTTACGCAGCATTCGGGCCTATTAATAGCCTGATTTAATTGTTTTTTTTAGAGAGTGTAGCAAATAGAGCTCTATTTTACCATCTATAGACCAATGTGTTATTCATTTATGTTTCAACATCACTGACACTGTCTCTGCTCCTTCTACTGTAATGCTTCAACTGAATGAGACAATGTTCTTGTTCATTCCCTGTTCTCCTGAGAGTTTGTCCTCCCAGCCTGTGCAATCCTACAGAGGTCACAGCTTGTTCTTGTGGTGACACTCTGTGGCTTGCTGACATTAGCATTTTGGTGCAGGTCAGACATGCACTTTTGAAGGAATCTCCAAGTCCTTGCTGGCTGGTTTTGTGGTTTCACAGTGGACTCCTTTCCAGTAAAACTAAACAGCAAGATACACTCCAGAAGCTCTCCTAGTGCACTCGGACTGCTAATGGATGCTCCATTTACAGGACCACACCAGAGCTATTTCAGAGTAAACTTGTCCTGAATCACGTGCAGTATGGTGATCAGGTCCTCTGTACCAACTATCGTGCACTATGGATCCGTTGCTGTTGCACCACGTTGATTGCTAACGAAGATACAGTCTGCAAAGTCAACATCCAAAAGAAAGGTTTCATCAAGAGGGGTTGGAATGACATGAGGATAAGGGTGAATCTTTTATCTATCTGAGGCTGTATGGATGTTTGTGCCAAGCGTATATGTTCCTGGTATGATTTTACATAACATTCTTCAGTAACACCGCTTTATTCTATGATAGACTAAAGAGAGTTTTGTTTATTAGGTAATTTAGGACCTTCCTTTTCCTCCATAGGAAGAGAAGGAGAAGCTTTGAAGTACCTTATTCTGACATTTTGATACAAAATGAATATATTTTGCTTTCGAGCAAGACTCCTTTTTATAAAGATGCCAAAAATCAGATTAAAGATGTCTCAAAAGACTTTTTTTTTCCCTTTTGTAAAGAAATGTCCTGTAAAGAATTTTTTCTATCTGACAAGAAATATTTTTTTTTAGCTTCCTGTCTCTTTTTTTTTTTTTTTTTTTTTTTCTGTTACCCCTACTCTATAGTTTGGCTACTGAACTGAAAAATTAATTACTTGCACAGCCATAGGGGTGAGTGAACAGCAGAGCTCTGGGTTCTTCTTCCTCTGGAGTCTGTAAAGAAGAGTGAAAAGCTTGCTTTATTCTTTTTTTATTTCATCCATTTAATGTACTCCCTTAACCAGTCTAGTCAGGCATGACGTGCCAAAGAGTTTGCAAACTCTTTAGTGGGTTTAGCGGTTTTCCTTCTTTGAATGTGGAAGGTTTAAAATTTTATTAAATCATTCTCTTCTCTTACATTACAATAAGATGTTCCCTCCCTTTTTTACATTGGTTTTAAAAAAGAAAATTTTAGCTCCTTAATGTAATATATCTCAACATTGTTTTCCTTCTGCAACTTATTTAATTCCATTTAACTACGATGGCTCTCTCCTCAGTTCCATAATTTACATTGTTGCCACTAATTTTTCAACCAAGATCCTTTCCATTATCCAGATTTACAGGAGAAAAGTTGATAAAGTTCTTTTTCCTGAAACTCCTTTCAGATGTCTTTAATGCAAAAAATACACTCGTGTGTCAGCATTAATATTTCTTATGACTTTATTTACTGGAAACCTGTATATGATGTCTGTGATAGATGTTAGTAACATGTCTCTAACTTTCTTCTTAATAAGATGGTTTTAAAATGATGAAGTAATTTATTTTTTTTCTACCCACCACTCAGTTTTGTCTACTGAACCCCCATAAGTAGCAGTAGTCTTTCAGTTAGATATTTAGATTTATCAAAACCACGAAGGCTTGGATATTTGCAAATTCTTAGCTTTGTGCATCTGTTTTTGTTATTTCACTTTGGAAGGACTTTAAAGTTTTATTTTTTAAAATGTTTTGAGACAATACAAAGCTTATACTTCTAGAATTTTGAGTCTTAGGAGACAAATTAAAAAATATGTTTTTCACATTATCCTATTCCTTGTTTTGCTCCTTAACATTTACAAAAAGCTTTTCTTTCTGGCATTAATGGAGACCATAATGGATGGCATTATGTTCCCTCCAAAAAGCGCATAGTCATGTATCTTAATACTTAAACAAAAGTTAAGTGTAAACCATTTTTTATTTTAGCTTTGTATAAATACAATTTTGTGGATTAAGGGCAAGTATTTGAGTTTCAAAAAATTTCTAAATAATTATCCCTAGTTTCCATCATCCTCTTATTTCAAAACAAAACCTTGTGTCTTTAGGAAAATATTCATACATTTGTTTGAAAGGCTTTGCTTTCTAGTAAATTTTCTTTGATATGTCATCTGCTGTCTTGTAAAGCATTTTTAATGAATTCTTTCTTTAGATTCACATAACATACTGTGTTCAATTTCTTGCAACATTTCTTATTTATTTTTAATTTTTTAAGCTAAATATTGGAAACAATAATTTTGGCTACCTTTCTGGGTAAAGTGTCTCCAGAGAGTGACAGTCTCCATATGAAAATTTGTCTCAATAGTGAGGAGAGGAAGGAAGATTATGTTAAAAAAAATGGGGGGTGTGGGCCCGTGCATGTGTGTGTATATAGGTATATGTTTATTTTCATGTGGTGTAGTACTTGACTTGGTGGTAGCATCTCAGTAAGGATCCAGCAATAAATTGCTTCAGCTACTGTTTCTGGTTTTGGTAGAAATATGCATTATTCTTTTTCCCTTTTAATGTGTTCTGGCATGGCACCTTGCCTCTTGTTTTACATATTTTGCACAAACCGTTGCAAGCCTATGTGGGTCAGGATGTCGTATGACTGGTGTTCGTGTGTCTTTCCCTGGGCCACAGGTACAGTTTGTTAACTTTTGTGTGTATTTCACATTTTCTAAGCTGTCCTTTCAGATATTATTTTCCTTAAGATTTGGCAAAATCTAAAATTTTGCATACATATCAAATGCTCATATATTCACCTGTTTTTGCAAAACTTTATTTAAGGTGCTTTAAGTGTTGATGTCTAGCTTGAGCCACATTATAGAGATCACATTTTCTGAACTAAACAGCAATTATATCACGGAAATGTATGCCTCGCTAATTTGTGCCACTCTAATTTGTATCAAATTGCTTGTATTGCTGCTGCCAGGATTTGGTTCTTATAAATCTATTCTGACAGTCTCTGATCAGGTTATCATTTCTCATTCCATCTGGTTTTGAGTTTCATAGATCTTGTTAGTTGGTTGTTGGGTATTTTTTTCTTTTTTTTTTCTTTTGTATGCCTTCCTCATACTTCAATTACTGCTATATAATTATTAATTATATCTAGCTGTTACTTTGGCTACTGATCACCTGGAAGCTAATTTGCAATCAAAAAAATGTGTTAAATTTATAGATATTTTCTAGAAAATCCTGGTGCCACCTATTGGTTAAAATGTAGAAATGCAGCTGCAACTCTAGCATGAACACAAAGTCGGCTGTGGAACTATTGAAGCCATGTATTAATTAGTTAATTACTCAAATTCTTATGTGTATACGAGTCTATGTCAGACTCATTATTTAGAGTCATATGCTAACTTGACATATGTGTCGATAATATGTAGATTACTAAAGAGAACGCACGTTACTAAGTTCTTGTAACTTTACAAAGTTTTAAAATATTTTCTGTATTTAAAAGATTCAAATAAACAGCAACACTCCTTGTCAGCTGCAGACTTCACTGATTAAACATTCTGAAAGCTGGATATGGCAGCTCCTGATTCTTTCTGTTAATATCTTCTCTGTTAATGTGGCATTTTTATGAAGGACTGTGTATGAATTTTAACCACATTTCCCGTAACAGCAGTTGTGTAGACTCATTTCATTATGAAATATAAAGCCCATATTAATCGTGATTTGAAATAGACTTTTTTATATGGATATAAATATACATATAGACTTTTTTTTGCTTTAATATGTAGTCTTACTGGATAGATAACAATTTGTGCAGAAAGCTATTAAATTACTGATTTATGTGGGGATTGCAACTTCATGTATTTTACCAACCCGGTCAAAGGAAATAGCAACAAGGTAGTCCAGTGTAGCACATTTACGAGCACAGATGGTTGTACTTTACAGACAGTGCAGAAATCGTGAATTTGCGGATATGCAAATACAGAGTCAGAAATTATGTTGGCTCATTCACTCTGACACTAGATCCCAGTCTGATACAAAGTGAAAACAAGTCAGTCTAAAGGGGCTATGGAACAGATCTGGTAGGTGGTTCTGAAGCATAAAGATGCCTGGAAAATTCATGTATCCCAAAGAAGCATTATTTCCCCAAGCAGCACCCTATGGCAGAGGAGTTTAGGAATGGCACAATGTTGTTCCAGGCTATTAGACAATTCCCTGCCCAAAGTTTTCATCAGTTATCAGAGTGATTCAAAGCTCACTTAATGAAGCTGAGTACAAAGCACCAGATTTTTAATAAACATAGATACAGAAGACATCATGGGAGTGAACAGCTGACGGGTTGGTTGATTCGCCCCCCTACCCCCTTGGTTTTATATTATGGGAGATTATTTTGGCTCATTTGTTTACTTGTGAGACACTTCTATTGGATTAAACCATCTGGTGGTCCTCTATAGTTATAAGTTAAGTTGGATTTGCGTGATTAAGTCTGTGTTAATGAGAGGAATTTATGCATAATTGTGGTTGACAGTTGAAGTTCTGGCAATGATGATAGATGATTAATTACCATTAAGTACCTCTCTTGATATACCTACACTAAAAAATCAATTTTGTTTCACAAATATGTAATACTTAATTAGGTGAATTACCTAATTGTTTCATTCTGATCTAGAAAAGATCTGACTTGATTTCTGAACTCATTTGACCTCTTAGAAAGGTCTACAGGTAGATATTATATCTGTCAGATACTGTGCTTCTAAGAGATAGCATTTAAAAGTTAAGCTGAACAAGAAGCATTGTTGGAAGTCTGAGATAAAGCACTGCACTTAGCTGCATCTTAAGAAAAATCCGTAAACAAATCAAAGTTCAGAAAAGCCTTACTCTTTTATCTCTTGTGATTACTTTATCTATTCTCATTGTTTTCTAAGAGTAGAAAAATTGTGGCACACTCCATTTTCCAATTTATTAGAATGGTAAAAAAAAAAAAGTACCTAACTGTTGGACCTTCAGATAGGCTTTACAGATAGGAAAAACAGCCACTGCAGGTGTGTTTGTAGTTTCAAAACCATGTTAGCACAGGTTTAGAAAACAGGGAGGCTAACTTTTTGGGTGCCTTTAAATGTGTTATTCTGTTCTCATTGTAGTCCTTTACTTCTTGCTCTGCATTTTTGAACTTGTACATTCTTGAAGGCAGCGTCCAGAGCAATGGTCTGTCCTCCATAATGGGTGGTGGAAATGCATAACTTTTACATGAGCAGTACTCCATAACCAAAGCAAGAATGCTAGTGAAATGAAAGGCCTAGTCAAATGATATGTGGTCCTGACCTACTCTTGACCTAGATATTTTGGAAGTATTTCTTGTAATCGTCAACCTGTTGTCTCAACACCTGGGCTGCTTGGTTTACATTGCACATTTTGCCTTTGTATGATGTGTTCACAAAATTAATCTGGGAGATAAATAGTGTGTTATGTGAATACTTGGCTTATTTTAAGTAATGCAAGAAGGCAGGTTTTAGTTCTGCAATCACATGGTAACCGCTTTCACTGAAAGGAAGTATCTTAAAACTGGTTTTGTTCCCAAAATGGATTTCAGGAACACGGCCTCTTCTCATGTAACAGACCTGTTCCTTTTGTGTAGAACAGAAAAGGCAAATCCATTTATGTTAATGTCAGACATAATTTTCCTTCTTTCTTTCCCTCAGTCCTCACAGCCAAGTAGGGAAGATTTGCCTCTTGTTCCTCCATGATGCATAGGTTGAGTGTTGGAGCCCCATCCCAAGTGGTTTGCAAGCATCACTCACACCGTGGCTGAAACGCAGGGAGGCCACCTCAGGTGTGAGGGCCTCACTGGAACCACAAAATGCATAGGACGTAGCGGAACTGAAGGAAAGGACCTTATGAAGGAAAAATTTCCGGGAGGCGGTAGCAAGAGGCAGGGTGTCTCCTGTCTGCCTGCCTGGCCAGCTGTGCAGCCTGTGCGGGCCCTGCCCCGGCTGAGGCGAGGGTGCCGTGGCGCAGACTGCCCTGGTCAGGCTGTCCCTGCTCCTCTGCCAGAGTAAAAGCCCAGCTTGCAGGCCTGGCTCTTGAGGAGCAATATCACTGAGAAATCACAAACATAAAGCACCATAATACCAACCCGTGGTTTACATTCTCCAACCAGAATAATGCTTTAACCTCTCTCCGTGTGTTAAATGGGTCTCAGGATAATTACTTCCTTTCCTCACAGGGGTGTTGTGAGAATTAATTAGTTAACGTTTGCATGGCGCTTCCAAGATAAAAAGTGCTATACATGTGCTAATTAGTTTGATTATTATTAGCTGTATGTCATTTGCACTGTCAGGAAACTCATACATGAATAATCCAGCCCAACAGTTCAGTTTTATGTACTGCATCCTAGCCAATGGATTAGAAATGCCTCTCATAAAAGAAACAGCAGAAGAAATGAAGGTGCGCATTGTGTAGCTAAAGAGGTTTGCCACCCAAGAGTGCCATTTTCATCTCATAAACATTAACAAAATACTGCTGTAGTGGGTTTTAATTCTCAAAGCAACTGTGAAAACTGTTTTGCCACATAGGCGTTCTGGACTCTGGATCTTCATTTAAAGGGAAAATTTAAAAGTACATAGAAAGATGGCCTTTGGATAGATGGTAGCATCCCACCAGATATGAATGTGTCTATAATCAGGCTCTTGGATTTGGATATAATTAAGTAATTGGCAGTGAATCTCTTTGTTAGTGCATGTTTCCAGCAGTATCGTTCATAAGGCTTGAGGCTAAAGCTGCTTTATAATGACCTTACACATCTAAGATGAGCAAGAGTTCTCTGAACGTATGTCCCAGGGTAGCATTTCTGTGTTGTTGGAGAAAGAATGCATTAAAAGGAAAAGAATGAGCTTTTGTGAAAACTATAACACATGAAAACTTATTTCCTAGAGATGCACGGTTTTATCTCAAAGTCAGTCACAGTACCTTTTTAAGAAGCAAAGACCGAAGCAATATTATGGATATATAAAGTGGGAAAGAAAGAGAAATAACTTATATAAGTCATTCCAAAAAGCAAGTATACCAAATGAAGATCTTATAATAGGTTATGGTCCTTATACCATTCATTCCCTCTTTCATGCAATTTTCATGATCAGTAGTAAGTGCAACTCATTCCTCTCTCCACTCTCTCTGGGCTTCCCAGCGTCTTATTCATTCCCCTCGCCTGGTCTCATCATCTCTATGTAACCCTTCCATTTATTCTATTTTATCCTCATCCTGTCTTGATTTATCCTGTTTCTCGTTTTTACCATGCTTTTCCTTTTCTTCTCTATAATGACTTTTTGTGTCTACAATTTTCTGCTATTCATGCTTTCCTAAGACTACTTTGTGGCTTTCTTCTCTGTTTTTTATATTCTTTTCCCTGGCATGAATCTGAATGTTTTTTTCTTATTTTCTTTCTTTCTTTCCCCACTTTTCTTCCTTCTCCCCCTTCCTCCTTCCCCCTTCCCCCTTTTCCTTTATTCCTTTTCCTTTTCTTTTTCCTTTTCCTTTCCCTTTCTCTTTCCCTTTCTCCTTCCTTTCCCTTCCCACTCATCATGACTTCTCTAATAATACTGTATTTCACAGAATACTAATATCAATGTGTGATATGTTTTTATGTGTTGAAAGCACTTAGAGATGTGGGAGGAGAACATTTTTATAGTCATAAACCCTCTGGAGCTGGGAATATAATTCCCCTCCCAGCTCTGTGCCTGAGCTGTCTCTGACTTTAGTCAGGGTAACTACATGCTTGAGGGTGATGTACCTGCTACAATGTTCTGCTGAAACAGCACTTCCCTGATGAGCCCACCTCAGTCCAGTATTTAAATCCCTAGCATTTTTGGATGATTTATGTACAATAAAAGGTAACTGAGTAGTAAGAAATCCTTTTTGGTTGTGAAGATTTCTTCCCAAATAGTTCAGTTGAACCTGTTATTATACAAACTGCTCACCCTCTAAGATATGATCTTCATTTCATAAATTGTGCTAGCAGCTGCACCATTACTCAACCCCAGTTCAGGAATTGCCCTTTTGAAAAGGAGGAGGAAGGATTGAAAAGGAACTGGTGACTTCTGTGGGCACTGTTAATAAAGCTGATTTACTACCAGTCATTCAATACTAAGATGCTTCATCATCTGGAATGTGATACAGTGCGGTGATCATGGTGGAAATCCATCACCTAGAGGTGGCTGCTGGCATCTGTACTGTAGGGAGCAAATAGCTGTGGGAGCTGGGAGCTGGCTAGATTGACTGTCCCAGCTCCGTAAGAGGTCTGTGGGTGTAATCAGACTTTTCGGTTGTTTCTTACAAGTGTGTTGAATGTTTTCTGACATGCTGATCAAACCTCCTTTCCTCCTTCCCCACCTTTTTGTGTTCTTTCACCTCTGCAGAACTGGAAAGATGAGAGATAAAAGTAATATGGAGTGCATGCTTGTGTGTCTGATCATGAAGATGTGCATGTGTATATATATATATATATATGCATGTTTAAATTTGGCTGTCAGAATGCAAGATGGGAATCTAATTTAATATTCAGGTACTGTTCACACATTCCAATGGAGTAACTTTTTATTGTGGTTGCTATTAGAAATACCCAGTCATTATTCTCTCTCACCTTTCTGCTTAGTTGAGGACTTTGCGATAAATCTTTTTGCCTTTTGGCAAAATGGGAGAAGAATATGATGAAGTAGCTTCTTTAAACATAACAAAGAAAAGTGACCTCAGACTAGCTGCAAGTCAGTGAAAAGGAAACAAATTATTTTTCCAGTGGCTGAGTCCCTGGGAGATTTCTAATGAAATCTTTGTTCATGTGAGAATCATTTTCAGGAAACATTTTTTACAATGTCACACCCCCAGTTACTGAGATTTCTGGATCTGAGCTTTGTTTTTAGTTTTTCAACTGGTGAGTCACAGTCTTTGGAATATTTATTTTTCAGTCCGAATCCAGGATATTTATACTAAAAAGGCAGAGTTTGATTTGTATGAATTCATGGTACTTTCTCATGCATAGAACCATCTTCACTCCATATGCCAGTAATTTAAGTCACATTTAATCACCTATGAATGTTAAATACACGCTCTACATGTTCAGTCACGTGTCTTTTTGTGTATGGTTCTATGTCTAATTAGAAAAATAACCATCAGGTTTCACATCTTGTAAGTAAATCTGAAACATCTTTATAATCAAATGGAACCTTCAGGGGAAAATGTGAATACTTCATTAAAAATAAAAAATAGTAGTGGTACAACAGTTGATTAACAACAGTTGTCCCACTGAAGATCCTCCTCTCTACAATGCCAGTATTAAGCACCTCTAAGAAATACGGAAAAAAATTCTTTTAGCAAGCGAACAACTACACGAGTAAAGGTATAGCTGCACAAGACTCCTGCATTTCAAAGGCAACACTTTTTTTCTGCAAAAATTTACTGGGTTCCTGCTAAAAGGCCAAAAATTTAAATTCCTTTCTAGTATTTATGTGTTTTAATTTTGCTACATTTTTCTGTCTCCTTTCTTGATTGGTAGTTAATTTCCTATGGGTTTATGGTAATTTCAGGTGTTTTACATTCTTGATCATCTTTTTGCTTTTCCAGAAGTACATATGAATGTGTTGTTATTTAGACGGTAGCAGCCAATTTGATTTTTTTAGGAGGGCTACAGAAACTATCTATGCATTTGGCCTCAACAGTGTGCAGACCGCTATAATTTCAACACCAGAAAGACTGAAGTCTTTTTCTGTCAATTTCTACATAGCATTACAGCAGTGTTGCTGATGGAGTTGACCTTTGCTCACTAGCTATTAAATATGCAAATGTTTTCTAAATCTACCGTAGAGAAAAGTTCCAAGCTACAATTTCACCCTCATATATATACTTCACATGTTCTAACAGATTTTGCATTAATAGCTAAGATTAGTTACTTTTGAACCCTCATCTGTATTGATTTGTATTGTATTAAGCCAGGGATAACAGGAAATACTGACAGAGCAGGGATTTAACTTAAAACTAAAGATGGCCTAACATTATGGATTCTTTAAATAAGAGAAAGCACAGAAGTATTAAGAGAAAATAGTAGTTTGCCAGTGCTTAATCTTTTCATGACTACATCAGTAAAAAGTTAAATACTGTGATGTTGCTGGACTTACAGTAATAGTTCCAGTGAATAAAAAAATTATTGTGTATATTTTTCACTTTGTTCAAGGACCCAAGAATTTTGACTCTTTCTTCTTGAAAAAAGAGAGAAGATAGCTTTAAAATTAGGGGAGGCAAACTTCCTTTTCTGCTAAACATAAATGCACAAAATCTTTATGAAAACAGATAGATTTGGATTTTTTCTCAAAGAACAGTCTTGCTTAATGTCGCCTTCCCAGGGAAACTGGACAGTAATGAATTGCATTTGTAAGCAACAGCTGAACAATGGCCAAAAAAAAAACAAAAAGAAAAAAGAAAACAAGGAAAAAGAGAGAGAGAAATAAAAAACAAAATAAAAAAAGGCAAACCTAAAAAAACCATTTTCACATCTGCTGCAAAATGCTAAAGCCAAGCCTTTTGTGGAAACCATACCCATACATAAGACGGCTCTTCACTGAAATTGGTTTATACTTGCTTATTCAACAAAAGAGACACAAACAATGATCATACATGATGGAAAGTCTTTTAGAATTGGAATGTATTATCAGCGTTGCCCTCATAACCTTTCAAAAAATCTACCTTCAACTTTGACCCTTTCCAAAAGGTAGAATAAAATGTTAGTTATTTTACAAAATAATAATTAAAAAAGAGTCAGAACAGAACAGGAATTTTAGTAAAACATGCAATGAAAATGACTAAGTAACCTTGATTAATGTAGCTTTTATCCTGACTTTTATATTTTGTAGGAGTTCTGCCTGAATTGAAATGTGGCTAAGGAAATTTGGATTTACTTTAGAATGAATGCATATAAAAGGCTAATTTTTAACGAGTGAATGCAGGCAATTAGAACCTGTGGATATTCTAATCTCAGTCATGGGAAAAGCAGTAATAGTAATTTTGAGGTATTATGCATCACACTTCTTTTATGAGTGATTAAGTATATTTTATTGATCATTGCCTTTAAAACCTTCCTTTGAACAAAGCGGTGTGGAATGGAATAGAGATATATATTGTTTCTTCTTCACTGTACAATTTCAGATTGAATACGTTATTGAAAAACATAAAAGAGCACATTTCAACCTGTGAAGCCTTCTTCTGTTTTACATTTTGTGGCAAAATTACATTTCTCCATTTTTAGTGGAAATTATGAAATATTTGGGAAGCTTATTCCAACTGTTCTCCAGTTCTGAAAAAGAGTTCAGTAATTTGGAGAAATACTGCAATTATTTCACAGAGACACTTTTTCATATTTTAAGAGCCAGTTCTCCAGATTATCCATCAGAGGGTTATTGTGTATTCCTCCTATAACACATTTAGATCTTATTGACATTTTTTTCAGAAATCCTGCTGCTATTATTGTTTTCCAGGAAACATAAATCTGGAATTTCTTCAGCATTAAAGACAACTTAAAAATAACATTTAAATGCTTGTAAGCTAGAGCCAGCTTCTTCCTTCTAGCTGTTGTTTGTTTCAGGAAGGACTTTCCCACATAATAAATTAAATATGAACATCCAATGTGTCACACAATGATACTACAAGGCAATCAAGGCACCCGAAGGTGTTCACGAAGAAGATCTATACACAGGCTTACAGAACATTGAGTCAAAGGCAAATATGTTCAAATGAGCAATTATAGGTGGAATCTTGGCCTCATGGACACTGGTAAGAAAATTTCTTCTAACTTCAGTAGAAATGAACATTCCAGCATCATTATTTAGGCTGTGGTATATTACAGGTGCGGCTGCTCTAAGAAGTGCTGTGCCCCAAAGGATGGTACTGCTCCACATCACCACACATTTCTGTCATCTTTTTTGTTTAAGTACAGTTGAACGTTCAGACGTGGTGAGCTGGACTGAGCATAAACATTTAAAAAATAAAATTATTATTGTTTCATTGCATCAGGCACTCCCTGTGAGAGATCGATTAGAACGGATACAGGAGGATGTCATTGGGGGCTATTTTGGCACCAGCATGGCCGAGACTGGCTTTACGTGCCTCCCAAAACTTAAGAGAGCTACAATGCATATGCTGGATGCTTATACATGGATAACTATTAATTGGGTGGCTGTGCTTCCTTAAACTTGGTAAGTTTTTAAATATTCCAATTCCACAGCAGCCCGTGAGATATTATTCGAAGACACTGTGCCAGGATAGACATTGGCATGTCCTGCAGTGAAAACAAGTCACAGTTTTCATTTCACCTCCCCTCAATATCAGCAAAAAGTTGACCCATCATGATCCTTTTCTTCCATGCTAAACTGAGGGATTGTGAGGAATATTTAGGTTTGCACTTAAAAAAGAATGGCATTTTAATTTGACAGCAGAGCATGTCTCTAGCCATTCACACACCCTCCAAGCTCAATTTTTCTTTCAGTTAAGGGACATATTTTGGCTGGAATATGTTTCATAAATCTATGTTAACTACACATTGGATTTTTACTTAACTGTTAGAGACCATATTGCACACATGTACAAAAATTTGGTCAAATAAATTTGTCTTTAATCTTCTGCTCTTTTTTTTTCCTAAAAAGCTAAATATTTTTGTTTTGTTCAAGTACTAACTTCATTATGAAATTCAGACAGCATTTAGGGTTGTTGGGATTTATGATGCCATTTGAAATCCAGTCACATTTTTGATCCAAATTAAAACAATTTAGTTTTTAATTATTTTTTTCCCCAAGGAAAATTGTTCAAATCATTTTGTTTCTGGTACTATTTTATTTGATCAAGAATCAATCAAGTTACTCCCAAATTATTTCACCTTTTTTTAAAGGAAATTTTTGAAGTTTGGTGAAGGTACTCCTGTTCCTGTGGCTGAATATATGTTTCTCCTTAAGGAAGTTCCTTTGTTTAATTGTTTGCCTTATGTCACACTTCTGCAAATTAATGTAGTAACTTTAACATGTATCCTGTGTGTCTTTCTCGCTGACGTTACATGCTCTAAACTACTTTAATCACTTTTATTGCCTACAGAATCATGATCTGCACCCTGTTCCACTGTCAATTCACTGGTTTACCTCCTCTGAACTGTCTGAATTAGCCCAAGCAAAAAGTAGTGAAGCAATATGGAACACCATATAGGAAGTTTAATTAAGTTAATGTGGCACGCAGTGTGATAGCAGCTGGTTTTAAGGATATGATATGTACTTCCACTCCTTACAATCTCATATATTTACATTCTTAAGTCCTAACATCTGTGGGGTTCAATTACGCCAAGTGAGAAGTACGGTAACAGAAAGAGTGTAGAAAGGAATGGAATAGATAATACCTGGAGCTGATGGACATAGGAGAATTAGTTAGTGTGAAGTGATTTGCTATTAAGATGAAAGACAGTTTTATTTATTTTATCTCAGTAATATCTAATATATGGAAGTAACTTTGCTGTTCCCTAGTGATGCTCAAGTTATATCCACAAAGTTCTGTGATAACTCGCAATACCTCAGACTTCATCCCAGTGACACAGGAATGGAAGAAGTAAGCATTAGGTTGTGTCTAGTTTCTTTGGCTCACATGGAGTTCCTCGGTAGCTGAGGGTTTGGCACACCTTCTTATCTGTGTCTCAGCAGCCTTCATAGGGATTTAAAAGCTTCACAGGGAGAGTAGTTATCATTCTGTTTCTCCGCAGCAAAAAGGATCTGAAGAAATTTCAGTGGTATATTTCTACATTAATAGAGTATCTTACTTTACAAATTACGAATATTTTCCATCGTTTCACTAGGTTTTTTTCTTCTAGTATTGTTAGAATTCATTTTGACTTTTATTTGATGTACCTGATGCCTTCATGTATGCAGATTTTTTTTTATTATTCTTGGGTGGAGGCCTTATTTCTGTCTCCTGTCCTCTCATATTGCTGCACTTTTCCAAGTTTTACTACTGATTGTAACCATAACATCACTATAAATGCCTAGCACTTTACCTCTGAATTTTTCAACTGTTTAAAGACTTTAAAAAATACTATTTTTAAAATCAGGAAAACACTGTCTTTTGAATCATTTCATCTTTTTCCTCTCCAGGAGCTACCTTAACCCACTGTATTCTTCTTTAAGTGAAAGACTGCTTAGAGTGTTTAATTCCTTTTCTTTCTACTACTTTTAAAGAACATTTCTAATTAAAGAAATTTAAAATGTAAATTATTAGTTAAAACGCCCTGTGGGGGAAAAAAATAATGTATGGAGGTGTTTCTATAAAACAAGCACACCTGAATCATGCTTTGTGCTCTTTTGAGCAGGCTCTCACCAAAGGGAAGATGTGAAACCAAAAACACAAGAAGATTTTCTCATTTACACAAAATCCTTGTGTATCTGTATGGTCTTTCCCAAAGGACAGCAAGGGACGGTTCCCTTCACAGTACATGAAAGGAACCAAACAATAACTGAAGTAAAGCTTGTTTGCAGTGTCCCACTGAAATACATATAAGACCAGGACACTAGATGGGTTCTTGCACTGTGTAGGAGACAGTATAGCAGGAGCAGCTGTGTTTGCCACAGGACCTCCTGCACACTGCTGGACAATTTCTAGTGCAGACCCCGAAGTGTGAACAAAACAAGCAGATATTTAGTCAACTACTAGTGCTTGCCATAAATTTCTGCAATACTGGTAAGTTTGTTGCCCATACCCTGGAGCAATTGTTTTACCACATTTTTAATAACCACTTCATTCTTGCTGTCCCCATGAAACGTCTTTAGATGTGAAGTCCTCCCGTAGCTTGCATACCTCTTTACTCCCCACAGTTCAAGGGAGTGTGCCTTAGGCCTTGCCAGCATTTGCAAATTTAGCATCTGTAATTTCAACAATGCCAGTAATAAGCATAACAGCGGGACTGACTTTTGCAGAGATGAGGTTCATCATAAGTCTTTAGCACAACCAAGAAACCTCTGAAACGCAGGGCTCTAGCTCTGCTATTTGCATATTGGCATATTGTTGCTATGCTGCTGTTGCTACTGTAAGATGGATATTATTTCTTCTTAGCTATCTGGCATAAGTGACTTCCCCCCTATCCCCCTCCCCTCCACTGCTGACAGATGGAACAACAGTCTTCCTGTACTCGGTAGGAGATATGGGAATTAGTAGAAGTCATCTAGCTGTGCCATCAGGGAATGTGCTGTTGATACTTGAACTAGAGCAACAGTATTTTTGCTGTACTGAGTTTGTAACTAGCTCTTCTTTTGCCAGCGGCTGTTTTTGTGTTTGTTGCTGAAATTATAAATTCCTTCCATCCGCTCAGTTTCCTAGAGCAGCGGTAGAAGCTTTCACAGACTGCTGAGAAGCCTGTCAAATCCTTGCAGAGCTGATAAACTTTTCATTGGTGTCTTGGAGGTTTCACCTTCATTGATGCATGGAAATGTTCTAGAGGATAAAATACTGCACTATCTCATGGATGAAAATCTAAAATTCTACATGGTCTTTACGGTTTAGAATGTCTAAATAGATTCTGGAAGGAAAAGACAGTACTTGTACCCGGAACCTGAAGGTAATCTAATGCTTTGAATGTGCAAACACATATGAATGGGTGTTGTCCTATTGGATTTCCTTATTGGTTGAATTCAGGCTATTCATGAGCATAAAATTTCTCATACAAGTAACTGTTTGCAGCGTTTTAGCATCAGTCCTGCATACAGGTTTTCATTTCTGCATAATATAGAGCCAGAATAAAAATGAAGTTATTTTGATTGTTTTATTTTGTTTCCTGCTTCAGATTTGTGACTTCCAGGCAATTCTGAACATGATTTATAGTTGCAGCCATGTCAGTGGAAGTTAAAAGAATTTAATGCCCTCGTTTGTTCTTACAGAAGTCAGATTTTATGTGATGTGAGATCTGTAATGATGCTCCACATTAAAATGGAAGTGCAAGGGGATTCCTTGGGATGCAATTCCTTTACAACTCACTGCCTCTGATTGATTTGAAAGTCTGTATTACACATTATAAATGGATTTTGACCATAGCAACATTGCATTCTCTACTACTAGAAGCTGTATTGCCTGTATAGTGGCAGCTTTGTGGCTTGCCAGAGTAACTGACCTTGGGTATAAATCCCTATGTCAGCCTATTACAAGATCATAACATGCATAGTGAAATAGCAGAAGCTAAGTTTCTTATCAAGACGTCTTTTGAGTAATACAGGACAGAGGGATGAACACAGCTGTTCTTAACGGTCAGTCCAAGAGGAATGGTAAAAGACAGAGAGGGCTGACTGACCATTGAGGGGACAGAAATCAGGGAAATTCTTTTGGGTGGGTATCTCTATACTTATCATTCATTCATAATTCACAGTAGGACTTCTCTCATAAAATGCTGTGAAAAAACAGACTTTCCGCCAAATGTCTGCGTTTTGGACAGAGATCTCACTTGCTTACATTGGTAATAGTATAAACATTGCATGGGGGCAGGAAAAAAGCACAGAAGCAAACAATTTCATATTGTAAAAAGGAGGTCCAAAATATCTTGGCAGTGACCAGTTTGTCATTTACTGCTTCAGGTTTCCTTGCCAGCATTTAAATTAAACTGGACTAGAATCAAATCAGTTCTATCAGTACCCTGCTCTAACCTTTGGTTAAGCTGATAATTTTCAGCTTGTTAAAATGTTTAATCTATATCAAAACTGCATCACACTATAACTTGTTGGCACATTTGTGTGACTGGTGAAGAGAATCCTACCCAGCATCATTTTCTTGCACAATTACAGAATATTAATTCCATGGTTTCTTTATGAGCCACTTGGTGCTGTCAGTTGCCGAGTGTAGAGATACAAACCATTTTTTCTTCTCCTGAGAAATGTGATTTATTAGATTATTATCCAAACAGAATGCCATTTCAGTAGTATGAAATATGCACCATTCAAGACAGACAGACATTCACAGGGAAAATATCTTCACCACTACAGTCAAACTCTATGAGTCTACAGTCTGTGAAGTCACATTTAATTCAATTCCAAAACCTCCCTTCCAAATAGTTCAAGAAACGTCTGCTTGTGTTAATTCCTTTTGCTCAGCATTGTCACTGGTGACACATTTGTCAATACCTGATGGCCACACTGATTCACAGAAAAATGGCCAAAGGCCAGAAGAAAAAAAAATTCTTGTAAGACCTTTCCATAGCAATCTCTCCTACTTTTTGTGATATGCTATAGTTTCACCTGTGTCTTTAGAAATTGTATTATGTATTAAAAAAAGAAATTTTGATTATTCTTTTTACAGTTCATGTGAAAATCAAGAGAGATTTTCACTGAATTTGTTACAAAATAAAATGAGAGTTCAGAGCAATCCCAATTCTATAGAGTATGGAATCCAGTGAGCTATTTTTATTAGTGTCAGACAGCTCAGATAAACACAAGATAGCTAATACAAGAAACCAGATTTCTTTAGGAGAGAATATTGCATCCTATGAATACACAGCAAGATGTTAAATAAGTTTTGCCTTCTATTTGTTCCTATATTTCTGTTTGTGAAGTGCCATCATAGAGGAACGTACTAGTTTTCTTTAAAAAAAAGAATACTCTCAGAGCCGTAAGGTCTTATCAGAGAAGAACTGGCTAGAGAAAAGATTTCTTTTGGCTGTTGCGTGGTATCAGTATTACCTAACCTCAAACCACCTCTTGTAGAGGAAAGCCAAAAGAAACTGGAAAGCACATTTCTCAACTCTCAAGAATCCCAAAAAGTATATATTATAAGAGATAATCTCAGGGCAGGAGTGAAAAGGCTGAGAGAGGGATCATACTTCATACTAGGCAGGCTTTGAAAGAAGGGTTAAACCACCTTTACTCAGCCAAAGCAGAGTGATGAAATTGGAAAAATCATCAGAGAGTTACAAAACGTAAAATGTCAAAAGGATCATCTGTATATTCCTGTGACTATACCTCCAGCTCTTTCCTTTGCTACTATTTCATCTTCCTCACAGCTTGCTTCTCAGCAGATAGATTGGAAGCAGATTCCAGTGCCTCTTCCTCCTCTCACTTCTCCAGTTCAGGTGTCCTTGTGCTGCTGCTTTCATACTTGATGCTGGATTTGACGTGTATTTACTAGGGGCACCAAGGAACTGCAGCATTTACTGAAAATTTACTGGGGAAAAATATTTCATTAAACTGTGGGCATGCTTTAAGTTTAAACTAGACACCTGTTCACAAAGTTCTGTTGGTGGACGTGATAAGAAAAGACCTCCCTAAGACGTCTAACCATGAAGAAAAAAAGAAAGCAGTGTTGAAGATCCTACTTCTGCTGTGTAGATTGTACTTCTGCTGTGTGTTGTGTCTCTACCCAGCAGAAACATGAAGATTTTATCAAAAACCATGCGGTTTTTGTTGTAGACTTTTCAATGACTATTTGTGGAAGAGACAATGAATTAAAGGCAAAGACATTCAGTTCATTATAGTTTCGTGCTTTCAATTTTACCATCGGGAAGGTGGATTTTTAGATAAGTATACAACTGCATAGCCTGAAGTTTTTTGCATGTGTGCCCAGACGATCTCTAACTAAAATCATTGCCACCTTGTTCTACAAAGCTGTTACCAAATTTCAGTTACTAGAATATGTATCTAGTGAGGAGAGAGACATTTGTGATCCCTCATATTGTGTTTGCATGAAAATTACTATTACAGTTAAATTTTAACAGTATTTCTAATCTAGTTCTATTCTCATTAACTCAGTTTTACTTAAAATGGTAATATTTGAGGTAAAAGTTTCCATAGGCGCTTTCTGATTCATTTGTCCTCCCTGGAAACTATGAGCAAAAAATATAGGTCTGTTATTAAAAATGTGAAAACTGTTTTGTGCTACATACCTATTTCTGACATATTCTTTTAGGAAGTGAAACAGCAGAGCAGCTGGGGGTAGAAAGTAGAAATTGGGCCAGGAAATAGTCTTCAGTGGGAAAGATTTTTATCTGTTCTGCTGATAATCAAATTTTGTTTCACTTAATCAAAAATCCCTCCATCCATTTGACCTGTGGTGTGTTTGGTTGTATGATGCTTGTATGGCTGGCATATGGTAAACTGAATAAGATGGTAAACATATACTTAAGTGAACCACATAATAAAGGATCGTATGATGAGCATTTATACTCTCTGTTTTTCTTCTTTTTAAGGTACCTAATCGTCCCCATCAAGGTTGTGCTGGGATGATGCTTAGAAAACAGGCTCTGTGGCATCTTTGGATGCAGGTTGCCCTTCTTCCTGGGGGCCTGCAGCCAGCTGCAGCACATGGGAAATCCGGAGAATTCATAGGGTGTGGAGTTATGAGGAGCCAACCGTGTGAACTGCCACACTTATGATTTGAGATTATCAGGAAGCATAGACCAGATTAGCAGATGGACACAAGCAATAGGATGGTGTTGGAAAACACTGAGGAAAAATTCTGGGAGTGAAGAGTCCACAGGAAATTCTGAAAGTTCAGATATTTCATAATCCAAAAAGGTGCTTGATGCTGTGCTTTGGATGAGAAGGTTGTAACTGAATAGGACATATTTGGATATACATTGATCTAGTCAGAAGAACGTCACCCATCAGAGATCTGTATGTCTTTCTGAACAGAATATGTCCCTACAGCATAAATTTAAGCTTTGGATTTTCCTTTTCCCCCTTCAAATACTCACCTCAGATTTTTAATAACACCTATGACATATTGAAGAGATAAGAAAAAAATTCACTTTGTCACTTTCCAAATACCCGACAACCTTTCAAAGGACAGGATTGAATTAACTATGGGCATGAAACAGTTGTGCATCTTTCCCTATTTTTGGTAAGGAAAAACTAGGAAAAAGGAGACTAATAAAGGTGATGTTCTTTTGTCATCTTTTGATGACAGGAAAGCTGTCCTTCATGGTTACCCAAGTAGAGCTGGCAGGGTCTGATAGTGAGGTTAATAAGGCCCTGCAAGCAAGGAGCAGGCTACGAGAAATGGTGGTTCCACTCCCACAATGGAAGAGCAGTCCAGAAGGCTTTGGGAAAGTGAATAGAGACTGAGATAAAATATCATTTGAACAATCTTCTGACATGTGGGGAAGGTTTGTTATGCTTCGTGTTATTTTTCTCCAAAGCATGGAATGTTATTAGGATTTTTTTTCTTCCAGTCATATCTTGATTAGACAAATAATCTTTGTTCATCTTAACTGACTTACCTACACAAAAGTAGTTAAGGGTTTAATTAAAAAAATAAAATACCTTTATGTTTCAAATAATTTCATTTTTTTGATTTAAAGTGGAGGAAGGAGAAACTTCAGTTTGAATTTAAGATCAAGCAAAAACTTGTGCAAACTAGCAATAAATGTATACTAGTTGAAGAACTAGGAAGTATTTAGATATTTATCTATTTCATTATTTTTCTGTAACTTTTCTGATAAGAATCACTGGCAAGTTTGTTTCAGTTACCATTTTTTAGTGTGTTCTGCATCCATTTCTTTATTGTTGATACTGAAATGCTGATACTGAAAATTTGTGTGGGCAGTGTTGACTTAGTTTAGTTAAGTTCATTAAATCAAAACTTTTTACCATTTTAAATTGCAGAGCTCGAATATAGGTATGAATTTTATAGTCTAATTTATTAAATAAAGTTTATTTAATGCCAGGGTCTAGAAATACAAATCATACCTGAGGACTTCCAGAGCAAGCATACGTAGAAAAATAAACTTTAATGTGTTTAAGCCTGTTGAGCAAAGTTGGGAAAACCCTAAGGAAACTGGAGAAGTTTCAGTAAAAAAAGTATCTTCAGTCTTTTGAATTTTTTTCCCAGTCCCAGATCACTATAGCTACATAAGAAATTAAATAAAGTTCTCAGATGTTCTAATTTCATATAGCTGCACATCAAGGCAAAAAATAAAAATCTAATTTTTTATTTCATTAAAAATAATATAGAAATATCACTTCTAGAATGAAATGCATTTAAGATTTATTATTTGTGGGGCTTTTTTAGGCTTTGACTAATAGTATTTTTTCAGTATAGAGTTCTGCCTTTTCTTTTCCACCTGTTCATTCCACTAATTATCTCCAAAAACTTCAGAATAATATGACTCTGCCTATATATATGTATGGTGAACTGAAACTCTTAAATTTAAGGGTTGTCCCTGTTAGCCAGCATATATTATGTTGAACAAAAGATTAAACTTAAAATTTGGTTCTCAAAAGATGAATGCTTCTGTTGTAACAAGAAAATTCAGGCAAGGTTATTTATTCAGACTTCTGTCACTACTACAGTGACATCATTACTCTGTAACACCTGGTAGGATCTTTTTTGTTCTTTCACCTTTGAAGATATACAGCTGTCCTAATTGTTGCAATTGTTATCTGATTTATAAAGCTGATTTCTTAGTATCAGAGACAGCAGTGTCAATAACAGTTAGTCAGAGCAAGTTTGCATATTTGCAGCAAGGCAGTATTTTGTACCCTGTAGGGTATGGTTTTTTGCCATGTATTTTAAAGAATTACCTTAAGCTGTTCTAGGCTGGTCAGCACTGTTATTGCATAGCTTCACAAAGGGATCCTGCTGCCTGGGTAGCTTTCAGTTCTGAGTAGATGTTTGCTTTGCCATTTCTCTTCTTCCTGCAGTACAGGGAAAGAAAAATGCTACTGTACGTATATCATATTTAAGCAATAAGACCAGCATAAGCCTTTTATCACTTAGATAAGGATGGACAGGGTAGTTAAGGTTCCCTGGTACTTTAGACAGTTTGATTCTTATCTGACACTAAAAAAAAAAAAACAAAAAACCTGCCATAAAGCTTTTCTTACTATTTCAAGCTAACATTTTAAAGAAAAAATGATTGATGCTTTTCTGTTTCAATTTTTCTGTATTTTTTCACATCTGGTTTGCACTTAAAACAAGATAACAGTCACCATGCACAGAATAACTTAGAACTGAGGCAATCAGTGCAGTAATTATCTGTTCCTAGAACAAGTTGAGGGCAGGCTGGGGCTGTCATCCCTACACAAATCATATGAAGAAATGAGGAATAAAAGGAATGAGCAGAGTATCTGACTTTTGTTTGTGTTAGTTTTATCAAGGAAGCATGAATTTGAATAATAACATTCTAGTCACTTCTGCTCCCTTGTTTATATACAGTTATGCACCAAGTTTATCCTGAAATAAATGAGGCTTTAGTTTTTCTTGCTAGTTACATTAATTATGCTGCTTTTCTCTTTTAACTGATGGTGATTATTCCTGTATTAGGTAATACATGTCTGTGTTAGAAACCAGCATTGACAAATACCTTTATTAGGTGAGCACTTCACAGTCAGTAATAATGAGAAACACCATGATCATTTATTAAGAAGTGTCATGCCACACACTTCACCGGTTTACCTGGTACAATCTGCAAGCTTGGAAAGTGGAAGTATTGTTTCCTAGCAAACAAAATGCAATTGTGATGCACTCAGTTGTAGATATAAGTTTACTGTTGCCCATGTATGCAAAGTACCAAATCTCTCCAGAAGTCTCTGGGAGTGTGTTGCAGATGTGGTGACCTGTCTTTGAAGTTTTAAAGATGAACCAGACATTTTCCCTTCTCTGTCATCACTCAAGACAAAACTCTTCATCTTTACCGCCCATGTTGCAAGCAGATTGTGATGAAACTTATTATCATAGGTTGTTCTACCCAAAATTTTTAATTATTTTATTTATATATTCAACTTGTATTTCAAAAGAAATAACTTTAATTCGCTCTGACAGTAAATCAGGAGTAGAACTGTCCAGGATGGACAGAATGGAGTTAGGAAATGTCAGGGAATTTAAAATTTTATTTTGGTCTAAAGGTCTATCGAGTAGAGGGCTGCAGATCCAGGACTCTCATTCATGGCTTGAGGACAAGGTCACCTTACCGTCAAGGACTCTAGTATCTATGTCTCAAGCTGGATCCAAAGGAGACTCCCAGATGAGGAATTCCAGGACTTGAGTACTGCAAGCAGACATACTGGATGAACACCTTGGACAAAGGAAAGCTAAAAGCATCAATTTTCCAGACTTAAGACAGTTCTCCAAAATGTATGGCAGATTTTTGCTTGAAATACTGTTTGGATTTTGTCAAACTGAATTTTCCCAACAGCAGTTCACATAATTTCTAACTAGACCCAATCCATAGTGGTGAATATAGTGTTTGGCAGGCTTATGCTCCTGGAAAACATTTCAGCTTGACACCTGACTGTAGCCATTTCTGCTCACAGATAGATGATTGCACCATAAAACTGATTGTGGATGCAACATTACTATGAATAGATCTAACTATTCATGTGTACTGTTAAACAATATTATGATTACGAGACAGGAAAAAAAAATCTCTCTTTTCCAATTAGCAGATTTATTATTTAACTCAAATTATATATTTAAGACATAAATGCTGGTTAAAGGAAGCATAATTTTGTGGTTTTGCTTTAAAAATCCTGATGGCAGAGATCACCCTGAAAGCTATGTGGATTTAGAAAAGATTTGTCAATGGGTAAAAAAGGAAGTTGTGCAGATGTGTACATGGCTCTGGATGTTGTTCCTCTGTAGATGACAAAGGGCATGATCGTTAGAGTGGAATGGTCCCTTAGGTGATTTGTGCCACACGCATGAGGACTTTGAAGATGACTCGTTTGTTTCTTACGTATTCAATGAAGTACCAATTCTAACCATTAAAGTGGGTTATATCCGTTTATGTGATTTTTTTAAAGGAACGTGGTGGAAGTATGCTGTAGATAGCTTTTGCATACTCAGATTTAACACTGATATCAACATAAGTTCTAATGTACTTCTTGCAGATGTCTTTTGTTTATCTGTTGTCACTGGCATCATCCCTTAGGTACAAGAGAAATGGACCTTCTGAAGAACACGAATGGGCTAGGGAAGGAAGGGTTCTTTCTGCATCCCTTCTCCAGGGACTGTTATTAAACATGTCCAGAAGTCTAGCATTTTGGGTAAAAAGCTATGATCCTGTCAGTCTGATTCTTTCAAGGAACAGGCCTGGGAAACAAAGTATAATTTTAAATAAATGTATTTTCATTTTCTTCATTTCTATGTTATTTTTGCTGGTTTAGTTGAGACTGGATCTCAACCATATTAGAATATACGATAGGGAATATCGCTATACTCAGCAGTTCCTTTATTGGGAAGGTTATGATCTGTTGCAACTCCTGAAGGAACGTTTCCTAAGTTAATAGGAATTAGAGAGAAAGGAAAGAAAATTCTTACGATGTGAGTAAAAGGTCAGAATTTTTTTGACTTAATTTAATGGCACATTATTTTGTAAGAGGTTTGGTTTCGTCCCCTCCTTACTTCTAGAACATCTCAAATATTGCAAATTCTCATTAATGCTACCAACTTTTGTTGCCATATATGCATATCCATCTCAAAAGGTTCTCTCTCCCTTTGTCTTTCACTCCTCTCTATTCAAATCATTAGTTAATTCAGCAATAGATTGGGTACTTCCATCTATTTAGTTGATGATGTATTCTCTGACTGCATAATTAAGACAGGGATTCTTGGAGCGGAAATTTTCTTTGATCACAGAAAATCATGTCCTGGGGAAAGAAGTCTTCTTTCTGATTCGATCATCAGGTTCTGTCACTGTTTTGTTCCAATGTTTCCTTTGATCACATTATGGTTGCTAAAGTATAATAATCTAAATATTTGTCTTCGAATTTAAAAGGGTGATTTTACAAGCCAACATATAAACAATATCCTAGAAACCAGTTCACAGAAATGAGCAATGAAGAGGGTTTTTTTCCACAGCTGGCAAGCTGACTAGAAATACCCATGCTTGAATATAGTTGTCACTGTAGTGTTGTGTTAATAATTCAACAGTAAAGAATTTCAATACCATTTGTGATTTCCTCTCCTCCCCCATCCCTTGACCTGAGTTTTGGTCTTCACATCACAGTCAATTTTTTGAATCTAAATATCTATTTAATATGTACAACATACATAAGCAATAAATCCTACTTCCAGAAAGAAATTGTCTTACTCTAGCAGTGACTACATCAAATCCCAAGCTCTCAGTGCTCAGAACTGATGAATATGATTGTTCAGCTTCTCCATACAAGGAGCTGTTTTCCAAATTTCGAAGTTGTTGGTTAGTGTTATTTGCTGCCATATTTACAAGCAAAATTAATGTAATTACCAGATATTTCATGTCAGGAAATAGGAAACAATTTTCCTCCAGGCAGATGGGTGGAGATCATTAGGGAAGTGACTGCATTAACTTCTGGATAGCAAATTCTCTGCACTTCAGCAATTCAATGCATTACTGGCAACTTTCCCGTCTCCTGCTCTTTTTCTGATACCTCGAGGCATGTGGGCCTTTGTATAGTAGTCTTAAATGTGTCTCATTTTAGAGGTGTCTCATGCCTTTATTGAACAGAAGATAATAGGGTAGATGTTCTGGAGAATGCTTGTGAGTTCAGTCCCTATTGCATTGTTTCCCACAGTTGCAGGAGACTGGATCTGGTGTCTGATGCAGTCCCTTCAAGCCCTGAGTTTAATGTCTTGTGGCATTAAGGAATTTGGGCATAGAAAATAAGAATACCTGGGTACAGCTTCTGCCTATGCAACATGTAAGATTACAAATACGTGATTTTAATGGACTTTTATATCTCACTGAACGTGAACTTTAATAACATTTTAAACTGCAAGGTTTTGATCCTGCTTCTCCTGAATGCAGTGTTGCTACCTTTTCATGTTGAGATTTCAAAATATCTTTCAAAGGAAAACAACTTAATTTTGTCAGTGTTGATTCTCCTGCTAACATTGTAGCTGGTGGAACACAATAACAATGAGCGTTTTTAGCCTCCAGGAATCTAAGTGTTTTAAACAAAGATGGCACAATATGAGGTATGTCTCTGATTGTGCTGAGCAATTTTTATATATAACAAAATCAGTAAGAGCGAAGGTAAAAAGAGAGCTTTTGGGCACCAAATAGTAATGTTTAGAGAGCAGAAGATAATAGAAAGCAGAAGATGTCAGAATTCTGTATCTGTACTTCCCAGCATGACATCCCAAGAAAGACACTGTGCAGTAACTCTTGCAGGGAATGTTTGATAGTGTTTAAGAGTGTATAAACACACCAAAGATATATAATTATGAATGTAAGTATTTAACACTTGGAGTGAAACGTCTGAAGTGCTTTTCAACAAAGTCAATATTGCATCTGAATGAGCTTTCTCTTTTTCCTTTTAACAATGAAATTTGTTCACAAAAATGAAAACAAAAGAATTTGGACTTTGTCAGTTTTGCAGAAACTGCCTGCAGACCTAAATGTAATTGTGATTTCTTGGGAGAAAAGGAGGGAGAAAAAATGGGATCAGCTGTCTGTTTTGGCAATTGAAAGCTGAGCTGTTTCATTCAAGACTTGTGTGCAATTTTTCGAACTTTCTTAAAAGAAATACAGTAAAGGAATAATTCTTTTCATCTGAAATCAAAAGCTTTTCTAGACCAAGTCTAAAATAGCATAATTCCAGCAGAATTCTGCTCAAGGAGGCACAGTAATTTTTTTTTAGCTTCGTAGATTATGATTTAGACATATACATGAGACTCTTCTGCAGAGAATCTCCCTATAAAAACTGGATCTTACTAAAGTGGCAGATGTGATTGAAAATGTTCTGACATTATTATCTGCCTCCCTTTCTGTTTCAGCTGCTAGTACTGTAAACAGGATACTGGACTGGGTTGAAAACTGCTGGGGCAAAACTGATCTACGAGAGGCTTGTCTGAGCCTGCGCCTCTGTGCTGGAGACGTTTGTCGTTCCAGTCATGCTGGTCAAATACATGCAAGGGGAGGAAAGTTTGACAAGAAATGAAGTTAACTCTTTTTTGTTTCTTACTTTAGTGGAAATGAGCAAATTCAGTCTGATTTAATCTATGTATGATTGGTGTTTCTTATATGACCCGCTGAGATGTCTTTATTTCTTTATATAACCTTACATATGGTGTGAAGATACTTTTATTGATACAAAGGACCTCTCAATTTTTAAAGTGTTTAAAGAAATCATCAACTAACAAAATATCTTTGTAGTTTGTACAAGTGAAAATCTTAACGAAAATCAAACCTGAATGGATAATTTTGTGTATTTCAAGGGTTTATCATTTCCAGCTATTTCAAACAGCAGTAACATGTAATCTTAATGATGCACATTTAAAATATATATGTAAGATTATCAAGCTGTATTGAGGTATTCTGCATCATAATTCAAATCTATCACAACTACCAGAGTGAAATACAAAATATAAAATATGATTACTATAATAAACTAATGCCACCTATTGACTTGAAACTAAAAAAAAACATCTGTTGTTTTATGGGAAATATTTAGCACCAATGTTCTACTTTTAGAAGTTTATTTAAGATTGCAGATGGGATTTCTTATCTAACAATTTGCAGGATGTAGCTCAAGACTGGATTTCTAAAAAAGAGTATAGAATATAATGAATGGGAATGAAGAGAAAGTAAAATATATTGTAAAATGTTGATATATTTAAATGCTGATATTTGCAGCACAAGCTATATCACATTCTACTCCTTTGCTCTTTGCCTTACTTTTGTTTCTTTGGTGGTATCTCTACATATTTTTCTTCTTTTTTTTTTAGTTTTCTTCTTGTCCTGTTCCATCTACCCTCCCTTCATTTATTTATGGATGCACAGAAAAAAGTATTCCAAAATCTTTTTTTCCCCCATTAATTCTTTTGCCTTGATTTCTTGATTTTTTTTTCTCCTTAGCTTTTCTAAGCCTTTTTATTCATTATTATTTCAGTATTTTCTTTCTTTCTCTGCCACTACCTTTCTCTCAGATGCCCACTTTCCTTCTTTCTTTTTCTTTTTTCTATTTTTCTCTTGTCTTTTCCTACTTCTTATCCTCCCTTAATCTATTATCTTTCCCTATACTTTTCTTCCTTTTCCCATCATTCATTATTTGTCTGCTACCAGCAATTCAGCTTCTAAAAGATGGATTTTAGAAGAGTGTTCTAAATCTAGATAGGTAGCAAAATATTGGTTGAAAGTTATAACCCCATTAGTTTTATGTTATATTCATATTGGTTGTAAGTTATAACCCTACACTCCAGAATTCTTTTATTATCTAATATATATACTGTAGTGGAACACAAAAAGCTCATTCTTGGGTAAGAAGCCTAGGAGAAGTACTTGGACTGCTAGGTATGGTACAAGTACAGAACAAGAAAAAATAAGAAACAAGAGGGAGTAGTATGATTTTTCTTCAGGAACCCTTTCTTTTATTTTCTGTCCTCTTATCTCTTGTTTCACTGTGCTCTGGTAGATCATGCTACAGAATGATTAAAAATAAATATTCAGGGAGATGGATTAAATATATTCAGATGCAATCACAGATTAAAGTGTGATTCAAGTTTCAAGTTTCTATTGTTGTCACTCAAGATGGTACTTAATGTGAGCAATGCATTGAGATCAAGATGAAGCTCTGTAGTCAACAGCAGGGATAAGAGCTTTTTGAGTCTTAATTTGTGTATAATTGTGTCTGAGTATCGGCTTTTTTTTTCTCTTTTTATTCTTCTGATTTACTAATAGTGCAGATAGCTAAATGAATAATGTGAATCTAGTGCTGTGAGGAAAGCAGAAGGACCCAGAAACCAGTAGGGAAATAGAGTTCTCATTCACTAATTTTCTTTGCAGAGTCAACTACCTGAAAACCAGTAGAGAAAGTAGATAAGCAGCACCTAAAATGTACAGATAAATTGTACACATTATCAATTTGCTCTTGTAAGTTAAGATTCAGATTGCTTAATAATGATTTTGTAAGTTTTGTTTTCCTGAAGATTGGTTGCTATTTTTTGGTAGTGGTGGTTTATTAACTGTTTTTAAAAATTAATTGAATATATATAATGAACAAAATTCCACAGGTCACATGGGGTTTAGAGAACTATTTAGAAGGACATATAGATCCACCACTTTAAAATTTAAAAGGTTTTCCTACAGGGGAATTACAGACAGGTAAGAATGAAGAGAGATATGAGTACGGATGAAGATCTGGCAGATCCTTCCTTCCAGTTGTTGCCCAGAAAAAGAGAGCAGGGAGCAATGACCTGTTAAGCAATGCTGTCCTGCCCTTGTAAGAAGCTGAAGAGCAAGCCGGCCCTGCTGCCCTTCTGTGGTTCTGTAGCTCACGTGGCAGAGTGAGGTTGCACCTCACCAGAGGCAACTGAATCTGGGGGCATATAAGACCTGGGGAGCTCCTCCTATCCCAGGTCCAGCCTGCTGCAATGCTGAGCCCATACTCCCAGCAGAGACACATGCACAGTACTAACATGGCTGGGTGCACAGAACGACGAGGACAGAAATACATGTCTTTCTCAGCACAGCTCTCAACTTTCTCAGCACAGCTCTCAACCCAACACAAGCAGCAAAGACTGTTCCTCTGCTCCAGATTATCAGGATTTAAGTCCATTAGTGGAGTATACACATACACAATACACAAGTCTCTTGTGTAGCTTGCTTTGCATGCTCAATCCACTTTGTAGCAGGGCCCTAGACCACAACTTCCTTGAGTTGCTAGCACCTGGGCACTCAGGACCCTCCAGCTTGAGGTCTCTCATTCTTGTTGCACTTGGCCAGCCCATGTTTCCCTCACACCTGTTCTCCCAGATCGACCTTGATCCCTTCCTTTCCCCACCTTTGACTCTTCTCCTTAACATCACCTAATAAGTTTCTCACATCCCACAATCCCCTGAAAACACCTTTTGATAAGTTTTGTGCCATCTCCCAAACCTCTGCTGCCTATAAGTCCCATGCTCATTGAGACAGCATGCTCCTGTAGTTGCATGCCATTACAGGGAGAAAACTCCTTTCTGTGACTCCTTTTGGTGAACTTCACACCGAGGACAATGGTCTAACAGGCCTCGTTGGGTGGTCTTAGAGATTAATGATTTCTGTGTGCTCTCTTTGCAGTGATTATGAGGTTATGAGGGCCCCTTTATCTTTCATTGTTCCTCTGATTCTCCCCAGGTCTTTTTTGTTTGGTTGGTTTGTTTTTTTTTGTTGGGATTAGCCTTTAATTGGATAATTTAACAAAAATGACTCCCACATTTCAGGTAGAATTCATCATACTTAGTAGTAGACAGAGATAAGATGCGCAGATAGTTTAAGCTAGTTATGTCTGAGGAGAAAAATTATTGTAAGAGCACACCTACCTTAAGACATCTCTTACAGGATTTGCTTTTTGGCTTCTACAGGCTATATCTCTTCATTCACCATAGAAATATCTTGGATGTCTGGTTTTATGCAGACAACAAACTTTCAGATGGCTGAAGAAGGTACCATGACCCATATATGTATTAATATATCTGTATAAATAATAGTAAATAAAGAATAAGGAAATAATTTATGGATTGATGAAAGGTAATTGGATGGAAGTCTAGTCCTATGAGGAGGACACACTGATATTTGAAGTTAGTATAGCTTTGTTTGTTTGAGATATGACTTCTACCACCAGCTATTTTGTAATGACATGTCAAATATTAATAAAAACATTTAATTCATTTTTTTTCCTAAAGATATTATCTCTGAAATATTCAATATGGATAAATTTATGCTTTTTATTTAGGCCAGGATGAATAAAATAAATGGAATTACAATTATACAAGTAAATGTTATTTCAAGCCCTCTAGCAACAGGAAATAGCTTCATAACAAAATTACGTAACAGCTGCTATCACTAGTGATCAGCGTGATAATGTTTTCTGTCTCTTTCTCATGTAGCAATAAGAATTATTTGACAGTATTGTCTTCAATGAGTTGTGTAGTGAGGGGAAAAAATAGTAGATACAGAGGACACATGTGAATGTGGAAGTGGTAAGACAGTCTATGTTCTTTCATTTTGACCTGGAAATGTTTTCTTTGTACAGTTAGTCAGTGTTATTGCCTAGTTCCTTTTGTTTTGACAAGTGCTCCTTCAGGCCCTATTGAAATAAACATTTGGTTTATATAGCATCAATGCTTGTGAAAGACTGAAAATTCTGTATTCAAATTAGTAGTAACGTGATTTTGTCAGAATTACATTTTATGTATGGATTGTAATGTAGATATGTAGTTGCAACCAGCATAGTAATGTAGTTACAACTGCTGGAAAATGAAGGCAAGTTGGTTTCTTTGGGTCAGCTAAGTTATGAACAAAACTGGAAATAAGTAATAGCCACAAAAAAAAAAAAAGTATCATGTTTTCCAAAGAAACAAAGAGCATTATGAATACTGAGCAACACTGCAACGATAATGTGATACAGGGAGGAGGGTATTGATGCAAATATTTAGAGACCCATGTGCTAGCAATCATTGAAGGAATGCAGTGGGGAAAAAAAAGATTTTGCCCGCAAACTTTTATGTACAATAAATTCTATAAATTAAATTGCTAAAGGAAGTACTGTACAAAACATTTGTATGCTCAGGATCAGTAGAATTCATTTTAGGAAAAGAGTTAATTTGATCCTAAGACCTGATACTTACCAGGTATAACAGAGTATGTATTACTCTTTGCCCAGGTAGTCGTTTCTCAGCCCATAGACAGGTCTGACTTTTGTTGGAGAAAGCCTTTATGTTATAATTCCTGTATTCATGCTTTAAACATGTTGCTGTTAATAACGCGGACGTGGACATCATTGATTTTCAGGCAAAACATACCTCAGGCAACCTTTTAAGAGCTTAGCTCAGTTACCTTGAATCCATTTTAGCTGTAGTTACCAGAGGGATTTTCTATTTCTAGAAGCCCTCCCATTAGAGCTGGGAGAAATGTGCAGTAACATTTTTGCAAAAGCAATTTTGTTCACAAGTTTTTCCTTTAAAAATAAATTAAAAGTCAATCAAATCTACACGTCAGCTTCTAGTGAAAAGTCAGAAATCTATCATAATTTTCAATGTTTTGTTTGGCACTAACTTAGCGTTTCTCACAAAATCCCTCAGTAGCATGTTACCTTACTTATGAGCAGTAATATATGTGCATACTTACAGTCTGATTTCTCAGTGGAGGAGGAAACAGAGAGAGAGTCTGTATTTATTCTGAGTAACTTGTTTCCCTTTAATTATATTTTCAGTCTAGAATGAACAGAATTGAACAGAAAGGAAGGAATTTATCTTATTTTATCTACAGTAGCAAGACCTGGACTGCTAGGAGTAACTTTGCTCAAGAGTTCAAGGACTGAATTAAGTTAGAGATCAAGGCAAAGGATAAATTCTCCTCTGCCAGATCCTTTTTGCCCTGGACTCTTGCATAAAAAAACTCCACCCTAATAACATTGCAGCACATCTGGTAAGATAAAAAATTCCATGTTCATTACCAAAAAGAACTTTTAATTCTTTGTAATTCAGCCATATGTCAGTGTTTGCTACTGCATATATTTTATAATTTAGGAACTTTTCTCGCACCCTCCCCTCTCCCCTTCCCTCAATCTCCTTTTTCTTTTTTTTTTTTTTTTTTTTGAATGGCTATTGAAATATAAGAAATAGTTACATATGGCATTCACAGCTGTCAGGAGAAAGCATATAGCAAAGAAGCCATGTAAATAATAAGCCCAAACAGTCTTACAGTCACCTAAGGAACAAAGACAATAGAAGACATTGCTTCTGTCTCACATAATTAAAAAATAGTCTAAGAAAAGGTGTCCAGGTGGAGAAAGCAGCCTCAAATGCTTCAGAGTTCTAGTTACAATGAGAGGACAGAAAATAATAGATTTGGAAATTAAATCAAATCTGCAAACACATTAAGAAGTGCTTCATCTTTAAAGAATAACAATCTCATTCTTCATGTCGAAGCAACCTCCCCCAAAATATAAATGCCAGTCCTGACACAAAGTCCTGACTAAAAGTTCAAGGACCCTATCCCTGAAGCACGGTAGGTTATCACAGATAATTCAGGTTGTCAGAGACCTCTGGTGTTCATCGTTCCCAGTCACCTGCTCAAAGCAGACCTAACTTCAAAGTAGATCAGGCTGCTCAAGACTTCCAGTTCAGTTTTGAAAATCTCCAGGAGCCTCTCTGGATAATACAGCCTGGTGTTTGCACACTAGCACCTGGAATATATTTTTCCCCTTTCTTCCAGTTGGAATTTGCTGTGCTACAGCCTATTGCCTCTTTTTGTTTTCTTGTGCACCTCAGAGAAGAGCCTGGTTTTGTCTTTTCTATTACCCCCCTTTCTGTAGTGGATGACAGTGATCTATAAAGTCACAGGTTGTGCATGCTCGTAGGCAAGTTTTATAGCCCTTCAGGATAAGGGACAGTATCAATCTAGCTGAAAGTCTCCCTGCCAGTGTGAAAGTTACACTTCTTTCCCAGCCTCACCACAGTCAGAACTCTATTTCTGCTGGCTATTTTGCAGTCACATTAATTTGCCAAGAAGAAAATCTTTGACTTCCCTCTCAAAATGCCCTGGCATCTTCCAGCTACTGTCTTTCCATGTGATATCACTTCACTCACCACTGAAGAAGTTATTCTTTTTTCTTCCCCTTCCTTCTACTACCCAGCCATAGCATAAAAAAATCCATCTTTTTTTCTCAAGAATTAAAAAAAAGATATTTTTTGAGTCTCATCTTATCATAATTATTTGTACCTGAAGTCACTTCACCTGGAACATGGATGTGGTTGGCATCAGTTTTTCTCACAACACGTTGCAAGATAGAGTTGGCTCCGGTGTTTCTGATTTCCCAGCCCGCTTGTTTGACTAATTAGATATTGGGCTCTGTAGATGGTTTTGAAGTTGTTTATTCCCTGTCTAATGACATTACATGTGTCACAGCAACTGGTAATGTGAGGTGCTCGGCTTAGGCGGTATACAGGAAACAGCTGGGGTTAGCCTCTGCTAGTCTGCAAAGAGCCTTATTTTCTCTTTACCCACAAAAAACATTCTAGAAAGGGAGGGAAAGAAGGAAAAAAAAGCAGCCACATGTTAACACTCAGTGTCCATTACATATATTGCTACTATCTGTTCAATGTCTCAGAGAGGGGAAACAAAGGCACTAGCTCTGGTTCTGTGCATTTTCAGCTATCTTTAGTTCTGTAATTTTGGCTTGGAGCATTTTATTCAACTTTGGGCAATACCTACTTTTCTTTTACATTTCTAGCATATATCCTAGTAGACTGTAGCCAAAAAGAAATACATAATTTTGTAAAAAACGAATGATAGCTTTGTACTTTCCAGTAGATTCTTGATTTATTTCACACCTTTCTCCTAAAGTAGTTTCATATTCCAAATGATCACATCTGGCAGCTTCCCAAGTAAAAGAGCCCTGCCAGCTCAAAGACACATGGCCAGGACATTAATATTCATGCTATGTTTTGCCTTTCTCATTTGTGTACTTAACTCTCTGAGACACAGGAAGATCCATGGGGAACACTGATGTGGAAGCTCCAGCCAGTGGGCATCAAGACTTCATTAAAAAAACAGAGAAGAATACAAATTTTGGAAGCGCAGGTCCACTCTTGCCCTTAGAGAGGTATATTAAATAATAGCTAGCAAACATCAGGTGGGATTGTATCCTGACAGTTGCTGAAGCTGTTGACTTTCCTAGCTTTCATCCAGAAGAAAATAATAGGTTTGTGCTGTAGTTTCTGGAAGATACTTGAGAAAATGTAATCCAGTGCCTACAGACATCTATACTGAGGAAAATGAAATATGCTTCACTTCACAATTAAAAGAAATCCACTGACAAATCCTTTTTTTTTTAGCCATCAGAGGTAACATTTGATGAGCTTAGGATGTATGAGTTTATAAAATGAGATTCCAGTACACATATTCTAAATGAAATTTATTAGAAATTATTTTATTGATTTTGTCAGATTTTCTTTTAATACACTCATTATAATATAATAAATGAGAGAAATAATTACTGGAACGATTGCTTGAAGGTAAATTTATGTGTGATGCTATTAGCATTCCCAAAATTGTTTCTTGCCTCCTCCACATCTTCAAGAATCTCTTTTGTTATGCTGTCTGTGAAAAGTAAGCCAGTATATAATAGCTAGAGGGTGTTTAGAGGAAGTTTGTAGGTCTCTATTATGAAAAGCTGTGGTCCAAACCCTAAAAGGGTTCCTAGAACTCCAGTTAAAGCTAAAGGTAGTTGAAAATGATCAGCATTGCAGAAATTCCTCGAGTAAAATAGTATTATAGTTATGAGGAAAGCTTATAGTTTTCCTCTCCTTCATTCTAAATGAATTGTTTTTCAACACATGTATAAACACCTTTTGCAGGTAGAGTGTGTTAGTAGGTTGTTTTCGTGCCAAGAACAGCATGGTTTATCATGGCCACATGTAATGAGGAAAGGAGCAGAACAAGAGCCCAGATCATTAGTTACTGATTGCATTGAGCACAGCGTTGTTCTTTTCTGCAGCAAGCTGCAGCTTATCAGCCAAACATTTTGTTCTCCATAAGGTAAAAGCACTCACCTTCCAGTTAAAGGAAGAATTCAGTACATTTTAGAACATAACCTGAAAGATTGACCTACTAATCCCTGATTGTTGCTCCTGTGGTTATTACTTTCCATCCTTATTGTCTGTCTCCTTTGCATAGAGTTAAAATATTTAGCTACCCTGAAATATTTTTTTGGCTGAAGTTATTAAAAAAAAAAAGAAAATAAAAGAACATGACAAAAACTACCTTGTTGCATATAGGGAAGTTGGGAAAACAGCTTTGATTCCAACCAGGACTCACTTTCACTGTAATGCTCATGGTAAAGAAAAATTCTGGGAACAGGACATGTCATGTTATCAAAAAAAATCACAAAGATCTTAAATAGATTTTGCCAAAAAGCAAATGGTGGAGTGTAAATGAAACAGCATCTTCCAGATGAAAGTTTTCTGACTTCAAAATTTTGGACAGATTTAGCTGTAATTGACCAAGAGAACTGTAGAAAGTATTGGTTCTTTATTCTAGCAGAGGGCAGAAGAACAGGTCAGGGCTACAGTCAGCTGCTAGGACAAGGTAACTCATTCTCTCTGAGCCTGAACATCTTTTCTGCCTAACAGTACAGGGCAGGGATTTTTATGACAGCTTAACCTTGTGTCAACCTTTGTGAAGAGTGCACAGCAAGTAATCATGAACTTTTGGAGCTTATGCATCACAGAAAACCAAGTATTCTTTAGTCTGAATAAGCCTCTTCTAAGCATTTTGGTTTTTCACCTAAAAATGCAGTGGATGAGCAGCTAGTAAGACATACACAAGAGCATAAAATTTGTGCACTATTGCTATGACAAATCCAGCTTGTGTTACAAAACTAAGATTTAAAGAATCCATTTCAGTTCCCAATTGGTTTGAAAAAAGTGACTTGATAATTTCAGACTATGTGCAAAGATGATTTTATTGAATACTGAACATGCAAGCACATTGGAACAAAGGTTAAAGACCCATTTGCTATTCTGCTATTCTGGTCAGTCAGCAAAGTACACTTTTCTATTGCACTTTTGCAGAGAAACCCTAGTCCCACATAAGAAATACATTTCCTAAAATCAAGGAATTGCATTATATATTTTCATATTACATATCATAAACTGTGTGGCATAACTTTTGGGATCAACTAGTAGAATAGAGGCAGAAAAATCTAAGAAATTCTAATGCTAAACAGTCTTGTCTATGTACACACACATATCCATATGCTGTGGAAATATCTACAGAAACACAAGGATGACTTGACTCATCTCAGACACATATGCATATGCAATTACATATATACTTTCAGATATTCATGACATTCTCTAGACCAAGATCTCATTTGCTTATCTTGAGACATTTTTCCAGAAGAAACTCCAACTCTCATTCTTCTCTACTAGGTTGTATTAAATGGATTGACATTATCTCTTTGGCTACAAAAAATTGAACACTCACTCTTTACAGAACTGGTATTGTTCTGCTGCTGAAGCACTGTATGGGGGTACTTAGAAGGGTGAATCATTAAATAATTATGCAATCTGCAAAATGATCGATTGATTTGTCTAGTTGCTGCCAAATGAGATAATTATAGCATAACAACCATCTTTTAAAATAGTGTGACTTTTTTGGCCCATTTTCAAGCTCTGTCTACCTGTATTATTAAAAGAAAGCCCCATTAATTACATATATCCTATGATAGTAGCAGTTCAGGGTTTTCGTCTGAATATCCATATCTATGTATCATAATTTGGTGTCTCCGGTGCTCAAAGGCAGATAGTTGCCATTCCTTCTGTCTTAATACCGTAGCTGTATTCCCGCTCAAGTATTCCACACAAAGCTGGGTAAGTTGAAATTCCGGTCTGCAGCTTCCTGATTTTGCGTTGCAAAGGAATGAGGACCTTTATTTCACTCCACAAACGGCAATATTTTTCATTATCCCTTAATATAGCATAAGGCCAGAAAAAGAGAACCATGGTGGTGGACAACTACAAATGTGGTGTAACTACCAAAGACCATGCTAGATCACAACTCCATTTCAAAACTTAAGTGAGTACAGGTAGCAGGGTTCATATCATGATATAGTTGGCTACCACCCACCCAAAATTCAGTTTTTTCCAAACAGTAAAAACTGTGCAGTACAAAAGACATTTAATCATTTTCTAATCTCTAAACTTTCCTGTAAGACATTTATTCACTCCCACTGCTCTATGTTGTACGGTACAGTGAGTGTCTTTTGGGCTTAGTACATTACAGACCGCATAAGACATGCTGCAAGGAGTAACATGGTTGTACAGTAAAACATCAGGGATAAGTACAACAATATGTAGCTGAACTAATGGTAAAAAATCTCTTGCAAAATTACAGCCTGTGTTTCATTTAGAATTACATAAATTTGTGGAGTATGATATTTCCTAGGACCAGGAGCACCTCAGAATTGTGATTAAACAAATGCTTTCTAAATAAAAGAAATATTTTTGTGCATTTGCCTACTTTTTCATCCTTTCACCAGTAAAACCTAAAACCAAAATGGGAATATTTAAAATTAATCTTGTTGTGCATAATCAAACCTAAAAATTCTTCCTTTTAACTACTCTTAAAAGTATTTGCATGACAAATGAAAAGAAATTCCTTATTTGTTTTTTAATAAGGTCTTTTCAGGTTTCTTAGGAAATGGCAGCTTCAGCTCGACCTGCTATTTCTGCAGCTCAAATACTTACAATTTAAATATTTGTAAAGAGTGAGAGAAATAGCTCCATTTTCTATAGCTGATTCTGAAACCTTTGTTCCTTTTCTTTGAATAGGCGTAGACAAACATGTAATTTGTCCTGGCTTTTGTCTAACTGCAAACAAAAGATTAGGTACAGCTGAACATGCAAGGCGAAAGACAAAAGCAAGCATTGTCAAACACTTTCCATTAGCTGGATTTTTTTTCTGAAAATGCCAGAATGCTGCAAAGCTTTTCTTCCCTTTGCTTTCATAATCACATCCAGTGGGTATGGCTATCTTGTTAGCTCGCTCTCAAGGGAATTGACAGGTCAAGACGCATACACACTTATGGTTGGGGTGATGTCATAGGCTTGTACATCTTCTGCTGGAAGCAAGGCTTTCGGATCACAGCTAACATGCAAACAGCTAATTGTTTCAGCCAAAACCCAGGTGGTTTTGAGATACTATTTCCACCAGACTTGAAAAAGCCTGCTTTTGGCATATCAAAAATGGAAAAGTAGAGAGAAGGAGGAAACTGTTCAGAAGAGTAGACAAGTTCTTGTGGGACACCTAAAAAAAAGAGCTAATGTTTTGAAAAATTACATTTCTCATGCCTCTTTGTGCAATAATTCCTTCCCTGGCATCTTCCTTTTTCTTACTTAAGTAAAACCTCCTGTTGCTCTTTGAAGATTTTATGATGTACCACGATTCCCACTACTTGTATTCATTCTTTTTGTATAACTTGATATTTGTTTTATTATTCAACACTTCCTTTTTACAATAACTCCTGCTTCCTATTCTTATCTGTGTCTGTAGCCTTTCTGCTCTGTTATGCTGTACCATTCTGCACTCTAACTTCACTTGTAAACAAACAAACAAACAAAAAACCCCAAAGGAAAAAAATACCTTCTTCCAGTTGCAACGCTAGCTTTTCCTGTCTGCTCTCTGTACAGCAAATTTTGTCAAAGTGCCTTGTGTGCCTATTGAAACACATATACACTTTCATATTCTGACTCATTGGTGCAAAAGACAGACGCACCTCAAAATCTAAATTCAGTGCTTTCAACCTGCTGTATTAATAAGTAGGTAACGTCATTCTAGTTGTACTCGTTACAGTTATTGGCTTTTGGTTCTGTTGCATTGAGAGAAGGTGGCTTAGTAAAAGGCGATCAAGACGAAGTCAGTGCATTAATGGATGGGTGGCGTGGCACAGCAGTTGTGATCATGGTAATGTTGTAAATAGGCATTTAGTCCTGATTGACTTCACATTTCTTTTTCTTTTTTTTTTTTGCGGGGGAGGGGGGAGCAGAATTTTTATGTGCATAGCCCCACCTGAGAACAGCAGAGTTCCTTTTTGTATATAGGCCCACAAAGATGATCAGAGGGCTGAAGCACCTCTCCTATGAGGACAGGCTGAGAGAGTTGGAGTTATTCAGCCTGGAGAAGAGAAGGCTCTAGAGAGACCTTATTGTGGCCTTCCAGTACCTAAAGGGGGCCTACAGGAGAGCTGGGGAAGGACTTTTTACAATGGCATGTAGCGATAGGACAAAGAGGAATGGCTTTAAACTGGAAGAGGGTAGATTTAGATTAGATATTAGGAAGAAATTTTTCACTCTGAGGGTGGTAAGGCACTGGAACAGGTTGCCCAGAGAAGTTGTGGATGCCCCATCCCTGGAAGTATTTTAAGACCAGGCTGGATGGGGCTTTGAGCAACCTGGTCTAGTGGGAGGTGTCCCTGGCCATGGCAGGGGGGTTGGACCTAGATGGAGCAGCCATCTGGAGCCATTAGGAGCAACATAAACTATTCTATGATTCTATGATATTAAAAAAATCTCCAACAAGAAGAAAAAAGGCTCAGATAGGTCAAGTGGGGAACAGCTGCAGCCCACAATACTTTTGTGTTGGCTAGTACATACAAAACCTTATTGCACTGTAATGCGTAAGCATGAAGAAAATTATAGAAAATAGTTCCAGAAGGCAATTTTATACAACAGGACCGTACCCTGCAACATCCCTTGTTGTGTAACTTCTGTTTGTAGAGTAACAGCTTTTCTTTACTGATCGCCAAACATATAAATTACACTAAATTTACTTAAGATATACTTCTCTGACAGATTTCCTTATATCTTGACCATGTTTTGTAATAGAGATCAGATGCTGTCCCTAGCAGTTCTACCCTTTATTTTCTGATCAGATCACAAGTTCACACACTTGCTATTAAAATGTTATATGGGGAAAGCAGGCAGCTTAATATAAAAGTCAAAGAGCATAAAATGAACACTGAAATACCAGTAATGTGCTGTCTAGTTTTAGAGAAAAACACAAATACCTATCTTAATTTGATACCTATACCATAAAGTTAACTTATTTGTAGTTCTACTAAGTGGAAAAGTTTCTGATTCTTGAAAAAAATTTGGAAAATCCCATATTTTGGTTTAAAACAAGACACACTAATTTCAACCATTTTTACTGAACTTCTGGAGATAATTTGGGTAACTGATAATTACAAATTTAATCAAAAACACAGGAAAGGACATTTCATTTTTCTCCTCTGTTCTTTGGAAACATGAATCCAGCACTTGACAGAGTTGACGATCCTCCTAGTTGCAATTGTTATATTTCATATAAAACAGGTTTTTAATAAAATAATTCTTTCTGAGACAAAGTATCTGATTTCCTACCCTGTAACCAGTCCCCGCCACACAAGCTTTTAATTTTGTTAAATAAAATATTAGCAACCAGACAAGTAGATTTTTGCCTACTCTACTGTATGAGTGAATAATATAAAAAAATCAGGCTTTTTACTCTACCAATGACTTCATTTGGAAGACAAAAAAACACATTAAATCTAATTCTACTAATTATAATTTTAATAGTAGAATTCATTGGTATGAAAAGAGACTCAAAAGTCTGCTCTTGGGAGTATTTCTTACAAGGTTTGGATTGAAATGCTCTCACTCAAGACAGAAAAAATAAAAGTCACCATCCACAGCCATGGTAAATGGCTCTAATCTGTGATGTGCCAAGTGGAAGGGTCACTCCTCCTTTTCACTGAACCTGGCTGTGTCTGAGTGTTTGTTTTTCCCCAGATGAAACTGTATGATAATTTCAGTCAAATGCATACACGATTTTGTGACGTTGGTGGCATGTTTTGGAAAAGGCATACTTTGGTTAATTTAGTGTTTGTAAATATAGCTTTCTTCCAACTTTAGCACATCCACACACCAGATAAACAAACTAACAGCCAAAAATCTGCCCAGCTTTCAGTACCAGCCGCATGTCTATGTCATCTGTAAAGGAGTATTTTAAAAGTATATCAATGTGGTAAATGTTATACCTGTGCATTTGTCTTCCCTTAGCAATTGAGTAATTTGGAAGAAAAAATTAAATCTATTTAGTTGTTTTAAATAGTAGAATTAGTTGTTATGAAAACACAAGCGTGTTACGTTTTTGCTAAAACAGAACAGACAGTGTGAAAGTGATCACAAGATTAAATGGTGTATTAAAAACAGATGAGCTTTAGCACACAAAGTGGCTTTCCCATGTTCCTGATATCACTTTGATTCCTATGCTCAGCAGAGCATGAATGAAATAAGGACTGCAATGTTGTGTTTCTTTTTGTGGGGAGCTAAATAACAGTTTAGATTTTCCCTAGCCAAATCTACACCCTGTACTGGGGAAATACAGATTCTGCTAATTAATATATGGTTTGATATAATGCAATTAGAAATGCTTTTGGAAATAGGAGGTTAGTTTGTCTGATAAGGATGAAACGCAGAAAAGCAGATAGTGTGCAAGTTCAAAGTCAGATTTATGTGGTGGATTACTGGCTGAAGCTTGTCACAATCAAGTCCTGCTCAATTGTGAACACTAAAATAAGGAGGATTTCTTGAAGCATTCTGAGCAGGGATGTGTTTTTTTTATTTGTCATCAAATCCATTGTGAATCTAATTTTGGAAGACAGGTAGCTTGGAAACTGAAGCAGTGAATAAATCCTATTCTGCATGAATGAGACTTAGCAAGACTTTGCCTTAGCAACAACCAAGCAACTATCAGATGATCTAATATCAAGGATAACTGGCAACATGGAACAGCTTGCTAGCAGCTGAGGTCTGATGGTTTGTAATGTGTAGGATGTGATTATTAATTCAAAAATAAGAAGCATTGGCATGTGCTTGTTTAAGATAGGAAAGACACAATGTTAGAAGCAGAAATCATTACAATTCCTGGACTTGCACAGCAGCCGCACCAAACAGACTCATTGGGTCACCTGTTGCTACTACAAGAAAATGAAATCCTACGGCAAGTGAAAGTGTGAGTTGCATAAAGTCAATAAGCATTTTTAAGTCTAACTACTTGTAAGAGTGCTGTTGTGATTTTTTTTTTCTGTTTCCCTAAGCTTTAAAGGCAAGAAGTTCCTAAACTCTTTTCCTGTAGGACTCTGTTAGAGCCTGTCAGATGCTGTTAGTGCCAGGCTTTATCTCATATAAACCTGTCACACATACCCAACTGCTTTGACTGCTACTTCTGCTGCTCCTCCTGAAAGGTGAGTGCTGGAAAAGAAAACGATCCATGAAAATCCCTCCTCATGACTGCACTGGCTGTGCTGCTTCTGGGGAGGAGAACATCAGCACCCAACAGCTGTTTCACGCGTACTTGCCTTCATGGCCTGTTTTTCATTCTGGCTCTCAGTTTTTGCATTTGGGGTCTGTTGCATAAACTGGATGACCTGTTTTCAATCTGGGCCATGTTGGGATTGGCGAAGGAAGAAGCAAGAAGATATGCCAAGCGGTGATGGAGAATGAAGCCTCAGCAGAAGTTCTGTAGTTTTTGACTCTCTCTTCCATTCCTTTGTGTCTGTCTTCTGTGGTGACAATGGTTCTCTCTGTGGCAGCAAAATCAACAGGCACAGGCTGACAAGAGATGAGCAGGGATAGCTGGTTACAGCACAGGCTGGCATGTACTCCTTGTCTGTAGTAGTAGGTGATTTGCTGGGACATGGATTTCATGGAAAGGTCAATCAATTTAAGGTATGAGAATCACCTATATAGAAATGCCGTAGCTAAATTGGTATGAGCTTTCTAGCAGTGACAGGATAGCCTCAGCTGCAGGCTATTATTCATCAGCTAGCTTTCTCCTTTCTGTTGCTTTCTTGAAATAATCCTGAAATCGTGTATTTTTCTCTGCTTATAGAAGATAAATACTTTACTTGTACAGGGATGTCAGGCTAAACCATTCTGAGTTTGGGTTACCAAATAAAAAACTGATTAGAGCAGATCAATAACTTACAGGACTGAACATCAGACATCCCTACTAATCCACGTGCCTGCATGTTCCCAAATGTGCTGTTTATTTTCTTCACTTTATTAATGGTTTAAAATAAAAAATCCATACAAAAGAAGTAATTTTCCCACTGGACATTATGTCCGATTTTCTGGCCTTAGCTCAGTCAATTAACTATATCGTATTGCCCATATCTGTTACACTAAAGATGGGAAAAACAATATTTGAAAATGTATTAAACTGTCTTAAGTTTTTTTTAACCATTTAGGTTTTAAAAATTTTTATCATGAGTATGATTCAAGTACTGCTGTGCTGATGAGTTTCTTGTACTTCCCTTTCAAATATTTTCTGTAGACCATTGTTACCTATGATTTCTACCATAACCAGGAGTGTAATGACAGCATTGATAACCATGCTAGCACTCTTTTAAACCCATCTAGATTTAAAAAAAGCCACAAATAAACAACCCAAAACCATATGCAAAAAAATCCTCAGCAGTGTGGTATTCACTGTAGGCTAGTATTCCCAGTCTCTGACGGGTTTGTATAAACCCATCTTGACACGTTCTCACAGCATTTGTTTCTTAAACTAGACAGATTAAATTTACCTTTAGTACTTCCATAAGTGCAGTAAATGTTCCCCCAACTGCAGTCTACACATATGGTCAGCGACAAGACACTAAACTCTCTGAACCTGCTGGTCTGGTCCAGTAAGGTGTTAATTTTTCTGTTAGAATCTGCTTTGAGGAATGAGTGCTAGGTCTCTCAGCAGAGTCTGTCAGTATAAAAATACTACTCTGAGAAATGTAGAAATTTCTGTAGTAAAGGAAGTTAATTTCATTGGTTTGTTTGTTTGTTTGAGTTTTCCCCTGTTAAAATAAAGTTAAAAGTCACCCAGAGTTTTGGGAATTACAAATTGACAGTGACCTAGCTGTTAAAAGTAGGAGTTGCAACCAACGTCTCTTCATCTTGACTGATTTCCTTAGTGAAGTCCTCCCAGTTCAGTTACTGGAACAGTTGGAGAGCCCTTTGTCCCCTATTACAACATGCCTGAGACCACTGCCCTTTCCCAGCAGATATTTCACTAAACTGAGGTATTCCCTCGGACTCCTTACCCCTCAGTACAGGAGGCTCCAAAAGCAGCAGAATGAGATTAAGCAATGAAGTGGCAGAGCTGAGATACTCCCGTAAGGACGTTGTCCTAAGAGCACAAAACAGAGGGAAGGCTGAAGGGTAAGACTGGTGAAGGCGTGTTGAGGCTTTATGTACAAAGCTGCAGAGCAATGCAGCAGTTTTGGTGATGTTCAGCTTCACAGAGACTTCAGTTACATGGCAGCAATTGCAGGCTTTTGGCTCCGCAGATCAAATGGAGTTTTCATTTAGCTAAGGTTGCCTGGTCAGGTCCATCGGCTATGTAAGGAAGGATATGTATAAATCTAAAGCAGAAAATGTGCACTAAAAATAATATTTGTGGGCTTGATATTTAAAGACCCAAATAATCCCATTTTAAATTGTTATTGAAGTCTTTTGTGTCTATTCAATTTAAATTTATCTCCTAGCATTATTTTTTTTTTTAATAAAATGGATTCATTTTTAGGTGTGTAATCATGACATGAGTTTTTTAGCAACATTTTATTTTATGGAAAACATTTATATCCAGGGGTGGCTGGAAGTTTTAATTGATTTTTCACACTTCACTGCTGTCAGTTTTTGCAAATACTTCTTGCTCGTTCTTAGTAGTGTCCCAAACCCAGATTTAATTTTGATGTGGTAAGGGGGTTACTGTGCCTAGAATTCCAATATATTATTAAGAACATTTTAAAAGTTTAATGTCAAATAAAGTATGCTTATTCATTTTGTGGATATTAAACTTCAGCTTATATGTTCCAAGTATCTCCCGAGTTTCAGCTGCCTACATAGCATGGATGGTGGGATAGATTCTGCATTCCTAGCCTGAATAGTATCTTACTTTTCAAATCGTCTCAATGAAAAGAGAAAGACTACTTAAAGAGTAATGTTTTGATCCTGAAACATCTAACCACATTTGATTTCAAGCAGGGGAGTTCTCACTGAAATTACTTTTGATGTTTTATCCATACAACCAATATGTGTATGAGGATTTACAGGATTTAGCTTACTATGTGCCACAGAAGGAAAGCCTGATACAGTATGTGGCCAACAGTTCATATTTAGTAGATAATTTAAAAGGTAGTTCATATTTTCAGCTGCCATGCATATAGCTGTCTGTATACTGGACTAGAATTTCCTGGGTTTAGCTGTTAAAAGTTTATGAGAAATAGGAAAACAAAAATGCATAGTATTCTGGGTTAGCAGATTTTTGTGTAGTTGCCATATGACAGAAATTGCTGCACTATTAATATTTAAGTATATTTTCACTCTTCCTTATATTATGGGTTGCAATACAATCAATATAATTTGCTTGCTCAAAGATGAAATCTGTGCTTATTTACAAAATGAAGTCTGTTATTATACATTGGCTGTGTTAAAGTGTACAAGTTAACGTGCATCACCAAGTAATATATCAGAAGGGTTGGTGAGGGGAAGGTTAAGGGGAGATATGTCTTTTCTCTCAGGCCAATACTGTCACTGAGGATAAAAATTTGCTCTTTAGACTGTGGCAAAAGCATATGTTTTCCCTTCACCCCTGCCCATCCCACTCCAGCTGCAAATTCAAGTAGAAGCTCTAATCTTTATTGGTTTTATGTCTCTGGGCAAATTTTAGGAGCGTGGCTTTAAAACTAAGAACAAACTTGGAGAAAAAATAAGCTGTGGTGGAGTGACAGTGACTGGAAGAATAGCATAAGCGTTATTTCTTCATCGGTTGCACACATGGGAGTCGGTAGCCTTTCGTACACACAGGATTCAGCAGTTTATCATCAGGACCAGAGAGGCAAGGGGGAGCCCAGCTTTTGCTGCCTAAGGACATCTTCCTGCAGAAGAAGTTTAATTAAACTGTGTGCTCTGCTGTATTTTATCTTGTGAAAGGCTGGCCAGTGTTTCAGTTAATACCCCTGTACGTTCCTTTGCCAAGTGTCATTAATTTGACAACAGCCTTGGGAAGCAAGGGGTCTTGAGGTCAAACATATTTTGCCTCCCTGGGAATCTGGGACTGCCCTCAACAGCAGCAGCTGGAAAGAGAAGAGAGCAAACAGGGGTTATAGAGAGGAGCTCTAATGACAAATATTGAATAATTGGTTTTTATAGGATCATTTTCAAAATATATTTTAATCTCTATAAAGAAAATGCTTTGTTCACCCTAAAAGGTCTTTTATGTCACCAAGTTTCTGTTTCAGAAACCAAATTCTGCTTATATCTGATATATACATATTTACAAGCCATATTGAATTTTATGTTAAAATAAATTATATGTCCATGGGATTTTACATTCACTTTATTGAAGTTAAAACATATGTCAAATGTCAAATGACAGTGTTAGCGCTCCAGAGCTAAAGAGCTTCTTGTGTGGATGCATTTAGTGCCAGATCGACGTATATTCATTGAAGTGAATGAAACTTTGTAATCATGTACCAGTTGAGAAGCTGAAGTTATATATTTTCCTCCGCATTTGGACAACTCTCATTTAGATTATAAAAAAAGTGACACACTGATGAAAATGCAAACAGTTGAGTAATGTCCTGAACATGAAGCTCCTGTAATCGGGAGTAAAATAACTGAAGCTAATTAACTTTAGCACTAAAAAAAGAAAAGAACACATTTGCCAATGAAGAAAGTAGCTCTTAGAAAGCAAAAGGACTCAGCCTGTTAACTGTATGGATCTGAGCCATGCCTGAGGAAAGAACTCTTCCTTTAGCACAGAAATGACTTATCTTCTCTGGGCTTCTGCCCCATATTTGCCATCCTCTTCCTACAGCTTTCTTTATCCCGTAGGAAAGATGGGGAAAGGAACAGAGGCTTAATTAAAGATTGCCATTACTCTAAAACTTAGTGAGCATGATGTACCTTAATTGCTGCAAAATGATTTATTTCACTGCCTATTACTATTTCACTTAATTTCCAAAATTTCATGTTGCCTAGCAGATTGTCAGAGCAGTTAATTTTATTTAAGTAACTGAAGAAGTAACCTTAAAAAATGATCTAGTCTCACAGTTTAGTTTTACAGGAAAAAAATCCTTTTTCAACTTAGTTCCCAATGTTCTACATTTGAAGAGTTTTCTCAAATTTAAAAAACAAACAAAACTGATTTTTGAGATGAGAATAAGGAATAGAAATTTTAATCTGGAAAGAATATTTTTTCAGAAATAAATGAGCAAATAAAATAAATATGGAATTCCTAAAGTAGAGCAAGAAAATTTTGAAAGATGATGCTTCAGAACAAGAAGCAGAGACTTCTAAAAATATAAAAATACTCTCATTTTTTGAAATCCTCATTCACATAATGTGAATTTATTTCAGATTTTCCAAGTATTTACCATTGCCTAAAGACCTAATATCAATGAATTCTTATCAGAAAGGTTCAAAGAATCCATAATTAGACCTAGATAATGGCAACTGTAAAGTCAAACTGACTTTACATCTTAATGTTTTGGTAAGTAAAACGTATACAGCTTAACACAGTGAATTAGCTAATACAGGAATACTTGGGTACTCAAATTATCTAAATTGACTATAGTTTGTATGGGTTTATTTCAACACATCAGTTGTACTGCAACTGTAGGATGATGAATTGCCTTTCAACTATTCTCTCCTTGGGAGAAGTTCCATTGTTCAGCAAGAGCCACAGCCAAGCCAGCTGGCAGCTAGACTAAGAAATAATCACCCCAAAATGGACAAAATAACAGTAATTGTGGGGTTTGCTAACAGTGAGATGCAATATTAGTTACATATGAGTCTTACAAAGATTGATCTTGAGTCTGAAATACTCCCAACCTTACAGACTTGTCTATTAAAAGAATGTATGAGCCTTTGAACTAGAATATGTGGATGTTTACAGGTTTTGATTATGATTAAAAGCAATTTCAGATAGCTATTAAAGCTACCTTAATGTTTCCTCCTGTCTTCAGCTCTGATTCTCCAGATGATCCCTTTTCAGCAAACCATTTAAGCATGTGCTTTAAATCTCTGCTAAATGCATACCCCTTGAAAGCAGCAGAAAATATTCTTGTAATATCCATATGTTCCTCTTGACTTGAATATTGAGTTGTAGTGAAATTTGGTCCTCAGAACATGCTGAGGTTATAAGCGTGTGTCCTAAGTCATTAGTGAAGACTGTCTTACCAGTTAACGTGAATTCTCATAAAGGTTTCATGTTGTTCTTAAGATTAGAAACCTTAATGAGTGCAGGGTACATAGTCAAAAGAAAGGATATTTCACAGAAATAATGTGTGCGTTTATTTGCCTAGATTAGAGAGTAAACTTGGTAGACCAAGTAACTTACTACAGTTATAAACCCACATGTAAATATGACTGTAAGGAACTGCACCCACATGGTCCAAGTAGACATTGTGTTGTGATGCTATTATTGTACCAGTTCTGTTGTAATTTCTAAAAACTATTTTAAAGGCATCAGTATTGGACTACTACCAGATTAAATAGTTGGCAACACTGTGCCATGATCATTACAAGGACACGAGGCAGAATACTGAGTAGCACAATGAAATGTATTTCCTTTTAAAGACAGTGATTTGCATCGTGTGTGAGTAACTGTGTCACTGCTTCCTGTGATCATCTGCAGTCAAATTAATGTAAAGTTATTAATATGGGTCATATATATTTTGACTTCTGCATCAAGCATGGGGGAAAACCATCATGCTAGTGTGAATATTCTCCCTGGCTGCTGATCTCCGTGCTTTAGCTAATTCATTATCCCTATCCCTCTTCTGTCTGCTTGGCACTCAAATTGAGAGATAATAACTACGATTGTAAAAAGACTGAGACAGGGGATATTAGAACCAGCTTTCTCAGCACAGGAATGGAGTTGTTCTTCTGTTGTAGCTGGACTTAAAACAATTATTTTTCTTGCAAGGTTCCCCCCGCCCGGCAAATTCAGACACTATATCCCATTTTTCTTTAAGCGTGATGTGCAGAATGATGAATAGTTTCTCACAGAAAAAGTAATTATTATTAGACAACAAGATTCAGATTGCTTCTTTCCAAATATTTGTACCACAGATAGGATAAAGGTAATGTAAAGTTGATACAGAATCCTGCTTTGAGTCATTTCACCTGTCATCCAAAGATTAGGTTCCAAGAGAAATGTATGAGAAAATCTCGAGGCTTTTGGAAATGGGTTTCATACACATCAGGGGGATGAAAAAAGGGTGATGTATTCAAGATGCATTTTGTTAAGGTATACAAACCTGTAGAATTGCGGTTCAGCAAGTGAAGTATTTCTTAGTGTAAAGTTTCATGAGGGCTTAATGATTTCATTTTGATTAAGCATAAATAAATAACATGTTTAAAGCATGCTGTTACAGATTCAGAGACATAAATTAGAACTGTGCTTCAGACTCAAAAAGCTACGGTTAGTCATCCTAATCATGAGCGGGTATCTCGCCAGGAAATCAAAGTCCACTCCTGAATACCTGCAGCCATAGAGTGTAATCTAGTGCTCTCTCCAGTTGTGGGTTTGTTTTGGGATTGGGGCTGGGTTGGATTTTTAAAGGCAGGGTTTCTGAGAGGATAAATATTTAGTTTCTCGTGGTTTTGTGTCAGCTCATGTGGACAATCAAAGAGGTGCTGGAAAGGAACTTATGGAGTCACCCCAACTATGTCAGCACTGTGTCTTCTTCAGTTTGACATAAGCGTGGTAGAGAGCCTAATGCATTTCTGCGATGTGTCAGGACAGATCCATTTAGCTCTTGCAGAAGACTGAAATAGGGTTTCTTACAAAAAAAATCAGCCTTGTGGCAGGCAGTATCCTAGCTCTGCCAGGAAAGTTTGTAATTATCTCATCCGCCTCCCAAGCTTTGTTCATGTGGCATCACCAAGAGATAGATGGGACACTTCTAGTTTGTCACCTAGAACCAGGTGATGTAACACCATGATCAGTCCAAGCAGTAAGCATACACTGCTGTCCTACTGAGCCTTTTTCCCTGTGGGTACGCATCTTGTTCACCAAGAAGTAAACCTTGTGTGCAGCCCTGGGAATAATTGCTACGAACAGCCTATAAATTTTCCCTGGAGCCTGTCTTCAAGACGGTTCTTGATCTAGAAGCAGCCTTAATCAAAACCCCATGCCTTGAGGATTAGCTCCAACTATGTGTCCAAATGCTGTACAGGACCAGGTTGCAAAGCTGGGATTTTTGCAAAATGCAATTGCTTCACAGAACAAGACCACGGAAGCAGGACCAAACATATGAGCATTCCTGTAAAAGCCGCAAAGTGTTAGGTACTGAGTGACTGAAATATCATTAATCAAATAGTGGTTGTAAGTGTCTTCCTTTTGTTGTATGAAAACACGGTTAATGACAGAATCTACAGCCAGAAGAAAATTTTATAGTATTGTTTTCATTTCATTCTTTCTCTTCCATTTTTTAATATTTGCTTTTAACATTTGCTAGATAAATTTGTACAAAGTAGTTAGGCATCTAATAATCAGTGGAATGGCCTTGTTTGGACAAATGGCCTAATTTAATGCCACATTGTTATTGTGTTATTCTTTCTATTAATCATTTGCAATAGACTGCAAAGCAAATTGACCTCTAAAAACTAGGGAATCACTTTTATTATATTCCATTATTCGTGCTTTGAATATTCCTCTTTCAAACCAAAAGGGGGACTCAGGAAGAAGGAAGTACTTATTACTATGAAATTCTGTTTTAAAATACTGTTTAAGTAACATTCTAGCAATGATTCCAACAGCTGAATGCCAGAATGATGAGCTTTTATCATCTCGAAAAGCTCCTTAATTATGTATTCCATAATGCTCTAGAATTAGTTGGATGGCCTCTTTTCTGATTATGTATCATTTTTCAAAACACGTTCTCTAGTATAATTCTTGGTGTCATAACGATTATGACTACCTGTTTGCAAAGAATTAGTAGAACAACAGCAGTCACTGTCAGAATATATAGCATTTTCCCTCTGCAGCAACTGAAATCTCAGCTTTACTTTTACTTCTGCTACAGCAAAGAACAGCAAAGGCTGAGAGGTACAGAGAAATGCTGATTGTTGATAACAGTTGTGTGTACAATGACTTTATGATCTACAATGTGCAAAATTCTTTCTTTAGCATAGCTGGCATATGGAAAGGATGCAATTATAGTCCTTCCCCCACTCCTGTTAGTTACATTGCTGTAATCTATATAGCCTATGTATTTCAACATAAGCAAGTCAAGTTAAAAGATTATTTTCAGAGGGAGGGAACTGTTCGCTGTATCCAGTGGGGATAAGACAAGGAGTGGTGAACACTCCTTGTGTCCAGTGACAATCTCTTCTGAAATGTCAGCAAAGCCCTACCAGACACCAGGAAGTTTGTGGCACCACCATCATGACAGGCAGTTTGAAGGTCTTAAGAATGGTGGAAATGTTTCTGACTCTGTTCTGAGGTTCTGTGTTTCTGAGTCCTGATTTACATAGGAGTAATTCTGAACTCACCTTGTCTGAATCAAGTTCAGCCCTTTTTTTCTGTGATCAAGGTTCTAGACTATCACTTCTATGGGGCAGAATCTTTTTCCTCCTGTTTTTCTCACATACATAGCAAAATATTTGCCTGAAGACATTTTGTTCTATGTTTTTCCAGTTTTAGTCTTTATTTCTGTGTGTATTTACCCATTTTCTTGAGGTGTCTAGAGCCCTCTGCCGGTGCCTGGCCACTTCGGGAAGATCTGCTGTGGTTTTGGCATGTCAAACACTGCCTTGTTAGCCAGAGGTTGTCACTTGCGTGTAGTTGTTTGTCTGCATATTCTACCACATAGTTTGCTTCTCTTGCATATGTAATTTTTTTTTTTTTCAAGACGCTAAGGATCATATACCTTAAGAACAGTTGCTAATACCATATCCATATAGTCCATAGCAAAGGGTTTGTGGCTTTACCTCTGCAAGCACAGGGGAAGTGCTTTACTTCGTTTCTACAATCACCAGGGATTCCCGGGCTGCCTGATTGCTCCAGAGCCTTTGATTGATCAGAGCTGTGCCTTTCCTCCCTGAAAGTATCCCTAATGAAAAGACTATTTTGGGAGCTATGAAAGAACTCCTCAAGAAAAGAGACAGCACGGTGAGGGAGGGAAGAGTAAGGAGACAGTCTTGCCAGGATGCTGAGAAGAAGTGAAGGAGCACTGTTAGGAGAGGAGAGAAATATGATTATGCAGCACCAGAACTGCAGTAGCCTCTGCAGAACAGAGAATAATAGAAGCAATACCAGAAGACAGAATTTTCCCTTTGAAGTCACAGATGGGAGACTCCCTACATGGGCATGCAGATCTTGCTCTATTTTATCTTTCACAGGTGAATTATTAATTACAGTTCATTTGAGAAAGCTTTTGAGGGAGGGGACATAAATCCTCCTTTTCATTTTGTTTATTGAAAGAGAATGCCCAGTCTGTGTGTAATCAATTTAATTTTCTTGTTAATAACAATGTCCAATTAAGAAATTCCTTAGAAGTCTATAATGCTTATTTAACTGGGTAAATCTTGGAATTGTTTTGTAAAAATGAATACTACAGATTTTTATGGGTTTCCTTATTAGTCGTTTCCACTGTCTACAATAGTTAATGTTTTCACAGTAGTTCTATGTCTCAAGTACGAATTCCTTGGCTGATCTATACTCTGCTAAATCTGGAAAGCAATACATTTTGTTAATTTTCCTATTATCATTAAAAGCAAGATGATGATTTGAGATAGCCACTTTTAGAACATGACAAGATCCTCCATTTATGCAGTCAGGACAATAATTCTGAAAGTGGAGAACTCGTATTAGGTGTTTTCCCAAAAACTTCTTGGAGCAACAAAAAATTCAGAGTGATACTTCTGAAATAAAACAAGTATTAAAGAAACAGCTATTACAGCACATTGGGATGAAGGCTTTGTTGTAGACACATGAACAATTCATTAGCATTACAGGCTTGATATTTTGAGTTCCTTTATCCTCTACTGAAAATTGTAAAAATAAATATATTTAGACAGGATGTCTAAACCTGTGGTTGGAAACAAATAACTGAATGGTAATCTAATATCCTGGCTAACTGGTGCTACACATAAGCTCCAGGACAGATGGTGGTTTGTTATCTAAATCTGGCATAAGGACCATGGCATGAATACCACCCTGGCAGGAGCCCAGCGAGGCATTTTGCACCATGGGGGTGCAAAAATCTGTCTTAATACAGAAGGTGCACGTCCTATCACTCCCTCACTGGAGGTGTCCTCTTTATTTTCCAAGGTGGTCATACCTTTGACTCTGTGTAAATGGAGTAGGCTTTCCATCACTTCACCTTTTTCCCACCAGTTCTCAGAGACAGCAACTCTAACCTGATTCAGAAAAGAATAGGATTAATTTCTCTGCTTCTATTTGGGAGTTGAAAGAAAGGGATAAGAGAGGAACAACAGGATTTTTGCTCACATGTCCCTACACAATCAATTCTTTCTACCTCTCTCGCTAAAGATACATTAGATACTGCAGTTCTGCACAGTGGACAGTTTTTACTAGAGTTCTTTGCGTGGTTTGTGCATGTACTAAACCACTTTTTATTTCTCATATGAAGCCAGAAAACTCATGTAACTAGCTGATTTCTTCATGGAAAGCTGTGTTTATACCAAGTTTATAGGTTGAACCAAAAATATCCAAAAATAGGTCACAAACTGTTTTTGTAGTAGAAGTATGTTTTCTTCCTATTTATATAATCTGAAAAGGATTGAGCCAATTTTGTTCAAGCATGATTTTAAAGACTTTCTGTACATGACAACATGAAAATTTTAAGGACTTGTTCCCTCCTCAAACGTCTTTTTTTTATTTTTTTCTGCTTTTAAATGGTGTGAGAAGTTAACAATAAACAGTGAATGTACTTTTATGATATTCTAGTATTTCACTCCATTAATATCTGAAACTTGAGAGCATGTGACTGTGATAAGAATATGAAGACAGATAACACTAAAATTTCTGTAGTTACTTCCTGTGATGAACAAGATTAACTAGCATTTAGGACTTATGGTGTAGCTCTTAAGTCCAGAAAAAAAGAAGAAAAAATGCATATCTCGCTATTCCTCTGGCACCTCTTCTGTTGACTTACATTAGTCGTCTTTTGCAGAGACTGCTATCTAGTGTCTTTTCCAGCAACAGCTTTACTTTCATTGCAATTGTTAGCCTTCTCTGTTATTGAATTTTCCACTTTGTGTTTTCTCATGATGTCAAGAAAAAAAGTTTTGTCTAGCTTCCTCAACACCTGCAGTGTTAAAGGCAAAATTACTACACTTATCTGTCTGAAGCTGGGATTTCAGGTTTGATTCAAAATGGTCGAAAAGTGGATCCAGATACAAAAGTGTTCCAACTACCTACTGACATCAATACCTATGGATGACTGCCACCTTTCCAGAATTTTATTTAGTAATCTTTTTTTTTTTCATTGAAATATCGGAACATATACAATTACATTTTTCCCCAATTTAATACTAAATTGTCTCAATTTATTTCTTATGCAAGGAACAATGAGTATGCTTATTTTGTGTAGGTATTTGTGCATTTACTTGCATAGACTTACAGGGTCAGATTCTTCAGTCTTCTCTTTACTATATCCCCACATCAAAATATAATATCTTCCTGTATTTTTTTTCCCAATCACACGGGTGTCTCTCACACACCTACAAATTCACTTATTATAGTTTCTTATAAGAAGAACACAAGCATATCTGTTTTAGCTATATTTGAGGAACCTCATAGTCAAGGTTGTTTGATACTAAACAAAACCAAGTTTTCTTCTCATTTCTAGCTGTGGAAAATAACTTGAAATGTCTTTGTGGTGAAACTTTATGTTACTTTAAAGACTGCATATTGAAACTGTGTCCCTAAATGTGGAAAAAGCCCTACATGAATTACAATGAAGATATAGGAAGGAAGAATGTTCTTATGAACATCACAGATATGACAGGCACAGGTTACCACTGGCACACAAGAAAACCACAGCCAAGAATGGCTGCAGCATGTCCATTTTTGTTATCTATAGCTGGTAGCTTATCTGAACTTTACTTTTATCACCATATATTAGAAGTAAAAGTTTCAATGCCCAGAAAGAGCCTTGATTTGCAACAAAACCTACCGTATGCATTTATAGCTTTCTAAATGTCATTATTCCCAGTTCTTTTTCAAAGAATTAGGAGGAATAACATAACTACAGTTACCAACGTGAGGCAAGTAGCTATACATCAGCTACTTTCAATACAAGTTTCAATACTGGCTGTTCAGACGATGGTCAGACATGGTCTTGTGACTCCTGTTCTCAGAGCTGCTTCTTCTCTATTATTGACACTTGCATGCTTTTTATTAAGCCTGAGCCAGGTGTGATGGAGATTGTATTGAGGTGGGTGTTGGTCTCTTCTCCCAGCTAACAGATGACAGGACAAGAGGAAACGGCCTCAAGTTGCACCAGGGGAGGTTTAGATTGGATATTAGGAAATCAGAATATTTCTTCACTGAAAGCGTTGTCAAGCATCGGAACAGGGTTCCCAGGGAAGTGATGAGTCGCTATCCCTGGAGGTGTTTAAAAGACAGCATAGACGTGGTGCAGAGGGACATGGTTTAGTAATAACTTGGCAGTACTAGGTTAACAGTTGAACTCAATGATCTTAAAGGTCTTGTACAACCAAAACAATTCTATGATTCTATTCTATGATAAGGCATCAATGTAAACAAGTCTCCAGACCTGGACTATACAATCTTATTCCTCACATTTTCTCCAGCTTCCTCACATTTATTTTCCTTTAGGAGTAATCCTAATTAATGAATAATGCTCCATGAAAGCCCCATAGACTGCTCACATAGGAAAGGACTATTTAGCTCAATTAAGACTGAAAGCGTTTGATCCATTTACTTTCTGGTTTACAGTGTAGTCCAATGGGAACACGTCCAAAACTGTCCATCTCATCGTCCCCCACCTCTTCCTCTCTCTCTCCCCTACTCACACATAGATATAGCAGTAAAGCTCTGAAAAGATCATTTAAAAGACCAGAAAAATAGGTTTCTTAACTGAATTTGTCTTACTGTCTTGCTAGACTCTACAGAAGTGAAACAATTTGTGAAATATGCGTGTTTAAACATATATAGAGAGGGGTTAATATCTAAATGTATATGTATATGTATGTACGCATGTATCTACATATCATATATGACTGCCTTATGACATGGAGTGGTATGAAAATTTTACTGTCCTATTTCATTTAATATTTTCTGCTTAGCATTTCATGGACATCTTTTACCTACCTATTTTTCATTTGTTTTTCTCTGAGGTTCACATGAAATAAACCCTCCTAAACACTGCCATAGCTTTTTAAATTATTATTATTTTTACTATTTTACAATATGTTATCTTAGATCTACTTTCACAAAGTGAATTGGGTGGTGAATAGAAAACATAAACAACAAAAATGGAAAAGGCTAAATGGAAAGTTTCAAGATGTAAGAGTGTTCCTACTTCATCCCCATGAAGGAATGAGACCTGTCAAAGATTTTTGTTTGGTTGTTTTTTTAATGAAAAAATAAATCAAATATGTTCAGCAATGCTTGGTCCAAAATATCCCTGAGATTCAGGAGGCTGAGGCTCAAATTTCAGCCTTAAATAGACTGCATGGGAACTATAATTCTCCTGAGTCTGCTAGGTGAGTAGCAATGGATGGTGGCTGTTCAAGATCAGCAGCCTCTCAGCCAAACCTTTCTTGATAGAACATCATCAAAGGATAGTAGATTTCTATGAAAATTGCAACTTAAACATATCATTAAACACTTGCTGACAATATCAATTCCATTAGGAATTTTCCAGATAATTCAGATCACTTTATACACCAGAGAAATCAGCATCACAAAACTGCTGATTTGATACATACTCTATTTATTGTAAAAATTTTACATAATTCCTTTATTTTTTTGCAGTAAAATATAATTGTTGAATGCTTCCAAGTGATAGTAAGTATTTAAAGGTAGCGAAGTTTAACCTTCTGACATATAAATTTGGGGAGAACTTACAAACTGGGATGTTTAAACATTTAGTAATTTCAAAGCATTAAAAAGGAGTGCTCAAGTGCTCAGAATACAGTCCTTGCTTTATTTTCAACCTGTTTAGAACAGCAAGTTTGAATAACTCAATTTTAGTAACCAGTCTTAAACACCCATCTTTGAAAGAAATTTTTCTTATGGATGTGTCAGTCCATAGACTAAAACAGAGACTTAGCTCAAACTTGGATGTCTGACACTTGAACACCTAATTTAGGGTGAGTGAAACCGGCTAGCTTTTCTAGCTCTGCATCCTTCGTAATTCAGATGATCTGGGTTAGACAGCAGAGAAATATAAGATAAAAACAATAATGCAAAGGAAAAATACTGAGATCTAGGTTAAAAGTCAAGTAGTTTGAGTGAAATTTTCATCTATTGTTCTATTTCCCAAACTACTAGATGCTCCTACAGTAACACTGTAAGAGAACACTGATTCTCAACCTTTCTGTTGGCATTCCTAACAAATATACTCACAAAACTATTTAGAGAGTGGAATTTAATTTTTCAAGTGTTTTTTTTTTCCCTATTCATTAAAATTTAAACATAATGTTCGAAGCTGGTATGGGGCTATCAGGGTACACAAGTTATCTGACACTAAAGAAATGTATTCCCAAGTTGGGTCTTCAATGCCAAAACTAAGGCAGAAGAAAATTTTTGCAGATGAGTTTTAATCCTTGAAAAACTGGATTTACAATGGAAATGCTGACAGATCCTGAAGTATCACAGTGCTAGTCAGTACCTGTAATTATTGTATAAAGTGTAAGAGCATTAGATTTATAGCTGTGAATAGTTTCATTAAAATGCCAGATCGCTATTTCCAGATTTTTCCCATTTCACTAGGTCAAAATTTTTAGTCTTCTCCAACAACACTTATTTAAGGAAATATAAAAAATTATAATAATTATAATAAAATAACGTTTAATCCTAATGTTGATAATATTTGTATTCTTGTTCTTATTACTGAAAGTTAAGTTGCTGTGAATTAACAGGAGAATTTTAGAGAAAAAATCAGGCAAGTTTCTGTCCTATTTCTGGGCTCCTGTCAGTCTCTGAGGACATGAAACTTGGGATCAGTTTTTGTCTTAAAGTAGGTTAGGCAATGCTCGTTACCATTTTATCCAGGAAGCAACTATCTACCAAGCTGCTCTATGTACCTATTGGAAGTAATTCCTTAAGTAGTATTTTCTGACATATAGAAGGCTTTCTTTACCCAATATTTTCTAGAGTTTTCTTAATGAACTCCCAATATTTTTATATCTCAAAAAGAAACATATTTTCCAAACTGGAAAACTAAAATTCTAGTGAAGATTTATATGGCAAGATTGGTATAAACTGAGGATCTGATTTTCTAAGGTAATTTGCTCAAATTATTAATGACAGTAAAGCAATTGTATAATTTTATTCAATTTAGATGAACTTGTAGGTACTGCATAAGTTAGTGCAAATGTGTAGGTGAGTGCATCTCACATCAGTCCCACTATACTTAAAAGATGTTCACATTCTTGCTTTTATCTGTTTCTTGCTTAACCAGCCAACAGGCACTTTTGGTTCACATGCAAGAAATCAAAAACTACATTTAGCTTATTAGTTTTGGCTCAATTTTCAATTATAGGATGTTTTAGACTACATTTGCCTTGAGGTAGGCTCTATGTGCATTATGATACTGTAATTGTCCAATGAAAATTGTCCAATTGTCCAAAGCTAAAATTCTTTAGATTTTAAGGTAATCCTATAAGTGTACTGCTGAAAAAGTAGGAAGGAAGGGAGAGAGGGAGGGAATGAGAAAGGAAGGAAAGGAGGCCTTGAAGGATCTAATAAACCTTGCATTAGTTCTACATTTATCTTGGAAATCACTACTTAGCTAATGCATAAGTATTATGCGAGAGCTCCTCTATCCTCATCTTGACCTACTCTTGGTCAAGTCATACCCTTCAACATAGAATAATCTCCTCCTTTATTTTTGTAACCTTCAGTAATTTCAACGGTTCTAGAGATTTGCTGCTTCTATCGCATGTTGGCCCTGATTATTCCTTCTGTTGCCTTCCCATTCACCTTTTAGCTAAGTGTTTTCTTGTTAGTTGGATCCTCTGGCTCAGGAGCCTACTTTGGCTCCTATTCTGAAAAGTGGTAATGTCAGAGTTGTGCTATGGTCTGCATTAGTAACAGTGTCATCTTGGAGTAGCCCAATTCTCTCCCTGAGCCTTTGGAGCAAGCTCACAGGCACCTCTCCAAGAACTCGAGATTCACTTTAGGTGGTAAGTAGCCAAAAGATAATCGTTATAGCACTTTATTCTACCATTTATTTGCTTTATGTGCTCTAAATATTTCCTCGGCCTCATTGTAACATAGCAAGTACTTGCAAATAAGTTGCATGCTTTTGTGTTAAGTTCCTTACAGTTAGCCTTCTCTTCTTCTATCATAAAACCCGTTTTTAGATGCCCTGTGAGGCATCAGTATAAAGATACAAACAGCATTCACTTAAACCACTAGTATTTTCACCGAATGCTTGTTGGGACTTTTGTATTCAATCTGCCTGTTTTCCCAACTGTAGCTGGAAATGCTTTGTCTCTTAGACTTTGACTCAAACATCGTGAGGGTAGTCACAATGCTGGCCCTTGACAAAAAGGCCTCTATAGCCCTAGCTGATACAATGGGAAAGTGGAATTAAGCCCTGTGTGTGTCTGGGAGAGAGGTGGGGGGCAGCCAAAACTGTCCAAAAGGGCCTTTGCCTCACAGTGGTCACACTAAAGTGGAAGACACACATCAGCAAAATTAAACAACAAGCAGAGAATTACAAAGAGATTTCTGACACAGTAGCAGTCACCTTGCTAGAGGAGTAAGGTCAGGCATCCCACCAGGGCATGGGGCTTTCTCACCAGCACATGGGCCAGCGAGTGCAGGGTACAGCACAGGGATAACACAAGATCAGGGCACCCACTCATCCCACAGGAGGGGTGTGCACAAAGGGGACCCACGCCTGGGGTGAGGGTTGAGCTTCTGACCCCCACAGCTGGGGGGACACTCACTGGGATAGGATGGGGTGGAACTTCTTGGGATGAGATATAAATGGTATTTAGAAGTTTGAGGGTATTTATTAAGATTTTGCAAGTGTCTGTTACTGTGTTTTGTTGTGTTTCTGATACTGATCCAGAGCATAGTGTGTGCTGATTAATTACATGTCATTAATAAATCGATAAATTGCTTTGATACTGATTTGATTTAAAGTGTGTGAATTGATTAGCTTTCCGCAGGGTCAACATCTAACCCATTAAAAAAATAGCAGTGTTGCTTCAGGCTGACGAGTGGGCTAGGTTAGTGAGAGGGTTTACTGAATCATCTATGGGAAAAGGAAAGAGAAAATAAATCGTTATTCTGATGATGAAACTGGTTATAATTCCAAATAGGTTATAATTCCAATTTGATGTCAAATTTTAAGTATTTTCATAATTAGTATTCCACAAAAGGTGGTCCGTGCAATGGCAGTTCTTTCTTTCAAGAAATTTATATATTTCTTAAAAGCAAATTACAGATAAAACTCTGGACTGATACAAATATTCTGTATACAATCTGACACAAAAGTGCTTTCCCAGCGTCTTTAGGTAGGATTTCTTTATCTCTGTTTTTAAAAATACAAGTTTGGAATGAATCTGATATTTCATTCTCTATGGACCATTTTAATGATTAATCATTAGGAAAAAGGCTGCCTTCACTTCAGAAAAAATATTCCCCATTTATGAGAGATCTGGAGCACCCTGGGGTTAGCTTAATAAAATGTTATAGCTCAAATACTGTAATAATATATTATGAAGATGAAGTACAAATAAGTGTCCCTAGTACTCTCCACAGTAGCATTTTTATTGTTTGTATTGTTTTGCAGTTTTTATTAAAGCTCCTGAAGAGCTTTGCTTTGACATGATGGTGTACCATCCTGAAAAAGCTCACATAAAAGAGAAAGATGTCCCAGAATTTGTGGAAAAACGTTTGTATAGTTAATTAAAAATGAAGATATGTAAGGTGGAAGAGTTTGTGGAGAATGTCAAAAATTGTGGTACTCCCAGTTTTAAGCAACCAAACTCTTTAAGAACACAATGTGTACCTGTGTCCTTTGGGCATCTCTGTTACATACATTTCTCTTGGAAGTGAATATTGTTTTTTGGATACCATACCTGCAGCAGAGCCACAGCTATCTCAATATACTTTTTTTTTTTCTTACTTGGCTCAATAAAGTGTTAAACGTTGTCTCAGACAGTAGCAGTATCTTTTTCACAGGAATTTACTAGACTACAGCTGATCACTTCTGTCCACCAACTGTATAATTTAGCCTGTGATACATTATATTTATACATCCTTAATAGCTAAAATGCTCACACACACAGAGAAACAGAGGTACAGCAATAAAAAAAAAGTCACAGGCTGCCAATATATATGTGTTCCAAGAAAAGTACTAAGTGTTTGACCACCTCTTCAGCAGGGAAAAGTTAGGTTAGATTTTTTTTATTTTCTAAAAGGATGTGGCTTTATTTATGTTTCCACATCACAAAAAAAAACAGGGGATGTCACTGGAAAAAAAAAAAAGTGAGCTAAGCAGTCCCTAATACAGATCACATGGTATTTTCTGGGGCTTCCTATCAGTGTCAGTTGCATTTTCCTTCTTCTGGTTTAAAATTATACAAGTTACCTTACTTATAAACATTTTCTATTTGTCAGTGAATGTCTTCCCTGTGTATCATTACAAACTGGTTAGAAAAGACAGGAGAAACTGTTTGCTTTCAGGAATACAGTAGAATGACCTTAATTTTCAAACAAAATAATAAAAATTAAAAATCCGTAGCAAAAGAACACAATGAAGACTGAAAAAAAAAGATGATTGTGAGATTCATAGCTTTCCCCCTCCACCATGCTGTTTACACTTCTCCAACTGATTTGAACATGACTAATGGCTCTGTTTTATGTACAGCTCCTTCTTCCTTCAGCCGTTACCCTTTTAAAATTGCAGACAAATTTTGTCTATCTGTGAAAGTATGCCTCTGTTGTAACAGTGGAAAATAAAGACTTTGCAGAAATGCTTAGCTAAAAAGTTCATGTCCTTCAGTAAGTACTGTTGGCGTTACTCTAGCAGAAGATGCAAATTGAATGCGGGAAGTTAAATTTTGCAGAGGAGATAGGAGACAAAAAGGTCAGTATTAGTTCAACAAATAATGAGACAGGCGGGTGCAGACACAGGTGAAAGCTTACTCATGGTAAGAAGAAGGGCTAGACAGAAAGATTCAGCAGTAAATAATGAGTAACTTTACCTTTCCACTGCTTGAAAGCAACACTATAATGATTTTAGCTGCTATGTCTTTCCCCAACACATCTTATTATTATTATATGAAATGCATATTAGCAGTAGAGTACAGAAGGTGCAAATCGACTGGAAAGCAGAGACTCAAAGAAATTACAAGGAGTCTGTGTAGGTTCCTGGGCAGCAAACAGAGGAGGATCTTACTTCAGGTACTGCAGTGCAGCATGCCGAGTCCATGTCACTTGCTTCAGGGTAGTAAGAGTTCATAAAATCAAGCCAGTTACACAGCTATAGATCCTCTATAATGTAACATTTTTTTTTCTTTGCCATGGGCAATAGATTTTCTATTACTGAATGTGAACTAATGAACTAGTGGAACAAGTCCAAGTTATCAACACCTATTGAATGTGTTTCCACGCTGTAACAGATAGGACAGCTCAGCGGATAGTGTGCCACCTGCCTGACACCGAGTCAGGTTTCGGCTCCGAGGATGCTCTCTGTGTTTGTGCTGCTTGCTGCTGCTGCTCCTCTCCTTTTGAAGCACATTGTAAACATGCCCAGTGTGCAAATCTTCTCAACCCACACAGGGATGTGACAGCTACTTAACAAACCGAGTGGCGTTACACAGCAATCCAGGAAATAAATTTTCAAGCAATCTCGTGAGATATCTTTATAAACTGCCTTTCCACGAATAGAAAGCTGGTCGGTCCACCCACGCTGAAAGTCTGTGGGCTCCCTACCACTCTGAACCTTGCACATTCATGCACGGCTTTTGTGCCAAGACAAAGTGAGTGAAAAGGGACATAAAATCCTACCCTTCTGACAAGGCAGCATCTGCTACTGACTTCTTGCAGATGTCACAGATGTCAAGTTAGGGTTTCTACCTGTGAAACTAAATAACCTGAATTAGGAAGGCGAGGTTAGTTTATTTCTTTTCTTCCTTAAACATGTGCCCTAAATACTCGGTTTCTGGCTATTCAGATATGGTTTGGAATGGTTTCCTGTCTGTTTTTAGCCAGAAATTTCATCTTGGACTTTGATCATCAAGAAACTGCTGAACATATTCCCTCATAAAATATCTGGGAATATAATTGTAAGATTAATGCAAAACAATCTCACACAGCAACGTTAATATTTCTGACCATAAGGAACCCTGGTTTCTGACTATTAACAGCAATTTTTATTGCATTCTATCTAAAGGAGGTAGTTTCAAATGCAGCTTGAAGTGGGACAGAGAATTGCCTTGCAAGAGATCTTTGATTACATGAAAACACAGGACTTGGAGATACAGTCCTAAGTGCACCTCTTAAATCATAGTCAGTGGGAAAATAGAGTAAGTTATTCAGTACGCACTATGAGCCTGCAATGGTCTTAGAAGGTATTTTGCATGTATTTTCATCTGCAGAGGCTTTTAAAGAACTTTAATACGATAAGCTTAGACATTTTCATAATCCTGTACTAAATTTCTAACATACCTATCTTTCTTAAAGTACTTTGTGAAGATTCACAAATGTTTAGTTGAATCAAATCTTACTGTGGTTCTTGATGAAATGAGGCCTGTGTAAATTTACTTTCATTATCTCAGACTTTCCTCCCCTCTTAATTTTAGAACCTTCTGCCAATTTTAGTCAAATCCGATACAAGATTAAGTGCCTCAAAGGTGGTATGTTACACAAGTATCATGCGAGTTGGTGGAGAGAGGGGAGCATTCCCACTGAATACCTCCACGGATGGAAAGATGGAAGGTGAGCTCAGCAGTTCCCTGACCTCAAACCTGGCGGGTGCTCCAGGAGACATCGCACATGCTGCCGCTGGTCTAGCTCCAGTGTGGGGACAAAAGATGGAGGTGCATACACTGGGATGTGTTTTAGGGCACATGGAGAAAACTGGAGCAGGGGTATATGAAGGAACTACCAACTTTGTGGTGCAAAATCTAGTGGGATGGAAAAGAGCATGGAGCTATTACGGTGATGTGACATATATCCAAGGATATTGGATATAAACCCGAAAGAAAACAAGCTTCATGAGTTCCTGTGGATGGAAAACAAATTGTTTTTTATATATCCAGTGTAATAAATTGCTATGAGTTCCAGTGATATATCATACTTAGAAACAGACCCCAATTTGCTTAAATTATGTTTGATGAATGCCTTAGTTGTCTACAGAATGGACAGGCTGATAAAAGTTAATGTTAGAAGATTAAATGCCTCAGGAGTATAATTGCATTTATTAAGAGATATTATTAGCTAAAATTCAGCTAGTGGTAGGTATTATATTATTCTGCTTATATATCTGATGACATTAAAAGACATGATTAAATAGATTTACCTCATTCAGTCCTGCTTGAGGCCTCAGATAGCAGTATTACAGGTGGAGGGCACTGCATGCTAAGTTAAGACTGTTGATCTGTAGTAATCTTAAAATGTGAGAAGGAATGTTTTGTAAAGTACTGTAACCATCTGAAATAGACCTCAAAAACCTACTGTGCAAGAAAAATACATTGTCCTCATTTGCTATATTAGGCTTTGTTGACCAAGAACCTGTCAGCAGTTAGTGCTCTACATCCTGCAACTATTCTTTTCAGTGTCCTCCATAACACAAACTTCAACGGAACTACACAGTGATTTCCTTCCCCTCTATCTATTATGTATGAGCCAAACAAAAAAAAAAAGTGAACCATGGTGTTCCAAATGCTGCATATGAGCTGGCAAATTTATACGGCAGATTACATTCAGCTACGTGAAATGTGGAAAATATGTGGCACTTCTGAGTCTCCTCACTAGCCCAGCATCATAGCTTTAGTTGTAGATTGCAGAAGAGAGAATACAGATTGCAGCATGAGAACAAAATAAACAATTACTTCTTCAAGTATCAATACATGCACACGTATGACTGATTCAGGGTCAGTTAATTCATCTAATTGTAGTGATGGTCTTCCAGAAGTTAATGTACAATTGAACAAAGCAAATGAAAAGCCATACATAATTATAGTTTAATCTAAACCACATAAGTCAGATCAAGACATTGGAGTCTGACGTACAGTGCAGTGGGCCACCCTAACCATGAACAATGAGCTTGGATACAGCCAATTTGTGAACAGCGGTATATGTATTTTCTTCGCCCATTTCACTATTTTGAGGGTATATTGAATGTTTCTGCAGCAGTTTAGCTCTAGTGGAATTAACTTCCAAGTGTTATGCAAGAGGAATGTAGAAATCTAGAATTTTATAATCTATTTTTATAGATCTCTCTATTTTTTAGTGCTTGAGTATATACAGGCTATCAACACATAAACGTATGCCATCATCTGCTCAGATGGGTATTCTCTTTTATGGATGTGTAATTGTTTGCTGCTTAATTTCACTGTCAGAATTGTTTGCTGTTTAATTTCACTGTCACAAACAATATGTACGTGCCAAATTTCTCCTTTTAGGTGGCAAACAGGGTGATGTTTCATAATTTTTTTACCCCTAGGCTTATTTTCCAGCACAGCTCTGGAGAAATTAAAGGTAACAACCTCGACCTGTCTGTCCATTCCACTATGTTGTTTGTTTGGCCAGGGTTTTTTTTTTTTTCAAATTCAGTGGATAATATTAATGAAAAACACTGGGGAAAAAGTTTTTTGGGTTTTTTTTCCAGGGTGGGAAGGTGATATTTGGCTTAATTTTTTTCAGCCAAAGTTAAATGATCCTTTTAACCCTCATACAGAGGTGGAATGTGGTCAGGAAACACTAGCACATATCTGACTCCCTGCAACTGGGATCGGATCCACCACTTCTTTGAAACAAAGCCACTGCGTTTTTACCCTCTGTTACAGGGATGGTACATAACCTAAGACTCATGACGAATCCTTGAATAAAGACATTCTTGTTTCTTTTGGAAATGCTTTGTTTCTTCTGTGGAAGAAGGAAGCAGTTAACTTAGATAAAAAATACAGCAAATAGGATTTAAAAATTCCATTTACAGGATTCTGTATGCCAAGTAACTTTTTCCTAAAAATCGGGGGAGAAATGTCTGAACAACTCTTAGCAAAGTGCATGCCTATTAAAATGTAGGTTTATGATACCAAGGAATAAAAAAGCCTTTCATTCAAAAGCAGCCAATTAAGATGTCTTTCAGCTTTATGAAATGCCATGAGATGTTCAGTATGATTTTTTATGGTCTGTGCCACAAAGAACATTGACTAAGTTGTGTTGCTCCTTTTCTAAAGGCCAAAACAAAGCACTTAAGAAATATGTTCTCCTTCTCTGTCCTAACTTTTTTTCCTTCCCATGATATCTTTTCAGTCATTTTGTTGTGGGAAAAAAAAAAGCTTACTTCATTGAAATGGGAAATAAGCAAATGTGAAGGCAACTTCTTACCTTCGTTATCGCCTTAAGAGATATTCAATCTTTGAATAAATGTTTCATTTGCTCACTAAGACCATAAATTAGAGTTACTTGCAGATGTTCTACAAAATATGCCCCAAAAGATCTTCAGGGTCATGTTCTCTTGCAGTCTTGCTGTATGCCCAAATTGTGAGTGCACCTATCCTGTACAAAGTAAATTGACAAGCTTAAAAATGTCCTACAAAAAGATGCCTCATTAGATTTTTTTCAGGTTTCAGATACATGATTCAAGCACTTCCAATTTGATTCTGAATATGATTCAGCTGGTGAGTTAGAAGGAAATAATGAAATGCCACTATACCAATGAGACCAGGGAAAAAAGGATCAATCTCTCAAAATAAGACCTTTAATAACTATGAAATAGATTTAGCTCTTAAATAACTGAGAGAAAATGGATGATTTTCAGTATGATTTTCATTCCAGATTTCCCAGCATATATATTTGATAAACTTACTAAATTTGAAAATCTTCAATAGTATCTTGAGGGAACTGCTAACTAGCAATATCTTCAAATTAGGGAAACATAAGTATGCATGACCTCAGAGGCAAATTTAAAATTCATTTGGTGAACATTCCCTGAAAATATTGAATCTACAAATCAAATGGATGCAGAACTATTATGCATTTATTTAGATGCATTTAAAAAGAGAACTTTCAAAGCTCTATTCATAATAACTTTTAACGCTATCACATAAATAATCTCTTCATTTTTCTGAAGTGTTTAGCTAGGTCAAAACACTGACATATATTTTTAAATAGCAAAGGAACAGAAACAAACACTTGTCTTTCAAATTCAGGGGTCACATTCGATTAAACCACTTTTGAAATACTATGTTAAATCTGGTTACAAGTGCATTAATTGAATTATTTAGTTACAGATTTACTGTTGTTTCAGTTGTGCCTCAGTTCAATGATGAGAGTCTCTTCTGTGTACAGAAGAGGCAGTTCCTGTCCCAAAGTACTTGCAGTCTATGGATGTAATGAAAAGCAGATGACAGGTGATTGAGATTTGTTTTATAAGCTTCAGTCATTGCATAGCAATTGGTCATCCACTAGCAAATATTTTACAAGCATCTCTCCCTCATAGCAGTATGGGAGTGACTCTGCTGTTCCTGTAAAGAAGTGATTTCATCTTCATGATGTCTCAGTGATTCTTCGCAACTCAATGACTTCCAAATGAAAATGTTGTGTTTCCAAGAGGAACAATACACACACATATATTCAGTTAGCATACATCGAAACTCAGCCTGTGAATCAAAAAGTCAACTTGGTTCTTTTATTCTTCTATAAAAATCCATCAGTAATTATTATTCTAGCTTCACTCATTTATATCCGAGCAGCTGATTTTTATGTGAATCGTACAGATAAAATGAAGTTGTTATCTACAGTAATCTGCTTTCCCTATCGTTCTTCACTGCTGCTGCGATAACTGGAACACTGAAAATACTCCTAGACTAATGAGGCTGACATTTAATCATGATGTTGTAAACTAAGTTCAAAGAAAGCCATCATTCTTAATTTACAGGTGTTTTCTGACTAATATTGCTTGAATGAGCTGTGTAATACTGAGAAATTTCAGTAGAGAAAGATGATATAGACAAGGATCGAATCAATTAACAATTCTACTTATGTGTGTAATAAGGGAAATTCCTGTATCATTTCTTCATAAACACTACATTTTTATTGAGAGTATTAAAAAGCCAACAACAACAAAAATAACACTTCTTGCTTTTACTGTAAGAGAAAGATACAACCCTGAGTATAAGTATTATATTTACTTGATTAAAGGTGTCCATTTTTGCACAGCCTTTGCAAATTCTTTGCAACATCATGTCTGGATTCCTTAACTCTGTGAGTAGAATACATCAAGAAACTTATAGTGTTTCTTTTCTGAGGATGATTATATAGGGTTTTTATATTTATTATATATGGTAAGGCTGTTAGGTTTTTATGTTATGAAGAGAAGTAATATAAACATTAAGAAATACTTGAATTTTCAAATAATGTCAGTAGAAAACCCAAACTTTTTTGTTTGGTTATTTTGGGTTTTTTTTTTGTTGTTGTTTTGGGTTTTGTTTTTTTTTTTTTTATAGAAACACGTACACGTGTAAGTTGGAGTGAGATATATCTATGGGACAAAAAAATATTTATTTTGTTGTGAAACAGGTGGCTACTATACATTATGCTGAATTTGCACCCAATGATTGTCCTTTCCAGATTTGAACATTAGTGACATCAAAGGAAACTGGGGAATATGGGCAGGAGGGAAGACGAAGAATGAAGCAAAAGGCTGTTTAAAGTTAATATTGTAAGCTCAGCCTGACTAGGAAGATAGATCAAGCATCACTGTCAGACTTCTTTCAGAATCATACCCTCTTCTTCTGCCCATTACTTCTCCATCTAATCCAGCAAGCTATCTGTAATCTGGGCCTGTGTACCACCATTTACTTCAAAGCTATGTTCCAAAAATCCAAATATGACAGCTTCTGTCTGAGAAGGTTCGTCCTTCTTCAGCAGTAAAATACTGCAAACCACGCTACTTATTTTCTGGAATAACACCCATCTCTTGTCTGTGGAACCTGTCAAACAATTAAAGGTAAAATGAAAAGGAAACATGAAAATTAAAGCTAAATTTCAGTGCTGAATGCCTCCTACACCCAAATACAGGGACATTCCACAGAGGAGTTATTTTAGATATTTAAGAAATATTTGTCTTTCTCTGTTCCCTACTTCATATATCCTAACTTATGCACGTGTCCTGACAGATGGTCTGATACATCCACTGGAATATTGTGAGAATTCTTGGGTAGGATTAGGTGCCTACAATATACATGACTGCATCTAAGATAATCCTATAAAATGCTTTCATAGTCAACATAGAGAAGTAAGCACTACTTGACTTCAACGAGTTCAACTCACCTGCCTTGCAGGATGAGCTATGACATGATTTTTTTTTCTTCAATGTCTACAGATAAAGTGTCAACAACAAACACAGATGTACACATGTATTTTGTAGGTGCATTTATTTTGTATTTATTCCGTCTGTCTTTTTTATGATGCCAAAGTTTCAAAGTTTCATGAACACCAGCAGGGATGACCAAAAAAAAAAAAAAAGAAAATTAGAAAATTTAAGTTGTTTTTTAGAACTTGGATTAGGAGAAAATAATATACAGAGCAAAAGACTTGGAAGAATAAAACCTGGGATAGAATATTGCTGTAAAAACGAATGTTAATATCTGATAATTTTGCTCGATTCAATTGTTTTTTTTTTCACCAGGGTAACAAAGTATGCATGTGTCTGACAGATTATAGAATGCTGCTTGAGTGGTTTAAGTGATAAACAGTAGTTTTAGAAATACACAAGGTCCAAGGAAAATCAGACCAAATTACCTGCTTTGCTAGGATTTCCAGGTCTGGAAACTGAAATCAGCCAGCTGCTCTCATGACTCTGGTCCCTGATGCAGGCAACAAGCTGCACTGTGGAATGATGCTAAATAGGCTGCTAATTTGCATACATAAGATGAAGCATAGATGTGTCACCTCGGGTTTGTCTGCATAAAGTTATATTGATTTTGCTGAAATTTTTCTTGTAAGTAAGGTTCACCTTGTGCTGGCAGAGGCTAAGGCACAGTCTAGAAAGTGGGAGGAATTGTTTTTGTCATTGGACCCTGTGGGTGGTATTGCTTTACACCTCCTACCCAGCAGCCTGCCAGATGCCTCTGTATTAGCCATGGGCGTGCTGCTTCTGGCTCCCTCTAATGTTCTTGTGCAGAGGCTGCAAAGTAGTTTAACTTCCCCAGTTAGTACTGAAACACTTAATTTCTGCAGTGGAAAAGACTGGTGAATTATTTACATCATGCTATTTATTAGCTATTTGAAATGTTATGTTATTTACTTTCAACAGCCGATACAAACATAGCCAGAAAGATTGCTGCAAGCTGTAACTCTACATTCTAGATTTTGTCTCTCAGCATTCAAAAACATTTACCCTGGGTTCAGTGTCTGCTATGCTCCTAGCTGAGGAAGGGGAAAAGCAGACAGTGAAACTTGAAGCTGTTGTCTGGCAATGAAGTTCTTTCTCTCATAAAAAGAATTGTGACAGGAAAAAAACCTGAACATGTTTTAATGAAGGCTTGCCTCTGGAAGCAGTAGGCTTTGATTAGATCAAGTGGTTATCTTTTGAATATTGAAATATTGCAAACTGAGGGAGCGCTAGTAGAGCCTGGGTGCTTGTTTATACCATGTCCTTTTCTGCTTGGCATGCAGAAGAAAGATTTTCTGTGCTTGTGAACATGGCTTGCTTACCCACAGTATAAGGCGTGAAGAGGCTGAGGACAGACTGCTGAGGCAGTTTCTGGAAACAGAAAAAAGACTGTAGGAGCCCACTGCAAGTTGTGCAGTGGGAAATCCAGCTCTGATCTGCTTTCCAGAGCTCTGGAGCTCTGAAGTTTGACAGCAGGGGGGCTCCAGGTGGTGGCCTCCAAGTGTGCCTTGGACTGAGTCCAGCCCCCTGCTACTCAGCAAACTCTGAAGTAGATGATGGTGGTTGATTTCCACAGAGCTTTGGTGTCTTGGAGATAGGAATCCTTCCGTTCAAATGTTGTACCTTTTATCTGTCTTTTCTCCAAACCCAACACACACACATGAATGCTTCCACAGCAGCAAAATCTCTTCCTTCCAAAGCAAAAATTAGCATGTTCATGTAATTTCTTTTTTATAGATGGCATATGAGGTCAAAAGAGAGAAACTGACTTCGCCAAATAATACAGTACATAATATGAGTGCTAATTTTGATCACATTAGGGGTATATGAGTATTGATTTATAAGACCAAAAACCAAGCGAGAAAAATGACAGTAAATAAAAGGGATATCTTTTAGACATAAATTTGAGGGTGAGTTTTTTTACATAAAGCATAATTTTACCTTTTGTGGCAATAAAACAATTTGCAAATAATGTAGGAATCATTTAACACAATAGTCTAACAAGAACTGAGACTGACACAGAAAAATAGTAGTTACAGATCTTTATCTTTAAGATTTCAGAATAACACCAAAGTCCCAAAACCTCTGAGGTTACTTTTGATCACAAATGTCATCAAGCCCAAGCATGCCAGTTCTTTCGGTTAATTATAGCATTCTACAGTTTTCAATTTGCACACCAATTTCTGATTTCATTTGACAGTTCTTTTCATCCCTGCAAAAACTCTGCCCAGGAACTGGTTTCATTCAATACTAAATCGGATGCAAGGTTCCCAATCTTCCTTGTGCCTGCAGCACTATGCTTAATGAAAATCACCTTTTTCTGGAAAGCCTTATTTTACTAAAAAACCACCTCTTTATACTTCGGTACTTCAGAGCTGGGCCTCTGAATCTGTGAGTCGATGTTCTTGCGTTATTAAAAGTACTTAATATATGGATGTTTCTCTTTGCCCTGCACATAAGACAAACACTTAACTCTCTCTGCAAGCATATTTTATGTTCTTCTCTCTTTTCAAATAACAGTCAATCATGGATGTTAACTTCAAGATTCATATAAAAATTCTCTCAAGTCAGTAAATATAAAAAAGCAGCTACTATTGAGTGCAATGGCATTCAATCAATTTTAAATTATTTTTATACATATCTTTATTGGTTATAAGCAAAAGAGTGCAAGAAGATACCAAGATTGTGCCTCAGGATGTTTAAATTAACAGTATAAGTAGGGTAAGAAGCATATTCAATTATATGAGGATAGATTCACTCTTCCTGACAAGAGAAAAAAGTGGTAAGCACAAGTAAAACAACAATGAGCAACGCAAACTAGGCATATTTTCAATCAGAGGGTTCTTTCATACAAAGGGGAGCACAAAGCTAAGACTTTGGTTTTCTATGGACATCCCTGATTAGCAGAGTTGTAAAGTTGCATCCTGTAGGGAACTGACTAATTTGACAGTCTTTCTGTAGAGTCACAAACTAGAAGTCCAGAGCACTAGTATGGTCATGTATGCAAACAAAGATCATAGGATTTTACTCGGTCCATTACTATCAGAGATACTGTATGTGCATTTGGAAACGAAACTGAAGTTAAAAAGTTCCCAAGAATTCCTAAAATGTCATTGACTATTTTTAACAGCAAGCTTAAAGAATTGCCAAAAATTTTATCAGAAGTTTATCATGATTCAAAAGAAGTGTTTTTTCAATCCTCTGTAAGAATCTACCCAATTTTCAATTTCAAGCACTGGGTCTGGTTGTATTAACTAATAAGTCAGGTGTGATTAATTAACTATCTAATTTCAATGTGATAAATTGCATAGATTTTAGGGTGAATGTTGCTGAATGGACATTAATGGCATGTTTTACAGTCCATTCATCATTCTGGATACTTGTTTCCGAACTGTCTCCAATTGTTTTTCATTACTCATTCTAAACTGCTTGCAAAATGTTCTTAGTACCACTAAAAATAAATGGACAAAATAACTGATCCATGCCTAATTAATATTTCCCTTGTTCAGGTATCCAAAGACTGTGACAGCCTTGTTGGTAATAGTGCGACACTAGAATCTATATCCCGTTAATTACCCTCATGACTATATATTACGTATAATTAAATTGAATATCTGAAAAGCAAACTTAGACAAATATGAGCTAGAAACAAATGCCATACATATTTATATTCTGCTTTATACAGCATCTATATCCCTAATTTGAAAAGACCTATGAATATGGTGTTGACTTTACTAACCTAATCAGTCAGTTTTGTTATCTCATTAAAAAGAAAAAGAAATATCAAAGAAGCTGAGCAAGCTATGTTTTCCATTACCCTGTGATGTCTGGCATAAATTCTATTAACCTTTTTCAGAATCATAAACTAGCGACCTAATTAACCTGGATTAGAAGGGGTTACCTCTGTTGTACTGTTTGTATGAAGCTACTCATGGCTTTGCACTGAAAGTAACGTTTCCACAGTTTTGGGCTGTCAGAAGCTGTCAAAACCTAACAGCGAATTTGATCTAGAGATCTCTTCCATTTTAAATTCCATTTGATAACATATAGTTAGTTTAACAACATATTTCTAATATTCTGTATGCCAGAATTAAAACTGGCATTAAATAAACATTAAATTCCTTCAACATTTACTACAGGAAGCCAGAAGACTAGACCGGGCAAGAATTTTATACATATCATTCTCAATTTAATCTAAAAGAGCATTAGCAGAATTTAGCAAGGATCTTGGAAGGAAATTCAGGAGTGAACAGTGGATGAAGAAGAGAGAAATTCAGTAACAGAATCTTAAAACTGGGGAAGAAATTCTTTGGAAGAATAATCCAAACATACTTTGAACGTATGTAAGTTTTGCTTACAGAATAACAGATAATGAGAAGGGAACTCATGGTCATATGACAACTCATAATAGTATGTTTTTTAACTGACATTTTTTTGCATTGGTCCCCACGCAGTCTGTGGTTTCAGTATGCTGTTGCTGCTGCTCCTCATGTTCATATTTCTGACTCTCTGTATTGTATTTCTGAGATTGGAGGCTGCAGACTACAAAGACAAATGAAATTCTGTGAACAGGAATCCCGTGGCACAGTTGCAACTCTTAAAAGCTCAGACTTTGCTGACGAGAAGATCACTGAATGAAAAGGACATTTATCAAGCTGATACAGAGAAACAAGGGAAAAGAAAGAAAACCCAACAAGGTTCATTCTTTCTTCCTCCTCATTTTTATTATTCAGTTACTTAACACTGAGACATTTCTTCTGTTGGAACAATGATTGCAACTTCAGTTAGCCTTCAGGGGTACTCTCTGGAGGAAGGAAGGAATGTTTTGGCATTCCTACACTGTTGCCTTCTCCTTTACACTTGCTGTTAATAACTTGCACTTCATTCCATTTCTGTTCATGTGCCTGCTTCAAATATGATGAATTCTGGTTGTACTTGTAGTTGGAAAGGGCTCTAGAAATTACTCCTTCTTTAGTATATAGACTTCAGGTGACTGAGAATTTAAAGCACCATGTGCAATCTTGTTCCAGTGTCAATTTACCTTCTCTTCATTGATTTTAAGATTCGTGTGCGCAATTGATTTTACAATCCTTCAATACTTTACATCAGTGATGTCAGATACCACACAAAATCAGGATGATTGTGATGCCTAAGTGTATAACAGCCTGAGTAAACAACTGAAGGGTTTATGAAGAAAGCCAAGGTTTCAGAATTTGTTTTCATTCAGATATAAAAATAAGATGCTTGGATTTCAAAATGTTCTGCCAAAATAGAAATCCTCTAAATTGAATCTTTTTGGAGGAATATTCACATCACCCATTTTAGTTGCCCTACTGTTTTCCACAGAGTCTCTGCTGTTGGGAAAAATTGAATGGCAGAAATAGAGGAGCATCCAAAGGACAGTTTGTAGTACTCCACTCCTATCACCTTCTTTTTTTTTCCCCTAATGGATTGCAAAAGGGATCAAGGAAGTTTAACACACCACATTAGGTCTGCACAGATAAGTGATACAAATATTCCTCCTTCCTTCTGCTTTTATTTCCGTAATTTTGGAATGGAGTTACCCTAGGCAGAAACTAATTTTCTGAAGGTCCTAGTTGATGCTGGAGTCCAATAGTTCATGTTTATGACTTTCTGCAAGCCTTGACCATGTGGCACCCTCCACTGTGGACTTTAAGGGGATGCGACAAGAGTTGCAGCATATTTACTTCTTAATTCTTAGTTTAACTAATTTTTACAGAAAACAGGATTCCCAAAGCACACAGTTCCCTGGAAGCTGGTCAGTTTCAGAGTTTACAGGCTCAAGAAAAACACACCTAGAAGGCTAAGTGGGTTGCTGGAAAATGAACAACCTAACAGAGATGCTAACAAGGTGAGAGTCAAGGAATATTCTATGAAAACACATCCCAGATTATAGTGTCTTCAGTCTACTGATCTCTCAAATTTTTAGGTAAGTTTTTAGAATACAGTAAGTTTAGAATACAGTAAGTTTAGAATACAGTAAGATCCATAGATCACTTGGATAGCACCAACAGGATATTTTCCAAAGAAACCAAAATTCCACAGAAAATGTCCTGTTGAAAGTATTTTTGTGTCCTAATAGACAGATCTACAGCTGACTAATGAAAAGTATCTCCATGAAATCAATATGCTTGTGCATGTTTTTAGTAACCAAGGTATTTGTTTTATAAGTTGTAATTTCAAAGTAGAACTCCTCAGCGATTTTCAAAAGCTGTGTTACTATAAAATTTATTCTGCATTTTAAGGATTCTTATGTGGAGAGATGTGAAGGAGTGAAAGTAGGTGTGCTGTCAAATTAGCATTCTGTTCATAAAAACAGTGGTAGACTGCTAAATGCTAATGTGGACTGTAGAAGGTCCTGAGAAAGATTCAACTTGAAATCAATTTATGTCAATAATTTATAGCTTCTGTCTGCTGCTAAATTATCTTCTTGAGACTGGATACTAGTACATGTGAACCTTACTCTGATTTGAACATGGAGATCGTCACTGACAAAATGCAACTTCTTTTTGTTTTCTTTTGACTGTTTTATTTTACAAAGTCATTGCTGTCTCAGCAGCTTAGATCTTGGCAGCTCTCTTCATGACGAGATGAGACGGCTTACGTTAGTGATGACATGAGTATTTAATCAGAGAGAAAGTGAGAGACAGAGGAAAGCACTGGCAGATTTAAAATGTTGCTATTTTAGAGGGTTTTGGGGGGTGGTGGTGACTGGTTTTTAGGTGGGTTTTTTTGTTGGGTGGTTGGGTTTTTTTTGTCTTGCAGTAGACTATGAGTAGGAGGGGAGAACCCTGCAACCGCTTATATTTAGGAAAGTGTAGACTGGGATTGGGTTATGATTTTCCTGACATCCAAATACACTGTTCTGGTAGGATAAATAGCAAAGAAATATGATGACTCACTCAGTTCATAAGTTTTCTGAGGAGGAATAGTGGAAAATTTTCTTTGTGTGTCTTTTCATTTTGCACTTCACACGCTAAAATTAGAATAATCATGGCCTGCCTGCTTTCCAGGAGGAAACCCAAGGAAATATGCATCAAAATGTCAGCCACAAGTAGAACAAAGCAACTGTCAAAATCTGCAAAAGTGCCTTTATTTCGGCATTTTCTCAGTTGGCCATTGTTTCATAACATGGAACAGTTTAACCATTCTTTTAAAGATAGCGCATTAAAAAGGAGCATAACCACATTACATTAGCTATTGTTCACAGCCCTGTAGAACTTAAGAAAATTTTATGTACATAGTTCAGGAAATGTACAGAAGGTTGATTGGGTGGCAAGACAACTACGCAGGTCTTTCTTCTGTTAATAATTTGTGTCATGAGAAATGGAATAAACAGTATTGTTAAAGAGACCAATGGAATAAAATGGAGTCTATAAGGTAAACCAGAGTAATCAACACCACTGTCATAGCACCCTATTGAATTGGTTTAACAAGGCTACTGCAAACAGAGCTAAGTAGCAGATTCTATAGAACCAGAGATGTCTGCTTATTTTATTGGAATTCTTGTGAAAGTCTCCAGTCATTTTTAGCAGTTTATGACACCATGGTGACAGGAATGTTTCAAAAAAGATCAATTGAGAAAGAAGGAAAGGGTGAGTCTGAATCAACTGAAATATTTGTATTGAAATTATCTGAAATGTCTTTTTCAGTTAATTTTACTCATACTAGTGAAAATCAATGAGACATTAGAATTGATTGTAGTGGCCTGGATCCCAAGAGTGCTTGTGTGTATTTCCAAACCAGAACTCATTCTGATAAAGGCTGTTAGATTTCATAAACTTTAATTTATAAAACTTGACTTTTTTGCTAAATTATTACAATGTTTGTGTACACTTTTGTTGTCCTTAGACAGCATCCAGTCTCATAATGCTCCGTCATATAATCACTACAGCTAACTAAGGCTCAAAAGCAGAGTGCCAGCCAGACTTTATTAACTACAGATGGAAGGGTGTGATGAATCAGTTGCGGGTATCAAAATGTTGAAAAAAGCACATTCTATTATTTCAGTGATCTAGTTATATGGCATTGACCCTTAATATGCTAGACTTAATGAACAATTGCTTTTGTAACTGATTACATTGTAAATTGTTTAAGACATTTTTTTTTTAATTGTGACAGCTTTGAGGAAACAATGAAATGTTGCTGCATAATCTGCCTTCTGCCTCACAGGTATTTCCCGGTAGAAATGATCATGAGAAATGTAAAGTTTTTAAAATGATGTTATATGCAGGAAGCAGGAAGGCCCTTTAATTACGCCCTTAAGTACAGAATATTTGCTTAATTGCTTAGTAGCCCTTGTATCCTGAAAATTTAATTAAGTGATGATTAACTATTCATTATAATATTTTCCTGTTATTATTCAGTACAAGCTGCACATTAACTTTTAAAGTCTTTATCATGTTTGGAATTAAGCAACCCCAATTCTCATCAACTGCAAAGACTAACTGTGATACTACAATAACTTATCTACTTCCCTTGCTCAATTAATAATACCTGATGCATCATGCAAATCAGAAAGGCCCATGGAAAAAGGCTAGCGGCTTAAGCAGTGGGCAGCTAATCCGGTTTTCTGCATTAGGCCTGTATTAGGCAACGTGCTCGGTTGCCCTGGCCCAGCTGGTTCAGTCTGGAAAGCTATGCTATGATACAGCCTGCTCAAGACGGGCCTCCAGAGGAGGATACCTGGGGTTTAAATCCCCTCAACCTCCCTCTGAATGTGAATGTCCATGCACAAAAAACAGAGGAAAAGATGGCGCTCTTCTTATACAATAACTACTTGGGACCCTGGAAACAAAGTTAGATATCCATCTCTGTCCTGAAGTCATCCCAGCTGACTTCTCACTTCTCTGGAGAACATCTTGGTCATGGGGGATGTACCAGTGTGAAGGAAGCTCTCCACATCTCCCTTTGAAGCTGTGCTGCTCTCAACTGTGAACTCCAGGAAGAATTCAAGGTCAGCTATTAGCAGACCATTGCCTGGCGGGAAAAGCTGAGTGGAGCAGATCTGAGATCCAAACCTAGGCCAAAAGATTATGACATCAGTTCATCTTTGGAGCACAGGTTTGCATATTGGACATGTTGTTTTTGTTGTTATCACTAGATAAACTTGGAACTTTTTTCCAGGTGCCACCCTTACTTTGCACCCCAATAAATTATAATTGCCACCTGGAGAGTGGAGGGGCATCAAAAGGATTCCTCTCCTGGAATAATTTAATAATCTAGAATAGGAGAGGTGAGTTTGAGCCCACTCACTTCCTACCCATCCTGAAAAGCATTATTTTCATTGGTTGATTTTCAGGAATTAAAGGAAGAGGAAAATGCTTTTGTGGTGGCCAATAGTTGTGCTCAACTGGTCAGATGATTCATTACTTACTGTGATCATGCTATGTATCAGGTGTTTTTAGAACTAATGCACTGAATTTCTGGCAATCAGAATATTGGAAAGTTGTAGCATTTATAGGGATAGACAGTAACCAAATATGAGTTTTCAGTTGTCATTTAAGTCCTTGAGGCCCTTTTTTAGACCTTATCTAGACTGTATCTTTATCAGCCTTTTCAAGTAATGAGATGTTGCTGAAAAATTCTGGATTTAAAACACTTCTGAGGACATGACTTTGCAATTTTAGTGCTGTTGCAGTGTCATATTCTGTGTATAATAATTTGCATACATGTTAAACCCAGAAATCTCTTAGTCATGGTGCTGAACTTTTATGTGTGGTAGGCAAGTGAAATCAGAAGTGAGAGGAAAGTAGGGTAAAACTCTTAAAAGGAGAAGCAGTGGCAAGCAGTTCATTCAGAAGCTTTCCTGTGAATTGATGAAGGAAGAGATTTCCTTTGACAGAAAGCTTGGTTCTGAAAATCTTGCTAAAGTTCCTATTTCTCATTCTTATTTTGATGGACATATTATTAACAGTACCACCTGAACCTGCAGGATACCTGATCCAAAATTAGTGGGAGGCTTCTTTGGGGGAATTTCACATCTGTCTCTTAAATGATTTTGAATGACAACTTTATTAGAAAGAATTAACATGTTAGAAAATTATTTTACGTTATATATCATTTTATGATTGATGGTATCAGTCATGGAGTTTAACACATATTAGACTGTGCGTACGATGAGCTGATACATTAAGTATATTTAGAGAATTTGTATTTAATATTTTAATCTATGTATTTAGATCTTATTAATTAAAATAATTTAATATTAATATTTATTATTATCTTAATATTTAATAACATTACTATCATAAGCACATTCTGACAGAGGGAAGCCTAGATACATCTCACACTTTTGCACTTGTCTACAGTCAGGACTGCCTAAGGGCAAATCTACATTCATCCTCGTTTCTGAATTTTACTGTATGTTTACTTATAAAGAAGGGCATCATTAAAGCGTTTGTTTTTGATAAACACTATGCAAAAAAGGTCATAACGTTTGTAGCTCAGTAATGTTTTTTGATCTGAGTACTTAACAGAGATGAGTTCTATATAAGAGAAGAAATTGTAACTTATTTTTCTACCAGGGCTTTTTTTAGAGGTGAACTGTCAAGCACACTGTTAGATATTTTTTTTTTCTTTTTCAGTTGGTGCTTTACATGACTTCTACAGCCCACAACTTTTCTAAATGAATGTTTTAGGTGTCTCCTTTGTTACTGATTGTGACACAATTCACCAGACACTTACTAATCAAAGGAACCGCTCCGTTGATGATGGTATTAATCTCTGAGCAGGCAGCTAAAACAACAATGATTTCAATCACAAGATGAGGTCCTGCTTGACTAACCTGATCTCCTTCTACAACATGGTCACCCGCTTAGTGGATGAGGGAAAAGCTGTGGATGTTTTCTATCTGGACTTTAGTAAAGCCTTTGACACCGTTGCCCACAGCATTCTCCTGGAGAAACTGGCTGCTCATGGCTTGGATGGGCATACACTTTGCTGGGTAAAAAACTGGCTGGAAGGCTGGGCCCAGAGAGTGGTGGTGAATGGAGTTACTTCCAGTTGGCGGCCGGTCACGAGTGGTGTCCCCCAGGGCTCAGTATTGGGGCCAGTCCTGTTTCATATCTTTATCAATGATCTGGATGAGGGGATCGAGTGCACCCTCAGTAAGTTTGCAGATGACACCAAGCTGGGTAGAAGAGTTGATCTGCCTGAGGGTAGGGAGGCCCTGCAAGAGGGATTTAGACAGACTAGATAGATGGGCCAAGGCAAACTGTATGAGTTTCAATAAGGCCACATGCTGGGTCTTACACTTTGGCCACAACAACCCACACCAACACTACAGGCTTGGGGAGGAGTGGCTGGAAAGCTGGTCAGCAGAGAGGGACCTGGGGGTGTTGATTGATAGCCAGCTGGACATGATCCAGCAGTGTGCCCAGGTGGCCAAGAAGGCCAAAGGCATCCTGGCCTGTATCAGGAATAGTGTAGCCAGTAGGGCCAGGGAGGTGATTTTACCCCTGTACTTGGCACTGGTGAGGCCACATCTTGAGTACTGTGTTCAGTTTTGGGCCCCTCACCACAAGAAGGACATCGAGGCGCTGGAGCATGTGCAAAGAAGGGCAACGAAACTGGTGAGGGGTCTGGAGCACATGTCTTATGAGGAGCGGCTGAGGGAACTGGGGTTGTTTAGCCTGGAGAAAAGGAGGCTGAGGGGAGACCTTATTGCTCTCTACAAGTACCTGAAAGGAGGTTGCAGAGAGGTGGGAGTCGACCTGTTCTGTCAAGTAACAGGTGATAGAACAAGAGGAAATGGCTTCAAGTTGCGCCAAGGGAAGTTTAGATTGGATATTAGGAAGAATTTCTTTACTGGAAGGGTCATCAGGCATTGGAATGCGTTACCCAAGGCAGTGGTGGAGTCCCCATCCCTGGAGGTATTTAAGGGTCGGGTAGATATAGTGCTCAGGGACATGGTTTAGTGGTGGGCTTGTCACTGTAAGGCTAATGATTGGACTAGATGATCTTACAGGTCTTTTCCAATCTAGGAAATTCTGTGATTCTGAGGCATATGTGGTGTGCACACTTCTTTAGAGGAGAGAATCCCTCTGTAAAAAGCACTATCCTGGTTAAAAAGTTGCAGTACTTAGCTCACTGAGACATTGCTCACCATAGCTCACATGTATTTTCAAGTCATATCTGAAGTATGAAAATATTCATAAGAAACTTCACAGTAAGTAAACTAAGATCTGGTAGTGGTTAAACCTGTCAAGAGCTCTTTCTTAATGATTGATTCTTTATTCTACAAAATTGAATAAGGGCTCTGCAGTTAAAAAAAGTAATCTATGGCGGTGTCTTCTCAGGTTTTGGCCAGGTTTTGCTTTGTGTGGGTGTATGTTTGTGTGGGTGTGTACCATATAGCAGAACACAAACTAATAAGATCCAATTACAGGGCTTGCTGATGCTCTAGCCAAAGTACTATTAAAGTGTCTAATTACTTTTTACTAATTTACAGTCACTAGGAGTGCTGAAATGCACTATTTTCAATGCTTCTAGGAAGGCAACCAGGCACAACACAATTGATGAAATTTTAATTTCATATAGATAGCACTTATCCATGAGGCCATATTTAATAAAGCTACTACTATTATAGTTGAACATTTGTTTAACTCTTGCAGAAAACATGTTTACAGCATCATACTTCGGTTAACAGTTACTTGAAGAGACAATATTCTGATCCCAGGTAATATATGAACTAAAGCATTATCTGCATTTTCTTACTCATGATTCTTGCGAGAAATTCATCAAGATGAAAATACTTTGTATTTATATTCTTCCTTCTCACTTTCGTGCCAGCTTTGTGAAAATGCATCATATTTCTGTGGAATGTTCCAGGCAGAAATAACTCACAAGCTGCGTGCAGGTTTCACTTCTCTTATGTACTTTCATTGTCTGCCTAGGGGAACTCCATTTCCCTTTCTAAGATGGTTTAACTGGGACTGATCCCAGGGTTTAATTCCCAGTCTGCTGACTTGAATCCCTGGCTAGCAGTGTGTTTTCCACATTGTCAGGAGTCACAAGCTGGAACAGCTTGAGGCTGAATTTACATCTCTCAGGAAAAAAGCTATTGCCTAGTGGTGCTGTCCTTGTTAGAAAATAAAGCAGTGGCTCTGCTCTTTCATAAATCTGAAGTAATAACACGGTAATGATATATCCTAGGAACGGATTACTTTGGAATTGATTTGCTCACATTTTGAAGGATCTATCCTCCATTGATTTTGTTATTTAAAGCTTTTCTTGCCAGAGTTCTTTCTTGCCTTTCTAGGCTTTGAAAGAGATCAGTGTCCTGAGCTCAAAGCTGTTGTCTAGTTTCAGTCAGAAAACTGAGTATGCTTTTCACTTTTTTAATTTATTAATATTTTTTATTTGTTGTGAAGGCTAATGATCCTCTATTTGACTATGAGAGATGCGGAAATTTGTATGTGTGTGGGAAGGGAGTTTAATCTAATGTATGAGTGAAGTAATTCAAAATTATTCTCATCAGTCTACACTTTTGTCTCTCAGAGAAATTAAAAGCCAGGATAAATTGTTGTAGAGTAAATCAAATATTAGTATTGAGAAAATGCATTTTTAAAAATCAGGTTCTAGATATTGTGGAGAATCCTAAGCAATAGAAAAAAGAACTTGGTGAAAATATTCCCTCAGATTTAAGCATCTAGTTTCACTTAACTGTAAGCCATTTTTTTTCAGCAAAACTGGTATTTTTATATATATGTATGCATAGATATGTAATACCAGTTGGCCATGAAATTAAATGAAGTATAGTAGATGTTAAACTTGTTGCTTATCTCAGTATTTGGAACAAAAATATATCTATTGGTAAATATGTTTTAAATTCTCCTTAATTACATGATTATAGAGGTGATTGACTAGGTCTACTTTACTATAGCAGTCTAACTAATCTTCTTTTACACAATGCTTTCATACCTCCTCTCTTGGCATCCTCCATGTTTGTTTTATACCACTAAAAACTGGTAAGCATGTAGACAAAAACATTCAACAGCCTGTGCTACCTTAGCTGGTTAGTTTGAGACCAATCTACATGACAGTAATCATCCTGTAATTATACTTTTGTAAGTCTAAGTTTAGGTAACTGTCATTAAACTATTGAGAGGGAAGAAGGAGTAACTTACTATAGTAACATCTTAGCACTTCCACCCATCTTCTCCCTCGGATCCCAGTGTTTAATTTCCTTGCCATTACACATAAGTGTTCTGACTTTTACCTATGAGAGCCTTCAAAGCAGTGCACAGCAACAGACAAAGTGTGACCAGAAAGGGCTGGTGGCAGGGCATCACAACATTCCTGTCCACCTGGCTGAAATCATTCACTGTCTAAAGGGGTGGCCACGTTCAGATTGCCTGTTTGGACCGGTTACTGACCTGTGCTGAGGAATTATTTGGGAAAGCAGTAGGTGTATGGGCCAAGGCCCCACACCAGAGGCCATGTTACCTCTTCTGTAGCCTGTGGAGGAGTGTCCAGACCTGCATCCATGCAGTAACATTGTTAAGTTGACATGTACTGTGCAGATACAGCCTGAGCATTTCTGGGACTATACTTTCTCAGGCGTGTATCACTTTGGTTTATGTTTCCAGACGTATACTGGATATCTCAAAGCCAATTTTAATACACAAAGTGCTTAAAATACCTACTGTGTCTATCTGCCTACCAACTACTCAGATGTAACAGGAGCACGTTTTAAATTTTCCTGTATTAGGAGAGTAAAGTATGTTGATTACATAAGCTTTCATTTGGAAGAGGACCATTTTATTTGAATTAATTAATGTTTAACCGAATTTTATGTCACTAATAATTTGAACATTTAACAAAATGTTTCTGTTTCCCCAGGAGACTCCTGACCTATCAAAAAAAAAAACCCAAAAACCAAAACCAAAACAAAAACCCATAAAAAAGCCTGAGCTACAGTAGCAGTCCTGTTCCTTTCCATGGCTCTGCTTATGGAAAATTTTCACAAATGAATGCAAAGCAAGCTTTCATGTACTTGCTGGTTTTTATGCTGTTATGATTCTAACACACATATTTTCAGTAATGGATTATTTTCATTTTATGTCCTAAAATTTTTATGTCCTAAAGTTTGTTTACTATATGATCAGCATAAAAGTGTTCTGCAAAAGAAAACAGAAAACAAAAAAAGTGATATGGTGTTTTCCAAGCTTTGGGGGAGTAGGCAAGGTAATAACTATGCATTTTATTTTTCATTTTCTGTCATTACCCAGACAAATTTGTTTAGTGGGTAGAAAGGTGTCCCGGTTTCAGCTGGGATAGAGTTAATTTTCCACTTAGTAGCTACTGTGGTTTGGATTTACTGTGAGACTAATGTTGATAACACATATTGTTTTAGTTGTTGCTAGGTAATGCTTATATTAAGTCAAGTATTTAATAGTAGTATCTTATTTCACATAGTTAGGAATTCTGTCAAAGGAATATCTATTATTATGGATTTTCTCCAGTAACGTTAGCTCAGTTTCCCCTAGGGAAAGTTTCTGCCATTATGGGCTACCCAGTTGGGTACAACATCACTGCACCTTAATTCACATACAGATTCACAAGCAAATCAACGATCAGTTTACAATGTGGTGCTTACAGAAAAAAAAAAAAGGCATTTTAATGAATTAATAATGCATTTTATAATAGTTACTCTTTAGCTGGATGAAGGTATATTCTTCAGAGCAATTTAGCTTTAAGCAAAGGAGTACACATTGCCCAAAGGATACTATTATAATAGCTCAAAGAGAAATAAATACATGAACTTTACAAGCTTGTGTGAGATTCAATGAAAAATAATTTGCCTCAGTGATAATTAAGATATTATTATTAAATAATTAATGATTAATACATTAAAAATTGCATCTGTATTTGTGTTTGGATCATCGCTAATGATTTAAGTGAGGCTTGCCTTCTCGGTGTGCACTGAATTACTATCTGAAGGCTCTGATTTGCTCTGGGAATGTCTTAGCTGCGAAGAGTTGCCCCTTGCAGCTCTGCTTTCCAGCTTCCAAAACCCCTCACAATTATCTACTGCTAGCACAGCTCAGATGCTTGTGTGACAGCTCCTAAACTGTTGCAAATTACATTCTGGTGAATTAAGGAAAACTGAAATTGAGGGCTTGTTTACTTTAGAAAGTAGGGCTGTAAATTGGTTCATGAGCCACTGAGCCGTTCCTATGTGAAAGGCGTAAGTTTCAATAAGCACCTGGGAACAAAGTTAGCTGAAAGTGGGAGGCACTGGAATTACCGCAGCTAAACTTTACTTATCTGTGACCCAGGTCTTTAAGATTTTCCCTGTAGGATGGCATGAATATAATTATGTGCACTTGGCATTCTTGGAATTTTTTAACTCAATTGTTAAAAGAGGCTATAAAAAACAGTTACACATACTTTATGATGGACAAAATCTCTGTGAGACAATCACAGTTATTGTCTTCCTTTTTATTTTGGCTTGTTCAAAGCTAAACAGCAAACAATAAAATATCTCTGATAAAGCTAAATAATAAGAAAAATTTGGGACTTTAAGACATCATTACTTTAATAAAATGCTCCCTGCTCTCCTAGCTGTAGGTAGGTCATATAGAAAAAAAAACAGACCAAACAAGATTAATATAAAGCTTCTTGTTACACCAGCCGTAAGAACAGTTTTTAAAAATACAGAAGAATTTGTCATTCAAGCAGCATAGGGTTAGGTTGCTGGATTAAAACGATGTTCAACTAAACCATTTGGTTTTGGCTTTTGGCATTTTCTAAATGTTTTTCTTTTTAATTAATTTCATCTTTATTTCCAAATGAAATATTTGCTTGGCTGAAAGAATTGATTTTTTTCAGCCAAAGTTATTTACAGATTTGCCACAAACTTATGATTCATTTTGAATGTCCCAAAGTATCACATTTTTACACAATTTTTCAGGGCAAGATATTTCTTCAGCTGTAAGGATAAATCCTGCAGTTCTGTACTGAACACGAAATATGTTCTTAGTTTGGAATTAAATTTGATGTCTTTATTGTTTCACTAGTTAATATAGCTAGTAATGCAGTTCTGCATCAAGGTCACAGTAAGATTATGCCTCCTAGTGCTTTAAATGTGCAAAGATTTAATGCCCTGAAGAATTTAGTCTTGGTTACTGATTTTATTTATGTGTTCAATTCAAGATCACTTAAGTGCAAAGCCCACTGTAAATAAAATCTTTATAGCTGGAAAAATATTTTAAAGTATTGCTGTAGAAATACCTCTTATTTAAGTGGCTGTAAGCTGTCTAAGATCATGATAGGAAAAGATTCTGTCTCTTCTTTTACATAAAGAAAAACCACAAAACTATTTGAACTCATATTTTTGAGGAGAAGAGCGGTGAGGTCTTGATATACTTTGTAAACTGTAAAACGCTGTTGAATTGTGAATGTCACATAGTGCAGGAGGCATATTGTGTTGAAAAATGACAATGAAGAGAATTTCATTCATCTTCATAATCTCATGCTTCAGGGAATGAATAGATCAGTGGTTGGATCAAGAAATAATATTTGTCTCTTCATCCAGTATTACACAGTTTACCATATGTATTCTGACTTTTTTCTTCTCTTATTTATCTTAAGGTGGATCCCACTAAAAACCCTTCAGTGCTTTTGTACACTTCAGAAGCACATGATCCTAGGTCTTTCACATCCTCAGCCAGCTAGTGTCCTAAGCACAAGAGCACAGAGCCAAGCTGCTTCCATTAAATACATGTCTCCATTTGGAATTAGGCATCATGGCATATGGACATTTTTGTGTGAACATTCAGGAGGACTGAGATTAGGTCCAATACAAAAAATATGTACCCTATTTCCTGTGATAAAGAGCTTGATTTTTCAGTCCCCAAATGTGTATTTAGATATTGCCTTTCAGTAAGCAATATTCCACTATACAAAAAAAAAAAAGGTTCTGAAACCTTGGAAATAGCCATGAAATGGAATTATTAACACATGATTAACTGTGTTGACTTAATTGTAATAACTACCTAAAAACAACATTGTAACTAATGTGGTACAGCTACTTCTGTAATATTGAGTGTCCGTTTTGTCATACGGACAACGACTGTAGAAATTGTAGCATTATTTTTACTTGTGATTTTAGTAATGAAGTAACCATCTGCTATGTTTGTTTGTTTGTTTCAACTCCACAGAGACTCTTTTCATTTAGAAATCAGCAAACTATTTTGCATAGAAAAGAAAACCAGCACAACAGAATCCTGAACTTGACAGAGTTCGACATTGATATAAATTTTTAGTACTAATAACTATTCCTACTATACTAATTACATAGAGTGGATATTGTAATTATACCGTAAACCACTAGCTTCAAAAAATGAAAAAGAACATTTTTGTAATATTGCCTGAAAATTTTCGCTGCACACATCTGCAGTGTGCAACAAGATGTAATACTAATACTGAACCAGCTCCAGGTAGATTGACAGGCTAGTCCACACAGCACAATGGGGTAACCATAATTATTGAACATGGTCAAAAGTCTGTTCATCTCTGGTACTTAGACATATGGAATAACTTAATATCTATGTGACTGTAAGCTGTCATCAAACAGGGCGGTTTTCTTCTGTTCCCTTTAATCTGGGTGTTCTTGATGAGATCAGTCCTCTGATCTGTCTCACCACAAAGTTATACCACAGCTAATGCCAGCACAGAGCAGATGGCTGGAAGGTTAAGACCTCTTCCATCAGAAAACTGCTTTGTTGCTTTTGACTGTTAATAGAACTGAATTTCAAACTCTGCCTAAGAGAAGGGATATTTTTCTAGAGGGATATCACTGTGGTCATATGATCCAAGTGCTGTCCATTGCATACTATGATAGCACCATATCTGTTATTCATGCTAGATCTGTCTTTCCTAGTTATGCATTTAAATATGCCTCTTGACCAAAACAATTTTCTTCTCCCATAATGAGACAGAACATCCTTTCCTCAAATTCCATTTATTTTTTTGCCTGGCATTACTGTATTGCAACAAACCTTTGATCAAAATGAAACCAAACAAAAAAAATTCTATCATCTTCAGCAGGGGAGGATTTCACTCTGTGGATTTACTCTGAAACTAGCAAAAAAAATATCTTCAGTATTGTTTTGTAAACACTTGGGATGCATATCCAGTACAACAGCAAAGTGTTCTTGGGCATTAGGAGTCTACAGTTTAATGAACAGTATATTTAATATTCACATGCCCTTCTGAGAGAAGAGGGCCAATCTGAAACAAATCCTAAATAGAATTACAGTGAATGTTGTTACTAGGTAAGAAGAATAACTGATTATAATATAGAGCAAGAAGTATCCAACCTTTGTCCCACCATGTATGTGTGGTTCAGATGGCTCCCACAGAGAGTTCAAAGGTGAGACAAGCATACTGTTAGGTTCATGATCAAAAAAATCTCACTGGTATGTCCATATGATATGGCTATAACACTGACTGGTATATCCGTACCATTTACTATAGATTTTAGAGACTGCTCATGTTTTTGACTGGAAACACACATATGACAGTAAGATCAAAGAGCCTTTGCTCCATGAATATTGGCTGCTTTATAGAGACCTTGAGCAGAGCTCTGCTACAGGAACATGGAATTCAAATGAGCTCCAGTAGGGACAGCAGCCCTAGACTCCTGGAAAAGAGCTGCCAGAGCTTTGCAGCCTTTGTCATCATCACCGGTCTATACACACTAATGGATCTGGGTCAGGGAACAGACTGCATGTTGCCTAAAAAAGCTGTGTTTTTTTAACAAATGTCCGTCAAAAGATTGATGTCTAGGAATATTCTGTAGAAGCTGTACAGTATTGCTGCACATAGCACAGCATCTCTGGAGGCTGCCAGAAGGAGTTCAATATCTCCTCTGCTATAGACAGTCATTTCAAAAGCTTGATCAATCTCTAAAATCATACAAAAATAGCTTGAGGTTGTTCTTTATTCAACTGTCCTAGAAATCTGTGCCAGAATGTATTGGTGAAATGGAACTGTTAAAGAGAAATACTTTGTTTTATTTGGATAAATGAGTCAGGTGGAGAATGTTATGTCAGATGATGTCAGTAGCAGTAGGACCAAAAAGAATATCTCTATGATTCAGTGTATAAATTCTTCAAAGCTATCTGCATATTCACACATTTTCTTGCCTGTTTCATGTCTATTTGTGAGGTCCTGCAATGAAGACATATGGACTCTGTGAGTTATTGTTGGGATGAGATTACTGAGTGGAAAACATAACCTGAGCAGCTGAAAAATGCCCATCAGACTGCTCTTATAAGCTAATATTATCTTTCCACTATCTGAGAAACTATAGTGTTCATGCAGATTGTTGTGAATCCAGCTTAACTATCAATGAACTTACAAAGCTTCCTTCCTACATCACTAGCTGCAAAAAATGAAAAGAAAGAGATGTAGTTCTGCTTTATGGAAATATCCAGATTTTATCACTTTCTCTTTTCATTAAAATTTCAGATGAGGTCTGCAAATGGTTCTTGGGCTCATCACAGTCCTGTGTAATGAAACAGAAATGTCCATTGGAGAATGAAAAGCAAAAGAAAGAGTAATTGCTTTCTAAGATCTTTGAAATTAGGGTGACAGGCATTAACTCTGCATGTTAGAAAACATGGTTTTCATGTTCACTGTCATTCTTACTTGTTTGTGAATGCCTGGATAAGTGATCTGTACTAATGGAATCAGTCATTCTTCATCCTTTCCATTCCCAAGGACGCTGAGTAACAAGCTTAGATGGAGTAAACTCGTGACCTCCAAGCAAAGTAAGACACTCAACTGAGTGAAAAGAGTAAAAGTGAATTTCAGGATGAGAACAATCAAGAATGGATCATCCATTAGCTATAACTTTTAAAGCTCTGGTGCACCCAACTTGCAGTAGAATTGTTAATAACAAAAAAAAAAAAAAAAAAAGTTGTTTTTTATTGGTTTTAGTCCTAATTGTAACAACCTCTATCTTGACAGTGATGCTTTGCATGATTGGTTCCATTATGTCTAGTACTGAGAGGCTGAATACTTTCATCTGCATAATGCTGTGATGGAGTATAATTAGCAAAATGCTATTTTGAGTCTGAAGTAGCGTTCTGTTGCCCTACCCATCTCAAAACTATTGTCTCATTAAGGAGCTGAAGATGATATCGTGTCTTCTGTCAGCAGTTCAACTTTTGTTAGATTTTACCAAGTGAGCTAAAATACAGTGAATTAAAGTAGTATATCAAAACACTTTTCTAAACACTCTTTTAATATTGCCATCCCAGAGAGCATAGTCTCCTAAATAGCTCAGAGATGGCAGTTTACATCTGCAGTTACAAAATGGCTACAGCTCACTTAAACACCGCTCAAGTTTCTGCTGCATGTGTGCATCCTCAAGGACCTTACAAGAACAATCCATTAGCTGACATTACTTACTCTGTAGTTGTTATTAGCCATTATTAGACTATTCCATTAGTCTAATGCAGGTTATGTGATCTTTCTGTCAGGCAGATCAAGTGATCACCTGGTTTCCATGAATGAGCTCCCAGTTCATTCATAGCATAAGCTGCTATATTCTTTATCCTGGCCTAAGGGTTAGGGAACACTCAGAATGTCACCTTCTTGGCCCCTGTGCCTCAAAGGAGGATAAAAACAATCATAGGATCATAGAATGGTTTGGGTTGGAAGGACCTTAAAGATTATCTAGTTCCAACCCCCCTTGCCATGGCCAGGGACAACTTCCATTAGACCAGGTTACTCAAAGTCCCATGCAACCTGGCCTTGAACAACTCCAGGGTGGTGCATCCACAACTTCTCTGGGCAACCTGTTCCAGTGTCTCACCATCCTCACAGTAAAGGATTTCTTCCTAATATCTGATTTAAATATACTCTCTTTCAGTTTAAAACTGTTACCCCTTATTCTATCACTACACTTCCTGATAGAGTCCCTCCCTGTCTTTCCTGTAGGCCCCCTTTAGGTACTGGAAGGGAAGTGTAAGGTCTCTCTGAGCCTTCTCTTCTCCATGCTGAGCAACCCCAACTCTTTCAACCTTTCTCCATAGGAGGGGTGCTCCATCTCTTTGATCATCTTCGTGGCCCTTCTCTGGACTCTCTCCAACAGGTCCATGTCCTTCTTATGGTGGGGGCTCCAGAGTTGCATGCAGTACTCCAGATGGGGTCTCAAGAGAGCAGAGTAGAGGGACAGAATCACCTGCCTCGACATGCTGGCCACGCTTCTTTTGATGCACCCAAGGGTACAGTTGGCTTTCTGGGCTGCAAACACACATTGTCAGCTCATATCCAGCTTTTCATCCACCACTACCCTCAGGTCCTTCTCAGCAGGGCTGCTCTCAGTCCATTCTCCACCCAGCCTGTATATGTGCTTGGGATTGCCCCAAGCCATGTGCAGGACCTTGCACTTGACCTTGTTGAACTTCATGAGGTTAGCACGGGCCCACCTCTCAAGCCTATCAAGGTCCCTCTGGCTGGCATGCCTTCCCTCCAGTGTGTTGACCACACCACACAGCTTGGTGTCATTGGCAAACTTGCTAACGGTGCACTCAATCCCACTATCCATGTCATCAACAAAGATGTTAAACAGCCCCAGTCCCAATACAGAACCCTGAAGAACACCACTTGTCACTGGTCTCCCCTTGGACATCGAGCCATTGGCCACAACTCTTTTTGTGCAACCATCCAGACAATTCCTTATCCACCAAGGGGTCCATCCATCAAATCCACATCTCTCCAAGTTAGAGACGAAGATGCCATGTGGGATAGTGTCATGCTTTGCACGAGTCCAGGTAGATGATGCATGTTGCTCCTCCCTTATCCACCAATACTTTAACCCTGTTGTAAAAGGCCACCAAAATTGTTAGACACAATTGGCCTTCAGTGAAGCCATGTTGGCTGTCACTAATTGTCTCCTTATTTCCTGTATGCCTTAGCAGAGTTTCCAGGAGAATCTGCTACATGATCTTGCTGGGCACAGAGGTGAGACTGATTGGCCTGTCATTCCCTGGGTTTTCCTTTTTCCCATTTTAAAAATGGGGGTTTTATTTCCCCTTTTCCAGTCAGTGGGAGCTTCACCAGGCTGCCATGACTTCTCAAATATGATGGATAGTGGTTTAGCAACTTCACCAGTTGTCTCAGAACCCGTGGATGCATCTCATCAGGTCCCATGGACTTGTACACCTTCAGGTTCCTTAGATGGTCTCGAACCTGATCTTCTCCTACAGTGGGAGGTCCTTTATTCTCCTAGTCCCTGCCTTTGCCTTCTGCAACTTGGGCAGTGTGGCTAGAGCAGTTGCTGGTGAAAACTGAGGCAAAAAAGTCATTGCGTACCTCAGCCTTCTCCATGTCCCAGGTAATCAGGTCTCCCATTTCCTTCCGGAGAGGGCCCACATTTTCCCTAGTCTTCCTTTTATCATTGACATACATGTAGAAGCTTTTCTTGTTGCCCTTGACATCCCTGGCCAGATTTAATTCTGTCTGGGCTTTAGCTTTCCAAACCTGATCCCTGGCTGCTCAGACAATTTCTCTGTATTCTTCTGAGGCTACCTGTCCTTGCGTCTACCCTCTGTAGGCTTCCTTTTCCTGTTTCAGATTGTCCAGGAGCTCCTTATTCATCCATGCAGGCCTTCTTGCATTTTTGCCTGACTTCCTCTTTGTTGGGATGCATTGCCTCTGAACTTGGAGGAGGAGGTGGTCCTTGAATATTAACCAGCTTTCTTGGACCCCTCTTCCTTACAGGGCTTTACCCCATGGTACTCTGCCAAACAGGTCCCTGAAGAGGCCAAAGTCTGCTCTCCTGAAGTCCAGGTTAATGAGCTTGCTGTGCGCCCTTCTCACTGCCCTAAGGACCTTGAACTCCACCATCTCATGGACACTGCAGGCAAGGCTGCCCTTGAGCTTCACATTCCCTGCTAGCACCTCCTTGTTGGTGAGAACAAGGTCCAGCGTAACACCTCTCCTTGTTGACTCCTCTGCTACTTGGAGAAGGAAGTTATCATCAATGCATTCCAGGAACCTCCTGGACTGTTTATGCCCTGCTGTGTTGTTCCTCCAGCAGATATCGGCATGATTAAGGTCCCCCATAAGGATCAGAGCTTGTAAACGCGAGGCTGCTCCTGTCTATAGAAGTCCTCATCCGCTTGTTCTTCCTGGTTGGGTGGCCTGTAGCAGACCCCCACTGTAATGTCACCTGCCCCTGTGTTCCCATTAATCCCGATCCGTAAACTCTCGGTTGGCTCCTCATCCATCTCCAGGTGGAGCTCCATGTACTCCAGCTGGTCCTTGACATAGACGGTGACACCCCCTCCTAGTGTTCCCTGATTGTCCTTCCTAGAGAGCTTATATCCTTCCATTCCAATGCTCCTGTCATAGGAGCCATCCCACCATGTGTCCATGATGCCAATAAGTTCATAGGCCTGCAGGCGTGCGCATGTCTCTACCTCCTCTTGTTTATTCCCTGTGCTGTGTGCTATACTTGTGGTATAGCCTATGCAGTGAATATGGATACAGTGCAGCTGTGAACGGGTGAACAACAACTCAAATGAGGGTATCACACTTGAAATAATGCATTGATATAATTACAACATTGTTCTAGCACTAGCACTTCTGATAACCTTCTCAGGAAAATAAGGATCAGATGTCCTTATCTGATTACAGTAAATAACCTACAGGCATTCCAGTTAAGCGAATTACTATCCCAATTAAGCAGAAGTTCTAGCTGATAAGTATCATTAAGTTTAATTCCATTCCTTGGGAAATGTCCTGATTAAGGCTATTTCCCAATTTAGTGGTATGTAATCTAATAGTTAAATAAAATTAAAAAAAAGTGACATTTGAAGCATAAATGAGAAAGAAAATTTGAATAAATTGGCAATATGAGCATAGGTTTGGAGGAAATGCATCCCAGCAAGCTCTGAAGAAACTAGAAGAAATATTGTCACAATTGCTTCAACTAGTTTTGATATCACAGAGAATAAAGGAATAAGTCCTATGAAATGTGTTTTATTTTTTCTTTCCTTGAAGATATTATCAATTTATTATAAAAAAATCAAATGCCCAATCACAGAGAAAAAATTAGAGGATAATTAGAAACTGGGGAGAAAGAAAAATATCAGCTATTTGAAAAATAAACTTTTCATGGGGGCACATCATAAGAGAGATTTCTCGTAGCTGAGGTAGAATTTCTTGTTGAAATAATATAGTTACTAATAGGCTATGCAGACACCATGTTTGACCTGGTGAAAATGTGGGAAGCAGGAGAGCAAGTTCAATCAACTATGTTGCTGGATCTCCCATATTTAACTTAACAGTACCTGTTTATTGCGTTATTATACACCAATGTATAACAGGGGGGGAGGGATGAGGAGTCACTTTTCCTGGAATATTTCAGGAGCTCCCAGGATTAATATTTTTTCCTCCTGGTACTTTACAAACCAATTCTAAAATAGAGTGTCACTATTTAAAACTCAGAAAGGTTTATTTCCTGAAAAGAGGAAAAAGAAATAGAAGTGCAGGTATGAAGATGGAGCATGGTAGGTAAGGAGAGACATAGTACCAGAAGGAGAAATTCCAGTCTAGAAGCAGGGTCTTGCCAAGACGGGAGCAGAAGGCAGCTAAGTACACAAAGCCTCTGTTGAGGGAATTGTGCTATTAATGGGAGTGGTGCTGGTCAGTAATTTCTAACCCTCTCCATTAGCCTTTTTCAAGAACTGCAGTGACTTTACCAGTATATTAAAAGGAAATGCATTCAGTACAGCTAAAATATTATACCCCTAAGAGGTCACTGTTTATACCAAGGACATTACAGATGAGCAGCTTGTACTTTTTAAAGCACCTACCAAATGTCCTAGAAAAACTGCCAGGAATCTTCTTTTCTGCTGTGGCAGTATAGATTCAGGGACAGGGGGAGTTTTCTGAGGTCTTCTGGTCCACCCCTTGCTCCAAGCAGGGCTAACGGCAGGTCAGGTTGCTCAGGGCTATCCCCTAGGACTGGAAAAAGTAGCTCATGGCAAAAGCTCTGTGAAGATACTTTATGAGCTATCAAACCCAGCAATTCTCTCATACTATCAAAGGACATAAAACCTTTAATTTGTGTTCTTACTGATTCTCTGAAATATTTAAACAGATGGTTTACTCCTGTTCAAGATTTGTCTATTGCAGTGGGTATTTTAAGCTGCGTAAAGGCTTTCCTCAGTTTGGGCAACTCTGGAAATGTCAAGAGATATGTATTTACATGCGAGTTAAGCATAGTCTGTCTTCTGTAACATAAAATCTTTCTGCATTCAAAAGCTCACTGAAATAAATGTGACCATATTAAAGATAGCCTCTGGACTACCTGAAACAAATTCTTAGTAAAATTGAGATGATAAGCTTGCCAGCGGGTCAGTGTGAATAGATTTATTTTTTAAAATGGAGAGAACAAAATAAAAAAAAAAAAACAAAAAAAGTACCCAAAGCCCAACCTATGCATACTCGCCAATATCTGGTTAGAGCCTATACCTTTCTGCATCTAAAAGGGATTTGAATATTTTAAAATAATATTTCTAGTAAATTTGTGTTGCTGTGTTTTACTCACTGCTCTGTCTGTCTGTTTCCTTCCTGGAAAAGTAGAGTCCCTAAAGAATATACTGTACCACATAAAACTAGTGGCAAAATGCATGGGCAAAAGGATGTGCTTTTATATAATAATGGTGCATATAATAGTCCGGAGCGCAATAGCATGTCTTGAATAACAGATGTCAATAGTTATACAAGCAGCAAAATACTTGACACTTCCAGAAATGTACAGTGCAGCACATAAAGTAAAAATTCCAATGTATTGCCGCTAGTTAAAAAAAATAATGAAAAAACTGCTTGTAAACTGGAATCCAATTTCCCAGGCAATCTATGCAATTGTAAAAAAAATACTTCAGTAGAAAGTGGTATGGTCAGGGAGGAAAACATAATCTAATACATCACTGCACATAACTTTCTGCAGGATGTGACATACTATAAAGGTCACTACGCCCATCACTACAGCCAAACATTTTGTAGCAGAGTGTGATCTTCCTTGTTTGTGAAGCATATGGTAAACAGAAAGGGAGTAGGGAGTTGGTTGTTATTTAAAGCTGACAGCCAAAATAACCCTCAGTGCTTTGCCTTCAACTCCAAGTGACCAAATGTTCAAAGGTATGCTTGAGGGACCTATAGCTGCATGGTTTGTGAATACATATCAAGCTGGGTGCCATCCATCCTTGTGCTTTTTCAATTGTTATCTTCTCACTCATAGCTGCACTTTTTTTTTTCAGCAATGTGGTTAAATAAACATACTTAAATTCCACTCCTTTTATAAAAATAAGACATTTATTCAAAAAAGAACTCTTCTCGAATTTCAGGCTGCCTTGAAACACCATGGATTCCCCTCAAAATGAATGCCCTCTGAATTGTCCACATCTGTGTACTTTCCATAATAGAAAATGAAGTGGCTTTCTACCCTCCATAAAAGTCTGAATGTTGGTATCACCTTTTTGCTGCAATCAGGAAGCATTCATCTAAACAAAGCTCAACTTAATTGCTGTTAACTTCTGAATGCTACATTTATTTTTTTATTTTCTGAGAGAGAAATGAAGGTGTTTTAACACTGATGCCAACTGATAAGCAATTTGTCAGTTTTAAGATAAAACCATCCCTAAGCAGCGCTGAAAAATTGCTAATGGTTTAAATAATAAAACACATTCTGACTCTCTCAGAGGGCAGGGGAGCTAGATAATTAAGTAGCACAGGAATAAATATTACAAATTTAAAGTAGCATAGCACTCTGGATTAGGGAAGTATACTGAGAAAGTGCCTAAGATTCTTGGCACAACAAGAAAACAAGAAAATCCCAACAAACTGAACACATAATTTCCTAAAGCATGAAACCTACAGCACATAGACCTTGAATATAATGGGCAAATCAGATTGTGGTTTTAAATCCACCTGAGCCTCATTAAATTTTTGGAATTGTATAATTGCTTGCTTCTGCCTCTCACAACTACAGAATATCAATAGTGGTCCTTGAGTACTCTAAGTGAATGCTTTGGGGAAAAGAGAGCTAACAATCTTTAACCAAAATCATTAAGCAAATACTTACAATGAATGGATTGTCGTTTAGAGTTGGGATCGAATAATGATTTGTTAAATAAGTTATGCTAAGGGACTGATCCACCCAATTATTGCATGTGGAAATCATGTTTCTAATGTTAAACAAGCTCTTCTGCTGGTATAAAACTGCTAGAAAAATACCCCAAATGTTAGGTTCGGTGTGTTTAAATTTTGCAAAATTAATACTTTAAGTGTATGAAAAAGTAGCATAGAATTATCTTTACAGTTCTAGTTAAAAAATACAACTTAAAAAATACAACTTAAAAATTACAGATGCATAATGACCAGTAACAACTATTGCAGAGTAGCAGGGTTATAAGATAAAACAGATGCAAATAAGCAGGTGTATGGCAGAACAGCAGTAATGGTGTATTAAAACATGTAGTGCTTTAGGGATAGAGGAACTATTCCATCCTGAGCACCACCTTCCTTCATTACAGTTGCCAAATGGAATTAGGAGAAATTAAGACTATACTGTTAAAAAGTTCCCTGCTGCTAAAAATTTTTGCTTTTCACATGGAGCGCCTTTCGGAGTCATGGCCAGAGGAGACCCTGGAGGAAAAGGGGACTTTCAGTGAAGGAAGCTGTTGCGGTCTTGTGGGGTCATCTGTTCAGGTCCATGAATATCTGTTTTTTGTAATATTTCCTCTGTAATGAAAGAGAACTGTATGAGAGGATGCGGGATCTTCTTCAGAGGAAAATGGATTTCAGGTCTCTCAGTTTTTATCACAAAGGATTTACCCGAGCATGAATATGAGAAGATGGCTTAATTTATTTGAAAGTCAAGTGGCAATCTCTGGGTTGCATGAGCAGAGGGGTGCATAACACGGCAGTTCTCATCAAGGAGGTTCTTTGGAACCTATAGTGTGACTAATGATGACCATGAGGGTGAAAGGGCTAATCATTTTATTCAGGTTTAATGAGCATAAATAAAAGATGGCTAGTGCCCACAGACAGCAGAAATATAGGCTCATAGTTACAAAACATAGCTGAGAAGTTTATTTCATCCCTGTTCTGTATTTTGCTTGGTACCCAACAACAACATAAGAAAGTGATGTGGGACTGCTTTTGGTCTTTGGTTCATGATCTTTTTTTGTATTTTCTGTGAGACCTGGTTAGGTTAGAACCCAGAGCTTCCAGGAATGTGTCCTAAATATTACACTATGATTGTCATCATATTTCTGCTTTTGTCTTGGTCCAGTGAACTTCAAATTATTTCAAACTATTTAATGAGATCAAATGTGTCACTTCTTTCCCATGTATGACACTCCTTTAATGGTCTATGGCCTGGTTGTGTAGGACACATGACAGGAGTGAATGAAGCAGAGAATGAAGCATGAGTTTAAATCCTATGAGAAAGAAAAGCTGGTCTTCTCACGTGTCCTCTCTGAGTTTTGCAACCACTAGTTAGGACCTCCTCATTAAAAAAATAAAAATAAAATTGAAGTTGCAGTTGAAATTTGATGTGTCAAATTCTATCAGAGTTCAGTAAGCATGTTGAACTTAGGGAAGCATACAAATTAAGATAAATTTGATAAATTAAGAAATCAGAAAATCTGTTTTTTAAAAAAAACAAACATTTCTGGTTTATGGTTGGGCTTTGAGGTAAAAATAGTAGCAATCTGTCCAGTCATTCCAGAACTAAAGCAATTCTCTGAACATTTTGAAGTAGAACTTTCAGATTCAAAAAAAAAATGAAAATCTGAAATGTCAGTATCAGTGGAATTTTTTGGACATATATGATGTAATGTCTAATACATAGGCTCACCACTCTCCAGCGCAGTCTGAGAAGGTTAATCTACAAGAACTTTTGTACTGAGCAGGGAGATTCATGAAGTTAGTCAACCGAAAACATTAACAAGAGGGATGCCACTGAACTCCTGTCCTCTCCATGCTTGCAGCTATCTGAGTTAATGTTGTTAGGAGGGAAGTGCTCCTGGGATCCTTTCCCACAGGTTGGTGCCCATAATTATGTTTAAAAGACAGGGATAGGATTACTTTTTTATTATAAAATAGAGATGACAGGTGAAACCATCAACCTCTGGTAAAGCTAGTAAGACATTTGTCTAAGAAAAAGGGGATCTGGGTTTTATCTTTTCTTCAACTTCAAGAGTTCAGACCCACGTTTCATCAGAGAAGGCTATTTATTGAACATAGATAAATGTTCCTTTTCTGGGTTAAGTGAAGGTGGCCTGTCCAGCTGGTCATAGGTGGTAATAGGTCATTATCAGTATGTAAAGCATCATGATATTAAAAGCAATCACTACAAGGTCCTACGTTCCTGTTTGTGCATGAATCTGGTCACTACTGCTCTCAGCACGCTATTGTGAAATCAAAAAAGCAAGTTCCCAGTTTATATGTTAGAGGGTAGAGCATATAACAGTGATGGAATAGCATTTGGTTTCCAGTCCCAGTTCTTGTCTTTAATCCAGTGACTACTAAAAAATCCTCTTTCAGTGTTTTAATTGCACAAAATAGGCAACTTTGAAACCAAAGTTCCAAGCAAAAATAATTTAATCTTTTTTTGCCTTTTCTTATTTAATGGTGAACCCGAAGGTAGTGATTTGTTAAAATATGCCCAATTGTAGCTTTTGTTGTTCTGCATTATGCTGAATTCCCATTTCTCATTAGGCAGCAAACAATTATTCTCTACTGCCCGAGAATATCAGAGAGTGGAGAATCCTTTTCTACTATATCACCTGGCATGAAGAAATTTTCTGGTGCAGGGCTGACTTCTAGTTCTACTAGATGAAAGTAATAGAAAACTTTATGCAATTCAGACAGTGACTTGATGATATTTCACACGTTTGTATTCACTCGTCAGAGGCATTAGCATGGGAACATGTATTGCCAACTTATCCTCCCACAAATGGTTTTGTTCAGCTTCCTCTCTTTCAGAGGCGGTGTCATTTCAGAGCTGTAATGACCCTGACAGCTAAATAAAGATGTATTAAATTTAAATAAGAGTAATTAAAAACTAACTCTTCAGACACTACCCCAAAATTTTGTGGGATACATGACAAAGGTAGGAGCAAAATATCTTTTTTCTTTCTCCCCGGCTTCTAAGCTGAGCTCGGTTGCTACTTCCTTCCCCTCCCTAGTCACTGAGGTCATTGTACGTTGTGACCTTCCATTTTCCACTTGTCCACCCTAGCAATTCACTCACAGCTCCCCTTTTACTCTATCTCACCCACAAAACCCTTTCCTTAAATAATAAAGAGTCCTTCTTTTTTTGTTATTTAAAGACATTCTCAAAACTCATTAATTTCTGATTTATGTTTGTAGAGTTTTACGCGGCTTAATATAATAGAATTACCCAAGCTCCTCACACACAAAACTGATGTAAAGTTTTTACTGTATTTTATAGGTTCATGATGATTTCATTTTGTACAACCGCAGCTAATAAATGTGGGACACAAAACACTGTTGACAGAAACACTTTCTATGTGCTTTTTTCTTTTTTCCTTAATAATACCACAATTTTATCTTAAGCCTTGCAACTTCTTATAGTCATTTTATATAATGTATGAAGTTGGATTGAAAGTACTTATGGAGATCCAAAAAATGGCAAAATACGTTGTTAAGTTTCCCTCATATGTTTTAATGGGAAACTTTTCCTGGGAAAATCATGCATAAATTTGATGACTTTTTAGCCTTTTTTTAAACTAGCTTGAGAGAAATTTCTATCCAGCTATTAAATATGAAAGATTCTCCTTTTTTTCTTTATCATTTAATGTTCATCTTCTTTACACCTTTTAGGGCACATCTGTTTCACACAATGAACACAATAAAACAATCTGCAGAACTGTTAACAATATATTATGACTAAGCCTGTTAGCTGTACTAATGAGGTTTTACTGCTTGCAAGATTTGAGAGAGCCCTGTCTAGGGGGCACAAAGCTGAATTACATGAACAAGCTAACCGAGATTGGTGTTAGCTCAGACATCTCAATCACACACAATTTCGCACTGTAGGCTTAGGTAATGGCTTTGAAAGAGTAGATTAGTTTATATCTGATTCAGGATTTATTAATTTTCTTTGTTTAGTTGCTCAGTGAATGTCAGAACCAGGTGAACCTTTTTAGGTCAAATTGGGACAGTCAGGTATTTCTGCTGATAAGAGATCAGGTATTTCTACCATTTTTATTATAACTGAAGAACAAGAGATAAGACTGAATCTTCATTATATGAAACAGTTAACAAGGAAATGTGACAGGTCAAAACATCACATTTCTTGTCACATGTCTGAAGAAGATAAAAAAGATGGCAAACTGCAATAACTACTGTAGAAGCCCTTCTCCAAATACTGAGCTAGGTCTTTTTTTTTCTTGTTTTTCCTCTCTATCTGGTCATTGAATGTGTTTTCACACAGTCTAGCTCTTTTTGTTAAAAGCAAGACTTTACCTACCTGTCTTAGTCTACTCCCACTGGCAGGTTTGGCGCTTATAAATATTTTCCATGCCCTTTCTACTTCTGTTGGCTATGTCTACTTAAATGTGTTTAACTTTGCCATGCGATCTCTATAGCTGACAGTAAGAAAACATATTGGAACATAATTTGTATGTAGACATGTGTGTTTGGGAGAGACAAAGAGCATGGGAAAGAACATGAATTAGGGTATGCCAACAGACAGAATATACTTTACTCTGAATTTAAACATATGACTATGTAGACAATTTACATTATTTGTTGGTCCTTCAGTAGACAGGTACTTGATGCATCAGTGGAAAGAGATCTTCTGACTGAACTGAACAGTTTTAAAATTAGACATATACTAATATATTCATGAATAGTCTGTGGGCTGCTAGCATACCTGGTACTAGCATTAACAATTGATCAGCTTTACGCTAGCCTTTGTATGCGGTCCCATTTCCCATTGCTACGAACATACTAACGCAAATTTAGCCCCACTGTTGTAGAAGATTTCACGCTTTCTTGTGACTGTTGTGGAGTCCTGATACAGCGTTCATTAGACAGGAAGCATGAACAGAAGAAATATCTCCTCCACTTGGCAAAAATTATCTAGATTGTCAGGGCGGTTTGTCTTGTTTTGTATTTTTTAAATGCCATTTTGTTTTCACCTTGCAAATGTAGGAACTGAAATTCAGTCTTCAGAACACAGCACTCCCTGGAGGTGTAGTTATTTGAAAAATTATATGGGCAATACTATACTTAAGAGCTGCATTTAAGAGTATGGCTGTTAAGTAGATAGTCTAATTCAGTAATTTTTTTTAGCAGAAATGTGATGCTGTAATCTAATACTGCCAGTAAAAACATAAAAGGGTGAAATATATTTATCTAGTTTTATTTTCTGAGGCTTTCTACGATTCTACTAATGAAGGTGTAATATTTTTTCTTGTGTTGTTATTTAAGTATCAGATTCTTTGAGCCTGTATAGCTTCTTTAAGGAAAAGAAATTATGATGTATCCTCAAGATTAAATAAATGTGCAGAATCTACATTTAAGTAATGCTGAGAAACATTGAAGAGTTAAGTCACAAAGATACTAGTAAACAATCCTGTAGTCGAATGATCAAAAATAAAACTAGAGAACTAATGTATTATGTTGTTATGGCAACTGAATATTTAGATTTAATTTTATGTAAGCAGAAATTCAAGGATTATCCTGAGCAAATACAGTAAACATGTTTGCAAACAAATTAAATATTCCTATCCAGATATTCTATCTCTAGTAATCATCAGTTATGTTTACTGTAGAATTATCTAATGTTTTGGATTTACAATGACTTTATCATTAATCTGGTTTTGTACAATTTTATTGTATGTTTTTGGCAGCTGACCACTCATCCTTCTTGTTGTCCAATCTGATTTCAGCTAGTGCTAGTTTTAGATTTTATTTTTCTCTACTGCAGATGTATGTTCTCTTTTGCCTGCTTCAGCTGTTGTTTTAAACAACAGCTATTTCCCTGTCACCTGTAGTCTAAGCTGCCTTGTGTTTTCATGCTCTATGGTGAGAGTATGATTCCTTTATTCCTACACTTTTTTCTTGCATCGGGGCCAATCTCTGCTGCTAGCAACAATTTATGGCAGTGTATGTGAACTGGAGACCTAGCTTAATGTGGGTAAGATTATTCTGTGCTGATGGAATTTATAAGAAGCCTATCTTTATAAGGTGATCCCTGATGCTTATTTAGTTTCTGTTCAGATACTCAAAGCAGGTTTTTTTCTCCAATGCCACAATGTATTTGAGCAAATGTTGAATATACTTCACAGGGAAAGAACACTGTTATTTACAGTTAAAGAGGGAATCAGATAAAATATGATTTTATATGCAGTTTTCAATACTGGTTTTGTTTAATATTATACCTTTAACTGAGTTTGTCATTTTCAGTATCACATTTAATATGAAAGTGCATTTCAAGTGTAGTCAATCACTGTATCGTGAGAAAATTAGAATTTGGGTGAATTAACTGCTTTCTAATATATATTGTCTTGTAATTAGTAAGTTCATGTACTAATGCATCTGTGTTTTCTAAAGAGTGATTGGGTTCTTTATTAGCAGCTGGCTCAAAAAGAGCAAAATTTTACTTCCTTTGAGCATTAATCTTCACTAATGTGTGCCAGATCTCATTCTTTCATCCAGTTTTGCGTTTTCAGTTTTAGTAGTGTTTCTATTTCTCAGTTAAGAACATTTTCCCCACTTGCAGAACAAAACAAAAAAAAAGAGAGGAAAAGAACCTTGCAAGAGAAATCATATTGTTTTCCATGTGCATTAGGAAATGTGACAAACAGAGTCATTAAATATATTTGCAAATTTTCCTGCAGGGCAAAGTATACCTGAGCAGAATACTTTTTTCAAATTTTGCTTTGCACTAGGAAGGAAAAAATATTATACTCTACCTCAGAGAGCTGGAGAAGTGTGGGTCTGTCAATTAAACTGGTTTACAGATAAACAGGCAAAAAGGAGCAACTCACCAAAACCAAACAAAGAAAGAAGCCATTGTTGAATAAATAACTAGCACTACATCTAAGGTAGAGCAGAGATGCCTGTAAGTTCATGATGCCTTGTTTCAGTCGCAAATAGATTGACACAAATAGCTGCAATTCCTATATAATAGTCTCGTGCCCTGGTTTGAGGTAAAACAGAACCAATTTTTCTGTTCAGTAATTTTACTTTTTAGCTAAACCTCCTCTAACTAATTGAACTCTCTGAAAATTAACAGCATATTGTGCAGAAACTGTTTGCTCTCAGAGTGATAAGACCTACGTTTATAGTTGATGCCAAGGCATGGTATGCAGAGAAGCTCTTGCTTATACTTATCACTATAACACCCAAGGCAGCTAACTTTGTTATTTGCCCCATTGGTGGTCAGAAGCAGAAAAGTATAGAGAGGTCGCACCTGTGGGGAGGAGCGGACAGGACAGGTGACCCAAAACTGACCAACAGGGTGTTCCATCCCATCTGCCTCATGCTCAGTAGAAAAGCTGAGGAATCAAAGGGTCAGCCCTCTTTCTTCAATGGCTGGCATCCAAGGAGGACTCTTTCTGGTCATCTGCCTTTGATCCCTGTCCATGCATTCCTGAATCCAGGTCCGGAATCCAGTTCCTGTCCATTGCTGAGTCCAGTCTGCGACTTTTCCCTGTGCCGGTTGCTGACACAATCATCATCCTGGAAGCTCGATATTGTTTTTTAATATAGTGTACATATTTTGATATTGTCTTTTTAATTTTTTATTAATTTATTAATATTTTCATTAAAGTAGTTTAGTTTTTTCTAAACTCATATGTCTCTTTTTCTCTCTCCCTTCTCTCCTTGGAGAGAGAGGTGAGGGGGACCATCTGCCATTTGCTTTCAGTGTCCAGTCTGGCCCAAATCACAACAACTTACTTATCTGATAAAACAACCTTCAGTAGTTTTGCAACAGATTATTTTTAAATATAACACATGTAAATCATAAACATGAACCACCAGGGAGATAACTGCTATAATGTTAGCTATGCTGTAATTTTAGCTACGTTATAATATCTTGAGCTAAAGCATTCTCAAACTGATTTCTGTCTGATAGTCATGAGATGTTTGATGTAAGATACATGAAGATATTTTCATATTGCATTATATAGTCTTCCAATTATATATTGATGTCTGGCTGTTGCAGCTTCCAGCATGTGGCACACATAAAATAAAGCACACCGCTTAAAATATTTGGGTACTTTGTGTTACTGGAAAGTTTATGTTTTCATTTGTGATTGCCTAATATTTTGAGCAATCTTAGTAAAAATGCTAAATCTATTTTCATGAATTAAGAGATTATAATTTTGTGATAAAAGATAGATTTCATGTAAAACCACAGAGTTAAGACTGGCACTATGCTATCATAGGGCTAATGAATCACTAAGCGTAATCATAGTTCACATGTTATGTTTACAGATGTTTATTATTTCATTTCAAACTATCGTATCCTTATTTCAACATTTTTGGATATATAATTTATTAGTAATAACTGCATTAGGTAGAATCAATGAACCATATAATCTACCATCAACAGTAGTCAGTGCTAGATGTTCATATTAAATAGGAGGAAAAGTTCTAGTGGATGATTGCGAAATACCTACTGCATTTAAGAAGATTTTTCATATTCTCTACACTTAGTAAGTACACTTAATACTGTGAATTTATACTCCTTAAAATTTGTCACATCAAATTACTACATGTACATAGGCATCTTTCGGAAAGGAACTTTTGAATTTATAACAAGCACCAGTAACATGTCTTCCATTTAGGCTAAGAGTCTCTGAAACTGAGGACATAAGGACAACTTTAGCTGATTTCCAAATTGAAATCATGAATACTAAAAACTGTTCTTTTGGTCATTATTTATTATTATTTATTGTTATTGATGTTGACAAAATGGCTTGTGTGTAACAGGGTGGTTTGCACCCAGATGTTAATCAGTTTTTGATTTGAATGATGAAATTTAAGAACATTTAAATGCAGACTACAGTGTAAAACAATATAAGTTTGCATAAAAACATTCGTTTTAATGAATGCTGAGAATTTCTTAACAATAGCGTCTGTCTCCCTGCACACTTCAAGCAGATTTCAGGCATGTTCTCACAAATCATCAAATTATTTCTGTGGTTAGTAATATACTTCCCCAGAAGAAGTTCCATTTGAGATGGTATTAGGCTATAAATGCTCAGAGATTGCTTTGAGTGGTCAGATCAACAGCTGTCAAATTAGTTTATAAAAACAATAATGAATCTTCGGTCTCGATAATCTATTCTTTTGAATACTAAAAAGTAATTTATCCAACTCTTTGTAAACACAGCACCCAAAATAGCACAGTAATTTTACTAAAATATCTCTTTGGCAAAACCTCTTATTAATTCCAACAGAATGTCTGTGTTCTCTGTAGAAACTCCAGCAATTGGTTGTATTCATTGAGCTAGACATCTTGATAGAGTACTAGTTGGACAAAATAATAGTCTGGATCGAAACTGAAGGAAGCTTCATAATTTAGGAAAAAGTTAACACATAACTGAAAAGATATTAAGAAACAATTTTCCAATACTTTCTCCAGTGCAGATCCACAATTAACTCTAATTTTAAGTATCCCCAAATTAAGGTATTCAAATATATATTTCTAAACTACCATTATTGTCTCAGACCTAACTTAGCAGCATGGCCTCTTATTTTGTTCAATAGAGTTCCCTTTGTAGGGTGAAACTCTGCTTCTTATCATCTTCTGTTTCACTTATTTAAAAATTCTTGTAGAGAAAGAAGACACAATTAACAAATACATTAAAGTTTCTGCGCGTGTGTGTACCCAGTGTTTGTTTTGGAAGAGGATGGAAGCTGTAATATTCTTATTGTTCAAAGAAAAATTCTGTTGAACCTTCAGGTACAAGTTGTTCCTCAGGACTGTTAAGGTTGTAGTTCGGTGTCTGGTATTTACTAGCAGTAATCCTCATTTCCCACACACATCTCCTGCTCCTGTTCTGTCATTTTTGTGGAGGTTATTATCACTTTTCTTTCTTTCATTCCACCCTGTATTATTGTACATGGAACAGTCCCATGTCACAATGGGAAAGGAGAAAAAACATATCAGCATTTTGACTTTCCTATAACATGACAAAGATCTAGTGATTTGAGTAGCTTTAACTTTGGCCTTCCTTCGCTATTCCCGCTAGTGAGTGTTAGTAGAGCCTAGTCTAGTCACCTTAATTCTTGGACATTAATTTGCTCTAAAAAGTTAGAAGATGTAATATTTTGGGGTTTTAGTACTATTGAAGCACTATTGAATTTAGTAATATTTGAGAAATTAGTATAGTTGCCATTATTATTTAATTATATTGTATTTTGATCCTACGTTTGCTTTATTTTCCATTTCTGGTTGCTACAGGGGACGCTGTAAATTGATCACAGTAGACTATGTTATCTGTGGAAGTCAGAGAAATCTGTATACCATAGCAGGGCCTTATCCCACTGTACCCTGAACGAAAGGAAGGCCTTTTATTGATTTTAACATTATTTTGCTCCTGCCATTACTGGTAAATGCATGTAATCACAGATGTGCACAGATAGAGTTCTGAAGGACTGATTTCAAAGGAGCAGCTGTTGCAAAGCTCAGAGTTGATCCCCAGTTCCAATTGTCAGTGCAGTCATGGTAGAAACTCTGAGGCCAATATCATATTCTTCTGTAATTATTAGTATTGAGTTTGTAACTTCACTGATTTATATTTTTTAAATAGTCAGTCAAATATTAAAGGCAACAATTTGTGAGGGTTGTCTCATTCTGTTACTTGTTACCAGTATCTCACTCTAACAACCACTCTGAGTCAGAATATTTTGGGCAGTTTATATTTCAGTTTAAATCTTTTAAAAGAGCCAGTCACCATTGTAATCAGGAGATAAGAAATATTCATTGACTGTGCATAAAATACTGAGTGGGTTGCATTCACACCCTAGGCTTCCGGCCAAAACCAGATGTAGCAGCTGGTGTTGTTCGGTCCATCTGGAAATTGGTTATAACATGATAACTTCATTCCCCCAAATGGCCTGTAGCTGAATTGCCACAGCCTACAAAACTGGGTATAATGTCTTGGGAAAAAAAGCAAGACAAAAGAACTTACAGATGTTATTCAAAATTATATAGGCTTTGATAATGACCACAGTATTTTAAAGTCCTTCAGTAGTGTATTATGTAAGCAATATGGCTAACACATTACCAGAAAAGACAGAATTGGATGTGATATGTGGTGTAGTATATTCTTCAAGACAATATTTTTTTTTATTCTGTTAACATTTTTTGTTCCTACACAGTACTGTGTTAAAGAAAGCAAGTTTTTAAAACTGTCTTGTATTTCAAGAGAATTCTGCATGTCTTCCTCTGCTGTGGGTATCTGTTTCAGACATGGACTTAGGTGAATAATAGACATCGCACTTGCAATGTTGTGTGTTTCTATTTGTCTGTGTGTAATGACCAGATAGTGAAAAATATATACTAGTAGTCTTTGAGTTGTAATAAACCATAATCAATTTTTTTTTTTTTTAATTGTGACAATACTTAGAGATTCCAATTGTATAGAAAGGACTCATGATTTATGGACATGATACATCATGGGAGACAGCATACCCAGTGTTGCATACCGCTATGTTCATATTTCTTTTCTTTTTGTAAAGGTTGCATAGAAGTTTGATAGTTGTTGAGCTTTTTTCTCCTCAGCTAGCCAAACCCATCTTTCTTTTTTGACTGCCTTGGTTCAGTATCTGTTATTTTTGGTGAAGACTTCCTATGTTAACATCTATATGGCTTAGAAATTTGTGATCATGCACTTCTTTTACATGTGACATCAAATATGTATGACAACAGGTGATATACATTTGTTGGTCACTAACAACATGGCTCACCTCAAATCACAGATGAGAAGGAAAATAATTCCATTTTATGCCATTGTCATTCCTAAAGCCTTGCCTTTTTCTATTTGTACAATATGAAAAATCTGATCTTAAACCTTACTGCTCAACCACGTGGTCTATACAATAATACATTATTTCCATGTATAGTGCTTTTCCACTAATGTCCTTCAGTACAAAGAAATTGTTGCTATAAAACATATTATATTGGAATGTTTAGTGTATTATTTCTATCAGTAATTTACTGTTTTCGAAAGCACCTCCAAGCAAGCAAAATCTGCTAAGTAAAATTAAATTACATTGTTACTTCATGCTGATTACACGCAACTGTAAGTGATTTAGACATAGACACCTGTTATCTTCATGAAGTGGTATCTTTTGCTGTCTTGTTCAAAGAAGCATTTAGATTACCAGTCTTTGAAGGTTTCTCAAATATATAGCAAGTGATTTAATTGTCAGATAGTTGTATCTTCACACTTGTAATGATACCTTGTAAGAACAGCATAAAGCAAATGTAATGATCCAGTAAAGAAAGACAATAGATTTTGAAGCCCCTGAAGCCAATAGACTGGTCACTTTGTTTGGAAGTAATCTTACATAAGGTCCCATTTCTTGTGTATTCATTCTCAATCCCTGAACTCTGTAAGTCATGGGTTAGTAATATTTGCATTGTCCTACTGTTTACTTTTTTTCACTCTCAGTAGAGTTGTTCTTGATTCCCTATATCTGCTTATCTGAAAGTTGATATCCTTAACAAAAGGCTCATTAGGATTTTATTTTTTTTTATTGTGATCTTTATTTTTTCTGTATTTGTGAAAAAATTGTTTAGTTTAGACTGGCTCAGTGTCGCTGAATTTCAGAGATTCCATTTTTACAAAATGTTACAAAACCGGACATGGAAAGGGGCAGAATTTTAGCATTATTCCTGAATTTGATTTTCCTACATACTGCTCAAGCAGTTGCAAGTTTTATTTCGTAGAAAGAATTTTGACAATGTATTTTCAGCTATATATAACTTTTTGTGATAATTTACATTGGTTTTCTCTAACCTTCTGGTTAATCTCTTACCTTTAGTCCTGTATATATTTCTACTCTTTCTATTTTGTTTTAAAAGGAGATACATACAATAAATGCTTAATGCTGTGCATTTCTTGATGAGACATTAATCCACTGAACTCAAAAAATGTGTACATATCACTGAAGTTGCATCTTCACTTGTATTTTACAAAGGAGTAAAATGTGTTGGAAAGACTCTAATCTGAGATTGTATTTTGAACTGATATGAATTTAAGGATTTAAAATAAAAATGTTTTTCTAAGTTGATTGTTATTATGGCAGATCTCAGCATCTCTTTCAAGGTTTTAGACACATTTCTTCAGGAAAGTCATTACTTGGAATACGACAACATACAGCTAGGGAATAGAAATCACTAGTAAATCATGAGGAAAGACATCTGCTAAACTACCATGTGCAGTATCAGCAGAAGAAGAGACACAAGGAGAAAATAAGAAAAAACCTTTCTGGTAATGTGAGAAAACAAAAAAAAAACCACCTCCCAAAAAAACCCTAACCAAAAAACCCTGATGGTTTCTGTTTCTTGCAATAAAACATACTTGAAATGAAGGATAAACATCTTGAATAAGTCTCTGTTTTATGGTGGTGTATCTGCTTTCCAAATCAGCTGTTGGAAAGCTAAGCATGTTGATGAGAATCTGTGTTGTTTAGAAACAAGCCTCTGTTATTTGTAGATCAATTATATATCTTTAAGCTAGTCTTTGTGATAGTTTGCCATTATAAATAATTTTTTGGCTTTAATTATAAGCAGACAAAAGAAGGTCAAAGAAAGGGAAATACCACTACCTTCATTTTACTGACAGGAAGAAGTGATACAGAGGTTCAAGTGATTTCTCAGCTATTTGCCTCCAGTCAACACAGCTGCAAGATTATGAAAGGCTTTTCCATCTTCCAGGGATGGATATACTCTTGCCCCTGTCTCACAACCCTGTGTTCAGGTTAGATATGGGTATATACCCGTCCCCCAGCTCCACAGCTGAAACCTTTCTTATCACACTGCAAGGCTCTCATGCAATACTCAAGCCAGGACCCAGCTGAGAATGGTGCATGTTGTTAAACCTAGCTCCTGTCAATGAAATTCATTCTTAAATTAAGAAAAGAGCTTTTCTGTGCGATGCAAGGGAAAAACAACTTGCTTCAGATTGGGATCCAGAAATGCCAGGATCTGAAGTAGGAGTAAGTAATAATAAGTTATGTGCAGGGCTGAAAATCAAGCCCTGCCATCTTTTACTGGTTCCTTTAACCACTACATTTCAGATGTGTGTACTTCCTTAGCATCCTACCATCCTTGTTGTCTTGCACTCCCATTGCTACATTCTTTCTTCTTATAGAGTCAATAAGAGGGTGTAGAGCCTGATTTCTGCCCCTCCTGGGCCTGCCCCATATGCAGAGTTTGGGCTTCAGTATCCTCTTTGGAGTCTTGTAGGTAAGCTTTATTTTTATGGAAACTAACTTTTAGGTACCTACATCATCTGTAGAATCATTTCAAGTCTTTGTGAGCCTTCTGTCAATGGAAAGCTAACTTGCTTTAAAAAGTCCAGTACTATGGTAAGAGGGATATAAATTTGAAAAGCTGGTTTCATTATCAGCTTGCTTTTCAAGTACTATTGTTCCTTTTGCTCTTTAGTCATCCTTATTCTCCTTCTTGAGAGAATGCCTCAAGCTTGTTCTTTTCATAGAATGTCATGATTTCCTTGTTCCATCCTCCACTTGGGAAGAATGGATTTTATTCAGAGTACAGACTCCTGTGCAGTGTATTTTCCCAATTCTTTAATATCGTTTGTTTACAATGATCATGAGCTGCTGGAGAGCGGAACTGAATAAAGTTTGCTGTCAGCCTTAGATGTTGCATAATCTGGAATGTCTTAATGCTTGATAGCAAGCTATTGTACAGCACAGTGGGTGGGCTGTAAAATCTTTCTTTCATGCATTGAAAAGTAAGCATGAAGTAAATAAGTAAATATGATGCCCGTATTGGAATGCCACGTTTGCTGAATTTCTCAGCACATAGTATGTGTGCATCTTAAAAATGAAAGTGCATCTTAAAATCAAAGCCTATCTTACTTGAAGGAAGTGCATTGCAAAGAGTTAAGAATTAGGTATTTTTTGGAGAAGATTAAAACCCTTCAGTTTTTCAGATTTAAAACTAATTCCTATCATGAGAATAGGAAGGAAATTAAATAGGGGTTTTTTTGGAAGAAGAAGAAACTGTCAATTTTTCTGAATCATTTTACAGAAAGAGTTTGACACTGATGGTATTCCTAAAAATGCCTGTCCAGCTTACTAGATTGCTTTCACTAGCCCTTGAACCTAGCTCTTGGTAAGCCCTGGGTTTTTGGTCTAAGCTGCTTCTGATAGTGTTCAAAAATGATTTCATAAATTTGACTCTTATTTTTGACTCACAGAAGGCTGAAAAATCAGTATCTAATGAAGCTAAAAAGAGATGCATGGAATGCTTTTAGGAATGTCATAGTTATTCTCTTTTCATAAGAAGTTGCTTGAGATCTCCATAAAATATTTCATTAGACTGAAAGAAAACATTTCAGAGATAATTTGAATCCAGTATACCTCATTTGTGTGAGAATTCTGATATATCTCAGGTTTAGAATTTTGAATTAGAAAGAAAAACATGAATGAATTCCTAAATTCATTGTAGACAAAATGGCATGATGAGTGAAGTCATTTAGTAGAGAGGGAGAGATAAAACCTTTGTTTTGAATTTCTTGAATCAACTAATGCAGCATGACTGAATATTATGATGTACAACTTATTTTTAAAATACAAAGTAATTTTGTGCAAATTTTGATTAGTCATTGTTAAATTGTAATTTATACTCCTACAGGTAATCTTAGGTAACTGGCAGTATATAGAAATAGAAGCAGTACTGGAAAATTAAAAAAAATAGGCATACAAACTATATAGTATTGATAGAAAGCAACCTGCTGGATTGCATTACCTCTTGAGAAACCACCCATCCAGGAGCTGAAGTCTGCTCCTTGCTATTCACTTGCCTGTGGCCTGGCAGACAGTTAGCAAAGCTATCTTGAGATATCTCCTTCATTACTGGGGAGATGGAGAGCAGACTTTGTCAGAAGGCAGGGTGGCCAACTAAGGACCTGGCCAGGCAGCAAACAGGGTGGCCAATGGGGAAGGTGGGGCAGCCGTTTCCTGGGTGCTCAGCCCACAAGCCCCATTTCTGCTTGAGTTTCCTAATAACAGCCATTTCTTAGGATTTTTCTCCCTGAAAACACTGCATCTAAGAATAATTATTGAATCATTCTGGGTGCCACATGTTCACATTGTTAAGAGTAATATTGGGAGTTATTAGTCTGCTATAATTATATAAACCTTTGCTAGGGTTGTTCCCCTTCCTTTCACGTCATAACTTATATCTAAAAATATTTTGCTTTAGTTGATTACTTGAATAGATTTACTTTACATAGTATTCTCAGGTATTGCTTCTGCCACTCGATTCCATAGAAAACCCTTTTTTTCCCAATCACAACTAGTTTATGTGAATTCCACTTAACTTCCTTTCCAGCTAATAAATACATTTTATTGTTGTAATTATTGTAAACATTAATGATACATAGAAAAATTAGGCAAAAAAACAAAACCCACCATCTTTTTATCGGCATAATAGTTTTGTGTCTATTCTTCTTAGGCCAGGATCTTATTCTATTGAAGCTGAAAATTTTCTAAGCTCATTAAAAAATCCCTGAAATCCAGGATTTTTTACTTTAGACTTCTTAATTCATGGGAATGGAAATGGAAACTTCAGGAAAAAATCTCTGAAATACGGTGCAAGTCTGATTGTAAATTAGAGACTATTACAATGAAAATTTTATGTTTTGTTTCATAACAAATAGGATATTCCTGGTAATAAGAAGTAAAAATTTATTCTTTCAAGTAACAGTCAAAACATCTTAGAAATTTGTAGTAAAAATGTGTTTTGCAAATTTTTGAAAAAGTCACTGTATATCCACATAAAACTGAGGATCGTATATGGTGGTGTGGACCTTTAGGACCATAACAGCAGGTAAAAATTGAAGCCCAGGGTAGAGTTTGCAGATAGTGCTTCAGTTGTGCAATTTGTTTTTTCTAAGCTTCCCTCAAAATTCTGGGATCAGAATTGCCCTGGGTAACCATATAAAAATTCCTCCAACATAGAGATGTACATTTTCACTGACCACTTTTGCTTCCCCTTTAGTCCACAAGAACTAATAGACAGGTCTGAGACATGGTTTATTTCCTATGGACATCTGCACTTGACATAGTAAATTATGGACTGAAAACATGAAATCATGAAGTCAAGGAAAATTACGGTTTATCAGATGGCAGTGACGTAAGATCAATCCAATCTCTGTCTTTAGTATGACCTCAAATGTATAGGCACTAGTCAGGCTGTGAGAAAAAAGATACCTTGCTCTTCACCTAAGCATCCTTTTTCTCACAATGCTTTGGGCAACAGGCCATAAAATAACAGGAAGCAGAGTTTTAGAAGGTAATTTCTTATTGATTTAATTTTATTAAAAATACAAAATGAACACTGTGAAAGACAGATATACAATATACCAGTTACTGCAATAAGTAACTGTATGAGCTCATTATAACAGAGTTATAAAAGTTAATAAGATAATGCAAAGGATCATGTTGATCTGCACACAAAATGCAATCCATATTATCAGCAAAAATGTGAAGTGAAAGAGTGTAAACTTTATCATAATCCACAGTTTTCCTGACCACACAACATACACAAAAATGCTTTAAAAATAAATGTTTTATGGTTTGAGGGGATTCCTTTCAGTCAGCCAATAAAGTACAAGCATTATGAAGGTCATCTGTGGTGAAAATCAATGGCTTCCCTTAGGTTTCAGAGAAGAAAAAGTTTTTAATGACAACCAAGAATTACACATGAGAATAGACTTACTGGGTCTTTAGGACCATTCATCAGCATAGTGCAAGGACAATTCAAAAACTATCCAAAAAAATTTTGATTAATGAAGGTCTCAAGAGGCTGACACAATGCATGAGGTTCAGGAAAGCCTTGGCAGTGCCTTCTGAGCCAGCATTTGCAATTGAAATGTAATAGCATATTAGTTACCTAAACAATTATATTGGATATTGTATCTCAGTAATGGTGCTGCTGTATCTATCATGGCTTAAGCAGATAAGAAGAAATAGTAAAGAAAAGAAAAATCACTGAAATAATAGAGATACTAGCTTTTAACACCTCTAAAAAGCAACCTTCCTCCAACGCCAACAACTCTATATACGTCTCTCTCTCTCTCTTTCCTATAACATAACTTTACCATATCTCTTTCCCTCATTCCTTTTCTCATTCTCCCTGCAACATCTCTTTTATTCTACTAGTACCAATTAGCTTTTCTTTCAGAGGACATTTTGTTAGTACATTATTTGCTAAACTCTGACAAATTCTGCTCCAGAATTGTAGCTGCTCCGTCTATTTCAGACCTGAAGAAAGGCATATGTGCCCAAGAGCTTGTCCAACTTTTTCCCCCAGCTATACTACTTTGGCCTAATAAAAGATTTGTCCTTTATTACAAGCCTTGCTTACTTGCTCTGTGTATGTGGCCTGGCACATGTAATAATGAAGCTGTACATATTGCAATATAAAGTCAAGGGCAGTCCAGGTGATTGTTACCTTTTACCAAGGTTGTTTCCATTTACTTTTTTTTCTCATATAAGGATCACCCTGTAGTGAATGCTCGTATATTTAATTTACATCTGTTAAACTTTAGAAAATTGTGCTTCCAAAATCTGTAAGACTGAAGCTGCAGAGGGTAGCAGATTCTGTTAAAAAGGTAACTTTTCTGTCTTCAGCATTTAGAAAAATATCTAGCTTTGTTTCACTTGTGTTCTCTCAAACTCTTAGACATCACAATGGTCTTTTGTGTTCACCTGTCCCTCTGTGGCTCCCTCCCTGCTCCCCTTTTTGTAGATCATTCTCTCCTTTCTTCTCCTTCTCAGGCTACAGCCGAGCTGTAAATTCCTGGAAGAAAAGGAGAAACAAAGTGCTATAATTGCCAGCACAAATACTTATGCAAGCCAGGTAGCAACTAACTACCTTTGATTACGAACAGCATTGTGGCTGCTTTAAAGTGGAGGAGGAAAAACTTTCTATAACTACTAGCTGGAAGCATAAGCTCTCATTTGCCAGACTAAATGGGCTGAGCTGATGCCAAGGATAAAGGGAGCTAAGTGTTCCCTGGTCTGTGCAAGCAGTTTGTGGCCCCCTTTCACACTTGGGTAGAGTGCTGAGAAATACTCCTTTCCATAGGAATTTGCAAAAGGAAACAATGCACTGCTAGAATTAGTTTGTGAAATTCACTGGTTTTACTGGTGGTTTTAAAAGACCCCTTTAATCTTAAAAGTTTATAATTTTCTGTAAACCTCCTCAACCTTTTGCTTTCTTCTTTGCACTGCTGTATGCAGTTTTGGTTGGTTGCTTTTGAGCAAATTATAGGTGCCAAATAGTTTGTTACAGTGGGCATGAGGAAATAAGGGGCTATAAATGCCAGCCACCCATGAACGCATAAAGATGACAAAGAAAACCAATGAACGAAGTCAGAAAACATCACCTGTTTGACTCAGATGGGACCAAAGTACAGCTGCCATATGAGGCTCCATCTTAGAAGATTTTACCTTATTCAAAATAAGACCTTTCAGCAAATATCATTGCCTTGTGTTACATCTGGGGGAAAGAAAAATATCAGAAAATATGAAAGGATTCCCTAAAGGTAAAGAAGATTGAAGAAGATTGACTGTGGCTTTGGACTTTTTTCCTTCTTTTTTTTTTTTCCCCCCCTCTTTTTTTTTTTTTCTTGCAGTCTACGAACAGGAAAATAGAAGAAACTATTTTTGCAACTTTGCAGCTCAGTTGGTTCTTCCTTTATCTTTCCCTTGGAGAGTTCTTAAATAGTTTTAGTCAAAATAACGAAATCTTTCCCTTTGGCATTTTATTCCTTGAGAATGTGTTGTTCCAACACACAAACACAAAAAAAAAGCCAACTGAGGATGGCAAAGGCTGTTTTGACCACATTTTTATATAGTACAAGTTAACTTATTAAAAATGTATAGAATGTGAATGCCAGACATAACCTACATTTCCTGCTACACTTTGGTCCTTTGCTTTTAAGGAATTTATGTAGAGTATATGTGAATCGTCCTTTATCCACGTTGCACATCTTGTGTTACTCCTCAGATTCTATTATATGGAAACAATCTCTTTCCAAAGGATGTCTCAAATGAAGATGTATCTCACAGATTGAAGCTGCCTGCTGCTGTGCCTGCTGTCACTGCTCCTGTCACCAGTGTAAATGCTAGCAATCAGAGCAACAGCGAGGGGAACAGAGGTGGTGACAAAAGCAATAGTGTCAGGGATATGTTACTGCAACTATGAACATAACCCGTACTGGTACTGTATAGTCTAATAGTGCCATATATATATATATATATATAGTGCAATAGTGCCACATAGCCAGTTGCCATAATTTGCCTGTATGGGTAAAGCTCAGCTTATGCACTGCTGTATTTTAAAGCCTGGAAAATAAGGCATTGCTTATCTTTTTGGTGTCTGATCTTAGGAAGGTTTATGTGTGTGTTCAGCTTCCTACAGTTCAAGTAGAAGATGACTTCAGAAAGATTGTTCGCAGAGCATTAAGTTAAAAATCAACATGTGTGCACAGACTCCCTTCCTTATGCACAAGAAAATCCCTTCTTAAGCACAAACCCAATCTGATCAGTTATTCTGCATGTTTAGTGAACATCCTGCATGTTTAATGAAGTGATGACAACTTATTTTTCAAATTTTAAGGGGAAAAAAAATGAAAGAAAAAGCAACAGATCTATGTTACAATGATGTAATGACCCTTTAAACATGCAAATCAAATAAAAAGTGCCAGCTGGTGCTTAGGGGTTCAAAGTACATTTGTGAATGCAATTATCTCAGTTTCTGATATTTTTATGTTAAACTGTTCAGTTATAACTTCAGTATAACTTTAGAGCTACATTTAAAAGAGAAATAGAATTAGCAAAAGATTTTTTATTTATATTTTGGATACAGAAAAAAGTAAAATAGGCAACTTAATTTCATACAAAAATTCTGCACTGTGCTAAGAGCTTATGAAGAACCTAAAATTAGAAAACTGGACTGAAGACTGCTGTAAAAAAGAAAATGTTTTAAAGATAATGTCCAAGCAACTAATAAATAAATAAATAAATAAAGAGATTGTATAACAGTTAATTTGAATAGTGCAAGGGTGCTCATTAGCTAACTGAAGAAGTTTTAAAGTTCACTCAGTTGTACAGCCGATACCTTGAACTGTCTTGTAGTTCAGGCTAACCATAATGGGACTCGATTCTTAAATTGTGCTGTATTCCAAATGTCTGAGTTCAGTTTCCAGATCTCCTGTGAAGACTTTCGGCAAATCTGAGCCTCAATTTTTCATCATTAAAATGGAACATAATGCTTTTTCCAGTCTTTTTGAAAGAAGGGAAGAGGTTCTTTTTAGTGAGTTCTGCATGATGCCTACCACAAATGATTCCCAATTGCCTTTAATATCTCTTGGCTCTGTTACAAATTAGAGAAATAACCTCATAACTATGTTTGGGGTTGTCCAGCATTGCTTGAACAGTTCCAGGAGCCACCCTGGAGATTACTGATTCCCCTCCTGCTTACCTACCTGTTGTACCTCCCACAAGTCCCGTGTGAGCCAACAGCCCACAGGTTATGAAGTCAACAGGAGCACCTCTTTTGTGGAGTCTGCCTATTCCTGCCCACACTGCAAATGGGTAAAGATAGCCAGTGCAAAAGTGCAAGGGGAATGCTCTTTACACTTAAAATAAGCAAGATCTGCTCACTTAGTAAAGATCTGACTAAACCATGTCACAAGCTATCCATATTTAGACTATACAGTACCAGTATGGGTTATGTTCATAGTTGCAGTAACGTATGACTGACTGACTGCTTACTCAGCCCAGGTCATGTTAATTGAAAACCACTTTTCTCCTTAGACATAACAGCTCACGGTAATCTACAATAATGTTCCCCTGTTAGTTCAGAAACTAAAGAAAATAATGCCAGTCATCACTTCAGTCGCGAAGGCTGGACTCAAGCATCGCCATACTCCAATCATGGAGTATGTTTTGCATTAATCTCATAATGGGCCAACTATGTAGGGGAAACAATAGCGTTTATGAATACAATTGGTTTGTCATTTCAGGAAAGATCTAAGAGTGTGTTCCAGCAAACTTAGTCACCTCTAAAGACATAAATTCAAGTAGGTGACATTTAGGAAGCTTCCTGAAAGTAACAATTTACGTACATCATGTGGTCACCTCAAAACTGAGACAAGTGAGAACTGCTGCTCCACCACAGATCTTAAAAGAGTAGGGACAAGAACGGGGGCATAGCAACATTGCCAGACGTTTAAAAGCTTATATTGTGCGTACTTCCAAACCAATGTGTTTCCTTTCACGTACAAGTATTCTGAAAGATAACTCATGAATAACAGGTAAAAAAAGGAAATTCCTGAAGCCCATAAAAGATGCATTTTCCAAAGGCTTTTTTTGGCCTGCAGTAATAATAGCAAATCTTACCACCTTCTTCTCTATAGCAAGAACAGTAAATCAAAAACTTGGCAAATCAGAAACATATATTACTGGTATCCTGTCTAGTATTAATTCATGTGTGATCCATAATACCTGCAAACCATACAGTATTTAAAGCTGCAGATCCCCTGTCTGAACCTAGATGCTCAAAAGGGAATTAATTTGGCTGTTTTCCACTTCTTCCTTATTACCCGTCATTCTGTCTCCCCAATTTGAATGTGTTTATGGGAAAATTTACCCATGCAGAAAAATATTTTTATTTAGGCCTTTTCTGTATTCTTTATCAAAAAAAGAACTCCTGCTTCAGGCAGAACATTGCCAGAAAGTCAGGTGAGGTTATCCTTCCCTTCTGCTCAGCACGGGTAAAGCACATCAAGATTGCTGGGTACAGTCATGGGCTCTCTAGTGCAGGAGAGACAGGAACTTATTATCGCAAGTCCAGCACAGGGTCACAAAGGTGATGAAGGGACTGGAGCATCTGTCATACAAGAAGAGGCAGAGAGGGCTGGGACTGTTCAGCTTGGGGAAGAGAAACCACAGGGAGACCTCATCAATGTGTATAAACCACTGATGGGGTGAGTAAAGAAGATGGACCATTCTTCTCAGCCATGCCAATGAAAGGAACAAAAGGCAACAGGTGCATATTGACATAAAAGAAATTCTGTTTAAACATAAGTGAACACTTATTTACTTGTGAAGGTGATTGAAAATGGGTTGTCCAGAGATGCTGTGGAGTCTCCGCGCCTGGAGATATTCAAAACCCAGTTGGTCACAATCCTGAGCAACCTGCTGTAGCTGACCTCTCTTCTGAGCAGTTTCATACTCAATTAAACAGTTTTAACAGAGCCAAACATTTTCTACCAATTAACCAACAGGGCATTTACTTGAGACAAAAGAGAATGAGGTTCAATTTGTTAGTGTGTATTGTTATGAGTTTGAAATTTGATCTCCTAAAAGCCACAGAGTTTCTGATTTATTTGCTGTCCAGGAGTGATTTGTCTTCTATATGTTTCTTGCTGGAAATCCTGTGCTTGTCAAAAGCCTCACATATGTAATTTTAGCCAACCTAGATTTTCTGGGAAAAAAATATTAGAAGAATTGCAACCAGCTTTCCTCTGAAGTGCTGTATAGAGATGTCCTTATCACCATGAATGCCTGTCTCTTCTTTTCCCGTCTGACCACTTATTTTTGCCTTTTAATCTGCTGGGTCCTTTTCCTGCTTTTCATTAAGAATGGACCTATGAGCCTGGGAAAAGCTATCAAAACCTTCAGTTCATATCTTCCTCAAAATATTTTGCACAGCTTCCTGACAATCACTGAGAAACACCAACAAACAAACAAAGAAACTTACATTTAGGATATTAAAGAATTTCTCTGAGATTCTTCTCCTTATCCTACCAGCTGCTATTTCCCAGATCCCTCTTGATGTCACCTTACATAACTATATATATATATATATTGATCTTCATGCCATTTTATTATTTTAAACAGAGAAATCCACAAAAAGTAATCTCCTGTTACATGACAACTTTGAAAGTCTCCCCATGGCTTCCAGTATTATATTACTTGACCTTTAGTTAAATATCCAACAGTTGTTAGGAACAGTCTTTGTAAGTCCTTTGGGTGATCACTGACAAAGCTTTTATAGTGTGCTTTATATTTATATTCCTTAACATCAGGCTATAAAATACAAGCTTGTGAAAGCCTATAATTTACTAGGACATAACAAGTATTCATGTCGTTTAGTCTTGTATTTACTTTGAATGCCATAAATCAAAACTGGCACAAGATGAAGCAGCAGCTTATTTTAAGGTGTATGTAGAAGGAGAATTAACACTGAAGACTATAAATTTTCAATGTATTTACAGGACTGTTTTTCCTTTTTTTTTTTTTCCTTGACAAGGACTGATTCAAATGCAGTAGCCCGAGACAGACATGAATGACAAATACACATCCAGATTTGTGGTTCTAACATTAATGTATAACATTTATTAATATATAATATAAGGCAAATTTATAAACATAATTTCTTCAAAGCCATATCTATTAGAGTGATGTCCTTGTACATATTTTATTATCATTATATGCAACAGTCTCTGAGATACATTTTTCCTTACTGTCACAGAACATGTTGCTCAATCCAGTTTAACCTTCTGAGATACTCTTAGAAACTGAACTCAGTGACTGGTAGACCGGGACCATGTTCTTCAGTGCAATATGTTCAAACCTGAGTTATTCAAACAGGCCCCTAAACTTTGTGTAAATACACAAAACCTAGTTTCAAGATATTCTGCAGACATTGATCCCCATTCAAATTAATGAGTACTCACACTCCAGAAAGCTCAAGTAATTTTCACTAAGTTTGCTGTATATTAATGTAGCTAAAACCTTGAACAATGTTGTTAATGTGAATGGCATGCTTTTTGTGGTGATAGCATTTCAAGAGAGCTTTGCTGCAAGATAAGTAGGTATGCTAATTTTTGTTGCTGGGTTGACTGCAGCTAATATAGCAATGACAACACGTGCAGATGGCATTTTACCACACTTTCAGATATTTTTAAATTACTTCACACTATCATTCACAGTTCATTGCCAGGTGTCTCACCTGGTGATATGAATTTACCAGTATACTCTGTCAACATTGCAGATTGAACTAGTTTTTTTTAACTTTCTTGTTGCCAGTCTGGTATCTGTTTCTACATTAGGCCAGTTTGTCTCGTGCAAGTTTCTAATTTGCTAATCTGTAACACTTCTTGGTAATACCAGAAAAAATTGCAAATGTACTATTCAACACAAATCTAATGTATAGTCTTAAAAAACATCTACTAGGAAAAAATGTATCATCAGATATATAGCTACATATGTTTAGTAAAGTAGAATTTGAAAAATACCATTTTTTAAAAATAGCAATAATACGACTGTCTATAACTGTGTATCTTCTGTAAACAAGTCTATAGTAGTATTAGAGAGAAAATAGTCTACTGAGAATACAGGAACATTGCTGGTAAGAAAGATGGGAAAGAAGGAAAACAAAGGCAGAATAAGAAGAAAGATACTTCCAGAAAACTGTGTATAAACATAATATTTAAATGTTTTATTCTATTTGTAATGAAATAAAACCCAGAAAATAAATGTTAATTTATAATGCCACAAGTTTCTTGTAGCTTCCAATAGTGTCAGCCATTGGACATGAGGTTTACATACTACGCACATAACTTGTAAATTCTTCCCCTCTACTCTGCTCCAGTGAAACCCCACCTGGAGTACTGTGTGTACCTCTGGAGCTCCCAACATAAGAAGGGCATGGACCTGTTGGAGTGAGTCCAGAGGAGAGCCATGAAGATGATCAGAGGGATGGAGCACCTCTCCTATGGAGAAAGGTTGAAAGAGTTGGTGTTGCTCAGCGTGGAGCAGAGAAGGCTCCAGAGAGACTTTATAGTGGCCTTCCAGTACCTAAGGGGGCCTACAGGAAAGATGGGGAGGGACCCTTTATCAGGGAGTGTAACGATAGGATGAAGGATAACACTTTTAAGCTGAAAGATGGTAGATTTAAGTTAGATATTAGGAAGAAATTCTTTACTGTGAGGGTGGTGAGACACTGGAACAGGTTGCCCAGAGAAGTTGTGGATGCCCCATCATTGGAGGTGTTCAAGGCCAGGCTGGATGGGGCTTTGAGCAACCTGGTCTAGTGGAAATTGTCCCTGCCCATGGCAGGGGAGTTGGAACTAGATAATCTTTAAGGTCCCTTCCAACTCTAATCATTATGTGATTCTATGATTCAGCAGATTGAGAATTTTTATCCATAAAAAGTAGCATATTCAATATGAACAATGGTCTCCTGGTTTTCTTGTATGGTAGATGTATATCACAAAAGTAAAAATAACTGATGACAGGTTCAGAATACTGATTTTTTTGTCTTTTAGCAGAGGGAGATATGTTGTGAGGAATAGAAGTTTGACTCCTTGTTGATTATCACCAAGTGAGAGCACGATGCATGTTCTATATGGAAAACGTAAATAAGTACTCCAATTCATTCTCTTTGGTGCTGTAGAGATTCTTTCTGTTCTTCAGCTCCAAATACTCACAGTATCTACTAACAACCCCTTAGCTGATTTGATCAGTCCAGGGTTATCACTCCCCTGCTCCTCTCTGCCGATTTTGCTGTTGCCTGTTTAGCTAAAAGCTTACTCAGAGATTTAGCTAGACTCAAGCAAGTTTCACAGATTCTTACTTGAATAAGTAAGCCTCCTCATAAGGACAGATCCGAAAGAGGTGAAGCTTATACTGGGTACTTCAAATGTTGTTTGGAAAACTAAATCTAGAGAAACAAAAGAAAAGGACTTGTAAGAAGGAGTAAGAGTTGATGTAAGTGAATAATTAGTGATATTCTTGTAAGAGAGTCTCTTGAGATATGTCAAACAAAGGCCTTTGAAAGACTTCAGATAGAGATAGTGTGTCTGAATGTATCATCAACACATAATTTTTTGTTGAAGTAATCAATTGGTAGAAATGGAAGTTCTTCAACAATAAAGTGGCCTGAACTGAGTTAGGATGATGGCATAAGAAAACATACCCAACATTAAAATGGTCATGACTTGCAGTAGGCGGGTGTTGGACTTTTGTTCACTCCTTCCACCTGGGTGAATGGATGCTACTGTCATTTTAGGTTGCATACTCAGTACTCATCTATTGTCATTATATATTTCCTGTGCACTTGGAGGCTTGAAAAAAACACTCTGTATAAAGGAGTTTTCAGTACTTTCTTTTTAGATTGTTGTTTTCAAGCTGAGCAGATTGAAGAATCTTTTCCTTCGTGATATAATCTAAAGAGTTGCTATTAGCATCATAAAATTCTTCAGATTCACAAACAAGTCTGAAAATGGAAGAGATATAACAAGAAAAATCCTCATAGAACACAGTAATAAATGGTTACAACAATAACAAGGTATTTTCAGGCTTACACACCATATGAGGTGGTCTGACAAGAGAAATACATATCTATCAGTTACAGAATTTAAGCACTCTGCGTGATACTCATTGCAGATTAAACTCATCCTCCTGAACTTGTCCCTGAATCTCTTCTTTCTGCCAGAAGAATGTCAGGTATGGTGACTTTTTCCCTTAAGGGTCTCATCGTCTCTCTAGTTTTCTCTGTCTTTTGTAAACTCTGATTTATTTCTGTTATTTAAGGTATGACATTCATTATCATAATAAGTGTCTTAGAGCAAAGTTGCATTCAGAATTCAACAACATGCTGTCTATTCAAGTGTGCCTTCTGCCCATGACCTTCATGCAGCAGCTACTATCCCATATATCAATGAGTTCATAGCAGGAATAGATGAAAAGGGTGTAGAAGATGAGGATGGAAGAAGATTCAAAGCCACAAGGCTTTGAAACTGGATAAAATGCTCATTACTATGTTATATAGGGGTTAGTGAACATCAGAAGACTATTCACAGAAGACAGCTTGCTGAGAAGGAATGTTTTTTTGTAGAGGAAAAGAACTTGCACTGGTTGTTGGTGTTTGAAGAAATGCCCACAGAGTTTATTCTTCAGTGGGAGACGTGCAGTATAAGCTTTCATCGCTTGTCTCACCTGCAAGCTTTCCTCTGAGCGTAGAAGTTTTGTGTTTTAAATCATCAGGTAAGACAAGAGTAGAGCGAAAAAAACTTCAGGGGTGCCTTTTTTTTTTTTTTTGGACAAAGACAAATACACGATTTTGAATCTAGAATTAGGGCGAAAAAGCAAAACAAACAAACACCTTTTTCTGCGTGATGTTTCCTTTTTTTGGTATGAGCAATACTAAGTATAGAGTTAGCATAGTGTTCATGTGCAATTTTTCAACCTCCCACTTTTAGTTTTGAAAATAGTCTATTGCTGAGAGCAGAACTTTTTAAGGAAATGTAACTCTTTCCATTGTCCTGAATTAAATTTCTGCTCATAACAAAGTAAAATTCTCCCCTACTCACTCCCATTTCTAAAACAGCCAGGACAGCGAGCAAGACAAACCTTCAGGAAATGGCAGGCTCAGATTCTTCTCCTTGTTCATCCTTATATGTAAAGAAAGACAGAAATGGATTTCTTGTACCTGATCTGAGTACTCTAACAACTGGTACTAGACATGCTTTCAGTCTGAAATGGTCTCAGTGTCATCACAGTATGGAATGGGAACAATTTTAAAAAAATATTTTTTTCCATAAAATTGTAAAAGATTATGTAGCCAGCCAGCTATATTTTGTATTTTCAAGTCAAGGCAAGAGAATAGACTGGTTACGAAAATTTTATAAGGCTTTTTAGACATCCTTTTCTGAGAACTGTATCATTTGGTGCCACCTGGTTTATTAGAAGTGTAAGTATTTCCTTCTCAGAAGGACTGCTTCGTATGACAGAGATGATAATTTAACAATTTCCTGAGTAAAAAGGTGAGTACATCAGCAGAAGGTAAATCATCACAATTTAGCTGAAAACTTAAAAGCCAGACTTTTCAGAATCCCTTCCAACTTCTCAGACTCATGTGTAGGATGTTGTACATAGAGAATGACTGTCTTTGGAGGAATAGATACAAGAAGTGCAAACTGTGCTTCCCCAGTCTGCTCTGTCATGCCCAAGCACACTTAGAAATAACATGTAATGGATAGTCTGTGTCTGAGGAAAAGGATGGGTATAGGAGATGCAGTTAATGAGAAAAAGCTGGAATATATTTCTCTACAGAACAGCAGAAGAGTGGTAGTTAATTCCTAAAACAATTCATTTCTCCTTAAGTGATGTTTTCTACTTTGTGCAGGAAATACTAATAAGAACAAATGACTCAAATTCAGTCTGGAAGGCTGGTTTAAATGAAGCTTATTGCTTACATACACAGACACTTGCAGTTCAATAATTTAACTTGGTTAAACTTCATGTGGATGCAGCTCAAATTTACACTTGAAAAGAATGAGGAAATAAATTGATCTTTTAACATCATTTGACAAATAGTTCTTTTAGTTTATATTAATTAGAAATTTAGAGAAGTTTTCTTCAGAAGGAATGATGGGCTTTAATTTTTTCCACTTTTCTTGCATCACACAGTAGTGTAAAATTAGTGTCTTTTAATCATATGTGTATGTAATCTTTAATATAGCAATAACCATATCTAATATTTTATGCTGGAGGACTTAAAAATGCAGAATAACAACTTCTTCACTAAGAAGGAAAAATCAGGACATGGCTAACCTGCTTTCATAGATTCTCTCAGAACTTTAATTGTGTGGCTTTTTGTTGTGGTTAATGGAAATGTCTAGTGCTTGAAAATCATCACCGTACCATTTATTACAACCTTGACTATTTTGCTCAAAAAGCAAAGCATTTTAGAGAAAATGATATCTGTTGGTATTCTCCCACATTAAGTTTTGAATGAATGTTAAGTTTTAATTTATAGTGGGATATTCTAAGCATCTCCTGTGAGGTGCTTCAAGCTCTTGACTCCCATTCAATGTAGCAGCACTTGAGGGTTTCCAGCACCTTTCAAGATTGAGATTTGAATTTTCATAGAAGTTTGTAACACTTAAACAGTTGTTAATGATAAAACATCACCTACGGTACAGCTATCCTTGAGAACATTTCATTGCCTACACTGAAAAAAAGCATTGTGGCAGAAATCCACATATATCTAAAATCTGATGCATTTCATTTCTTAGTAATGAGTGTACTATCTCCTGAAGAGCTTAGTTACCAATTCAGACAAAATCTGTGAATCGTTAAATCAGTGGTAGTGTTTCCTAAGGTTAGAGTTTTGAGAAAAAGGACATACAAGTACTTGAAAACATACTATTTACCACTTAGGTTGTGGAAACATTTTAATTCCCATATTTAAAGTGAATTCAGGGAATATGAGCAGATGCTTCTTTTTTGCAGTCTAAACTACGCCATAGCAGACAATTCAGTAGCTTGAATTGCAGATCTTCCATTTTCATCCGAGTTTTTATGTGTAAAAGCTTGGAAGTGTTTCAACCGTTCAAACCAATTACAATTGCCACTGCTAAATTAAATTTGAATATAGCTTCTTTTACAGTCAGCTGCTTCCCTTATTTTTTTTAGTTTAGAGTGTGTAACATTTCTGTAGTACTACTAGGATGAATGAAGAAGACAGTAAATGAATGCACAGACAAACCTTGTACAGAACTCTGAAATATTCACTATAAAAAAAGAAGAAAATTAAAAGGAAAAGGAAAAAAGTAAAAGGAAAAAAGGAAAAAATATCACCATTTACTGTTATACAAGGATGTTAAAAATATCACAACCGTTGTCCTTGAAAATATTAACCATGGATGAATCAAATGACAAATTGTCAACAGCATGCCAGTAATTATGTCAAATAATTGTTTTTCGTTCATGCAAATAAAAATGGAAATCAACATACTTAATAGAGGATTGTATGCAGTTTAAGAGAGAGAGAAATCACTTTGAAACAGCTCAGTGTATTTACCCCTAAACTGCAAGTAATTAAACAATAAATATTTGGACATTTCTGTTGATCCAATCATTAGGAAAAACTGTCTTGCATAATGAAAAAAAAAAAGACCTATGATCTTGCTTGACTCTCCATTCAACATAATTTTTCTGCTGCCTGGCAAACAGAGATTCAGAGTTACTACCTTGGAAATTATAACCATTTTGTGTTCTGATATTCAGAAATACAGAACAAATTATTTGCCTTGACAGTAGTTTTAAGGACAGTATGGTATTCCTCCATGACTAGGGATATTTATGTCAGTGTGTCTACTCAAATGAAGAAATACAATTGTATGCAGGTTTAGAAAAGTCCAAGAAATATCAGAATCTCCTGATCTCAGATTTCAATTAACTCAGTATTAGCTATGCAAATTGGGAGGAACAAAATATGCATTTTAAAGAGCTGATGTCTATGGTAGAAGAGAGGTGATCTACCCTACATAGTTTTTTTCCCCATGCAGTCTTTCAGGAGTGTTTCCATAGAAGTTTTGCCCTTTTAATTACTTGTTACATAGGTTTATAGCCAACTGACTAAAATGTCCATCCGTATTCATTTCATCATCATATGAAAACTGCCATGAGCACATGATGTAGACAAAACCAGCATTAGCTTAAGGATACGTGTATATAATTGTTAATATATAATATGCACAACAAATAGTGAAATGTTTTTTTAAGGTATTATAAACGCATTGGTAGCATCTCTTATAGGAATGTTTTCTTTCATTTTATAAAGGCAGTTATGACTGCAGCCTCATTTTGTAGACAGTGCATCATTTTAAGCATTTGAAGCATCTGTTCAGCCTGGAGAAGAGAAAGCTCTGGGGAGACCTTATAGCAGCCTTCCAGTACTTAAATGGGGGCCTACAGGAAAGATGGGGAGGAACCCTTTATCAGGGAGAGTAGTGACAGGACAAGAGATAACAGCTTTGAACTGAAAGAGGGTAGATTTAGAGTAGATATTGGGAAGAAATCCTTTACGGTGAGGGTGGTGAGGCACTGGAACAAGTTGCCCAGGGAAGTTGTGGATGCCCCATCCCTGGAGGTGTTCAAGGCCAGGATGGATGGAGCTTTGAGTAACCTGGTCTAGTGGGAGGTGTCCCTGGTCATGGCAGGGGGGTTGGAACTAGATGACCTTTAAGGTCCCTTCCAACCTAAACCATTCTATGATTTTCTCCACATAAATTACCTTGTCGGTGTGTTTTCCACATCCTTTGCATTCCTCACTTTACCACTACTATAAAATAGTTCAGCATAGTCAGCCTGCTCTTGCCTGTCTAGACTTAAATTTTCTTTTTCTCCTGGGATTTCATTGAGTCTGCTACAGCTAGTCCTAGTGACAGTTTATCTTCGAGATCTTGTAGCTATGCATGTGTAAGGAAAAAAGACAGATAAAGATTTTTTCATTTCCTTATCTAGTATCCAAAAAGATTATGGGCTACCTGAGCTTGGTTTATATATTCAGAAGTGATTGTAATTTGAAATTATTAATTCCTATAGGAGATGATTCAGTATCTCCATCATAGCTTTAACTGGACAGAAATACATTGTTTCTATTTTCTCCTGTCCAAATGGAAAGATGGCTATTCTGATGATGGTTCTATTCAAAACTTGATCCCCAAAATCATTGAGTTCTGGTAGCTCCCACTGACATGAGTAGAAACTGAAGATGTTTACTGCCTGTCTCGATAAAGCTCACAGGTTGTTTATCTCCTCAAGTTTAGCATAACCTGTTTCTAAAGTGTTGCTTCCAGGAGGAGGTTATATTAAAGAAGGATGACATGCTTACAGTTTTGAAATGAAACACTACCTTATTCTTGGGTGGTGCTATAATTCCTAATTTAGAATATGCCACCAAAGGTTCAGCTAGTTTTGTCATGTTATAATGGGATTGAAGCAAACCAGTAACGTTTTACAGTTATGTTCACAAGTAGCCTGCAATGTTTTGTTCAGTGCTATGGGTTAGAGATTTTAAAAATAAAGGTAAACTGAAAGGAAATCAACTAATGCAGGTCACGACAACAGTTTTATTCTCTATCACCTAGTTTTTCCCGAATTCAATATTTCCTGAAATAGGAAGTGCAGATAACTGTTGGTTTGGGTAAATACTGTCCTCTCATAAGCATATAACCTGTATTTAAATGATTCATAACTGACTAGCTTTTGTACCTAAGAATCCTTAGAAGTTTTTAATGACCATCACATTGCTTATCCATTCAAATGTCACTCATAATTTTATTTATATTAACTTTATGCAAACTATTAATACTCCTCCTTCAAACAATAAGCCATCCGTGGGCAATCCTAGTATAGGCCCTTTTAGTACCTGGCATCCCTCACTAAATGAACAATCAACAAATTTGAGGAACTTCAGTGAATGTAGCATAATCAAACATTTCTTAACTGATTCAGAACTTTGGGAGCACATTAGCACTGTCCCAAACAGAATTAGTGAATTGCCTTAACAAGCCAAGTATATGAAAAATGAACTTTTTCTGCACTATTTGCTTCTTACTGCACTAGGCCCTCTGATCTCAGCAGGCTGTCTTTTATGGTTTTTCAAGAACTTTTCACAACTGCCTGAGACCTAAGGATTAGTTTTAATCCTCCTACTTTCTCATAAATTCATGCTTTGGCTTCATTGTAGCTTAATTAAAAACTTTTCTAGAGATCCAATCTTGTAGGCCTCTGTGTTTACAAGTCATGTCTTCAGGGATGTCTGATAATGGAAGCAAACAAGTATGGACAGGTTCAAGAAAAAAAAACACTTCTTACAGTAGATAGGTCAGGAACTTACCAACTAGGAAACAAATATAAGACATGTTGAAGAATGTGTTGCCTCTTTCTTCTTGACATTATTTACACTTAAAAATATTTTATTAACCAAATTTTTGCCTTTTCCTTGGCTAGTTCTGTAGTCCAACAAGACGAAAGTTTATTTTGTTGTTCCTTTCTCCTGCCTTTTATTCTGATTTTGACAAAGTACTATTTCTTCAAAGCATCTCCTTTCTGTAGTAGTGTGTCCTTGCATTTTGGCTATCCCTTCCTGAAGGGCAGCCATCACTCTCTTGCTGTGGATCTTGGAGAAATATCACACACCCTTGACAATTTATAGAATGATATCGACATAATGTTAAGATATTCCACAATGGGACCATTTCATAACCTCCACCAGAATTCATAAAACAGTTCTCTTAGTCCCCCAAAAATTCTCTTAGCTGCCCCCTCTAGTGCTCTGTCAAACAGTCAACCATTCAACTTGCTCTAGGAATTTCTTTTTAGTCAAGAAAAGGACATAAATAATGAAAAATATTTTTCCTTTTTCAGCACTGAAATCTCAAAACTTTCCCTACACAAACCCTAACTGTCTTATTCAAAGAAGTGTCAAGGATATGCTGAAATATTTCTGCAGAGTTGGCTAATATATCTCTTATTTTATGTTTCAAGTGAAAAATAATCAAGAGAATGTCTTCAAAATACTGGCACTTAGATCATTGTGGCAATGAACTATGAGAATTTGCCAATGGGTGCTGTATTATGTAGATGTTATTCAAAATGAGTATTTATTGTCACATTCCTTCATTTGAGTCATGGCATTCCATATATCATCTTGAGTCTGTCCATGTCACTATGTGGAACAAATGAATTGTCTTAGATTTTGTGCCAATAACAGGTTTAAAATAAAAAAAGTCTTTCTGCTCACAGATTCAATAGATTTTTAATTGAAAGTTAGCCTGCAAATTCTGTTTTACATGTCAGTTGGTTTGAACAAAAATCAAGTCTCAGCTACATCATGTTATGTGTGAAATCATTCCTTCTATGTCTGTATACAACATACTTTGAAATGTACGCTGGGCAACCACAATTGGAATATATCCCATTTTCTTTTTATCCTTCTTCAGACGTGGTACCAAAGGATGTCATTCAATAGTGTATTTTCTCTGGCATAAAAGCCATCTGAAGAACAGCTGGACACTCATTCCTGCATCCATGTAATAAGCTATTGTCTTCTCTGCTGTGCCAACTGTTAGTGAAACTGTGCAGTAAACCAAATATCTGAAAAAATTCAGCTAGAATTCAAAATAAAAATAAACATGAAACCTTTTCCTGCTCAGATTCATATAGTGGTAAAAGAAAGTTCCATTTGTATAACGGGAGGAAGGGGAAAAAGGCAAATTAATTTTTTTCCTTTTTGGAGTAAAGAACGACTATTCATCAAATCTTTTAGGTTCTGACTTGATTTTCATCCTCTCCTTATAATCAAAAATGATCAGTTAACCCATTGTTTTTCCCTAGTGCTAGTTTTTCACTATTTTTTCCTTCATTGGAATTAAAAGCAAGTAAAGTCTCTTTACTAAATCTAATTGAACAACATGATTTGGATTTAATTAATGTAGTTATGTTTATTTCGGGAAAAAAAAAGCCAAACAGATGTGAAGCAGATATGCGGACACCACACACTCCTCCCTGAAAACTATCTAGGGGTCTTAGAGCTACATTAATAATTCTTCCAGGGAAATTTCTACTCATTCAGAATGACATCTGTATTATGTAAATTCATGTTTGTGTTTCTTAGAAAGAGACACACTCCTTACACTTGAAGATGAATAACAAATAGCTTTCCCCTAGCTTACTCTCTTGTTGGTTTATTATGTTTGGTAACTGGGCAGTCCATTTATCATGAGGAAAGTATTAGCATTACATTTTTCACCTCATTTTCCCCAGTTGGTTCTTATTGCTTCAGTAAAAAGAAGCCAGGAAAACATTCCATATCCCACAGAAAAATAAAGATGAAAACAAGGTGTTTCTGTTGAAAGTCAACCAGGAATCCAGTATGGACCAAAATATATCATTCAGACAGCATGTGCCTTAAGCAACACCATTAGGAATCAAAAAGAGGAGGAAGGAAGGAAGGAGGGACAGAGGGAGGGAGGGAGGGAGGAAGCAAGATTAGGTTTGTGTGTATGTGTGGTCTAGTAGTATCAGTTTTGTACCATGAAAATACTGAACAGTTAGAGACACCTTTTTATTTCTGATGTAGCTATATTATTTTTAAAGAACTGCTCCAGATGTACCATCTCATTAAGATCAAAGAAAATCTTTAGAAATTTTCATTTCCTGATCAGTTATGTTAAATGTTCTTGCTCTCCTGTATCATAGCTGATTATTATTATTTTCCTCAGTTTAAAACCTGAATGTGGATCATGCATGAACATGTCCATTCTTTCATCTGTTTCTTCTCCTTGTAATTTCTGCAAGGTATATCCATGGCAAGGATAAATGGTTGCTGTGGTGTTGATGGACTAAAATCATGCTCTAGCAGGCTTTCACTTGTAGCAAATCTCAAAACTCAGTTTATTTGGAAGTCAATGGAGAATCATTTTCCCGTCCATGAAACTTACATATTTCAAAAAACATTCCTGTTTTGCATAATGGTGACAAAGAAAAGTTTCAAAGTATGAAAGAAAAATGCATAGGATTTAACTGGGATACAGAATATTCTTTTCAGGTCCCTCTTTAGAGAGACTGAGAGGAAAGACGTATGCATGGGTCCTCTGTCATGTTATTAGCTTAGTGTGAAAAAGAATGTCTGAGTATAAAAAATGTCTACTAGGGAGCTAAGGAACATATTCCAATGATTTTTTTCTTAAAACTGATGAGTTTTTATAGAATTATTTGATTTGCATGAACAGGTATTTTCCAAAAGGGAACAAAAGCAGAAAATTACCATACAGTTTAGACAGCTGGTGTGAACAGCATCTTTGCCACATAACTCTGTTTGATACATTTATACCTGTATGCATTTAGGTGTTAATTATAGCAAGATCAAGTTTAAGCTGTTTACTTTATGCAGTGAAGAGCATTTTTAATCACAGCATTGATACAGCAAAGGATATTGCATGAGTTAAAACAAAAAGTAATCATTTCATGCATGAATAATCATGTCTGTAATCATGCAGGAGAGAGTCAGAGAGCTCTAATACATTCAGGGTTCATAAGACAGACAAGGAGTTAGAACAACAATGAATTATTGTTTCTGTTCCATTTATTTAAGAGAGCAGGCTAAAACACTGTCAACTAAATGGGTCATCTGACTTCTTGCTCTAGACTAATTTTTCCATTGCTTGCTTTTTCCTGAGGTTTCCCATCAGTGATTATTGTACCTCATCTTTTCACAGCCCTGCAGCTGAGAGATTGTTAATAGGTTTTCTTAGCTACCTCAAGAAGATGCTTTCACATGCTGCAAGCTCTGCCTGTTCACCTGCACAAGCATATGTCACTTCCTGCGTCCTGTGGCCTTCCATTCAGAGTACTTCCAGAATCTGCACAGGCTTCCCACTTTGCTGTGCATCATGCTGTTGGCTCACAGTGTTCGCTACAAAGCCTTTTTTCTCCCCTGCTCTTTTGTCCTTTTTTTCTAAAGTCTCTAACTAGCAATGATAAAATGACAATAGTATTTCATTTTAAGTGTCATTTTTACAGTAAATGATAGTACATTAGTGTGCAAATTTGAAAAATGTAATGGCAGATATTTCATCATCAAATATATTGACTGACTTTAGAAAGCAATACTTATTTATTATATTTGCAAATTGTGAGCTATATTATTGAAAATAAATGTTAGAATCCTTAAGTGAAAATGGACTAGTATATAACGAAACATAATCAAGTCCTCCTTTTTCACATTTGTTTATAGCATAAAAAATACACAAACAAAAACATTAAATATAAATATATACACATAAGTATTTCCATTACTTAAATATCTAGCCAGGATTTGAGTTTCATTATACCTGGAGACAAACTTTTGCTTCTGTGTGCTTAAAGGCAAAACTGGGTTGTTTAAAAAGGGGTTAAGTAATTTTGGGACCAGTAATAGCTTTCTTCAGCTGCCAGACTGTCCATTGATCACAGTCTCTTAAGGCAGGAACTCTCATTGCCTCTCTGCGAAGGCAATGCCTATCACAGACAGTCTCCAATCCTAAAGCGGGGCCTGTGGGTGCTTTCATAATAGAACTATTAAGTAATAAGAGCTTTTCAACTAAGAAAATAAAATTGGAGTTCTTGTGTCACAAAATAGCCACCATGGGCATTAAGAGGAATTCTGCCTTTACCACACACCCCGTGCTTTGATGTGTCCATCACTGACACCACACTGTCCTCTTTGTGGTGGAGGAGTGAAGCCAGTAAGCTTCAGATATTGTGACACAGCCATGAGATGAGGAGAAAGTATTCTATTAATGGAGGATGGAAGAGTACCTTCCTTTCTTGCTTCCACTGTTAACTCCAAAACACTCTAAGGTCTTTCTCCTGTCAGAAAACTTACTTAGTCCCCAGTAGCCATATGCAGTAGCTGATCCCTGGATCCTCATTGCTTCCCAACATGGCATGCCAGCCACTGAAGACCCTAGCCCCTGTCTTGTTGCTAGAACACATGTGTGTGCACACACACATGCACACACTCCCACACGCTGTAGATCACTACAGTCACCCAATCTGCACCTGGATCCTCTCATCTCCTCACACACATTCACAAAAGAGTCTTGCCAGTAGCTGGATCGAACCTATGGCCTTACCAGTAGATGACCCTCTGTCTCCATGGTCTCCCCATTAGCAGACTCAGACTTCCTGGCCATTCCGGTAGCCAGCTTGCTGATCCTTTTGTCTCTCTAGTGTCTGTCCCAGACTTATTGTTGGTCCAACACTTAGCTCCCAAACCTCTTATCCTACTTTCCACTTAGTCCAACTTGATTTTCACCAGCAATCACAGGCTGATGCACCAACTCAACATGCAGGCTCATTGGCCTGTCTGGTTGCTGGCACCACAGACAGACACATAAACAGACAGACAGACCTCCTGGTCTGACTCCAGTTGCTGGCATGCAGACCTCTGTACAGACATGTACACTGAACAGAGTACCCTCATGCAAGAAAGGAATTGGAAATGTAGTTCACTGAGAAGACAGGACAAACTGCACTGATTGGGTGCAAGGCATGGCCTGACCAGCCACTTGTTTGCGTGGTTTGCATGTGATCAATGCTTTTTACCCTTATCCGACCCCTTCATGTTTGTTCCATCTTGATCCTGCTCTTTCCCCATGCTTGGTTCTTCCCAAACATCCTATTATTTCTTTTGCAATCCTGAAATGTTCTTTCCCTGCATCCCATAATGAGTCTTACACCCTAGACAGTGAGCCATTTCAGTCCAAAAAATGATGAATGAGAGCATCTCCCATGGACTCATTACGGGTGTCCTGTCATCCCAGGAGGCTGGAGGCTCCCCTGGGACAGCTGGGTGGGGGGCTCTTGTCTCTGGCTTGGTTATTGAGTTCCCCCTCTGCTGTCATGCCTCAGTGCTCCTTCCTGTGTGTGGAGGAGCCTGACACCTTCCACAGAAATGCGGTAGAATTTATCAGAACATATTTTGAAGTAATATAGATACACTAAATAAATCTTAGCTGACTAAGGCTGCAACATGGCAGAAATGCCCATTAAAAAATGTTCAATTGCACAAGTCAACTGAATTAGCACACTGGAGGTAGGTAAACTAAAGTAATAGAGAGCAGTCGAGTTAACTTCAGCGAAGAGGACAGGAACAAGAGGACATATATGTTTCATATAAAAGATTAAGTCAATTAAAAAAATAAAACTCTTAAATGAAGAAAAATCCCTTTGCTTTCGCTAGGAGGAGGTACATATATGTCTCACTAAGAAATTACTACGCTGTTCATTTGCATTCAGCTCCTTTACTGGTAAAAACTAGATTATGAAGTTCTGACATGAATAAGTCTATTCAGCTTTGTATCCTGTCTAATCAATACTGTAAGGTTATTGAAATACCTCCAACTAATCTAACATTATTTTTTTTACTGGCACTGAGCTGCTAATGTGGCTTTATATTTTCAAGCTCAAGTAATTCAAGTAAAGAGAGGGCCAAACATGACAGTCAAACTTCCAAGAATCCTGAGGGGTGATTGTTGTTGGCTTTATTTTTGTTTTTCTCACGACTCTTAAAAACTGATAAACTGTTAGTATTCTATTGGAAACTGCCTGCTTTTTTGTATTCCCTAAAATTACTTTTTCCTTCCTGAATCCAACATACAGAAACTTATTTAATATCTTATAATACTTAGTGAGGACAGATCTTCAAGCAAATCATTTTTTTCCTTTCTGTCTTCTTTGACAGTATATTATCAGCAGTTGCAATGCTTCTAACAGGACTTGGTGAAAGTAACTATTTTTAGGGAATGGGAAGATTTTTTTCAGGAAAAGGAACTTAATCATCTCTTTAATCAGTGCACCACAAAATATATGGACCTGACATGCAGCAGTGAAAACTGTGGCATAGGAACAATGGAAATAGTAAAAATAATAATAATAATAATATAATAATAATAATAATTAGTGTTCATAATAACTCACAGGGAATAATTCATCTGATAAATTTAGCCACTCTGTCTGCTCCTGGAATATCTGCAAGCAGAATAAGATTTCCCTGGATATGGTATTCTCATCAATTTTTCTTTCAGCACCCAGAGAGTTTTGACTTAGGTAATGGGCACAAGTAGTCCTCAGGAGACAAGCCATATGATATTGCTTTTTCACCTGTTGGAAGGGTATTAGTGGTTAAGCCACAGCAATAAGAACAAGATTAAATATTCTTTGTTACAGGAGCAGAATTAGTTTTCCATTCACACATATGAATGCAAAGTTTTGTAACTCACGTTCCACAAGTATCGACTGCAAAAATATCCACAATAACTTGAAACAAAAAAGTACACACTTTTCTAGAAAAAAAAATCAATGTTTGCATAAATTTTATTCATATTTACTCTTTCTTTATTGTTCCTTTCAATTTCTAGAACATTTTCATTATTATATTCTACATAGTGTACAATAATATAATACATGACAAAGAATAGTAATGAGCCTCATTTTATGCACAAGGTCAGGAAAAAAGTGACCAGACAAGCTGGAGGCAGAGATGGTGTCATATGACCATTCAGGTAGGAAGGAACCTCAGGAGGTCTCTAGTGCACCCCTGCTCAAAGCAGGACCAGCTGTGAGATCAGACCAGGCTGTTCAGGTCTTTCTTCAGTTGGGTCTTGAAAACCTGTGAGGATGGTGCCTGCCTGCACAACCTCCCTCAGCAGCCTGAGCAATCCAGCCTCGCAGTCCATCCCTAGCGCGTGTCTCAAACTGCTTCTAAACTAGTCATTTTTGCTGAATACCTTATACCATAGTTGTCTTCATCACAGAGAAACATTTATCTATATTTCAAGAGTATGTTGTTCTTCTCCTCTGCTTACATTTCACTTTGAATAAACACACTTCACATAAGCTATGTGAGGCATATGCAGAATTTTCTCCATTCCTATATCTGAACCACTTCCTCAGTTGATCCGTACGTAGGAAGAGGAAAAGGTGCAACAGGTGTGTTAGTGTGCAACCACCTTTGAGTTATTATATATCCCGAGCTGATTGTTCCACAATAACATAAGCTATTAACTAAGTTGTTATATATCTCAAGTTGCTTGTTCCACAGTAACATAATCAGTACCCAAAACAGAGCAGCTATATAGTGTCATTAAAAGGTACTGGACTGACAAAGCTAAGATTTTTCACCTGCCCTGGAAGATCACACAGCACAGATTTTACCATCCAGGCAGAATTCTCTGCCAACCTCATTCTAAACTGTTATTTCTGAAAAGAAAGAAAATAGATATTTCACTTTTATTCCCATTTACCTGCCACTACCAAAGTTCTTGGTCATGGATGCTAGTTTCAAAACAATGGCTGGTCACGGTAGGACTGGACAGGTAGGTTGCACTTTGTGACTAATGATTTCAAAGTCAAATGGCCTTATTAAGAGAATTGTTATAGCTTAACCCACTGCTTTTGGGAGATCATGTAATCAGCACTGTGCGTATTGTTGTCTATCCAGCAAGTGTGAAGTATACTCTTTCTTACTTTTCCTCTTGCTAGTGTAGATGCTGGAAACCCTAATAAACCAGTGCAGCGAATGAGTAAATAATGTTCTTCCTTCTCTCCTTTCATTTACAAGGGCTACAAATACAGGACATAACAGTACTCAAACATTTTTCTCTTCAAGTTCTGTCTAGCATTACTTTCTACTGCATGTAGTTTCTCAGCTCAAGGATAAATTCAATATGAAATGTATCTATTGAGCTGTGTGAACTGTGACTGCATAGGACATGGATCTGTAAAGCAGTTATAAAAGTAACATTACCTGGCGCTTTATTTGAAGTTATTGAATTCCTCATCATTTATTGGTAATAGGAGTGTCAAGGTCTGATTTCCAAATCCCTGGCTTCTGAAAACCAGGGTTATTTAGTGTAGTCAGTATAACTTTCTGTTTCTTGTTTTTCTAAATATACCCTTTATTCACACACAAGAAAAGATGTATGTGTTAAGGCCCAGGCCTATTCCATCCAACTTTAGACACTTAACCAAGTGTGTAAACTAGGAATCTAGCAATGTCTAATGGAAAAGAAAGAGCCTACCTAAAATTAGTCTCTCAATCAGTCTATCTCTCTTCAACAGTTGTGATGACAGTTCCCACTTTCAGCACAGGCACTTAAAGAAGATGTCTCCATTTAAAACTTGATGAACACAAACAACAGTTCTTGACAACATTTGTGATAACTGATGAAAAGAATGAAGACATGTTTGAATCAGAATTTCATTAAAATAAGATAATGATACTGAATAGTTCACCTGAAAAAAAGTTATTTTCCAACTCAAGAAATCAAAGTCCCAGACAACAGATGTCAAAGTTATATTTGCTTGCCTAAGTTCACTCCTGAGGCCAAAAGAAGGACGTAAAAGACATATATTTAATGGATTCTTGGAAGATGGTTTAAATTGGGGTTTCTCAAACATTTTTGTCTGTTATGCAGATTGGGGTAAAATAATAACCTCTCCTCTATTTTTTTAAAGAATATAAAACAGTGGGAAAAATAAGTCCAACTTTTTTCCCCATTATCTTCTCTCCACTTCTGGTTTATGGATACATATATGTAACATATCTTTCTTGCTGGCGGAAGGGCCTCTTCTCTCCTTCTGTCTTGAGAAATACTATTTTGACAAGTCAACATTTAAAAAGTGTTAAGAAACTATAATGATAATATTATGACTATTTTTGCCAAACATAGTTTGAAACAGCAAAGTAATCGGGAAAGACTAGATTCTAAGAAGGCTATGGTGCTGCAAATGGGAGTTAGTTTTAAGAACACAGCAATACTTTGTTAATTTTTAGTTCATACATTACCCCTTGTTAAGTGTTGGAAGAAATTCTGTCTTTGCAATCTATATGCCAAAAGGAGTTTTTGAGAGTCTAACAGAACTAAAAGCCAAGCTAGTTCTTCCTGATTTTGATTCTGTGCATTTAAAGGGAGATCTGAAATAACACCAAGGAATTATTATAACACATCTTTCCACAAAGTATGTGGTGTGCCATGTTCTCGGTGTGTTTACTTAGAGCTCAGTGACATTCTTGTTGCTATTTCGGTTTTGTAATTTTTTTTTTTTTTATCTTAGTCTTGTTCTTCCAATTTGCCATCAGTTTACCAAATATCTCCATGTCAACAGTGGTGCTGACTAGGGATGCTGATGAGTTACAAGGAATAAAATTCTGTATGACAGCTGTGTCTTGTATAGAAGGTTTATATTCCCAACCTTTGCACATTGCAAGTTTTTAGCTGCAGATACATATCTTGTCAGAAATGTTCCCTGAAGGTCATCAAAATTTTTGTCATAATCAGAAGGAAATTTTCCAACATTTATGGATCTATTCGACTGTTCTATTAGTTTCATTCTTTTGTACAAAAAAGCTTCATTATTCTTATGCCAACTTAAGAGGAATTTTGTGATGAGTACTCAGGTAATGTGGTATTGTTTAGCATGAGCAAGGTGTTTAGCAACCCACATCATAAAATATGACAGAACTTCCACCTCCTAATAAGATTTTAATAAGCTTAGAAGTAAGCAGATTTTTAATAACAAATAATTTAGGTGACTTTAATCACATTCTTTATTTATAAGTATCTCGTATTCAGCATTCATGGTGGAGCCACAAATTTTCTTTGATTTAGTGTATACAGTGCTAAGAAGTTTTACCTGTTTGTCAGCTACAGTCATTTCTGATGAAAACTCACACCTGGAATGGTAATGTTTGGATTTACTGTTTTAAATGTGTGTGATTGTATACTGGAATACAAAACACCTGTGTTTTATTTTATCTTTATGTGTCATACCAAATTTATCAAGTACAAGTACATCACTGCTTTATCATTTGAAGAACAATTCTACCCTTTAAGAAATTATACATCATCACTGTTTCATTTTTCCTCAATGCTATATTTCCATGCTGCTGATAATTCCTTCACCTTCCAGCAGTCAGCTCTCATTTCTGACATTAGGTGCATATTCAATATATGGAAACAGTAGGCGATCTCTGGATTTTGGGTAGCCATCACACAAAATGCAAAGCTGTGTTGGTCTCTGGAAATGTTATTTTGCCAAAAATATGCAGTCGTGTCTGGCAACATAATCAGTAAGCAGACAGAAATGAATACCTGAAGTCCATTCAAATGCAAGAGTAGTTACGGTGAGGAAGAAAATTTCAACAAAATTGAAAAGGTCCTTTTGGAAAAAAGCATGACTGTGAACACAACAGTCTTTGGACAGAATAACCTGTGTTGAGAGAAGTTTACACTGGATGTTAAGCCAGCTCTTAGGACAAGGTCTCTGCCAGCAGCAGATGCAACAAAATAAAAGCATTTCATGTCTTGGTGGTGGCTTATCCTGCATTGTTTTCTGCTTCTTTTTCTTATAGATGCCTCTTGGCATCCTCCATGACAGTGATGGTGAGTATGCTGTTCAGTTCCAAAGATCTTAGCAACGAGAGCAAATCTCATTTCTCACAACCTAATTAAGGAATCTCGCCATTTCATATACATCTAGGCATCACTCCTATCAGGCAATCCTGGAAAAAGAGAATTTTGAGACTGTTCTTTCCCCCTCATTATTTCCTTTTCCTCTTTGGATGGGATCTATAAAATCTAGTCATCTTGGAAGATGATTATGACAGGCTTTTCTGCTGTTTTCAGACATAGTAGTGGTAGACTATATCTTTAAGGGTTTTCAGTATAAGAGTGTGAACCATTTTCTCAAATACCTTCCCACATCTGAAAGCCTAAGACATTGATCAGTCTTGTGTTACTTCTCCTCTCACCGTTTGCTCCTTAGGTGTTTTCTTCCATTTTGTCATGGATGTACCATAGTGCTGAGGGAGAAGGAATTAATAAGGTTTTCTATTATACCAAATAAATCATCAATATCCTTTTCTTAACTCGTGCTTGCTTTTGTGCTTTGTTTAAGCATTCATAATCTCTGATTTCTTTTGAAAGGGAGGGAGGAAGATGGGCCGGTGTGAGAGAGAATGGACTGTACTGACCATCTAGCCAGCAATATTTTATTTTTGTTCTTGTGATGAAAATAGTTGATCACCTTGCAACCTTATCTTTTGCTCCAAGACAATATTGAAATCTAAATTTCTTATGGCATATGAGAAATTTCTCAAAAAAAGAAGTGTTAGCTGGAAACTAACTGTTTGAGTGGAAACTATAAATATGTATTTGCCTTTTAGCTAGAAAAACAGGTTAGAAAATTTCAATTTTCATTTATATATAGCAAAATCCTTTGTTAGAAAAAAAAAATTTTACACTGGCATTTGTTGGCATAAGAAAACATATTTCTCTTTGTCTTCTTTTTTTAACATAAAACACATAAAATACTCTCTTTGTTCAGTTCTCTGCTTAGAATCCGTTTCTTCCTTAAAACCTTACAGAAAATAGCTAGCTAGTGCTTTCATTTCTAATGGAAGGAAGAATGTGATGTTCTTCCTGCATCATGCCTTGCACTAATCCTGCTGAATAACCATGCACTTTCATTAATATTTCTTTCACCTGTCATTCTGTGTCCTAATATCTTGTTACTCCCCCCGTTGTACTGAATCCAAAGTCTTTTATAAGCTGTTCAAGAAGAAGGTTTTTTTACCTCTTCCCCCATATATATAAATTAACTCCAGATTTTTTAGCTTAATTAGAAAAAAAAAAAGGCATTAGCTTCAGGTTGTCTTCCCTTGTGGAGACTGGAAAGGAGGCAAAATACTTATACCAAACAAGTGGTTCTATGGTTCTTTTTTCCCTGTATGTATAAACATGAGTTAGATACTTAATATCTGTATCAAGGTCTCTGCGTGAAACATTAGTGCTACAGTATTTTTCCACTGAAATAATAAAATAAAAACCTGCAAGACATTTTGCAATTTTTTGGGGTTGATTGACTCATCGGGGGAGAGCAAAAGGGCAGTTGTGACAGAACTTTTGTCCTTTGTTTAACCTGTGTAATTTCTTCTTTTCAAGTATTACCTAGTACTAAAAGAACTTATAGCTATAATCATATGATATCTAAATTCATATTATATCATACATCATTGAAAAACCATTGAATTCAGGATTTTTCCTTTAGGCATGTGCAAATGCATGAATGCTAAGTGCAATTGTATGAAATACAACAATTTAGATGCAGCTGTGAATATTAATTTCTTTTTTTTCCATTCCTACTTTTAATATTGATAATCTACTGATGGTTCATTCTTGCTGTAATTTTATTATTCCCTCCTGTTTACAGTACTGTAACTACTTTTGCCAATGAATAGAAAAATGAGCCAGATTTCCCCTCTCTCTTTCCATATACTAAAGTGGCTTAGATCATTTGATCCAGCAATATGCAAGGGGCTGAGTACTTGTATCTAAAACTTGAAAAATCGAGAATCTAAGATGGGCTAAGCAGTGTAGTTGTATGCTGTGTTTCACCTCTGATTGCTCTTATAGTTAAATCACAGCTGAATCATAATTAAACAGCTGCCTTACCTAATTTTTTTCATGCTTGAATATAAAGTTTCTCAGTGCCTTTATTTGATTTAGGAGCTTAATGGGTTTCCTTTTTCCTTTTTCTTTTTCTGTCTTTTGTTGAGGTACACTGCACATGTTAGGTAGTCATAACTGTTGGTTTGAATGTATGAAGGTGTCAAGTCACGCAGTCTTATAATACAGATTTTCATGGTGATTTGCTTTGAGTATAATACATCTGATAAAAGATATAATGAAAGTTCAGAGATCGCAAAAATGACTGAGACAAAAAAAATGCCCTGTTAACAACTTCAGCTTGCTTGTTTTTCCTCATTAGAAAGAAATCTTGTGCAGCTAGACAAGCAAGAGAAAGTACTACAAGAGAAGAAAATGTTATATGTTCAAAATTACCATAAAGTCTATATATGTAGTAAAATCACACAATATAGTATACAATGAAAAATCACATGCTAATGACCCTTAGGAAATGACTGCAGGATTTAGGAGATAAATTAAATTTTCATAGTGACTTATATTCATGCCAATGATACTCAACAATTGCAATACAAAGACTTCATGGCTGCTTCACTTAAATTTCACAGTTTTAATGCAGCTCTTTTCAAATTTTTCTTGGGTGGCTGAAAGAATTTGTTTTTTCTCTCTTACGACTTTCGAGTTCTCCAATTATTAGGATATGCCCAAAATTATACTGCTGGAGCAAGCGGATGTAGTGTCCCACTGATCTATTCAAAGGTATTATGAATTGGTGGAATTCCATTCTAAGATAATTCCAGGTCTGATTAGAAAATGTCTACAAAAGAAATGGACAAAGACAGAGCCATCACAAGGAGTGCTTATGCTAAGATCATGGAAAAAGCTCACGTAAGAGATAATAAATACTAAATTCCTAAGTATAGTCAGAGGGTGGGAGCAGGGAGGAGCGAAGGAGGGAGGCAGGGAAAAGCCTTTCTAAAGAGAAAGTACATATTTGAAAACACAGAATATGAACATGTCCCAGACAATTCTCATATAAACACAGGATGAGTTTTGTGCATATATGTATATATAAAAAATAAAAATACATGGTAGGAACTGGAACAGTTACTAGCACGAACCAATATCGTGGGATCCAGGAACAGACTACAAGATACCTCCAAATGTCAGATTTAGACCTGTGTGAGGATTGTTCACCTTTTTTTTTTCAGCTTTTTTTTGTTTGTCCACTGGAACAAACCTCTGTGTGCAATTTCATTTTACGTATATCTGCATTTCTTCATAAGCAATACTTTTCAAGGATTCAGATGCCTGCCTTGTGATTTTTGTATTTATTTCACGACTGAACCAGCTTAAGGACGCTATATACCACTTGTAGCAACAAACTGATTTTTTTGAATATTGTTTATTTTCATAAAATCTGTCATAATGTAGTCTTTGAATTTCCCATCCTTTCAAAGTCTCATATCTGTCAGAACTTCTTTTATTTGTGTGTTCACTTTGCATTGACTTAAACTGATGCACAACGGGGCAGTCGGTCCTCAAAAGCCTAAAATTAAACTCTTTATGGTTATCTTGTGTGTTGGGATGGCCATGGCTAGCTGCCAAGCACCCACCCAGTCACTCAGTCCTACCCACCACAGGATGGGGAAGCAAATATGAAGACCAGTAGTGAAAAAACTCATGGCTCAAAATAAAGACAGGGAAATCACTCATCAGCTAGTGTCACAGGCAAAACAAACTCCAGTTGGGAAATTTAATTTAATTTATTGCCAATTCACATAAACATTTAAATACTGATTGAGGTACTTGGAAACAAAACAAAAAAAATTTAAGCAATTATGGAAAACAGCTCTCCTCCCCACTTCCTATTCTCTACTCCCATGTTATTGCTGCAGGTTACACTCAGTCCCTTCAGTCAAGGGCAGGAGGATAGTGTCAGGGTGCAGCAGTTTCTTTCTGCAGCTCCTGTTTTTTCCCGCTTTTCTTCTAGGACTCCTTTCTTCTTACTCATTTCCTCTGCTCTGGTGTGAGACTTCCACAGGCCACACTCCCTTCATGGAAGTACCTGCTCCAGTATGTGTCTTCCACCACCTACAGTCCCTTCAGGGCTGTTACCAGCTCTGCCATGGAGCATCTCCTACTCCTCTGGCCTTGATGTTCTCTCATTCCCTCCCTCCTGGTGTTTTGCCATTTCTTAAATATGTTTCCCAAAGGCACCACACACTTGGCTGAAGGGCTGAGCCATGTCCCATGATGGACCTGTTGGACCTGTTGGAGCAAGTCCAGAGGAGGGCCACGAAGATGATCAGAGAGATGGAGCACCTCTCCTATGGAGAAAGGTTCAAAGGGTTGGGGTTGTTCAGACTGGAGAAGAGAAGGCTCTGGGGAGAACTTATAGCGGCCATTCAGTACCTAGAGGGGGCCTACAGGAAAGATGGAGAGTGACTCTTTATCAGGGAGTGTAGCAATAGGATGAGGGATAACAGTTTGAAACTTTTAAAAGAGGGTAGATTTAGATTAGATACTTTTTACTGTGAGGGTGGTGAGAGACTGGAATAGGTTGCACAGGGAAGTTGTGGATGCCCCATCCCTGGAGGTGTTCAAGGCCAGGTTGGATGGGGCTTTGAGCAAACTGGTCTAGTGGGAGGTGTCCCTGCCCATGACAGGAGGGTTGGAACTAGATGACCTTTAAGGTCCTTTCCAACCTAAACCATTCTATCATTCCATGGGTCTGTTAGAGGTGTCTGGAGCTGGCTGTATCTGGCACGGGGCAGCCCCTGGCCTCTTCTCACAGAGACCATCCCTGCAGCCCCACCGCTGTCAAAACCTACAGCTAGTACATCTTGTTACAGGGTACCATTCAGAAAAAAACAAACCTGATAAAAACACGCATTCAGTTCCATCTAACTCTTCAGCAAGAGAAAGTTACTGAAGAATAAGAGGTTTTGTTTCTTTGGTTGTTTTTTGTTGTTGTGGTTGGGGTTGGTTGGTTGCAGGTTTTTTTGTTTTTTTTTTTTTTTTTAATGGTAAACTGTACCATACATATGAAGAGCCAGACTCATTTAGGGAGCAAAAATAAAAAGAAAACAGCAGTTAAAGGATTGAAATTGGAGGCTAAATAACGGAACAATAATGAAAAATATTCTTGTTCCCAGTTAAACAAAATTTAATCAACTGGCTTTAGATATTTTTCTTAATGAAGTACAGCTATGTATTCTCTAAAATGCTGGGGATACCTTTATTCGACTTATTCAAGAAAATTCAAATTATTCTAGCTCTACTGAATACAGTATAAGTTTCTGCATCTTCTCTTTCTTTGCTGAATAACAGTACCTCCGTGTCAGTTCCTATGACACCATATGGAGTAATTTTCTTCTCTCTCTCAGTGATCTCAGATAGGGTGCATACCAGTGAAAAAAAAATTACCTGCTTCTTTTTCCTTTTTTTCTCTTTTTTTTTTTTTTTAACTTTTTTTGCCATTTGGTATACAATTAAGGACTATGTCACAAACTTTATATTCGCCCTTGTCTAAAGGTGCAAAGTCGGTTAACCTTGTTTTCAGACATTGTGTTTGTTCTCTAAATCTTGAGTCCCAGTATAATAAAACTAGTCATTGTTTTCTTGGCTATAATCGTATTATACTTAGAAATTAGGACCTGTTACAACCGGATTGTTATATGAATCCAGATGTTGATTTCATGTTGAGTTCTCAATTCCCATGCATGTGTTGACCTTTCTGAGGGTTGTTTTTTGTTTGCAAAAGAGAACTATGCTGCTTACCCTGCAGCTGACAAAAATGATCAGTTTCCCCTCTGTGCAAATAAAGAAGTCTTTAAAGCAAGTGTAAAGCAAATGCCCACTCTCACTGTTTAATAAACTTTTACTTGTTTTTCAGATAGGTTGCATGTAGTTGTACACAATGAAATAGTCTTCAATTAAAAACCCATTTTGAACATGTAACAATATTTTCATATGCTCACGGGTCACTGGATGTTCAAGTTCTTCTTTATCAAAAATCAAGGATTACTTTTTTAATTGCTTTTGAAATGTTTACCCAGTGCAGTTCCAAAACTACTTATCTGAAAGAAGTGGATATTAAGCTCCTCTCCTATAAGCTGGAAGATAAGCTTATTTTATATTTGCTTATGAGGGATTTATGCAGTTAGTGTTTACTGAAGTTTATGAAAACAAAATATCTCTCCATAAAAACATGACGTTGTATCTTCAATTTTGGACATGGAAAACTGTCATGTTGTGCAAAATGCAGTCTGAGTATGAATCCTTTCTACTCGATAATTTTTTTCAAAAATAAGAAAATACCGTGAGTCTCATGACATAACTCATGACAGAATCTTTCTGTCACTGTACCTGAGAAAAAGCTATAATGGGGTTTTAGTTAAGAAAATAGAGTGTACCATCAGCAAGTTTGCTGATGACACAAAACTGGGAGGGGTGGCTGACACGCCGGAAGGCTGTGCTGCCATACAGCGTGACTGGACAGGCTGGAGAGTTGGGCAGAAAAAAACCTGATGAGGTTCAACAAAGGCAAGTGTAGGGTACTGCATCTGGGGAGCAATAACCCCATGCATCAGTATAGGTTGGGGGCTGAGCTCCTGGAGAGCAGCTGTGTGGAAAGGGACCTGGGAGTCCTGGTGGACAACAGGATGACCATGAGCCAGCAATGTGCCCTGGTGGCCAAGAAGGCCAATGGCATCCTGGGGTGTATCAAGAAGAGTGTGGCCAGCAGGTCGAGGGAGGTCATCCTCCCCCTCTACTCTGCCCTGGTGAGACCGCATCTGGAGTACTGTGTCCAGTTCTGGGCTCCCTGGTTCAAGAAGGACAGGGAACTGCTGGAGAGGGTCCAGCAAAGGGCTACAAAGATGATTAGGGGACTGGAGCATCTTTCTTATGAAGAAAGGCTCAGGGACTTGGGGCTTTTTAGTCTAGAAAAAAGAAGACTGAGGGGGGATCTTATCAATACTTATAAGTACTTAAAGGGAGGGTGCCAGGTAGATGAGAATAGTCTTTTTTCAGTTGTGCCCAGTGATAGGACAAGAGGTAACGGGTACAAACTGGAGCACAGGAAGTTCCATCTTAACATGAGGAGGAACTTCTTTACTCTGAGGGTGGCAGAGCACTGGAACAGGCTGCCCAGAGAGGTTGGGGAGTCTCCCACACTGGAGACATTCAAAACCCGCCTGGATGCCTGTGCAACGTGCTCTAGGTGTCCCTGCTGTGGCAGTAGGTTTGGACTAGATGATCTCCAGAGGTCACTTCCAACCCTGACGATACTGTGATACTGTGAAAATTGCATAGGAATTGCAAGAGGACCGTAGCTTTAACTGCACAGTAAAACCATACCCTGGTTTTAATAGAAGGCATAGGGGTCCTCTATCTTGAAGGGTGACAGTTGCATCGATAGCAAGAGGAGATGCAGCTAATATGTGAAGGGCAGTTAATCCCAGTGTCCAGATCCCAGATATAGAGTAAGGTCTTTCTGAGAGACAGCTACTACCTTAGAGAACAACAGATTGACATCTTGCTCCAGAACCAAGATGTCTCATTCTTTGGCTCGAAACCTACAGAAAAAAACATGGTTTTCTGGAGGACAGTAAATGAGGATGTCATTTAGGAGGTAGAGACGTTCTGATGTAGCTATGTTTTATATACACTTTGAATGCAAATTGCATTGTATGGTACAAAATCTCAGTGTATAAAGATTTACCTAGCTGAGGATGGCTACTGCATTCACACCTGTTTTGAAAAAGTGCTTTCCTTGTAAAGTTTCTGCAAGTTATTGTCTTTTAAAAGAATATATGTTATGTCTTTGATAATCACACGTAAAAAGAACAAAGAGAAACCAATCTATTACTGTTTATTTTCTTTCTAAACCTGTAAAAATTGAGGTTTTCAATGACTTCATAAATTCATCTATACTTAATTTGTTGTGAGTTCAGCCACTGGAAGCCAGAATGAATGGCAAAGGACAAGATCCACAAACAGACTTGGGTACCTATATTCTGTTTTAAAAATCAAAGTCCAAGAGTAGTTCTCAGTGCTGTAGAAATTGTCAACTTCTTTAAGGTACTTAAAGTTTTAGTGATAAGTATGTGAACAGTCACAGCTTGATGATGTTGACCCATTTAACACTCTTCTCCCCACACATTTCCTTAATCCGGGGTCCTCTTGGCTACCTGCTGATGTTTCTGGAGCTTATCTACAGGACACATGCTTCAATCTGGTTTATTTTTTGGAAAAAAAATGGTTCAATATTAAGCTGGGGGATCATTAAATACTTTGCATAAAGAAGGCATTGGACCCAGTCGCTGTTCTGAATGACATTCAAATAAGCTGTGGTATAAGTAAGACTGTGAAAGAGACCCAACTCCCTAAACCTTGAATATGCCAAGTCATACCTAGGTAAAACTGCCTACTGCAAATATCAGAGGAGGGCAACTTTGGAACAGGTTTTTCTCACATAAGGGTTGAGTCCTCTGAGTGCTGAATTACTGCATAGAAATTACTGCATAGAAAGCAGTCAAGACATCCTTTTGTTTCTTATTTTGGGGTGAGTTTATCAATTTGCATATCCCTTGTGTTATCCCTGAACACAAGGGATATAGTCCATAGTTGGGAACCTTGAATTGAGGTAGACATTTTCTTCCAGACCATTATTAAATTCTCCCTGTCAGGGAGAGTGTTAGTCACACTCATTTCCGGTACTCATTCTTGAGTTCACTCACAGCTTGCTGGCTTCTGTAGATCTCGTTTTTACTGCTTGACCTTTCTTAAAGCATCATTAAGATTGCATGCATTCCTGACCTTGAAACTGTAGAATTCATTAGGTTAGTCTGGTAAAGCTGAGTCCAATGTCTCCTAGGGGCAGATGCTAAATGTTGGATGCTAAATGGAAGGCACCAGATTCAGAGATTCTCAAGATGATGACAGGATGGGAGAAATTAAACAGAAGAATATAAATTCCAGCATTGACCCAATGCCTCTTAAATTCAGTGGGATTATAGAACAGACATGTAGTTATAGAACAGATTATCAGTTTTGCAGAAATATCTTGTCTGCACTAGAGAGGGAGCTCTGTAAGCTCAGAAAACTGAGCCATGTTTTCCCATTTTTTCCCAAAAAACTGTAAGTTTTCCCATCAAAGGCAAACAATGCAATAATAGAAAATGGACATATCTTTTCATTCTTTGCAGTGCTTCCTTCCCACAAATCTTGATTCCTTATTGCATTAGAAATATTTTGGTCTAATATATGGAGGTAACTGAAAAAACTCTAATTTTAGGCATCCATGATAAACATTATTAAGGAATTGTTTCGAAAACAGTCTCTGTATTTTTATCAGAAAGGCAGACCAGAGTGATGTTATCTTTTTTTCCAGGAATACAAGTAGTTTCATAAAGAGTACATGTGACTGTTTCATAGATAGAATGATGGTTGGTTTTTTTCTGTGGGAGCAATTAATGCTGATAGTAATACTATATCAAATCATTCCCACTTGGATGCTAGTGCAAATTACAAATTCACACATTGCATGTTCGAAAATGTTGTGAATTATCTCTGCCCTCTGTTTTCTCTTTCTGTTCCTGTTTTATTCCCCTAAGCCAACAGAAAAGACCTGAGCTACCCACCTTATATCAAGAATAAGAGAACTTGTAATTCATACAGTGCTGTAAGAAGTGCAATTCATCATTAATGTGATGCAGATAAATGTTGCTGGTCACAAAAAGGAACCTTGTGAAGATGACTGAGGCTTGCAGGAAAAAGGAATATTCATTCATCCTGACTGAATATAATAGCCTGAGGATTCAGGAAGAAATAGGACATTGCTTGCATTCCTTTAAAAATATCTTTAGGTCAGTTTTCAGCTGCTACTGTTAGCATCCTTTAAGATCTATGAAAGCCTTTTAAGAAAAGGAAACCGGTAGTCAGTGCCATTTTCAAATTGCTGTATCGGACATTTTCCCTGGAAGAGCATTAAAGATCAGAAAATTGTAGACAGTTTACTTCTTTGAAACAGGAATATAAAAATGTTAATAAGTTGGGTGCGTGGAGGTGTATTTTGAAACACATGCCATAAAGAGACCATCCCTATATACACATGATTTGCACACTTAGTCTACAACATAAGACATTCTCAGTTCAGATTTTTGGGCATCTTTGTTGACCGAGTCACTTGCTAGTTCTGCAGAATTAAAGGAATACAATGTTTGTTCTAAATCTCTGTGAAATCCATTAAAGAGGAGGTCTGGAAGATGGTTTAGAATTTATTTTAACAGGTAACTCCCTTTTTACAGGTTGCTCCCTTTTTACAGGTTGCTCCCTTTTTAACAGGTAACTCCATTTTAACAGATACACTCCTTTTTTAATTACCCAAATACATTTAAGTTTCTGATCAGATGTGATTTGTGTGGTAGTTCATCTCATCTGAAAAGCGTTTGCCCACTTAGAATAATGGTTTGCCGGATGCACAGGGGTACGAGATGCATCAGCAGTTTCTCTCTGATGCGGTCTGGTCTTTGATTACCACCAAACTCAAAGAAAACAGTTAAGCTTAATTCAGGTTAAGTAATGATCTGTCAACATGAATTTGAATGCTTTAATCTACATGTGAAAAGTTCTGGACAGCGTGTTCGCCTCCTGACACAACTACAGAGGGTTCAGAGAAACATAATATTACTGTATAGATTAACAGCAGGGAACTGGAAGCCAACTTGAATGAAAAATTCTAGTGAAGATGGATTTTAGCTTTCCCGTTCTTTGCAAATTGGTATTTTGATATCTGCTCTTGATTTTCTTTGGCACTGTAAAAATGTATGTGTTCTTAAAGCAGCTTTTTCACTGAGCTAGCGGTTGTATGATGTGGGCTGAGCTGGATCTGGTTAGTTAAATGCAGTTTCTGTCACTGCCACTGAATTGCCATGACAATGACAAAACAGTTAAATTGCACACTAAGATATTTTTGGAGATATTTTTCATTTATTTTCTTTAAATTAAAATCATGGGTGCGGGCCTGGAAAGTTAATTACTGTATTTGTTTTTCTTATTTACTACTAAGTATTATGGGCAACTCTTTCAGAACTGACAGAATTTGAGCTCTTTTTATTCTTTTACAATAATTAGTTGGAAGTAAAACTTGGCAAGTCGGGTCATGACTGTTCCTAAAACATTTTCACACTCAATTGTACAGTATGTTCAGTTGCTGAAAGAAAGGATATTATTTCCAGCTTTGTAATATTATTTAAATTTAGAGATAGCTAAATTCTGTTTAGTGCGAACTTTATCTCCCTCAAGGGACAGAAAATAGGCATGGGTACATTTGTTTTCTCAAATCTATTATGAAATCCTAAAAGATTGTGAGGTCTTATATTAAAACTAACCTGAAGTAGTTAAAAGCTTAGTTTTGCAACATTTAGCAAAGAATAATTTACTTCACTTTTAAACAAAATTCAATATCGTTTCTGCATATACAGCACTTCAATAAAGCTAGTTAGGCTGGAATTAATTTAATAAATGCTTGTTTCGGAGAGAAAATAGCTAGAAAATGTATTTTAAAATATATGTCAGGGTTTGTAAAACATGTAATAAAACCAGAAATGCTCTAGAGATTTTTTTGAAAAGCATTGAATAAAAACTCCACAGCCTGAACACTTACATTTTTGACAAAGAATTGTTCAAGGTAATAAGTACTGGGATTTGGAAGGATTCTTAATTTAATGAAGGTGAATATCTGCTTCCTGTGAGGCATGCAGCAACTTTATAAGTAGGCTGCAAATATAAAAAATAGTGCACATGTTCTACCTAGCACATCTTTTTTTTTTTTCCTTAGGTCCTTTACACTTTGTATTTCTGATGTATTTCTACAAACTACTAAACAATTGCTATCCCACAGTACTGATGTGAGGTAATATTTCTGAAGTCAGGCTAATAAGAATCTTTTTATGGTTTTATATGTTTCATCTAGTAGAACTCTTTCATCCCTCATTTGAAAGTCATGGGAACCTTAGAAGTTCCTGATAGCCCTTTTTTTGGTGGCATAAAATAATATAGTACTAACACAGCAATAGTATATTGCCAATTGATTAGGTCATGCAAAGGGTGATTTTTAAAGGAAATGTCTTGATTTGCAGACACTCATAGTACTAAACCTAGCTTACAGATGCAAAAATGAGTTGTGTAGGCATAGGCCTGGTATGGCATGTTTTGTGTGTTTTCCTTAAGTCTTTTTGCATATTACATTACTAATCCCAACGCTAAATATTACTGAAGTAATTAGTGCTTTAATCAGACTATTAGCTCTATTTGGATGATGAAGGGGGTTTTTTTCTGAACAAAAATTAAACCTTTTAATAAAAATTAACTTCATTTTGTTATGACAATAAAATCTTTTATTTAACAGTTGGCATTCTGCATGGAAAATACTTATCAATGGGAAAATGCATCAACAACACATGTTAAACCACCTTCAGGCTCAGAAAGGTCAATTAAAGTTACTTTTAAAATACTTCTTTTTCCCTGGAATATATTATAAATTGTGTATTTTTTAGTGAAAGAAGAGGAAGATTTCCCCGCTCCTATATAGTCTGGAGACAATTAGCTGAGAAAAAAAATGCCATTTCTCTTTTGAACAGTCCCCCGATCCATTTATTTCCTCCTGTGTTCCTTGTGGCAGAACTGGCATGTGCCGGTTACCCTGAAAGAAACAAACAAGAAAGTACAGATGTTCTGGACCTCCTCGTTTCTCAAAGATGCCTGGTAAGGAGTGATAATATATGTAGTGGTGGTCTCCAAAAGGCTCCAAACCCTCTCTGCTCTGTGAAAGGGGCTCCTTACCCCGGCTGGCTTAACCCGCTGCTGGGCAGCGCTGGGTACCAGAGGATGGCGGCCAGCACAGGCTCCTCACTCGCAGGGTGTCACCCATCCTCCAAACCCCCCAAGACCTCCTCACAAAGCCAGTCTGAATTTTGCTATGGAACAAATATTCAACAGAGGCTCATTGTGTGAAAATACAGAAGAGCACTGAGTGGGGGTTTAAAAAAAAAAAAGCAAAACATGTTGATTTCTGAATTCATGACACATATCATGCGTCTGCTTAGTATCTGTTCCTAAGTATTTTGAAGAAGGCAGATATAAATGTACTGGTATCCTTACACATCCAATAGATTTTAAAATCTTGACTGCATTAATATATTCACGTCTGTGTTCTTTAGCTGTCATTTACAGAACATTGTTATGATGCTGGAGCAACTTATACACCTTATGCAATCTATACCCATGGTTTGCAAGCATGGCTTGACAACCGTTGCTATACTAACTATGTTAACAGCTGGGCCATCATTTCCAGTTTTTTCATTAAAAATACAGCAATGTAGTTTACATTGCAAAATACTGCCTACGCCAGTGACCTGATACTCCTTTACACACCTTATTTCAGACTGCATATTAAAACAGAGGAATTGGGGCACTCCGCACCTTCTGGAATCAAACATGCTCTTACTGGAGGCATTTCCCTTTCTTTAAGAAAATATTGACTAAATTAGGAGTCAAAACTTCAAGTGGAACCATTGCAGTTGTGAGAGTGATTGCGGGATTGACAAAAATTAACTTAAATGGCTATTTTTGCTAATTTGGGGGAATAAGAATAAGAGGGGTAAAAAGCTGCAAGAGACAGAGTCTTGGGTAGTCTCAGGGCCAGTTTTGACAAGCAATTGCCTGCGTAAATGGTGTCGATATCTGAACATCTCTGCATTACTCATACCAACGCTCGTCCATACTTGCATACTGCTTTTCACTTCTTCATCTTGGCTGATAAAAGTGTTGATAGCACTTGAAATAGCTATAATAGCAAAAATAAGATATCCCATTATCAGGCTCATCTTCAAAAACATCACAGCAAACACGTTCAGGCAAAGGAAAAGACCTAGTTGGGTCACCTCTAGTTATACTGGGGTAGCTGAATTGAGGAAAAACTGTTGTATACATAGATTTTTGAAGGACTTCAGATGTAGCAGGTTACTAGTTCCATAAACTTTTCAATTTTGTTTTATTTTTATGTTTATAGGGACTTTTGACCCCAAGTCTGAGCTGTGGGAACTATCCTGGAGAAAAATGAATATTTGGATATTGTGCCTTATCTTCAGGCTGTTTAATCACTGTTGCAATATATACTGCCCTGTCTATGAAGCAATTCACAGAAGTCCAGCTCCTCAGTGTCACAGGAGATTTTGGGACCTAGCGAGTAGTTCAGTCTCCTTGCACTCCTTCACATGGTGGAGAATTGCTATTCTCCAGGACAGCCTACTGAGGAAAGGGAAATGAGTACAGTGTTGGGCTTGACACCAGGGTATTGAGTTTTAGGAAAAAACCGTCTGCCCTAGCTCTATTGTCATTGACTCCTGGAAGCCAAAGGATCCATCCTAGAGGAAAGAGACTAATGGGGCTGCCCTGCAGTTCTGGAGTACCCCTGTACCCACCATGGATTAAGTTGGAGAGTGCTGCATTAGCTGTTCAGCTTTCAACTCCCAGCCAGCTCTGCTAGCAGATTTCAAGCATGGTGTGAAGGTAGAATTGGTGGTAGACTTACCAGCTCCAGCCTGATGTATTACAAAGCATGGCATAGGCAACTATTTCATTATTGTTGATATTGTAACTGGGGACTAAGTGCTAGTTACTACAGATTCACCAAAAACTTTAGAATAGCCATTATAGCAGATGCATTTTCCCATTTTCTTAATCTCTTGGGAGATATTTACTTACTAATTGATTTTTGAAGGCAGGAGGTTTGTTATGGTTTTTTTAATTAGTCAATTGCCAAACTCAGAGAATTAAGCAGGACAGCAAGAAACAGGTCTATATTACAGAGTTCTTTCTTTTTGAAGTAGTTTCTATTTGAAACGTCAAATAATTTTGTGGACCCGGAGAAAACATCCATGCGTTGTAGCTCTTTTTACTGGTTTTTTTTTTTGAGATTATTGAATAATTCTTTGGCTAACTGATCCTCAGTCATGAAAGACAGTCTCCTTTTTAATAAGATTATTGTAATTTGTGTTAACCTCAGAAAACTTAGAATACTTTATTGAACTCTGTAAGATGCAATATAGCTAATTTTACTTCTAAATATAACTTTGGAAAGAAAAGGAAGTAAACTATACTTTTTACTTCCAAATCTTATTGGATTATCTGCTTATGATGTGAAAACAGAGGCAAGGCTAATGACAAGGCTGTACCAGCTAGAGCTGCACATCATACAGACAACAACATTAACAACAATCCTGGACTTTACACGGAATGGATTTTCTCTTTTTCTTCCTCCTCCGTTTAATTTATATGAACCTTTAGGAATTCTTCAAGCTGGAAAAAGAACTGTTTCAACTAGTTTAGATAGCAACATGCAATCTTCCCTTGTGAATAACTGTGGAGCAAACATGAAGGTTATTTTTACTCTTGCAGACAGAAAGAGAGGATGAAACAAAAAAATAATGCAGATTTCTGCAAGCTGATTTTGTTTGGTTACAAAAGATTTAAACAAAATAGGAAAAAAAAGGTTTTGGAAGTTAGAGAGAAAAGCAGAAAAGTAGATACCTAATTCTTAATTTAAAAAGACTTTTAATTGGTTTATTTACTTTTACATATTTTTTTTTTCCACTGAGAGTAAGATAAGTATTTTTTATAATTTCCTACTTGCTAGAATCGGTTTGTTATCTCTGTTTTCTAGTGTTTAATATTTTTGTCAGGGATATTTCCATGCACAAACTGTGAGATCATCTGTATAAATTTCAGGGATAGTAAAGATTTGATTTTTTTCAGGTAAAATGATTGTTAAAAATCAACAGATATGTTCACAAATATAAAACTCCATTTCGATGATACATCTGCTGAAAACTACATGACTCAGGGGAGCAAAAAACAACAGTTTGAGCTGTCTCCACAATTACTACAGGCACAAATTGATTGCTAATGAATTATTATTAATGATTAGGTAAACTGAGAACTCCTACTAGCCTAGTTATGAGCTTGTAGATGTTTCCGTACTGTGAGCTATCACAAACTGTGTGACCACCGCATATTTTTTATCCCCTGAATTAAATTTTCATTTTAACATCAAACAAAAATACACAAAATTAAAAATGAGGTTCAGAAGACCCGTCCAGGTGCTCCAATATCAATTCTGTGCCAGGATTTATCTACGCAAATTAGCTCCAGCAAACTCTGCAGAACAGCACTGCTCTTAATTGGTACAGTATTTGAATGAAATGTGGACATTTAAAATGAGATCTTGAGGGTCATACAGAGTTGAACTGAAGCATTTACTTGTATTCACATCTTCTGGGGCTTATCTTCCATTCCTGTGATCTCTAAACTTCTAAACTTCTCCAAAAGAAATGGTGAGTTTCTGTTCACAGGAAATGAACAGCCAAGGCCACAATTAAAGCACACTGTCCCAGATGCTGCCTATTATGTAGTTAATAACATTCACATCCAGAAATATTATATTGAGAAGAGAACGTAAGTTAACATACATATTTAGGACTACATGTGTATACATGTGTTTATATGTATGTCTCCATGTGCGTGTATAAAAACCATAATATTTGGACCCAGATTCTGCCAGGGAATATTAGTATTCATACCCTGAAACACATTTTGCTTTCAAAGTCTTAGAAAGCTAATTATTACTTATGAAATGTTAGTCCAATGTAACTAATCCCATCTTCGTAAAAGGATTCAGGTTAAACAAACTGAAATCACCATTTGGTATGACCAGAATTATATGAAGATGAAATCCTCACTTTTATAGAGTAAAACTGCTGAATAAACCTCCAAATCCTTTCATCTTTTATTCCAATACGATAGAAACTGAGCTAGTATAGACTGTATAGCTTTTACTAATGAACTTTCTCTGGTGGTATCTGAGAAATAAACTGGGAGAAAACAGCTCCAATTTCCATTTCACTTTACTGTTATAGTTTGGAAACTTGAAACTTTTATGCCATTTTCCTAGACACGTGCTGCTATATGACATGTAAATGAAAGATAAATCTTTATTATGGACTTTATATATAAAAAATTAAACAAAAAAGAAAGAAAGAAAGAAAATGCAACTGAGACATAGATGTTATAGTAGAAATAACATTTCCAGTTAGGAAAGATTTTAGTTCTTAGTGTAAATATTCCATGAAATTACTTTTCTCCTAATATAAGATGATTAACAGACTCCACTTACACAGCGAGAATGAAGTTGTAATTTTACCCTTGTAGCTTCAGATCGGAAAGGACTGCACATATATCAAAATTAAGTGTTAACATATTTGTCAGCAGTTCCGTTTCAAAGGACTACGGTTTGTCAAAAGCTCTGTTTCTCATTTTTATAAAATCATTGGATTGTAAAAAATTTATATTGGCAAGGTGCTGTGCCTATTACTCTCATTTTTTACGTGCCTCTTTTTATGTGTTTCTTTGCCTATCTGTATATGCTTTGTGGTTTTTACTATGTAACCTTTTTGAAGCTGCAATCCTGTCAATTTTTGTGTTATTTATCATAATGTTAACCACTTCCCTTCGGAAATAAACAGTAAATAAAATTACTAGGCTTTGCTAGGAGCAATTTCACCTATACACACACCTTTCCAAACCCTACCATCAGATTCCAAAATCATGCATTCAGTATATGCTACTGGATTTACAGAAAAGAATATTAGAGAGTTACTAAACTATATGGTGTTTTAATTTTTGCTTTCATTCTTTCACCTGAAAAATTGTCTGTGAATACCATGATAGATTCAGGTCATTACTTCAGACTGTCTCTATTTTTGTGTTTCTTAATAGCCCAATATTGATGCTACGCTTCAGACTTTTCTTCTCACAAACTCTTCAGGTCTATTAGAAAATGACTTATACTTGTGAGAAAGAGTGTAAATCTATACATATACTTCAGTTGTACTACTTCGTTAAAGATTTCCTGAAGAGGTCTAAATGAATAATAAATATTTAAGGTTTTGTTTGTTGGGATTTTTTTTAAGGAAAAGAAAAAATCAAGACCTCAGAATTCTAGACCTGTATTTGTACATTGCTTCAATAAGATTTGAAAAGGATTTTATTTGCTCAAAGAAACTGCATCCACATTTCTTACTGAACTTGGTGACGGCAAACCATTCCATAGGGACTGCAGGCTGGGAAACCAAACTTGTGAATTGGCAAAGATGTTTTGAGTTGCTCTGAAATAAAGCATTGATGTGAATAATAGTTGGTGCACATGTTTAGCTTTCTCGATGATGCTGGTTGCCTGGTAACCAGCAAAAGGCATATGTCAGAGAAGAGTTCAAATGAAACAGCTGACATCAATCTCAGCAGGGTAAGGAGAAGGAAAAGCACTGATTAGCTCACCCAGATTGGTATATATAGGAATCCCATCATGTTTTCATATCATTGAATATCTAAGCTGATTCCAAACCTTAATTTACCACAACATTTGTGGTAGTTCTTAATTGGGGCCAGAATTTGTGTCTTTTAAAAGATGATTTAAAATGTTTATTTGCAGAAGGTGCACAGTGCCCCTGCTCAGTAGCATGTATTGGAAAAATACTGTTTGCTTTGTTCAGCCACTGACTGGGTGGCAGCTTTTTTAGTTTGTGACAAAGTCACACTGTATGTTGCGTATGGAGTCACTGGACCTTGCAAGGCAAAGGTCAGCTATGCTGCACAGGAAGTCAGAGGGCCAGAGACACATTTTCAAATATATCATTTCATCCGTTGTTTTCTTAATTATATTGCTCTGGCTGAGCCAAAAAAGTACACAAGAATTCTGGTAACATTTTTAACCTTGACTTTTCAAGTATTCAGAAAACTATATTTATCTCTACCAAAATATTACAATAAACTCCCTAATTACAGTTAGATATTAGTTTTTGCCTACAGGCCACTATCATTCACATTTTCTGTGATCAGTGTTCTTGTTTATTCACAGAATCCATGGACAAATATAAAATTTCCATTGGAATTTTTTTTGAGGGGGTTGTGGTGGCAATTTAATCCAGTATCTTACTTATTTAACCACTCTAAAGTATTTGTCTTTTCAGGGTTTTTGTTAGAGTCAATTATACTTTTTATACAGAAAATCATACATCGTGATTGGAAACAACGTTTGTGAGAGTAATGATTTTATTCTAATGATTTTCCAAAATTATGAATCACTGTTGAATTAATCTGTCTTATAATATCTACCTAACACTTGTGTGTTTAGCCTAAGCTTGTCATCTCACCGCCCTCTGTTGTCAATGGAGAGGGGCAGCACACCTTTGTTAGATTGTGACAAACTTCCATCGGAGGGTGCTAACTGTTTCCGTCAGCGATGAATGAAATAGATAACTATCACAGGTTAAAAACCTATTCTTCAAACATCAAATATCAGATGGAACAAATCCACCATTTATGGTGCTTTTCTTTCCTTTTTTGAGTTAGTAACAGTAAAATAGTAGGAATAGCCTTTTTACATTTCAGTTGCTAATGCTCATTACTGAAACCAAAATTGCTAATCCAGAAAATAAGAAAAGCTATTAGGAGGCATTTCTAAAAGTCTTTGGTTTAGGTGACTTGCTCATCACCATGGCAATATTGTCATGAAAAAGGTCCAGCCATGGAATTCATCTATCTCATACGTGAAATCAGCTACACACAAAATTATTTTCCTGTTTTTTTTCCTAAAATTGTAGAATCATAGAATGGTTTAGATTGGAAGGGACCTTAAATGTCATCTCATTCCAACCCCCCTGTTATGGGCAGGAACACCTCCCACTAGAGCAGGTTGCTCAAAGCCCCATCCAGCCTGGCCTTGAACACTTCCAGGGATGGGGCATCCACAGCTTCCCTGGGCAACCTGTTCCTGTGCCTCACCACCCTCATAGTGAAAATTTTTTTCCTGATATCTAATCTAAATCTCCCCTCTTCCAGTTTGAAGCCATTACCCCTCGTCCTATCACTACATGTCCTTGTAAAAAGTCTCCCTCCAGTTTTCTTGTAGGCGCCCTTCAGATACTGGAGAGTTGCTATAGTCATTGTCTCATACACGATACATTCTACAAGGCCTGCAATAAATAGACCTGCATAATACTAACATGTTTCTAGAATGGGGCCACTATCCTTTCTCTTTTGCATATATAACTTTTCCTTTATCTTTTTATACTCTCTTCCTCTTCTCTGCCAAAGCATCCACAAGACTGGCACTGAGAGCATGAGAGGAGGACTTCAGATCTCATATCAGGGAGATTAATTCCCAGATGGTTACGGACAAGCTGGAATGAGCAATTCTAAGGAAAATCCCTTAAGTTCTCACATCCTAGGGATGAAACAATCCTCAAGTGTCTGTGGGAGGTGGTGGAGGTGCCGCCTCTTGGCTTCCTGAAGGAATGTTTATGCAGACTGATTCTTGGGAGACTTTAATTAATCTAACTCTATGTAAACTACAATTTAATGACTTCAGCAAATTTGGATATGTTTCAAGGCAAGACAAGAGGCATAACAGTAATCCAAAAGACAGCATTTTTTTCTTTACGATAGAGCAGGTCCCTGCTCTGAAGCAGTGAGATCCTAGATGTCCTTGGTGAACTCGATGATCCACAGTGTCATTCTGAGAAATGAATGAAGAATTTCACTAGAATCAAAATGAAGATTTCTCTTCAGTTATAGCTTACAAAGAATATTCCAGCCTGAGAAATGGAAGTTTAATTTAGTTAAAAGGGGAGGAAAAAAAGATGACACTTTTTAAGGGAACTTTAAATAGCACCTGGAAGCACAGAAAGGGCAGGAAGAACGTGGGTGACTGAGCCTAATCCCTGGAAACTGCAGTCAGCTACCAAATGGATGTGTTGTTGAAACAAATCAATAACATGCTTTTTCCACACTTATAAGTCGTAAAAAGTATCTTTTACCACTTAAGTAGTAAGGCTTGATCAGAACAGTTAGAAAAAAATAACTATATTATTGGTTTCTTATCCTTGGCTTAAATAATAACACAGCATAAAAAACATGTTTTGAATAGACAGTAACATCTTGCTTGTCAGTGTATTTCAGATGTGTTCTTTGTTGCATTTACACTTTTCTCAGTCTGGGAAATTAAAATTAAAAAGGTTAGCTTGATTTTTACTTAGAATTGCTATCTAGTGTTTTTCAAGCCTATACTTGAAATACACAGTACTGCAAAATTTTGACTACAAGCATCAAGAGGGAAAAAAACCTGCTTTGGTTTGTGTTTGGGTTTTGGATTCACTCCACCCACCCCCCCCAGTTTGAATGGTTTCTCACTGGATGAAAAATGAGTGAAAGAACAACAACAAAAAGGTTTATTTGACTTAAATCTGCATTAGGTGGTCATCTTCTAAATAATCCTATAGAGATGTGGCCACTAATTGCATAAGAGCAGGGTTCAGAATCAATCTAAATTTTAATTACTTACTTGATAAACTGACATCTTAATCCTATCACATCAAAATCAGTGGAGAAAATCCCACTAGTTTCAGTTAAGGTAGGAACAAACCAGTGCATTTTCCCCAAATTTACCAACAATGTCCTTTTAACTATAATAAATCTCCCTCATATTGTTTCTACCACAAGGAGACACACATACTGTCACTGAGGAAAAAAAATAACCTCTTTCCTGCCAAAGGCTGATAAAATTATTATTTTTCTTTACAGAGAAAATGTGGTGGGAGCAGTCTAGGATTTCTACTCTTAGTTTTATTTAATTTCATTAGAATTCATTAGAAATGACCTAGCTATTTCCTTTTGTTTATTCCATGAATTCCTTTAGGCATTATTGATGATGCCAGCTTCCTCTGAACTCTCTCTCAGAACTCTTTGAACGTGCAAAGGAATTCCTCCTTGCTCTCTAGATCCAGATACTTTTTTTTTTTCCTGAAGCTGTTTGATAGCTGGGAGAAGTCTGTGTCTCACATATGTTCACTTTTGTACTTAACATAAAGGGCATCTTGAACAGAAAAGCACAAATAAAAAATTCAGGTTTTGACAGACATAGCTGCTTCTGACTTTAGTATAAAATACTGTTTTACCATTAAAACATGGCATCCTATTTCTTTTCTGCAATAGGTTAGATTCCTTCACCAAGGACACACTTATTTACCTAAGTTTTTGGTATTTTCTTGTGTTATTCACTTTAAATACTGGTATATCTAGGTTTCCATATATTATTACTGAAACAAGACATTTACTACACTGTTCAAATTTACTCAAACACTCCTGACATTTGTATGGTTCTTCTTTTCAGTTACAGAACAAATGAGCAGAGGGCAATAACCTGCAATGCAAACTGCTACTATTATCACAATGGTCACCACTTGAATTATAAAGGTACTATTTGGAGCTTTGCAGTGTACGAAAGTGGTAGCCTACCTTATATGAAGGTGTAAAATTGTAAGAGGTAGAAATGTAAAAGCTCTGCTTGATCACCTAACACATCTTTCTGATAAAATGCTTGTTGGCTACCATTGCTCTCTTCAAACTCACTTTGATAAGAAAAACTAACCGCTTACTTTATCATTTTTATATTGTAAAAATAATTTCTGGGGATAGGAGATTAATATGTCTCTGGAATTGCATTTGAAGCTAAGAGGAACCCATTTTTTATTTTTTCCTCACAAATTTTGCCTCAAAATTCATTTATTTCAGTGAGATTTCAGTGGAGATGATTACCAGAATTTTACCAGTGAATTGACATTATGAGTGATCAGCAACTTGACAAGACTGATAGTTTAATAGAGTTAGCTATATAGGATCAAAATCTTCAGTTGTAAATATTTTCTACACAGAAACCAGTTGAGTCAAAAATATACATCAAATAAAAAAAAATTCATTAATTACTCTGTCCACAAGAAGTCTTCAGACAGAATATGTAACTTCTAATTTAAATTCACTGCACTCTGATTCATCATAATTTACCAATACTTTGAGACCACAGGATTCATTCAGAATCTGAGAGTAACTTAATGTTTTCCATCTAAGGATCTAGTGTTTTCCAATTAAAGGAGAACTAAACTTTGTGGGAAACAACAAGTAGACTTACATACCTACCCACTTTGTTAATGATACCACTGATTTGCATTTTTAAATCCAAAATATTTTCTTATTGGGTCTATCTAAATTCCCTGTTTATTTGCCATCCAAAGTATATCTTCAATATCAAACATTCACATTCCCTGCTTTTTCATCTTGCCAAAATCCAAACAGATGTCCTTCCCTTTTCCGTACATCACATCCTCAGTTGACATTTCTGCATGACTTATCCCTGGGTCTGGAGAATCTTGGGGCTTCTGGACGGAGCAAATTACAGATTCTGTTCTGCTTCCTGGACTCTGCCATGATTTCATATCCATGATATAATAATGAACTTAACAGTCACAGACTTACAAAATTGCTGATGTCCTCCCAGTGCTCTTCCTTCATCTATCCTAGGAATGATTGTATAGGTAAGGAGTTGCCCATGCTGCCTAATTTGAAAGAAATGGCTTACGGGCCCCAGTTAAGATGCTCTTCTTGCTACACTTCATTCATACGTGGTGTAAAGAGATGTTTTTTTAAAGGTGATTCTGAGAAGGATCCTGTATCTTGGTTCACTGCATTAAGTTCTAGATGGAAAAGTCTCTTCTGAAGAGCTCTGTAGGGAGTATCAACAAACAAGCCTTCTGACTTGCACCCCTAACCTAACTTCTTATAGTTAGGTAATGTGAAACTCTCCTTTTAGCATGCATATGTTTGATCAGACTTTGGTGTCCCCCTGTGCTCCTATGACACCATGGATTCGTGGCAGTTAGGAGACAGACGTGGCAACTGAAATAGGATATACCATTCAACCAAGATAGAAATTAATGACTGTATTCTGGATGCTTTACAAAATGTATTTGATTGTGATTTAATTTATTATGTGTTTAGCTCCTGTAAATATTCTAGCAAATTAGTTTAGCTCCAGAAATTATCAGTCACATACCAGATATCTTCATAGGAAAGCAAAGTTTATTTTTTGAAACATAGATATTTTCTCTGTTGTGCATGTGAATTTCATTCTGTTTATATTCAGTAAGAACTATGACTGCAGTGTCTATTTGAATTTTCGTCTCCTACCTCAATTATCTTAATAAGTTATTTTATAAAAGATTTTAATAAACATTTGAGACAAATGTAAACCATTTGCAAATAGCTCAGGTGAAATCAGACTTTCATTTAATTTCATTTGATCATGATGGAAATAAATACTACTGAATTTTATAAACAATAATTAATTTAACTATGCTTATTCGTACTCGTATAGGTATATAAAACTTCCTGTTTTCCTGCAAATTTTATAACATAACTTTTTAATCAGTTCTGTATATGTTTACATGAGACTCTTCTGAATTCCATACTAAATCACATTGCAAAGGAAAGAATTGAAAACGTAAACCACAATCTTCAATTCAGGCAAAAAGAAAGCAAAAACCTTTTTTTTTAAGAGCAACATTTTGGAATTACAAATCAGGATAGCATACAGGCAGGTGTGTGAGTAAACTTTATGAGTTTGCACACATAATTTGTATAATTGTGTACACAAACGCGTAGCAGTTCTTGAAACCATGATTGTATGAGCAAATAGTTTGTCACATGCATACATATTTTCCCAGCTTAAAGGCTGATTTCTAGGTGTTAAATCTCAGTGATTAGCACCTTGGTGCTTGTACTGTTGTGTTCTTCAGCTTGAATTAAATTTTACTATAGCACCCTATTCTAGGATTGCATTTTTAATGAAACTTCACAGACCCATGTGTTACTTTTTATCTAGAAGCATGTATGTCAGTTGAAGAATACAGCCGCAGACAGGCAGGCAGGCAGTGAAACACAATCTGATAAAGTTGACAATGGCCTGTTGAAGTATTAAAGATAAATTACAGGCAATTCTGATGATTTTGGCACTGCTGAGTAACGAAAAACACCAGTACCCAGCTTTGCCTGAAGGAGTTGTACACATGCTCAAAACCTTCCCTTCATTCACTCAGCCTGCCAGCCATGAAGTGCCCTGGCAACTGCCATGTGCATGTATTTGTGAAAGACAAAATGAAACCTGTATTTACTACTTATCTCTTTTATTGTTGTAAGAGTATCGCGTTTTTGTATACTTCCTATTATAGCATGACGTCTTTCCGGCAGTTTTCTGACAATAAAGTAGAGTTTTAGACATCTCCAGCAGTCAATAGGTACTCTTTTGTGTTTTGTATTGTGTTTGCAAAGAAGATGCAAGTGAAAGCTGGCAGCTTACTGCAGGATAGGTTCTTCAAAAATCATTTCTCAGATCTTTTTTTCAGTATCTAGATGTTAGCTCTTGAGAGGAGAGATCTAAGGCTTGGGACACTTTCTTTTAAGTTAATAGAAACATTTCCATTTCTTAAAGATTTCAGAGGGCTTTGCACCGAGTCTATTTCTATTGTTAAGGCCACAAATAAAACTCAAGGTGCATTTATTCCATCAGAACTTTGTACTCTCTGTGTTACAACAGGCAAAAGCTAAAATAATTTTGGAACTGCTTACAAAAAATTGAGCCTCAGGTAAGACTTAACTCACTCTGAGAAGTATCCTGCAATGTTTCTTCAGGTGGAGCTAACTATATTAAACAAAATAAAAAAAGTTCTCCGTTGCAGTTAACCACAACTTTGTACACGAGGTGAATGGTGTGTCAGCAATAAATACATAGCTGAATCTTTATGGCCACTAACTATTATTGCTCTGATATCGGGAAGGAAGTCCACAGTACCAGGCTGGAGATTAACATTCATGTTCCTTTCAGCATACATTTTATTGTGAAAAAATTGGAAAGAGTTCAGAGAACGGGAGTTGAAAATATATTTATTTATGTAGGGAGAAATTATTGAGTTTTAGAAGATTCTTCAATTGTATAGGCACACATGAAATCAGCAGAATAACAGTGATATATATATATTGGGCTAAATTACCTTGTGACAATTTTTTTACTGTTTGATGTCTTCAAAACCAGATCGAAGATCTTTCCCCGTACAGTCATAAACTATTTGCTAGGTGCAGTAGTTCCTGCATAAGTATTATGCCTCTACCACATAGGACATTGCTCTGATTGATTGTTCTGTTCTCAATATAAATTAGTAACTGCTTGTAATAAGTTAGACAATTTGCCTTTTGAACTCATTTTGAAACTGAGCCTATTTGGAGGCACGCAAGGTAGAGCTGCAATCCATAAAGATGTCACAAATATCTTCTTGAAAAGTTGGAAGCACAGATTAGCCTTATTTTCTTCTATTTACTTAGATGAAAATTTATTTACACATGAAAATAGTTCTCTATATATAGCTGGTTATACAGACTTATACATATATAATATACACATACGTATTTACACAATTTAACATTTCTAAAATATTTGTCTCCTTAAAAGATTCATTTGCTTTTCTTCTTGTCCTTGTCAAAAATACATCTATTTTGTAGTAGCAGTTAGTTACCATTTTAGCACAAAAGACACTATAAGGATATATCATATCTAAGTATTAGCTTTTATGTGACCTGGTAGATATGAAATGTTATCTCCCTTATCTTATTACACTCCATGCCTCTGTGCTTTGATGGTATGTTACAGTCAAAGTGTTCCAAGTGTTAAGCAACTTTGAAGTACTTCAAGGTATTATGCAAAGAGCAATTACAAAATTGCCTACAGGCAAGCACAAAATACAATAATGACACAGTTGACCCTTTCTCTTTCTTTTAAAAAATGCAGGTTTAAAATTTTTTGCAGAGATCAAAGTGAGAAGTGGGCAGAATATACTTTAGCTCCTCATAATCCCAGCATAGTTATGTATACTAGATAAACTTTTTTTAATATCATTACTGATAGATTTCTTACTTGATTTGCAAAATATAAAACAGGAAAGAAACCACCTGTAATGTCAAGCCTATAACTAAACATGATATTTTGGATGCAAATAGACCAACAAAAGGGAAGTAAATTCATGCCTTTTCACACTAACTTCCTTGTCTCTTTTTTTTTTTTTTTTTTAATGCTGTCCTCATAAGACTGTAACAAATATTACATTTCGGTTTGCCTATTCAACTCAGTCTCTTCATTCTCAAATTGTTCAAATCTCATTTCTTGGTGATGTCCCTCCATTACCCGCACCGCTACTTGCATTTCTCATGCTACTTAAGAAGAGAAGGGATAAAAATAAATTATGCAGACTGTTCTTTTTTCTTGAGCTCACTCTTTCCTTAATCTGCAGACAAAAGTCTCTTCTATGTAATTGAGAAAAACTTTTCTGAGGACCAAGCAGAGCTCATTTATATCAGCAGAGTTCAGTCCTGCCTACAAGGGACTGTAAGAGGGTGTCCAGTTGATACACTTAAGCCACATTACTAACAGTGGCAACTTCTGATGAAATAGGAGTAAAAGAGATCTTTGTTCTTGGAAGTCTTATCACTCCAGAGGGAAGGGGAATCAAATCAAATGGTGCCAGAATACACTTCTGTCATTTAACAGTGTTAGAGAACATTTTTATTTCAAGACTTGGGACTAGTCCCAGTTCTTTAACTTCTGTATCTGGTTATCCTTTGCAAATATCATGGATGTGACGTTTTGATTCTCACATACAAAATCTGTCATTGATGGAAATGTTGTAGAAGAAGTAGAGCTTTTATGGCTCTACTTTCAGAGAAAATATAAATAATCCATTCTGAAAACCTTGTAACTGGCTGTCGTGGTTTAGGCCAAATCGGCCACTGGGGACATAGGGGACCCCAGATGGGACCGACAGATGCTCCCCTCTACCCCTCTTCAAAGAGAGAGGCAGAGGAGGAAAAAGAGACTTACGAGTTTAGAAAGATCTAAACTACTTTAATGAAGTATTAATAATAAAATAAAAGAAATAATGAGAAATATACAAAACCGTATCAAGCTCCCAAGATGACAATCACGACACCGGCTGGCACTGGGGCAGTCCCAGGCTGGACTCAGTGACGGACGGGAACTGGATTCCGGATCTGGATTCAGGATCGGGTCCAAAGGCAGACGAACAGACAGAGTCCTCCTCAGACGTCAGCCGTTGAAGCAAGAAGGGAAAAAGAAGGGCGAAAAAGAAGGAGCCAAAAAGAAGGCCTGACCCTTTGCTCCGTCAGCTTTTATACTGAGCATGAGGCAGATGGGATGGAATACGCTGTTGGTCAGTTTTGGGTCACCTGCCCTATCCGCTCCTCCCCGCAGGTGGGACCCCATTATGCTTTTTCCGCTTCCGACCCTCCAACGTGGCAAATAACACAGCTGGTTGGCCTTGGGTGTTAGAACAATAAGTGTAAGCAAGAGCCTCCCTGCATACCATGTCTGGACATCAGCTATAAACATCGGTCTAATCACTCTGAGAGAGTGAACATTGTCTGCACAATATGCTGTTAATTTCAGTAGTTAAAAGAGGCCCAGCTAAGAAGCGAAGCTACTGAACAAAATTGGTCCTGTTTTACCTCAAACCAGGACACTGGCACTTGAGGATAATTTACAAGCCCAGATAGCAGATGCTTATAAATGTTACCTGTCTACAGTAGTGTGAAAGGTTGTTTCCGCGTGTTGCTGAAACTCAGCTTAAATGGAGATTTCTTTCATGTTTCAATTGTTCAGAAGGAAAGATATAATCTTTGCTAGGGTTAGTTATAGAAAATAAGACCTGTTGGTGACAGTCTTATTCCTTTTACTTTTTTTGGTCTGATAATATGGTCCTGTTAATGACAAATGTCTTGTTTTGTCATAAAAAGTAGTGTTTCTTCAGAATTTTTCTTCAGTCTTTAGAAAAAAGTCCTCTTCTTCAAAGAAAGTGAAGGTTTTCTTCACAAAAGAACAAGATACCTGTGAAATTGTGCCACAGCACATGCAGATCTTGTTTTCAGAAAGGATACCTGGATAAAACCAGGCTTACTAGAGATAAGCTTGGAGGAGGCACACCAAAGTTTGAGGGACAGTGTGCTAGTGAGGTCTCCCATTTCAGGGGAGGTAGGGGATGGAGATCCGTGCAGCAGCAAAGATGCAAGCGTTATTGATGTGTTGGAAACCACGGAACTGCCTGAGAACGGCCACGTCGGAATTAGGGCTTCTCTCCCAAGAAAAGTGGCGGGATCTATAGTCCAGCTGAAATGCATCTGCACCAGTGCACACAGCATGGGCAACAAACAGGAAGAGTTGGAAGCTGTTGTGCAGCTGGATAACTATGTTGTAGTTGCCATTGTGGAAACATGATGGGATGACTCACACAACTGGAGTGCTGCAATGGATGACTATAAACACTTCAGAAGGGATAGGTAAGGAAGGAAAGATGGTGGAGTGGCTCTGTATGTTAAGGAGTGTTTTGACTGTCTAGAGCTTGATGGAGATGAAAGGGTCGAGTGTTTATGGGTAAGAATCAGGGAAAGGCCAACAAGGCAGATATCATGGTGGGACTTTGTTATAGACCACCCAACCAGGATGAAGAGACAGGTGAAATATTCTGTAAGCAGCTGAGAGAAGCCTCACAATCACCAGCTCTTGTTCCCATGAGGGACTTCAACTTACCAGATGTCTGCCAGAAATGCAATACAGCAGAGAGAAACAGTCTAGGAGGTTCCTGGAGTGTGTGGAAGATAGATAACTTCCTGACACAGTTGGTGAGGGAGCTGACTAGGGAAGGTGCACCGCTGGACCTGGTGTATGCAAACAGAGAATGCTTTGTGGGTGATGTGGTGGTTGGAGGCTGTCTTGGGCATAGCGATCACAAAATGATAGGGTTTTCAATTCTCAGAGAAGTAAGGAGAGGGGTTAGCAGAAGTCACCTTGGTCTTCTGGAGGGCAGACTTTGCCTGTTTAGGGGCCTGGTTGACAGAGTCCCTTGGGAGGCAGTCCTGAATGGCAAAAGAGTGAAGGAAGGATGGATATTCTTCAAGAAGAAACTCTTAAAGGCACAGGAGCACGCCATCCCCATGTGCCAAAGGATGAACTAGTGGGGAAGAAGACCAGCCTGGCGGAACAGAGAGATTTGGCTGAAAATCAGGAAAAAAAACAGAGTTTAGGACTTTTGGAAGAAGGGGCAGGCAACTCAGGAGGACTACAAGGAGGTCATGAGGTTATGCAGGGAGAAAATTAGAAAGGCCAAAGCCCAACTAGAACTTAATTTGGCTACTGCCACAGAAGAAAACAAAAAATGTTTCTATAAATACATTAACGACAGAAGGAGGGCTAAGGACATCCTTTAGTGGATGCAGGGCAAAACATAGTGACAAAAAATGAGGAAAAGGCTGAAGTACTTAATGCCTTCTTTGCCTCAGTCTTTAATAGTAAGACTGGTTGTTCTTGGGGTACCCAGCCCCCTGAGCTGGAAGACAGGGACGAGGAGCAGAATGAAGCCCCCATAATCCAAGGAGAAACAGGGAAACAGTGACTTGCTACACCACATAGACACACAGAAGTCTATGGGCCCAGATGGGATCCACACAAGAGTACTGAGGGAGCTGGCAAAAGTTCCCACCAAGCCACTTCCCATCATTTATTAGTAGTCCTGGCTAACCAGGGAGGTCCCAGGTGGCTGGAGGATAGCAAATGTTACACTCATCTACAAGAAGGGCCAGAAGGAGGATCTGGCAAACTACAGGCTTGTCAGTCTGACCTTGGTGATGGGGAAAGGAGCAGATCATCTCGAGTGCCATGACACGGCACATACAGGACACTTGGGTGATCAGGCCCAGTCAGTATGGGCTCATGAAAAACACATCCTGCTTGACTAACCTGATCTTCTTCTATGACAAGGTGACCTGCTTAGTGGATGAGGGAAAGGCTGTGGATGTTGTTTACCTGGACTTTAGTAAAGCCTTAGACACCATTTCCCACAGCATTCTCCTGAAGAAACTGGCTGCTCATGGCTTGGATCAGTATACACTTCTTGGGGAAAAAAATGGCTAAAAATTGGTAAAAAAGGGTTGTGGTGAATGGAGTTAAGTCCAGTTGGTGGCCAGTCCCAAGTGGTGTTCCCCAGGGCTCAGTACAGAGGCCTGTTCTGTTTAATATCTTTATCGGTGATCTGGATGAGGGGATTGAGTGCACCCTCAGTAAGTGTGCAGATTATACCAAGTTGGGCAGGAGTGTTGATCTGCTTGAGGGTAGGAGGGCTCTACAGAGGGATCTGGACAGGCTGGATTGATAGGCTGAGGCCAAAGGTATGAGGTTCAACAAGGCCAAGCACTGAGTCCTGCACTTGTGTCACAACAACCCCATGCAGCACTACAGGCTTGGGGAAGAGTGTCTGGAAAGCTGCCCGGCAGAGAAGGACCTGGGACTGTTCATTGACAGTGAGCTCATTATGAGCCAGCAGTGTGCCCAGGCAGCCAAGGTGGCCAACAGAATCCTGGCTTGTATCAGGGATAGTGTGACCAGCAGTACTAGGGAAGTGATTGTCCCTCTGTACTTGGCGCTGGTGAGGCTGCACCTCAAATACTGTGTTCAGTTTTGGACCCCTCACTACAAGAGAGACATTGAGGTGCTGGAGTGTATCCAAAGAAGGGCAACGAAGCTGGTAAAGGGTCTCGAGCATAAGTCTTATGAGGAGTGGCTGAGGGAACTGGTGTTGTTGAGTCTGGAGAAAAGGAGGCTGAGGGGAGACCTTATCGCTCTCTACAACTACATGAAAGGAGGGTGTGGAGAGGTGGAGGTAGATCTCTTCTCCCAAGTAACAAGCAATAGGACAAGAGGAAATAGCCTCAATATTAGGAAAAATCTCTTCACCAAAAGGGTTATCAAGCATTGGAAGAGGCTGCCCAGGGAAGTGGTGGAGTCACCATCCTTGGAGGTATTTAAAAGACAGGTAGACGTGGTGCTTAAAGGGTATAGTTTAGTGGTGTACTTGGCAGTGTTAGTTTTACAGTTGGATTTGATAATCTAAAAGGTCTTTTCCAACCAAAATGATTCTATTATTCTATGATTCCATGATTCAAATGGTGCAGTGAACCAGTTCTACACCGGAGAGTTAGCATGTAATGTAAATGGGTTTGTCACCAGAGGGAATCCTAGAAAAACCACCTGTTAATGGAAATGCTGCTGCATTGCCACAGATGGAGATTTACAAAGGCACTTAAACTGATACTGTGTCAAATTTATCCATCTAAGTCCAAGACTATAATCTTAAAAACATCTTAGCTTCTAGCTTCCTAAGATTTTAATGCTAAATTCACTAAGCTAAAGGTTCATCAGTTCTTGTATAGAAACAACTGTCCTGAAATCACTGAGAAGCTCAGTACCACTTTTGTTTCAAGATTCTCCAACTAGATGTGCATTTCATTTTTTTATATATCCAGAGGGATATATCATGACTGGTGGACTCAAATTTTCCTTAATAAACAGACAGGACTGAATGCTATACGAGGTGCACTAGGAATGGCCATATTCATTTCACTTGTGCTTTTAGATGCAGCACTACTATTGCAGTTTGTCCAATAACTCTGCAATTACAGCACTAACCCAATATTTGGAAGAACTGAGTTCTCTGTCTTCCTACTTGAGAGGTGATTCCCATACACTTTTCTTAAAACGACACCCTAACCCATTGCCTTTAGCTGGGCTTGAGTATATACAGGTGTGTTGAATGCTCGCTACTCTTTGTGCCACTTTGAGTAATAAATGATGTTGATCATAATAGTAACAACCCAGATTCAGACAAAAGGGAAATGCTTCTGTAATTTGGTAGTTAGTGCACAGCAGGAAGAAGAAGACCTCGTCTAAATCACGGCCTTCGCTGGAAGGCTTGGTTGCATGTTTTACAGGCTGTAAACAAACCTCAGAGGGCAGGTTTGAAACTACATAGATGCAAAAAAAACTCTATCAAAAGAGCATTTGCAAACTGCTCTGTGTTTCCCTGTACTTCACTGTGTTTGGATTCATTCATTATCTTGCAGTGTTTGGACAACAAGAATCAAATCAATTGCATTTTTGTGTGGATTGGTTTGGGTTTTTTTAATTGAGATTGTTATGGAATGTTTTACCTCAGCTTCTGTGTGTCTCTTGAAAAGAAGTTGAATAAGTACATGCATAGGCACATTTAGAAAGAACTACACTTCTTCAGCATGGTGCTCGTATCATCTGTCTGCAGCACAACAAATAGGTCACGTAGCAATTTTATCCTCTGATGGTGTGGCAGTTAGAATACAAAGACTGATATTGAGAAATGTTAGTCACATCTTAGCTTCTTTTTCCTCTTAATTTTGTGCTTATCAGTTTTATATAGACCCTGAAATAAGGATTATAAAGGTACTCTAAATCATTCATACTAACTGAACATTAATCCTTTCTGGGTTTCCTCAGAACATTTTTCTTTCTTTATTCCTTTCTTTATACTTTCTTACTGATGTCTCCTCTTCAGGAATGTTTTCTCAAATGATGTTATCAAAGGATCTTTGTTCTTTGTGCGTATATTCATCTGCTGTATCCGTCCTTTTGGTTCCCATTTAGCAGAACAGTTGCTGTGTATTGGTTATCAGTGCTCTAGAAACCTTCGAAGAGATCATAGATTGCATTAAGAGACATCCCCTGGTCTGAAAAACCTAGGTTCTGAGTAGGCAGGAGACAGAAGGATGGAGCAAAGGAGGCATTACTAGCTATATTTTTACAGATAGGGATTTGACACTCAGGTAGGCTTAGAAACTTGTCCAAGCAATACAAAATGTTATTCAGAACAGAGACTGTAAAGTCATCTCTTACATTCCCTACTTACCCACTTCATAAACACCAAAAACCTCAGTTCTATTTTTTCAACTTGGTTCATGTGACCAAAATTTGAAAGATGCTGAGCAACTTCTCTAGAAACTAATTCCAACACTATCCCACTTTTTCCTATTTTTCTAAAAGTTGAGAACATAGTGTGTAAATGCAGTGGCATAATAGAGGTTTCATTTCTAGCATCTATAAGGTTGTTCAGACTCTTGTATAAGTATACCTAGACTTGCTTTTTATGAATGAACACATACATAATCCTAAGAAAACTAAGGTTCCCCACTGTATTTTTTTCAAACCCGTTGTATTTTTTTTCCAAGTTCGAAGTCTTATTTGCCCTCATTCTCCTGTATCTAAGGTCTCTATTTCTTTTCCTGAAATTTCTTTTAGTCATCTTAAATGCAATGTTTTCCCTGACTCTGCAGAGAGGGTGCAATAAAACAAAGGCCAAAACCAGATGAGGAAAACAGCAAAAGTGAACACCCTGTAACTTTTCACCTTTTACTGCAATGGAAAAGAACTATAATGAGAGATACAAAAATACGTTCTCTTCCTTTTCTCCTCTTTCACTGCGTTCTACTTAGAAACTTCGGGTAATTTTGAGGAAACAATCACTGGGATTTACTACTGCATTGCAGATTTTATCTTAGGATATTTGAAGGTGTTATTTGTTTTAATTCCAAACAGACCTTCAATAACAGATACTGCCATTTCCAAGGGGGTTATCATCACGGTTATTTTCTGGTTATGTCTCCATAGATTTACTTTATGGCATTCAATAAGCTGTCCTTTTGTCATGGCTTTCAAACAAATTGTGTATCTACCTGTTCATTCATGCACAGATTTAAAAAAAAACTAGCTAAAGTATGCAATACAGACTGCATTGGACTACCATATACTGGCCTGATCCCACTGGCACAGTACTTTCAATCATAAGTGGCCTTGTTGACTTTTTTAGAGTTATTAATTTTCATAAAGTTGTGGAGGAATAAATTTCTAAGACCAAGATCTAAAATAGTAAAAAGTCCTCTGGAGCGCACTGAAGCTTTTGTAGCAAGCTGCCCAAGTGTCACAACTATCTGTTGGGAATATTTGCTATATACATGGATAGGTGGTCCTTCTTCAGACTCCAGCTTCCTGAAAACATGAACCAGATTTTCAGTCTTGGCCCACTGTGTCAGCACTGGAAAAGAGTTTTGTGCCTTGTAAACATGAAAGGATCAGGATTCAAAGTCTGACCATCACAGTCTCTTACTCATGCAGTATTCATTAAAAAAAACCCAACCCAACCCAACCTAAACCAAAACCTTGGAAGACCAGGTGGGGTAAGAATACTCTAGCAGCTGTCTGCCCTTTTACACCTGTTTCACCTCAGTTCTCAATCTAACTTCCAGACCTTCTGTTTCTTCTGATCTATTGATTTCATGTAGCTTTGTATACATGAAAAAATGTTTCCTCACCTAGTTTTCAAAACAAAGTAATGCAAAGGTTATCTTTACTCACTGTGGACAGATCCATAAGTTCCCTGTCAATGAATAAGGAGGTTGTTATTTATTTTCCTTGTGAGTTCATGTAAGCTCCAGGGTGACTGGGGACACAGAGAGCTTTCTGCTCATATATATTTTTTAAGCATCAGATGGAGACAAGACACTTTCCAACTGTCCTATGTTATTGGAAACCTTTGCACACTCAATGTAAAATTATCTAAGATAGTAAGGAACAGGAAAGAATTAATATAGTTAATTTAATCAGAAAATTTGATTGATTGAAATGAATGAAATTGAAAGTTTTGGGGTTAGTTGTGCTGTTGCACTTTTTTTTTTCTTTCTTTTTTTTCCCTCTGCCTCTCTGCAGAGAAAGTGTTTAGTTAGGATTAGTACAACACTGCTTCTGTCAGTAAGGTAAAAATACCTCTGATATTTAATGCACAAAGTGCTACTTAGCATAGACACTTTGGGGACACTTGGAAAGTTAAAGGGTGTAGCTTGCTCATGTAGATGTGGAATTCAGAGTTGCCTAAGAGATGTCATTGTTTATATGGATAACATAAAACCTGTGGTCACATGTTATATTTCATACACATTTCAGTTAACCAGTACATGTCAGGTGCTTCTTTATCCCACAACTTTTCAATTTTTGTTTGTTAATATTTGACAAATTAGATTAATCATATACAAAAAGGCATATTGTTCATTTATTATTTATTCTAGTGATTATTCATTCTACTTTGTTTGGATTTTTCCATGTAATCTATCACATTTCTGAAATCCCTATAGCAGTGTTTTTGTTCTGAAACAGAGAATTTCTGTATTGTCTCAATCCTATAAGCATTAAAAGATAATGATCAAATATATTCCAGCTACGGACTCAATTTTTCTTAAAAGAAAGATTCTCACAAACTTGACATAAAGTAGCACTGCATCTGAAAACCTGCTTTACAAAAAATTTGATGTAAGCATGATTTTTTTTTTCAGTAATTAACATATTTTCTAATAGGTAGTTTTAATTATGAAATAAGTACATTCAAATTAGCATTAAATTTACCAGAATGTCTCATCTGTGAAAAAGAATAGTCACGAGTAAATTGTTTTTCACTCCTATTCTCTTCTATTAATCAATAACGTGAAACGTTTCCAATATAGTGACTGAGGAACTCTGACACTCCTCATTCCAAGTATAAAACTTAAGAGTAGGCTTTAATACACAAGTCAGGAAATATTTTTGGGATGTCGAAGAAATTTTTTTAAAACTATCGGCTGCCTAATTTGGCCCAGACGTTTGAACAAATTGCCACAGTTCTCATCTGGATGTCCTAGCTTGTGGTTATGAAGTAGTCTGGTACGGGTCTTCTTGTTTTGTTCCTGCTGGAGATCTTTCATTTCTGTAAAACTCTTGAAGTGTTTATGCAGTTAGCACAGACTGATTTTGAAAGAGAGACAAAAATGAAAGCATTCTCCTCTCAAAAATAATTTGAATCATGGTGTCTAGAATATTCTCATAGAAGATAGGAGATATAAATTTAAACCCACTCAGGTAGAAGAAGAAGTTGAAGTTGGGGTTTCCGTATCCCATAATCTCTGGGTTTAATTAAAATGAAAGGCTACTAAATTTTTGGATTATGATTTCTTCAGTTACAAATATCCAAATATTTCTTTTCAGCTTGAATAGAATGCTGTATTTGATACAAAGGAAATATTTTCAAATTTTTGTGTCTCGGGAAAAAAAAACCACAACATTTTAGTGTCCAGCCTGAAATGGTTATTATATATAATATATATTAACCTGAGCAACCTGATCTAGTTGAAGATGTCCCTGCTCATTGTAGGGGAGTGTCCTGGTGCCTAAACCACAACAGGGATGTTGGACTACTTGACCTTTAAAAGTCCCTTCCAACCCAATCTATTCTATGATGCTATATGTTTTTTCTTCTTTTACCTTCCAACAGAAGAATCAGTTTGAACAACCCTAGATCAGTCTACAAATGTGCTTGTGTTCTAATGATTTTCAGCATCCAGAAATCACTTGCCTTTAACATGTATCACAATCATCTGTTCTTAACAAAAACATTACCTAGAAGCTTTCCTAATACTAATGTATTTACATCGAGTAAAAGCTGCTGTATGAGAGCAAATTTTGAAAATCCACAAAGCAAACATAAAATTATCAGTGTGCCTTCTGATGTTATTTAAAGGTTAAAACAATGTAGGAAAAAAGAAAAGAAAATAAGAAAAGAAATTAAAATAATTTTAAAGCAGCAAGGCTTTTAGGTTTGCTGTCTTCTACCTCAAATGCAATGAGATCCACATTCTCCAAAAGTGACAAAGGAAATGTAAATATTTCAAGTGTTATCACCCACCAGTAGTATGTTTCAGAAATGTTCAGAAAAGTTCGTACCAGCTAGAGAGGGGAGTTCCATTATAAAAAAATGTACTCTTTTGTCTGCCAGCTGATCTACATTATGAAACAATTGCAATTGCATGTTTCTAGGTACCACCAAAAACGTTCTGTTCATAAACTCACTTTTAATATATTTCTGTCTTAATGTAGTTTAGGTGAAACGTAACCCTATAGTCAAAGGATTTCACTCTCTTGCAGAAAAAGTTTAAAAATTTGTTTGCAAATAAATGCTACATGGAATATTGTCTTTCCTGGTAAAGGGCATCTTTGGAAAGAATAAAGCACAAAGTTTTATTTAGTAATTGACAAATGTCGGAAGTGATAGTTGCCAGCAAAATGAAAGCAGTGATATGGGGCTGAAAGTGTGGCAGGAAGAAGTAACATCCCTAACAGCAAAGTTTTCCTAAAAAATGTATCTGTCTTACAGAGTTTAGTTCTCTCGGTGAATACATATGCTTCGTGAGTAGAATTTAGCTTTGCCATAGAAGTGACCTTAGCAGGGAGAGGGCGAGTAGAAGAACACCCCAGTAAAGATCCTTCTGAGGGAGAGGGGCATGGGGGTTTTTGCCAGAATTTCTGGGATGCTTGTGTGGAGGCTGGAAGGACCTTCGGAAGTAACTGGTTGTAAATGCCCTCAGGAACGGAAACTAAAAAATGTGGGGTAGCATATAGATGTTGGGGATCAAAATTTTCTGTGGTTCCAGCTGTGGGAAAAATATGGCCCTGCAGTCAACATATGCTTATGCTCTAGAGAGGAGGATGTATAGTGAATACAGTCTCTATGTGTCTTTATATCCTTTGCAGAATTTAAGCTTGAAAGAAAAATTCAGGCTGTCTTGGCTTGGCTTCTGTTGCATACTGTAGTGGTTCATGAAGATTATCTGTCTATATTATTAAAACTTTTCTGTGTCTAAAAAATCTACGAGGAGAGCAAAGGACAGAAAATTGAGAGGGAGGGAAAGAGAGCACAGTAAACCAAAGCACACTTTGATTTGAAAAAACATTTTGAAATGAATGGCCATGAGTTTTTCATTTGAATTAAGAACATCATTTGTATGTCTTCGTTTTAATCGAGAGCAAGATAAACTGGAATATAAGTAAGGTAGTGGTGTTAAGAGCTATTACTGTGATTTTGGTGCTTTGTTTTGAAAAAGAGGAAATCTCATTTGCTTTTGGCATTCACTGTTTCAGTAGAAAATGAAAAATAATTGGGAATTATAATAATAATTTGAGTATCCCTGAGTACTGATATTCATAATGATAATCTGGTACAGAATTTTGAGGGAGTGTACATGTATATATGTGTAGAGTCACTCACCCATGTATATCCATGTAACCACAGATAAGTACATACTCTTTATTTATACACATGTATGTTTCCTGCACTCTGAAATACACATATATATGTGTGGCTTTTCATGCATACATATTGTATACAGATATTATATGTTTTGAATAGTTGCGGACTTGAAATTTATTCGTGAATTGAATTCTGTATTTGTAGACAGATTGGGTACAAGATATAAATATGTATATGCTTGAAAGGTTTCTGATACAATGAAATATTATGGTTAAAAATAAATAGCATTTTTTTGACAGGAAAATATGGAGAATTAGACAAACAGGAGAAGTAAGAATTTGGTTGGGAGAGAGTGTGTCCAGAGGTGTGGGTTGTGGTACCAGTCTCCAAAGAGTAGAAGGTTACTTATTTGCCCAAATTTGGTGGTAAATAGCTTAAGGTTGCTGTGAGTTATCAAGTAATGACTCTGTAGCTTAATCAATGTTACTTGTTTTAAGTGGAATTTCATATTCAAGATCTTAACGTAATGGAGCAAAAAAAAAAGCAAAAAGGGTAATAGCTGATGGTTTAAATGATTTTAAAGGGTTAACCAGTCCAGAAAGATGAAAGCAAATATAAGTAAGGAAATGCGACAGTATTTCAGTCCTCTCCTGATCTGCTAGGGACACCTCAAAAATTGTGTCATCCCATCAAAATTGAACACATCCTCTGCCAGGCTTGGGAGCAGAAGGAAGGAAGGCTGTTGCAGCTGAACACGGGTTTCTCATTACTCCCTTTATGGATTCTTGCAAAGGTGATATTCTGCAGTAAGCACTTGGATTAATTTCCAGAATAAGCAGCATAAATGCAAGCTATGCTTTGCATTCCCAAATATCTTTTATTAGTGCTATTGAAGAGATAAGAAAGTAACCCAAATCCATTTATTCTCTACATGCTTTTTGTGTTCCTTTCCGATCATCATTGTCCAGACTCCTTATTATTCTTTACATTAATGCTTTTAGACCTCTGATGCCACTTTGCTTCCATATTCATCTTCAAAGGCACAGGGCTGTGGTGATGCTGAAAAGCTGAGGTGGGGAGAAAACATCACAGAAATGTTCCAAGTAGATGGGGAGAAATCCCTGCTCCCCCAATAAAAGGCTGTGGCTAAAACCAGAATTTTATCCATGTGGCCCAAAAACCTCACTAGTGTAAATTATTAATTCAAATGATCAATCATTTTTTATGCTTTGCCACTACTCTTTAACATACCTGGGGTATAGTTAATGAAGTATTGTCAACAGAAGAAAGAACTATCTTGTGCCTCAGACACTGACAAAGTGTCCTTAGATACATCTCATATCGCATTTCAATTTTAAATTTCAAGTGAAGTCAACTTCTTTGCATGCTTGCTGTTTTGAATTTCTGAGATCAGCCAAGTTGGCAGATATGCAAACCTATTTGATGCTGCCTGGCACCACAGTTGCTCTTTTCCTGGCCCTCAAAGGTTATTCTTTAAAAGAACTGAACCACAAAAGCAAAGATTACCCACTAGTGGACAACACATGTCTTGTCTGGAAACAAATGTGAATGTGCCTGCCAGCTGTTAATCAATGTAACATAGAAAAATAAATTAATGAAATACTTGAGAGGCTTAAACATAAATAGTACCCTTCAGATCTTAGTAAAATTTACAGTGTTCTTTCTAAATATGGCTCAATGCTTCTAACATTGTTTCTAATCTTATTTTCATATTTCAAGTATGCATTTTTGCAAATACGTTCTTTAATCATATTCATTATAAATGTGAAAGCTCCACTTGATGTTTCCGCTCAGCTAAACCAGTGTAGACAAATTGAAAACCTTTATTACACCCCTCTCCTCTCAAGAGGGCCACTGTGGCAGCAGTTGACATGATTTGAATCACTGAAATGTTACTAGCTGTGAAAACACGATTTAACTAAAGAATGTTTATTGCATGGTGTAGAACTACCGTTGCTTCAATTCTAAGTCTTTGTTGGTTCTGTCTGTTACTGTGAATTGACACTGTGTTAGATAATTTGTATTTAAAACTAAGTCAAACTTTCCTGAATTTAAAAAAAAAAAAGCTCCAGAATGAGGCATTCACATTCCAAAAAAGAAGATCAACAGCAGAGGTATTTTGTGGCAATTGCTGTTAGTTACTGTACCTCAGATTTCCAGCAAGCACTCTGAAATTAAATAAAAAGACTGAAAATTTAAGCAAATCTAATAGCAAGAATTTGCCAGTTATATACAAGTATTATACATACAGTCAGATTCTGACACCACACTATGCTTAAGTAAACAAAGCAAAGCAAAGTTTAAAAAATAGCAAATATCTTGCTATTTGTCTGCCTTTCTACAGTTTTAGGTCTAACATTTTTGACAACTTTAATACAAGTCAAGCTAGAAAAGAAACATTAGAATGAAATTATATTGGTATGACTAGAATTTAACATAAATATTTTACTGGGCTGCTATTGAGCTGGAGGGAGGGGAGAGTTCAGAACTGCTGTTTGTGGAAATTTACCAGTTCTCAAAATCAACAGGATGTTAGGAAAGTCTGTTCATAGGACAAGAGAGCAAATAAGGAGCTAGAGTTGTTTGAGCCCTTATTAAAAAATAGAATGTAGGAAATGTTTCAGGCTACTTACAGTCCCAGTTTAGTAAAACATCTTTCAGAAGTTGTAATTAGGCATCAACCAAGTTTTCTTGACTGTGAATGAAAAGTATGTGCATGTAGTCAACATCCACCATCTTCTTTCTTATCATCCCTGGATACAGGTGAGGCATGTTCCAGGTTTCCGGGATCTGCGTAAGGACTGGGAGTTTTGCTACCTTATGGGAATGTTGTAAAGATAAATTCATGGTATTTGGAAAGCACCGAGGCCTGCATTCATGAAATGGCTTAGCTTTCCTATTCTTGCCCTGCCTTTTGCATGGCTGCAGCACTGATGTTCTTTTCTTGTCATGTCATGACAAGCTATAAATATAATGATATAGAGGTTAGGTAGGTAATGGAAAAAAGTTGGATACAAAAGGATACCCTGTTATCCTGCCATAAAAGAAGCTGGCAAAACCATACATCTGCATTTATTTATTCAACTTTCCACCATAGGTACAACTACAGCAAAATGTTGAGGATGTTGGCCATGCCACTAGGAGAGCCGTATCACTTACTCAGCACAATGATGAATTTATGAGGGTAAAGCTACAGATCTAGGTTCTGCAGATAACTTTTAGTCCTTCCTGGTAAGAAAAAAAATTGTGAGAACTTTGTGAAAGACTTATGTGTGATGTGTAGGAAGTTACCCACCTTTCCCCTCATATTCTGAAGTTAACCTTCACATTTGTCAACTGCTTTAAATTGCAGTCAATTGACAATAGAAAAATAAAACCAGCAAGTGTTCTATGATGGGGAAAACAAAGTGAAATTTAATATAATTTTTCTACTTTCACTGAAGACCTGAAAAATTAGTACTTAAAAGATTCACAATGATGGGGATGAATGATATGTAAAGCTTTTATTTATAGACATTGAAAAAATCTCAATGGAGAAAGTGTTACCTATATAATAAAAATGCACGTGGACTGTTTAGCAAAATATCTCAGGCTTGCTGGGATTAACTGATCTCATGTTGAAATCCACTTTTTTTGTCTTGTGTAGATATGAAAAAAAAAGTCTTTTTTTTCTTTCGTCTGACAAAACAGTAGCAGCAAAGGGCAATAAGTAAAACATGTGGTATAGCTCATGCAAGTGAAAATGTAGATGGCACAGCCTATTCATTCCATGCATTCTAGCTTTCAGCATAGTAATAATTGCCATAGACACACCTCCAATAGCACTTTTCCTTTTGCATGTTGCTACAAACCATTTGTAAATTCTCAAAACCAAGTGGTATGTAAAAAAAATATTTGTGGTTGTCATCTCAAAATCAATTTTTCCCTTGTGCCCATAGTCAAGCTGATTACAGGTTATATAAATGCAAGTTTTATCATGACAGCAGAACAGAACTGATACAGCATAATAATTTATTCATTAAAGTGTAAATGAGCAAATTATAATAAGAAGTACTTGCATCGTTTGCTCCTGCTACTCTCATTGTAAATCTAAATGTGTGTATTCAAAACTGATGGTTGCCCAAGAAAAGGTTTGCAAATCTTTTCAGTTTAATCTCTTCTCCCTTCCTTATAACAGCAGTTACAATATTTTATTAAAAAGATATCAGTCTCCTGCAGTCATCAGATGGTGAGAGCTCATTAAAGGTTATTTGAGTGGGAAAGGGACTGGGGGTAGGGGAGAATGGGGGGGCAGGAAATAAAAGTGCAGATCTGCTGGATTACTTGTGCTAAAATTCATAGGGGACGTAATGATTGCAATATACTTTAATTATCCACAATATTTACTAGTAGCCAGCTTGAAACACTATTAAAAAAATAAAAATAAAAAAAAAATTTATTAATTATGGAACCAATGTAAAAAAAAGAAGTAGCGTGTGCATCAACATTTTCTTTTGGTTTGGGCTTTAGATATTTAATATATTTTCCCTTAGCAAGTTGCAACAGTCATAAACTGACTTGCAAATAAGTTTCTATTTTGTTTTTTCCCCTACTACATAAACATCTAAAATCTGTTCAACTGATCCTAGCTTCAAGATTATTAGGCTAAATTCTAAGGGTTAACAAAATTTATAATTAATTACTTATGAGATATAGCAGTAATAACAAGGAAAAGCAGTTGACAAAGACAAGTACTCTTTCCATTTGCAAAAATGTTGCAGAGATTCTCTGTTGACATTTCATCAATGTCTCTACCCGTGTTAGACAGGAGAGAGTAACAGACTGAACAGGTGAGTTATTTGTTCGTGCGTTCTTATACCATCCCCTGAAATCCTAGGTTACCCCGTGCTGTTATAAGAAGTTACCTCCAGGGCAAGCCCCATAAACCTCTGTGGAGTTATAGGTGTGATCACAGATTCAGAAATCCAGCCTTTTGTTACTGCACCCCAAGAGCAACCCCATTTATTTTCCTGAAGGGGAAAGCAAATTCATAATGCTTTTTATATCTCCATAGCAGGGGAAAAAAAAAAAAAACATAACTGAAACAAACAGATAAAACAAACAAACAAACAAAACCACAACAACAACAGCCCCACAAAACCAAACCATAGCTCAATTAATCCTTCATAATCCTTCAGAAAACAATGGGAAGAACCTGAAACACAGGAGGTTCAATCTCAACATCAGGAAATACTTTTTCACTGTGGCTTGAACTTAATTGGGGAAGTAGCAGGGAGAGACTGTAAGTACCAGAGATTTTTCACTGGCAAGTATTAGTAAGGAAGCAAAACACATTTATAATATCAAACACAAAAGCAGAAACTTCTGCAATGTCTATTCAAGTAGGAATTCAAGCTGCCCTTTGAAATGTTCTTTGGACTAGTACACAAATATTTTCCTTTTTGGTGTAATAATAATATAAACAAGGACAGAATGACAGTCCTTTAGCACTGCAGTTTATGCATTTGGTTAATGCATGGACAGTGTTGACTTTGCCTGTTGAGTTTTTTATGCAACATGTTACATTTCGTGGACAACAGGTAATTAAGTTTCATCAGCATAACAACTTGGTCGGTGTTTAAGTGCACTTTACATTTGTATTGTAATGGAATGACAATTTTTCTAACCTTTTATAAAGACAACAGTGACACTTAAATGCTTTTTGATGCAGTTAAATCTTTAACATTCCGTTACCATATTAAAACAGAGCAGCTACAAGCTTGACTCTGGCTGGCTTCAGATAGCAGCGGAGTTGTGCATGTTTGAGCTGGTCTGCAGGCATGGAACAGCCAGAAGAGCCACTACTTCAGGGTGGCATTTTCAGATACAGAAATCGCTCCAAATTTGGAGTCAGTTTACTGGGGGAGAAGATGCAGATAAATTAATCATTCAGGAGACTGCTTACATCCTGGATGAAGCAGATCAAATGAAAAGAACACTTTAACTCATTGAAGTAAATAGAAAATGAAATTAAACCAGAGGTAGATCATATTAGACTAAGCCTGTATTTATCTTTGGCAACTGATCTTCCAAATAATCTCAGTGGTTAGTCTAATCTACAGAGATGTCAGTAAAGCATTGATATAGTACCCCATGGGGAACCACTAATTGGGCTGGGAAAGCAAAGCAGTAGCACAAGAATTACACAGCAATGATCAGAGCACCATCAAACTAAGTTTCAGTGGTAACGCTCTGTATTTTCCTGTTTTCCAAATCTTGCTCAAAACCACAGCTGCTCACTTTGGAGCAAATACTGATGTATTGTGTGAAGACATGAATCGGAAGCCTGGAAAGATGCTACTAGTGGAATTACTGAAAGACCAGGGTGGAGACATATAGTAATTTTGTCGATGACAAGCTGTGGAAATGTCAAGCTAGAGGGTGTGGATACTCAGAAGTGGATCAAATACTGTGTAGGAGGAACACGGTGTCCTCAAGTGGCATAGCTGAACTAGGATGAAATTTTTTAGTTACAGGTATGCAATTAAAGACAAGTAACAATAATTTTACTGTTAGATCATTTATTGATAATGACTATGAGTAGAAATGCTTGACTATACTGGTTGGGCACAGACAGTACGTCAAGTACAATTCAGCCTGTAAAAAGGCAAAGTTAACGCAAGATAAAGGCAAAGTTAACCTAAAAACTTGGGAGAATATTAATAGCTTTTTATAAGGCACTGAGAAGATGTTATCTTTGGTGCTGTGTTGTCAATGTTCAAGAAAGATAATGAAAGAAAAGCAGAGGTGCTTCAGTTCAGCAACTCCAAGTGCTTTAGATTCTGAACTCCTACTGAGGAGCCTAATGCCCACTGAAGTAATTGGTTTCAGTGGGAATGTGAGACCTAAATAGGAGTTAGGCACGTGAATACCTTAGAGGATCCAGTCCTAAGTTTTGTACTTTATCAAGAGAATAGCTGAGAATGGATACGACTGTTCTTTCTAAACCCTTCAGGGACGTAAACACTTGTGAGGAAGAAGAAACACTTACACAACAGGTAATATTGGTACTAAAAGAAATAAGTACATGCAGGTCGTGAATAAATTCAGGCTAGAAGCAGGTTTCTAACCACCAGAATAACAAAACTGGACAGGGGGGAAGACAACAACCTTCTGACTCGAATAATGAGGGCTAACACACTTTGCTACATTTATGAATAAGACTGTGAAATATACTGGCTTGTAACAATAGGGCTCTAGATCAAACCTATTTAAAGCCTATTTACTTTGGTCTTAAAACATCTGGAGAGTGGTTGTGAATGTCACTAGTCCTAAACATATCATGATATATCTCTATGTTAAACGTGATCTTTGCTTGGAGCTGAGAGGTGGATGGAAAGAAATTTAATTACCTCTTGGTAACCTCTTAAGTCTCCGGATCTGTATAAAGATTGCTGAACCTTAAATGAAGGCAGTGAACTGAGATCGGGATTTCTAAGGGTGTATCTTGTTTCTCTTTGTTATGAGAAATTACTCACAACAATTATTTAAGACATCATCCAAAAGAAGCTGTGTGGTAGCAAATTAAAATAAAGTGTGCATCTGGAAACGTTTCAGGATTAAAATTGCAGAATTGTTTCTGTATGTTTTATTTTCACTTTCTTGAGCGATTGCAGCATAATTAAAATAATTTTTCAATTGTGATTTGTTTTTAAAAAAACGTTTTTAATTTAATGAAAGCATTGCTAAACACACCTATGTGACTTTGCTGCTGCTACAGATGTCATCCTTGTCCCCTCCTAACACTTCTGTAGGTGCTACAGAATTGCTAACACCTCACTCCTAGAATACGTCTTGCAGGACATCTCACCATTTTCCCTTAGTTTGAAGCAGTAAAATGCTCCCCTAATCCAGATCAATGGCAAAGACGCTTCTGCTGCTCTGGGTCAGGTAAGACAAGAGTTCATCTGTTTTACATCTTCCTTTTCTTTGCTCTATGAAGAAAGTGACTTAACACTGTCACCTTTTGTTCTACACTGACTTGGTCTGTGAGATATGGGCCAGATAGAAGAAACATGCAGCTCAGGATCTTTCTAAAGTGCTTTCTCTTTCTGTGGAAAACCATGGTAGATAGATAGATAGACAGACAGACAGACAGATAGGTAGATAGAAAACCTGGCCACTGTGATACACTTCTGTCAAGATTATTTGGTTGATGAATGGGTCTTTTCTGCTTTAAGGGCATGCTCACGTAAGCATGCTACTACAAAACCAACTCCAAACACTTTTGCTTCTTAGTCGTAAAGTGCTGCTGAGGGGATCATGCAAGTTTTGTGAATTCTTGGAAAACAAGCACTTAAAAATGAATTTGAGGTATTTGGAAGCACATTGATTGGGGCTGGGATAGGGATGAGTAATAACTCATTGTTTTCTGCTAAAATTTATGTTCCGCTGTGTTGTGGGACACCCTTGGCTAAATGGAAGTCCAGTCTCACGGAATTTCCTGTTTGATTGTTGAAATGGTACCAGCGATTCAGGTGTATACTTTTCTCTATGAGGGACATCACAGTGTCATTCCAAGCAGGAGCTAGGATATTCTTACTCCAAATGAATACATCAGTTATAGTTCATTAGCATTTTGCAAAAATGTATCAAGAGAATGTTAATAGGAAGGAGTCAACAGCTTACTTTGAACAAGTTTTTCACTTTAAGGGTGGCAAGGCACTAGAACAGGTTGCCCAAGAGAGGTTGTTGAAGCCCTGTCCCTGGAGGTGTTCAAGGCCAGGCTGGACGTGGCCTTGGGCAACCTGGTCTAGTGGGAGGTGTACCTGCCCATGGCAGAGGGGGTTGAAACTCGATGATCTTCATGGTCCTTTCCAACCTAAACCGTTCTATGATTCTATGATTCTATGATTCTAAGTTTCACTTATATAATTTTTCTTTTACAAAAGCAGATCAAAACACAGTTTTTGATCAAAGTGCACTGCTGTCTCCAATATAAACCACACACATAGCCTTTTGCCCCAAGAATAAAGCTATTATGACCTTCTTAACTAATGTGATTACAATAGGGTATTGCAGCTGTCTCTAACTATTTTTTTTATCTGAGATATTTAGGTGAGATATTTGGATAATACAACACTACTTAAGCATAGAGAGCTACACTGTTCCTTAAAACAGTATCTCTTTTTACTGCCATCTCACAGAAAAATATTGCTTTCATTACTATGCATTTTGTGGGTTTGACTTAGTGATTCATGAAACAAAAATTATAGGGTCTGTTACACAAACTCCAAATTATTTTAAGCTCCTTTCAGTACTTCCCTTACATGTGCCCTTCATTTTGGCCATTAACATTTGACATTGGAGCCATGGTATTTTGATCAGTCTAACCAAAGCAATAGTTTTAAATTAACACAACATCTAGCATCATTTAAACTAAATGATAGGACCTGGATCATTTACAGAAGCATTGCTTCATAAGAAAAAAAATATTGAAATGAATATAAATTTCCAACAGCATTCAAGTGCTGCACTTAATAGATATTTACTCAGATAAATGGACAACACTTCATCCAAATGATCAGAATTATTTGAAAAAATTCCCCACAGACTGAATATAGTTCTGGAAAACAAAACATCTTTGCTACAAAATAAGCTTAGCTCGGGATACTCCCTCCGTATGTAATGTCAAAGCAGTTCAGCTGCCCTAGAGTCAAACATGACCCTGATTTAGAGGAATTTATATTTCAGTCTGAAAGACAGTTTGAAGCATCTGTTCTCACTAAAAGCAGATGATTTTTTTAAGAGTAGGTTTTGCTTTAGCCACAGTAATTGCACCCCTCTGCATTATAGAAGCCATTGACGTCTGCAAAACAGTTTTAAACCGGATGATGGACTTTTTTAGAAACTTTTTTTTAAACAAGTGAAACAGCAGCTAAATACAGATATATGGACTTCAGACTGAATTTTGGAGTATTTTGTGTTCAATAAACTTATCAATAATGAAAAGAAAAGGATTACTGTGTCTGTATGGCAATGGGATGTCCCTGTACTTCTGCAGAAGGTATTTGTTATCTTTAGAAACTTTATAGAGAGAAAGTGTGGCTCCTCCATTTCAGAGGCATTCAGTCGAGTTCACAAGGAATGAGCATGCTGCCAACAGCAATATCATGTTTCCTGACAAATTCTCTTTAATAAATGGGCTTTTCAAAGGAATTTAACCCAAATTTCTGAGGCTGTTCCAGGGAAGTGGCACCTGAGCAAAGAGCTGGTGATTCCACAGAAAACCAAGACCTTTGGTAGACTGCACTTGAGATGTACTTGAGAACTGGCAAACATACCCTCAACACAGTGATGAGGCATCCTCTTCCAGAGAGTGCTGTTTTCCGTAGAACATTTGCATGAGTAAAATATCCTTTTAAAGATAGGGTGTACTAGTACTTTCGTCTGACATGAGAGTGCCTGTGATCAACGTTATATGCAAGAATGATACAGGTACTGTCTCTAGTCATATTGTACTCACCAGACTGAAACATCGGGTGAGGCAGCTAGGACCACTGTTGTCATACGTCCAGCAGAACTTATTTCTGGAGATGTAGCAGAGTCCCTGAACCAGTTTGCAAGCACCTCTCAGAGAAAGTTGTTCATGTGAAAGACCAATTTGTCTACAAAAGTACTCCAATTCATTTCCAGTACAGTTTCTGTTATAAAACCAGCTGAAGTCCAGACATATAGCCAACCTAATTTTTTCCCATAGGTTTCTCAGTTAAGCCAGATGTATTCTAAGCATATGGCGGGGGGCGGAGGGGGGGAGGTGAGGGGATAGCGGAGTGAAGAGGCAAGGTATGTGCTGCAGCCTGCCCTGCTCAGTGCTAAATTAATGCAGCTTCAGGGGACTATACCAAGCTTGCAGGATGTTGTATATAAAATACAGGATGTTTCCAACATGGAAAACATGGAACATGAATATACTGGGATCCTAGTTGCATTTTGAAAATCTTTTAGACAGAAAGGTGACCAATCTTCCTGTCCCAGGTGTCATATATCAAAACCCTGTGTGAAGACACGTACCTCAGCTGATGAGGCTGTGAAGCATGGGAATATTTGATTAGTGGGAGATAAAGAACCAAATATTGAAACTACCCAAAAGTCTCTGTGCCAGCTCAGCTGTATTGTTGACCGTGTGTCACCACCTCAGCAGAGGAGCAACTCAAGGGAGCTATAAGCAACTACTTGTGAGCTGCTTAAAAACTCACCAGCTGATGGCTCCTGCTGTAAGGAATCTGACATCCACTGATCTGATGGAGAATAAGATGATTTGAAAAAAAATTCCCCAAAGGCTTGTTTGCATCTCCATGTCCTTAAATGCTCTTAAAAATCTGGTGCTTATCTAGCTTTTTTTCATGAGGGTTTCAGTTAAATAGCTCATTCTTTAAGTAAGCTTTTTTAGGTGACGTATCTGCTCTATTAGTGAATTTCAGAAGAAGGTGAAGCCTCTGCTGTTATAACTTTTGGTGGGGGATAAACTCATATTACTTATTACTATCTAGCAGAAAGTCTTTGAACTGCAGTAGCATTTACACCGTAGTGGTGGGTGAGTCGCTGAGCAAGAAGAAAGTGCTTGTTATACCCTTGGAGACATGACTGTGCCAAGATTTAAAGATAATCTCAATTTTTTAATAAAAGCAATGGAGAGACAATAGCCTCAAAAAAATGTGCTGCATAATTTTATGTGTGAATGAACCTATGTGTATAAGTGCTGAATATTATATTATACAAAGGCAACTACACAGCCCTTTTACCAACCTATTTGATTTTTTTTCTCCTTAGCAATATGCATATTGTTTAAAGACATAAGGTCCCAGCAGAGATTTAATGCAGCATCACCATCCAACAGGCCCTGCAGCAACAAGAAAGACAGGGGCCATCTCTGACAGCTGTAATCTATGCTGCTGTCAGTGTGCTTCTTTAATACAAAGCATTAGTAAAACTATCTGGAGGTTGGCAGGCACAGGATAATATTCCAAGAAACATCTGTGCTGCCACTGCCTGACTGTTTCCATCAACCCCTTCTCCAAGTCCTGTTCACTGTACCTTCCCTGAACCAACTTGCATTTTCTCCCTTTGAGCTGCAAGAAGAAGGAAGGCTGTTCTGCGCTGTGAAGACTTCTCTGCATGGCCTTGGCAATTACACCTCTTCCACCTGTTTTGGGGGTCTGGAAAATCCCTGAAACCTGCTAAGTCCCATTCACTCTTCTCTACATTCACTAGATCTTTTTCCTAGATTTTATAAGCAGCCAAACTGGTTTGAAGACCATGATTTAAGAAAAGCGAATACTTTGCCTGCAAGACTTCCTCTTCTGAGTTCTCTCTCACATAAGTTTCAAAAACATTTGAGGTTTTCCTGTGAGTCATGAATCCAAACCACTCATTAAAAGGTTTCTGGCTAAAATATCCTTTAAAACACGCTAGTAATGCAATAATAAAGACTTCACACAGTGCAGAATCTACCATATGCTTTGGTAAATTGTTCCAGTGATAAATTATTCCCACAGTTAAAATATTACGCTCATTACCATTGCATTTTTCCATTATTCTTTTGACTGTTGCAGGTTAGTATTAAGTGGATTGCGATCTTTTATGCATTTTATTCTTTGATCTGTTTTATTGTTCATGGTTAATATTTAATTTTGCAAGGATTCTGAAAGCCTGGGATTAACACTTTTAGCTCTTACTGTCATCTTGCCAAAAACTGAAATGAAATAATTAAACTATGTCTTTATATCTCTAGATGAGTCAGCTATTATAGAAAATGTATTTTTGATGGAGATCTGGAGGTGAAAATGTGGCAGATGAGAAACATAAAACAAATGAGAAAATACTCCAGTATAAAAGAAAGTATAATGGCAGATAAGAAAACCAGATGTTTCTGTGGGAACCTTTGATGACTGGTTAAAGGAAGAATACAGGAGGCAAGTAATGACCAAAAAAGGACTCAAATAAAGAAGAGGAGAAGCAGCAACAAAGCAAGAAAAAAAGCTTCATTAATCAAGGCCTAAATGAAGATCTATTGTTGCTAAAACAAACAGGCCTGGTTTTGTATTCTATTTCGTGCATCTTTCTATTTGGATTGTAAAAGTGAAAGGAAAGAGGGTTGGAGTTTTGGCAACTTCTTGTTGAGAAGATAATAATTACTGGCATATAGGGGTCATAAATTATTGTCAGTGACATTCTGCTTCATACTTTTAATATAGATTAGCTTAAACTTGCTACTCTTTCCTGTGGTATCTAGTTTCTAATACATTCTCCTGAAACAGTGTACTGACAGCAATGTTCACAGAGATAGCGTATCATAAGAGGCAAAGCATATTTATGTACAGAATGCAAGAACTGATGGGTGCAAAAACTTATGCAAACATCATTAAAATCTTCTGCTTATTTATGAATTACTGTTACCAATACATGATACAGGAGGGACAAAGGGACTAATGTACAGAGAATAAAATTTTCCAAGGCTAGCCAGGAACAGAAAGAAGAGCTGGATTCTCACTGCAGTAGGTTTTGTTTCATAGGATCTTCATCAACACTATTGGTTAGGATTTTAAATTCTACATCTTGAGAGCAAAGAGGCGCTTATGTATATTTAGCTTGGCTATTTATTGGGGGGTTTTGACTGTTAATTAAAATTGTAATTACCAAGCGACATTTGCACTGTATCCACTTGATGTTTGTCTCCTGTTCTTTGGAGAGATAAGGCAAGATACTCAGCTACTCAGCTTGCACGAGTAACAGAAAGGAAGAATTGCATTTTTCATTGTATTAAAACGGAAGGAGGAAAATATATTCCTGTGTAGACAATTCTAAATAGTCTGATTTCTTGAAGAAATGAACCAATTTTATAGCAGGATTTTTTCAAATCGTCTGAATTTGTTTTGGTCTTAAAGAAAATGTGCTTCTGCCAGAGTTTCTCATTGTCATATGTAACACCGACATTGTAGGAAGGACCCATGAATCATGCCCTTCTATAAAGCAGGTATGAAAATGACTGAAACAAAAGCGTTCAGGAAACCTGCAGTCTTTTTTCTTCAAGTAGAGTAATTTAGTAGAAAAAAATGAAGAGGCTAATATTGTGCTGGTCTTATTTCGTCATAATTAACTGAGATGTAAGTGCAGACAGCTAACTGCAACATGTTAGCCTGGGCCAGACTGTTTCCTCTAAAATTTTCTGTTTGTTACCAGGGCACTTTAAATGAAGTCCTTCCTCCAGAAGCAGCTTCCAGCTCCACCCAGGCCCTGTATGCCAATGTTATACTTAATTAATCCTAGGATTAGGAGATGATAACGAGAAATGCATGCAACTTCTTGACAGGGTGCGAGCAAAATAGTTGTGAGGCTTTGACATGGGTTTCGTCCTTCATTTGAGATGTTAGGCTGAGACGTATGAATGGAAAATGATCTGCTCTAGCTTGTGGCAGTACTTGACATTCACAATGAGCATCTGAATGACATGAAATTAACAGAATAGAAACGTTTTAAACTCAAGAATCTGAACAGAAGGTTTAGAGCAAACTTGCCTGCCTTCCCTTTTTCTCCCCCTTCATGCTTCAATTGCCTGGTTATGATCCAAACCAGAGGATTGTAAATTTGTTAAATAATTGAGTTTGTTGCCAGTTAAATGAAAGTAAGGGCTACTTGGCTTTAGTGATGTTTCCTGTTTTTCGTTATGTTTTTCCATGGCAATATTTTTGCATCCTAGGGCTCGGGCTCTGTTGTGTTCTCAGTTCCAGAACCGCATCTGCGTCATCCAGAACAAACATGTTGCAAAACAATTCCTCCGCTTAGGAATTGTACTTAAGAGGATAATTCTGTTATTCTTGTAATCAGGGGCCAAATGACAGTTAACCAATAGAAATAATGTGAGATGTGAAATTAGTCAGAAATTGTTTGTCCAATGATGTTGACTAGTTTAAATTGGCACATTTCTTTAGAGTGCTTTTAGTTTGCCAAAAAAAAATTGGTAGAAAGCAGGCAAGCCTTCCAAAGTTTTCTTTGACAGATTCAACTCAAAGAAACTGAAAATGGGGCTGCTGGATTTCTTGGTAGTCCATGGGGGACAACAGCAATTGGTTTTGGAAAAGTTCAAATGAAGGCAGTATCTGCATTGCATTTTGAGATTGATTTCAGAGTTCCTAGGTTAGTATTAAGCTTTGGAAAGTGCATAGGGGTTTTCAGGTGTTCAGAGTTCAGCAAGCATTCATAACACAACCAAATAGGCAGGCAGTGTCCTAGGCAGTGTTACATGGCTCCTGCAGAAGCCATACTACTCCAGTTTCGCTACTCTTAACAGATGTGACAGCCAGATTAAAGCTAATTCAAGTATCTTGCACATGCTGTGATTGCATTTCATAATTACAGCATACACAAACCTAAGTGATGCTTTAGTTTCATCCTACCTGGCTTGGTTGTGGGAGCAGTGGGTATTCAAGTGTTGATGGCTTTTGATAGTAGCACAATAGTGATGCAGCAAGTTAGATTGTAGCAGTGGATAACTGGCAATTTGCTGATTAATTGCACTGGCTAACTCCAACATAATCTGAATACTGGATAACCCCAGGCAGCATGCTAATTCTAGTTGATCATGCTGTGGCTGCCTTACCATCCACGACTACCTGTTCTTTCTGTTTGGTGACAGTAACTACCCACTGCAGCTAGCATATGAGGTGAGGTCTCCGTTTCTACTCCACTTCACAGGTGAGGCTCTACAATGTGAATAAGCCAATCTAATACTTTGCACCAAAGGGAGCACTCCTCCTTTGCTCACTTACAGGCACAGTTTTCTTTCCTCCTCTGAGCCACCTATACTACCAGGCACCCATTCCTGTTTTAATTTTGTTAGCCTTCCGTTGGCTAAGCAAGTGAAACTGTCTCGTTCTGAGGTCAGATGAGTGCAAAGTCAGAAGCAGGGAGGAGGAGGGAGTAGGCATCTAGGATGAGAGGACATGGGAGAAAGGGACAGCCAATTTTACTGGAAGCAAGCCTCTAGATTGGTTCAGCTTTATCACAAATTCTCACCCTCAGAGATGTAAACGTAAAGCTGGAAGTCTCAGTTTACGCTGCCAGTGAAGGACTTTGTGTTGAAGCAGCTGACAAGCCGGCCCGCATTATCTCTGCTGACTCTGCTGTTGACCTCTGTCAGAAGGGCAGAGTCGCCAGCTGGGGGCTGTCGCAAGATTTGTCATTGCTTGCCAGTCAGTGTCCTCGCTCTGTGTTGCCTCCTGCTGAGTCAGGGACTAACTATGGTGCATTCATTTGGCCTTATTGTTGCGCTGAAGCAAAGCTATTTGGCAGCAATCTACAAGATCCCAAAGTTCCTTCCATATGAGGAAGAGTTTAACAGAATGGCTGTTGTTATTATCACCTTGTTTACTTTTTGGAAAACAAGACCAAGGTATTATTTGTTTTCTATGCCAAGAAAAAAAAGTCACAGAGAAGGAGGGAAAAATATGATTCCTTTTTTTTTTTTACTCACCCTCTGTGCAAAATGGAACTAGAGATTTTGTTCTAGTTCACTGATGTGAAATTTTCCAACTAAAATTCATTCTGCAGTCTATACAGCACTGGTGAGTTTCAAGGGCAAAATGGTATGATAGCATATGAAACCTGAAGTCTTAATGATTCAAGCAAGGTTTGATCTCAGAGTAACTTTACTATATTAACTCTTATTAATGGCTGCTGTGAAAGCTAACCTTCAGCCAATTATAACTTACTTTATTAAAATTAGATTTAAAACCCAGTCATGCTTCATCCGTTTTCTGGTTTTACATGTTCTGGTTTGCATTAACATATATATATGCATTTATATAAATATGTATAAACGTAATTTTTCTCATTACACAGCAGTAGAAAAGTAAAATGGTCTGTCTAAATTCTGACTGATAAATCTTCTGTAGTAATGATGAGAAATGCTAACAAAATACAGATCTACAAACTGTTAAATCTCAGTAGTATTGTAGATTACAAGTACTGACTATGCATAGCCCTTTCCATAAAGAGAGAAAATGCACAGCATTATTTTCATTCCCCCTTCCACTATCTAGGACAAAAGACGAGTGGAGGATGAAAATCCATGAGTGTTTTGTTAGCATGGTGTGCCACAGTCATTTTAGTTCATCATATAAAAGTAGCTTAGAGAGATGAAAGTGCCTAGAGATTTTTGCAAAGATGTTATCTGGATCTCATATAATTTTCTGTCCCAGGAGGACTCCCCCTGCCAGTGAACTCAATAGTTCCACTGGGAGGAAAAAAAAACGTATCAAGTCCAAATAAGTTCATTGGCTGTGATGATTTGAATAATTCCCTGTACACAATTTACAGATTCTGTTTCATGAGGTAGAGTTATTATAAAATTCCTCTGCTGGTTGGTTTTGTTTTTTTTTTTTTTAAATTCTTCCATATTAAAGTGCATGCAGTATTGCTGGCAAGGACCACACTGTGTCCCTCCAGACCAGAGACGGTAGTTAAAAGCAAGTTGGGATGATGGGTTAGCAGAAGCCCAGGAGAGTCAGTGTTCTCTTCTCTGTCTGTGGGGAAGAGTTTATTTTGAAACAATGGAAAGTTACCCAAAGCAGAACAGAGAAGTCTGTGATCCGCTGGGTGTTGTATGCTGGTGGAAGCCTCATCAAAAAAAGGCAGGTAGGGAGGAAAAACAAATAAGAATCTTTAAGAGACAAACACTGTTCAGAACACGGGCAGCTTAGGCCAAGGTCAGAAATAGCCTGACCTAACTAGACAGGCGAAGTCAGAAAACAATTAGATGTGATAGAAAGGTTCCACAAATCAGGAAAGAAACCACAAATTTCAAAAGGCATTTAAACAACTTGACATGGCTCCTGCTGCTGGCTGACAACTGCTCAGAAGGGTAGGAAATTGAGAGAGAAAGTTGAGTACAGAAATTATTCTATTCGTATTTCTTACCCCACTAAGTGTTTCTTATCTTACTAAGCAATTAACAATGCGGATGGGAACCTTTTATTGATGTGCATATTTAATTGTACGTATTTTGTACATGTTTGGGTTTTTTTGCTAAGAATATGTTTATGACTTTGAGAGGTTAGGCAGCAATCCTCACAAGGGGCCCCCTGCACACATTTAGCACTGAAATATCTTTACATCCTTCTTTTAACCAGGGGAGGCACCTGCACTGTAGACTAGCAAACTACAGGCTAGCAGCACATTAAACTGAGACTCCATTCTATATAGGGCTATGGAAACAGCCAGATCCCAATTACATCTATGGATCTGCTTCTGCTGTTGGGAAAATTTGACTTTAGGTTCATAAAAGGTAGCTTAAAGGAGACAGGCAGTGGTTCTTACAACAACTGCCTTGTCTTTTGTTCTTGGTTTCCCTTATCAAAAAGGCAGCAATGCAACTACTGACAAAAAAAAATTAAAAATAAAGACTATTTAATTGTCTCAAATTTAAAAAAAATCTTACTTAGTCAAGAAATTTATAACTATTTTGAACAGTGCAGGTGCTTTCCTTTGTATGGTTAGTACTAATGCACTTGTATTAAAGTTTTAATATTTCAGTACTAATTGAAGTATTGTGTACAACGTAATGTTAATGTAACATTAACCATAAAAATAGCCCCAGTGAAGAAAATTAGGACTGTATGAAGCCCATATACTGCTGGTTTCAAGCTTTTCTTTCTGTCACCCTATAGCGAGAACACAATCTCACCTTTTCTTTTTTTTTCTTAGTACTTGTGTAAAACAATATTGGGAATATCAGGATTCAAGAAAGCATGAACCTAAGTAAGCAAACTAAAGTTACAGAGTTATTATGTTTTCCCCTTACAGTCTAACTAAGATCTCTTATATTGCAACTTAAGCCTATTATTTCCTGTTCTATTCCAAAATAATACCAACCTTTCCCTCCGCAGCCATTTAAGTTGCCTTGCATGCATGCAAACTTTATTTCTTCTGGGTTAAAAGAATAATCACCTTCCTTTTACCAGCAGAAAAATTAAGGGGAAATATAATTTTTATACTGTTTAAAGGACTCTGTGTCTCTGAAAAGTTACTCAGTGGTGCAACATAAAAGCAAAAGAATTTAATTCAGAAAGTTTTTTGAAGAAAAGTTATGATAACTGCATGGGGTTAAGGCGCTGTAGCCTCCAGTTCTATGAAAGGAAATAAGTTTGTCCTTATGAAGAGACCTGAATATCCCTAATTCTTCTGATGTTGTTGTCCAGCTGTACATCAGTGTATTTCTTGAGATACTGCTCACCGTAGTCCTCAGGTTTTTAAAACGACCTCAACAATAGCAAAAAAGAAAAAAATCGCTCCAGGAGAAGTATTTTTAACTTATATTTCCCTTGCAAACTTTCTGGAGACATTATAGTTCACCCTTTAGTCTTGTCACTGGTGTGATTACCATGAATGACAGCATCAACATTTGTATTCCAGACAGACAGACCAAATACCCTCAAGCAGTGGAAAAGACCTTTTTTTCATAACTCCGGTGCTGTGAAGGATGCAGTCTGCCAGGGCAAGTGAAAGGAAAGTGGTAGGTGGTAACGGGAGAAGGAAGGAGGGGAGTGTCAGCTGTGGGGTTTTTTTCCCCATCTTGTTCCTTTTTTGTTGATTTTGTACCTCAACAATTTTAACTTATTTCTCCTAAATGTTTGTATGTTTTTTAAGCACTGCTAAGAATAGTTTTCTCTGTGGCTGGTGGTGACTTTTTATGGCCTTTCAGGTCGGCAGAGTTGAGGATCATGAACATTTCTGCTTACAGGTCATTTTATGTCCTGGGTTACCTTAATTAGGATCCTACCAGTCAAAAGTCAGTCAGTCAGTCTTCTCAGGAAGGTTTTTGAAACTTCCACATGGACAAGCATCTTAAGGTCAGGCACGACTGTTGGGCATAAAACTAGTATTTATATATTTTCCTTACCTTGAGCAGAAGCATTGTGGTTTTATTATTTGTGAGAGCTTTTTGTCATACTCTCATTCAAGGATTAGTGGGGGTGTTGGCTGTAGATACATTTCTGCAAAGGGAGTTATGCAAGTAAAGTCAATGAACCTGTAGGTTTTGAAAAAGAAAAAAGTCTTTTGGAGCAGGTACAGCGGTTCATAGCTTAATAATTGGATTTGGGGTGCAGGGGTGAGCGTGCAAGATTAGATGTGGTTTTATACATCATGGCGGATGTGGTGGAGAGAGGTTTGTGGAATAGTTTGTTCAGTGGTGGCTCTACGGGTTTTTAGCTGGTGGGGATATTAACAATAATTTCTTGGTAGGTTTGTTTGCATTTTGTATGTGTGTGTCTGCATGCTTGTATGCATGCAGATGTAACAGGAAAAAAATAAGAGTATAGTACCATTGAAAAAAACAATGGTATAGATTTATTTTTTTTAAGATAATACAAACAAGAGAAAAATATTTAGTTATTATACACTGGAAAAGATAAAAAATGCTGATGACTTTGTGATGGACCTTGTAACTTTGTCCTGTACCTCTGTTCCTTTTCAGCCTCAGCTGCTACATGCTCATGTCTGCAAGCTTGAGTGATCAGAGAAATCACCACTGAGGGCTACTGCAGTGGGACATTTTTGTGTACTTTGAAAACACAAGCTTGCAGGTGGAAGGGCTGACCAAGACCTACTCCCAAGAACTGTGCTTTTCAGTTCACTTTTGCACCGGTTTGGAAAAGACAACGCATGGGAGATAAATGAAAATAAGCATGTTCATTAACTTTCAATAGCGATTTCATGAAAAAGGAACATATAGGACAAAATTACAGTATCCTTTGCAAGATAATGTCCATTTTCTTCTTTTTTTACCTTATAATAATTAAATATTTTGGCCCTATTGATATGACTTTGGAAATGAATAAGCTACACAGTTTTGTACAATCTTTTTGTACAATCTTTTTGTATAATCTATGCATTGTTTTGTACGATTTGTTCTCTTAGACCTCCATAGCACTGTGTTGCTCCTGGATGTTACTGTTAAGACATAACCTCAAAGAAAGTTTTATCAAGGCCTATAAAAGTCTGTCGAGGCTGAACCCCCACCGGTAAGAGTCGTCCCTGATTATATGCAGCTGCAAGATCTGCTCCTTTCTGACTTACAGGCTTCATTAGAAAGGGCTTAACCATCCCAGGTCTGAGAGGGAAGGATTCAATAGGACGCGTGACTGAAGACAATAACCTGAAAGCTGAGAATAGTTTTAGGGGTAGGAAAATTATTTTTAAACTTAGGCTTTGAGCAATTATTATTATTAGAGTAGCTCTGTTTTAAAAATTTCCTAAATTAAAACCAAAAAAAAAGAAAGAACCTGAGCTTTTTTCTCTTTGATCTTAATGAAATAAGACTCCATTTTGTTCATCAAAACTACACAGCTCTGCTCTCTATACATGGTCTATCCCATTACTTTGCAATCTTGTTCTGTTCTCAGCTACTGAAAGACGGCTACTGAAGCATGTTAACACCATCTGTGCTTTCAGAAAAGAAACTCTTAGATAATAAAAGTCATTTTTATTTTGGAGACAATCAATGCACCATTTTCCATTCCACAGATAACCTTATCTTAGAACTCCCCTCACAGACACCTCAAAAATACCTGGAAAAGAGGCTCCCCACTTCAGACTTATCATGGTTAAGGGTTTTTTTTCCTGGTTTCAGAACTGCCACTGACTTGATATATATATAATTGTTATAGTTCTGGTTTATAATTTATTTTGTATTTAGCAGCTTTGGAAAAAATTGGATGAGTAGAACCTTGAGACACAACACTGTACTATTAAAGTCTTTGCAATAAAGTAGTGTTGTAACTCTACAGAGTTATTAGTCCATGAATTACAGTACTCTGAGCCCAGCAATATGATAGAAGCAGTGAGTGTGAAATTATCATTTTGTGTGGATTCTGTTGCAGAACAGGGGCCTAAGAAAGCTTGTTTAACTTCAGATATCTTAGATACAGGCACATTAAATTATCTATACGTGTAATCTAGGAAAGATTATAGTGCTTTAGTAAATCTGTGTGTAGTAGTTTCAAAGATTAAACAGAATTGAAAAAACAACACTAGATGTTTTCTATCATCTTCTAGCAAAGATTAGCAAAGAATTGAACTTAAAACTCTGTTAGTTTTTCCCAGTATTAGCCAAATTCACTGGAAAGGTCGATTACGAACAATTTGATCTTATCAGCTAATTGCTTTGTTTTGTCACTCTGATTTCTTTTAGAGTTTCTGCAGAAGTTTCATGTTCAATAAACTGCACCTCACAATACCGTTGCTCAACAGAGTAAATAATTTTAATATAGTGATTATATTAAGCATCATCTTTCTTCTTAAATTATCAAAGTGCTTATTTGTACTTAGTCTCTTCTCTCTTCATAAACACTATAACCTTTTATTTGTTTCCTATGGAATCAGAATACTCGTTGAAATGAAAATCGCAGTTGCAACCTCATTCAATGGAGAGGCAGAATGATGAACAGATGGCACAAAAGAGCAAGCTCTTCTTAGAAGCCTCTTTGTGTATTTGGGAGAATTATGTTAACATAAATCTTTTTTTTTCCTCTTGTTTTAAGCATGATATTTTGTTACTTGTCATAGGATTTGAATTCAGAACAATCTCATATTCAGTTTGAAAGACTGAGTTCATATTTCAGCAGTTCATATTTCAGCAGTTCATATACAAATATCCAGAAATTATTCAGAAAGCAAATGCATTCTGAAATGGTAGTGTTACTATAGTTACTGGTAATCCCTACACTTAAGTGAAAATATGAAGAATCACTCAGACAGTAAAAAGAATTCCCCTTGGGTATTTATAATTACCCCATAGATAGATATATAATTTTGAGTGGATGATGAAGTTCTAATAGATTTCAAAAGCATCAATACTTATTTTATGTTTGCTAATTGAATTAAGGTCTTATTTCAGATTTCTGATGGTCTCCTTATTAGCCAAGCTTTTTTGGCCTTTACAGGACTTCATTTGCAACACTTCTCATATATAAAGTTCCTTTTCAGTATAGTACAGGGGAACGGAAAATTAAAGGCGCTCAGCTCTATTTTTCTAAAATTCTGAAGATTCCATGCTCTAAAATAAGAATATTTAACCTCTATCTTTTCTCAGCCATAAGACACACAATATCATTATTTTTTACCTATAATATTATTGCAACACTAAGTCCTCTTACCTAGCAGAAATCTTTCTGCTTTAATATAAATGTACCATCCACACACATGTGTAGTGAATGTAGGACATTAAAGTGGTAGAAAACCTGGAACCACAATTTAGGTAAACTATAAAAGCAGAATTGCAGGATAAAGAATTTTAATTTTGGATATTACCAAATGTCATCCCTTTTCTGGTTTCCAGTACTGAAAACAAGAACAGAGAAATACTCTAGTTTTACACTTAGGTAATTAAATCAGTTTTGAATATCATATTGATGCACATTTGCAGAGCTTCTCGGGAAGCTATTCTTTCAAAATATACAATCGCTCAAAATTTTATAGTGTTTCATATTTATTCAGCTTTCAGTATTCAGGTTTATTGCAAGGAAAGAATTCTACTTTCATTTTCATGTCGTTCCTGAGTTCATGGTACAGATGAAAGTACTTCTTTTCCTTACCACCTTTTCACATAAGTGATGAAAAAGAATGAAAATTTCCTGCTTTCAGTGACAAACAACTTTGGCACAACTTAAAATCCTCGCTTATTAAAGAACTCCCATGAGGAACAGTTAGGATCTTTCAAGAAGCCTAAAACCACCATCCTTTGGTATTCAACCTTCAATTTTTGGGTCTGCAAATTATTTTCTTGGTGGTGAAGGAACCTGCTTGAATGAATACCATAAAGGTCTTCAGTTCATGACTATTAATATTGTACTGTGTCATGCTTTATTTGCTGCTCTTGAAGACAGTAGCAGAGTGAGCACAACTGAGAAAAAGAGAAAGAAAAGCATGCTCTTCCCTTTACTAGCGACACCCAGTCAATGCTACTTTTTGTGTCTGTGAAACAGTGAAAGCAAATGAATCATATTTTTCCCATAATCACTTTGGTTTTAGTTAAGAGCAGCTCAGTTGAACAGTTCTGCTTCTCAGAAATTTTCTGCTGCTGTTATCAGTGATGCAAATCCTGCAGGTATTACTCTTCCGACTCTCATTTTTACTTGGGCAACCTCACATTAAATTCAAAGGGTATGTACTTGAGGAAAAATTGACTATATTTAGGATAAAATTTCAGGATTTGGTCCAGCAGGACTATGTGACATCAGTGTTAGTATACTCAATGTAGTAACACATGTATTTAGATTTTATGGATCTTTTTTATCCCAAGGCACTTAGGCACAAATCTACACAATCCGTCATCAGATCCATCCATATCTTAAGTGGGCTGAACCAATTTCTCTCTCAATTTCTTTATTTTCACCTAGGGAATGTCACTTAGCTATCTCATTTAAAGTCTTAGTTCAAGTGAATCTATACATTAGGATCTCGAGAACCTTGCCATGAAGTCCTTTTTCATACTATTTCTGTTCTCACAATGACAGTAATGGCCACACAGGTCATGTTATGCTTAAGGCACAGAAAAAAATGATAATATAGCAGTTAAGTTATCTGTAAGATTAATCTTGTAGGTTTTCCGGTGTTTTTATCCACTCCATGGATATAGTGTTTTCCCTGGACATAGGAAAAAGGAAGTACAAATTCTGAGATTCACAGGACAAAATACAACCAAACAGCTGTTCTACATGTTGTGATACTCTGTTCAGCAATATTTTGTCATAATATTCAGAAAATGCTTCAACTGCGCTACAGTTTGGATAGACAACACAAGATATGCTGAAAAGCAAGTCAAACTCTACAAATTGACTGTGACCAGTCATTAGTCTATGCTTTGTGCCTGATGCCTTTTTGGATTACTTATCCATCAACATTGCTATGATAGTTTTATTGGCACAAATTTGCATAAGCCATAATATCCAAAACTCAAAGCAGAAAAATGTGGGATATAATTATGTATTTATTTCTTCATGGAATAGAAATAGTACTATATAACTTGTCCAATCAGAAATCCAAAGTTGTCAAGCATGATTTTTTTGTGTTCTCTCCATAGCAAGCATTAAAAATACTTTAATATAATATTTTAAATAATTTATTAATTTGATAACAGGTATTCCATCTAGAACTATATATCATAAAATGTTTTAGAATTGAATCCTGTTTCTTCTGAAATCAACAGGATTTTATCAATAATTTTGAAGGAAAGTTGGAGACTCTAATGTACTAGAAATCTGTTGCTTGTTGATGCGTTCTACAGGATGGAGACCTAATGAATTTTCGGTGAACATGAGGAGTTGCAAAGGGGAAATTGAAGGGCCTTGTTTACTAACATAAACCATTTGATATTGATTTGATCTAGCACAATTGTGTCATGACACTACTTGCCATCCATAAGTATGTCTTTAGGGGCTTAGTTTTTTTAGGGTTTTTATTTGTTTGTTTGTTTGTTTGGGGCTTTTTTTCCTAAAGAAAGAGTCAAATGAAAGTTAATAAGATAATAATTTTATATTCTACTTTCTGCTTGTCCTGTAGCAAAAGGTTATTTTGCATAAGTGGTTTTTCAGTTCAATAACTGTTCTTTACTGTTGCTTGGGATATTACAGTAATAGCATTTTAAGCAGATATATAATTATCAGGGCCACCTCCATGTAACACTTCTATGATGTTATTTTTCAAAGCTGACTAGCACTTCACCTGAAACATTTGTAGCCTATACGTGAACAGCAACAGTAGTGGTAGCTTTGTACAAATATTCCCTTTATGGTAAATGTTTGTTTGTTTGTTTGTTTGTTTTCTACTGTAAATAATATCTTTAAAGAAGGCTAGTATATGGACAACAAAAATTAAATTTATCAGGTTCACCCATTTTCTGTATCTCACAGTTACTTTTTCTGGTACTTATCAATATTGTTCGAATCAGTGACATTTGGTGCCCACCCTTTCCCAGTTAATATACATTTATTTTTTCTTTGCTTTCTAAATTATATGCTTCATTCAAGTGCTTCCATGACTTTTGTCATCCTTCCTTATGTTTTCTAATGATTTTCCTCAGTTCAGAGATAAAATGAATGATGCAATCGCACGTATGTCAGTGCTATGTTTTCCTACTTTTACCTGTGGGATTTTTTTCCTGATTTACAACAGTTACATTTATTTGACTATTAGTTTTTTTGACCTTCGGAATGCTTAAGACTTGTTTCCGTATTTCAAAAATAGAAGTAAGCAAAGAGTTTTGTACATTCACCTCTTGGTTTTTATTCTTTCTTGGTTTTGTTTCAAAACTACCAGTAAAGTATATGGATTAATAAGTGGTATAAATACTTCTTTATTTTCCTAATAACTACATTATTCTAATGTAAGCAAGTGTCTTTTGAAATATATGTGATAGATGTGGATCTGCAGACATGCAGATGTAGTAGATTCTCATGAAGTTGAACAGATGGGCTAAAGCATTTTTCAATTAATCTTTTTTTTTTTTTTTTTAGCAGAATTCATACCATCAAAAAAAATGAGAATTCCTCTAGTTTTAGCAGAAACATGACTTTTTAACCAAAGAAAAGGTTTGACTGATGAGGTAATCGGAAGTTCTGCAGTAGCTGATGTTTTGTTTTCTTCATCTTTGGGAATTCCAGAAGTAAGTCTTTTCTGCATATGGGGAGAAGCAGAATGAGGACATATCATAAACAGCAAAAAGGAGCTGTTTCCCTACACTTCTTTAAGCAAATTATTATAAAAACATGCTTTTTTTCAGAAACATTATTCATAGTATGTATTGGTTCCTCTTTCAAACTCTGATTTTCTTTAATCAGTTTGGAAGGATTTTCACTGTTCTACATAGTGAAACAATTAAATAAGTTACAGAGCTTTCAGATAACTGCCTTCATAATTCAAGAGGATTTATTGGTAAGAACGTTTCTGTGAGGAAAATGACTCAGCCAATAAAGAAAAATGATTACTGAACTCTTCAAAGTACATAAATATCAATGTTGCTGTATTGATCAGTTCATGATATAACAGAATCTGAACTAGAAAGCAGAGGGCACTTACACGGACTCAGTGAAGAGCTATCCTTTGTCTTAGGAGGCACTTAACCTTATTGGTTATTATTTTAGAAAATTTTATCTAGGAAAAACTTCAGAGTATTTTTTTTCCATGGCAAATTGACCTGAGGAAAAGCTTAAAAGCAAGCTACTTTGCATGATTTGAGTAGATGTATTTCAAGATCATGATATGGAAATATTTCTCTACACAAATTAATATCCTCAACAAAGGTTCTCATAATAACATAAATGTGGGTCCCAGTCATGAAGCTCTATTTTTGGCTGACCTTTTTTTTCAGAGGTTAGAAGCCCTTCTTGGTATTCTGAGTGAAAAAAGCAGCTCAATGTGGACATAATTTAATGTTGAGCTGTCACACATATGTGAGGAACGCGAGAGGGAAAAGTAGTTTTGAGATTCCATTAACACAAATGTAGGCACTTGATAACCCTCAGAAGACTTAGTAATGAGGGGGACATGCCTGTCTGATCCTCAGCACCCGTAGTGGGTGTAGACATTCCTGCAAACTCTCCAATATCTACAGGGCACAGGAAAAGACACTTGGGAAGAAGTTGTTTGGGTTAATAAAATTAATAACTACTTGTTTGAAATAAATTCCTCCTCGCCAAAAAAGGTAGAAGACTAATAAGCTTATTTTAGAAAAATATTCATGGAAAATGAGATTGCTGTTAGTCAAAGCTGGTGGAGAGTTTTAATTGCTTGTAACACAACAGAAAATAAAACATGTTTTTTAAATATTTAAAAAATGAAAAGGTTTTGTTACGTTGCCAGCTGATGAGCTGCCAGACTGGTGCAATATGGTTCTTTGTAATGGCAAATTTCTCTAATGGAGAGCAGAAATACTGCAAATGTTGCTTAAGTATGGCAGACAGGTCTTTCATAAAGTTCTTTTAAAAAACTCCATACCATTGTTTCTATTTGAACAGAAAAGTTTTGGAATTCCATTGTTTTTATTTGAACAGACAAGTTTTGGAATTCAGGCAAAGCTGCTATGAATAAGCATTTATTAGAGTGAATCCAGAAACTAAATGCAATACTCCTTACAAACTATGCTGTATTTTGTAGGACTTGCATTTTCACCTGTGTAACTCAGCCTTTCCAGCTGACAGTGGCAATACCATTGTTTGACTTTGACCAGAGAATAAACTGTTCATGAACACTGGCCTGTCATTTTGGACTCCCAGGGGCCAAACATTAGGCACAAGTTTTGAAAGATGTTATGGTTAGAAACAAAGTGGTTTAAGCCAAATTTTCTCATGTTACAGTTGCTTCTCTGTTAGACGAAACAGAATGAATGCACGATAATTGTTGTGAGCAATAGGATACAAGAGAAGAGCAAGCCCAGGCTTTAAATCTTAAAAAGTGTAAGCCATGTATGTATTTCTAAATTTAAGCACACAGTGTGCAGGCCCTACCAATCAAAAAAGCTGTGGTGATATAGAGTTGTTTCTAGCCAGTACACAGTGGCAAGTGATTGCCTTTTGGCTCTTTTTTAGTAAGCTTCTTTCCAAAGGAGACATGAATGTTCCAAAGTGCATAATTTCAGACAGCCAATTAAATTTTTAAAGAAAATAAATCTGAGACCCTAGCTAAATTTTTTTGGGTGCACACTAAAAACTTTGTAGGATTTTCTTACGAGCAAAATTTCTCTCAAAGTCCATTTAACAAATTTATCTAATATTTGTCTGAATAAGTCTGACACTTTACAGATGATCACTTCTTTTAACATGTCAAATCTTTATGAAGCAGCATTGCACTTCATGTGAACTCCTGCCAAGTGAATCAGGAGTGTGCCGTCGGGCAACTGCACCCCTGAGCAACTTTTGGAGTACTTATGAGATTTTTCTGGGTGTGAGCTGATTTAATGACTGATCTAAAGTAGAACTAATCTCTAGTAGAATGTAATCAAGTCCAGGTAGTATTCTTAATTCTATGGACCTCCTCCAATGGTCTTTGAATGCATTGTATTTTACAACAGGTTTTATACCTGAATAAGTCTTTTTTGCACGCACATAATTCTGTAAATAAGATCTATATAGTGAGAAATTTATTCTGCTTTATACAGCCTCCCCTAAAAGCTACTTATGATTATGCTCATTACAGAACAGAAGAAGTGCAAATCAGACAAGTTAATCAACTAGTTGAACTCCACAAAGGGAATTATGGACTCACATAGTGCAATAAAAATTGAGATTTATTTTTACTCTGGTCACATACTCAGACTTGCATACTGCAGTTTGGAGTAGCAGAATAATATTAGTACTACCCAGAAGAGAATGTTATTAATGTGAATGAATTTAGTAGTGCTTTATGATTATATTTACACAGACAATTAACATCTAATTTTATCTGTATCCACTTATTTAAAGGGCTGTGATTGTCATTATTCTGTCTGTAAAGTGATAATGATTACATGAACCATTAACAGTGAGAAGTTATGAGCAGTCTTTGTCAGAGCTTAGGGAAAGGCTGACCTTCGAGAAGTTGCTCTAGCTTCAGACAAATCAGGAATGTGTAGCCCAATATCCATTTTCCAACAGTCAACAGTGAATGTCCAGAGAGGAGTCTAAGAAAAAGGTCAAGTTTATAGGAGTACTTCTCCAAAACATACTCATAGCTTCCAGGAATTTGTGGCTATAGTTTTCTGGGGCTGGAAAGCATATGTTTGTATTTTATAACCTTTGGTGTATTCTTCTGCATAAATTTGCCCTTATAAAACTTCACTTACTGCCTTGCTATATAAGAATACTGATTATGTAAATGTGACTTTTTCACAATAATAACTTTTAAATTACCTGTTGGTCAGCTAGGAAGAAATTCTACAGAGCAGCATATTCTTAAATATTCCACCTTTATCATATAAAGGCAGGGATTAAAATGTACAGTTTACACAGGCTATGCACAAACATAATTTTGCCAAGCTGGCCAGAGTGATATAAAACTTTACTGTCCCCATCTGTTCAATTATTATTTCTGCATCCTGAACACTACCTTATTAAGGAAGCTCTCCTTTTTCATAACACAAATTAACTTAAATCACCCTTCTGCAGGGTGATTAGACTGAATATTTTTATGATAGGAGCTTGTAGATTGTGCTTACACTATCAGTTACGGCATCTCAACTGTGATATCCAAAACCTCCAGCATAGGAGAGGTTGTAAAATACTTGACTAAAACTGCAACAGTGTCTATCTGCAAATGTAGTCTTCCTTGCTTTTGTTTATATATGTTAAAAAAATATATGTATGCAGTAATAAAGGACACAGTTTTTTGCTTTTGGAAGCTGCTTACACATGGCCAAGATCTGAAATGTAGAGTAATATTGTAGGAAAGGGGTGACTCTCTCTGAACATTTTATGTTACCTCTATCTAAACAATAAACAAGTATAGATGTCCTTTTATCATTAATTCAAGTATACCAGTAGTCCAAGAAAAAGGCAAGATAGCTCACAAATTTCATTATACCATCCTGAGTGATTTCAAAGATGTTTGTCTAGTTTAGGGGTTTAGAACAGGACTATTACAAAGGGCTTTTACTATAAAAGCAAGATATTTTTTGTGAGCTTCTTCATGAAGCTTCAGCTTTCTGATTGCTCTTAGACAGATTCAGTATTAGTGATAGCTCTGAGGTGTAAGTGTTAACTGTTGGGATGGATTAACTGGCAGCAAAAGATCTTGATTGGTAAATTTGAGCTCATAAGTGAGAGAAATTCCCGACTTCACATTTGGCATCAATACCTGATATGGTTAAAGACAAGACACTACTGCAGATTCTGTTATTTAAAATTTGTGGATTTTTAACAAGTTCTATCATTTGAGATTTACAGAAAAGATGCGCATATTTACACAAAACTTGCTTGTATATTTGGCAATACCATCACGAAAACATGAGCAGCTAGATTGCAGTCCAGCTAATTGAGTAATGTGAGAAGAAAATCTTTGCTCCCAAGAATCTTTATCCACTGAATAATAGCAACAAATATAGGTGATCCCAGCTCACATACACCTCAGTAAAATAGGTACTTTAATGTCAATTGGGGATCACTAAGGACATCATCAGAAATTTCCCTATATTCTTACTTTAAAAAAGGACTGAGGTATAAAACTTGATATTAGAACTAATGTCCATAAAAGTAATACAGATATATGCAATTACACAAGCAATGGAAAATACATTAGGCTAATCAGCTGATCCTTTAAGCTTTCTGGACTGATCATATAATCAGACAAATAATTTTGTTTTCAGTTCTGAAGTCAATTAGCGTTAATCACACCTTAAAAATTATAGGAATGCAATTTCTCTTCTTTGACCAATACAATGATTCAATTCTTTGTTGCATGCGCAGTTGGATTTTTTAAATTATTTGCTGGAAAGTGTATGTTCATTTTTGTATGAAAAGACGTGTGCCCCCTCCCACACACACTATTGTCAATTTATTATAATTTTCACGTAGCTTTTAACCTCCTTTTGTGTTTTCACTTGGCTGTTTTTCCTAGAAGTTAACCTTAAAAAGTAAATTAAAACCAAAGAAAAATGCTTCCCTACTAATATATCAAAGTATCTTAAATATGTGTTTAATAATTTTAATTCTTCTGTTAGTGCTTTGTAGGCTAGTACTGCAGCACGTTTATTCCTCATTTCTGTCCACGACTAATCTTATTGTCACTGATCTCTACAGTTAACCAACATTTCAGTTAATTAATTTCTATTTTACATTCCTTCTTGCTTGACATGATCTGTTTTCTTCCTTTGTACAAATGATTAAATTTCTGCTCTATAATAGCTTTATTAGGTAGAAGTCTGAAAATTTCTAACATATTGGCCATTAAAAAAAAAAATCCAGCAATTCCCAGGTTAAGGTTTTGATTCCCTTTTAATTTGGGTGCATTAAAAAAGAAAAAAAAGTAATGGTTTCAATTGCAATAGAAATTTGGCTTGTAAATATGCTTTCTCTAAAGGAAAGGTGTTAGAGAAAAATTAGAATGGTCTTTCTTACTGTATTTTTTCTCTCATTTTTTTAATGCACAATTGAAAAATGTATAAGACAAATTTTTCCATTTAAGAATCTGCTGAGTAAACTGCACTGGAAGAGGTTAACTCCACTCTCTACAACTTTTCCATATAATTAATGAATTTCTTTCTTAAATTAATTTATTTATTTTCTAATGCTGATTCACTTAAAGGTGGTCTGACCTGAGTAACAGAGGTCAGAAGAATGCTTGCAAGTATTACAGATGATTGTGTCAATCTGTGTTGGGCTGTCAGTGTCTATATCTCAAAGAGTAGAGTCATCTTGAATAAAAATAGAAAAGTTGATGAGTTTGGTGGACATGTATAAACGTTCCTCCCACATCAAGCCCCCAGCTATGTTATGAACAGGGAGCTTACACAACCAAATGTAAAAATACCATTCTTCAGTATTTCAGGGTGAAAGAATATTTCCCCAGTAGTAGTAATAATTAAATAGATATGTTCTTAGAAAGCTGATTTTAAAGAGAAAATGCTATTATGTGTAAGTATCAAAGTGGGTGTACGCAGTGAAAAAAGAAAGAATTGGGCAAGAGTGCAAAAAGTCAAGGTAGAGATTTTTTAACTTTTCTGATATCTTTGTCCTATATTTGATTGCAACCCCTTTGGAGTCAGAATCTTGAATTGCCTCAGATAATTGAATTTCAGCACAGCCTTCTGGTATCTCCTGCTTCTAACTGGAATCTTAAGAGTTTGTTCAGAACCTCTTCTTACATAAAAACCCCAGAATGGTAGCTCGATGTAGTATCTTTTACTGAGTGACCATTGGTTAAAGACCTATTAGATAATCAGTTGAAGTCCATAGCATTTATGAAATAAATGATGATTATTATCTTCTGAATAATGTGCCAGGAAATGTCACACCCTGTCAGTGTTACTGTTGCTTCCATAAGTAGTTTTGATCTAAGAATACAGACATTTATCTCTGTTTGTTCCTACATAATCTAATACCCCATGTGGAGAAGAAGATTTTTAAACTGCGATGCTTGAATTTTATCATGACTTAAAAGAGATATTTCACTCCTCGAAGTTGGTTCCCAAATCAAACGCAATGCAAAGTAGAAATGTTTAGGGCTTACTTGCCTCAGCAACTAACTAAAAACATGGAAGTAAGCACCCACACAAAGGGTGGCTAAGTTCACCTAAGGCTTCATTTAGCCTTTGGAGCTGAGTAATTTTGTAAGTATGTGGAATGAATCCAGGTGTCTATAATCAACAGTGCATATCCTTCATTTTGGATGAACATATTTCTGTCTGGAAAATGTAAGGAATGGTGATTTGAAATCCCTATAAATCACAAGTTTATTTTATAAGTAACAGAAAATCCTCGGAGGGGAAAGAGACTTAAAAAGTAAGCATTTATATACCTGTTTATCTTACCTAAACTTTTACAGCCATTCACTTTGGTCCTAGTGGCTACATTTAAACCAGTAATTAAAATAGTCCAAACATCATTTTCTTGTTCTGAGGACAAATGGCTCAGCTCAGATAGCGTTCATATGTCTAACTTCCCACTGACTACCCAAAGTGGCCTCATGCATACAGCATACTGGAAATAGTCCTTCATCACTCAACAGCCCAAACCATTCCTAGGCATTGTCTGAAAAAGTCCATGTTGGCCTAGATCAGGTATCTACTAGTCACTGAACTGGCAACTAGCAGGCACAGTTGATCTTGCCCCTGTCATTATCTTATTTAGCCCACCAGTACAGATGTAGCCATAGCATAACTTCTCTAAGCAGTGTTAATGGATTCTGGTTTGTTCTGTAAATACCTCCTTCCTATACCAACAGAACCAAGAAAGCCTTGCCAAGTATTTTTTGTGTTGCCTGTTATGAGAGGTGCCTTTGTTCGGTTATTTGGTGATCAATTGATGTGCACCACTAAGCAAGGAGGCTCTTCATTGTACCTGCTGTATTCCAAATGTTCAGACTGTAACTTCTAAGTAAGCAGTATTTTATACAATCTGACAGGGTGAGATTAAAAGTGGAGTATGCGCACAGTCTAGGTTGATGTGGAGATCAGCATGTTACTTTGCTTCAATAGCTCATGAGCCAGTAACATTTGTTCTAGATGAAGAGAATTGTTTTGGGTAGCATCTGATAGAGACCCATAGTCCGACGGTCAGAGAAATGAGAAGCACTTAAGATGGAAGTCCTGCTTTCCCACCCACCTTCCTATCAATACCTTTACACCAGAAAAATAAGAAGGGCAACTTAGGCCTCTTGCAAAAGAAGAGGAAACGACATGAATTTGCTCGTTTTATTTAAAGGTTCAAATGAACCTTGAAAGTTGAAGATTGCAATTATATGCTTATTAACTTCTCTGAAACTGACAAGTTTTGCCCTGCCCAAATTGCCACTCCTTCCTTTGAGAGCAATCATTACTGATTTCAGTCTAACAAAGCTTTCTGTCCCCACCTGTCTTTCACAGAAATTGAGAGAGAAAAAAAAGTTCAGACCATCTCTCAGTCAGAGCCATATTAATTACAATTATAATGTGTTGAGAAAAGGGAATGAAAGCTGCTTGCTAAATTCATAATGTGCTTCAGATGTATGTGTATTAAGATTCATCTAAGAATAATTTTTTGCCCTTCTCTGATGGAACATTGAGTTCCTTCACTAGCTCAAATGTGAACTGCCTCTTTTTAACACAGAATGATAAACCACAGTATGGATATGTACTTTCTATTTATATCCTTGATGTCGTTCGTCTGTTGATCAGGATAAAAGCCATCAACCATAAAGTCTGTCTGTTCATTTTATCAGATACTCTTGAATTTGAAAATAAGATGGGTTATATCTTACTTTATCAACCAAAGAAAAAGAAATAAGGAATCAGGTTAGATTTTTCTATTAGTCATTCTCAATATGGTGTGATAAAGCCAAATACTATTTTCCTGAAAGCTCATTTTGATTTCGATTACAATGTGAACAGAATTATATTACCATCCAAGCAATCTCCTACATTTGAACAACCACATTAAATGACAGAGCAGCTTAAAAGACAGCGATAGAAATCCCTTTTCGAAGTAGTGGTAATGTCCACAATATAGTCATAAATATACAGTCAGGAACTGGAAACGTACCCTGTCCCCAGTGACTGCACATATTCAGGTATAGTAGTTATTTAGTAGTACTCTGATCAGTAGTTGTAGAGACAATGTGTCAGTTATATCTACTAACAACACACAAAGATCGGTAGTCTGAAAAGAGCCTGTTCAGTGAGTTGCACGCTCACTTATAGACTCATTTACATACAAAATACAAATTCTCTGCTTAAACAGAGCATTTCTTGTTATATTGTTCTCATTAATTCATTTCTATACATTAATTTCTCTAAGTCTTGGGTGATATTTGCAGAGTTCCGTTAACTTCAGACATAATTATTAACTAGTTCTGGCAGAAAAACAACAGAACCCTCATTTGCACGTACTATTGTGGAAATTGTACTTTATGTCTATCTGCATCCTCAGGTGTTTAAATATCTTGAATTAGGCAGTTGTGAAATGCTCATTTAAGGCCTAATTTGCATGTAGTCCAGCTATAATACTGCACAGGAGTACAAAACTACAAAGGTGCTCTTAACTTCTTCTGTAGACACAGTATTGCCCCCTGAGACCTTGCAGTAACATATACAAGATTAAGGTATCTGTTTCAGAAGAGTGAATGGTAAACAGCGTGCCAGCTCTTCATAGCGCACAGTAACAGGCACATCTAAATATTTCATGTCAATTACCCGGAGCTTTCATCCTGACATTACACTGAAATTCAAGGGTCCTACTTCTACATCTGGTAGAGGACTTCCTGATGAAATGTCTTTTTGCTGGATTTAGTCTATCAGAACCTGAACTTCTCATGGAAGCATGTCAGTTCTGGTAAAACTTTTAATATGTCAAGTAAATTCCAATTAAAGCAGAGGCATAATTTACAGGAATAATTCCATTAGGAGTAAGTGAACAGAGCACTATAAAATTCAGCATTTTTAGTCTTTAGGGGTTTGGCTAAAAATTGGCTTTGCTTTTGATCCACAGATATTTGCACTTGTCAATAAAATTTCTTCAGTTTTAGCTCTAAAAAAACCCCTAAAAAACAAAAACAAAAAAAAACCCAAAACCCACCAAGATCACAAAGCACCCAGTCTAAACCATTTATCTGTATCTTTTGAGAGAAGAAAATTGGAACACCAGACAACAGGGACACAAGGCCCACAATATGACTTTGAATGAACATATCCAGTATTCTGGACGGTAATTTGAAACTAAGGCTTCAGAAGAAGCTATTCCAGCCATTATTTGATCATTTGCAAGGGTTTTTTTTTATTTTTTTTATAACATACATTCATATAATAATATAAATTTATACAATTCTATATTTATTGATCTGATTAGTTCGTTTTCCTCTAGTTCTGAAAGGATTGATCTTAAGATTCTTGAGTTGTCAGTATGAAAACTGGAGGAAAAGATAATCCATTTCTTATTAATGAGAATATACAATTTTGATTAACGCATCTTCTAGGTGACAGCTAAATAGGCTCTTATAACCACTGTGCATATAAGTATTGCTTCAAGATAATGGCTGAGTCTTTTTACCAATTTTTTGATGTGCTAGCATGGCACTGAAATTATCTTAGTTGTAAATTTCAGAAGCGTGATTCCACTTTAAAGAAGCATAAAATTAGATAAGGGAAGACTTTCTCAATAACTTAGTATTTCTCTTACTAAGTTGGCAGAAATTTTTCAAGGCGGCTTATTTAAACTGCAAGAATACAAGGAAGAAAATCTTAGTACAAATTTGTGCATTCAGATCATTCTATCAGTAATTTCAGCAAGTTGATTACAAAAATATGAAGAATTACTCTAAACTGAAGAATGACAAATGTTAAAAAGAATAAATTAAAAATGAGTTATATAAATTCAGATTGAAAGTTTTCTTGCTTATTAGGATAGAAATTTCTGCCACATTCTTAGGTAAGTTGTTAGTCACTTTTGCTTATTGTCATTGAGCAACTAAATTCATTTTTCAATATTTCTCTATAAAAATAGACATAGAGAGAAGACAGAAGCCCTACAGAAGCTCTATCATTAGACAGACAGAAAGTAAGTTGTGGAAGTTTGCTGGTGTTTTTGATAGACATAAAATTCATGCAGGTACTACAGAACTCATGTCTTTATATGTTCTTTGATGTTCATAAACCTGAAATATATTTACTTATTTTTCTTTGTGGCTTGCGCATAATCCCATTGAAGTCACTGAGTTACCTGATTGATCTGAGTCTGCTGTCCAGGAGATTTCAAAACCATTGCCATAAGCTCAAGTGGACAAGGCAGTCAAATAAGCAAAAGCAATTTGAAATATCGTCATGCTAAATAGTCAATAGCACATCAAACAACTGACCAGTCTGGCAGGTTTTTGACTGTGTGTCTGACTTGTCAGTAAAAAAGAAAAAGTCACTAAGAAGACCTTTTCAATTTCTTTTGCTCCCGACTCTGAATGTCAGTTAATTTTAAAAAGGAAACAAGCAGAAAAATACTTCTCCAGTACTGAATAAAAACATTTTGTTACAGTTTTGATATTCTTTATGTGTTCTTAAAATCCTAACCTATTTTTCTTTCACATATACAATGAAGAACCTGATTTCCAAAAACAGCAAGAAATCAGCTACCTACACTAAATACAGCATTTTCCTTTGATGTCAAATACTCAGATCAAACACATATTGCCATATTCTGTTTGTAAATGACAAGTCAGACAGACATTTGAGATATAAATACTCAATTTGGAACTCCTGAATCATTTACATGTTAAGGACATTTATAATACTGTTTGTTCTTTCTAAAACAAATACACTTCAACAAGCTTATTTGATTTTTTTCTTAGTGTACAACTACTTTGTGATTTTTACTATTAAAAAAACTTGCTTAAAATTGTATATCCTTAACTGGTATGCAAAATTGGTTTCAGTGAAAAGATAATTTCTGGAAAAATATCAAACTTGTTGCCATTCTTAGTTTTTATAATTAATTGTATTAACATCTGAAGCATGCCATGGACCAGAAAGTGACCGCCAAGCCCGACTTTATAGTTAAGTTATTATATCAATGTTTCAAACATATTTTATATCAGGTATATATACATAAAACAGAGGGAAAGAAGAAAATGAAAAAATAATTTAACCTTCATATACCTCAATGTCACGACCAATAAAATGGGGTTAGGCACACCTGTAAAAAGGATGCTAAACTATTCAAATTTATAATTTTGGACCACATTAAAATCATCAGCTAAAAGATGTAGCACTTTTATAACTTTTTTTTTTTCATCCTCCCTGAGCACACTGACAAACCAGAATATTGGAAATTGACAATCACTTAATGACTTGAAAACTGCTACTTAAACTTATGGAGGGCAATAGAATTGTTTCTTAGTCTGTGTCTTTTCCAAATCAGGGTGCCTTTCAGCAACCAAATCATTCACAGACATATTTCACAGGGTCTTAAAAATTCTTCAATATCAAATTGACATTTCCTTGGACCTCTAGAATAAGTCAGTTTCAATAAGCCAGGCATATACTTTTCTAGAGGGGGTAATTTTATCAGGAAAACAAAATATAAAATAGGTAGAAACGGGCATTTCTTATTACTTTACACTATAGAAAACCCTTTTTTCATAAGAATGTGAGATAAGCGCAGATGTCATTAAAAAGAAAGGCAATAAAATACAATTGTACTCAAAGATAAAGAAGATGTGATATTGAAGAAGACAATCATCTGCATGCAAACTCAATGTGGCAAAAATTACATCTTTCACAGAAGAGAATTGGATGAAATCTTACAAGGGCAACTGAGGTTGTCTATGGTATTAGAGATCCAGAGAGTAATGGAAGTAATAGATATATGCTCTGCTGTTAGTTGAGCCTGGATGCGTGTCATCAGTTTACCACCTCCATCTTGTTTGGGCGAGTCCCTGAGAATAAATGTAGAAGGTCAGGCATGGTAATAGTCAGAATGGTGCAAGCTTTGTGAAAAACCTAGGAGGAGTGGTGAAACTGTAGAGAGATTGCTTGATAAACGTAGGCTGTGTAGTTATTGGACAGCAGCCTTCAGTTATTAATATGGTGACCTGTAAGTAAGTTAGATTGTTTCTGAACAGGCTTATTTATTCTGCAGGCACTAAATTAGAATTTACAGTACTTCATTAAGGCAGTTGGTACATCTGTCCTGCGCGCACCAGCTAAGTCCAGGAGAGCAGATTGGTTACTAGAGTATGTCAAAAGCCTGGAGAGGGCTGTTCGTCCGCATCTCATGCTTTCTAAATGACGTGAGACATCAAACATTTGAAATCAATGTGTGCTCTGCTACGCTGCGGGCAGCTGGTGTGTACAGATTGTTACTTTTGCTGCTTTTGCTGTAAAAATCATGTTAATTGTATATGTATTATATGCCATGCTTTTAAAAAGTTTTGCAAATGGAGCATTAATCCCATTTTTTATAGGACAAGCTGATGTTTTTCATCAGTGCTCTTTGAATTAATAAGCACTAAAGATAGGTTCTGCAGGAACACACACAGATGCTAGGCATCAAACACCCATTGACATAATGAGAATTATGTACTTTGGGGTTTTATAATTCTAAGAATCTGGTTCAAATCCTTACTGGCTTTAATGGAAAGACTCCTACTGACTAACAATCAATGATGATCTCAAAAGCAATTCAGATATTCAGATAATCAGAATATAACTTTTTAAATTAAAACCAGGTCTCTATCCCCTTTTCCCTCCCTAAGTGAACTAAAACTTTTCGAATCAATCAGATACAAATTAATATCAAAAAGTTGAGAGAAACTGCTCAACTTTTTTCATGGTATCGTTCTTCATCAATGACCAAAGGTTGACATAATTATTTTTTTTAATATCATCAGCAGGATTGTGGTGCGTCTTGCAAGAGATAGGCGAAACACTGAGAAGTAAAGCTGCAGCTTGGAGGCAGCTGGGTCTGTCCTTCTGAGGCTGAAGAGGACAAAGGAAGAAAGGCTGATAAGTTTAGATGTTCGAAAAGACTCAGAGAGTTAGTATAAATAAGACTGTTGGTGGCATAAGAAAGGTTTTCACACAGGGAAACTTGCTGAAAAGATAAAGGGAAAACCTTTTCTATACCTCCTGGTATAAGAGAAGTAATGAGTTTAAACTACGGTAAAGAATGTTTAAATTAGACACAAGGGAAATCTTGCTAATTTTAAGGATGATTAAGAATTCGAATGGCTTGCCTAGCCAGAATGTTGGAATCCTTAGGGATTTAAGAATGGATAAAACAAACATCTGTCAAGAATGTGTTAGGAAGAGCTGATCCTATCTAGGGAAAAAAAGTTGATTAAACTCTCAACATCTCTTTCAGCATAACTTTATTTCATTTCTTCTTCCCTTTTTCTCATCCAGAAGGACTGAATGTGTGGAACAGACTGTACCAATATTTTAAGTTCTCATAAAGCTGCTCATGAAGTGTGCATTCAGGTAGACAGATTGACAGTAGAATACACTTAAACAGGTGTTTGATTTCCCTATTTAAGTAGAGAACATATCTGAAAATAGGAATTAAGGGTCATATCCTTCCATAATTCACCCTTGCTCCCCCGTTTCAGTGAGGAATATCTTCATTTAGTCGGGTGAAATTTGTTCTTCCACATGTTATTTCTGTTTTTCTACTTAGGTTGAGTTTAGAAACAAAACTTCTCAAAACAGATATAGTGGGCATATCTAGTAATGACAAGAAAAAATAAAATTTTCATTGGTTTGAATTTAACTTTTCTGCAGCACTTTATTTTACATATAGTAATTGCAATAAGTGACTGTATGAGAAATTCTATTGCATTCTGCCTGAAGATCTTTCTACATTTTGGCTTTGAATGACAAGGTTGTTGATATATTTGTGCAATTGATAATAAAGGAAATATGAAGTTAGTGGGACACAATAAGTGAATGATAACCAAGATATGGTCTGAATGCCTTGTGACCAAGCAGGTTGTAATTCATTATAGCAGAGCTCCTTAGAGACGCAAGAATTTTTTCACTGAACAATTAGAAGGTAAATGGTCAGTTTCTGCCAATGTAGTTGCAAAAGTTCAGTAAGTCATAATATTTGGGGGCATGGGTCTCAGGTCTTCCCTTTTAAATGTTGTCTTCCTGATATGAAAAAGCATCAGCATGATATAGTGTATGGAACAATCAAATCTTTCTTACATGTACAATTTTGTTTTGCTGAGGGAGGGAGAATTCTTTTGCTGAGCATGGCAGCACTATGAATGTATTCTCTATATCCATGCTCTCAAACTTGCCCTTCCCAACAAGACCTATTTCCTGTAACACAGAACTTGTTTGTTTTACTCATGCCCTCTAGAATGATTTGTTATTTGTTAATGTTAATAGTATGTTATCATGTCAATTAGTATTATAGTTTTATAAAAGCACCCTGGAATTGATTAAACATGGGAGTTGCAGTAATTGAAAATGATGAGATGGAGAGCGGTTGCTTGACAACAGATGGCCTTTCAATCCTGAATATGCCTAATGTCTAAGAATATCTGGTATTACAAGTCACTTGTTCCTTTGTGATGTCAAATTCTGGTTTTAATGTATTTTATTTGTTACCTTTTTTTTCCTAGAAATTTGACATTTTATCTAGCAATACAGTGTGTGAAAGTATTGCAGATAAGATCTGAATTTAATTCCTCTTCTTCGTTTTCCCAATTTTAAGCACTCTCATACTACTTTGCCACAGCAGACTGTGTCCTTGGGGCATTTAATCAACTAACCAAGTCTTGTACTGCATATCCCATGGACTGAATGAGATCCACATTCCTCGGGAAAGTAGGATATGATATCATATTTAACCTCATCAGAAGGTTGTCTAATCAACTTCGGATCTTGTAATTTGTAGCTTTTTAGTATTTTAATACTATTATTATTGTTTTGATTGAAGGTCCTTCTTGCTATGTTACTTATTACTTCCTTCTGCTGACTAGATTTTTTAAAAGAGAACAGGAAAACCAATTCCAAACAGCAAAATTATATACACACAGCAATTTTAACTTGGTGTCTAAATCCAGTGCATTCTAGAAGGAAATGGCTTTTTCTTCCTCTCCTGTACCTTTATCTCTTTGATCCTCCTCCTGATACCTATCCTCTTGCACTGGTATATTCATTTCCTCATTAAGGCATCAAAATACAGATGGAAAAAAACAAACAAAACCCCATTCATTTTTGCTAGGTGACACATCAGTTCCCTGGTCTGAGTCTCCTGTGTATGTGCATGGGCAGTAGTGGCCGCAAAACAAAAAGAGCTGGAATGATGGACCATTTGTCTCAGTGATGGTACACACCTACAAAGGAATAAAGTAGCTGTATAAACATAGCTGACACCCACATACATGTCTGGTAAAGCTCGCATCTCTAGGAGAGATTGAATCCAGATGAGAGGGTGACCTCAGGCCTAGTAAAGGAGCTGGGAAAGAAGAAACAAGACAAACTGCCATTAGACTGCAAAACTGTTCATCAGACAGAAGCAAAAGCTCAGGATATTGGGAATTGTATTGGGAAGACCAAGGCTGGCTGGTAAAAACACCTTAATTAGGCAGGAATCACTAAGTGAAAGCTCGAATATCTCAAGACTCTGCTTACTACAGCAAAATGTTCACCTTCTGTTGTGAATGAACTGAATTGAACTTTTGGGTAGCAAAAACAAAATGCATATTCTCATTTTATCTTGATCACAGTTCTCATTAAAACCTTATTATTAGCTCCTACAATGTTTTGGATATCGTCAAGAAAATTAGACACACTTTCATTTTCTGTAATTTTCTGTTTAGCTCTGAATTTGGACTTAATTTTTACTTCCAAATTTATGTAAAAATTCTCCTGTTAGCTTTTTCCTTCCACTTGCAGTATCCTTCCTACAAATCCAGCTATTCTGTGTTGTAAATACTCCTACACTTCCTGCTTGCTTTGTATCTACTGTTTACTGTGGTAGGTCATTGGTATCCCTGCCTGTGGCAGGGGGGTTGGAACTCGATGATCTTCAAGGTCCCTTCCAACCTAAACCATTCTATGATTCTATGATTAATCATATTTTCTTCTTTGTTAAGCCAAAGAAGTTAAGAAGGGTGTGAAAGAACTTTCTAATTGCATTTCCATTCCCACTTTATTTCCTGTGAACGTGCTAGATAGGAACCTGAAAGGGCTCCATATCTTTAAAATTGAATTTGCTCTTTTTTAAGGGAACTATTTCAAGAAATGCCACTATTTGCTGCCAGTTCCTCAAACATATGTTCAGAGACTACTGGAAGACTGTCTTCAGAGTTATGCTAACAATCATAAAATGATGCTGCAAAGTACCCACTTGTGTTTAAACATGCAAACAGTCATTACACACACTTTCTGACTGGTTCATAATATCTTTTGGTTTCTGAGGAAAATTGTAGCCAGTTAATAACACATTCATTCTTCATAATATGAAAACCCAGATGGGAGAAGGTTTCTCTCAGTGATGATTGTCATTGTGTGCTTATTAAGTATAGCAGAAAAAAAAATCATTAATCAAAACATAATTTGACAAATTCTTGATTATACCAATATGACTAATGGGAAAATAACAGTCATTGAGGAAAAAAGGTACAAATTTAGAATATGACTTTGCATATTTGATTGTGGTTAATAGCAAGCTCAATATAAAATCAAAATACAGGCTTTGGAAAGCTAGATAATTTGTGTTAGTCTGCATGAAAAGCAAAGGTATGTTATGGTAAACAGTGATAATGTATTAGTCAACACTGAATAATCAGAATTTTTTGTCTTCTGAGATTTGCATCAGAACTTCAAGTGCTTGCGCAGAAAACTTTACAAGATACTGCTTCATAGGTTAATTGTTTTCCAACAGTGTTATTCACAGTGACATTACTTCTGCATGTCCCTACTGATACATGCTGTTAAAGTAATTCTTTTTTTCATTAAATTTGTAGAGATAAAATTGTCTATGTTTTCTTTTGAAGTGGTTTCATTATTGTCTACAGATTTGAAAAGTTCTTTCAGTGTACTTTAAAATCACAGGTGAGGGATCCAGTTACACTCCGAGAGAGTTACTTTCACTTCGAGAGATCTTTGACTCTGATGGTAGAACACAGTCTGTTTTGAAGGATATGGGGAAGAGGTGGTTTAAAGCATGCTAAATAATAAAATTATGAATTGAACAGTGTAAAAAAGTTACTAGCATAATTGTCTCAAGACTATTGAAAGAGTAATTGTGCATTCTGCTATCTTTACCTGATATTTTAATGAAAAGGTCTTAGAGAAAACAAAATATAGGTACATTCCAAGGGGCGTACAGCTGGATTTAAGTCTATTTTGTAGTGTGGTAACAAAATACTTCTGGGAAGAAAAATTAAGCAGAAAGCCAGAGGAAAAAGGTGAAAATATTCTGCTTCCTTTCATCTTTTTATCACTGAACATGCTCTCACAAATGTGATCTCATTTAATACTTTCTTACATTTCATCAAGATTAATACTGATTACTTCAGTCATAGATGATGACATTCATTAAATTAACGTATGTTCAGCTGTTGTGCATTTCGTCTCTAATTTATTAAAACATTTCATTCTCAAGTGTTGTTTGGTATCAGTTAGAAAAACTGCAGCTTAATTTCTTCACACTTTTCTGTGTTTTGCAAAGCATTTCTAGTGTAGACTGTTAAAAGGATTAAAGGTTGGTGTCCAATACACTTGGTTAAAATTTTGGAGTTTGCATTTTGCTGTATTTTTATGAATATTATGTGAGGTTCTGGAGCCTAGTTGGTCTGGCTTTCACCAAAAAAACCACGGCAGCTTAAAATAAATAAAAAACAAATTGGTCTCAAGCTCAACAGAGCAACAACAGCCTGTAACAGCTGTAGAGCATACAGCTCCTGTCTCCACTGTTCTCCCCAGGAAGAGACCTTATCCTTATCCTTATAAGAGATATCCTTATCCTCTGTGAAACTGAAAACCTGGTCCACAGGTGAAAAGGAAGGCAAAACCCAACAAAGCTTAAACACTTAAACCAAGCAAAGCTTTCAGGGGTTTGTTGGTTCACCAAAAAATTATGATCCTTTTCCTAACTTTTCACTGTAACTCTTTAATTTCTTTGCCATTTTTTTTTTCTTTGCTGTCTTTCTTTTTTTAATATATTTCTATGTACTATTGTAAACCACACAGAGGAATGCTTAAAACAGAAAACAAAGTTATTGTCAGTTAAGTGTATCAACTGTCTCCATATTGTAAACAGCACTATCTCTGGTAGGTTGGCCTATGTCTTAAAATGACTTGGTTCAAAAATGGCAAACAACGTAAGTTTTGAATTAGTAAATTCTTCAGCAATTAAAAAAATGATTAAACTATTCTATGTATCAACACGAAAAGAGCTAGAGCTGTATTTCATATGGCACTACCAAAGGTAGCCATCACTTAGCCTCAGTTTTTGGTTAAACATGGGATCATAGGGCCATGGGAACACAGGGCCACAAAGATGATCAGAGGGCTGGAGCACCTCTCCTATGAGGACAGGCTGAGAGAGTTGGAGTTGCTCAGCCTGGAGAAGAGAAGGCTCCGGGGAGATCTTATAGCAGACTTCCAGTACCTAAAGGGGACCTACAGGAAAGCTGGAGAGGGACTTTTTACAAGGACATGTAGTGATAGATTGAGGGGGAATGGCTTTAAACTGGAAGAGGGTAGATTTTGATTAGATATTAGGAAGAAATTTTTCACTCTGAGGGTGGTGAAGCACTGGAACAGGTTGCCCAGAGAAGTTGTGGATGCCCCATCCCTGGAAGTGTTCAAGGCCAGGCTGGATGGGGCTTTGAACAACCTGGTCTGGTGGAGGTGTCCCTGCCTATGGCAGAGGGGTTTGAAACTTGATGATCTTCAAGGTCCCTTCCAACCTAAGCCATTCTATGACTCTGTAATCTACAAATACGCTTCAGAACTGCAATTTATTTTAAATCTTGATTGTGAACTTGATTTTAGACAAAATACAACCTAACAAAAGATTTGTTAAACAAAAGTCAGCCTGAAGTATGTGCACAAAAATTCACTGTTCTATATTTATGTCATCTGCCGTATGCATTAATAAAGTGGATTGTTGTGAAGATTTAGGGGCTGGATACTTGTTTATTCATATAATGCATATGTATTTTGTAACAAATAGGCACAAAGAATCTGGTATACCTGAGCTGTGAGCATGGGACAGCACACGTAGGTGAACTATATGTATGTGAACAGACACAGTTGTCCTGTGTACACACAATAAGCCGGTTTTGGGGGGTTGGGTTTTGATGTTTTTATTTTTATTTTTTAATTTGTAGGTGTCTGTGATTATGAACAAGCTTCACTCTGGGCATTAAGAAACATCTGCCTTTTAAGATCCTAAAATCTGTTGGACAGTACTTCTATATCCAAAATACATGCTAGCCTTGTGTAAATGATTTTATAATGAAATGTCTTCTGGAGAAGCTTATGCGGAGAAGATTTTCAGTTGAACATCCAGCATTCAGAAAACTCATTTCCACATTATTTATGCAAATAGAAATTATTTGGTCATGATGTTTTCCCTATGTCATGTTCAGACTGGGTACTTTTTCCCTTGATTGCCAGAGACTCTTGAGAGATGGGCTGGCCCTTCTTATGTATCAAATTAATTGCTTGGATGACTACACAAAACATATTGAAAAGTCTAAGGAAAGAGTGTGTCATTAATTATAAGGATTAAAGTTCCAAAGAAGTTGAATGCATTTGTGTGAATTATCAAAGGCTTTCTTTTACTGTGAGATGGGTTTTCATTCTCCACTGGAAAATAGAGCTTGTAATACTTCCCTACATCATGTAGTAGTTTTTTAAATAAAAATAGGATTGTAGGTTATACAAGGTTTTAATACCATGATTTGAAGTTTTAGCAGGTACATAAAATTTACAAAATTAAACAAGTACATTTAGTTTGGGAACCTAACAGATATTAGAATTTTGCATGCAACTTTTCAAATAACCTACGAACCCTAATATTGTTAATTCTTTGATAAATTCATACTAATGGATGAAGAATGCTTAGAAAGACATTGTAAGAACTCTGGACCAAAGCTGACCAGTTCTTGCAGCTATAATACCACTATAGAATTTATGTGATTAACACAAATAGTACTTTCGTCAATAAATTTATTTATTTATTTATTAATTCACCAGACAAAAAACAGAGGACATAAATTACAATATAAAAATTATTTTACAAATTATTCAGGGGTTTATTTTTTAATTTAAAAAATACTCACTTTTCAGTAGAAGAAAGAAGCTGATTAAAGTTTTAAATTTATTTTAATAAAGACCTGAAGGGGAATAATTAAGTTCAAGACATTTTGCTAGAATCTTTTGCTTCAGATTGTTCTTTTCTTTCATCTAATGCATCGTTTGTCAAAAGAAGCTGTGTTATAGGTCGTTCACTTACCTACCATCAGAACATTGAAAAACTAAGCCTCTTTTTCCCAGGAGTTAGGGCAGTTTAAGCTGGCAGTGTCTGTGGAGTGCATTGGCCTGGCCCTGAAGAATTGACTGAAGGCACAAAGAGAGAAGAATCAAATAATATTTTTCTGCTACTCATTCCATAGCTACAGGAGAGGAAAAGATGATTTGTTTATTTGTTTGTAGACAAGGAAAGAATTTGGTTTTCCAGCTCTTTCTTTATTTCTGAGGATCTACAATTCTACAAAAATGAATGTCTAATAATGATTAGCTTATAATAGCTATCTTAATGTCAACCCAGTTACTTACTTAAAAACTGTGAAATTTTAATTATTCACAGGAATAATCTCACTTACAGAATGAGAATTTTTTTCTGAGCAATTTTTTTGTCACTTTCATTTCTTAAGAAAATCGTGCTCTGTATTACCCTGTGCAGAGTGACGTAGTTTAAAAATCCATTTTCTTAGAAGAAAAGTATGAAAGAAATCAATAGAAACCAAACAAATTTTTTTCAGAGTGGAGGACGAAACAAAAAAATTTTTTACCAAGAGAGCAGAACACACAAAACCAACGAGCTGAGGCCAAATAATAAAATCATAGAAGCATAGAATCATTTAGGTTGGAAAAGACCTTTAAGACAATCGAGTCTAACTGTTAATCTAATACTGTCAATTCCACCACTAAACCATGTCCCTAAGCGCCACATCTACATGTCCTTTAAACACGTGTTCCTGGAGACTAGTGCTGTTTAACATCTTTGTTGGTGACATGGATGTTGGGATTGAGTGCACCGTTGGCAAGTTTGCTGATGACAGCAAGCTGTGCGGTGCGGCCAACACATTGGAGGGAAGGGATGCCACCCAGAGGGACCTTGATAGGCTTGAGAGGTGGGCCCGTGCCAGCCTCATGAAGTTCAATAAAGCCAAGTGTGAGGTCCTGCTGTCTTTTAAGCAGCACATGTCTCCAGGAATGGTGACTCCACCACTTCCCTGGGCAGCCTGTTCCAGTGCTTGACAACCCTTTTGGTGAAGAAATTTTTCCTGATCATAGAATGATTAGAGTTGGAAGGGACCTTAAAGATCACCTAGTTCCAACCCTTCTGCCATTGCCAGGGACAGCTTCCACTAGATTAGGTTACTCAAAGCCCCATCCAACCTGGCCTTGAACACTTCCATGGATGGGGTATCGATGACTTCCCTGGGCAACCTGTTCCTGTGCCTCACCACCCTCACAGTACAGAATTTCTTCCTAATATCTAATCTAAATCTACGCTCTTCCAGTTCAAAAATGTTACCCCTCTTTCTATCGCTACGCCCCCTGATAAAGAGTCCCTGCCCATCTTTCCTGTAGGCCCCTTTAGGTACTGGAGGTCTAGTATAAGGTCTCCCAGCAGCGTTGTCTATTCGAGGCTGAATAACCCCAGCTCTCTCAGCCTGTCTTCACAGGAGAGGAGCTCCAGCCCTCTGATCATCTTTGTGTCCCTCCTCTGGACTCACTCCAAGAAGTCCACATGCTTCTTATGTTGAGGGCTCCAGATCTGGATCCAGTACACCAGATGGTGTCTCACAAGAGCAGAGTAGAGGAACAGAATCACCTCCCTCAGCCTGCTGGCCACGTTTCTTTTGATGCAGCCCAGGATGTGGTTGGCCTTCTGGTCTGTGAGCACACACTGCTGGGTCACGTTGGGCTTCTCATGCACCAACATCCCCAAGTCCTTCTGCTCAGGGCTGCTCTCAATCCATTCTCTGCCCAGCCTGTATTTGTGCATGGGATTGCCCCAGCCCACGTGCAGGTCCTCACACTTGGCTTTGTTGAACTTCATGAGGTTGGCACAGGCCCACCTCTCAAGCCTATCAAGGTCCCTCTGGATGAAATCCCTTCCCTCTAGTGTGTTGACCGCACCACACAGCTTGGTGTCGTCAGCAAACTTGCTGAGAATGCACTCAATCCCAACATCCATGTCACCAACAAAGATGTTAAACAGCACTAGTCCCAATACAGAATGCTGCAAAACACCACTATTCACTGGTTGCAGCTTGGACATCGAGCTGTTGACCACAACTCTTTGAGTGTGACCATCCAGACAATTCTTTATCCATCAAGTGGTCCACCCGTCAAATCCACATCTCTCCAATTTAGAGACAAGGACGTATTGTGGGACAGTGTCAAACGCTTTGCACAAGTCCATGTAGATGGTATCAGTTGCTCTTCCCTTATCCACCAGCACTTTAACCCCATTGTAGAAGGCCACCAAATTTGTCAGGCACATTTTGCCTTCAGTGAAGCCATGTTTGCTGTCACTAATTGTCTCCTTATTTCCCATGTGCCTTAGCAGAATTTCCAGGAGGATCTGCTACATGATCTTGCCGTACACAGAGGTGAGACTGACCAGCCTGTGGTTCCCTGGGTTTTTCTTTTTTCCCATTTTAAAAATGTGGGGGTTTTTCCCATTTTAAAATTTTTTCCTATTTTAAAAATGCCCTTTTCCAGTCAGGGGGAACTTCACCGGGCTGCCATGACTTCTCAAATATGATGGATAGTGGTTTAGGAACTTCATTCACCAGTTGTCTCAGAACCTGTGGATGCATCTCACCAGGTTCCATGGACTTGTACACCTTCAGGTTCCTTAGATGGTCTCGAACCTGATCTTCTCCTACAGTGGGAGGTCCTTTATTCTCCTAGTCCCTGCCTTTGCCTTCTGCAACTTGGGCAGTGTGGCTAGAGCAGTTGGTGGTGAAAACTGAGGCAAAAAAGTCATTGAGTACCTCAGCCTTCTCCATGTCCCAGGTAATGAGGTCTCCCATTTCCTTCCGGAGAGGGCCCACATTTTCCCTAGTCTTCCTTTTATCATTGACGTACATGTAGAAGCTTTTCTTGTTGCCCTTGACACCCCTGGCCAGATTTAATTCTGTCTGGGCTTTAGCTTTCCTAAACTGATCCTTGGCTGCTCAGACAATTTCTCTGTATTCTTCCCAGGTTACCCGTCCTTGCTTCTGCCTTCTGTAAGCTTCCTTTTCCTGTTTGAGATTGATTGTCCAGGAGCTCCTTGTTCATCCACGCAGGCCTTCTGTCGTTTTTGCCTGACTTCCTCTTTGTTGGGATGCATTGCCTCTGAACTTGGAGGAGGTGGTCCTTGAATATTAACCAGCTTTCTTGGACCCCTCTTCCTTACAGGGCTTTACCCCATGGTACTCTGCCAAACAGGTCCCCGAAGAGGCCAAAGTCTGCTCTCCTGAAGTCCAGGTTAATGAGCTTGCTGTGCGCCCTTCTCACTGCCCTAAGGACCTTGAACTCCACCATCTCATGGACACTGCAGGCAAGGCTGCCCTTGAGCTTCACATTCCCTGCTAGCCCCTCCTTGTTGGTGAGAACAAGGTCCAGCGTAACACCTCTGCTTGTTGACTCCTCTGCTACTTGGAGAAGGAAGTTATCATCAATGCATTCCAGGAACCTCCTGGACTGCTTATGGCCTGCTGTGTTGTCCCTTCAACAGATACCAGGGTGATTGAAGTCCACCATGAGGATCAGAGCTTGTCAACATGAGGCTGCTCCTATCTGCCTGTAGAGGGCTGCATCCACTCGATCTTCCTGGTTGGGTAGCCTGTAGCAACCCCCACTGTAATGTCACCTGTCTCTGCCTTCCCTTTAATCGTGACCCATAAGCTCTCAGTCAGCTCCTCATCCATCTCCAGGTGGAGCTGCATGTACTCCAGCTGGTCCTTGACATAGAGGGTGACACCCCTTCCTCGTGTTCCCTGCCTGTCCTTCCTAAAGAGCCTGTATCCTTCCATTCCAACACTCCAGTCATAGGAGCCATCCCACCATGCCTTCATGCTGCCAATAAGATCATAGCCCTGCAGGCGTGCACACGTCTCTAACTCCTCTTGTTTATTTCCCATGCTACATGTGTTTGCATAGAGGCGTTTAAGTTGAGCTCCTGATGAAGCTGACTTACTGGCTGGAGGGGCTGGACTTCCTTTGTGCTGCACTCCAGGAGCTGTCCTGCTGACCTGTGATCCTTCTCCAGGCTCTAGGCATTTATTACTGGTATTGTCATTAAACTGGTAGGAGTGGGATGGATTGAGGTTCCCCTCCCCCGGCAACTTTAGTTTAAAACTAAACCTTTCCTGGAGCAACTTGAGACTGTTTTCTCTCATGCTATCACCTGTTACTTGGGAGAAGAGGCCGACCCCCACCTCTACAACCTCCTTTCAGGTAGTTGTAGAGAGCGATAAGGTCTCCCCTCAGCCTCATTTTCTCCAGGCTAAACAATCCCAGTTCCCTCAGCCATTCCTCATAAGACTTTTTCTCTGGACCCTTCACCAGCTCCCTTGCTCTTCTTTGGACACTGCAGCACCTCAATGTCTTTCTTGATGTTAAGAGCCCAAAACTGAACACAGTATTTGAAGTGCAACCTCACCAGTGCTGAGTACAAAGAAATGGTATATGTATTATCTTCTTGAAACAATATTTTTGTTCTATTCTGTTCTCTACTGGGGAAAGGGAATACCTTTCCACTTTCATATGAAAAGCAGAGAAGGCTTTTTTTTCCCCCAACATTTATTATAGTTTCCATTGTAAAACATGCATCGTCTAGATGGATCTGACACCTTTCATTTATTCCAGTACTCCATTACATAACCAGTTACTATGAAGGAGCAATCAAATTAATAAAAATTAGGACTTAATATCTACCCTTGGGGCTTTGTCAATATGTAATCATTTGACCAATATAACAGAATAAGACAACAATTTAATTCAATTATTTTACAGCAAGTCTGAGCTTGAACATTAAAAGTATTAATTAGCAGTTTGTTTAGTGAGTTTGTTACCAACTTTAGTCACTTTTAATTTATTGACCTTTCTTTTCCAGATCAGAACTATCTATTCTCAGCTTAATCTTGGGGTGCTGATATTTTGTTTTGCACAGGGATGATGATGATTCTTTTAGGATCTCAGTAAGAAAGACACTGACACTCAAGGTTGTTTAACTGATTTTTGAGTAAAGGATGGAAATTATAGAGATGTTAGCAACGGTATGTCCCATCTGGTGTCGGGAACCCTGGCTGTTGTAACATCAGATGAGCCCCTCCTTGAAGATTACAGCAACCCATCTGTGGTCAGGGTCTTCAGCCTCAATGTTCTTCACATCCTTATAGCATTCTGACAAGTGAACAAAGCTATCAGTAGTTAACGTGTGCAACGCTGAACTTTCTAGATGACACACCAAGGTTCACTGAGTGTTATGCTCTTACACAGTTCCATAGGAAGAGCTCTTACAAAGAAGTAAGTACAGGTGGTATTGTTAAAGGCAGCATGTGCTCATGTCACAGTATGTGCTCAGGTTATCTAGCAGTCACTCGTGCTAACATACAGGTGTCTGCAACCAAGGCCTACAGTTAAAGTCTGCCTAGATTCTGCTTGAAATGATTATCCCCTACTGCAATATCTTCTGCAGTGGCCCACTACATATCTGCTTCGAATAAAGTCTTTGCTCAAAGAAAAGCCTTCTTCAGTGACACATCTAAGAACCTTTTGCCTGGCTTAGTTTTTCTCTGACTCTTTCCCTTTCTTGACAGTTTTTAATAAATGTCTTTTACCTCTGTCTTTGAAAATTCAAAATTGTTGTCTGGGGTACCCTGTGGTCTAAGAGATTATCTGAAACGCTCTTAGCTTAAGACCTCTTTCATCTCTGACCTGCAGCCAAAGGAAACACTTTCTCTGTGGGAGCTTAAGTTCATCATTTGCTCAGCTTGCTTGTACCCATAAAAGACAGGTGCCAACATGGCCATGTAATATATGTACTGCAGTTGGTTTTGTATCACCCATAGCTTTTTTGAATTTACAGATCTTTTTTTCCTCTCTTTCCTGTTGGCTGTATCCATAATTTCTTCTGTCATTTGATCCATTGATGGATTTTCAACAATGAATTTGTTCATTCAGCCATACCATCAGTTAACTTTCCCTGGAAAACTTTCAGTGACATAGATCTAGTAAGTACTATTTGTAATGAGAACTTTTGAATAAGGGCAGAGCTAGTGAAAGCATAAAAAATAGGTTCTCCCTTTGTGCAGTTGGAAAAGAGTGAGGCAGAATGCAGATACTTTTGTTTCTGCAAGTGAGTATGAGCTACCTAGAGAGCTCTAACTTGATGTCCTTGTTTATACACATTTGGTTTGTTCCATAACCAAACCTGTCATATGAGAACTTCTGACATGGAGGTCCTCACTCAAAGCCAGCATCTAAATCAGAACATTCATAATTGTTTCTTTTTGAACTTCAGAGGAACTTTGGAGAAATAATTAATTTGAGGTAATGGAGAGACTGCCTTAACATCTTATGACAGATACTGCAAGCAATCATGCATATATAGTTGTCTTTACCCATGTCTTTTTTATGGTAAGATCACAGCCCACATCCTCTTTTGTACCTATTATCTGTTATCTCCAAATACTAATCTCCACCAAAGTGTCAGCGTTTTCCACTCTCTCATCTGTGCACACAAGCACGCTGCTTGTGTGATCACTTCAAGTCAAAATAGATTCAGTTACAGAAAGAATTTAATCCATATTTATTGGCAAATCTGACTAACTTTGACTAAAACAGAGTAGAAACAGAATATACAAGTAGCCTAGCCAGTACTTCAAAGGAAACTGCTTGCTATATGTCAACCTCTGAAGCAAAGATATCAAGTAATGATTATGTCTCTGCATGATATTTCATGGGGGTTAATAATACCTTCTAATTCCACTTCTAAAATGCAGATTGTTTCTCATTTCCTGTGCATCAGAACTACAGAGGCTGGGAAAGGGCCTCTGTTAGCCCTAAAGTGCTTCAATTGTACTGGTGCTTACTGGGGTACCTATTTTGCTGGTAGGTGTCTGACTTTTTGAAGGCATTATCAGTGGAATTCTGATGGGAACTGAGCAGTAGAAATCCAGGTTTAGATGATGACAATAGCTCCTCAAGACCCTGAGAGCTGTAAAAATAACAGGTCCTGGGCCCTAGCATAAAGCAGGCAGCTCATTTAGTTATATCATTTTCAAAAGGTGTTTTACAGAGCAACTTCAAAGGTATATTCTTCCGCTGTTCCACACCAAAGAAGCAGGGTGGAATGGAAAGAAGAGTTCCTGCCTAGTAACCTGTATTATTAGCTATCATCTTCTTTAGCTGCCTATTAGATAACAAATACTCTGCTACATACCAGCTTGCTCTTATATTGTGTCACTAGACTGCAATATGTCGAATACTTGATTTGATTTTCACATTTTGATGATAGCAGAAGCAAATTAATCTAGTCTGACTTAATTGGAAATTCATACACTTTCCCAGGCAAAGCTGTCAAACAGGTAGTATAGATGAAGCTGTTTAAGGATTTTCTGCCTGTAAAATGGAAGGGGAAAAAAACCGATGATAATTCTAGTAAGTTACATAATGTTATGAAATAATAAAAAATGAACTGTCATCCCCTCAGTCTTGTTATATTTTAATTCACAGTTAAAATGAGCCCAGACTTTCTCATTTATACCAATCAACCTCCTCCACTTCATTCCTGTGCTGAGTGGTTCAGGAAAACAAGGCCCAAGTCTAACCAAAAGGAAGTATGTAAGCAAAAAGTAAGCAAACCGAACATTTCAGTCACCCTCCAGCTACGCAGAGCAAGTATTGTCAAGCTTTTGTCTTCAGAGGACTATTTAGCATGTAGGATAGCAGGCTGAGAACTACTTAAAAAATTTATCTCCATCTAGCGTGATGCAGGATACCACACTTACGAGAAGCCAGTTCGAAGTATCCTTGAGCCTCTGATGGTCAATAGGATGTGCTTTGGGAATTTCAAATCTGATGAATTCATTAGTGACGCATTCCATGTTGTATAGTGCCATCCTGATTGTCTTTTCTGACCTAAATATATCATTTACTGTTGACAGTGAAAGGCAATAGACATGCCTTAGTAGTGTTTAGGAAAGTAAAGAACGGCCAGGTAGGACCAAATACCCATTTAGTTTAGTATTCAGGAGTGGCCATTAACACATGCTGGGGAAAAAGTCAGAAAAGGGCAAGAATAAACAACAATTCTTTCTAATACTAGAAACAAACTTTCCTAATATTTTTTAGCTCAGGAACTTCCTGGAACAGGAATGGCAAGCCTGGGAGAGGGTCAATGATCACAGTTCTTGTGGATTTTAGTTGTTTTCATTCTAGATTACACAGGAAAGGCATTTGATGATAGCAGTGGGAGATAATAAGAATATCAGTGTCAATTAACACTTGAAAAATATGTTGTTTCTATACTATGTTCTATGCGTAAATCCAGAGACTGCCCATTGTGTGAAGTAACTGGAATGAAAGACAGAGAGATAATAAAATGAAATAAAATATGACTTTTCTATGAAATAAAGAGATGAACAAAAAATTCTGAACTTATTCAGATGTTTTTATTCAGAGCCCACCTCAAAACTATTTTAAAAGACAACGAAAAACTATTGCAACCAAAACATTAAACTTTTAGCAGTCTCCTAACTTTCATACTGCCAAAGATGCAGTATAAACAACATGAACAAAGGGATTGTACTATTAAGCAATAAAAAGTATTTTGAATTTGTCAGATTGACATGTTTAAGTAACGTTAAAAATAAAAACATATTTCAAACACAATTATTTCTCTCAAATGTGAAATAAGTTCAGTTGGTTTTTGTTTGTTTGTTGTGTTGTTTTTTTTTCTGGCAACATTACTTTCAGTAACTCAAATCACTATTACCAAAACTGTGTATCAATCCAAATGCCTTTGTGGCAGTCTTTGGGAGATTCAATGACCGTGATTGAAATTTGAATATGGTTTCTAACAGGAAAGGACAAACCAAGCTGTTATAAAATATATTGTGTTTTGCATTGTGTTGGGAATGATTTGAAATTATTAACACCTCTTTAAAATAAACTATTCTTGTAATTTTTAATATAGTAAAACTATGAAAGCAATAAGGTAAAAGTATAGTAGGGAGAAGTGTGAAAAGATTATACCTATTCAAAGGGACAGGGACCAAAATTTCTGTACCTAATAAAATGAGATTTCTACCACACCATCCCTTGCCACCAGTAGGTGCCATAGAAAGTAGTCAAAAGGATATTTAAGATGTCTTAAACTTTAAACGTGTATATATACATAAATAGAAAAGAAAAGAGTCAGGTCAGAAATTTGTTACAAGACTGCTCAAACTTCTGTTAAACAAGGTGGCGAATAACCAGCAGTTAACTAAATTTAATTTCATTTGAACTTCATTTATTGATATTTCTGGTGAAATCATTTTAGCATGTCTAATCTGATGAAAACCTCACAGGAGGGAAATAAGCAAGACGATCAAGTGCTGCAGAGCTTTATTGCCATTAGTGGTGACATCTCTCCATAATTACATAATGGAATTCAAAAAACAGGGGGCCCCATACTGAACTGTTAATTGTCACTTTTTATTGTGTAACAAGTAACAACCCGGGGGGGAGGGACGGGGACCTCCTTCAAAATAATGCACAGATTAAAGAAGCAGTTGACTGAGTTTGTTGTACTTTTATCTGCTATAGATTTTAAAATAATTGCATAATATGTCAGTCCAAAGCATTTTTTAATTGTTTGGTATTTGTTTTGGACATCCTGTATGGCTCTAATTCCCTAAGTTCTGGAAATATAGATATTAAGAATTTTTCTTTTATTGAAATGGTTATAAACCAAAAGCAGAGCACTTGCTACACATGATATTATTTTATTTGAAGCTATCTGGAACAAGCATTTCAAATGATAAATTTTCTTAATTTTGATTTTTTCTTTAAAAATATTTTCTCCTTTTTTCTTTTTCAATTATTTTCTCTCTTCCTTTGCTTCTCCTGGCACAACAAAACAGACCTCTAGGTGTGGGGTTTTTTTCTAATTAGCACAGAAAACATAAGGAAAAATCCACTGGAGTAGTTAGAGACAAAGCAGAATAAAGAAGTTAAAAGATAATTCCATTGAAAATCAGTTTGAATCATTAATATTTTTAAATAATTTTGTACATTTTAACAAGAATCTAAGTATTTTCCTTTCTTAGATATATTTCATTTAAGGATGCCCTTATTGCTCTGTGCTACGTAGGTATTTGCAGCAGCTAAGCAAAACCATTTAATTCCTTCTAATCTTTTTAATGCTGGGAGCACTAAAGTGGCCAAAAAAAGCCATTTAGTTCCTATTAATCTTTTTCATATTAGAAGCCAGTAGTGATACTTTCAATACTAGTTAAAAAAATAAATATAATATCTAAATGTATTGATGGTCAATGAACCTTTCTTCCTGACAAATGTTTATGCCTGTAGTTCTTCTATAGCTCGGTGAGAGGGACTGGAAGAAGACTAACTAAGATCTCATCCCATATAATTAATAGTTGTCTGAAACTAGAGGGATTAATTTTTCTTGGAAGGTATCTTTCTGTCTCTGTTGGCTTTGGAGGGAGCCTAGCTGACTAGGTTAGCTTAGAAGCCTCAGCCAGTCACTATTTTAATAGTTTTGGAAGGGGTGAGCTTAATATTGATTGTATCTATGCATATCAAAAGAAAATGACAGCAGAGGGCATTTTCATTTAATCATGCAAATCAGATGAAAGATCCTTGGAAGGGGCAGCAAGACATCCCCTAGCCCACCCGCCTGCTCCAACTCCTGCACAATAACATGTCCTGGTATAATGTGTCACATATCCCAGTACAGTTACTGACTGTATGTATATTCACCCTTTCTGTAGGTGTTGTGAGTCCAGTGTCAGCTGGGACTCTGGCTGGACCTTATAATAACCTCTGTGCCTGGGCTTTGGCCAAGAATCTGTAGAATATTTCAACAGGTTTCTCTCTCCATCTGGTGTGTTAATTAACCTTTGTTCTATGATGGGCTGCTTCTACTGCTTAGTGTTATCATAAGCCTAAGGAGAATAAAAATGCTAGCAATGAAGAGAGGCCAGGGACTGCCAAAGATGCGTTTAAGTTCCATAAAAACATGAGGAAGGACTCTCACAATAAAAGCTGTGACAGTGTGGTTTTATCACCACAATCTGTCACTGCTCCTTGTATAAGAGAATGTTGAGCTTTTGCAAAAGCAGAACAACAAATTGAAAAGAAAAAGCAGTTTCATTTCCATCTGAAAATAATTGTATTTTGTCACAAAACAAGCCTGAATGAACGTGAAATTCATCAGACTCTCACAGGAGCAGTTGATATTCCTGAAAAGTGAACACAGAAAGGTGAAGATGATACAACATTTAATTCCCTCTTTAATTTTTCAGAATGTTTGCAAATAATTTTCTTTGCATACTGCATAGAGGCAAGCTGAATAAGGACACATCACATCAGAGGCTTGCCTGGGTTATCCTATATAATTATCTCTAATAGGATATTATACAATATGGGTATATGACTAAATAATAAAATATAATAAAAATAGTATTTAGTTTATTTATTATTTGAAAGGGAGAATAACTAACGTATTTAATTACAGGTATAGAAAATAAATAATCATGTGTTGCAAATCAATGTGAGAATATGGCCTAATACAAGAAGATATTGTAAAAAAGAAGTTTTACATGCGTAAGGGAATGCGACAGGAAACAGACTAATAGGTTTGGATGAAAGAAGAAATTCTGGTGCTAACTAGCAACATAATAGCATAACTTTTGTGTTTTAACACTACAAATCTTAAGAAGGAATGTTAATTTCAATGAAAATATTTTATGAAACACTATGCTTTATCTAGGCACAATGCTATATCTGGGCTGAAAAGAGCTGAAAATAAATATTCACAGTGGTAGTCAGAACACCTAACTTTAGGTGACTAAATTCTAGATTAAGAAGTTAGTCACATGTGCAGCATATAGCAAAGAGACATAGTACTGCAGAAGAAAATCCTAACTTAATTCTGTATTGCCATCTGTCAGTCTCTCTCTCTTTCTGTTGACTATAATGGGAACATAAAGATTACGCTTCTAATTTCAGCACTTTGGTAATTAAAATTATATGGGAGAAAATAAATCCTTAAGGTTCAAAGTAGTCTCCAAAACAGAGTTGAAAGGCTTTTGTTTTCATTCTTCCAAGGAACAGAAGATTGTTTCTTGTGATTTATTCTAATTAATACAAACAATAATGTCTTTTTCACTTGGCTCCATTCAAAAAAAGAAATGCGGAATAAAACAAGCAAGAATTTCATAACACCAGTGTAGACATTCATGGTTGTAATGACATATGGAAGCAGACTATTCAAGGAAAAATGTGGCCTGCATATTCACAGAACAGAAAAGTTGAAATATTCTTATGAATGACACATGAGACTACAGCAGAGGCTGAACAGTAAGTGAATTAATACTGAAGTCTCAAAGACATATATGTCTTTGCTGAGGTCCCACACAGAAGGATCAGAGATATATAAATATAAAGAAAAAATAATGGTTTGTACATATGATAAGTTCTTTAACATTTGGAGTGAGATGAAATGAATACTAGACTGTATTTAAGTGCCAGAAATAATTCCTAAATATTAAGATGAAGATATATTATGACATTAAAGTCCTTTTCCATCCAGATATGAACTAAAGGGATCTCAAACATTGTATATGATATTAGTGATATATTGCAGAAGCATGCCACGGAGCCAAAGGAACAAGGGAGAATGGAGCATGGGCAAGGAGACCTGGTATTATATTTCTACTCAAGACTTTTTACTCTTCTTTTCTGTTTTTTTCTTATCTGTAAAATGTCAATATTTTTTTCTGCACTCATCAGTATAGGTAAGAAGCAGTGTATAACAGTGAAGTATTTTTAAATCTAATTTCCTCTGAACTCTGAAGGGATTGGTATTTACAGAAAAAATAATTCAGACATAGACTTATAAAATTTTAGATTTAATGTATGACTGTTTAATGTTACTGGAGTTCAAGGAGTTGATCACAACTTCCATAAGTTTTTAAACAAATTAGACATGATATTAGATCTTATACTAAACTCTTAAGTAAGTGATCTCTTTTCTAAAACACTGAATATCTAGTAGCTTCCTCTGAAGTCAGTTGAAGCTTCTCAGATTTCGGCAAATAAAACTCTTGACCTGGTTTCTGTCCCACTCGTATTGTCATTTACAAGAAAAAATGGAATACTGTTTCAATTATTTGTCTTCCTGTACAGTACCTTGAGTGAATTATTGGTAAGGAAAAAAACAACAGCAACAACAAAATGTAGCTATCTTTATATGCACTCTGGCTGAAAAAAGAATTTTTTCCCCTTTTTTTTCCCCCATTCAGTTTCTTCTGCTGTCCTTTAGATTTGAGAGGACTGTTTAACTAGCTGGGCACAGACAAAAGTTTACCTGCTATCGAATCTAGCAACCGCCTTCTCTGGCTTGGGTTGAAACGTTCATTTCTCTGCACTGAGGTCTCACAAGCATTTTAAGACCCTTGAGCTATTTTGTTTCTGGAATAGATTAGATCTTGTGTAGCTGATACTGAGATCCTCAAGCTCAGTTTCACAAGAATCAACACAAATTTCATGAATGAGCTTCAGGTTTCATATCAACAGAGAATTTTTGCTTGGGGATGTATAGAAAGCCGACAGAATATATTCTCCTTGGGTACCTTATTCTGCATTGCACAGAATAAAGCAATGAACTCTGGTATTTCAAAACTACTCTGCAGTTCTCCACATACATGTTAAAATAATAGCCTTCTCCATCACTGTTGAAAGTTTTATATACATATAATTTCTTTTTGTATCTGGCTCTATTTCTTGTCTTTTTAGTTTATAAAAATACCAGTTGACAAATACAACATTAAACAGGAATTGCCTTTATGAACAAACGTGTATAAACAGACGTGCTTCATGTCATACCCTGAAAAGCAATAGAATTAGTGTTTATCAGGCTCTGAGAACAGCATATTTCAGAGATGAGTGCCTTTCAATTCAAGTAACTTCCACAAGACATTCTGGTTTCAGTGTAATCATCATGAGTCTCTGTCTTGTTCTGGACATACACAGTCTTTTACTTTTGTATAGAAATAAAGGTCTTCATTTTGTGATGATCTTAAAACATTTCATGCATTTGATTGGAAGCAGAATAGTTCACTAGATGTCAAAGAATGGAGAATTATATTAAAAACTTAAATATTTTCATTAGTCTCAATCATTATCGCAATAGGTCTTACTTTTCTAGACTTTGCACTTGATTCTAGGAAATATGAAAATATTTAATACCTACAATTCACTGCATGAAGTTCCATCAACACACTGAAAACTTTCATAAACAAAACAAGAGCAACAGAGTGAGAAACAACCAGGTGTTTTCCCATTGCATTTTCTGTCTTATGGAAGAAATAACTCCGATCTTCCTCTTTTTAATCTGAACTATTCATTTGTTCTCAGGAAATGCCATCCCAGCTTTATTGAGCTTTCCACAGTTTGTATTAATGATCAAAGAAGCTGATCAGAATATATCATTAGCACAGCAACAGAGTGACCTATTTATTTACTGAATAAAGTTTTCCTTCAGAGAAGTCTGCAGCTCATCTGGGGATTAATGACATAAACAGAAATGGAATGAAGGTAAACACCAAATTTTATAAAATGCATACAGAGATCTTGTATTTGGTAAGATGTGACGGCAGGATAGGAGCTGCTCTCACTGCTGTGCATTGGTTAATTTTACCACCAATACTTCAAGATTTACTAAAATGCTGCATTAGTTATTAGGTTTATCTTGCTTAGCTGTCTAGTTGGTTGTGGGTTTTTTTGCTTTTAGTGGGCAAGCTCCTTGGGGCACAGCTTTATGATGTCTGTGTGTATCTTTCTGCAGTGCTTAGCAGAATGGGGCTCCAAGCATTCAGAGCCTCCAAACAACAGTGGCTATTATAAATAATTAGTCAACTCAAGCATCTCAGCAGAATACGTAGCACTGATTTCCTCCCCCTTTTCCTGGAGTGAGAAGATGAGACTAAGATTACCCTGCCAAACAGAGGGAAAGGGAGCTGATATGGACTGAAGAAACAAGAGGACTGGTTGGATTTGGCACTCCTGCTCTCCTTCGGGGAAGAGAAAACTTGAGGGTTGTGTTTAAAGCTTCCTGGGTAGGTCCTGCTGCTAAACACTGCTTGCCCTCCCCATGGAGCAGTTTTCTCCCTGAATGCTGAGTAGTTGTCATAGTTTAACCCCAGCCAGCAACTAAGCACCGTGCAGCCGCTTGGTCAGTCCCCCTATAACAGGATGAGGGAGAGCATCGAGAGAGTAAAAGTGAGAAAACTCTTGGGTTGATATAAAGACAGTTTAATAGTTAAAGCAAAAGCCACTTCCCATGGGCAGGCAGGTGTCCAGCCATCTCCAGGAGAGCAGGACTCCATCACATGTAACAGTTACTTGGGAAGACGAATGCCATAACTCCTGATGTCCCCCCTTCCTTCTTCTCCCCCCAGCTTTATATGCTGAGCATGGCATCATATGGCATGGAATATCCCTTTGGTCAGTTGGGGTCAGCTGTCCCAGCTGTGTCGCCTCCCAGCTCCTTGTGCACCCCCAGCCTGCTCGCTGGCGGTGCGGTGTGAGGAGCAGAAAAGGCCATGACTCTGTGTAAGCGCTGCTCAGCAATAACTAAACCATCCCTGTGTCATCAACAGTGTTTTCAGCATGAATACAAAACATAGCTCCATACTAGCTACTATGAAGAAAATGAACTCTATCCCAGCCAAAACCAGCGCAGTAGTAAACCTGTCTTTTCAGATCTGTTTTGGCCAAGTAGACAATGGGGCATGAGTGCTCTACGTAAGCCTGTGAATCACTTAGTAGCTCTGTAAATAGTAAACAAAATCAGGTGTCATATCACATTACCCTGAAATGTCAGGGTAGCAGACTTGCAATATGCATTTTTAAAAAACTAAAAATTTTCTTTTGAAAAAATATTAGTACACAAAAATGTTTGATACTTTCTCCCCAGTCACTGGAATGCAATATAGAAATTTCATAACTTTGTTACTTTTAGACTGTTCCAAACTTTGGTCTGATCTTAGAAAGGAAAGGGTGGAAAGTCTTGCCTGAATTTTAAATCAAAAGCTTGTAAATTGCAAGAGGAGCTCACTGATTTTTAAAATAACTGTGAAAAAAAGAAAAACTAGAAAACAGTGTTAAGCCAACGCACCAAGTCTCCTTTACGAAATTGCATTAAGAAAAAGAGTTGGGCACCAGGGAGCCTGCAGAAAGGATTTGCTTCCTCAGATTGGCTTTCCCAGTTTTGTTACAGTTGTGTTCCCCTCTGTTATGATGACTATTGTTTTATTTGTAAAGTACCCAGTGCTTCTAAAGTCTGAAATAGACTTTTTCGTTTAATAGAATAATTAACAGTTAATGAAATCATCTACACTGTACAGCAAGGGCAGTATATCCTCACTACATTTAAACATAATACATTTTAATTATTATTATGATTACTGTTATCTATTACTAATAATTTTTTTTCCTGTGGTTACATAATCTGACTTGTATGATAAATTAACTTGACCTAAACCCTATGCTTTGTTTCAGCATATTAATTTTCAGAGTGGGATACCGGGAATCTTTTCCTTAATTTTTTTCATAGAAAATACATAAATAGGTTGGTGGAATATAAAGACAAAAAAATTGAGTTAGAAAAAAATTAAGCTTAATTATAGAGATCTTTTCCTAACGTCACCATGGATACATGAAGTTTGCTGCACAATATATAGATTAGATATAAGCAATCATAGTGAAAGAAAAATAGTTTTCAACAAATGCATCCAACTCATCCATATTCTTTTATTTTTTTTAGAGATTATCAAAGTTGATATTTTCATCCACAGGTCAAGAAGCAATTAGTTACATATGAAATAAAATCTTTATTTGAATTCATATTGATGTTGTGGAAAAAAGAAAGTAGCTGACTATTGAAGTAACACTTCTATAGGTAACTTAAGGATTTATTTCATTTATACAAAATGTATCTATATCTTAGGCAGTAATAGTGGTCTAAATTACTGATTATTAGTTTGAACACATCCTTAACGTTTTCAAATGTGGATCTTAAATTTGAATAAAAATTATACACAAAATAAGTGCTCTGATTTTTATACTATGAGACATCATATACTTTGTACAATTAATCTTTAACGCTTTAAAGCTGTAGCACATAACCTTGAAAAGTTGTTATTCTAGAGGAACATTGTTTTATTTCTTAGAGTAAAGACAAAAGTTTTATTTCTTTTGTTTTGGGTTGAATTGCATGTCTACCCTCGGGACCTTATAGATTAATTAAAACAGACATTGGACATTCATGTGGATACAGACCTACACAAAGCTAGATTTTGTAAAAGTAAACCAAACATTGTTAAAGTACATATAAATCCTATTTGTAGATATATATTATATTAGCATATATCATGCATATTTCTCACACAAAAGAATTACCTAAAATACAAAATTGCTTAGTTCTACATTTTACCGTCAGTGAAAAATCCCTTGTTTTATATTGTCCTGGTTTGAGCGACGCAGGACTAATTTCTCTTCTAATACTTGGGAAGACTGCACTTTCAGAAGACTCCAGTGTCTGAATTTGTGAAAATATTTACTTTATAGCCAGCTATGGTGTGTGGGTTTCAAGGTCTCAGTGTTTTTGAGCTCGCCAGGTGCAGGGATGAGGAGGAGGAAGACCTGAGCACTTGATCCAAGCTGGCCAACAGGGTTATTTCATACCATCAACGTCACGTTCACTATAAATTAGAAAGTTGCTGTGAAGTTCTCTCTCTCCCTTGATGGCTGACATCCTGAGAACTTCTTGCCCTGGTGCTGGATCCCTGAGCCCTTCCCTTCCTCCTGAAGCCGTAGCGCTCACAGTGTCCAACATTCACTGTCCACTGCTGGGAGTGCACAGCTTCCTACTGATAGAACGAGCTGAGTATAATCTTTGCATATTCTATATTGGTATTGGGATCAATATCAGTTCTTCAATGCTAATTATGTTAATTATCTAATCTTACTCTATTAAATGTTTATACTTCAGCTCCCGGGTTTCCTTGTTTTTCCCCGATTCCCTTTCCCAGGTGGGGAGGGGTCATCAGGTGATAGAATGATTGTCTAAACAACAATAAATTGTTATGGGTTTCTCAAACCATAACATATATATATATATCTTTTATTCAAAGGTAACAGACATCATTATGGGTAAACAATGACAGTGTTTATTAGTTTTATTTGTACACATACACATGCACATGGCATACCTACATGTGCCCGCTGAAATCACACTGAACATAAACTGTCCACAAAATTCCAGACTTCTTTGTGTTTGCGTCCTTATTCACTGTAGTTCAGTTTTCTGCTGAATATAAGCCTACCTTCGGAAAATGCTAAGTGCCATTCAAGTGGATATGCTACTCACAGAATTTGAATTATGCACTTATTTAAACATGCTGCTACTTTGCTCCTAAATTATTATCTTTTGTGCACATAGTTAATCAGAGAGGTGAGGGCTTTGTTGTCTTACATTCTTTTCCAAAGGAATTCAGATTTCTTGCAGATAAATTTTACAAGACATTTTAGAGAAATATTGTAAGAGTATCAGTCCCGTGTCCAAACCTTATGTGGGTAAACATACAGATCAACTATGAACTATGACATACAATAGGCAAACTGTAAACTGTCATAGAAATTATTGAAATCAAGAGCTAGGTGATAGGAGTAATCTCTTGACATCCAACAGCAGAGAGTTTTTAAAACGATTTTTTGCTACCCTGTTAAATCTAACTGAAATTATGTGTCTTTTTCAAATAACAGAATATTAGCCAACTTGCAATTTTTAATTTTCCATTTTCTTATGCCAATTAGGAACAGAGTTCTTATAAAACTTAACCTCATGTCAGGTACAAAACTTATTAAGCATTAAGGAGATTTAAATAAATCCATATTATAGCTAAACTTAGTTCACATTTCAGAGATAATATCTTCCTATATTCTTCTCCCATGTTGAACAAATTGAACAGACCTTCAATTAGAAGTGGTCCTGGCACTAAACCAGACTATTGATACTTGCTGAAACAATTAAAAACAGAAGGATTAACATTTGGAGGAAAAAAGTAAAGAAAAAGCAAAAAAGATTTGTGCCCTTCTCCTATGTGGTTTTAATTTTAATTTTAATTTTCACCAAAGACATCAAGTAACATTAATGAAGTGTTTTATTCTCACTAAAATATATAAACAATATTTACAAACACATGCTGTTTATTAAACTTTTTTTTTTTTCTTAGAGAAGTTCAGGAAACAGAATGTCATGGTAGTTTTATGACATTTAACAGTCAGTAGGAGATATTTTTCTTATACTTTCTTTTTCTTAATGTGTTGTTATCAGTGTTGTTAACAGAATATTGAATATACTACTGCAACTTGGTTAAGCTGGTATAGCATATCAGTGGAAATTTTTACCTGTTGGGTTTTTTCCTGACTTGCTGTGATATAAAAAAAACAGCTTAGCGTGCAATTTGATGGTACAGCTGTGCAATCTAATCATGAGCTGCTGAAGAAAAGGGCAGCCCTCTGTCCACTCTTTGTCTCGGCCACACATTTCCCCCTCTCCCTTATATTTTGTTTCAGAACAAAAACTTGCCTGAACAGTTGGTGAACTGTTTCAGGGAATTAAGTGTCGTAAAGGTGACTTTTTTTTGGGGGGGGCGTAATAATTTTGTATGAGCTTAACTCCCTGAATGGACTCACTGAAGGATCAGATCAGAGAAGACCTGGGGTATAGGAGAGGGCAGAAACTGTCTTTTTTGATAGTAGAAACGTAGAAAAAAAATGGTTGGAAAACACCGTTGACAATCATTTAGCCCAGCCTCCCACTCACAGCAATGGGTTGGGAGTAGCTAGTCAGTAGATTGGCTTAGTTGTAACATCAGTCAACACTTTTTGTTAAAACAGCACAAAGTGGTTCTATAAGTGTTGGAGAAACTTGCCTGGGTGGCAGATTGTCCATCATCAAATTACAAGGCTGCAAGTCCTGCTTATGCAGCAATTCTGTATCAGACATAGCCTTGCCACAACTGTACGGATAAAACTATATATTATACTCTTCTATGCATTAATGTATCACAACACTTAGTGCAATATGGCTATACAGACAGAGAATAAGCAAGGATACTGAGAGGGAGACAGAGAATATTTTGAAGAAAAAGCTAACCAACCTAAAAAGGAGTCCTAACAAGGAGTTACATCCCATCCATTTTCACCGTTCATCCCTAATGCTTTTCCCCTTCTTGATGAGGCTTTTGCAGGAGTGGGCAGGGGATGCCTCTGGTTAGTTATCTTCTTGCTTCGGGGTATTTGTCTGACAGCTATGTAACGGGAGAAAAAAAACATAGCCATTACGCTGCCCTGCTGAAAGTGGCTATCATATATCTAGGATTATTTTCAAAGAAAGTTTCTTTTTTTCATGACTCAGAACAAGCTGTGAAAGCTTAGCTCGTGCATAAGTCTTCCTTGTAATTTATATCTGAGATAACTTTGGTGTTAATCACTGTAACTTCTGTGTTTATGCAAGCAACCTATACACTAGTGATTATTCTGTCTTCCTCCCTGAAGGAACATAGAGATGTATTGAAATAAATTGTATTAAAATATGATGGAATATAACAGATAACAGATGGAATATAACAGATGGAATATATGGAAATACTTTCTAGCGATAATTAGTCTTTGTGCTATTGTGCTGGTACAGTATATGGCCTCTCTGATTATACATAATATATCTTTAGGGCATAGATCATTGCTTCATTTTATTTATGCTCCTCTCAGCCTGACTGCATATTACAAGCACTCTTTCTTGCTAATTAACTCCAGTGATCCCTTTAAGTCCTGATTAAGTTCTATTATTAAATTATTAAGACCTTTCCCTTGTGTCCTAGGTTTTTTCCCTCTAATTTTAGATGACTTTTTGAAGCAATAAATATTCTTATGAAATAATTTTTCACTTTTTTTCCTATGCACATATTTCAAGACTGTCAGGCTGGGAATGTAGCAGAATTAGAGTGTATAAAATAAAGGATTTCACCTGGAATAACTCTGAAAGATGTGTATGGTGATACTTTCATATTCTAAGTTATCTAGCATTATCTAATGGATTGTAGCAAAGTTAATTCCTACACACAGAAAAAAAACCCAAAACAACAAAACAAAACCCAAAAACCAAACAAAACAAAACAAAGCAAGCAAGCAAACAAACAAAACCAAACAAAACCCCAGCCACAATAACCCCACAAAGAAACCCTGGACTTCCTTCCAAACCTTTGGAATACTTCAAGCTGTAAAAATATTTGCTGCAAAACAAGTAATTTTTTGAAAGAGAGATGGATATTACACTACACTTTCTTTTAGTTCTTCGTACTTTGTTTATTCAATGTCTTTGTAGAAATCAAAGGTTTGCAAATGCGTATGGGAGGAATAAAAGACAAGCATGGCATGAAAGTACTCTCTCTCTCTCTCACACACACATATGTACACATGCACACACACTCATACTCATTGCCACTCATATATCTCCTATGATGCACCTGTCCTGACATAGAACTACACAAACTGTAAATTGTGGAAAAATTCATTCTGAATCAATGAAAATATTTTGGTCATATGTAAGCAGAACGTTGTTGTCAAATTTTGATTTCTTTTCTCCTTTACAGTTCAATATTGTAAATAAAAATATCATTTTGAAAGGGAAAATCAAAACACTTTCAGTAAAATATCCAAACAAGGCTTTTGAACTTACTAATAAATGCAGGGTTTTTTTAGCTAATGCTTTTTACTAATTGAATATCAAATTGCAAATATTTTCAGTTAATGTAAAATATTTTTTATGAAAACTTAATCCCTTTCCAAAGATATTGTCCATTTTATTTTTGAGTCACTGCATTCAGTCCTGCTTGCAGAGCAGAGAGGTCAGAGGGTTGTGGTTAGTGGTGCAGTCTAGTTGGAGGCCAGTAACTAGTGGTGTCCCTCAGGGGTCAGTACTGGGTCCAGTCCTGGTCAATATATTCATCAATGACCTGGATGAAGGGATAGAGTGTACCATCAGCAAGTTTGCTGATGACACAAAACTGGGAGGGGTGGCTGACACGCCGGAAGGCTGTGCCTCCATACAGCATGACCTGGACAGGCTGGAGAGTTGGGCAGAGAAAAAACTGATGAGGTTCAATAAAGGCAAGTGTAGGGTACTGCATCTGGGGAGGAATAACCCCATGCATCAGCACAGGTTGGGGGCTGACCTCCTGGAGAGCAGCTGTGTGGAAAGGGACCTGGGAGTCCTGGTGGACAACAGGACGACCATGAGCCAGCAATGTGCCCTGGTGGCCAAGAAGGCCAATGGCATCCTGGGGTGCATCAAGAAGAGTGTGGCCAGCAGGTCAAGGGAGGTGATCCTCCCCCTCTGCTCTGCCCTGGTGAGACCGCATCTGGAGTACTGTGTCCAGTTCTGGGCTCCCTGGTTCAAGAAGGACAGGGAACTGCTGGAGAGGGTCCAGCAAAGGGCTACAAAGATGATTAGGGGATTGGAGCATCTTTCTTATGAGGAAAGGCTTAGGCAGCTGGGTCTTTTTAGTCTAGAAAAAAGAAGACTGAGGGGGGATCTTATCAATACTTATAAATACTTAAGGGGAGGGTGCCAGGTAGATGAGAAGAGTCTTTTTTCAGTGGTGCCCAGTGATAGGACAAGAGGTAACGGGCACAAACTGGAGCATAGGAAGTTCCATCTTAACATGAGGAGGAACTTTACTTTGAAGGTGGCAGAGCACTGGAACAGGCTGCCCAGAGAGGTTGTGGAGTCTCCCACACTGGAGACATTCAAAACCCGCCTGGATGACATCCTGTGCAATGTGTTGTAGGTGTCCCTGCTGTGGCAGTGGGGTTGGACTAGATGATCTCCAGAGGTCCCTTCCAACCCTGACCATTCTGTGATTCTGTGATTCTGTATCCGTACAGTTCCACAGTTGTTTTCAAAGCAGGCTGGGTAGCCTTTGCTGAGTTAAGTTAAGAATTGTCCAGGAGGATAATTGGGTGAGGAGCACAGCCCTGGAGAGTGAATTATGTTGTTTTATACAATGAGATGGGCAAGCAGACAAACATCTTTCTTTCAGAAAAATGAGTCAAAAAGAGATTTGGGGGAGGAGAGGGGAATGGTGAGAAGAGAGTCAACTAAATTTTAAAATAATATCATAGCTCTTTGTATATAACAAAACTCCTATGAAAGGTTCCTTTTGATTTTCAAGGGTTGCTTTTTATTAATAATGATTTGGACTTCCTGCAGCATTTTTATTTTGCTGAGTAATCTTTCTTAAAACACCAACTGAAATTGGCATGTTAGTTTTACATTCATATCAAAGAGACTAGGCAAATTCCTATAAGAATTGCTGCTTTTCTGGTTCTTCTGCCATAAAATTTTAGGTTCAGCTTCATTAAATGGCCTGATGGAAACTTTGGTTTTTGAAGCTCAAGTTTGCCTTTGTGAAGTAAGCACAAATGAACTCGCATGTACACACTTAAAACAGTAATAGGATGTGACAGCACAACATGATTCAATCATGTAAGGAGATGATAGTTGTATAGAAGGATTGGTCTGCATTTTCTCATCTTGCCAAATGGCTGTTGCTTTTAGCAGACCTTTCATTGAAGGAAGTGACCTCTTTACCCTCATGCACATTCTGTAAGGAATAACTCTCTAATTATATAAATCATAAAATCTGGCACATTATGACACCTAAATATTTGTTTATCTCTGTCTTCTGCTTCTTTCTGGCTTTTTACCACTTTTGACTTTATTTTTCATTATCTTTAGCTTTGGCCTAACAACCACGCAATACATTTAATCAGACCTAAGAGTCATGCGTTATATTTAATAATTCATAGTGAGAGTTAAAGTGACCAGGCTATAAAAGCTGAAATACACTTGAAGTAACCACAGGAAACATTTCATTCCCGCCATAATAGCTCTATGGTTAAAACTATGGTGGTACTATCCTACTGGTCCACACCACCAGGTGGTAACACCTCTTGCTGTTTAACAGAGAATTGTGGATATGGGAAAGAAAGTTTCATTTGGGCACCCTTTATCTGCTTCAGGATGGAAGGATTAAGTAGGTAATGGTTTATTCAGTATCCTGTCATGATTAGCCCTCCCAGCCCATGAAAATTCACAACGGGATTTGCAGCCCAGGCATTTTTTTATGGTACCGTCATGAACGAGTACTGAAGCGCAAGCTGATGAAGAAAGAGTAAAGATATATTGAAAAAAGTTATGCATCTCGACACACCAGCTCCAGAGATCACACTGAAGATCAAAATGGCATAATATGCTTAATTTACATAACAGCATTTCTTTTCCTAGATACTGATGAAAAAAGAATGTTTTTCTGTAAACATGTTGAGCTGATAGAAAAACTGATAGAAAACAATTTTCGTTTGCAGAATCACCAAGTTTTATGTGAATGTCTTGCAAAGTGCTTTGCTGTGATTGAAAAATTTTACGCATAAAAAACCCTGACAACTGTTATTACAATATAACAACAGAAACGTTAGGTTAGCAAACGACAGGAAATTAAATCAAAGAATGGAAACAGTATATTTTGGAGAGGGTTTTGGAAAGAAATTGCAACCATAACCAATAAAAGTATGCAAGGTGCAATCTTTTTAACTAGTGAACAATGTATTCAACTAATTTGACTGCTTTACATGTATAAAGTGTGGCTTGTGGAAAGTAAATTTGCCACAATTTTTTAACACAGAAAACCAATCAATTAAACTATTTCATGTCACAGACAGAGTGTATTGGCTTCAGCAAAGTTCTATTGGGAGTAGACTGCCTTTTAATATTGCAGAATGAATGAACCTCCCTGGATCTATAATAGCTAACATCTTTCTCTGCAAATCCCTCTTTTGGCCTTTTGGATTTAGTTTAATCTTAAAATTATTTTATCTTTTGTAAAAGTTGACACTACGGTGAACTTTCTTCCAGACCTTGAAGAACATCAATGTTTGTTTTTCTTTTTTTCCTTTTGTGATTATATGTTTAAAACACACTCTTCTGAAACATTGCCTCTTGTTAAGACTGTTTTGTATTCTTATAGAATACAGAAAGAGTTCATTACTAGCCCTTCAAAATATCCATATAGTTAAATCTGCTTTAAAAAAAAAAAAAAAAAAGTCAGTTATATTTAGAGATAACAATAAGTAAAGTTGGTAACAGCTTTCATTTGGGACAGTCTGAGTTGTACTTATGTCTCCATAGAACTTCTGTTGGGAGCAGCAGAATCTACTTCTTCTCAGTAGAAGCAGTTATTTTCAGCTGGCTTTGGTTGAGAGAAATCCAGGAGACCACACATGTGAGAACATACTGCACTCTGTTGGCGGATTGTGCTTTAAAAATAATTTCTTCCTACAGGTGTCAACTAGATTATTTTTTTAAGCTCCCATATTTTCATAAGTAAGAGTGAAAATCACAGTTCTGGGCCTGGATTGAAGAATTGTGAAGCAGAGACCAAGACTTTCTAATAGAGCTTTTGAAATGAGATCTTTTACAAAGTATTTTGTTTAGAGAGATGCAAGATTTCATCTTATACTTCAGTTTCCTTTATTAAATCATATCATGACCCCACATTTGCAACATATTTAATTTGGGCCTTGGCTTATGGAAGAAAATCTTATAATGGATTGTAGTTTCAAAAATTTTTCTACCAAACTGAAGATAAAGCTATAAAACAAAGCAAAATTATTCTAGCTTGCCCAAACTGTGAACAAGATGCCCTGTATTACATAAAGGTTACCCTCAAGGCAGCATATAAATTCATTCTAGAGCATAAAATGAATCAGTTTTGCTGAATTTAGAATTAATAGAGAACATCTGTTTTCCCACAGTTGAATGGTAACACATGCTGGCTGAACATAATCATGAAGCAAAACCATGTAAGACATCTACAGGCAAAACTGCAGAGGTTTTTAAATTCACGCATACAAGTAGTCCCATAGGCCGAACACAGCTATTCTGTCATTTTCATTAATTTATGTAATCCAGTACTCTAGCCTGAGTTTTGTGTATGGAAATGATGAAATTATATGTTTGACTTTGAGAAATGTAGAATCTAATGAAGACGAATATAAAATCATATAATTCAGAAGCACGATGGCATTGGGGATGCTCAGCAATCTCTTTTTATTACTCTTTACATTAACATTCATTTTAGCAGCAGAGATATTCTGGCATAATATATTCCAAATTGTCCACTAGAAGAAGTTGTGGTTATACTGAAAATATCTCTTCCAGGAAACATAGCTTCCTTTTAGACAGTGCATCCCAGGAAAAAAAATGTACTACCAGTATCTGCAACTACTTCTTGATTTTTGAAGGCAGCTTTGGATAAGATGACATACTTTGACTTTTATTCTTGTTGTTTAATAAGCCAAAGTTATTAATACACTGTAGATCTCCACAGTTCTAAGGGTACTGCTGAGAAAAGAGCTGTAGAAAACAAAGTTTTCATTGGTAGAATAGTTTGCTTGAAACCGCCTTGTGAGCAAAAACCTTCAGTTTTCCTTCAACTCCCTCTATTACAGGTTCAAGGGTTCTGAAAAATTTCAGAAGAGCAAAGAGAAATTGCTTTTAAGTTTTATTTCCTGAGGAATACTTTTACGCTGAGGTTAGGGACCAGGAGGAGCACAGTGTAATATACCCTACGAGCACAGGTTTCTTTGCAGGGAGACAGAATGTCTTAGAAGAGAAAGTGGAGACTTCTCCCTGAGCATGTCGACACCCTACTGCAGTATGGAGTCAGGACATAATTTCAGTGTGTGGGGAATACTGAATCCAGAAATGTTTGTGAGTCTGGTTGTTTAGATATAGTCTGAAATTGAAGGAATGGTATTTGAAACAGTATTTCTCACATGGACTAGAAGGGAAATTACTATACCAGAAACCCCTTTGCCAATAGACCGTGCAGACAACTAAAGAGCTATGTGCATAGATGTAAATTAATACATATAATATTAATAACATCAGAATCACACATAATCTCTACCTTCGACATAATGGAACATCTTTTCATTGCATGTATCTCCAGCTGCTGTAGGTCATAATGGATCTTATCCATCAAATGCAAAAGACCAAAGAAGTGGCTTTTATTTGACCAACCTGAAGGTTCAATGTTATATGTCTAAACTTCAAATTTGTACTCATCCAGTTGGATGTGCACATTGGCTGATACAACAATTGTGAATTAGAGGAAATCGTCCAGAAAAGATTCTGGACCAAGGACAACTACACCTTACCTCTTTTATACTTCTTACATAATAGGACATGATTCAAATTTCACAAACATATGTTCCTTTTCATTGGCTGTAACAGGAAGCCTAGAATGACCTGCTTATATATTGGTGTTTACATTGACAGCAGAATTTTAGTTTAGGATGTAGCTTGGCAGCATTAGTCATTAAACTTTTGCTGGTGCGTCCAAGCTACTTTTCTCTCTATTAAATAAGAAAATAATTTGTTTGCCTAGTCCTAGAATTTTGATCAATATCAATTTGTTGAGATTTCCTGGTTAAATTTAATTACTGTCTTCTTAGTTTTGTTATAGCCTCATATCAGTGTCTCCTGCTTTTTTTAAAGCATCAATTATTTACTTTGTTTTTCTTCAGTTACATGATGTTATATACTGATCAGAGCTTCTGTTGCTATATTTTTCAAGTTTCAAAGTACATCAAATCTTCCGCTTTCATTTTCATCGGAGGATCTTCCTTATACTTGACTTATTTAGGATAACACTTCATTGGGATAATGTTTCAAGATAATTATATGACTCAGAAATTCTAGAGATGTTTTTTCCTTCAGTGGTATTTCTGTACAAGTCAGTTTGTAGACTCAATTGTGAAATTCTTTTCTGTCTTTGGTCTTTTTTACTAGGTACTTTAATGCGTCTTGGATTCCAAAATCCATTCAAGCACAATATTCTTTCATGGCTGCTTTCTCTTTTTCTTCTCTTACACATCACATATGAAAAGAAATAAACTGATTCTCACCTGATTCTGAGCATTTGCCTCTTGAGAGACTGACATCATAGCCTATTTATAGTTTCAGCAAATTAATTTAATACACCCAGTACTGTGAAGTTTACTATTCCTTTTTACTATTCATTTCAGTTAACTAGATCTCACACACTGAGATGAGCAAAGATATCTTAACCCTTAAATTTAAACAGATAATAATGACCTAAGAAAAGACAGAAAAATAATATCAAAGTGTGATGGCATGATGAAAGTTATTACATCAAATTAAGTACTTACGGAAATAAATATTTTAAAACCAGTGTTCAAATCTTCTGGTTGTTCAGGGTTACATGAAGAAACCTGCTGATTACATCAGTGCTACAACACTGGAAATAAACAAACCAACAAACAAACAAAAATCTTAAGTGAGGAAATATGTGAACAGGTCATTTTATTGCTGCTTCTTAGAGGCCCCAGCATAGGCTAAATGGCCTGTGACTTGGATGCTTCATTATTCAGCAGAAGTGTGGATCTGGATCATCTTGTGCTAGACCACACCATTGATGTAGCATCTTTTGGACACATCAGTGCTTTTGGAAACATTAGTATTCCAATTCTGTAATGTCTTTCCTGGTCTGAATTCTAGTTTCACTTATGTCCCAAAGTTATAGGGCATCAACATGGCCTTTCTACTTAAGGTGCCTATATAAATTATAATACCACAGCCTTAGCTGATTTATAGTTCTACTACTTCTACTGATGAGCAAATCCATACTTTCTGATGTTTTACATTAATGAAAGTCAGTAGGTGTCCCAGGGTGCCCAGAAACAGTTGAAATAATTAGAAAGCAATTTCCACATGGTTCTCTTCCTCTCCCCGGAGCATTCAACAGCATTTCCTTAAAGCATACATTTGAAAAAGAGAACATTGCTCTGCTAGGATTACAAAAACTGCTGGCTTTCACAAAACTCTAGAAATCATAATATTTTCCATTTAAAATTGGTTTGGATAACATATCAGTGATAGTGAGAGAGTGGTTGTCTTTTCCTACCTATATTTTCCCCTACACATATAATTTCCACAAAACCATAATAGAGAAATACACTCTAATGCTTACTTACAGAACAGACGTTCTTAGTTCCAAAACTATTCCCATTTTTCCTGCATTTTTACTTTTGCAAAGCTGTAGATTATTTCAGAAGAAAAAATATCAACAAATTCCACAAGTAAACATTTTTAGAGCTGCTCTTGGGCTTGAAGAGAATAGCCAATTGTCCCAGTTTCCCCTTCAGTGTGCCTCAAGCCTGCGTGAGGTAAGATGTCACGAAATATGTAAGTACAGAGGAGGGAAGATCTCCTACCTTACCTCCTTATGTTCCCACAAGTCTGTTGTAGACTCTGATCATTGTATATCAATTAAGTCAAATTAATATGAAAAATAAATGCTGCTGTAAAAACAGAAGAACAGAAGTTACCGAATAGCAAGAAATCACTACTTTATTGTCAGTAAAAAAAAAAAAAAGTAAAAAAAAATAGATCATAAGATTCACTACAAGAACTGTGTCCTATTGTTATTGTCCTTGTCCTAGGTAGAACATGGGTATTTGTTTATTGTTTTGGTTCATGATCCTGAATGGCTTTTCCTTCACATTGTACAAAACAATGATGTGGTAAAAAGTACTTGTGCAAATTCTTTGCTGACATGGTAATAGGCTTTGATTACATTCATGACCTCAAGAAGTGACTGTCCCATAAATGTCCCTGAATTTGTAACAACTTCTTTTTCTTTTCCTACCGTAACATTTTTTTTCAATGGCTGTTTATAAAAGTAGTTTTCTGAACACTTATCTATATTTAGAGTGCTTGCTTTCACTGCTTTCAAGTGCTCTGCTGTTTGTATTGTTATTCTGCAACATTGTGCGAAGTCCTTCATTTTTTGTTGTTTTCCTGAGTGCCTCATATTTTAACTCACTGTGTATTGCAAAAGCCAAGGACTACGGTGTTTTACTCTGGAGCTGAATCTAGAGTGCAATTGCATTTCAGCAAGTTATATGAAATGTCACACGTACAGACCCTATGCATGCTACCAAATTATACCCAGACCTAGAATGTGACTCCTGAAAATCACAAGGGTCACAAATGTTTCCTAATGTCATAAGAAATGTGCAGAGTATCTGATACTTATAAAAGAAAACCAGAGAAGAAAAAGAGCAAGAAAGCAAGCTCTGGATCTTAATCATCCACACTGCTTAATGCTCCTCAGCTCTGCCTTTGAACTGCTGCTGCAGATGATACTTAAATCTACCACGAGGGTCAAATTAGCTCTGAGAAGCATGGATGTGAGCCAGTTGGTGTCATGTGGTCTTGATCTTTTACTTAGCAGAACAGAAGCTATCTTTTGTAATATTGGCATTGTTTATACCATCATCAGGCTTGCTCTCTTGCTTAACAGTCTTTTTAGACAATGAATGAATGAAGAAAAAAGATGAATCTATGAAACTACAGGGAATCGTATTATTTTATACAAAGCATGAGGAAAGTTATGTGAGACACTATTTCCATTCACAGCATGTGCTTCAGCCTTGATTTAGAAAGGCCCTCAGGTACACGCTTAACTTGAATCCTTCTGAAGTCAATATATTTACATGTGCATAATGTCTGTGGCTGTTATTTGGCCAAGCGCGTTTTCAGTGCATCTGAAGGAGGTATGCTGGGAAAAAAAGAGAGTGGTATCTACAAACACATTACCAGTCGTGGCTGTCTCAGACCGACAACAGCAACACAGCACAGAATGCATTTGCAGATGGCACATGTTGTCTCCTAGGGGTTATTGCTTAGAGAGCTAATGGCCCTGTTCTCTCCCAGAGGCAGCGGTGTGTGCTTGAGAGGTATGTCCCAGAAGAAATTCATGCCATGGCAAAATCGTATCCCCCATCGTGTGCTCCAGAGCTTAGTGCCACATAAGGAGGCAAATGCAGCAGCACCGCTCCTTTCTCACTGCACTTCACGGAGCTCACACTGTGTCAGGCATGACATGCTGCAGCCTCTGTGTCCCCCTCAGTAAATTCCTATTTCAAAAGCTAGATTTTTCCTAAAGTGTTTCACTTTAGGGGTGTTCTAATCAGATGGGTTACTTTTTGTACCCAATGTTTAAACCACCTTAAACCTGTTAAAGTTCACGTTAGACACCTGAATTTTCCCATATCTTTCCACTTGCCTGGTGCTTGCCTCAGACATGGCTGCGTGAGTATGTGGTAAAGGCACAGGAGCTTCTTGAGACTTAATATTCCTTCATGCTTCGATATATAAACCGCTCTTATTAATAACCCGAGGAAATTACATCTGGTGAATCTCTGTTAATGGCATTAGTGAGGGGTTAATTTGGCATTGTAATTTTCACTGGGGCCTTATTGAAATCAGCACAGAAGAGAGACCTGTTGTTTAGCACTGCTTTGAACATCTTTGCTGAAGAATTAAGGCAAAGCCTTTCTTTCCCACCCTGATTTGTTTTTGCTGTGGGAGGAGGAGGGACATTTATTGTGATCCATGGAGGTCACTGCTCTAGAAAGCTACAAAAGAGCATTTCATCAAAGAAAACAAAGATACTTGTAGAAGCAACAGTGAAATTAGATAACCTTTTAATCTATTTATCAAAGGGCCCACAGTTCCATTTCAAGGCAGGTGAAGGAATAGTTATTGAACCCAGAAAATGAATCTATCTCCACAGAACTGAGATAACCGAAAAAGGAGAAAGAAATCAGCCAAAACCGTTAGCACCTGCCAACTCTTATTAAGAGATTAGAGTGCTTAAAAAGACAGAGAGCAGCTCAATATTTCCTTTTAAGTTTCTCTTGGCTGATTTCTCATGCGTGCTGCTGTGCACCGCAGTGAAACAAACAGGCCGTATTTCAGCTCCTCAGAGCTGTGAAAGCACTTTATGACATAAATAGCAAGTAGCTTCTCTTCAGACTTTATAAGATTTTTCTAAGCAATCTGTCTGTGCCCAAATGACTGACACTTAGGAAACTGAGTGAAGCTAAGAGTTGACAAGAAACTTACTTTCCCAATGTGATAGTGGAGGTACTTTACACATGAATGGTGAGTGATTTAGGAATTGTTCTGGGTTATGCGGCAATATCCTACAATTTCAACAAGTTTCCTCTTTAATCAGTGGAAAACCTGGTTTACGAATAGGTTTCTTGTGAAACAGTGATGAAAGCAGCACTGCTAGTTGCGCAGATATGAGAGCGTAAATCCCAGTGAAGATGACAGGAATGCCAACACACGCTTTAAAATGGACAGACCTATTTCTGACAGAAATGGAGGGCCCACTCCACCTGTGAAACGCTAAAGCTTGCAGAAGAAACGCCTGAGGTCCATGGCTGGCAGTGTGTGGGCCGCATGCTGCCTATGAGGGGATGGTCAGGTGACCCATTGCAGTTGCTGCTTCGTCACCCTTCAGTTTAATCAGAAGCTAGACCAAACAGGGTTCAAGGGATACACGACCCAGGGAAAACTGCCGAGCTACCTAAAGAAGGGGGTTAGCGCTCTGAGCTGCCTGGGGGCATGTAATTTATCCGTGGTGGGGAGGAGAAGGGAGTTTAAGGGGGTCAGTGACACCAAATAACAGAAAAATGGGGTTTGCAGCCCTCTGATATCACCCATGGCTGGGATGGGATGGGGCAAACCTGCAAGGCTGTCATCCTCAGATGGGCAGGGAGATATGAATGTTTTCTTCCCCCAGTTTCTTCCCCTTGCCAGAAACCAGGGACCCAGGAACACCTCCTGGGTTCCACTGGTTGGGCTAACATGACCAGTCCTAACTTTTATTGCATTTGGCCCATTTAGAAAACAAATAGCTGCTGAACCCACGTGAGAGTGATATCCCTGAACAGCTCTTCCCTCCACCTCCTGGTATTTTTATAGCATTTATATTTTTTTAACTCTGAAACAACATGAATTGTTCAGTTTTACTTGAAAGCACCAATAATAAATACAGAATCTGTAAGATTCTGACTGACCAGATGTCAGGTATAAAACACACCTACACAGAAAATGTAGTTGAAAGAAAAAAAAAGGATGCAGTGCAAACAGAAGAAATGTGCAGAGAAATAATAATACATAAAAAAAGGAAATGTCTTGAGGCATCCTAGCAATACTGGGAGCTGAAAGTAATCCATTGTGGTCAAATTAAGATACGAGCGTGAAAACAGATTTGGTATAGATGGCATATGTGACACAGATTAGCTTCAGTTTGTCTCTCCAGTTCCTGTTCTATACTTTGAAGCTGTAGTACAAAAGAAGATTTAACTCTCAGCTTTCTCACTGATCCTTTAGGCCTGAGATAAGCCAAAGTATAGGCTACTTTAGGAGAAAAAGTGAACATGACCTTCTTCAGAATGGAGACAGCACAGGGGACAAAGGAGAACATTTAGTAAGTGCGTGTCTCCAGAATGTGTTTACACAAACTTCCCTTTGCACACTCTGGAAAATTATTTGAATATATTGCATAATGATACTGCATATTCCTTGTAGGAATATAAAAGCTCCTCTACAAACATGAGAATCAGCCCCTTTGGTTCAGGTCTGCTCAATGAGAAGATATAGATCAGCAATTGGATGTGTGTTCTGATCCCATGCTTGGGTAACGGCCCGGATACAATACAGTCCTCAAAGCCAAACAATAATACTTTATTTATTTCCTGGCATGTCTCATTCTTTATTTAAAACAAACCCATATTTTACCACACAAATAATTTACAATTAAGCATTAATTTAACATACATTATTGATCTAAGCTCCAAAAGGATTTAGTGAATTTCTCTAAATTTGCTTTCAATCACCTTGTGCTCATTTTAATTAATTGTGTGCCCTCAGCACTTTTGTCTTTAATTAGAATACAGCAGAGAAAGATTCTGCTTTAAAATCTTGCCTTATCTCTTACATGCTTATTTATGGAAAAGCTTTTGTGAGCAGATATGGAGCAGTTCAGTCGCTGTGAATGAAGTAGAAATAGGCCTCTTCTCTGTGTGTATATGTATTACTTTAATGGATTAATATTAGGGTCCCATATTTACATTTATTGACCTTTTACTCTCTACTACTGTTTACATATTTGTCAAACATTTTTCATGTCTCCCTGTGGGTGGTGAGAGTTACCCAGTGTTGACAGCGCCTTTGAGAACTGTGAATTTAGAAGTATAAAGTATCTACACTGAGCTGCACTGTGCTGCAAATTACTAACATTAAACAGTTATCATTAATTTCTGTGATGGAATTATGTTTTAAAGTAACTGCATGATACAACTCACGGTTCTTAGCAACAAATTTTTATCCTTGCTTGTCTTTTGCTGCTGTTGATTTCTCCGCTCTTTAGAAACTTTCTCAACTTGAAGATTTTTCCTTCGTCTTTCTACAGAAACAGAGCATAAAACTTTTGGAAAAGACACATCTTGTGACAGTTGCCATATCTTACAATTTCTATCCAAATTCACAAAATTTAATGCTTTATTTGAAATCTGAATTTATACTGCTGTAAGACTAATCAAATCCTTTTACTAGATAAGAATCTCCTCTTTTGTTAAAAAACAGTATTTGTAGGCTACAGAAGAGTTTAGCGAATTTGTTTAAATTTCCTTTCCATCACCTCAAACTCTTTTTTAGCAATAACCTTATATAAATTCAATCCTTTTTTAATCATTATGTAAGGAAGAAATATTATTTTTTTAAGATTTCTGAAAAATCTAAGAAGAAAACTGATAGATCGGACTAAATATTTATCAAGCCTCAAACACTTTCTCTGAGTGTGACTGCTAATTGATATGTAAGAAAGAGTAAAGATTGAGTGATAGCGTCTCTGATGTTTAGAGAATCTAGTAATAATCTAATGGTATCTACAGGGAGGTCATTGAGAAGACAGATCCAGGCTTTTCACAGCAAGAAGATAAAAGACATAACTTAAAAGAAAAGAGGTTCCAAAGGATTATCAGAAAATACTTTTTCCCCCATGAGGGCCATCAGCAGTGGGACAGGGAGGTTGTGCAGGCTCCATCCTTGGGGGGGGTTCAGGACAAAGCCCTGAGTAACCTGCCCTCATCTCACAGGCGGCCCTACTTGGAGCAGAGGGGTGCTCTAGAGATCTCCTGAGCTCTTTTCCCATCTGGATTATGCAGTGATCCTATTCCATGACTCTCTGGACTGCTTCAACATCACCGTGTCATATCGCCTTTAGAGACCATTTCTTCAATGAAAGCATCTTTTCATTCAGTAACTGCATTATACTTTTTGCTCACAAAAATTTTTGTTAAAACCAGTTTCTCAGTATGATTCTTCCTTTTGTGAAGATGAATCTGAATACACTGTTTTATGAGTGCATGATAATTAATCCAGCTTTGCGATTTTGTCAGTCTCAATTCTAGGTTTTTGAGTGTTTGGAATAAGTAATGTTAAAACATGACCTTGCATATACTTAAAAACACATCACTCCATGATAGCATTGTCTTTTGTTAGCCAGAAGAAGTATAAATAAATAAAGTAAATAAAATAACAAACACACAAACAAATAAATAAAGTCAGTGATTTGCTTTGTGGTCCAGTAATGCAAAAGATTAAATAATAATGTCTGTAGAATCTTCAAGAAGTGTAAAACAATTTAAAATTAACAAACAATTGATGAATACAGGTAAAGCAATTAACCATATCATAAAGCAATTAATCATAGGTATCAAGGTATATAAAAATAAAAACATTGTTCCTGTCTTTTCTTTAATACTTCTTAGCAATTTTTCTTATGAGATTAGTTCCCACCTCTCCTTCTACATGTCTTTGCTTATAGACTATTTTGCCATGAGTAAGAACAGGATGGATGAATGAATTTCCCAATAAAATAATGAGGGACACATTCGTCATTTCATTGAAATTCATACTTGTCTTTGCCTGTCCTTCAGGAAAAAAAAAATAATTAATCAACTGTCTTCATTATAAGATTTGTCAGCATGATAGAGCTAATATTAATGCATTTTAAATTGAAAATAAATAGCAGGGTTGACATTTATATACAATGCTAGAATGTGACAGGATACTGTATGCTGTGATGTGTGTCATTGGCTGATGCAGGCTGAACACATTATCCCCAGCATTCTTTTTGTGCATAAATCAGTGTAATTATTTAATCTTTAATTTTAAACAATTCACTTTGGTCTAGCTCCAACATTTCATTGTACAGGAGTAAGACGGACAGTAGAATTATTTCTGCATCTCACAAAGAGGACTTCCTGATGGGGGAAATTACATAGCAAATTTTGACAAGAAATTACTTTGCACAGTCTGTCGCAAAGTCCTTGGTCTGTCTTTTAACAGGTCACGTTCAATTCAAAAGCAGAATTGGCTGCCAAAATAAGTTGTTCTTGATTTTGTGGCTACAGCACTTTGTGGAATTAGAGTTTACCAGTAATATTGGTACTGGCCAAATTTTAACAAGTTTTTGAGCTATTTAGCAGAAGGTTATATTTACAGACAAAAAGTATGTATCTACTTATCTACATCTCTCCCCTGTGTCCAGACCTAAATCTACAGAACACAAAGTCTGCTTGCTTGTACGGATGCATACTCTTTAACAGAGCAGATATATTTAAAAAAAAAAAAAAAGGAAAAAGCACCACATTTCACAATGGCTGGTTTTCCCTACCATAAGTTCTTTTGTAGGGACAGTGCCACATTTCCCAAATACAGACATCTCATTGCAATCTGTGATTCATTCACTCCATGATCTGTGGATGTAAGGCAAGACTCCCCAGTAAAATCAATGTTAATAAACTTCCTTTACTTATTTGGGTCTATTTCCTATCTTTAGAATTAGCAGCAGTTTATCAATAGAATGTGAATTACTTATATCCCCTAATATAGAAGTACACGAGGACAATCTCTCTAAATCTCTGCATCCCTAGGGTAGATAGATGGGCTCTTTCAGCAAGCGAGTCATAGTAGGAGTCAATGTGTCTCCATTGATTATACAGAAACCACAGAAAAAGACGACCCTGGCACCTGAAGTGTCCAGTTAGTAATGCTTCATTAACATTTAAACAGATATAATCTTCATCCGTGCAATACAAGTACAGCCTTGCTTGAGCTAAGAGCAAGACTTCTTTTTAAAAACTGAAGGCATAAATTCCACCTACAGTTTCCTTTCCCACAGCTAAACCACAGCCTAGGATATTTGGTGCTCATAGGTGTTTGAGACAGCAACATTTCACAAAGCATATCAAGAGAGATTAATGAAAAATAATTTAATCATATTTGACAAAACAGATCCAAAATGAGAGAGTAAAAAATTTTGTAGAGACTTAAACAACTAACGCTTTAAATTATCATACCAAAAAGAACAAAGTCTATTTTGTTGTTCTTTATTTCTGGTTGGAGTGTTTTAGACAACAGAATTGAGGTGACAACAAAGCAGGTGGAATGGAGGTAGGAAACTGTTTCTCTATATTTTGAAGTTATGCCTGCAAGGAATTGAATATAACTGCAAGGAAAGAGAGAGAGGTCGTCACATATGCTGCTGTATTTCTTAACTCTCCTCAGCCCCTTCTTTCTCCTTGTCTCTTGTATCCCTCTGTGTAACTCTGTTAACAGAACATACCTTTTAAAAAAATATTAAAAATTAACTCCTGGTCTTGACAACTACATGTTTGGATTCAGTTCATAAAAGACCCTTCACAAACCAACCCTTACAGGATTTACAAATCCTACTTATTATTCAGTTTGCAATGGCTCATACAATGTCCTGGCACCAGAGACTGTTTTACTGACATAGAAAACAGCGGTCATAACAGTGGGGTTAACAAGTTTTCTTTCTGAAGTGTATCCTGGGATCCTTAATGTACACCTAGACAGGTGAGCTGTTGTACTGGTGGTAGGCTTCAAAACTTTGCATCTCATATTTCATACCGCACTGAGTGGCAAAGGTACATTATTTCAGTATTCACAGCAGACAGAAAGCCATATGGAAGGACACATGGAGTCTTAAACTCTGACCAGATCCTATGGCCCACCTCTCTCTTGCAGCCTTGGGGTCTCCCACAGAGACACATGCCCATCTCTTCAAGCTGGTTTGGACCATGACTCTTTCCCTGTACTCTGCTTAGGTTCTGAGCTTTTCCTCTCCCTCAAAAACACATAGATATTCTGGCCTCATATCATTCTTTGATATTCCAAACCAAAATTTCCCACAAACAGGATTTTCATGAAGGTTGATTAATGCAGAAGCTATTTCCTTAAATATTATTCCTGTTATTGCAGGTCCAAAGAGCATGGAGATACAATATGGGACAGAATTGCTCTATGAAAGGCATGAGAAAATAGTGCATAAATGCCTTTGCTCCGGATAACACAGGAACAGCAGGGAAGAATGTAGTTTCTGTTCTGGTAACCTCTAATAGAATGGTTTACTAAGAAATTTCAAAATAGATTATCACGATTCTCCAAAATGAGGCTGAGCTGCAGAACTCTGTTCACAATCAACTCTGATTACAACACAGTGTAATACCCCAAATCATTGCATAATGTGGCTGCATACAATGGATCCGCTTGTTTATTTGAAGGGTAACAGTTCTGGAGATAAATATAGTGGGAAAAACTTTATTTAGCATCACAGAGGCAGTTTTTTATTACAATGTCAAGACCACAGCAATAGCAACAAAACAGGTATATTCATGAACAACAGAACCATTGAAGCTTAGCTTCATATCGTGGGTTAAACTCCTGGATGGTATCTTTCATGTTTTGTAAGAATTAAGTTTGTGTTTTGACCTCTCAGTTGTATTTCTTTACTGTATTCACTCATCTACTTTTACAACTTGTGGGAATTCAGTATCTCTGGGGCCTCTGCCTTTGTGACTGTTTTTCCTGCATCATTTTAACTATGTAAAGGATGTTTTCTATCTAAGAAAACAGGAAACATCCATTCAATTAGAGTTAATGAGCTCTGTGGTGGTTTAACACCTATGAAGACTAGATGACTGAAAAGAGATTTTATTTTTAAAATTTCAGCCCTAGACTTGTCAGTAGTCTGCTTCAGCGTTGGATTTTCCCTGTTGCAATTAATTCCTAAGTAGCATGACTGGGCCGTGATTCTGACCAGGAAATGTGGCCCCTAGACAAAGTTGTGAACAACCAGTAATTAAATATGAGTGTACCTAGTGCCAGTGAACAAGCAAAAGAAAAGAAATCAAAATATGAATTAAAAAAAAAAAATATCAGGTAACACAGCATGGTTGGGAACTAATTTAGTATAAATAATTCATTAAGAAGGAAAAAAGTAGACAGGGGAGATTTGCTGAGTTCCAAGCAGCTTGTTAGCATTCATGAGAGTGGATCTTTAGGAATTATCATGTCACACAGCTAGTTCATAGCCTAGATGAAGGATTCTGTATGTCAATCAGTGGAACTGTAATCACCCCAAAAAAGAGATGTCTAAGGCTGGTTTCTGAGATTAATCAACTTTGAAGGAATTTAGAACTTTAAAGGCAAAGGAGCACAGGAGCTTAATGTATTATTTTCTCATTCTGCTAAATAGGAGAACTTTTAAGAAGACACACAGGCTTGCCATTGTAAAGATCATTATTAGTAAGGGTGAGATTCCCATCCTGAAGAAGAGCAGCCGATCACAGAAAAAAAAATGGATTTGGTTCTGTGCTTTTTTCCCATCCTATATTCCACAAAATACCATTGTATACAGCACAGGTTGACAGACTATGCTGCCAGTGCTGACTCTCCAAGATGTCTTTGATATTCATAAAGACAGCATCTTCATTAAAAAAAAGAATAAAACCTGTCAATATGAGAAGAAATGCAGCTTCATAAAAGGATAATTAACTAGGTCACAGGCTAGCAAAGAAAAATCTGCAATTATTATGTTGAGTGCATTTAGCAAAGAGGCATTTTGACAAAAAGTCACAGCAGAGCTTCCAGACATAACAGGGTTTGATTAAGGAACAAAAATCATCACAAATGACAGTGAAAACTCAAATATAGCTATGTGTTCAAAAGCTTTAAAGTATCTAAAGTTCCAAACAGAAATTTAAAGTTCAAAATAACCTGTGGCCTAATTTTAACTAAAGAAATGTTAATACCTCTGGTAAAAAAAAAAAACAAACAAAAAACCCCCCCACACACACAAAAAAAACCCACACACAAAAAAAACCAACCCCAAATTGTTTATTGCTATTAAACCATTTTGATTATATTTTGTATGGGTTTTTGTGGTTTTTTACTTCTTTAATCATTCCTAGGGGAATGTCACATAGGAAACATGGTCACAAGCCATCTAAAGGTGCAGATTTAGGTTCCACAGTTACGTTCTTACACATTGTTTCCATGATGACTGCAAGTTGACATAAATACTGGCTGTTGTTAATATAGTTGAACCTCCCCACCTCTTTATGCTAGATACACATTTCTGCTACCACTCTTGTATTGGCGGTAATATTAGTGCAGCCCTATGTTAAGGCATTTATACTTACTTTAGGAGAGCTACTGCACGAAATACTTAAAATGCAGGTGTACACAAGGTGGCTTGGATATCTTACAGTGCTAACAGAAAGCTTAATATAGCTTAATACAGCTTAAATATAAACGAAGTCTTTAAGAAAATCTCTCACTTTCAGATATAATGACTAGGAAATATCTGTGCTGTTGCTTATTCTGAACTTTCTGGCTTCTTCCTATGCAAGAGGTATTGCTGACTACTGTGGAGACAAGATTGTGGATGGGATGGTTTATTGATAAAGTCTTGCAAGTGACAGTTGTCCCGTGGACAACTACTAATTTAGGTGGGTGACGACATTGAATAAATCATGTGCCAGTTTCATTGATGTATACCCAAAGCACACGACAGATTCAGAAGGCTTCATGACCTTCTGCTCCATGTTGACCAAGCACTGGATGCTCATTTGTCTCCAAAGCAAATGCCTTTATATATGCAAAGGTGAGAAATGCCTACAGGTTCTTCAAAGAGAGAGACACTACACCTACACAAAGTATCTAAGGTGGGCACAGTTTTGCTCCCTGAAGGTCTTAAAAAATCTTTTTTCCTCTATTAACTGGACAAAAAATCCTATGTCCTTCCTTACCCTAGAAAGATCATTTTCTGAATCTTAGTTTCTTGTTCTCAAGAAAATATTATTGTATGACTCCTAAGCCTAAGCATGACATGGAAAAATATCTCCCTCTATTATTTAAAAAGTGAGACTTTTCAGTTTTGTTATTTCTCTGCTGCCTGGTTCTGGGACATAAAACAAGGAAATCAGAAAATTATCCTTATTCTGTGCAACACTCATCATTTTATAGATCTTTCCCTGCAACTATCTGCTTTCTGAAGTTTCATAACTCAATCTTTTAGTCTTTCTTCAGAGGTCCCAGTGATGGAAATGCTGCCTGCTTTTCTCCAATTTTGTGGCTGCTTTTCGAGGTGGGATTATCTGTTTCTACTTAGAGTATTGCAGGTGAGGGTGTGGCATTGGCTATGCAGGAGACAGTTTCTACCTCATTTCCCAGCATTTGTGCAACTGCTTGTTGTCTTTTCTGGCTATAGCTGCACAGAGCTCACTGAACAGCAAGACTCAGATTGTGTTCCTGGACTCATGGACTAAACAAAAAATCTCTTGTGGTATAGAAGTAGCTCAAATTTTCTTCACAAAGTTTCATTTCTTTCAATTCTTCAGCACTGAACTTCACTCTCTATTCAGCGAGTTTTCAGTTCGGCTGAACGTTAATTTCTTTTTGTGGACTTGATTACATTTTTTTCTTTCCGTACACTCACTTTCTTGTTGTTTAGCTCTCTTTCTAATGCATTAATACATTGCTAAGCAAAACATAGCATATATGAAAACCTGAGACACCCTGCTTTTAACCTTTTGTACTGATGAAAATTGATTGGGTTTTTTCCTTCCTTTGTTTCCCCTTACCCACTTCGTATACGTGACTGTATACTACTCCCAGGCAATAATAATTTAATGTTCACTACCTTTTTTAGAGACCTTGTTAATGGATTTTTGAAGGGCTAAATAAATTGTTACCAGGATCCTATTTTCATTTTTATGCTTTGGAGGAATTCTAATTCATTAGAGAGAGAATTTAGCTTAGCAGAAATCTGGCTGGTTAGTCTTTCTCATATCACCATTTACACTTTGTTTTATTATTCCACTTTTAAATATTATTATAACCAACAATAGCTTCCATATATGTCTGTGGATTACTTGTCAGACAGTCTCTGAATAACTCAGGGTATCACTCTGAAATATAAAGTAGAATATTTTCTACTCTCAACCCATCTAATCTATTAACTTTTCTTTATGACAGACTGTACAATTTTTGGTAGTTGGTCTGGTGTTTTATTCTCAAACTCTTTGGTAGTCTTCCACTGTTGTCTTCTATTTGCTGAACAAGCTGTAGCAAGAACAAATGAAAGTAAATTTGAAGGGCAAAACTGTGCATCTCAATATTTTCCCCAATGTTACTGACCTATGCAAATTGTTACATGCGTCAGCAGATAGTAGCATTCAGACTTGACCCCGTGTAGCAGATAAGAAAAACTGCAATGAAGTAAATTTTTGAAAATCTGAGAGAAAACAACAATTTTGTTCAAAGAGAAAAAGTTCCCTTTCCAACAGCTTGCAGAAACGCCAGTTTTGCATAACTCAGGCAATCCTTAATGAAAAGAAAGAGGGGACAAACATGCTATTGTGATGGCAAAGTTAAATACACATAATACGGTGCATTCATTACAAGCTCATCTTGTTTCATTTGTGTGTAACTCTTCTACAATATTACTGTGGAAGACGCAGTATCTTTTTGGATATCATTATTGCATACCCATCAGCAAAGGAATGAAAATGAAATATGAAAAATGCTGAGCTCAAAATCCTCTGATTCTCCCTGAGATGGCACCACACTTAACAGGATGCCTCTAAAGGCACATTTTAATTGTAAGTAAATTGATATTGATGTCTAATGTGTAACAAGAATATAGAAGTTTAAGCAAAATGCCTGAAATTAGCATAGCATCATATAATCCAACAGGATCAAATAGAAAGACTTTTATAGCAAGCACTGCATGTTATGATATAGTGGTTTATTCAGTTTCCCACAAAGACACTGCATCAAGCAGTCAAAGCATATTGATATTTCAGATAAAAGCATATATTTTATATTTGATGATATTTCAGATGATGGAAATCTGGCAGAGGAAAAACAAGGGATATTTCTCTTTATGGATACAATGGCTAGTACAGCCACTCACAGAGTAGCATCACACTCATCATACAATTAGATAAAGATTTTTCTTTGTTATTTGAAAATGGTACCTAGTGTGACCTGTCTTTGTTTTCCACCTCAGCTAGCTCCAAGAGTCTAGCATAAAACAAAAACTTTTTCCCTGGACTAGGCTTGCAGAATTGATCCTAGTATTAGGCACTTTGAAGATGTCATGTACATGGTATATATATTATTTATATTGTATATATATTATTTTATATTGTATATATATTATTAAAATCAGCTATTTCTTCTACAGAATTGTATAGTAATGCTGAAATTGCTTATTGCTGAACTTCTGGGAGAGATTACTGTGGTCTCCCAGAAAACATGATTTTTCCGAAGCATGATCACAAGCTGATGTCAGGGCTCTGACTGCAACATCATATATATCCCCATATATATCCCCCAATATATATCTCCATCCAGGCAAGGTTTGGTTACCTGGACTCAAACCAGCTTTTTGTGCAGCTGTGTGGCATCAAATCAGAGCTGTGTGAGAAAGAAATTGTGAGAAGGAGGGATCTTGTCTCCTTCCCTTGGGAGCTGCTTTTAAGTTCAAGTGCTCACCCTTTTTGGATGTCTGGATGTCTCACTTCAGCGTCATAACAACAGCAAACAACTCTGAGGTCTTAATATCAATCTATATGTTATGTGTAAGGGGGAGAGGTAGCATAACTTGAGGACATTGAGTGTAGCAATGTAGAATAGTGCAGTTGCATCCCCAGCCCTGTTCCTGCATTCAAAAATGTCTAGAAAAAAGAGTAAGGCAAATCTGCTTTGTCTCTAGATAGGTTAAAGCACAATAATGTGCTTATAATCAATTTCAAATGACCGTGATTAAAATAAACTTTTGTTGGTGATACAAATGACCATCTTTCATAGAGCGTACACTGACTGGCTCCTTCCATTGTTATGAGTTCTGGAGTTTTCTTGCTTTTTGAATAAATTTCAGCTTCTAAAATACTTGTCTTATCTCTGGTGCCTTGATTTTCTTAGTTCTTCTGGATTTATTGTCTCTTTAGCCTTTGTCATCTTATTTATTGGATTTTCTGATGCTTATTTGGATTTATAGAATCATAGAATGGTTTGTGTTGGAAGGGACATTAAAGACCATCTGGTTCCAACCCCCCTGCCATGGGCAGGGACACCTCCCACCAGACCAGGTTGCTCAAAGCCCCATCCAGCCTGGCCTTGAACACTTCCAGGGATGGGGCCTCCACAACTTCCCTGGGCAACCTGTTCCAGTGCCTCACCACCCTCACAGTGAAAAATTTCTTCTGGATATCCAGTCTAAATCTACCCTATTTAGACAGAGAATTTTTTGGTCTGCATGATCAAGATGCAAATTAAACATCAAAATTGAATAAATCTTATCCTTAAAGAGATTATAATTCCAAATGGAAAGAGAAATTCAAGGCATGGAAAACTATTTCTCTGTATATGTTTATGTCAGCCCATGACAAGTCCCCTCATCTGCCAGGACTCTGCAGCAACTATCGTAAGTTGGTTGGAGGCCCTCTGGGCTCATAAGGGGCTGTCTTTTCTGAACATCACTGGAGCTTTGTAGGCAGAAAAAAATCAGATCCTTAATTTGAGGAAGCAGAGGGTATAAAAAGAAAGACTGTCCTGGCCTCTTGCATACACTGGTAGTCAGCAGTATGAATCTTCTGAATAATGTCACGTTGAGCTGATTTATCTAGACTACCATCACTTTAAAAGTGACAGAGAGCAAAGTTGAATACAAAGACTTTACAGCCTTGACAGGTCGCTTGGTTCATGAATTCAGATGTATTTTTAGAATAGACTTTAAAACTTTAAAGCAGGCCCCTGCCCATTGCAAACTGACTTGAAGTCAGTGGTCCTAAGATCTTCCAGGGAAGCTGATCAGACACTTTAAGGATTATTCATTTGTTTTATTTTAATAATTTGAAAATTTTAATACAGTATCTTATTAGATGAAGTACCACTAAGCTGACAAAATCAAAGGCTAGTGCCCCCTTTTTACTTTTTACCAGACTACTTATTTCTGTAATGAGTTATTTAATTTTCAATTTCCTTTAAACTCACCCAAAGGGATGTTTATGATCTTCAAAAGAAAGTTTCTTTGCAATATTAAGTAAGAGCTAAAACTGAATCCTAATATGATGACGAGTTCAGGTTTTAGGGTATTATAAAAAACCAGTTAAGTTAATCATTATGATGACCCCAGTTGATTGGATGGTTAATCACCATCGAAAGATAGTGCTGGTGAATCTGGTTTTGCACAACATCTATTACTTGCAGAAGCTTAATTTATTTTAGCAAATAGGAACAATATAGAACTCTTCTATATCTGTGTCTAATTTCTGTTTAAGATTACCTAAGTGACAGTGAGACACTGATGCCATCTCCTCTGAGGTAATTTCTCCATAATCAAAGAAACATATTTGTATTAGGAGCTGGTATATTTGCATCTTGCTGGTTGCCTTTTCCAATACAAACAACAAAGATGACAGCAGAGCAGCTTGTCATTCCTCTGATTTGTATTTGGTTAAAAGAAATCTTGTTATATAGTATATGAACTGAAGCTAGAATAAACAATGTACTGGCAAATAATTTTCAACCTTGGTCTACATTTCCTATATCTTCAAATAAAACAGCATCCCTGTCTTTCAAATGAAATTATTTGTATAATAGGTAAAATAGGGAAAGTAACAAGTTTACCTATTTAATTTACTGCCATTTAGGAAACACTAAAAGTTTTTGTCTCTTAGTACAATAGTTTGCATTCACTGGCATCAAGATCTGGATAGATATTGAAATATTTATATTATGATATTCCAACCATGTAGATTCAGAAAGTACTCATTATTATCAAATATAAATAAAATCAAAGGTTAAAATAACCACCAGATAGATGTGTTTGTTCCTAAATTACTGTAAATTTCAGGCATAAATTTCCATAATATGAAACAGACATTCTAATTTCCCAGTGTTTTAACATGAGGAATTTAAAAAATACATCTAGAATGGAATAACTGGAAAATATAATATCTGTTCTACAGGAAGCTCAGATTCTTAATTTGTGTTCATTCTGGATCAGATGATTGAAAAAAAGAATTAGAATTCCACAAAAGAAAAAAAAAGGTGGGTGTGGGTGTGTATGGGTGTGTCGGTGTGGATGTTCAGAACAGCTTCTCCACAAAGCAGAACAGTCAGTATCAATGTAATAAAACACAAAATAGTGTGATGAGTATTTAAATGAATGTTTTACGAGCAATGTTTGGCTGTAAAAACAGAATCATAGAATCATAGAATGGTTTAGGTTGGAAGGGACCTTAAAGACCATCTGATTATAACCCCCCTGCTGTGTCCAGGGACACCCCCCACCAAACCAGGTTGCTCAAAGCCCCATCCAGCCTGGACTTGAACACCTCTAGGGATGGTACATCCACAACTTTTGCAACCTGTTCCACTGCCTCACCACCCTCACAGTGAAAAGTTTCTTCCTAATATGTATTCTAAATTTACCCTCTTGACAATAATCTCTTTGGAAAGGAATGTTTGAACTTTATTGAACCAGTGTTTTTTGATTTTGATAATTTTGAAATAAAATGAAAATTATATTTTTTTAAATGTTTGTTCATTGAAAGCCTGTTCCTGGGAAATATATTAATTTCAGCAACCCACATTGTTTTGCTACATTTCTTCTACTGCACGTAATGAAGAACATGCTATCACCTGACAGTACCACTGGCTCTCATCGGCAAAGATGCCTTACACAGGATTTATCCCTCTTATCTGTTTACTATTTCCGCACTATTCATGTGCTCAGCCAATCCTATTCTGAGGCTACCCATGGTCTCTGAATGGGACTGGGAATGAAGGTCAGCAGAAGAGAAATGTCACCAGCAGTCCCACAGCTCTCATGGGCAGAAGGCTTTCCATAACAGCTGATCTTTATTCCGTATTATCCATACAAAATGCACTATTCCTGAAGTCAGACAACCCTTACTGCTCAAAACTGACAAAGTTCCTGGGGGAGTTCACATTTGTAATACTACCCTTGTCAGACTTAATCAGATCTTGTACCAGTTAGCCATCTATATTTTGGTTGTGTAGTCTATATAAAATACACTTGTAAGCTATCTAAAAGACATCTCTGCTTATACAACATGATATCTCAGGTCCTGATGCACAAAGCAGACACTGAGATTGACCCAAGTGTTTCTTAAAGAAGATGCACTGTCACTCAAACCAACACATAATACCCTAGTGATCCAAATACAGAAAGCTTTTTAGATACTGCACTGCACAGACAGTGCGTTAGTTGGTAGGTGACAGTAACTATTACTTGTCTGCTGTTCAGCATGCATAAGATTTAAAGTGAATTTTCCAGCAAATGCTTTATCGCAGAAAAAAAAAAAAAAGGTGTGCTTTTCTGAGGTCCCTCATACTGGAATGAAACCCGTAATTACATTAAGATCTTGTCCCCTTATTTCATATATATATATATATATAGTTTGATATATTCATCTTTGCCTGGCCGGTGTTCAAGCACAGTTCTGAATGGACGAGTGGATGACTTTATTTGGGCAAGTGAAGGCTTAGAAGGTTTTCCAGCCTTTACCAATAACTTTTTTTCCACTCTGTTATTGACAACATTTCAACTCATGAAAAGAACTACTACTATTTTTAACTCCCCAATACACCCAGTGACCCTACACTTTAAGATTATGGGGTAGTAAAACAAACTAAAATGAAGTAAAGAAGTTAGGCTGAAGGAGATACTTTAAAAAATTTTCATAGAAAGGTTGAGATGAAAACTCTAGAAGAGACAATGTTATGGATTGTGGTAATGTTGCAGATAACACACAGAGAAACAATTCACCCAGACTGAAAAAAAAATCAAAGCATGGGATTTAAACATATGCTTTAACTTTAAAGGCACATATAATGCCTTTTAATAGTTCATACCTTCATAATTCTATGAATCAGGCAGAGATTAGACATGTAAAGTAGACATCACCTGTTGCATATAGGCAGTATGTTGCGTACTAGAATCTTCAAGGTTACTTTTGGCTACAGAAAATTTTATGCTAAAACCAAGGCTGACAGGAAGAGAAGGATTTTGCTCTTCATGCACAGTTTATTCACTGTTGGCAATGAGTCAGCATGGGCTGAGGACCAGTGGGGTAGAACACAGCAAATACTTGAAGACCATATCACTATTTGAAAACCCATATTTTTTTAATTTTTCTTTAATGAATTTTGTTTCTGTATCCAGTTCTGCTGAAAAAGCTCAGCTTACGTAATAAGATAGTCCATGAATATTCTTGTAAAAATCAATTAATTAGTCAGTCACAGCCTGAGGTACTCCTCAGTATACATAAAGACTGCACTGAATTTAGCTCAAAATACTCACAAGCTTTGGAAGAAGTTGAACCAGAATCATATCACATTGTCTCAAGGCAATATTGTTAATTCTTTTATCCGCATAAGGTACAATTTCCTGATGTAGCTGAAAATGTTAATGAACAGCACGCCTCTGAACTTTATGAGGGGTCTTTTCCTTTTCAACTGGTAGGTGAAATTATTAAGTTGTTCTCTGTTTGAAGACTTCATTTTCATACTGAGGAATGAATATGGTTGCAAAGCATCAGTGCAAAGCCGTTTAAATTTATTTTGATTCAGAAAATTTACCATTTTGAGAGTTTCTGTTGTCACTTCTCTCTTCCTACTTTCTCTCTCTCCACCATCCTCTGCATCTTAGAGCTATTTCATAGAATCACAGAATAGTTTGGGTTGGAAGACATCTTTAAAGGTCGTCTAGTCCAATGCCCCTGCAATAAGCAGGGACATCTTCAACCAGACCAGGTTGCTCAGAGCCTGGTCCAACCTCACCTGGAATGTTTCCATGGATGGGGCACATACCACCTCTCTGGGCAACCTGTTCCAGTGTCTCACCACCATCACGGTAAAGAATTTCTTCCTAATATCTAACCTAAATCTACCCTCTTTCAGTTTAAAACCATTACCCCTCATCCTATCACTACACTCCCTGATAAAGAGTCCCTCCCCATCTTTCCTGTAGGCCCCTTTAGGTACTGAAAGGCCACTATAAGGTCTCCCCGGACCTTCTCTTCTCCAGGCTGAACAACCCCAACTTTCTCTACCTGTCTTCATAGGAGAGGTGTTCCAGCCCTCTGATTATCTTTGTGGCCCTCCTCTGGACTTGGTCCAACAGGTCTGTGTCCTCTTCTTATGCTGGGGGCTCCAGAGGTGCATGCGGTACTCCAGGTGGGGTCTCAGCAGAGCAGAGGGGCAGAATCACCTCCCATGACATGCTTGCCATGCTCTTTTTGATGCAGCCCAGGATGCGGTTGGCTTTCTGGGCTACGAGCGCACATTGTTGGCTCATGTGCAGCTTTTCATCCACCAGTAACCCCCAAGTCCTATTTGATGATTTCTAGGTTCCCTTTTGTATTACTATTTTGACAGCCCAGCCAGTAACATCAAATTTTTGTTCAGTGTCATTTTCATGGAGAATAGCTAGAGTAAGTACTTCCTGGAAATTTCACACTGTTCTTTAAGAACTGTGACGGCAACATCAGTCAGGAGCAACAGAAGAAGGGGCCAAAGAAAGCTGAATTAACCTCTTGAAAACTATGAAGAATTGGCAGCCATAGAGAATAAAACTGATAGAGCTTTTCCATTCTGTTCTAGTGATACATCTCATGCAGCGTGACTCAGATGACTCAGGCTACATACTCAATTTAAAATTAAGTTCTTTAGAATCACATGTATTGTGCATGTATGAGTGAGTGAGAACAAGATGGGAAGGGAGAAAGATTGTGGACATATATACGTTGTAAATACAACTTTACCTTCCCATCATTTTTGCAGTCTTAGTAAATATTGGTCATACAATTAAAATTAGTTTTGTGCAGTTGCACAGCCAGTTGCAAGTCAGCTGGTATAACTGGACTGACCAGGGCTGTGGTCAGTCAATGCACTGCTCTACCTGGAGATACTGCACACATTGTGGGCAACAGCTCTTGGCCCCTCTCTAGGCAAACAATGCAGCCATATTACCTAATAATTGTGTTTGATGGTCTTTCAAGACCTGAAAGAATAACTCTAAGACACTGTCTAACTTCATGTGTGATACAAGACACAGAATAGCCTATAAAGGAGCAATATCTAGACTGCTCTTCCCCACAGAGAGGCTCAAAAATGTGTTCTTCCTTATGTCCTGAGAGAAAAAGCACATGCTGTGCTCTTTTCATTTCTCTAAATTCTCCACACAAAACCTTGTTTTCTTCCTCTTAACTCTGAATCCATTTATTATCTGTAATGATTTGACAAGCAAATGCAGTTTAGTGTCTGGTTTGTTCGTGGAGTGTTCATTCCTTGAATTGCTGAAACTGGTTATTTGTGTCGGGTGCTTGGTGATTGAAGTCTTAAAATATTTTTTCTGCTTCCAGGCATTGGCTTGAAACTCTTACAGGAGAAACAAAATTAATGTCATAAAATAAATTAATCTGCCTAATTAAGAATATATTTTATCATTATATTATTAACCATTTACAAATACCAAGAAGATTTTGATTATGATTGTTCTGGGTAGGCACCCAGGTATATAAAGCCAGCATTAATTGGTGCACTTTTTCAGAAGAGTAATTTTTCAGCATTTTCCTACAGGAGCAAGACAGTGTAGGTTTAATTTATTTAGGTGAGGAAAGTTACCACTAAACTTTTCTGAGATTTTGTAGTTATACTTCTGCACATGAAGGATGTCATTATTCTTATGTGATACTATCTTTCCAACATAGTGTCTTGTCTAATCGCCAGCACTGTATCTCTTTCAAATATAGAATGCCTAAAGTGTTGATAGTAAAAAGATGAGATATTTAGGTATATACAGTTATTTACTGCATGTATGTGGTTCCCATGACACATCAACAATCCGATTTATCTGAGTTCTTTCCCTTGATAAAAAAGAGTCAAAACAAAACCAATGGAAAAACATGGGTCTTTTCCATTCTTTCAGATCAGTCTACCAGATTTCTATTAGCAACTATGATTTTTCAAAGGTTTTCATTATCTCCCAAACCAGCTGAAAACACAAGTCCATTTTAATTGTTTTTCTGCATCATATGCATGCCACACATATACAAGATCATGATATGTAGCAGAAATTATAAATTTAAAAAATCCAAAATCTATGTTTTATGTTAGTTTTGTGTTTAATTTTGTCATCTTGACTTAAATTTACAAAATATCTGTTAATAAAAATGATGCTTTTGTCTTCTGAAATTCTGATTTTGTGTGAAAATCACTACATTTCCTCTTGGTTATTCAAAAACTGTTGATAGTTGTGTATTATTATACTTTCTATATAATTTATATATCTTTCGCAAGATATATAACCCGGTTCCCAAGATTCTTATAACCTGGTTTAGCTCAGTTTATGTTGGGAGTTAGTTTTAGTTTTGTGTAATTAAGGAAATATTAATGTGAAAGCCTTGTCTATCACAGTCACAGTCCCTCTTCACTTTCCTTGAAATGTAATCCAAGACATCTGTTTTATTCACTTCAATCTTAAGAAAGTGCATGTTTTGAAGGAGCAAGAATTTTGCTCTAGAAAACTTTACTTAATGGAAAATCTGGAGGATATTCCCTCCTCTGGCTATTTGACACATAGTCTTCTCCTCACATCCACCTTCCATCTTTTCTCTGTCTTCAGAGAAAACCCAATAAAAGTGCAGAGAGAATGAAAGAAGCAGCCAGCATGCAGTGTCACAATATCACTTAGAATCAGAGTGAATGCATACCATCTTGAAAGAGAAAACAGAAAACGTATGGGAGATAAGGGAAAACGGTGGATAAAAATGTACATTTATGAATTATTGATCGGCTTCTACTTTTTATAAATTTTGTAAATTTTATATATTTCACAACAACTCATATTAGCTATCATTTGTAATACAGCCTTTTTATGCTTTAGACTTTAGAAAAGAGGGATGGTAGTAGTGAGGCACTTTGCTCAGTTGTGAACATTTTCTTGGACTTTATGAGGCAGATTGGCCTTGTCCCATATGACCACACACACACACACAAAACCAGTTGATGCTTAGATGTGACGTTTTTAGCATGATTGGCAGTAGCTAACAGGTTGGTTACAAGAGGTGCTATGATTCTAGATTTTGCAGTGTGGGTTTTTTTTTTTCTTTTTTGACTTATTTTATCTTGGAGCAATAACATCTGCTTAAGAAGGAAGGCTGCATTTTGGCAGTGACTATGTCAACACAGGAAGACAAAGACAGTATTGCACCAATGTCCTCAAACAAGATCTTCTACACCTTTTGTCAGTGAGCCATAATTTGCTGAAGCCACTTTAAAGACTTGTCATACATGTGGTTAATCTACACTGTAGAGAAATGTTCCAGAAATTAGATTTATTTATCTGTCTCATTATGCCATAGTCTATGTGAGAAAGAAAGAAAATATTCTGTTAATGCTTGAGAGGAGGATGTATTGTTTGCTAGGTTGCTAGGTTGCAGGAGTGACATGGAAAAAAATGGCACGGATGCTTTATATTTTAATAAAAAATATCCTTTCTTCAGTTTTTTAAAAGAAAATGTGGGAGTCTTGCCTTTATTTTTCACAGATACCTAGGGATCAATTCAGCTCAGCAACTGATATCATGCAATTCAGAACAGATGTGAAATGAGAGGGGACCAAAAAAAAAGCCAGGCAGAAGTAATGTTTAATTACAAGAAGAGCAGAAAGAAAGGGAAAGAAAACTGCCCTCAAAATGGTCATATGATATATTTTGTATATTTCAATAAGATAAAAAATAACTGCACCATTAGCAACACATGAAAAGCTTAACATATGTAATGTAACATTTTCTCCATTCGGATGAGTAATACTCATTTTCAGTTTATACACTGAAAATCACATAGAAAAGTACTCATAGAGTATAACTAATATTTTAAAATATTCTATATGCAATATTTTTTAAGATGAGCATTTATTGTGATTATAAATCTTTCACTTTAGCCATTGATGTCCCTTAAAAAAGGATAAATATCCTCTTATCAAAGCACAGTTTGTAAAGTGCATATCATACTCAAAATGCAAGTCAATATGTGTTTTCGTTGATAGCTTCAGCAGGCCTTGTTCTACAGTGCATGTTTTAAAACTCTGCAAATCAGTATTTGAGATTTGCTAGGAGATAGAACAGAATTCCCAACCAACCAAACCATATATTTGCGGGGACATAAGAAGGAATACTGGCTGATCAAAGGCAAAAATATCTGCTTTGCTATTAGGAAAATTTCAAGAAATTTCAATACATAATATTTAAAATTTAAGCTTAAGAAGTCGCCTTTCACTGTCACTGAAAGAAAGAAAAGCCTTTGGACTATTCTGGATCTATTTACTCCGTTGTGTCAATCACGGAACTCATGCAAAGGCTCCTGAGAAGTGAGTGGTACATGCAAATATGTGTTCTTACACTTCTGTATTCCCTCTTGGGTAGCACATCCTTAGGTATGAAAGGAAGATTTCTGTGTAAAACCTTTGGTGCCTAGAAAGTCTAAAATGTCCAAGAATGGTAGAACAGGTTATTTGGGGTCTTTGTTAGGAAAGTAGTCATTTAAATCATATCTGTTCTATTAAGTAGTAGTAGAGAGGGACTACTCTCTGGGCTACCAGCTGGCCCAGCACTGTTCATCTGTAGACAGCTACATTTTTTATCTCTTTGTGCAAAGAACAATATGGCCATATCAAAACTACTTAGTGGGTGCGGTGCTTGGAATATGCCTTTTCCCAGACAATGTCTGGGCACTGCCTGGAAATGTAGGAGTTAGCACAGGCTAAAGCTGGGGAGGCAGTGGGCCAACAGCTAGGCAATATGCATGAGCCTTGTCTAGTACTCATATCTGGCTTTGACCTTTTTTTTTTCCCTTATCCAAATGTAACTTAAAATTCCACCTCAGCTGCGTTATAAGTAGTCAAGTGTTAAATTGATGCTTTTCCTTGATGTTCACTCCTCCAACTACTCAGACTGTTTCATGCCAGTTCTCAGACCTGAAAAAAAAAAGGGAAAATGGAGAATCTTTGTGGGAAGGGCTGAAGACCAGCATCTCCTATCTTCTAGGCTAGTTTTCAGGATGCCCTGAGGGTTTTACCTAATAATTCTTGGACATCTTACAGTGTTCTGCAGAATTATCTTGTCCCACAAGCCTGAAGTTTCTTTTGGAGAAACCAGAGCATGGGGGTAAGAAGGCTGATAAGTATCACCATCTCACCCCGAACTGGAATATGACCTAAGTTCATATCCAGGCAGAACTCTGAAAATCTTAGTTTCCAGGTAGCCTCACTGGCCAAAAAGGAGAAAAATGAGGACCAGCATATTAAAAATATCTATATAGATTGCACACAAGGTTGAAAGGGGCTGCAATAAAAAGGGTATGGAGTGGGACACAATTATCTCAGAAATAGATCTCAGGTACAGGTACACTCATGCATTCTTTAAAAATCTGAACAAGAGTTCAAAAGCAATTTTGAGCCAAAGCTGAGGACTTGTGAATCAGAGCAGGAAGATGATGTGCAGAAACTGAGATTAGATACATAAAAATGTTCACAGAAGCCTATGATTGCATTATTTGCGTCTGCTCTTGAATAAATGTTTATTTCCTGTCTTGCTTAAGTAGACACTTGGGTTTTCTCGTTTTCTTGTTACCATGTATGGTGTGCTGTTCAATACACTCCTTATAAACTGATGTACATTTTCAAATATGATTCATAAACCAACTTACTACTCATATTTATTCTATGAAGAGAAAACATGGATTCATACTGAACAGTTCTACAGTGTCAGTGATCAGGAAGGAACATCTCTGAATATTTATCTGTTATCAGAGCCAACGTTCCTGTCTCCAACCAATAGACTATGCTCATTGACTGGTTAAAAATAGAAAAACGATTACTTTATTTCTTTTATTGTGGCAAGTGTCAATATAAAAACTGAAACATTAAAAATGTGGTGGGGGATATAGTCAACACCAGGAGAAGCGCTTGCTGTTTAGAAGTTTATTTAAGAACAAAATGTACACACACTGCCGAGTCTTCCTTCTCATTAATCATTTACTGTGGATAAGAAACCTTTGTAAGCAATTAAAATTGAATTTGTAATGAAAAAAATTGTGTTCTACAGAATGCAGTACGCAAAAGCTAATGTAAAGAGACAATCACAAGTCATAGATTATTGATAAAGGCTTCATTTTATCACCTAGCAACCTTAGCCATACCTGCCACCTTTGCAACCAAGCTGAGATAAAAGTTTTGTGATTCTAGGACTAATACATTGAAATTAATTATACAAATCAAGCTGCTAATGACACTAATAAAATGATAACTAATGAGTGAAACATACTGAAATCAAACCAAAATCTCATTTATATTGCTCTTTTCAGGTGTCAGTTTTGCAATTTTTGGTCCTTAAAAATTTAATCTAAGTTTCCTTTATTATGAAAAACAGGTCTAGGAAGAAGAAAAATAATCAGCTGACTATATTGCTTTTCAGTCTGTGATATAGGAAAGGTAGTTACTAAGATTTTCAGATATTCTGAATGAATACAAAAAGGAATTTTTCATTATATAACAACTTAGCAAGTATCTAGCCAGTAAATTTTGTACTTCAAAACAAATAAGTGGAAAATAAAATGGGAAACAAGCAAACCTTTCTGTTCTCAGTCATACAGGTTTTTCATCAGCTTTGTAGCCTTATGTCCAATCTATTTTTGTATGATCACATGTGAAAATTTTCTGTGTCCAAAAGGCTAGTTTAATTCTTATGACAAAGACCATTGCTCAGGAAACAATAGGCAAAAGAAAGTAAAATTAATGTGTTTATTTCCCTTTTCTGTTTAAATTATTATAATATTTGTAATAATCGCAGGGTCTGCAGCCATGGCTACACAGCATCAGATAACAGCATCTTTGATGTGTTCCTTTTAGCTCCCAATTGTAGACATCGGTCCTCACTGTTGCAGATTTATTCCCTAGTCTACAGCTGCTGGTGTTCAGGAACCCTAACGTGTGTTCTAATACTGTGAACTGGATAAGGTTTTATTTGAAGGGAAGCAGCACCATCTATTGCAACCTGATAGCTTAGCTCTAGATGATATAAAGACCAGAGCTGGCCTGAGCCCTGTTTTAAACTCTTTCTTGCACTTACTTCCATAAGTTTTTCCCAGACCAGCTTCTAATGAGATTAGGATCTCAGTTTGTGTGTAATAAGGGACAGGGGCGTGTGGCATGTGTGCAGCATGTGTGTGTGTGTCCAATAAAAAGGCGCATCTAAGAGACATATCTGTTTACAAACTAAGATAAAATAATAGCATAAACCTAGTCCTGACTAATGGTTGCTTTTAAGTGACTTGGCTGGAGTTTTAATTTCTGAAGTGGGAGGATAGTCAAAAGTTAAGAGTATGTTTTACCCAGGTGATATTCTCCCAAAATTTGCTTTCTGAAGCAGCATTAATGTAGGTGTGTAGTACAGTATGTTCTTCTAATAATGGCAGTGCTATTGTCATCCATCTATACTTCTGGTTCTTCTCTTTTTCCAGACTGTCTACAAAGCCTGGCTCTGTTCCCAGTATTTTGAAGTCACACAGTTTCACTGCAGCAACAGAATTCCTTGCAAGCAATACTGTTTGGAGGTTCAGACGAGGTGTCCCTTTATATTACCAGACAACGATGATGTCATCTATGGAGGACTATCAAGTTTCATCTGTACAGGTATAGTATAGAAAAGCTAATTTCACTTGTTTTCGGAAGTCTAAATGTGAAGGAGGGCGTGAATAATGTTTCTTCCATTAGCTCTAACTATGAGAGCCTGAAGGTATTGCTCATCACAAAGATTTCTCAGAGGTGCTAGGATTTGAGCCGAGATTTAGTAATGCACATATACGCTACAGCTTGCCACAGTCATTAACTTTACAAAATAAAATTACTAGAAGAAATTTGTTCTAGTTATTTTTTACGCTTAATGATTTGGCTGAGGATTTTTGTTACTCCGTGTCATGCAGCACTCAGAGAAAAAAAGACTGTGTCACGTAATATTCAGAAAAAGAGAAAGGCAAGATCAATTTTTAGTATACTCACCTTTTTTTACCTGCATTCTTGTGTCAGATAAACAAAGAATCTGAGATGTAGCATTCCGAACTGTGCAGCAGCTCTTGGAAGGTAAATGTCAAAGTAAAGGTCTTTCTTTCACTAGTGAAGAGTTTCAAGAATCAGTTGTTCCCCTGTAAAGAACTGATCTTTTGGTCCCTTCTTGAGTCTTGTTGCATTCTGGGAGTATTCTAATTTTCAAAGCTATTACTAATATAAGCCTACGCATCAATTGATGAAATGGTTTAATTCTTTTTTTATTCCATTCTGTTTCAAACATTATCCCAGAATGAGGATGTGGTAAGCAAGAAATACTTTTAGTACATCTCAGCTACCTCACATACTTTTTTCAGGAATGGAGGGCAGTCATTCACACAAAATTTCAGCTTATATCAATGTTATCTGCAGATTTCTGGTACCTAGGGTATGATCTGAGAATCTTGAAGATATTTAGGCAACTTATTCCCACTAAATCAGTAAAAAGGCATTTCAGCACTTAGATTGTTTGACAGCCTGGTCCAAATATCTGAAATTAGACAACATCTAACTTAAATTAGGGCTGCACTGGAAAGTTTGATACTACATGAGTTGCCCAAGCTGAGCTAGTTAAAAACAGAGCAAAATATAAAACCCCATAAATGCTGTATACCATCTCAGAGGCAGGCATAGTGTCTGTGGCAACTCAAGTCACTTTATACACTGTGTTTGGATTTAGGGTGCTTCTGGTGGCAAGACATTTACTGTCTCTTCTTGAAGGTTTAATAACCCATTGCACACAATTGAGCAATACCCATCCATATGCAAAAGACAATATAATGGAATGTAAGCTGAGTTACAATTTGGTAGTGATCAATAAAGTAGTGGTGCTTAGCACTTCGATGCATTTCGTAAATATTAATAGCCTTCCAATATGCATACACAATAAGCAAATGAACCTTATTTTCCAGCCTAAAATAGGACAGTAAGAGCTGAAGTGAGTTACTTAGGATATTTTTATTTACAACATGTATACAATATATGTGTGTGGGTGCATATATATGCATATGTGTGCACACTTGCACACATACACAATGGCAAAGAACAAACAAACAATAAACAAAACTGTCTTAGTAATTATTCCAGAAACTACATATCCACCTCTTCATTTTCTGTGAGCTTGAGTTGAAAAGCAGATTTAGGGGAAGATTAAACTCATTTTATTGCAGGTATTAGTAGTGTGGGTATCTACACGTAAACTCTGTGACTAAGCTCTCACTAGAGTCACTGAAGATCTGATGTAGTCAGTAGAGCTGAGGGCTATTTAATTCAGCCTAAGTAAGCATCTGCACCCGATGAGCTGACTAGCTCTCTACGCCCCACTAACAGTACCGGCTGCACTCTATTTGCTGTAGCTGCTGTTAGTCACCAAGGTCTTACTGCAGACACTTAAAATCAGGGTGACCTGAATCTCATCTCAGCAGTCCACTAATACTTGGTTGAACTTTGTGTCCACTCGAGTCAAGACCCTCAGCATCAACAGAGCAGACCTTGTATTCACGGACCCATAGGAGTCAACATGCTGACACTAAGCAGTTGTGTGCCAGAGAAGATGCTGAGGAGAGGCACAAGGCTGCAATTCAAACTTTGTCTGGAATACAGGTGCACTGCCACACTCTTATTCATCAGCAACTCACTGTAAGAGCACTTCCTGACACTAAACAATGAGAAATTAGACTAGTGTCTGCTGTGGGACTAAAGAATTACACTTCTCTGCAGCTTAGCAAAACCAGAATTATTTAATGCAAAGTAGAGCGAGTTCAACAGCAGATGAAATGCGGTACCTCAGCTTAGCTTGTGGCTTGACAGTTACCTTGAACTCTTTTGGCCAAAAAGCAACTGAAAGCAGTACGCCCACGTCTTGAGGGACCTCTTCTCCTGCTGCACTTTCTGTGAGCTCCTGTCTGGCAGACATATTCTGCGATTGCTGGGATGGGTGAAACTCATTGGCAAAAACCAGAAGAGTCAGGTCAAAGGTATTTCTTTTTGATATTTAGGTGTTATAGCTGGTTGTCTAGCATCTCCATTCAACCTAAGTTCACTGTGAAGCTGATCACCATTGAGCTCAGCTACAGGAAACACAGCAGGAGCAAACTTTATGTTCAAGGATTCCTCATACGGTAATTTGCCACAGCCTGTCACTCATTTCAATTAGGTTTGAGTACCTCTGCTGCTCCTGACTCTGATGGTATCCCATGGAGAGAAATGCTACAGGTCCTTTTTTTAAAATTTGACTTACATTTTCAGAGAAATCCAGACGGAACTGAATTAGGTTATGTCAGTATGATATTTTTTCCTCCATTAAACTAATGGAAAAGTAGCTGGCTAGCTAAGGAACACTGTTAATTATAAAATATTGTCTGGAGAAAAAAAAAAGGAGCCCCTCTGCTTATAGGATGATTTATCTCTGAGAAACGTCAAGAATTTGTAGATTCTGATTTTCTTTAATAAGGTTTTAGAAGCAATAGTTTTATAATAAGGGTTTTCCTTCCTTCTCTCCATGGCAACAGACTATTTCTTCAAAGGTCCAGTAGAGATTTAGGTTAATGGAAAGACAGAGGATTGATTTCTATAAGACATTTCAATACACCATGGAAGGCAACTAACAGGAAAAGGCATTTTTACTTCATGTTGGCTACAGCACAGAGTGCAGGATATATATATATATACATTACATACCGTTTTCCAATTGCAGCTAGATAAGAGGCTGAGGTGGCTTCATGTCACCCGCAGCACTGTGAGCTGCCGTGGCACTACCAAGCTGCCGCCTCCCCTCCGCCATCCTCATCCTGCCACAGTGGTGAGTAGGGTCATGGAGACACTGCTGGAAGTGGGGGCATGGTGGTATCAGTGGACAGGGAACACACATGCTTTTTTTTCTTTCAGGGCAGGATTTTCTCGAGGTTGGAGACTGTAAAAACAAAGTACTGGAGGGTTTAAAAAGCAATAATAAAGGTTTTATCTGTCCTCAGGAGGTCCATGTGATGAGAAAAGAACATAGGACTGGCTATTTTTTCCCCAAGAAAATTTGCAGTCATTGTTATCTTAGAATTCCTAAATAAGTGGTTTTTAAAATGCTTTAAAAAAGTAAATTTTGCTATATGTAGAATTATTGCAGGGGGCAGGCTGGAGCTGTAATCGTGGCTAAGAATCACACATGGTGGTGGTGTACTTGCTCTCTTCCAGTCCTTTGACACCATCAAAGTAAAAAAAAGTTGTAGTTTATAATGACTTCTTGGAAACTCCTGAAGGACTGGTATGATGAATAAGTATTCTAGCCTGAGGATATCTTACTTGATTACCTCCAATGAAAGCAGACAGTGGGAAAAGGAGAGGGCATGTTACACTAGTTGTGTACCAAGAGAACTTGCCTTTTGTAGAAATGCGTGTGAGGATTGGGACAATTGCAGTGCAAAAGAAAGTACTTGGGAGATTAATCAAAACAATCAGAATCACAGTGTGGTTCTGATTATGGAAACGTGGTTAGCTAGAAAGAAGTTTGTGTTCCCCTGTCCCCGCTTTCTTCTAGGAAATAGAAGTCCATCTTTCCATCAGGCTCTGTTCTGGAACACACTGTTTTTCATATTCATTAAAATTGAATGGTTTTCAGTTTAAACTTTTGGAGTTTATATCCATATAACTAAAGTTTCCAGTGGTTTCATCTAACGTTTCTTTCTGCAGCTCAGATGTCTAGAATTGCCCATGCAAAATGGAATCTTATTTAAGGGAGTTAATAATCGTGTTTAGGCATACACACACACACAGAGCAGATTGCAATGAATAAGTCCCATGTACAGTTCCAGGTCAAGATTTTTAGTTGTGACTCCTATGAAAACAGTGTGCATACCAGTAGGACTGTATTCTTTCATAGATGTCATCTTTTCCTTTTTTTTTCCCAGTAAATGGAAGATGTAGACGATTTCTTTCACGCATGCTCTTTGAGTGTGAAAAGAGAGCTGAAAAATGTATGAGTCTATGTACAGAGCACTGGGAAGAGACTGGTAATACTTCACAACACCTGCTTTGTCCATGCTTTCCAAAGTAATGTGGTCCAGCAGCTGGCCTGGGGACTGGTCCAGCCCACAAACTGCTTCTGTTTGGCTTGCTGACGTCTCCCAAAGCAGAAAGAGAGAGGATTCGGGAGCTATAAATATTTTCTTCACAGCCAAAACTGTCTATTCAGGCCTTCAGTTTGCTCAATCCAGAAAACAGGAGAGCTCAGTTTCACCAAATGAGCAGCAGAGATGCCGAAAGGGAGGGGAGAAGAAATCACCTCTCCTCTGCACACATGGCCCTTCCCTGAGCAGCCAGGATATGCCATCAATACCAATGCTGCAGTTGCATCCACATTAGCAACCTAGTTCAGGAGTGTACTTTTGAAGAAAATCTCCTGTTCATACTCCTTGCTGTTTGACTTGCACAGGGGAGAGTTCTTGGAGGATACGCACTGGGTTCCTTTGGATTAAACTAAACTAGAAGATGTGCTACAGGACCATATATAGCACATCTCAACCACTAATGCATATTTGGTCTACAGAATGAGACTAGAGCTAGAGTGAGGTAAAAACCCCTCAAGTGCATTCAGGATTAACATGAGATACTCAGTACCAGCTGTTTCATTATACAAATAATAAATAAATAAATAAATTTTTAAAATCTTCTTTTGCCCAAAACATTTTGTTAATACAGACATAGCCTATTCTGTCTGCGGGGAGAACAGTCCTAAAACTTCTGTCCATGTGCCAAGCCTGGACCACTTTACAGTGCAGAATAAGGGCTACCTGTGTTGCTAAGGGCTTTCTTTGTACTGATTAAGATTACGGTGTCTTTGTGCCTTGTGGCATAACAGGGACATCACCCAGTAGCAAATATCAGGCAGGAAATCCCAGCCACATGCTCACACTCTTTATTTGTACAATAGATGTCATGGAATTTAACGGAGCACATGAGTTTCTTTGTGAAGAGGAGGAAGGGAACACAATGAGCAGCAATCAGGCGGAGATGCATTGCCTTAGCTTCTTCCAAAACCAGCATGGCAGCCTTTATTATTTCCTAAGAGCAGTCTCATCAGAACGAGTCTACTGCCACCAAGAGGAGAATCAAATTTTTCTGCTCTCCTTTGCTGAATAGACTTTTGATACCTTTCAATGTAGAAGAAAGTAAGGGGAGAGAAGAGCTGAGAGGACAGGTGATTCAAGTGCTTTGAATCACTTACACCTTTCCATTCGGTTCATATTAATTTAGGCTTCTGATTTCATGTGTTCCATTTAACATCTTAGTTGCTTGGAATGCACGGTGTGAATATTCTCCCATACATTAATTTTTGGCAAATATCACTAACACATGCTTATGTGATCCATCCAAAGTAGCACTTCCTCAGAAACTACTCCTCCTTTAAAGAAGAATATTCAGCAGAAAGGAAACGGTCAGTCATGCTTCATAGCACACACTGATGTTTCTAAGGACGTAGTGAGAATTATTACAGAGAAATCTCACCAATCTGTAGAAAGGGTTTGCTGCCTAACAATTGGTAACAAATTGCTGGTATTGGGAACAATTCTTTTAATTGAAGCTTCTTCTCAAGGGGCAGATGTATGTTTGGGTTTCACCAGCAGGTTTATCTATAAAGTGTCTGTTTCAAAAGAGATGCCCTGATTTCAGTGCAATTTGAAAAGCAATTTCCTTGAGAAAATGTGATATATAGAATGCATCACAATCTTTTCTTTACAGAACAATTCAAGAAGAGAAAATCTCTAAATTTAGTCCCTTTTACGTTGTTCTTGGCAAAGTCCAAAAAATATATATACTTGATCCAAATTTTTACTCTAAAGGTAACTCACGATAATGTGTCATTTACCTCCTGCCTACATCCCTTATTAGGTCCTAAAACATCAAAATATTAAGCTAACTCAGACAGCAGGTCAAATCCCATTTATGTTTGACAAGCATGTTTTAAATCGTTACTAGCTATGGATCTGCTTACAAGGAAAATTTGACATGGTTTTGCAGCAGAATCTGTCAACTAAGTAGCTCTTCTTTTTGAGTTCAATGTTATTCTCATCTTGAATATTGGGGCTTTCCCATGAATGCAGTGCCATATTATAATAGGTTTATTAGCCACAAATGTTATTCTCCTATAAAAACAACCCAGGCAATTAATCAATTGATGTCCCTGAACTTTCTGTGGCAACACAGTACTTAGATATGTATGACGAATTTCTTTCCTATCATATCAAAGCAGTAATTCCTTTTAATCAAAAATTGTACATAATAGAAACAAAACTAGAGGATGGCGGTGGGGAAAGCCAAATGCTTATTAGAGCCAAGTTATCTCACACTTATCCTGTATCTCAACATAGCAGAGCTGAAAAGGTTCATTGTATAACCTTGAAAGTCACTTATTTGCTTGTTTTTCTGACTTGCACCAGCTCAGTCAGTTTTACAATGCTTTACACTGACAGAAGGAAATTGGTCTTGTACATATTTTAGGGAAAAAAAAATCCAAGCATGGTGAAGATACACAATTAATATTTCTTGAATGTGGACGCACACACAAAGGAAAATGTTCCAGAGGTAACTATCTGAAATAGTCACCATCATCTAGTGATAAAATAAAATTAAAACACAGCAACTCAGATCTCATCCAACATTTGGAACGGAGTCTGAAATGGAAATTAGCCTTTTCAAAAGAGCTGAACAGCCTTATTCACCAGTTTAAGAACAATCTCTTTGACTAAAGAATAATTTATTTATCTTTAAGCCTTCTTCTACACTTAATTTTATTAGTTTTTATAATATGAAGGGTATAAAATACATGCCTAAACAGAAGCATCATAATGTGTCACAGACACAGCAATTTCAAAGTTGAGAGGACCATCTGCATAAGATCAAAGAGAGCTGGCTTCCAGATCAGATGTAAGCAGTGAAATCTAGTCATATAATATCTAACGTGTTCTCTTGCCTTCTGCAGTTAGAAAATGTTAATATTGAAATCTCAGAAAGAGAAATGTCATGCAGAGTGTTGGCATTTACTGGTACAATGATGTCACTGCTAGATGGATCATTCTTGGCAGACATTATTTACTTTGTGCTTCACAATAAAATGGAGCATTCAAAACTTCTGGTACACTACATCTACTTAGGTTTTTTGTTCTAGTTCATGGTCTTTTCTTCAAGCACAAGAAGCTTGGTATGCCTCAAAATAATCAGAAGTCTGTGTTAAAAAGGACCACAGTCTAGAATTACAAAGAAAGAAAATGAGGAAAAACCCATAACACAACAAAGTATCTGTTTTATTTCTGTGGCTTTCCAAAGCAGTTATTCAATGATGGCAGCAAATATATCGATCAGACCAGTTTCCTTTGATGGTGACTGGAAGATGTGAAATACTATGGCTTCATAGCTCTTTCTGTAGCAAAGAAACCAAGTGGGCCAAGCCAGACCAGCTGCTACAGATACAGATCCAGCTACAAGCATGACACATCCTGACAGTGTTGGGGTGAGATGTGGAAATGCAACCACCTCTTTTGCATGGTGGTTCCTGTGCAAAAGAAATGCAAGTGCTCAGGCAGAAACCACAGTATTCTCTGAGTTAGCTGGTGATCTAGCTGATCAGCAGACCATGCATGCATAGGCAGTCTTTGTGATTTTAATTCTTGTATAAGAACATATTTGCGCTTTGCTGTTTTTCCCCCAAAGCTGTTTCCGCACAAAGTGAATGTGATGCTCATGCTGTCACTCCTTTTTCTTTCAGTATGATTCAGCTGAGCAGGATACACGGGATTTATCTACAGTCATGTCTCCATTAACATAATCTCAGTCAAATGATTAGCCTTAATTCTCGCATCAGCATTAGCAACGCACTCCCTACAGATATAACTGCTGTGCTGATCATCAAAATGTTATCTGCCTGTGAAAAAGGTAGCTGGTAACAAAGCAAAGAGATAGCTTTTACATGACCTTCGTAAGCAATAGCAAATCTGTCTGGAGAATGGTTCAATACCAAAAAGTATCCTGGCAAATTCTAGATGCTTGATTAAGATCAAGGTCCAACAACCTCCCTATGGACTAAGATTTCAGCTGGTGAAATATAGGTGAGTGCTGGGAAAAGTTGGGAAATGGAGATCCAGAGCTGAGAATTTGAAGTGAAAAGTGAAAAGCAAAGTAGATTTTGAGCCAGTAACAGTTGGTAAATTAGTCTCAGAAATATAATTACCAAACATGTAAGTAACAGAGAGTAATAATGTCTGCAAACTGAACTATAAAGACAGAAGAGGAAGAGAGAAGCCTTGGTGGGTACAGGTATCCTTATCCCAAACTCTACGTCCATATAAAATATTTTTCTAAAAGAACAAAATAGGGGTTTTTCGCCATGTTTTTCCAAGGTTGATGTAGCCAGCTTTCCAGGGTTTCTGATAAGTCATGGGTTTGTAACCTTCTGACTGAGTAGACTGATTAGCTCTAAGGGGCCAAAAGTGATATTGATGGCTACAAATGAGCATGTGGTGAAGCACAGTTGCGAAGTTTTACTACTTCAGTACAAAAGCTCTGAGTGAATTTGTCTAAATGTTCGGCAATTGTCATATGAATAGTTGTTCTGTAGTTAATTGATTATTAAATATGTAACTGGAAATTCAAAACCTAAATTCAATTGCTGAATTGAAATAAAGAGTAAATGTAATTTTGCATCAAGGAACAAGCTCAATGCAGCTTTGAATGTGAGGTTGTCTTCAATTTATTTATAATTCAGTAAGTGCATATGAACTATTTAAATACCTTTTGATTGCCAAGTTATATATGTAGGCTTTGATTTCAAAGGCAGTCTGGGTTTTCCTATAACAAGAAAGGCAGGAAATACAGTTTGAATAGTAAACAAGCCTCAGTGGGATCAAAGCATTAACCATTCTCTGTGTCTCTTCAATTACCACTAATAGTTTGAGCTACTGCAGTCACAGAATGGATTGTATAATTACCTGCTTTGGGAGGCACTTCCTGTATGTTATCATATTTAAAAACACGCTTATGCACACAAACACCAAAAGATGGGTCTCAGAAAATATGGTGTTAGCAATAAGATCGCTTTGTTATACTTGCAATAAACAACTGCCCACAAGTTCCAAAACACAACAGAATTTCTTAAAAAACATGAAGTACATTCAGTGATGATCTGAAAGAGAATAAATAAATTTCAAGCGTTGGTATGCTGCGTTAAGTATCTCACTGTACAGGTGCAAAAATGGCCTGATTTCCCACAGAATAAACCTTGACTTTACACAAAATCAATCAAGCTGTTCTTATTCCTGTATCTTCAAAAGCTTGTTTGAATCCAAAAATAGATGCAACTTTACTTGGACTCATACATAACATATTAGACTGTTATATCAGTTATGTGAAAAAGTGCCAGTCTAGGTTTAATCTGCATTTTAACATGCTCAGCATGCTTAATGCACTTTTTGTCTAGTTGCAGATCAATATTACAGAAGTAGGAACGAAAGAGTTCAGTTTTATCTTATTTTAAGGTGGGCTGCTTTTCTTTACAGGTTATTCACAAAATATTGGCAGTCTGGTGCCTGAACCTAAGAATATTACACCTAAACTTGTAGGCATTACTTTTTGAAAGTAATATCATTGCTGAGATACTTTAGACAAAATGTAATTTTCATTCCAAGAAGCAAAGTTAATTTATAAATGATAGCAATTATTGGCTGAAATGATCTGAAATTAGCTGAAAGCAGCTAGCTTTCAAAGTCTTTATCTTAATATTTCAACAGATAGTTTTGTTTGTTTTTTTCTAGTAAAACCTAGCACTACCATCGAGTAATTATTTACTGCAAAATTTATTCCAAAATAAGTTTAAATGGAGAAAAGGTCCATTGTGTTACATGGTCTTGCATTTGACCATTACTTAAACAGGCTAAATTAGGTTCTTTTAATTTATCAGAAAAGAAGATACATGAGAAGTAAACAAAACACACTGATTGTGTTAGTCTCCTATATAGTAATGCAGACAGTATTAACAATTTCTGAAAAGACAGTTGTGTCTTTTGGAAAAGACAGAATTCCTTTAACTGTTTGAAAATTGATAATCTGATCAGGCTGAGTAACTTAGTCAAGTTCTAAAGGCAGAAATAGCCTAGTTGTATAGTCAGAAATATCAAGAGATCTAAATATGACTCACATAGCTATAGTGCTGCCATGGACGGCTATAGGCTCTTCAGGAAGGATAGGCAAGCAAGGAGAGGCGGGGGTGTGGCCCTGTATGTCACGGAGTGTTATGAATGCTTTGAACTAAAGGATGGAGATAATGGGGTTGAGTGTTTACGGGTAAGAATCAGAGGGAGAGCTAACAGGGCAGACATCATAGTAGGAGTGTGTTATAGACCGCCCAACCAGGATGAGGAGGCAGATGAAATATTCTATAAATGGCTGGGAGGAGTCTCAAGATCACGAGCTCTTTTCCTCGCGGGGGACTTCAATTTGCTGGACATCTGCTGGGAATACAACACAGCAGAGAGGGAACAGTCTAGAAGGTTCCTGGAATGTACTGGGGATAACTTCCTGACACAGCTGGTGAGGGAGCCAACTAGGGAAGGTGCCCTGCTGGATCTGTTGTTTGTAAACAGGGAAGGTCTTGTGGGGGATGTGCCGGTTGGAGGCTGTCTTGGGAACAGTGATCATGGATAGAGTTTTCGATTCTGGGAGAAGCAAGGAGGGGGGTCAGCAGAACTGCTACCTTGGACTTCCGGAGGGCGGACTTTGGGCTTTTCAGGAGCCTGGTTGACAAAGTCCCCTGGGAGGCAGTCCTCCAGGACAAAGGAGCCCAGGAAGCCTGGATGTTTTTCAAGAAGGAAGTCTTAAAGGCACAGGAGGAGGCTGTCCCCATGTGCCGGAAGACAAGCCGTCGGGGAAAAAGACCAGCCTGGCGAAACAGGGAGCTAGTGTTGTAACTTAGGGAAAAAAAAGAGGATTTATGGTGTTTGGAAGGAAGGGCAGGCCACACAAGAGGACTACAAAGAGGTAGTAAAGCTATGTAGGGAAAAAATCAGGAGGGCCAAAGCCCAGCTAGAACTAAACCTGGCTTCTGTTGTCAAGGACAACAAAAATGTTTCTATAAATATATTAGCAATAAGAAGAGGACTAAGGATAATCTCTGTCCTCTAGTAGATGGGGCCGGTAACATAGTGACCAAGGATGAGGAAAAGGCTGAGGTACTTAATGCCGCCTTTGCCTCAGTCTTCAGCAGCAGGACCAGTTGTTCCCTGAGTACCCAGACCCCTGAGCTAGAAGATGGGGATGGGGAGAAGAATGAAGCCCCTGTAACCCAAAGGGAAATGGTGATGGACCTGCTTCAGCACCTGGAGGTGCACAAATCTATGGGGCCAGATGGGATCCACCCAAGGGTACTGAAGGAGCTAGCGGAAGTGCTCACCAGGCCACTCTGCATCATTTATGAGCAGTCCTGGCTAACCGGGGAGGTCCCAGCTGACTGGAGGTTGGCAAATGCGACACCCATCCACAAGAAGGGCTGGAAGGAGGATCCAGGGAACTCCACACCAGTCAGTCTGACCTCGGTGCCTGGGAAGGTGATGGAACAGATCATCCTCAGTGCCATTACACAGCACATGCAGGAGAACAGGGTGATCAGACCCAGTCAGCATGGGTTTGTGAAAGGCAGGTCATGCCTGTCAAACCTGGTCTCCTTCTATGATAAGGTGACTCACTTAGTGGATGAGGAAAAAGCTGTGGCTGTCACCTACCTGGATTTTTGCAAAGCTTTTGACACCATCTCCCACAGCATTCTCCTGGAGAAACTGGCTGCTCATGGCCTGGACAGGTGTACTCTTCGCTGGGTAAAAATCTGGCTGGATTGCCATGCCCAGAGAGTGGTGGTAAATGGAGCTAAATCCAGCTGGTGTCCGGTCACAAGCGGTGTCACCCCAGGGCTCGGTGCTGGGGACGGTTCTCTTTAATATCTTTATCAATGGTCTGGATGAGGGGATCGAAGGCACTCTCAGTGAGTTCACAGATGACACTAAACTAGGAGGGCGTGTTGATCTGCTTGAGGGTAGGTTGGCTCTGCAGAGGGATCTGGACAGACTGGACTGATGGGCTGAGGCCAATGGTATGAGGTTCAACAAGGCCAAGTGCTGCGTCCTGCATTTGGGTCACAACAGCTCCATGCAGTGGATTGGGGAGGAGTGGCTGGAAAGCTGTCCGGCAGAGAAGGACCTGGGGATGTTGGTGGACAGCTGGCTGAATATGAGCCAGCAGTGTGCCCAGGTGGCCAAGAAGGCCAACAGCATCCTGGCCTGTATCAGGAATAGTGTGGTGAGCTGGACTAGGGAAGTGATCATGCCCCTGTACTTGGCACTGGTGAGGCCCCACCTCGAGTATTGTGTTCAGTTTTGGGCCCCTCACTACAAGAAGGACATTGAGGTGTTGGAGCGTGTCCAGAGAAGGGCAACGAAGCTGGTAAGGGGTCTGGAGGACAAATCTTATGAGGAACAATTGAGGGAACTGGGGTTGTTTAGCCTGGAGAAGAGGAGGCTGAGGGGAGACCTTATCACCCTCTACAACTACCTGAAAGGAGGTTGTAGAGAGGTGGGGGCTGACCTCTTCTCCTGGGTGACAAGTGATAGGACAAGAGGAAAAGCGTTTAAGCTATGTCAGGGGAGGTTTAGACTGGATATTAAGAAACATTTTTTTTCCTGAAAGGGTTATTAAACCTTGGAATAGGCTGCCCAGGGAGGTGGTGGATTCACCATCTCTGGAGGTGTTTAAAAAAAGGGTAGATGTGGTACTTAGGGACATGGTTTAGAAGTGGGTTTTGTCAGGGTAGGCTAATGGTTGGACTTGATGATCTTAAAGGTCCCTTCCAACCTCACAAATTCTATGATTCTGTGAATATTGTCAATATTGTCACTATATCAATTATTTGTTATTTAATGTCTATCTTTTCGTGAACAGTGATCTGGGCTGCATAGGGAAGAGTGTGGCCAGTAGGTCGAGGGAGGTCATTCTCCCCCTCTACTCTGCCCTGGTGAGGCCACAACTGGAATACTGTGTCCAGTTCTGGGCTCCCCAGTTCAAGAGAGACGGGGAACTACTGGAGTCCAGCGTAGGGCAACTAAGATGACTGAGGGATTCGAGCATCTCCCTTATGAGGAAAGGCTGAGAGAGCTGGGACTCTTTAGCCTGGAGAAGAGAAGGCTGAGGGGAGACCTTATGGCGTACAAGTATCTAAAGGGTGGGTTGAAGGAGGATGGAGCCAGACTCTTTTCAGTGGTTCCCAGTGACAGGACAAGGGGCAATGGGCACAAGTTGGAACATAGGAAGTTCCGTTCACATACACAGAAAAACTTCTTTACGATTCGGGTGACAGAGCGCTGAAACAGGCTGCCCAGGGAGGTTGTGGAGTCCCCTTCTCTGGAGATTTTCAGGACCCGCCTGGACGCAGTCTTGAGTAATGTGCTCTAGGCAATCCTGCTTTAGCAGGGGAGTTGAACTAGATGATCTCTAGAGGTCCCTTCCAACTCTGAAAATTCTGTGATTCTGTGATTCTGGGATTACTGGTACGCACTTGCAGACTGATGAAGAATTTCAAGATCCTTTCAAATTCTGTGTGAATGTCTAGTTTGATTAGTTGTGACTGCACCATTGGTTGTTAATTCCCAAAACCAAAGAATTCAAATATCCTTATCAATCAAAAATTAATAATTACTTTTTAAAGCCTTTCTTTGCACAGCCATGCTCAATGTCATACTTCTGTTGAATGATCTTTTTATGCTGCTTCCTGTTAAACGACGCATATCTCTTCAACAACTCTATTTATACAAAATCCAAGTGTTTTGAGGGCCTCAGGCTAACCCAAAAATGCGGATTTGATGTCTTAAACTAAACTATTGACTGTTCCTTTGACCCACCAACTGCAGCCTATCTTTTTGTGCCTGATATTTATTTTTTATTGTGTTTACCCTACAGGGCTCTATGAAAACTATCCAACCAATGCAGAACCAGAATGCTGTGATGTCAGATGGGGACTATTATCAGATCATCAATCCAAAGGGACTATAAAAACAAGTGGCTCAACAATTTGTCACAGGACATCGCTCACAGTTTCATCAGCATCAAGACTGTGTAACAGCAGACTTAAACTGTGTGTTCTTGTATTAATTCTCTTACATACAGTACTTACAGTCTCAGCAGCACAGAACTCAACAGGACTGGGCTTTGGAAGCATAACAACTTTGGAAGATAATTCAACCAATGAGGAATAAAAGAAAGGATTCATCTTATATGGTAGAAACACAACAGGCCCAAATGACTACAGTCAAAAATAGCAAGGACTGAGTGCTCTACCCTCAGCTCTCTTCTTGAATGACCTTTTGGGTAAAATGAAAAGAATGGGCCACTACCCAAACAACAAGGACACGTGAACACAGCTTTTTATTGACTAAAAGGCTGTATGGTGACTTAAATTTCTCACACCATTTTATACACTGTGTTTTAATGTTTGGAGTTTCTTTTTGTTTGTTTTTTGCACTTGTTAATACAGGATTTTATTTTTGGGACGGTTTCTCAAAGCTAAATTAAGTCTTTTCTCTGTCGATATATTTCTAGTCATTGTGTGTGTTCATCTGATAGTTCTGTCTTTTATGTCCTGTCAGTTTCTATTAGAGGAATGACTGCTATGATTCCATGACATAGCAAAAAAAAAAAAATAAAAAAACAACAAAAAACCCCAAAAAAGACAAAAAAAAAACCACAAAAAGAACACAAAACAAAATTTAACAAAAAAAAAAAAAAAAGAAAAAAAAAAGAAAAAAGCAACCACAAAAAATACCCAGACAAACCTAACTGTCCTCTTACCCATGGGAACCATTCATCTCCTTTCCCCTCCCATCTCCCGTCGCAGACAACGTACATTTGCTTCTGTCTGTGTAATCACAATGAATGGGTACACAATTCCAGTGTGCCTCTGCCACTGTTGCACAAACCAGTTGACTGAGCAAACCCAAAAAGGAGCATGAAGGGGGTTCCTTTTAACTGAACGAACAAGTGCTCTCCTTACAAGGTGGGATCGGACAGTTAAAAATGTAAAGAAATACATAACAAACTGTTGCTCCAATACCCGTTTTGAAGAAGTCCAGTCCTTTCTCACTGGTCAGTTGAACAGGAGCAGCCTTTTTTAGATATGCTATGTAAAACCAGTTATGCTCAGCAAGTTGAGTAGTTGGGAAGCCTTCATATTGGAGGTGAAGGATTGGCATTCATTGTGAATTACGTTTTGAGTTCTCCTGCTGTCACATAACCAGCAGCTTTCCATAAGGAATGGGAGCAAAGAGCTTCCAAAATCCAAGTCTTTCTGTCTCAACAAAATTACACGAGAAGCCTTTGAGCATCTATAATACAAAGTATCTCTTGGGTTTTAATTCCATTGTTTTTCTAGTATCTACGTGTTGTTGAAAGTTACTCTAGTTATTAAGGGTGCACAAGAATGTGTTAGCACAGATAAAGAAACTATTTTGTTTTAACTATATAGGACAACCATTTTCATAAATGTGCAATAAAAACAGTAAAGATATACTAGGATATGAGTAGTCAAGAGAAAAGATTGTAATCTGATTGCTGATTTTTCATTGTTTGGGGTAGTTTTTAATTTGTTTACTTTTATTTTTGTGGGAACATTTCACCTGCTGAGTGTATGAGAATTTGCTTTTTAAAAAGGCTTTTTAGAGTTTACAGTAGAATCAATGGAAGGAAAAGTTAATAAGGGCTGTTTTTAAAAACTTTACATTCCTTCCTATTCTCTAACTACACTTGGGAAGTGCACTTTAGAGATGTTTGCTGTGTAGCTGGGAGATGAAGGAAAACTATAGGAAATGTTCTCTTAGGAAATAAAATATAGTTATCTACTTTCTAGCTATGAAATACCCCTTGATAAATATTAATGTTGTAAGAACATTTAATCACTGGTGCATAATGTGTTTTTTGTATACACTTTATGGTCTGTTAAATTCTGGAGAAAAACAAAAAGAAGATAACCATACTGCTTAAGCGGTTCAAGATGCACATGTTAAGCTGCGAAAGCTCAAATATTTTGCAAGAATATTTGTTTTGATAGTGTTTTACTACAACCCGGACTGAGGAGTCTAAAATGATCTGTGCAAATATGACAACAAAAAGCACCAGCTAATGCAAAATTCTTCAGCACTGGTTTGTTTCTATAATTCCTCCCTTCCCTTCCTTGCACATGCTATATTTTGTTCAATAAAACATGGTGCTTTTTAGTTATTTTATTTTCTGTTAGAGGCACATGTATTAATTATACTGAATTGATGCAAAAAGTGGGGGAAAATGTAGAAATGCAAATGAAAAAGCCTTAACTAATGGTAGAATGTAGACTTTTGAAAGGACAGAGATGTTATTGAAAAGTGATGGAGCAATAACTGGGCAGTGCTCTGGTACTGTACAACAGCTGATGAGTCACGCTACTGAGAAAGCTCTTACTAGGTGAGCTCTTGTTCAACTGACCTCTTAATTCTAGTAAGTGTATGTGGTCAGTAAACAGTTTGTTATAACCTTTATCTACCTCTGCTGTGCAAAGGCCATCCAACATCCGTTTCTGTGATGTTCCTCATAGTTTTTTGTTCACACCATTACTCACTGTCATCTATTTTTACACTGTACCAATACAGTAGCAAGTCTGGTTCATCCCAGTTGAATTGGCACATGAAGAAGAGTTATTATTTCTGGTTTGCCTCATGGTGAATTAATGTAGAGAGCTATCTTTAAGGCATTTTCTTTCTTCTTTCCTGCTCTTCTTCATCCTTCATACCTTATTTTTCTATAAAATGTTCTCAAGTGGTGTCAGTGAAATATATGACTCCTCCACTGCTTGGCTACACTCAGTCACATGTCATACAATATGAGAGAGACATGAGGAAAAACAGTGACAACACCATCACATGCATAAAGTAGCGAAATTAAACTTGGGCAAAATGAAGCAGAAAACAATTACAGACTTTCAATTATTACACAAGTACAAGATGTAATAAATTCCTCCCCCTCTCCCCACCTGGAGTCAGTGCCTGAAGTTCAATGTTCTGTGAATTTTTTCTGTCATCTTTTTGAGGTCTGTTTCTTTAATTTTTGAAAAAAAGAGTCACGTTGCAGAGGTGACTACTGCTGGGGTATGTGTTGCCATTTTCACTCCAGCAGTGTGGTATGCAGCTTCTCTTGGTGGCACCTGGGACATCAGGAGTAGACAAAGACTCTTTTATGAAGTTAAGCAACATGTAATCATGTATGATGCAAAATTCCATTCCATCCATTCCTCATTCGTAATAGTTTTCCTGGCACAAATTTAAGCATGCTTGATATTGTGCACATATTACTTTTTTGCCAGAATAAATTTGCATCTTGCCACTGCTATAACTGCCATCTTGTTCCATTTCTCCTTGTACTGTATGCCTAATACATACATGATAAAGAGCTGGCTTAACAAAGAAGTAATACTAAAATATTTCTGCAAATGACTGATGAGAAGAAAAAGAAAAAATAGAAAAATATTTATTTTATGGTCATATGGAAGAGAGAAATTTCCCATGTCTTTTATTGTCTTATTTTCTGTGATAGGGAAAATCCAGATTTTGTGCAATATGTTAATACTGCTAAGCCAAATGTCATATAACATAACCAGAGCTATATGTTATTCCTTATTGCATTTGCATTTGGTAATACATTATATTGACGCTTTTCTTTCATTAAAGAGACAGTATCTTTTTTTTTTGAAAATATAGCAGGTGAAGGCTGTCCTTCTGCACGCCATAATTTAAAGACAAAAACCAACAAAACATTAGAATGAAGTTTTAGTTCTATAAATGATGAAATGAAGCCATCAGCTGCCAAAGAATCTGTGGAACAATAGATACAAACCAAACATAGACTTTCAAGAAATTCCTTCTTGAGGGTTAAAAATAGTGTTATTCTAAGTGAATAAAGGAGAAAAAATGAAAGCTTTATTTCAAACAGCAGAGATGGCAGGTTTCATCTGGTATGCAATGTGGCTCTCAGCTTATATAGCTATACTCTTCAATTAAAAAGTGAGGGAAAAGGACATTGTCTTCTGCTCTCTCTGTATTTGTTATGATAATGAATGTCCTTTTTGTAAGCGTTGCCTCTCTGCACAGAAGATACCTGCTTATCGTGAGAGCTGAAGACACCTTATGTACATGCACACAAATTTACACAGTGAAACCTGTCTTAAGTGACTACCCAAAGCACAAGCAAAACTCATTTGCAGAGTAGAGGTAGCTTTAAGCAAAAAGTGAAACAAATTTCTCACAGGAAGTTTCCAGATACATGTGAACAGTCACCTAAGCAAGGGGTCCGTGAAGGTGCCTGGTCCTTACTGCAGCTTTCACTGTGTATTTCATCAGTGCCACAGCCCCGGAATGAGCCCTGCGCAGGCAGGCTTCGAGCTGGGCACAGGGTCATGCTGACTTCAGTGGGCCTCGATACAGGTACAGGCACGCCCCCACAAAAAATTCGCTCTAGTACATAGGTCTCAATTTGTTGTCCCGTAGTCTTTACTCAGGAATTGCTCGTGGGCATAGTGCATCAACAGGGGATCATTGGGTTCAGCCCTTGCCAACTGAGCCAACAAGAGGCTGGCAATGGCATATTAATGGTGACTTGTTCTGTTTTATTACTATTGTCTACTATTATATTAGTCTGGTGAAGGAGTGGTTTCAAAATTTAGCTAGGAACATGGAGGACAAACTAACAGAAAGCTCGTCATTACACAGAGGAAATTAAATAGCCTTTCTGAGGTAAAAAGAGGTTGTCATCTGTCAGCAGCTGTCAGGAAACAGCAGTATTTTAGAAAAGCTTGGGAAAATAATATGTTCGGTTCTGAATATGATAGTTCTCATTAAAACTAGATTTTTGGATGGCAAATAGGACTGGAGCGCATACCATCTAATTTGCCAACATGTTCTGCAACAACCCTGAGCAATCACGTCTACTGAACACCTCGAAGTTTTCCAGTATTTTCCAACATTTTTTCAAATGTTAACAAGGTTGATCTGTCCCTGGAGGGGGAAGTAGGGAGAGAGAACTACTGTGAGTGATGAAACTAAAAAAACAAAAATAGAGCTGGGCCAACTTGGAAAATTTGTCTGAGAAAAAAGATATACTTCTTCAAAATATGAGAGATGCAAAAAAAAAAAAAAAAGATGCATATGTAGGTGTAGATCTATATAGAAATAGTTCTATTTTAAAAGAGAGAGACACAAATATATGCTCTCCATAATTATGACAAATATAGCATACTGTAGAGTAAAAATGCCAAAGCATAAGACCTATAAAATAAATAGGGCAAAATTACAGTATTTATACTCCTTACTATGGAGTGTAAATTTCCAGGTAGAATTTCAGCAGCAGAAATGTATTTTGTAATAAGAAAAGTAAAAAATTTGGGGGGAAGGGGCATATTTGGTTATTCATTCTACCATCCTGTCTCCTATAAGCTTAAATATTATTCTTCTAAACTTTCCATTCAAATCCTTGACTTTTACAGAAAATTCCCAACACAGACCTGATCCCAGCAGTTCCAGCAGGTGTCAGTAGCACAGGAGGTCTCAGTTGTGGGTCCTAAGGGAGAGCCTGCATTCAAAGTGTTAATTATGCTTCAGCATTTCAGTCCAATCTCTAGACTCTCTCATTCTCCTAATGCTACGTCCATCTCTTGGACATACACAAAGTGACGGTCTCCTCTTCAGAGGGGACTGTGGTTGCTCTGCTCACACCTTCAGTCTCAGTCAGGCCCCATTACAAAGGTCAGAGGAACCCTTAGTGTGGTTCAAATGCAATACATGTGCTGAACTCCCCAAACAACTGAAATAAATAGGATTAAAATGATAGGCATGCTTTGTAACCAGCCCTCTGAGTAAGGGTGAAGATTTTACCAGATGTGTATGTCTTCAAATCCTTTTGGTATTCTCACACCAAGGACTATATCAGCATAAGGAATAAGGGGTTTGGCAATGAATCGCCACCAAATCTCTCTGCAGCAGTTCAGACGTTGCCCCTCCCAGCTACCCCCCTGTACAATTTTGCCAGGGTTTACTGTCCCAGACTAGAACAAGCAGAAGAGAAGACACGGTGTCCCACTCCAGTGCAAAATGAAGGGCATCTGGTGAAGACTAGATTGCCAACTGGGACATCTGTAACACAGGCACACATACCTTTCCATCAAGTCTTTAGCAGTGGGGGGTATTAAAGAAAGAAGAGGGATACTTTCTTTCAGAGGGATAAAGCAGACAGTAGAAGGAAATAATGTCTTCATACACTGCTGCAGAATTTATTTTAATGTATCTTTAGTCAGGACAACTCTGAGCATTGCCACACCAAACCTTTATGTATCTTATAAGTGGTGACTATATACCTCTGAATTAAGCTGGTTGAAATGTAATACACAAATAGGAGTTGGTGGTATAAAAAGACAATCTACTTAAGAAGGTGCCACCTAAGCCAGTGGTCTACACTGAACAGGATAGTCATATTTACTTCTTCTCGCTAGTAACAAGAGATAGGACAAAAGGAAATGGCCTCAAATTACACCAGGGTACGTTTAGGATGGATATTAGGAAAAAGTTCTTCACAGAAAGGGTTGTTAAGCATTCGAAGAGGCTGCCCAGGGAAGTGATGGAGTCGGCATCCCTGGAGGTATTTAAAAGATGGGTAGACGTGGTGCTTAGGGACATGGTTTAGCGGTGGTTTTGGCAGTCTTAGGTTCATGGTTGGACTCGATGATCTTCAAGGTCCCTTCCAACCTAGACAATTCTATGATTTTATGATTCTATGATTCTATGAGTTTAGCCCTGCCCTCTCAGAGTCGTTCTCTGAGCATCCAGGAAGTACCTATATCCACCAGGAGTTCACATTTCTGAAGATTTTTTACTAGACTAGGCTCCTACACCAGCTTTTTCACATGAAATATCGATGGAGGATGAAGTGATAACTCCATATCAGAAAGAATGCAGTGACTGAGTTTGCTGTGAATGGACATCAGTCCTCTCTAATCAGCAGGCTACTCTTTACTGAACGAAAAAGAAAAATAAGTATTTTTATCTGTTTCTTTTCTGGTATTGCTCCAGTGAACACAAATTAATGAACTATTAATTGGCCTAGTAAAAATATGCAAGGTCTGGTTACTGCACACATGTGGAAGAGAGATGTTCTTTTCCTCTGAGGAATGTTGACAGATTATATATTAAGCAGTAAATAACCTAGAAGCATTACCTAATTTTGACAGCATTTATTATAATTTGCACAGAGAATATAGGATTTCAACCAAGTGTGCTCGGTTCTAGTTATTTCATTTGATGGTGAAGAGCACCTAGCACTTTACAGGACCAAGTTCCTATGTGGTAGTGGTAGATAACTATCGTCAGCTGCTAACCAGCTTTCTATGAAAACTCTGAAAAGAAAGCAGAGCAGCTATATCTATTGGAAGATACGAGGCCTGTGAACAATAGGAAAAATAGTCACTAGTTTTTGTGGGTTTTGGAGAAGACTAGTAAATAAAGACAGAAAAAAAAAATTTCTTTTCTTTCTCCCATTCCTTCTCTCCGCCTTTCCCTTTCTCTGACAGAGTCACCGGTCTGTCCTAGGACATATTTTTGCCTTAGTAGCCCTCTGAAAAATTAAATGCATTTCATAAGATGTAAAACTCTCCTACTTTATATTTGCTATACGTACAGAAAAAAAAAGATTTATTTTTTCATTCACAGAGAGATGTTCTCCCATCAGTTTCGTATCCATCACTAGTCCACAGGTCCACTGAATTCAATGGGACTCATGCTTTTCATTTAGATGAAACTAGGATTAATGCCATGGATCGAAATCTGCCAGTTTCAGTGCAAGTCCTTCCACTGACTTCAAGGAGGATTTGGAAAGCCCAAGGTCCCTTTGAGCACATATAAACTCACATGGATAATATAAATACGCATGTGAACAGCTGAAAGATTGAAATGTTCCTAAGGTTTGTCCTAGTGGTTGGTCAAATAATTAGCTGCAGCTCTATGCAAAAGTCATGTTGAGCCAAAGCTTTGAGCTTTGATTTGATAGACCTTTCTTTTTCTGAAATCTAACAAGCTTCATTCAGGGTTTGAATATGCAAAAACTTACACAGGATTATAAATACGAGAGGAAATACTGAAAAAAACATGATTTTCACTCATACAAGTGAAAAACAAATTAAAGAATTCTGATAATTGCATTTTTTATTATTAACCCTTAATGACAATTCATTTATGTAGTTCTTCAGAAGCTGCTTGGTTTCATTTGTTTGTTTTCCTTTGTTCTGTTCAAAACCAGATTTTTGGCCTTTTAAAGATTCATATTGAACTATGCAGCTACAAATTACATGCTTATGTTAACAGATTTGCAATTAAAATTATTCTACTCCTCTGTTATTCCCAAATTGTATGAACAGAAAGCTCATGTTAAAAGCAAATTTAATTAACTGTGTTTAATCTTGTTTCCTTTTTCTTTTCCTTCTTTTTTTGTTTTTCTTTCTTCAGAGTTAAGGACTGGATTTTATTTGAAATGGGCTAAACTGGCATCAGTGTTTTTTAACTATATGGAATGTCCTATGATTCTTAGCATTGAAAAGAGGGCTACGTGGTCCTGTCAGAAAAAAAAAAAAAAAAGAAAAAAAAGCTGTAAATTGTAATAATATATTAAATATTGTATTATTATAGCAACTTTAGTTAAGCAACTAATACTATCTTTAATTTTTTACAGAGAACTTTGATGAAATAATTTATTACAATGACTCACAGAAAAACTTGTTTTCAAAAAGACAGGAGAAACTGTTGAAGATTGTGAAAAAATACTAAAAATAATGCTCTACTAAGAATAAATTTAAAGATGCAAACAGTGAGTCTGACTTTTTGGGTACTAGGGATTTGTGATTGAAATCAAACCCAAGGTGTTGGGGGGGATAATGATTTTAAATAATGATTAAATTTAAGCAACCTTCTTTTTTCCTCAAAAGAAAAACAAACACAAGAAAAAAAAAGAAAATAAAAAAAGAAAGAAAAGAACTTGTGTTCTGACCTGGACTGCAGCTACCTATTTCACAAAATGCCTCTGGCAAAAATATAAAGATTGAGGTAATTTTCTCATATTCAACTGGTTTTCCAGACTGTACTGTATAGCATAGCTGTTTACAGCTGTTCATCTCAGACTTCTTATGAAGAGAATAAAGTTACAAGAAATGAAAAATAATACCCACAAAAGAAAAGCATTTAATTTTTAGATCATGTCTCTGTCAAATTTCAATCATGTAACATCTACAAAAATACATTTTCATTTATTGCTTATGAGACATTCAATAGTTTACATCGAGGATCTGAATTAATAAGTGGTACTCAATATTTGTTTGTCTGGTGACACAAGCATTGGTTATTCTTAAAAGGGATTGACAACAAACAACAGTTCAAAGAGGTAAGTACAAAGACATTCACAAGTCAGATTTCAAATGTTTTAGGAACTATTTTGGTTAACAGTAAATGATGGCAACAATCAATGCTGACCCTCCTGATAAGATGAGCCAAAATATGGTGAAGTCAGCATAAGGTTCTGCAGTAAACAACAGGTGAAAATAAAAACTTGTTTGTAACAATCTGAGGCATAAATATTGTGGGAAATAAACCAAAAGTCTCACAGTTTCCTTGCAGCCCTGTAACCTGACATCTCTATTCACACCTTCATGGCCACCCACCTTGTTGACCTAACCAACTGCTCACACAGGTAGGTGCATGTAATGGGTGAATGAAGTCCACCACAACTGTTCTATTTCAACATACAGATTTATTACAAACTCCTTTTCCATGTCAGAATGGTATGAAGCCATATTTTTCCTGCTATGGATAGCTTCAGACATTGTGAATGAGAGTAATTTCACTGACTTAGTAGATTGAAACCAGTGGACCAGCAACGCCAGTTTGTCATTAGGCCACTGGCTTCCTAGGAGGAGACATGAGCCCTTGACTTTGTTTCAAACCTGTGGTCAGATTCTCCCTGATGCAAGAAGATCAAGGTTTCACTCTATGTATACAACATCATGAGGCATAAAGTAAATGCCAGATAAGTGTGATTCCTATTTTAAGAAAACCATTTGGAACACAGAATGAAATATTTTTTCTGACTGGCCATTATTCATATGGGGATGAGAAGAAGGAAAGAGTATGTGTAAACCAAAGTAAAAATCATTAAGCTTTTGATATATATGTAATGTTTTTTCAAGAACTCTGTCTTTCTTTTTTTCTTTATAACATATTTTCCATCTTTTTTAGTTTAAGGTTGAGTTGTCCCACTTTTCTTAATAAAGCTTCACAGGACTACACCAGTCTATATTCTAGACTAAAAGTGACGGACTGCATTCTTCAAAAGTAAATGCATTTACTGGACCAAGCAAGCAAAGATTTTTTTGAGCATGTGTTCATCACTTCTACCCACTTAGCTTATCCAGTCGTCTTCCATGCCCTCTTGCTTACTATGGCCTCCTGCGTAATAGCCCCTGAACATTTCAAAGAATCATAGAATCATAAAATCATAGAATCATAGAATGGTTTGAATTGGAAGGGACCTTTAGAGATCACCTAGTGCAACCCCTCCCGTGGCCAGGGACATCTTTCACTCAATCAGGTTGCTCAAAGCCCCATCCAACCTGACTTTGAACACTTCCAGGGATGGGACATCCACAACATGTCCCAGTGTCTCACCACCCTCATTGTAACAAATGCCCTCCTTCTGTCCAATCTAAATCTACCCTCTTTCAGTTTAAAACCACTGCGCCTTGTCCTGTCATTACAGGCCTTGGTAAAAAGTCTCTCTCCATCCTGCTTATAAGTCCCCTTTATGTATTGAAAGGCCACAATAAGGTGTCCCCAGAGACTTTTCTTCTCCAAGCTGAACAACCCCAACTCTCTCGTCCTTTCTTCATAGGAGAGGTGTTCCAGCCCTCTAATCATTTTTGTGGCCCTCCTCTGGATCCATGCTAACAGGTCCATGTCTTTCTTTTACTGGGCACCCCAGAGCTGAACACAGTACTCCATATGGAGTCTCACAACAGTGGAGTGGGAGGGGGAGAATCACTTCCCTCGACTTGCTGGTCCAACTTCTTTTTATGCAGCCCGGGGAAAGATTGGCTTTGGGACTGCAAGCTCACATTGCTGGCTCATGTCCAATTTTTCGTCCACCAGTATCCCTAAGTGTTTCTCTGAAGGGCTGCTTTCAACTCATCCCCCAGTCTGTATTGATACAGGGGATTGCCCCTATCCGGGTGCAGGATGTTGCACTGGGCCCTGTTTAACTTACTGATGTTCACATGGGCCCACTCCTCAAGGCTGCCAGGGTCTCTCTGGATGGCATGCCTTCCCTCAAGCACACTGCACCACCCAGCTTGATGTCAGCCACAAACTTGCTGAATCCCACTGTGTCACTGATGAAGATATTAAGTAGATTGGTACCAGTTCAGACCCCCGAGGGTCACCACTCATTGCTGCTTTTCACTTGGCCATTCAAATATTAACTGTAAGACTTTGGACATGGCCATCCACACAATTTCTTATCCATTGAATAGTCCATCCATCAAACCCATATCTCTCCAATTTAGCAGGAAGAATGTTGTGCAGGACTGTATCAAAGACCTTACAGAAGTCCAGGTAGATGACATCCGTAGATCTTCCCTCATCCACTGATGCAGTCACTCCATTGTAGAAGGCCACTAGATTAGTAAGGCACAATTTGCCCTTGGTGAAGCCATGTTGGCTATCTCTAACCACATCATTGTCTTCCACACGTTTCGACACAACTTCCAGGAGGATCTGTTCCATGACCTTGCCAGGCGCAGAGGTGAGGCTGACTGGTTGGTAGTTCCCAGGGTCTTTCTTTTTATCCTTTTCAAAAATGGGTGTGGCATTTTCAGACACTGGGGACTTTGCCTGACTGCCATGACTTTTCGAATATCATGGAGAGTGGCTTGGCAACTACATCAGCCAATTCGTTCAGGCCCCTGGGATGCACCTGGTTGGGTGCCAGAGACCTATGCATGTTCAGGTTCAGGTCCTCACATATAATGGGTGAGACTTGGTTCCCCTAGTCCCTGCCTTGACGTTCAGAGGCTTGAGAGATTTGCACTCTTAGAAATCTTCATTTTTCCAGAATGGGAGTATATTTCTTCTTGTCAAATGCATAGATGCATTCATCTCAACATTATTTTAATCTAACTGATTTAATAAAGATTATCAGGTAATTTTTGTCACAGGGACAATTAAACCAGAGTAATACGCATAATTAGACATTTTACTTTACTTATGCGGTTCCACAGATATTTCAGAGAAGCCTTGGCTTCCTTGGAAGATTTTAGAAAGCTACCAGGAGCAAAGCTACGCTCTTATGTATCATCTTTTATGTCCTGCTAAGAGGGGACTCAGTTCTCCCTGTTTATGAAGATTCACAGAAAATATAAGTTTTTTACAGGCTTTGTATGATCTGTATCCCAATTTCCTATGTAGTAGGTACGGTTGGAAAAATATCTTACACAAATACTCTATGCCTTACATTTTCTCCTACTATAAAAGTCTTCTCTGGATTGTCTGTGGGTTTTCAGGCAGAGGCTTTCCTCCTCCCAGTAAATCAATCAGGGACTCTAAGAAAGCTTAAATTCAGAAGAAAATACAGGTTTCAGAAACAGCTAAAACTGGAGGTACAGTTGAATGTAGTACAGGGATACGTTGTCAAACACTAGGGGAAGAACTACCAGGCGTAGGCACACAGTCCTGTATGAAATTTAAGAGTACAATTTGTGTGGCAATGAAAAGGTAAGTGGAAACCTGTGTCTGGCACGTTAGCAAGTGAGAGTCTAGAATGTAAGAACAAAATTAAAAGTGACAAATGAAATTTCCCAAACAAACCAGAAGTTGGTTCAAGAATTTAGTTAGGTTTGGGGTGTTTTTTTTTTTGTCTATCATTACACGATGTGTCATGAATGTTGATACTACGTCTTCCAGAAGCACAGAATCTGGGTCAAAACTTACCCATAGGAAAGCATTTATGAATTGCTTCTTCATCTTCAGCCAGAGCACTAAGTTCAGCAGTAACACCAATCTATCCTGCCTTTGAACTTGCACCATATTTTGTTTCAAGCAAAGATGGACATGAAACAAATGTTCTGTAGGGTTTGAACAGTCTCTTTCTTAATAAATCTTAGCATTTAGAAACTTGGAACTGAGATTGTCTGTCAGGTCCTCTATTGTGTGCAACTGAATCAAAGACCTAGAGCTGAACAACCTCCTCTTCTCTGATCTTCTGGAAATCAAAATTTGCCTTTAGGTGTCGATGCTCTCTCTCATTTATAATTGAGATCTCATTTCACTTCTTAAGAGATGTCCCTGAAGTGTCAAATTTTGAAACTGAATAAATAAATTTCTACCATAAATAAAATGCATGAATATATCCATTATAAGCATAATGGATTAAATAAACAAATAAATTTAATGCAAATTGAGGCTTGCAGTGCTACCTGACATCTCCTACCAGCTCCACAGCAAATCTACAGCTGAGTCAGGTAAACAGGCTCTATAAAATACGTGGGAAAGTAAAGCTCTTCATTGAATATAAACATACTCAGAAAACTCTTTAAATTAGTCAGAGCAAATATAAACCTCCCCTATTCTCCATATCCATAAGAATTCCATATTCTTAAAGTAACTTTCTCCCCAGGATTTGGACACCATATTCAACACTGCAGGAAGAATATATGCAAGAATATCAAATGTACCTCCTCTCCTTTTGAGAGGTATCCCTGCTTTTTCTCTAAATGCCCAAAGATTGAGTTGAAATGAGGGAGAGGAAATTTGGCAATCTTTATGATATTAGGGGAAAAAGTTAATTCCTTTCTCTTTCTCATTTTCTTTCTCTTGCTCTCCTTGTATCACTGCACACTCTCATACTTTTTTTTTTTTTAATAAAGTGGTTTAAATGTATGCAGCGTGTGGGTGATGGTGGTTCAGTTTCTTCCTGTGGCTGAAATCTGCATCCTTCATGCAAGTGACCTTACTTTCAGGCTAGTGGGCACTGTCCCCCCTGCTCATCTTATTCTTTTGCCACCATGTGTGGCACGTTTCCAGTTCCAAATTAATGGGGGAGAGAAAAGGAGAGCCTGGAAACAAGAATGAAATAGTCAAGAAGGCAGATAAATTTGCTTGCTTCATATCCTTTTTTCTTCTCCAAGCCTCAGTGTCTTGCTGTAATAGATTTCACATCATCCATCACATCCAGGGACTTCATGACTCATTACCTCCTCTTTCCAAAAGGGGATCCTCCAGGGATGTGTCTGCTCAGGACACCTGGCCCAGAGAAAAGGAAGGCAGAGTCAGACTTTCCATCCACCATGAGGCACAGAATTTCCAAATGCCAATATTATACTTTGCATTCACAACTTTTTTTTATTCAAATACTTTTTTTTTAAATCACAGTGAGAAAAAAAAATACAACAAATTCTAGCTATTTCTAAATGACATAGTGATCCCAGAGTCATGAATTTAATTTTCTGTTAGTTAAACAACCATTAGCCTGTTATTTGAAACAGTTGGGCATTTGCTGGTGACTTAATAATGCAATTTCCTTTGGTTTTTCATTACAGTAAGCCTGAACAGTCAATGATACTGAGTTCATCAAAAACCAGAAGGGGGATTTGTAATCCAGCTTTTTAAATCTTGACAACATATGTTTTTTGCTTGCTCTGATTGTTAGTTCCAAATAGAAGTTTCCCTAGAATTGCAAACAACAAACACAGAAAATTAACTTTGCAGGGATTTTGTCATTGTTTTTTGTTGTTTATAAACAGTGCTACTGCTTATAAACAAATTTTTCTCCAAACAAATTCCAGACCTTAAGAAAAAAAGTGTTGGTTTCTCTTTTAACATCTACATATTTTTCAAGAAAATTAAACATGAGGCAAAGAATGAATGAAAATTTTGCATACATTTCTCTGCATGATTTCAGCTGGCTTTTCCACAGGATACCACTTGAATCTTCAGAAAGGCTTGTTTTTACCAAAGCACCTTCAGTACTGCTACTTCTTAATAATCCTGGAGCTTCCAGAAACTAATTGATTTTCTTTAGTAGCCACCAGGTGGCAATCACAAACTTAGCCTGCTCTATCAACTCCTCTGAAGCAGCTGCTGTAGGCCGAGAATATGCTGTAAGCATAAAGCGGAAAAAGGTATCTCCATGGTGACTATTGTACTATGTTTTTTGTCATGGGTGAAACTAGATGAAACCATGTCCATGCTTCTAAATTACATATTTCGTCTCATTAAGTCCTGAGCAGCTAACCTTGAAAAAATATGTTCTGCTGAAAGATGTGCTTTGTCTCACATAGAGCCTGTAGGTAGCTTATTATCCGTGTGGTATTTTCAGCCTTCTGGACAGTGACCATAGTGAACATTCCTGCAAAAAATCTATGTGGATTTTTAAATTGCCTTTTCTACCCAAGTAAAATATCTAATTTAATAATAATTCAGCCTAAAGTACTTGTTTTTCCGTGTTTTCTGTTGGAGCTTTGAGTGAGGCATTGCAGAGCTGTGGCAGGCAGAGAAAGAGGTTCTGTGGTTTCCCTCTCATGTCGTTTGACTTTTAAAAAGCTGAGAGCCCTGGAACAGCAACTCAGCTTTCAACATCATCATATCACTCTGAAAAGCAAAGATGGAAAGCTCTGGTCTGTACATGTGTTCATTTTTAGCATTCTTGTTGAGATACAGCTAAACATCAGCAGATTGTTTTTGTTTCAGAAGTGTTTTAAGATTGTACCCACTGACTTTTAGGAAGAGAGGCTCTTTGGGGCAAAAGAAAAACTCACCTTACTTTTGGTTTGGTTTGGTTTTCGTCTAGACCTACTGCATCTAGATCTTTTCCTATAGATATTTCAGTCTTGCCTCCCACGCCTTTGGATTCACTTGAAACTGTTTTATGTTTAGTTCCATTTCAGCTAACTGGAAAACAAGACAAAAAAAGAGAGTAGTAAACAATACATTGATTTTACTTAATCCAATGGAATTATGTATTTTGATTACACCACACATCTTTTCTCCAAAAAAGGAAATGGCAGAAAGCAAACAATTTTTGAAACAGATGATGAAATTAACTAGAGGCATAATATCTGGAAAAGAAAAGTTGAATAATTTGAAATAATAAGGGAACCCACAGGAAAAAAAGAGCAGGAAAAAAAATTGTTGGAAGCCCTTTGTATCAGGTATAGCAAAAAAATACACCCTCCATTAGGCTTGAAGGGCATCAGGTTTAGAGCATGGAAATAAGAAACTTTTGTACTCAGTGTCCTGTTTGCTGGTGAAAGTCACTTTCAGAAGCAGCATTGTTAGACGGATGTGAAAAAAGAGTAATAATAAGATCATCTCAATCTACATGAGGTAGCATAAAGATTAGACAGAACCTTATAGACTGATACAGTCTGAGAGTTAGTTATTTACCATTTTCTATTTTAAGTGTTCTTCAACATCCTTCTGGAGCATTTTTAGGTACAAGGTAGCAAACTGGTAGCAATTGTGTGATTTGTTGTAGAGATTCCTGTGATCATGCAGTCCGTTGTTTCCTTTGGCTTCTCACTGCCCTCCAGCATACACAGTCCTGTATCTTGTCCCTGGGCAAACCCAAATTTCCAAAGCCAAGTACATTTCTACTACAGTTTTAACTTCTCCTCTGTCATTCAAAGATAAACTAAATTTCACTACTTCCAATCAAATTCAGAGCAAGTACAAAGGTTTAATGTTACTCCTTGAAAAAGCAAAATCAGGTGATTTCTGATTTTAAAAATAGAGACTTTATGCAGTCACCATATCTTTGTGCAGTCACCATAAAAAGTACAAGGACTCTCTAGATTCATGAATATGAGGTATTTTTCTCTGCTTCTAACTTGTGATTCTCTGTAGGAGCAGTTAGATGGCAGTGTTGTTACACTGTTCAAAGCAATCATTCTTTTATTTCTGGTTTTGTCAGAAACCATCATTTCAATCCAACATTACAAAGTCAAAGCATAATTACCACTAATGCTCCCCCTCTCTTGAGCAATGCCATCAGGGTATATCCTGCAAATGAATGGAAACTGTTAATTATAATTATATTAGACACCCATATTGTACGTTTCAGCAGTGCTGGTGTCATCTTTGGATCTTTGTTTATCATTACACAGGAGATATTAAAGTAAAAGGATGAAGACCACAGTGACAGCACTCCTTTATAGTATAAAAATTATGCATCCTATTTCACTAATAGCTCAGACCAATAATTTGAAAATGCTTGTAATTGGATTATTCTGTACCCATATTTTACATATATGTCACAAAAAATGAGAATGTTTAATTCATTTTCTTTTTTTAGATTGTTTGCAATCTAATTAATATGTTTGCTTTCATTTACAAAGCAATAATATTTCATATTCATTTTGCCTTGAACATATACCTTCATTTTCAGCCCAGCCTCCAGGGAACTATTTCAAGTACAGCTGTAATATGTGTACAGCACAAAATCCTGTCTCTGAAGAAACTGGGGAATAGCATGTACTTTCTTAGCTCTTCATCCTCTCTTCTTCACACCAATTTTCCTAGCTCTGTTTTCCTCTTCACAAAACCCCTAATTTATTCTTAGCTTCGTGACCTTTCCAGAAAAGACCTGTCATGTTTCGCTTAGCATTTTATTTAGCCAATCTTCCACAATCTGTCCTGTGCATCTCCCTGAAATTTTTCGGCTATGCTCACTACTGATTGCTGCACTGACTCTGCAGGTGTCTTACCTTATTCAAACTTCAGCTGATCCTTCCCAGAACTTGCCTGAACTTAGTATCAGGGAAGTATTGCTTTAAGTGCATAAGAACACATTCATTTCTATCACTTTAACTGTGCCAGTTTGAGTAAATGACTGCAATGCCACCCTTTACAGTGGTGATGCAATTGTACTTGTATAAAAGGCCTTCTGCTGGTTGTAAATGTACATCTTCTTCCAGCTATAGCAGGGATGAGTAAGCTGTTACTGCCTGCAGCACATCCTCACTTAGGCCCTAGCAACCATCTCTACCAGTTTTATCTCCATCTGAAGAGTCAGCTGAGAAGCTTGTCCAGTTGCTAAATTGTTTCATTCAAAATGAGCCAAATCTGTGATGAATTGCTCATTGTTTCAACCTACTAAGCATGCAACTTTTCCCTAATCAGACCACAATCATAAACTGGTAAAGAGCTATCTCACAAAAGCGCAAAATGCAGGTGCCAGGACTAAGCTTTTGCCTCAACCAACGCAAGGTCTCTGTTCAAAAAGCCTTTTACCATCCCAAATCATACTGCTAAAGAGTTGCCCACTCTTACCCACTTCAGAAGGCTATCTGAGCAGCACACAGATATTTCTCCTTGAAAGGCAATTCCTGGGTATCACTCTTTTAGGAAAAACAGTTTGCTTCATTTTTTTTTCTAGCACAAGTTTCCGACCTTCCTCTAATCTAAGCTGGCCTACTGCCAGGTTTTCTGCCATGTGGCCAGTAGTCTGGAAGCTCTAGGAGCTGCAAGGCAAGCAGAGATCCTCAGGGCTCCCAGTGGCCTGGTTGCACAGCAGGGAACCTGGAAGCCTTCAGCGGAGGCATCGTTCCTTGGCCTCCCCAGGTTACCAGCACTGCAGGAACTTGCCACGGGGAGAGCCAAGGAAGCAAAAAGCCGGCTGCTAATCAAACAGATTTTTCCTGAGAAACCTTTCTGGATCCAGTTGGGAAATTAGAAGAATTTGACGTGTTTTGGTGGAACATTTGAAATGTTGTTGAATGTGCATTTCCCAGTGGAAGGTTTCCAGACAGCTGTCATAAATTCAGGCCAAGAGAGATAAACAAACAAACTGAAGACACTATAACCATTCTCTTCTCTTCTTTGCATTAATGCCTCAGAAGCTCATTTGCAATAAAATCCTTTGAGTGCATTCACTTTATCTGAACTCAGAGACAATTATGTTGACATTTTGCCACTCTTCAGATAGAAAATATCTTCCAGAAGAACTGATAGAGATTCTGCGTGAATACATGATGAATTTCACTTAGTTCATCTGCAACACCCAGGCAGATAATATCTATTCTCCACCGTAGCAATTACTCATAAGCAATTATTAGATCAATGTTCACATTGCTGCATATTCAGAGTCAGCTCCCACGTCCTCCCTATGTCTCAGAGGCATATACATGTAGATCTTCATGCATGAAACTCTTGAGAAAACAAATCAGGGAATAGAAATGACAATGGTATATTTATGACTGATCATTATGGAGGATCTTACTCTGGCATCTTAAAGGTAGCTGTCATGGCCTGACAAAGTCATCCAAGGCTCCCTATGGAAACAAGTAGAAATTTGAGTGACTCACCTCACCCTAATATTCCCAAGGTAGGAATATCTAAGAGAGGTTAGACAAACTGCAGTCTAAGAATGCCTCTTACTCTTTGCTGACTATAAACAAATCTTGAGTGAGTAGGTCAAAACTGGATGTCTAACTTCGGGATATTTGAAGTTAGTTGAAGTGCGCCCCAGTTTGTAGTCCTCATACAGACAATAAAGGTTTCTCTCTCATCCAAAAACATTTCATTCAAGCTGTTAGGAGGACCTACTGGCTATATCTGAATCTGTCAAACATGATGTTGGTACTGACCTCTTTGACCTCAACTGAACCTCTTTATCAAAAGCTGGTAATGTAGTGTCCCATGAACATATTATTACACAAATCCATTCTGCACTTGTTCCCATTTAAAGTCAGGTTTCAGTTCAAAGGTTTTTGTTCTCTTATTCAAAGCTGTCCAGGAAAGAGTGACCTAAGGCATTTGCATTTAATTAGGGTGACCATTTTTTACTTTACTATGAAAACCTCAGTCAGCAGGGAGACAACTGAAAGTAAGAAATAAGTTCACACTGAACTCATCATAGGAAAGGTATCATATCTGTACAGTATCTCAATGGGCAGGTTAGGAGGTTATTGGAGCTGCCAGTCAATCCCACAAGTCCACATAGCTTTGCTGCAACATTTTATCTGACTCTCTGTGATATGTATGCATATACCACAAATCTATATTTGAAAGTTGAGGTAAGTAGATATAACTAGATGTAATTCATTTCAGAACACACATAAAACTCATGTTTTTATTATTCCCAGTAAGTCCATACATCAAAAAACAGGCATTCAAAATATTTATTTATTTCAACACACAAAGAATTTTAAAATAATCCATATCTCTCTTCAGTTGCATAGGAACCAGAGAAACTATAATTAACAATATGGGTGCGAAAATCTTTTGATCTTTTCAGACTGTAGCGGGCATGAGGTTGGATGGACAAAGAGAAACAAAGAGAAAGAGAGAGAGAGCAAGCACTCAATATGTTTATAAGAAAAAAACAGCAGGAAAAGCATAAATTAATGGACAATCATAATTCCAAGGACTCAAAGCATAGAAAGCCACATACAAGCACATTGCAAATAATTTGACAGGCATCTGCTTGTATCAGACCTGTATTTAGGTCATACGATTTCTCTAACATAATCCAACAGAAAAAGAAGGATTCCAGATAAAGACCTAGGGTAAGTAGATGCAATGCCATCAAAGATCTTGAAACTGAAGAGCTGAATTTAGAGTGATTATTAGATATTTTTCATTTACGTTTTCCTTTACCACATTATTTTGTGTCATGCATCTCATCCATAATTTTTAAATGGAAAAATACAGCTTATAATGATTTTTTTTATTTATCAATGCACATTTCAAAGGCAGATTAATTAAGCAGAAAATACACTTTTTCTTTTCTTTATTCCAAACCTTCTCAGTATTTCCTCATTTTATTTTATGCCCTAGTTACTTCCCTTTAAGGCTACTGCAAATCTGTTGCAAAGAGATATATTTCACTCTGTCAAAATAAGAGCCTAAACTCAGAGAAGGCAGGGATTTAAGGTACTCCAGAAGTAACATCTGGGAAGCTAGTACAGGGTCCTACTAACGAAGTGATATTTTTGAATCCCATTGTGATGTGTATAAGGACGTGGATCTACCAGAGGTGGTACAGCATGCTTTGGTCCTGCTTTAGCGCTCCTCCAGCCTAAAGATCCCACAATTACAGGGGTGATCTGATTGAAAACACACTGAAAAGGCCCTCCTTTCCCCTACAAATGGTACATTTTGAGCTCATCGTTTCCTTTAGTCACTTCAGTGTGATCTGGCTCTAGTATTAAATAAGTAATTTGGATACTGAACCTGAATGCCAAAATTCTGCTACATACTGTTAAAGTCAGATGCTTCAACTTAGGACGGTACAACTACTAAGTTTTCCCCTGTGGATCTAGTCTTCCATATTTAAGATGAATAGCACAAAAAAGTCTTACAAATCAGCAAGAAAACCAAGCAGAAATTGGCTCACAAAAGAGGTTTCAAACCTCTTTGGTTGTGATTAGGCAATCCGAGAGCCCATGTGTGTGTATGTGCGTTTAATTAGCAGGCTACACCACAGTTTAAAACTCCTCTTCAAGTAGATCCTATCATGACTGTGACCAAGAGCAAGGATGAATATGCTAAACACATTTGAATAAAGCTGCTGTCTCTCCTTGTTCCAAAGCTCCCTTTTTTACTCAGAAGTCTCCAGTTCCTCTTAGTTTCTAATTTGTCCGTGGCTGCTACAGTTGATCAGCCTCTCTAGTCCAGATTACCTCTACTGCTGCAAGACCTCTCAAGAAACCCACTTTTCTACTGCCCAGTGCATTTGTATTAAACATTATAATGGGTATATTGTAGTAAACAATATAACCGGAATAACAGAGTAATTGGGGATGGAGCTAGGAGAATAGCTTGCTTTAGTGCTCTTACATTTTGAGCAGACAGGGTTTTTATGTTTTGGTTGTTTTTTTAATCACTCCTCTGAATTTCCAGAGCCTTCCTCCCTTCATCTGATCAGCTGGGTAATTTAATTTAGCAGTGAAAAAAAAATCCAATTGGGTGCTGCTTTGTTCACCTGATTGTATTTTTCAATGCAAAATGAAACTAACCCACTGAAGAGCTGTGGGAGAGAATGTAGGGCAGGCAGAATGCAGAAGTTTAAAAGCTGCCTTTATTTTTTCATTCTTCCACTTCAAACACTAAGTAGCTCCCAGTTGTGTTTGTCAAGATAAAATAAAACTGACAAGATGGCAGGGTGAGAGAAATAAGGCTCTGCATATGTGAAGAAGACGGAGTCATCAGAAAGAGAATTCAGAATGGACAAAAAAGGGATCATAGAATAAAAAAAAAAAATTATTCCTTATAATATAAAATAAAAAGAAAAAAATACCCTGCCTTACAAATGCATTGGACTTTGCAAGATATTGTTTAATAAAACTTTCTCAAGACAAAAAATCAGAGTCAAAGATGCTTCAATATCTTTTGTATTGCTAGTAACAGTCGATTTCAAGATTTGAACCTCAGAGCTTTATGGACTCCACAATAATGAAAAAGATGGTATGGTCTAAGACCAAATGCAACTCTCATATTTCATTTTTTAAACTAGCAGACAAACCATATAGACTGTCTATTATAATAAGGATAAGGCCATGCCCATCCAAACACCCAGGTATAGGCAGGGACAGCAGATCAGCACACAGACAACAGCAAATACTCACTGTATGTCACGTTTGGTTTGGTGTCCGAGTCAGGGACAGGTCTTCATTACCAGCTGAATGGAAGCAGCTGATGTCAGAGGGTGAGGAGTAGTGAAGACCAGCTGCCTAACCATCAAACTTAGCCTCCCACTTAAACTGTAAAATTAGCCAACCCATCCTGCCAAGCTCTTAGCCTAGAGTCTTTCAGGAAGAAGGGTTGAAGCCTCTGCACCTGTAAGAAACCTGACAGTTTGAAAGTGGGACAAGTTAACCCCTTACGAAAGTGTAATGCCTAATAGAAATGTACTTGGTCACACAAGAGAGGTATGAAGCAAGCAAGGGAGCACGTTAACCAATGTTGTTGCAAAGGCTGCCTAAACCAAACCCTAGAGCATAGAGTTTTCTTGGGTGGAACAGGGTGGCAAGGAGGAACTGATGTGTCAAATGACTGGCACTACAGACGTGCAGGAAAGGACGTTTTTCCTTTGCTTGATGTGCACCTAACGCTTTTAGTGCTGTTAGGCAAGGAAAGTTGCCATTTACTTCCTAACTTCCTATAGTGCTGTGTCTACTCTTCCATAAGCAAGCATTAGGAAGTGACTTTGCCCCATGTTGCACACTGATCTCAAAAAGCAAGGAGGTTACATTAATTTCTGGAAGAAATGTCTATAAAGTCCTGTAAGGCCCAATTCTCCATGTGTCTTGAAAACTCCTTTAGCAACAAATTGCCAAAATGGACAAGACATACAAAGGGAATATCCCCACATAACTGCCTTATTCTTTCTGCTGTTGGCAACATTCAGAGACTAAATTCTGGCCTTGCCAAAATTTTGGTCTGATTCAAGATGTCCATCCTTATATATTCACATGATAACTCAAGACAACGTGACACTTTAAGCCTAGGAATAATTTCAATAACTTCAGAGATGTCCATACTATTGCCTTAATATTATGATTCTTAATTGCTTTAGTGAGTCAGGTAGTCAATTGTTCCACCTGTAGAGATACTGCATGTGGGAACACAGATAAAAAAACTATTCCTTGAAAAGCAAAAAGAAAATATCAAGTATGGGTATTTACAATCAGTGTTTCTTGGAACCTCAAAAAATTGTTCTTTGGAGTTTTTTCATATAATTTCCTCCACAGTGGAAAGTGTTACTGCTTACCAATTAACTTCTGTTATACTAAAACATGCATGTATCCACTGATCCACATTGCAGATGTGGATTCAATCACTGTCACTGTTCATCTGAAGAATCCTATTTTATTCCTCTGCTGTTTATCCCAGCAAAGAATTGTTCCAGAAAAAAAAGTAGCAGCATAAACACAAATTTTACAATACCATAATTTGTAGAAGAAAACTTCCAGAAAGAACCTTCAGAATCTGCATTCTGGCAAGTAAAAAGATCACGAGCAAGTATGAGAGCGGTGCAGAAGATAGGTATTTCTCATGAGCAGATATAAATACTGAGGAACACATATCACGTGTTAAATCCTTGAGTAATGTACAATATCTAATTGAGCATTGTTTCTTGTTTCACATGGATGTTGCAATGTCCTTATTTAGCTTCATCAGGTTATGAGAACTAAACACTTTGTAAATAAATGCAGTAGGTTCCAATTGTCATTTCTTAATCTCTCATAACACTCATTTAAATTCCAGCTGAAGAATTATCCATTAGTCATGAGAAGTAATAGGCTTATAAATTCATTAATTTTGGATAAACATTTTTTTCCTAGCAAGTTAATAAACAGTTTTCAGTTAGCTTCCTCTCTTTCTTTAAGCAGATAGGAAAAAGCTGGTTCCATTACATTTTGTCTCAATTTAATCCCTTGGTGTTATGAGAAGTGGAAAATGCAATTAAATGCACTTCTGAAACCTTTCCCTAGAGTGCTGTTTACACTATTGCCTGCATTAAGCAATCCATGTGAGGTGATGCATCTGCTCTTCCATGTCCATGCTAGCCTTAAGTAACTTAAAAAATATTTTTTTTTAGTCAAAGAACAGAAATACCTCCCCCCAAACAAATAACAATAACAACAGCTCTCCCACCCTCTTAGTACAAAAAGATGTTTATGGAGAACTAGTAATGTCATACGTGGATTCCTGACAGGTTTACAAGCAGACTGTTGTCAAATGAGCCTGAATTTTTGTTCTCCCATTGTTTGCTCCCCCCCCCCCCCCGCCCCCATTACCAAGAGGGCTGTAAACTTCCAGAAGACTTTAGCTGACCCCATACAAATTTCATATGCTTGCAATTTTTCCAATCTGTTTATTCATTCTAAGCAACAAAAAGAAAGCTGATAGCTATGACATTAGATACACCCCAAATATGTTATCTCCTCATGCAAACTGTGTCTAGATAAGCAAGATGGGATATATCTGTATCCCCCTACATCTGTAGGCTTCTTCATTCAAGGTCATCATCTAAGCTCTCTTTTTAGTTAGTGGGGATAAAACCAGGGATTTTTAATGATTGACTCATCTGACCTGTTCCAAGACTTTTACCTTAAGAAGGGATGAATTACAACTATTTGTTGAAGAGTTACCCTCTTAAATTGTCCTATGTTTGCAACCATGCAGTTAAGCTCCAAAATCAATAGTTGTTTTGGAAAATCTTGGTCTTCTAATTGAAAACTTACAGAAAACACAGCTTTGGCCTTCTACTGAGTTAAATATCAGTTGCTCAAATAACTTTTCTAACACCAGAGGAAGTGAGAATAATCACAATAATAAAAGATTACATGCAATTAATAAGGTTAAAAAAGAAAAAGAAAAAAACCCTCAACAGGGAAGCATCACAAATGGTCTACTATACTGATGTTAACTTTCTAAGAGAACCTTCATCAAAGGCTGTTAAACAAGAAGAATCCTAATTTTTTTCTAGTATAAGAAGTGCTTTTATGGATTCGCAAGTGGTCTATAAGTAGGAAACAAAGGACAGGAATACACATTCAGTTTCCAGAATGATGGCATATATAGGCAGCTTTACTCCAAACCTGGGGTAACACCTCTACAACCTGAAATAATCAAAAATATTCTGGAAAAAAGACAATTAGGTGTCAAAGTTGCATATGAAAAAAATCAAAATTTGGCTATAAAGTTTCAAATTTTGGCTATAAACATAAATATTCTGGAAAAAAAAACATAATAAGGTGTCAAAGTTGCAAATAAAAAAATTCAAAATTTGACTATAAAATTTATAGTGAAAAATTCAAGAAGATTTCATAATATATGGGGAAGTAGGTAGCAAATTAACAACTGAAACGCTGTGTCAGTGAGCAGAAAGTGCATCATGTGGAAAAGTACAACCATAAAAACCTCCGTGCAATTGCAAGCTCTAAGTTAGATATTACTACTCAGAAAAGCATAATAGTGTCACAGTACATCACACCCAAAAATATCAACCCAGTAGTCAGGAGAAGTGAAGAAAAATGACAGAACATAATGAATTATGAAAGAAGGAATTGGAAACAAAGTAGAAGTTTTACTGTCATTATGCTATTGTATAAATCTATGATAATTCCCTAACAATGAATCCTGCATGTAATTCTTGTTGCTCTCTCTCAGAAACTTACAGAGAAACTGGAAAAGATACAGATAATGCAGACAACATATTGGCATAGGTTAGGAAGAGTAGGTGTCGTCTTCTTCGAAAACAACAATACAGAAGTGATGGGGAAGATATCAGTTAAATCATGTATGGCAAGGAAAAATGACTAAGGATGACTAATCACTGTTCCTCACCATACAAAACTAGAAGAGCACCTGCTGGTATCACCATGCAGGGTTTAACACAAAAAAAGAAACAACCTTTCATAGAGTGGACAATTAAGCTCTAGAACCCATATTAGGAGAGGGTGGTGGGAGTCATAGTGCAAGATCTTACTAAACAAGAAAAAGTACATAGGGGAAGGAGCCAAAACAATGGTCAAAACTGAATTTCTGTCTTAGTCTCTGGTTTTATCCATAAAGTATAAAAATACACAAAGGAAGAGTATTTGCTCTTCTCTTACACATTTTTCCCAAACATCTACTCTTGGCCATCACTGGAGACAGGATACTGGGCTTCCCAGACTCAGGTCCCAGTTAGTACAGTCATTCTCGTGTCCTTAAAAGTAAATCTAAAATATTTAGAACTTAAGTGGTATCTAACAATAGTTAGGACCAACAGTTAAGAACTGATGTATTATTTAACAATTATACTCTCAGTCTCCTCATCCAAGTGAAGTCTTTCAACAAGATTTCTTTACACCAATCTTTGAATTGTTAGGGCCAATATGTTTCTCTGACTGCAGCTTGTTTTGTAGCCAAAAGCGAAATGAGGAAACAAGTAGAAAATTTAACATTGTTCATATTTTTTACAGCATGTTTCTAGTTCTGGTGACAAAATCTGAAAGGTGGATGTTTTACCTATATAGTGACAGCTTACTTTTCTGAAGGTACAATTGTAAGGCACAACCAAAGGGTGCAGATCAGTGTCCTGGCTGTTTTGCACTCTCTCCAACATAAATTTGAATTAAATAATGGAATTTTTAATTATATTTATTATATTATTATTTATAATTAAATAATATGGATTTTTAAATCTAAATGAGGTCAAGTTGTAATCATGGAATCTCAGATAATTCCTTTTTTTTTTTATAACATAAAAATACACATGCCTGGTCTCCCAGACATTTATTATCTGCTCCTATTTAGTCTTGATCCTTGTTTAGGTTAGGTTGCCAAGCAACTTGTATAGTCTACCTGATAGACTTTTTATAGATTCAGGGTCAAAGAAAGATATTTAATCTCTGACTGTTACAAAAAGTGGCTAAAACCTACTAAATTTCTTTCTGAGGTATTCCATACTCTTTTGGAAGAAGATAGAGGATTTTTGAAACAGTCTGGGCGACTGAAGCTTCTGATCTAGCAGTAGGTAAATATGAAATAAAGGAAAAATCATACTGTACATATTTTTTCCCTGAAGGGACCCATATGCACAAAATTTCTGCCTTTGAATAGCCGTGTAAAGTGCATTTTTGCTCTCTTTTCTGACATATCATGTCCTTTGATGCATGAAATGTATCAGGGAATTAGGAAGACTGTTCAGGAGGAGAGTTTCTGTGAACCCTTAAGTGTGTTTTCAGGTTTTTCTGCCTTTTCAGCCCAGACTTCCTATATGTGTGAGTCTGTTCTGGTGTTAAGCGAGAAGAAAAAACGACCTGGTATGACAATGCCAATAAATTTAAAGTATTTTTTTTCGCTCCTAAATTTCAAATGTTCTTTCCAAGTTATAAATTGTTTCAATATTTTGAGAGAGGTTGGAATACAAGCCTTCACAATGGCAAGTTAGTACTGTATCATAAATTGGATGGGAAATGGCACCTCAGAAGACACCCCCACAAGGAAAAGAAACTCTACAATTTTAAGCTATTGCAAGCACGAGATTGGTAGGAGGTTTTCAGGAAAAATAATTTTGGGTGGGTAGAAAATGAAAACACAGCAGGGTCATCTATCCTCCTGACATTTGAGAAAAACCTTGCAATATACAGTTCAATTCCCTTCCAATTGTTCAGCTGTCTATATCATTAACCCCGCAGCCAAGAAAGTAAACAGACCAGCAGTTCTAAGACTGCCATTCAACGCCATGAGGAATTCAGACTCATGTCCCTACAATTATCTCCACTGCTAACGATTTGGAAGAGGAATGTTTTTACAAGTTTGGGTTGCTAGGACTTGAAGGGAGGAGGATTGGCGGTCTTTAGCTTGTTCAATTGGACAGGACTCAGTTCTGTTCCTTTGCTAGCAACTCTTGCATTTACATTTGATGGGTTTAATTTTAGGTTTATTTTTTTAGCAGACTAAAAGCAGGCAGGTTTTTTTGCTTCCATTTTTGTGTATCTATATGCAGTGCACCTTTTGAAGTTCTTCAGTTTCCCTGGTTTTATCACAAGGTAAAAGAGTGATGAGAGTGCGTTGATTGCTGTACAGAAAGAGGAAGCCTATAACAGAGCTTTTTCTACAGGAAACATTGTTTGAATAAGGATTAACTGACTCTGTCTGTCAACATTTTGGCAAGTGAAAAAAAAAAAAAGAATAAAGAACACCTCATCATTCCTGTACAATAAGAGAAGAGAGACACTTGTTTGTTTGGAATCAAGAGATCCTGGATACAGTTTGCGGTTGTCTGTTGAACAAGAAACTGTACACCAATTGTCTCACATCTTGTTTTGGAATTATTCCCACAAACAAGGGTAAATATGTTCTAGGGATATTTGTCAGATCATCACCTTGTTACTCTGTACAAATTATTCAAGCTGCTGTTAATGAATGAATTCTTTGTACGGCTAATGGGAAATCATGAAAAAATTAGGTAGGAGGCAAGAAAAAAGAAAACCAAACACTTTACTTTCCTTGCTGCATTTTGCTTGATGTGTGGACGTTTCCTCCTCCCTCTGCCTGTATTAGCCTGCAGCCTGACTCTTAAGGCGGTTTCCTGAAGCATGGAAGTGTCAGCCTTGAGACCATCTCTTTCCCTATTCCCACGGGACTGCTATAACCCCTTGGTACTTAAAAAGAGGATAAATCAACCTCTTCTGGTGATATTTCAAAAGACTGTGGCAACTACAAACAGATTCTGTGTGGAACTCAATCTCACATGCTGTGCAGCAGTCACTCCCAGAAGAGCCCCACAGGGCGCTCAGGCAGAACAGTATCTCCTTTCTGAATTCCTGTCTTAGGCAGGAGTTACAAATGCAGACACACATATACAGTAACTCCCTACCTCGAATACTTTAGTGTAAAAAGTAAGGTACCTCCATCATTAGTCAGAGGCTTAGCCAGATTTTGCAGCGTCTGCAGGCTGGGTGTAGTTCTTAGGGTGAGTCAGAGTTTAAAGTTTAGATTCACTGCAGCTAACAATGGCTGGATAAATTGTTAGCATTTAGTTTCCACAATCAGTGGTGAAAGGTAGGTAAGCCTCTCCAGTAAAGCAATTAATTCGATTCTAGATTAAGCAGGATGAATTATTTTCTGGAAGCACTTATTTCCCTCCACTAGTTAGAGAGGAAGCCAATGCATCTCAGCTTAGAAGCCTTGCTCCTGAAGGGCTAAAATTCATAGACGTGAGACCCACCCCAGAAAATGAAGTTCTCTGTCTTGGACTTGAGCCAGTAAAAATGTATATTTTATCAGTATATTTTATCAAGTACATAAACTTGATAAGAACATGAAAATTGTCATCATCTCAACATTTTGCGGTTTTTGAGGACTTTTTGCAGGTTGAGCTCATTCTAGTCTGTGAACAGTTAATGCAGGTCAAAACTTTAAATCACAAGCTGTAGTCACAAAGCAAATTCCCATCGAATTTTTAGCCTAACTGAAAAAAAGACATTTTCACACTCTATTCAGAATTAAGTTTTCTTGATATCTGTATTTCTGTTTTATAGGTGTGTCAAGCCCTAAGCTTTTCACATGAGCAGGTTGCATAGTTATGTAATGTAATTTCTGAATGTGGAGAGGTTCATCAGTGTGAAGGCTCTCTTGAAAGTAGTCTTTTCCACTCAGGTAATGGGAGAAGGAGAGTTGTGTGCTTGAGTGGTGTGCATTGTGGTAAACCTGGAGGTTCTGATTCAGTGTGTGCTACGGCTCCCTTCTCACCAAATCACTCTGGATTTCTTCTCTGTCACAGTCAGGCCACGTGGAGGTTGCTGGAGAGTTCAGAAAATATTTCACCTCAAATGGCAAATACATGTGCACAAAGGTCTTTACAACATGCCTGCACGAATATAGGCATTTAGGTACACCTATCAAATATCATGAGGGATATTCCCATCTTATCCTCCAATTTTTAAGTACCCGTTTCACTTCTACTTTTCATGTCTCTTTTTTATTCCTTTGAATTTCTTAAAGCAATCTCCTTCTAGTTTCACCACCTTCCTTTCTTTGCTCTTTGTAAAGATCATCCTTTATGCTTGTTTCTCTTGTGATTTCACTTTTCTTCCAACACAAGCATTTTTACAAACTACTGCCCTCCATAGAGGCTGCTAAACAGGCAGTATTATTGCCGGGTGGCAGAAAATTGAGGAATGATGTGAAACACACAGAATCATAGAATCATAGAATCATAGAATGGTTTACGTTGGAAGGGACCTTGAAGATCATCAAGTTCCAACCCCCCTGCCATAGGCAGGGACACCTCCCACTAGACCAGGTTGCCCAAGGCCACGTCCAGCCTGGCCTTGAACACCTCCAGGGACGGAGCTTCAACAACCTCTCTGGGCAACCTGTTCCAGTGCCTTACTACCCTTAAAGTGAAAAACTTCTTCCTAATGATTAATCTAAACCTGCCCTCTTCCAGCTTAAAGCCATTCCCCCTCGTCCTATCACTACATGCCCTAGTAAAAAGTCCTTCCCCAGCTCTCCTGTGGGCCCCCTTTAGGTACTGGAAGGTTGCAATAAGATCTCCCCGGAGCCTTCTCTTCTCCAGGCTGAACAGCCCCAACTCTCTCAGCCTCTCCTCATAGGAGAGGTGCTTCATCCCTCGGATCGTCCTCGTGGCTCTCCTCTGGACACGCTCCAGCAGGTCCATGTCCTTCTTATGTTGGGGGCTCCAGAGCTGGATGCAGTACTCCAGGTGGGGTCTCACGAGAGCGGAGTAGAGGGGCAGAATCACCTCCCTTGACCTGCTGGCCACGCTTCTTTTGATGCAGCCCAGGATATGGTTGGCCTTCTGGGCTGCGATCGGACATTGCTGGCTCATGTCGAGCTTCTCATCAGTCATCACCCCCAGGTCCTTCTCCACAGGGCTGCTCTCCAGCCATTCCCCGCCGAGCCTGTATTTGTGCTTGGGATTGCCCCGACCCAGATGTAGGCCTTGCACTTGGCCTTGTTGAACTGCATGAGGTTGGCTTGGGCCCACCTCTCCAGCCTGTACAGGTCCCTCTGGATGGCATCCCTCCCCTCCAGCATGTCTGCCTCACCAAACAGCTTGGTATCATCGGCAAACTTGCTGAGGGTGCACTCTACCCCACTGTCCATGTCGCTAACAAAGATGTTGAATAATATATGTCCCAGTACTGACCCCTAAGGAACGCCACTCATCACTGCTCTCCACTTGGACACTGAGCCGTTGACCGCAACCCTTTGAGTGCGACTGTCCAGCCAGTTCTTTATCCACCGAGTGGTCCATTTATCGAATCCATGTCTCTTCAATTTAGAGACCAGGATATCGTGTGGGACAGTGTCAAACGCTTTGCACAAGTCCAGGTAGATGACATCAGTAGATCTTCCCTTGTCCAATGCTGCTGTAACCCCTTCGTAGAAGGCCACCAAATTTGTCAGGCATGACTTGCCCTTGGTGAAGCCATGTTGGCTCTTGCCAATCACCTCCTTGTTTTCTATGTGCCTCAGCAGAGTTTCCAGGAGGATCTGCTGCATGATCTTGCCAGGCACAGAGGTGAGACTGACTGGCCTGTAGTTCCCCGGATCTTCCTTGTTTTCCTTTTTGAAAATAGGGGTTATGTTTCCCCTTTTGTGATAGAATTTCCCCTTGGATAGAATCCACTATTTTATACTGCCTGTGATTTTCCAGTGATCTTGACTACAGCTTCAACTTAAAAAAATGCAGAGATTAACCTTGCTGCTTTTTTATGGAAGGAGGATTTCTGGGGCTCTATAATATACTTTCTCAACTTAGCTATCACACACCTTTAAAAATGCAAATAACTCCCTGTCTGCATAATACTCATAGGTATTATGAGGACATAATTAGAGCATAGATCAGTTAATTTTCTCTACCATTCTGAATTGCCCAGTATGGATTGCAAGACATCAGAAGCTACTTCCTATCTGATGTCACTCTTAGGTAAGTAGACATTGCAAGTAGCTGCTCCATATTTTTATTCTAGATAGTGAAATTGTCTAACAGTGTAGCAATTAACTCACACACCAAGGCAAATTGAGGGGGAAAAAAAGGAGAAAAGGGCTAAGAACTTTCCTCAAAATCTGTATGAGTGAGGATGAAATTATAAATATTTCACATCCTGCAGTACCTGACTTTTGGGTGCGTTTATGGAATCTAACCTCATCCCTCACACTGAACTTCATTCAGCCAGCGAAGGTCTATAAGGGGTATGCAATTTCACAGTTGATTTAAGTCAGCTTAAAAGCAAGTAGTCTCACCTTCCTGCCCTTGGTTATGTCTTCCCACCTCGTTTCTTATACCACCGCTCGCATTCATGAAAACTACACTGTTAGCGGAACAGGGATCTGATCCAGTGACAAATTTCACACACACACACACACAGAGAGAGGGAAGTAGACAGATATCTTTGGTAGGGATAGTATTCAGATGGATCAGTTGTATTATCTGGCTGACCACATAAATACTACGTCTCAGTTAAGAAAAAGATCAAGAATGATGAAGCAAAAGGAAACCCCCCTTGACTGTCACAGGACAGAGATGAACATTGCATTCTCAGTTATTCCATAAATATATAGCAATAATAACTATCACTGCTAGCTACTTTGATAATGACTCCTGTATGATCTTCTAGTACTGAATCCTGTGTAGTATGCATCATTTAGATAGTTAAATTGGCAAACTATGGCTTAGAGCAAAAAGGTGACGCTGTGCTCTCTCTTCTTATGTGCCAGGTTCAGTAAAGCTCTTTGTCACTATTATTATCATATTTTTTGAGGAAGAGTGGAAGGTTTGCAATCAAAGAATGCACAAAAAAGTGACAGCAAGGTAGACTTTGCCCTAAAGATCTCTCAGTTCAGTGAAAGGACTACGATTCCTTTCGTGTGTATTTAAGAAAATAAGAGAAAGAGGATCTTTGCATAAGACCCATCTTAATGCATGCAATTATTTTTTTCTATGAATGGGTGGTATGCCACATTAACACCAAAAGATAATTCAGTACATCATCAGTAATACAAGTCCGTTTTTTTTTTTTTTTTTTTTGCATGATTAACTAAACTCATAGTTCTTAGGAATGAGATTTTATACTTAGGAACAAATCCTAGCAGAAACACAAATGTACATGCTGATTACAGCTGATTCCGTACACATAGATGTGTATGTATATACATATATACATGTACATGAACACACATATATATGAGTTTTAATTCAATCAACTTAGCTAAAAGACAATGTCCATCAGCCTTCAGGTCAAACATGGAGCTATTCCCAGACAGGGCCAGTGTCAAAATGGGGTGAGAAGCCGGGTGTTTCTATTTCACTATATTTCTTCATCTGCTGGTAAGTATTCCAATACTTGCCTATCTATAACCTTATCTTTTCTTTATAGAACACGCTGTAGGATCTGTAATTTATTACAGTATTATTTTCTAGACACAGTAAGTTATATTAGTCATCTCATTCACCTGTGAAAGATCATTCAGAAGGTGAAAGACCTTAGAGATATGACAAGCATTATTCTAACAAATGGTGATGAACAGCACAGTATAAATCATGTTTGTGGGCTGGATGAAATGTTCAGTGGTGAGTCTAAACATCATATATCAGAAGGAAAATTTTGTGAAACATCAAACTTCACTTGATAGGCAAAGTCTTTTCAGACAACCTTTTGTGCCTAGTCTGAGCTATTCTTGGCCAAAGTAATGTCTTGCTGTTAACCAAATTTGCACATCAAATTATTTGCATCTTTCTGTGTATGTACTTACAGTTTTATGTGACAGCCCCTAATACTTCTGGGGTTTGTTGTTTAGTGATTACTGCCATAAAAATAAGAAAAGAAAATTTTGAATTAGTATGACAAATGGAGGGGTTGATTGTCAGTGGCTTCATGGCCTCTGGTCACTTTCAGGAGAGAGTATTATTTTATAACAAAACTTATGCATGTAGTATGAATATTCTGTAATCATATATCATACATATAATATGAGTATCCTATATTCATAATGTAATATGTATATTAGATGAGATTTTGAATGTAAATGTGCACTTCGGTGCAACTCCACCGAAATTAACAACCGGTTCAGATACGTATTTAGAGAAACATTTATTAGCAGTGACTCAATAGTCTAGTCAAAATGCACCCTAAATGTCACAGGGAGATTTGTCTGTAGCAGTTATTTATGTCCAGATGCTATTGGCCTTATCATGGATATTAGTTTGTGGATGTTTCTGGCATGATTTAACTCCATGCCATTTCTGTAATGAAGAATTCCAAATTTCACCCTAGCAAGTTAAAAAAGTAAAAAAGCAAATGTAAATTTTTTGTAATTTTGTCCATAAACTTTAAGATGAAGTAAGAAGTGAATAACAGCCAGAGCAAAATATTTTCTTGACTTAATGTATTTCTTTTGGTGCCAAGGCTAGTTCAGATATTTCTGTTTCATCATGTTCTGTGTAGAAACAACTAAAGTTATTTAACTTCTTTTTAGTTATATCTAAAGGCTGTGATATCTGAAAAGTCTTGATTGTTACGTGCACTGTAAAATAATTTTATTTATCTGTGGAGACCTCTAATTCTTTGATAAGAATTTAAAAACTGAAAATCTTTATCTACAACTGAATTCTTGTTTTTAAACATTTTCTTGTAGGTTTACAGGGTAGGTAGCTTGAAGTTGCATGTTTTTCTTCCTCGGAAAAGACTACCTTCCCTATGATGACATAGGGTTTTCTTTGTTTAAGCTGTGTATTAAAAGAATTGGTTGCCAGTCCTGAATTAGAATTCTGTCAGGTGTAAGTTTAATTCTCAGTTAGTTTTCAAGTGATGTCAAAAAGTACAATTTTAAAGATGTGTTTTTTTCATGTCTTCTGGGAACAAGTCAATATTTTCCCCATAAAATATATTCCTTTATGAATAACACAGTTTTACCTAAACTACAATTATTCCTCAATATGTCACCATTTTTATGTGGTGATGAAGATACTTTCTTCCTTAACTTTGGTGAGATCTATTGATGAAAAGTGAAACATAAAAGGGAGAAACATAAAAGGAAACCAAGAGGAATGATTCTGAAAAAAATTTTGTTTCCTCACAAATCTATACTAGAAGAGTATAAACCCTAGAACTAACAAAGGCTGGTTTTCTATAGTGTCCTGTCTCATGATTGGTTATAGTTGATGCCTAAACGTGCTAGGTCTCATGAGAACCTTTTCCTTTGTTGGAGCATTTATAAGGGCTCTATTCCATCTCCTGATGTGATCTCAGGTGTCTAATATCTGTGGTCATGTTGCTTTTTTTTCCTCAGCTGGGGTACCTTCGTTGTTATCAATTTGTCTATTTGCAGAAAATTTGACATAAGGAACTTGCTTGACAACTGTATTCATTTGTTAAAATTGACTGAAAAGAGCTAATATTAGAAGCTCTTGGGCCAGGGAGTAAGAAACTCTTGCAAACACACTTAAACATGGACATAAACCTCATTTCCATAGGAAATCAGACAAGGAATATGATTAATAAAATGTGGTTTTATAAGTCAGACACATTGCAAAATCCTGTGACGAAAACTTGTACTAAGAGTGGAGGAGGAATACTTATGAATTGCTTATATTGACTGAAAATTTTTTAACACTCATTTCCATTAGTTACAAATGAATCCCTACTGTACTGTTTTTCTTTTCCTAGAATCACATACTTTGGAGGACTAGGAGAGGCAGACTTGAGGAAGTGCAGCTCTGTTCACATCCCTAATATCTGTATCTGTTGCTGAAACTTACTCCTATTTGTCGTTCATTCTCCTCCAATGCTGACGAGATCAAAGGGCTTTATTAGCTGCATTACCTTGCTGATGAACTTGTCAAGCTGATTATTTGCAAAGACTGACTGTGTACTTTTGCTTATCTTGCTTTTGCTTCTTGCAGAAAGCTTGGCATAATTTTGAAAAAACCCAGTAATAATACTTTATTAAAGTAAAAGACTTCTGTGTAGGGATTTGCTCTTAGAGGTTATTATACTGTCATTCAATCACATCCCTATTTCATTTCATTTCATTTCATTTCATTTCATTTCATTTCATTTCATTAAAAAGTATTACAATAGAAGCAAACACAAAATACATTCTGCATGTTTATAGTATTAGGCTGATACTTTTAAATCCTGAAGGCCTGTTTCATGATCTGTGATATATACACTACTAATTAACTTGATTCATCTGCTTTCAAAGCAATCCTCCCTCACTTGGGAGAGCTTTCACTCTCCAACTTTGTAACACTAGGGTAAATTATTTCCTCGCTGTTCTGTTGTGCTTCAAGCATCCTAAACTCTGCTTCCACACAGAACCTGGATTCAACGAATGCCTACTGTTTGAATGAGCTGAATCTTTTGTTCTTTTTTATCATTCACATACAGGCACGGAGGGGTCTCTCCTGATGAAGTAGGTTCTTCAATGCAGAGGTTTAGTTGAGATAACCTGTGCATTCAAGGCTGTGCCCTTTAGAGAAGTCCTTCAGACTGTTTAATGAAGCAAAGAACTGGGAAAGTACTTTGTTCTTGCAGCTTCTTATCCAATCTTCAAAACCACAGTGTTTAACAACACACTAATGAATCCGGTTTATTGGATGGAAATACAGTACTCTTCATTACAGATGCTTTAACAACTAGTATCAATTAGCAGAATGTTACGGCAGCTCAGGAGTGTGAGAAAATGATTTCCAATTACAAAATTGCACTTGTGCAACTGTCTATTGGATGTTGATAAGTGTGTTGAGATAACCTTTAAAGGAAAATTCTACACTGGAAAAGTGTCTGTGTTAAAATGGCAGCTGTTAAGTGAACAGATTTCTTTTGCTGTGCTAAAGCGCAGACAATGCAATACAAATTAATGCAGATTGCTTTTCAGACCCCAGACTGAATTTTTCCAAGGGTGATTTTTAGAAAGTATTTCTTTTCACTTTACACTTGTTGTATACATACATACGTACATTCATATATGTATATATGAGGAAATGGCTGATTAATAATAATTCCAGACTCCCTCCCTTTAATTTTTGCACTCCTTATTTAAAACTTCAGTTTAAAGTGAAACTAACTAGAAAAAATAACATTTAACTGAAAGGTTAAAGACTTGCAGATCGTTAGTCTTAAAGTGATGCAGGTAGAATACTTTTGAAGGAGAGCAGGTTTGGCCTGTATAAAACAGAAGAGAGACATTCTGAATGCATTTGAAAATTCTAGCATGAGCAAAAAGCGCAAGGTTATACAGGCAAACATTTCTTTTTTTAATGTTTGGAAAAGGTTGTGAAGAAAAACACAATGTAGCAGTTAGATTCTATCCTGTACACAGCATATTAAGTACCTAGTATTAGTAGTTATTGATTATTTCACTTCAGGGGTTCATTCTGACCATGTGCTTTTAGCAAAACAGATGTGGCATCACGTGTATCATTTCCATGTCAGAGATACTACCTTCCCACTTTAAAAAAAAAGAAAAAAGGCCTGGAATGTCATTAAAAAATCTCTTTTCCATGGAGATTAATAGTATGGCATTTGCAATTATAAACCAGAGTTTTACTTCAATACTTGGCAATGCTTCCATGTGAGGATACTTGTAGGCTTTGTTTACCTGTGCATGTGTGTGTAACTATGCATACACATCAGATTTTCTCAGCAGACTGCAGCAGCTTCTTCACTGTCTCTGGCTGTCGGTCAATTTGGCTACTATCCTCTTTTGCTCTTGTTCTTTCACTTCTTATCTACCACTGATATGCATGAAGATGGCTTTGAGGTGTTAATCAATAACTGTGAAATGATTAAACGCATCTTGTGGACCTTTTTTTTTTTCCCCAAATGGAAATGCCATAATTTAGTTACCAGGAAGGAAACTTGCAGATTGTGATAGTCTATCTAGAATAGTATCTTCTCTCTGATCATCAGAAATCTGCGGAAAGTTTACAGCACAATTTATTTGAAGGAGCATTACTTTTTAATATGGGCAGTAGCTAGATTATCTGACAAGCCTTATGCAGAATTGTCTGCTGTAATGCATACCCTAACGAAGGATCACAGTTTCATTTTTGAGCATTAACAGGGGTTTGGATTAAATGATATCATATAGCAGTGAGTTCGTTCTGCATGTTGCTTACAAAAACTGAAACAGTGAATATAACAATAACTTTTAAACATCCTGCATTATAATATAGAAATACGCAAACACATATCTAACGAAATATAAAAAATATACTTCAACTATCAAAAAAAAATGCTGACTGCGCTTTGAAAGAACAGTCTCTGAAGAAGCCAAAAGTACAGCACATCCCATTTCTTGAGTATCTTCTGTTTGTATAGCTCCTTTGTGGACTACCTATGCAAGCTTCCTTCAAAGAGCAGACAATATGCTAACTACCTAGAAAATCTCTGAAGAGGTCAAATGCTGTTACCTTTCCCAAGATTGATTCTGAAACCTTCTTTATGAATGTTATATGAAGAAAGAGAGGTTATATAAATGCCTTTTAAGTTTCTCAGTCTGCCTTATAAGCCATCCTAAGACTTGTCCATGCCTAAACAGTTTGACACTTTAAGACTCAAGTAAAGCAGACGTAATCCTTTGTACTTGGATGCAGACATTCTGCTTTAAAACTGCCCAGACTAGTGAAGAGTTGGTTCATCTTGTTTTGTTTGGAGAAGTGGGAACTATCTCTGTTCAAAAAGCGAAATATCTTATATGTGTAAACATAAACAACTTTATATGAGTAGAATTCTGTCCATTTTTCCTGGGGTAACTGTGTTGTCCCCAGTGCTGGATTGTTACATCCCCACATATATAAAAGCTTTCTATCGGTACACTTAGGCCAGACAGATATTAAGCGTTCAACACTCCCATGCAATTTTGTTACCTGCCTGCCATACCTTTTTAGAGGACCATTAAAATTCCTTACCAGTACTGTTTGAGAGCTCCTGATATGTTAACCTTCACCCTGTTGAATAATAATAATTAATTCCTACTCTTTGTTTTCCACATCTTAGCTAGCTTCTGATCCGTGACTGTTTTTTACTTCTCATCAAATGAGTACTCAATTCCTCAAAAAAATCTCAGGGGAAACTTTGTCATCATCTTTAGAAAGTCTAAATCAATTATAAGTGCTGTATTTTACTTCAGTGTATCTGACTAATTTGTCTGCAGAAACTTTTTAAGAAACTAAAAAGCTGGTAATATACTCCCATTAACAATCACAAACAAAACAAAGGTAAAACAATAACACAAACCATCAGGCATTACCTCAGCACTTGTATAATTTCAACAAGAGTTTTAATTTCTGCTCTTTCTAAAATATAAATATACTCTTGGAAGTTGAAAGACTATGGAGTAGATAAGGAGCTGTATTCTCATTTTCCTCTCTTCCCTGGGTCTTTATGAAAATCTCTTGTCATTGTCTATGTGGTTTTGTCCCTATTTAGGTTTATGACTGGCTTTAGGTGACTTTGCAAATATTCTGAAAACTGTAAATGGAGAATGAACCCTCACTGAGGAATATTTCCTTCTGGATGATATGCATGAAAGTTACTGTAGAGTCTTGGTGAACTGTACACAATGACTGCATAAGGCTCAACTTAGTGTCACGGTAGAAATGTTAGTCTCCAAGTCTGTACAGGTTTATTTTCTATTTTCAAGCATTCCAATGGTTAGATTTTTAGATGACTGAGTCACTGAAGATGTGATTCATCCCACCAAACCTTATATATCTAAAATGTAGACCATTACGTCTGAACTAGTCATCCAGATTCTCTTTACAACTGATGGAGGTAAAAAAAAAAACTACTTTGAATTATTCATCTCATTTAAAAGTGAATATTTAAAGCACATCACATAAATCAATCTCTAAAAATGCCTCTTCATTTTCTTTGGCTACAGTAGAGACTCAGACAACTAGCTTAGGTGTCAACATTTAAACAATAGAACCCTAGAAAGATAACAAATGAAATCCACACTAGAAGTCTTGTAACACTGAAGAGCAGGCAAATAATTTCTTCTCGCCATAGGGCAATTCTGAGAAAACAGAGATCTGTATATAAGAAAATAAAGATTGTTTCAGTTAAAGGGGATTTGAATTCTGAAACAACCATCAAGAAAGTATTTAATTATGGAATATGAGATATGCATGTACTCAATTTTTATCAAAATCTAAAGCAAAGTAAGAAAAACAGAAAATTTCAGATAGTCTGTTACATGATCTGCATTCTGTAAGTTATTACTGCTCTCTGCCCTAAACTCTCATAATAACAAATACTACTCTCAGTGAAAGTAAGCTTTATGCAGCATACACTAAATGCACATATTTGATCCTCAGCCTGAGATATTAATTCAGTAGCATGTATTTTATGGAGATTGTTTCAGAGAAAAAACACCGTGCACACAGAAATAATGACATATGCTGTCTGCACAGAAAGGCCAAAGAGCTAAGGCAGTTTGTATAGCTGTACATCCACTAACTCAATTCATTTCATACAGTCACCTGTCATAACTCAGATTGGAGCTTTTTATATTTTTTTTCTGATAATTGCAAATTTCATGCTTTAATTTGTCTTAGTATTTTTTCTTATATATTTTATGACTGTCAAGTTCTAGTGCACTTTTCAACACTGTCAACTAGAGTGAGCTGTGCAAAATGTCAGAGTATCAGAAATGTTCTTCTGCCCTGATAATACTTCTTTGACTGATTTAGAGCACAAACCTCACTAAAAGCCTGTAATCATGTCACCAAGTTACAGCTTGAGTGTTCCTTCTTTTATCACTCTCAGTAAAGTCAACAGGTAAAATCATTGCAATGTGTCTTTTTGTTAATTGTTTAATTTTCTTTTATTTTCTGAGCTTTTGTAGAACTACAAAATGTTTCTGCCCAGATAAGTATGTTGAGATATGTTTCAGGCTGGCAGTTACATCACCTCTGTCTGCCAAAAGTGAGGCACCTGGTCCAAGTTGGTCATCAGACCTCCTTCTTTTGCCAGCAGAGAAAGAAATTACTTCCCAACCTAGATTCATCCCAACTGTCTTAGGTGCTTATTATAGGATGGGGTAAATCTTTCAGCTGGAAGTGCCTCTTTCCCACTTGATGATGGAGTCTAGATGACTAGCTCAGACCTAAAAAACTAGCATTGATGATTCCCACTCCATGTAATTGTTTAAACTGCACTTGAGATATAAGATATCTTGTTTGTTACTTTCTCATATCTTTTCCCTCCAGTTCTCCTTCATTGTTCCAAACTGACAGGCTATTAAATTCTTTACCTTCAAATCTAAGCCCATCTACCTGATAACTATGCAATGCAATTCTATTTAATTAAGATGTGTTGATCGATAGTAACATTACAAAAATTCCAAAATATGTATGTGAAAAAAAATATTTTAGATTAACCTACACATTCCCATACTAATGAGTTTTTAACCACCTTTTCATTCTATTTTACTTATTTTATTAGTCAACCTAATTTCCATCATCTTTTTCCTCAGTTGAACATAAATGTTTAATAAACCGGAGCAAAGTTAAATTGTACTAAGGAACTGTTAACATAAATTTTAGGCAACCAACTTAGAAGTACAGCACTCAAAAATGTAATAGTGTTATATCATTTAAGAAAAAGTATTTGAGTTTTCAATTTTTCATGACATTTCACAATACTGGTGTAAAGTGATTGCTTCTAAAATATGTGTTTTGACAAAAGTAATTAAAGTGTGGACATTTTGAGTTATTCTGATATTTGAAACTAAAGATTGTCTGCGTTATTACTTCTCATCCATCAATTGTTTCATTCACAGTGACCTTAAAGTTATTCCGGTGTAGTCACCTTGAAGGTGAATTCTAAAACTTTGATTAGCAGCCTGTGCTTTTTTTTTTTCTCTGCTACTCTTTTGGCAGGTAAACTAACATGGAGACATTACTCTTTTAGAGGTTGTTAGAAGAATCTGGCAGAGATTTGATTCTTTAATGAAAGGTAACATTCCTGAAGGGTAGAAAGGAAACAAACTAGGAAAATAGATGCTAGAATTCTTTAGAGAACAACATCCAGATGGATCCTCAAGTAAAAACCCAATTTTGGACTAACATAAAATCTGAGTACTATGTCTAACTTTGTTCAGATCATATTGCATGTTAATTGCCTATTTTTATGTCATTTTCTGATTTGTCCATCAAAATATCATTCAGATGCCAAGCATTTAATTATTACTTGGCATCATAAATATGCAGAGGTCTCCTTTTCCTTTCTGTTCCAATGTCTTAGCCTTTTTCTTGTGTTCTGTTTATTTTTGCTTTGTTACGGGAATGTGTTCTAAAAATAAGTTCATTTAGTACGTTTGTTCAGGCTTGTTAAGGGTGTAGGCTAATTCATTCCTGTGGGAACTAATTCGATAGTTGAGACCATGCTGTAGAAAACTATCTGGCGCTTTTCTTCACCCAGACTCTCAAACTAATCTCTGCCAGCTTTAGGTTCCTCTTGACCACATAGCCCTTATGGGTCTTTGGTGAGGCCTAATTCAGAAAGGATTTTGAAGGTCAGAAACATCATCAGGACCTGTTACTGTTCTTTTATGGATGGAAAGCCCATGAAAATTGCAAAATGCCTGTTAACATTTTTTCCCTATGTTTCAATATGCTACAGTTTACACAGATGGTGTAAATTGCATCAGCTCAACTTGAAGGAACTAGAGGATGGTTCATTAGGTGGATTCATTCTTCAGTTCGGTCTTTCCTCCCCCTTCTTCCTAATAGTCTCTCCACACTTATATGTGCATAATTTCTTACGCTTGCAATGTCTTGGAGGGGGAGTTATGCTGACATGATTTTTGTTAAAACAGGTAGAAATCTGTGTGTTGGAGGGTATGGTGTGAACCATTAGTTTAAATGGAAACAGTTGTAGAGATACTTTGTATGAGGAAAGTACACTGAGTTCACTGTTAGTAAGAAAATCGTTGCATTGAAATTCATGTCTCCTGTTTTTTACTGAAGGTGTTGTGAACTTTTTAATCTAATTGTAATGTCAGTGTACACCATTTCAGACAAAACAGATCTCTTTATTAGTATATATATGTAACAAAAGGGGAAGTGTAATGAAATCCATATATTTTCACAATCCTACTTGAAATGTCATTAAAGATGAAATTTGGGGCAAATATGGAGAAAAAGAAATATAATACATCTTGAAAAAGGTTTTGTTCTGTCTTTGTGAAGTCATAGATTAGTGGGGTGAAAAAGAGGTTTCCTTCTCAGGTAGCCCATGCATTAAACTGGAGTTTGCTTTATTTAAACGTCTTGAAACAGGATATATCTGAAAAGTCTGAAATTATGCATTTCAACTAAAAAGATAATTTTCCTGAGGTTGGAGTTACATAACATAGATTCCGAGAAAAATCTGTAGCACTTATATTTTAAAAACTCCTGCTACTAGAGATTGTGTTTGAATTTGTTGACTTTGACAGCCTATGACCTTGAAAGACGCTTGTCTTATCCTCCATCATGCTATTTCTGTTCTGCAAGTCCTCTTCTAAAATGATATGTTCTTTCTGAATGAAAAGTAATTCTAAACACTTCATATCTTCAACAGAGATTTGGTATTTTGTCATTTCAGCATGTCACATTGTTAAGCTACCTAATGCAATGGATCAAAATGATTCAACACTAGCTTCTAGGCTTACATTTATTGTGATGTACAACACACTAAAGATAAATGGCAATTAAAACTCTCAGCCAATAGCTACACTTATTGCTAATGATTATAAATATGAATATACGTCTCAGTTATCTAGGCATGGATTATCTGTGTACTGTATCAGCAGAAAAATGGATATAGGTAATGCAAATTTGTTCAGGTCTGACAAGACTTAGTACAGCACCATTCAAACCTAGTTAAGTTTCTTTCAGGTGTGTTTGAGTCTTAATGCAGTATAGCTATTCTTTGCAAAGCAACCTTGAATGTTTCTGGGAGTCTGAAACTGGGATAATTGGGAACAGCACACTTACCTGATGGGAGGGAATGAAGGTGATAGAGCCAGACTCTTCTCAGTAGTATCTTGTGACAGGTCAAGAGGCAAAAGACACAAATTAAAGTACACAAAATTCAATCTGAACACAAGAAAACACATTTTTATTGTGTGAGTGGTCCAAGAAAGGAACAGGTTGCCCAGAGTTGTTGTGGAATCTGCATCCTTGGAGATATTCAACACCTGACTGGGCATGGTCCTGGGCAACCTACTCTACCTGACCTTGCTTGAGCAGGGGGGATGAATTAGATGATCTCAAGAGGTTCCTTCTAACCTAAACCATTCAGTGTTTCTGTGATTCTGTGTAAATAATCCAAAAGGTGACAATTCAGCAGAGCACACATACACTGGTAAAAAATCTGAGATGTGACAACAAGGCTGAGCTGAACTGGCTTGAGTCAACAGTCTTATTCCTCACCTCCACCACCAGCACAAGTTCCAGGATTCATAGAAAGGCTCTGCAGAGCTCAGCACACTCTAGTTTCTAAACAAAAGTACCTGTTTACAATACCTTTATTTTTCCCAGAAGTCCTATTATCAAGGTGTTTCCAACACCGAGGATCTCCCACCCTTTCTGTTACCTCAATAAATCAAGAGCCAATTCTGAACACGTTATATACATATTGGCTTTGATAATGTCTAAAGATCTGCCAACTTGCAGGAAAACCTATCTTTCTCTTCAGGTCATCTTTTCATACTTGTATTCTATGGCAGTACACAAAGCAAGGCCAACTAACTGCCCTCTTTTCCCTAGGGGCCCAGGGTTTAGAATTCACATGCACTCATCTGGTTCAGTATTTTCTTGAGAACTGTTAGCCAATTTAGCAATTAGACAGCAAGACATTGTTTACATTAATGTAAAAGCCTTGTTTTATAGTAGTTTCTTGCTATATTTCTAAGGATGTCTAAGCTATTTCTGGATACATTCCTTAAGGCCTCTGGTGCTTTATAAGTCTATGGCCTTGTCTGAAGTTTTTATAATACATTTTAACATTTTGAATAAAATTTCTCAGATACCTTCTCATATGCATTCTGATCAAACCTTCCAAAAATGCTAGCCTTTAAGTACACTTCTTAAATATCCAGGGAGCAGAACTAACATTAAACAAGCAACTCGTACTGTTCAATATTACTTTTGTGTGTGTGCATTTCCAGTGTGCAGTAACTATACTTTTTCTTTCTCTGCTAGCTTTTTTAGAATAAAATAAAAGCAAATAAATCTCATGCCCCCTAAGCAAAGATGGTTTTATTTATTTATTTACTCTTTTGGTGGGTTTTTTTTAGTCATGGTTTCCCTTGAACTACATGCCTGCAGACATATTCATGCCATAAATTGATGTCCCACAGCTGGACTTGAGAATGCCACGGAGAACTAATCAACTAATGAAATATTCCTAAAAAAATTCATGGCTTTTTACTCCTTCATTGTCAGAATGGTTCATATCAACTCTATACCTTCATGTAAACTAGAACAGACTGAATAATTACTGTAAAGTAAGAGCACTTGTCAGATCTCTGAATGGTTCATCTACAGTCTGGATTTCACAGAAGTGAGAGGATAGCTGGCAACACCTCCTTTTAGCTGACCACCCATGAAGGCATGTGGGAAAAGGCACAGGGAGATGTTGCTGTGGACATCTGCAATCCTGTGTCAGCTTGCAGACTGCTTTGGGCAAATAGTGATATGTAAAGCAGTTACAATGGTGGGAAAGGTCTGGATGAAGAAGACATTTTTTCTGCATTGATTCATCATAAGAGGCTTTGCAGCTATACCTCACTTGTGGGACATAGGACCATTCCCTCATTGCCTTCCCACCCAAGAGAGAAGGAAACAACACATTTAACACGTCCTCTGGTCTGGAAAGACAGAAGCTCTCATAGAAAGACTATTTCATAACATAGACATAGTTTGCTAACAAATAGATGGTTGGAAACCGGTAGACTTCGTAGATACCTGGGCTCTAATGTCTATGGGGTAGTGGCTTTTCATCAGTGCTTCTCCAGTCTTCCTTTAGAAACATTACACCGCTTCTTCCATTGATTCAAAGAGATCTGCAAGTTTAGGCAATGTTTATTTATTAGGTTTTCCATTTTACGTCACTCATAAACAATGCATAATGAAGTCCTGGTGTATTCTTAGCCTTTTGGTTTTTATTGGTATATTTTTAAGGTTCAGAACTATTTTTATTTATTGATCTTTATGTGTGTATCTAACTACATTGTCACTATATAATTTTTCAGGACTGCTAGCAAAAGTGGAATATAATTAAAGATAAAACAAAGAATTTGAATGGATGTTTAGAACACATTCATGCCATCCTAAAAACAGTTAAGACTGTGAAATAAACACTTCAAGCAAAAATGTTCGGTGTGTTCAGTCTTCTTTTGTTTTCTTTAGGAATCTGGTGTTTAATGGTTAAAACATTTTAATCTCATATCTTGTGATCATAATATTTACATAAGAATAAATTTTTAAAGCTTGTAGTAACATTAGACTGCAACTTTTCCTTATTTAGAAGCTTGTAATATCACAGGAATTATTCCTTTACACTGGTATTTCACGAGTGACAATATTTATAACCACTTACATAAAAAAGAGGTTACATTCCAGAAAATATTCTTCATTTTGCTCATTTATGGCCTGTTCTAATATATACTTTAGTAGATGGGAGTTCTTCCAAGATGCACTGCCAAGAAGCTCAAAAGAGAAAAATTCCAAATGAAAACAAAGCAAATAATGTTAACAGGATAAAAACCTTAAGGAGCTTGATAGTTATTCCATCACTCCAAGTCTACAGTTGCTAAAAGATTTTTTACTTTCAGTGGATGTTATCGAGTGCGGGACAAAAGTGGTGTGAGTAGAGGCGGGTGAATAATGGTTCTCCTTGTCCTAGGAATCAGTAAGGGATATCCCAAGGGAACAGAGGGGAAGAGACAGAACTCCAGGACTAATAATTTGGAGAGCAACCGTTCATCTAAGATGAAAGCTAGATGTAAGCGTCTACTAGCACTGAGTATGAGGGGAGGAGGGTTCTCATGCTTCATTCTGTTATAACCACCAGGCTCTTCCATAGTAAACATTATGCAAATATTCAAAGTGTGAATTGATTGGTTTCTTAAGTCAGAACTTGACACATAGGAGATTTCACTTTCAACAAACAAATGTTTATTCATTTAGCAGTAATGATCTTTTTCATTCCTACGATAGCATCTTGAAAAGGGCTGTGATCAGTAAGGCTCACTACTAGGACTCTGAATTGAAGACTACAAGCTCTTTACCATCAGAGATCAAATATTTTGAATCATCAAAGTTACAGAAGTTCAAGTTATTAGTGAACTGATAAGTCTTTTATTTGTAGTCCAGCCTCTAAAGTGGGGTAGGGGATTTCTCTGAGTGAAAGGCATAGAAAAAGTATTGGTTGTGACTCTGTGGCGTGTATCAAAAGAAGATGTACATAACAATGAAAATATTTTCTTACTCGTGTTTAATATCTTATCTTTAATATCTTAAAGTCACAACAATGATTTTCACAGTAGAAGTAGGTACTGATTATAAAACTGACTTTATTGATTATAATGATTTACTGGTTGCAAAGTTCAAGCCTATGTTACAGTAATTCTAGTACAGCAAACAAAGGAAACACTTCAAGTCGCAGGTTTGAGAGAGTGGTTGTATAAAGCCTCCACATATAGAACAGTGGTGGAGACAGAGTTACACCAGCTGTGGTATTCAGAGGCAAAATGGGGAGGAAACCATAGCCAGAATTCCTTCAAAGAGCCTAAGAACTGGATTGCACGCTTTAGGCTATAAATTTATCTAGTTTATCATTTCTAATACTTACTCAATTGCTACTTCTATGAAGTAACCTAAATAACATTTAGGGAAAGCTTCTGAGAACACAAAACCCGAGTGCTTCATTCTGACTGTTCTCTGCATTCAGACACTTTTTCCCTCCTCCTGAAGGCCCCCCCAGGTTTCCAGATTTCAGACAACATCTCTCTAGGTATCATAAACAAATATCTTGTTGAGATATTTCAAAAAGAAGACATTTCCGTAGAAGGTCTCTAACTCCAAACTAAAAAATTTGGGCTAGGCCTGAAACCACCAGCTATGGACCAGACCTGCTATTCATCACACATTTGTCATTACATCCAAGTGACAGCAAGAACTGGCCATAAAGCCTCCAGCAGCAAGCCCAGAATCCTGCCAAGCCATCTGCAGTACTCTGAGCTCTGACTTTTGGTGCTGGTTGGAGAGAAGATACAAAGGCCCTGAAGATAAGCTACACAAAGCTGATACAGGGAAGCCCACCTTCATGTTATTTCCCATCATTGAGAGATACCACCATGATTCATATTGCATGCCTTTTAATGGCTGGGTGAAGTTACTCTACATACACTACTTCTCAGTGTTTAATTACTCATTTGTGTGTGATTCTACCTACAGTTTGTGCGGTTTTAGTCAGAGTTTTTTGGGTATTATAAACCTCATTCTAACAGTAACACATGACTCTCATTAGATTCTGGAAAGAGTCCACTGAAAGGTTCTGCATTGCCATCATCTACAAAAATTTTGGAAACGTGATGTTCCTTGGGCATCAACAGAACCAAAGAGGTGCAAGGAAAGGATAAATAAAATGAATTACAGGAGTATGAGGACAGCGGTCAACCAGAAACTGATAAATGGTTTCAACTAGCAAGTAAGGCCGCTCAGTGTACAGCTCAGTGTAAACTATTAGCCTCTGAGACAGTTTGTTGAGAACATTTTAGAACAGCTTGATGTCAATCATCTACCTGTGACCTATGGAAATGCTTCTGACTCCATCATACTGCCAGTAAAGAATCCCAGCTTCTCCTCCCTTGCTTCCACATTTTACAACACTGGTAATTAGCTTTGGCTGGAACAGGCATTGGTATGTGGTTTTTGCAAGACAAGTTAAGGACTTCATTGGAATGTGACCTTTTTCAGGCCATAGAGTGTCATATCTGTGCATCAACAAATTTCATACCCCAATCCAGCTGATGAGCAGTGCCATCTGCAGCAAATGAAAATCAAATGCTTATTGCATAGCCATGTGCAATCCTTTTCATTTGTGAATATCTTTGAAGGGATGCTTCAAGACAAGACACATATAGACACAAATATGCCTCAATTCTAGATTAAATTAACTACACTTTTCTGAGCCAAGCAGTTTAAGCTTCAGCTTGAGTGTTTTTATCTGTCAAATAAAAGCTTTACAATAATAATAAGAGTCAGAGTACAGGCAAACACAAACACGTCCTGAAAAGCTATCTCAATCCACCTCCATCAGAAGCAATTGGGAAGCCCTTGATGTTTCCTAGTGACTCTGGAAAATGAACTGCTGCTCTATACTCTCAGTCAAGCAAACTGAAGAAAGCTGTTGGACATTCCTAAATCCTTTCTTTAAGTCATCAACAGATGCTTTATAAATTACATTCATTATCTCTGAACATCTGAAAAATAGTTGTCAAGGTAAGCAACAATTTTCTTTGTGATACAGAAAAGCAAGCGGTAACAAATGTTTTAATTAACACCATCCCTTCTGCCAACTGCTGGGTCCATCCATTCCATCTTTAACCACTAAAATGAGAAAACTTGAAATACTTATTGAAAAATGTCTCTGCAGTAAAGAAAGAATAGTTTGTCCTTGACAGAGTTTACTGCAATACTCTTGAACTATATTCAGCATGTCAGCAGCTTCTTCCTATACTCTCCCACGATGCTTAGTCTCTCATAATCCTACCTGTGTGTACTCTCTTCTATTTTCAGCTCCTTAAGACATTAAAGGAGGTTGTGCTGCCATCTTTATAAATCCAGTTGACTCCAGCTTTCTCACATAACCACTTTCCTTAGGATGACTGTGTCCATGAGTTCCACAGTTTACCAGTTATAGGTCTCTCTCTAACAACCACAATCTTAGGAAGTGATAACAAGCAGATACATATTTATGTCCTGCAAAAGAACACAGGTTTTACTTTGCCAACTCTCATTTCGTCCTTGTGGTTTTACAACACTCCTGAACTCTTTCACATTCTGAAAATGTCTTTGACTTTTCTAACAATCTTAGAGAGAAAAAAAAAATAATTTTCAAACCATGCCAGCCCAATATCCTGTCTCCTGTGACACAAATTTCCTTGGCTCAAGCAAGTGTTAACAAACTCTATAGGTTAACAGCACATAAATACCTCTTATCTAAAATGATCAAATGTGTGATTCACCACCAACAATGTAGAACAACCTCCTTCTGAGATTAGAATGTCTCAAAACATCACCTTTTCTGTTTTAAATAAATGTCAACATATAAATATAGGATAGATGTTTGTCTGTTTGTCACAGCAGATAAATAATTAAAATCTTTATTAAACAAAGTAAACACCCAAAACCACTGTTTACAAACTGTCAGTAAAAAAAAAGAACAATTCCTTCCTTCAGGTGTGCAACATAAATGGTAATACAAAGGCTCTTTTTAACATACAGATTTGGTGCAATCCACAGCACATCCTGTGTCTGGGTTTACCATTGCCCAGACCTACTAGAGAATATTCTGGCTATCCCCTTACCTACACAACTAACACATGAAACTTGAGCGCAGATACCTTCTTTCCAGGTCCCATAGTTTATAGAGGTATGCAGTTTTGCTTCACACATCAATAACCTGCTGCCTTAGAAAGAAGTATAATCTATGTTAATAGCAACTGAAGAAATGTAAGTAGATTTAATGAGAGGATTAGGAAAAGTTATGGACATTAGGCTCATCAGTAGCTGCTAAACACAATGAATGAAATGCAATCTGCCTCAGCAAGTTCCAGGAAACTGGAAGGTTTAAGGGGAAAAGAAACACTCTACACCTGTTCTTACATTTTTTCCTTCAGCACAAGAAAGTGGAAAGTGTTTAAGACAGGATGTTGGCTCTAATGGACTTTTGAATCGATGCATTAGAGAAATTTATATATGTTACATATAAACCAGTTTTCAAAGCCCCATAATAAATACCAGATGGCATAAAGCAAAAGAAAAGATCTCTTGAACCTTAAAAAGGAGTATTATGTTGTCTCATGATTCCTCTGGATCTTAATTCTTTCCTGCCAAAAAATGAAATACTATTTATAGAAGTCTACGTCAGGATAGGAAGGATGTTCAAGTGTGTCCCATGTGATCCAAAGACTTGCCAGTTACCTTCCATTGTTATTATCCCAGAGTCCAGAGATTTCTTCCATTTTTTCATGTTTTCCTGCCCATGGGATACTGCTCATCAACTGGAGAGTCTGTCATGCTGATGACTGCTCACCCATGCTAACTAACATTTCCAATGTTAATTTCTTTCTTTTGATTTCCTTTCCAATTTTCCTTTGATTTTAATGTAGTAGATTCCTGGGGACTCATGTTCAGGAATCCACCAGAATTGGTCATGTCCCAATCTGAAACATTGTAATTTCCCACTTCCCTCTTCTTCTAACACACTCCCGAACCTGTCTTACTGATGTATAGTCAGTCCCCCCTCTAAAGATAAGACCTGTTTCATTCAAAATAGGGCCATCATTGGTCTAACTAAAACTGCTAAGAGTTGTCTGTGATTGTGCTAAAGATCCTGTATTAAATCTTTCTCACTCCTTCTTCCCCGACTTCCCAAATTTATTTCCTGACTCAGAATAGACCCTCCCCAAGTCCAAGGCACTATAGGAACCAGATTCATAACCTCGATTCCAGGTCCGCTTGGTCCAAACACTCCATATATTTATTTATTCATATTGAGGGTGCTCAATGAAATCTTTTTTTTCTGACTTACCTCCTGAATCTGCAGCTATGTGAGAAGCAGGAGGAAATATCTTGACCTTCTTGATAGCTTGAACTAAAATCCAGGATGTGAGATTTTAAATATCAAGTTTTGCAAGTAACACCACATACCATCTTTGTTTTTTCAAGGCAGCACTCAGTAATTCAGATCTTCAGGTGGCATATCTGTGTGATTTCCTCAGAGAAGGAACTTGATTTCCTCAGAGACTACATTTTTCTTTATTCTACATTTGCCTATATTCATGAAGTGAAAATATTTAGGTACATATTCACGGGAAACAAAATCTATCTTCTCTCCCCAGTATCCCTTGTCCATCATTGTCTCACAGGAATTTAAACAAAGTTTCAAAGCAAGAAAAAATAAAAGAGCACAAAATGTAATACTTATATTAATACACAGTACATTACTCATTTACTTTTCTGCATGTAGGAAGAATCTACATTTTGAAAGTTAGCCAAGTTGAAGTTGCAGATCAAATTTTTGTTTGAATAGCATTTTAGTTAATAAATAGATGCTTAGCAGTGGGAATTTAAGATAACCTGGAGGTTATTATTTGGTAAATCTACTGTGCTTAAAAACTAATAAAACAGACCTCTACATGGGCAGTGATCTTGAAGAAAGGCTGTTTAGGTCCAAAATATTATTAACCTACATGTATAGATTTTTTGTAAGTGCACATTATGATGTTAAGTTTTTGAAAACCTGATATGAAGGGAATTTTTTTTGTTAAAAATGAATGCATTTTGTGAACCACCTGTTCACACATTGAAAAAAAAATATTATGCAGCAATTGCCTTCAGAAATTCAGGTCATATGGTCAGCCCCGGAATTAATTATCTGATCAAGACTGATTGGGGTGAGACCAAATAATTGCTCATTAGCATTCAGCACCACTGTCAGGCTGCATTTTGCATGCTACAGTGTATGCTGCCCTTTTTCATTTTACTCAGTCTCCTTTTTGGGTTACACCACATTGTTCTGCATGACTGGGAAATGAAATTGGAAACAGGAAAAGAGAAGTTTGGAGAATAAAACAGACATGACTTTATATAAAAAAATGTGCCTTACACAGTTTTACTTATTGAACGATCAAACTGCCTACGAACTATTTCTATAAATCTACCACATACTGGTCTCTCTGAGAAGCCAATAGGAATTCTGGGCATAGAGAGTTTGCACCATTATACATTAATTTGTTCATATTCTTCAAAACTAGTGTTCTGTGTTTAAGTGATCCAGTTTGTAACTGGTTGAACTGTAAAACAGTATTTCCTCTTACCCTGTAGGCTTGTAACATTTTTTGTCCGAGCAGCTGAGTGTTGTATTTCAGTAGCCATGCCATTTAGCACTGCTTGGTGCAGCATTCGCATTCTTGGATGTGCAAAAGAGGAACAGACAGCTATAGCTGCCTCCAGATCTGTTTTGGACACAGTAGTTCATAGCGTTGTGTTATGCTACACTACAATAAGCACAATGGCATCTTGGAAGAGCGATACAACGAATCTGCTTCAAGGTTCTGTACGCTATGTAGAAAATACACTAGATTTAAGCTGCAATGTCTCCAAACCTCTGTCCATACAGCTATGCCTAAACTAGTAAATTGAGCATACCCAGGACTCCAGTCTCATGATGAGGCCAAGAGGAGCAGAACAGCTGCATCCGTGCTATTAAACTACTTGCTCTCCAAAACAGGGTGTCCACACTGGGAATGTGCCTAATGGCACATTAGACCTCTGTCCTGTGATAACTCAAAAGCTTTGTTGGAGATTTGTTTTGGAGGGTACTGACTGGCATGGGCCACAACAATGCCAAGGGTCATTCAAAAGACTTAACTGTATAGACGTTCATATTCCAGAGCCTGCAAATGTTATTTGGCCTTAACTCAATAATATAGATATAATTGCATTTTCCTACAGTAAGGAACTGGAAAATAGTAAGCATAGATCAACTAAATTAACAGGAATAATGGTAAAATTTCACCCTGCTTGACTTCCGAAAAAATCTTCTTTACCTATCAAAGTAGCTTTGTAACAATGTTCTGCACTCTATAATCTACCACAGATGCCAAGAAATCACAACTCTGATTGTAAAACTTGATTTATTCCCCTATAGGTTCCAAAAGAACTTTTAGAAAGACTGTATTTACATGTTTGTGTTTTCAAAAGCAAAACAAAAATTGTCTAGACCATTAAGTTCTTAAAATATCCTTTGCTTGATGTGAAAGGTGCCGTCTGTAGCAATCCCCACACTTAAATGCAGCTTGTAGAGGCAGAATCCAAATCATCCGAAATCACTGACATTGCTTCCCAAGTCAAATAATAAAATAGAATATTTTATTTTGGACAAGATATGTTAAACAATCTGGTTGAGTTTCGCCTCTTGGTAATCATTACTGGTCATGGGGATTCACTGCTAAATTCACTGCGTATTTCAAGCCCCTGAACCTGAAAAGCATTTCAGTATTCTCCACTTTCGGAATTCTAGATGGTTTATGTTGTTCTTTTGATAAAAATCAGGCTTCTGAAGAAAATTTCCCACTCATCCTCACTTCTTTTACTTCAGTTTGCACTGTGGGACAATATTAGGGCACATGAACCATATTTGCACGAGATGAAACGCAACTAGCAGTGGTACTCCAGGAGCTCACTTAACAGCCTCCATCTGGTCAGTCTGTGGGCATACTAGAGCTAATCCAAAGAAACAAAACCTCTTAAATATGTATCACAAGAACATCAGTTCCTCAACACCAATTATTTCAATTCAGAGTCTTCTCCTACTTGTGCAACACTGCTTGCTAGTAGGCACAGTCTTTACTACCCTTTGATTATTTTCTCTTTTTAAGTATGCAAACCTGTCTTCTAGTTATTTAGAATTTCGCAAATAAGATAAACAGGTCAGATTTCTCTGGAAGCTTAAATGCATCTTTCCCAGATTACCATCAATGGCAGACAACTTTGAGTTTATAGTTTAATTTTTCATGAAGTACATGAACAATATAAGCAAGCAGATCTGCACATATTAAGGTACATTTTACTTGAACCTTCTCGGTGCAATACTCTTCTTTCTTTACAAGAACATGAAGTACACAAGCAAGATTAAAATACTAAAATCTGCCTGTGCTCTTCTGCCTCTTTTCTCTAGTCATTCTGAAACACTGTGAGGCTGTGGAGTCCTGCCTTCTGGAAGGGATCACGAGCTTCCACTTTGCTTTCCTGCACAACACACAGTCTTTCTACATCAGTTTGTCTTCTCTGATCTTGCATACAAACCAGTTTCTCCTACCTTTGCTACAGAAGTCTGCTGATCTACTGCAAAATGCTACTGTGTCTTATGTATACCTGTAAGCCTCTCACTGTTTATATCCCTCATAGATTTTTGTGACTTCTGTGGATTTTGGTAGCTTTCTGTTCTTTTGCAACTTTGCAGCAAACTTTATTTGCAGAGATCGCAGCTGAAAAGTACATGCAGGGCCCTGTACTGATCATTACAGACTGTCCAGCACCTTAGCTGGTGTCGCACTGTCCCCAGCTCTGGGTGGGTTAACAAGGCAGGCTCCTGCAGCGTCTGCCTCAGAGTCAGACAAACAGAACTGCAGCTCCTGGCTGGAGCTATGGAGCCCAAAATCCATTGCAAAACCTTCCAGGCTCTGAGTCCTAATTTTGCAGCAGGAAGTCTGGAAGTGCTGGCACTTCTCACCTAAACTGCGTTTCGTGGCGGCTTCCAGAAGCCCTGCTGGTTTATGGGGCGTCATTTTTAATAATGAGCCCAGGAAATTCCGGAGTAGTAGAAGAATACTAATGCAGCACCAATGTCTTTGGAATTGCCTCACCAACTAGAGCTCAGTCATTCTGGCAGCATCCCAGTTCAAGTAGTGGGGGAAAAAAATCCATTTAAACTTAACTGATACAAATTAATACAAGATGTATTAATAATAGCTGTCAACATAATTTTAAGAATAATAGACTGTGAGTCCTGGTATCACTTTTTAGTGAAATTAAAACTTTGATACATGAAGTTATATGAATGGATGCAATATACTTAGTTTTGTAAAATATTTTATACAGTCTGAGATATTGTTCTTCATAAAATAGCCTGACTAAAAATAGTGATACGTAAGTTGACTAAATATTTACCATAAAGTAGCTAGCAAGAGCAAGCCATCGTCAAATCAGGAAGGTTTTATATTGCACATGCACCTGGTAGCAGACTTCATGCTTTTCACCATTTGCTTCAGTAGCTTTAGCAGTATATATCAATTACTTTTCTTCTTGTGAACTATGTGTATGATTCAGAAACATATGCTGAGTTAAAGGGCATGCGAAGTCTCATCAAACCCAATTGGATTCCCAATGATAGGCTAAAGGACATACAATTTAAACTGCTGAAATGCCTATAAGTAAATGAATGACTAAGAGTTTTGCAGAACTGGAGCCCTGCACACTCTTATCTTGGAGCATTTGTATATAAATGCCATGAGTAAAATATTCTGACTAATCATGTTATTCTTTGATAATTTATTACAGCCTTACTGTTAGCTGAATTTGTCTTTCCCCTTGACAAGTCTCTTGGGAAACTGAGATGAAGTTAGTCTTTTATCATTATCTCAAGTTTATCTTTCCAAATGTTTTTATTATAGTGATTTTGGAAGCAAGCATATTAAGGCAGAGATATTACAGAACTGTTGGACAAAATGGTATTGTCAAATACCATGTAAGTGAGTTTAGGTTTTCTCACAAATATCTCAGAGATAATTTAGGACTAAATAAAAAAAAGTAAATCAGTTCTTGAGCCCTAAGGCACCTTTCAATAGTAATAGTAATAAATCAGAATGATAGCCTAAAACAGCCACTGATTTTTCCTCTTAATCAAATAAGACCAGAACCAAGCCATCATTCCAGCAGAAAAAGCAAAATTTAATTAGCTTATCTAACAGTGTCATTTAGTGAATCAAAAACTTTGAAAGGTCAATGAATTTTGCCCTTATCATCTCATTATCTTCCATCACTAACAAGATATCATTAAGCAACTTCATGAGAGCAGTTAATGTAGCAACAGCCAGCAGCACTGCTGTAATTTAAAGGGAAATTCCAGGCTGTTGTTGAATATCGATTTTTATTACATTTTTCATTCACAGAAGTCTCCTAAAGGCCATTGGAAGAAGGAAAACAAATAGTCTTTATACATGATTTCCATGTTTGTTTTTATTTCTGAAAAAGCCAGTAAAGCATTTTTTGTCATCGTTGTTGTTCAGATACACACACCACAAAATACATCTGCAATAATATACACAATACAGATGAAATGCTTCATTCTAATACCACTAATTGAGTATAACCTTCATGTAATACCCAACACTGAGCTGTCTCTCAACAAAACCCTCTTAGAGGTCCATAGGCAAGCTCACCTCCCACTACGCATTACCTTCCCATACAGCGCCGCATGGTCTGTTCTATAAATGTGACCAGTGGAAACAGCTGGGTTCGAAAAACAAGCACTGTGCACACCAAAGGTCAATTCACTGGTCTGCTTTAGTGCACAGATACACAAACAGTTGAAGAAGTGCATCTGAGAGTGCAGCAACCTGCAGTGAGGCAAAAGGCTGTGGTGGGAACCTCTCGCTACAGATTTGCCTTCAGAGCAATTCTAATGAGGAACTGCACCCAGGAAAGTAATTTTGTCTAGTTACGCTGCGCACTGCTGCGAGGCAAATAGTAGCACATTAGTTAAAATAATTTGTTTACATTCCCTAAAATCAATGGAAATTTAAGATTTTCTCTTCTAAAAGCACAGAGGGAAGGCAAATGAAATAACTTGCTGAGGTTATCTGCATCAGATTGTGATCATTTTAACATAAGTCAGATCTGGATCCTAAACTACCTACTGCCGTCCCACTGAGAGGCTGTCACTGTTTCTGAAAATACATGCTCTTTGCTGAAAAACCACATATGCTCTCAGCTGAGATGCTTCCCTCCCCACCCCCCCTTATTTATTGGACCTCTCTAGGTTAAATTGATTTTGCTATCTTTTTGTTCATAGAAGGCTAAAAAAAGGGCTAAGGGAATTCACATATCTTACACTATGCTGCAACAGAGTTTATATGGCAATCTTTCATTGTGAAAGGATGCAGGCTTTACAAAATCAGAAGTCTTAGCTACAATGGAAGTTATCTCTTAAAAAAACCCAATATCAGCAGTTTTAGACTAGATAAGAACTTCTCAGATAGGAAACCACATACCCTGGCTGATAGCAGCAAATGTCTGCGTCTCTGAGACAGGTGATGAAGCAGGGAAGGGTGAGCAAACTTTCCTCCTGATCCTATTCCCTGCTGCTGTTGCCACAGCCATCTCTGCTCACTTCCCATGTCCCTTCCCCAGGCAGATTTCTCCTCTCAACCAGCCTTTCACACCCCCACCACCCGCCCAAAAATGAGAACCATGCTTGTTTCTGCAGGTGTGGGAGCGAGTGGCTTTCTTGCTGGCTTTGTGCTCTAGCAACCGCTGCTGCTTCACCATCTGCTGCTCCTCTTTCGTGTCTCCAAGCAGCTGTAAGTAAAGCCGCTGCATTCAGTTCACATTCCAAGTTTTTCTTAGCAACCACATAGGTTAAAAAAGAAAATCTTTCAATGAAAACTGAGATTCTGCAGTCACTGCATCAGTACTAGACATATGCCTATTGACACGAATTGGACCCATCCAAGGGTCTCTATAAACCATGGTCGAAGTGAACTGAGCGAGAGGAAAAACAGCTGATAAGGAACTTTCTAGCAAAGCAGACATTTTTGCTGGTGTTGAGAACTGTTGATTTGGTGAAACTGAAAGGCAAGTTTTCATGGGGAGGTAAGCAGCCAGCTCACTGCAGCTGTGTCCCAGCTGGGAACCTGAGCAACTCAAGAGCCTTGGATTCAGTCCTTTTGCTACCTAGCAGCCTGGGAGATGTGGTGCTCTGAGCCACTCTTCAGCACATCAGTTTCCCACCCCAGCCACCTATCACTACAATACTGCCAGGAATAAGCAAGAATGTAGGCTATGGGGGTTTATGAGGTGAGATTTAGCCATTTTATTACTTACAGGCCAGAAATAGCTGAATGCCACCAGGTTACAATAAGAACTTTTCTCATAGTTAAACATTAAAAGGTTAATCTCAAGACTACAAATCCATAGGGTCTGGGTTGATAACTTTAGGAATTTTAATAGAGGAAATTGTGTGAGAAAGTCCATTTAAAAGCACTTATTACTGGCATGCATAAAAGAATATGCTTTTTTCATGAATGTTTTTACCATCTCTGCCACTCAGAATATAGTAGTATCTGTGTTCATAGAGTATAGGAGTCTCAGGGCCACACTTTCAAGCCAGAACACATATTTTTGCCTGTGTCATTTTGTGCCTGATCTCACAAATAATAGAAGTGAAAGCTGAAATCCCATTTTACTAGAATGAGTATAAAATGCTATTTGAACACGTGAATTTGTTTGCATAAGCAACTGATAATGCAGTAAAAGAAAGAAATGAAAATGCAAGTGACTGAATGAAAGAATAAAAGAGTCTAGAAGAGCCTATAAGACTAATTCTTCAAGTGCGTGAGGTCTTTTGACAAAGCAGATGAAAAGACTTGTATCAATAATCTACCGATTAGCGTTTGCCGAATATACGTTAATGGGATAGACCATAGCAGCCCCAAAGGAAGTGTAATGATCAATTGTGGCAATAATCCACAAATTAAAGATCTCTAATAGTATGCATTCACTTGATAGACTGCAAGGGTTTTGAAAGAATGTTGCATTCTATCATGCCAATGATCCATAGATTAAGGGCTCACATTTATATAGCGCACTGTAATGGCTTTGAGGGAGCCATTAGGGTCTATCATGTCAATGATCCATGAATAATGAGAGTTGTTGGAGAAGTATCTTTCAGTCCATGCTGCAGTGCTTCAAGGATGTATCAACGTGGCTTAAGGTTTAGCAAGTGTAATATACTTTATGTAGCATTTCTTACACTTGTATTTACACAATGAATAATCACAGTATAGAAAGCATATGAAAGCAAAAGGAAGAAGTGCTGCTTAAAGGGGAAAATAATGTTTTATTTCCCTTCAGTGCCCGAGCTCAGTTTCTGGCAGCAATAATCTCTTGCTCCCCGCTTGGTGCTAATTCATGTGGTGTTCATAATATCACTATAATCAAAAGCATGTAGGCTACAGGCAGCCTTTGCAGCATGACAGTAATCAAGGATGTCATCAAGATGGAATCAACAGGGTTGTGAGGGGTTAAGTAATCTCCTAATAATGACTTAAACAGGGACTGTTTGGTGTCATGTGAACTCCTTTCTATTTTAGTTTGAAATACTTGGATAGCACTTGATGATCATGGGGGTGTGCGTAATGGTAGGTGTGACAAGTTTTCTGATCAAGACTTCCCCAAAACATCATGTCTGCACTAAGATTTAAAAGTCATAATTAACTTTAAAATAAATCTTGATCAAATACAGGCTCTTCCCGTAGGTGTTCAAATCTTGAAAAACTCCCTAGTTCATAGTCTTCAGCATGGCTCAAGGAATGTGTGAAAAATTACTTTATATATTAAGAATGTTTTCTCAAAATGTCTATACTAATATGGTTCACTACACAATTTATAAAGATGCTCATCTTGAGATTCTTCCATCCATCCCAAGTTGCCCTTTCCTTAGCAACTACCTCCTCCTGCTCAGGACCTCCTCAAAGACAAGGTGAACTCTTGGCCCTGAGAACATGCAAAGGGGGAGGAGAGAGACATGTCCTGCCCGTGTATGGCTTGGTAATATCATCCTGCTCTCATATTTCTCAGTGACTGCCTGTCTGAATGCCTATAGATGCTCTTGGGAAAGAAGGGACACATTTTTTGCAGGATACAGGTGGAGGGCGGAAAGGGGACAGGAGGAAGGAGCTGTAAGCAGCATTCCCGTCTCAGCTTGTTGCCACATCCAACTCTTCTGGCAGGAAGAGAAGCAGAGGAAACATTTCCTGCTGTGGCTAATGCCTTTACAGGCTACTGCAGTCTGGCTGCAGTCATGTACAGACGACTGCAGCCCATTGGATCACAACGCTGGGAGCCAGCCACTGCAGCTGTTAACGTTGGACCAGATTTGAGGGTAACTTCTTCAGACAGTGTTTAAGGAAATTTGAGTAGAGATCAAGCAAGATGTAATGTGAGTGTAGGCAAATTCACCGGCACAGCATGTAGTGACTTCCACAGTTATTGAGTCTTAGTTCAGGCTCCATTCAGAGCAGTGGAAATCCTCCCATTCCCATCAGAAGTGGTTTTTTTTTTCCAGATGGAAATTTATAGTTACAGCTCCAGAGGAGCTCAGCCCCTCTTGTACAGTCAGGAGTGGGAAACAGGAGATAACTTCAGCCAATCTTTCTGGTGGACATCCCAGGTACTCTCTGCCAATAGTTGCAAAAAACCAAAATCATACCTCTGACCAGCCAACTGCCTCACTCTTCTCCCTCATCCCTAGCTTGATTTCTCATTCCCTCCGGGGCAGATGGACCAGATGTAGTGGTATCGCTATATGCTCTAAAGCTAATGAACTGCACACAGAAATGAGAATTTGGCCAGGTGACAGGGCCTCACACAAGGATTTGCTTTCCCTCCACCCCATAACACACCTTTTTTTTTTTTCCTTCTTCTTCTTCTTCCTATTTGAATGGAAAGGCATCACAGCCAATGCCTTGAAATGCTCTTAAAGTAAGCCCTGGTTTAGTCCTATTCAAAGTAATTCAAATGAAGTATATGATTGTTTATGGGTTAAAGAAAAAGAAAAACTTAAATAATTTCCCACTATTTAGAATGTTTTTTTGTTATTGTTTCACATATTCATTTCTCTTTTTCAAATTATTTCTGCTGAAATAGCAAGCTTTCTCTTCAGTCCTTGTCTGCTTTACTGGTTTAATCTTAAATAAAGCCACAGGACTGAATTTGTTCTACTACAGATTGTTTCCATGGTTAGGTCTGTGAAGTCATAAATATAGGATTGTGAATTCATTGCACTACCAAGCTGAGATGTGGGGTAATGAGGGAGAACAATTCTATTCAGACACCAACATCTTCAGCAATATCTAGTGCAATGTAGAATATTACAAGCAGAGAAAATTGCTTTTTGTGCAGGTATTCTCTTTTCAAAGAAACCTAATTGATATCTATAATAGCAGAACATATGAATTGCAGAAAATGTTGAAAACAAGATACTGATCTTTGGCTACTTCCATTAGCATGATGTTACACCCCAAAATACAGAGAATGTGCACAAAAGGCATTAAAGTGCGTTTTCAAATGTGGTAAATGTGAAGGAACAGAGAGTTCAGAGAAGCCTCAGCCTGCATTACCATCTGTCACCTGGCCTCCTGGTTCAAGGCTAGAAGCTAGAACCAGTGACAGAGCTGGGCTCTTTAAAAAGCATGGGCTGGAACATGTTTTTAGGTTCCAAGGTCACTAGATGGGAAGCTTGAAGTTTGTATCAGGTGTGCAGGCTTCCTTATAACTTTAGAAGAGAATCCCAAAGTGACTGGTTCACGTGAGCACCTAAAATGAAAGTACAACTGGATGAAATATAGAAACAGTCCACAGAGGAGAAAATGCCATTAAGTCCTCAATTTTTCTACTGAAAGATCGTTACAACTAGTTTGGAATTAGACTTCATTTTCTGTAGACGGACACAATGTCAAGTCAAGGTAGAGGATCGCTTCTTTTTCTCAGGAGTTAGGGGTATTTTGTTGGAGAGGCAAAGCTGGGTTAAAATTCTTTGACACTGAAAAAGAGTTGAAGCTAGATTTCCTACCAGTTAGATCAGTGCACTGTGCTGCTGTGGAAAAGTTAAAAGGGGCATGAAATTTATCCTGTGAATAACCTGCTCCTGTGGTCATGCGCAGAGCATGACAAATGAATCAGGGGATTTAGGTAGAGAAACAGTTTCCGGATCTTGACTAAGCTTAGTCAACAGGATATTTGAACTAGTTTTGTCTGTATGCTTGAGTACAGGATTGCATGTGTCTAGAAGATTTAAGGTCCAAAGATGCTTATCTAGTGAGACTAGAGAGTAAGAGAGCTAAGGTATGGGAATCATTCTTTTGGATTCAGATGTGTTGGTATTTCACAAGTGTTCAAGCTGAATCAATTCCTGGTTCCTTTTTAACATTCCATTTTTCCAGTTCCTGTTTTTTAGACAGTAATGATACGAACACATTCTTGTTTTTTAAGTAGAAAATCTTGAAAATCATGCAGAGAGGAAAAATAAGTTCAACTACTCACCCGCCAGAAACTCACAATTCTAGTCCAGAAACACTAAAATAAAAAGAAATGAAAAAGAGGTTAAAGATATCTTAAAAGTCATACAAAATAAAGGAAAATGCAAGAGATACAGCAAGAGGTTCTTCATTATTACTTTTAATGAATGAGAAAATGTTGGTGAAAATAGAAATATGTCTGGTATAGTGATATAGATCTGCCAGCCTACCTACCTATCAAGGGTTATTATTTTTCAATCTATTTTAAAGGGTTTAATTTTACATAACTGCAATTCCACAACAACATCTGAATAGGTTATGAACATATACTGTACTAACAACTTATTCCAGTTAGGTTTTTCACAGAAATAAGACAAAATACCTGTGCAAATTATTGTGGAAGGATGGGGTTACCTGAACCAGTGAACTGGAAGTCACTGTGGTATGTTCATGGTCATCAAGACATGGAACAGGTCATTCATGTCAGCTTTCTCTCACTTCCCCTGCTCTGTAATTCCCTGTCATGCAGTTCTGAGATGTGGCACCAGAATCTGACAAAGGATGTGTGCGTGAGTCTGTATGTGGTGGAGGTGAGAGTAGAAGGTGCTCAGTCAAAGCACCTTATCCTGTTCCCTACCTCTGAAGTTTTACTGTATCATCTGTAGTTACTACAGAAAACTAAAAGTAACAGGAACTGTAAGTTTGAGATGAGTTTTTTCGTAGATGAGCAATATACAATAAATGCATAGTGTTGAATTACTTTAAAATGAGAAATTTAAGATTTTATTTATATTAAAAAGGAAAAGTGGTGCTATCCAACTCTCCACAAAAAGAGAGGGGGCAATAGCAGTCATCTGTGCCCAGGTTTGCTGCAGAGGAATGTGAGGCTATGTTGTGGTTTAACCCCAGCCAGCAGCTAGAACCATGAAGCCGCTCATGCTCTCCTCCCAGTTTGGATAGGGGAGAGAATCAGAAGAGTACAAGTGAGAAAAAAAATCATGGGTTGAGATAAAAGCAGTTTAATACGTAGAGGAAAAGCCACACATGCAAGCAAAGCAAAACAAGAAATTCATTCATGACTTCCCGTCATCAGGCAGATGTTCAGCCATCTCCAGGAAAGCAGGGCTCCAGCGCACATAGTGATTACTTGGGAAGACAAACGCCATTACTCCAAATGTTCCCCAACTTCCTTCTTCTTCCCCAAGCTTTGTATACTGAGCATGATGTCACATGTTATGGAATATCTCTCTGGTGAGTTGAGGTCAGCTGTCCCAGCTAGGTCCCCTCCCAACTTCTTGTGCCCTCCCAGCCTGCTTGCTGGTGGGGCGGTGTGAGAAGCAGAAAAGGCTTTGACTGCCTAGCAACAACCAAAAACACTAGTGCACTATCAAAAGTACTTCTCATCCCAAATCCAAAATGCAGTGCTATGCCAGCTGCTAATAAAAAAAGTTAACTCTATCCCAACTGAAACCACAACAGGCTAATAGTAATTTTCCAGTTGAATAAAAATGAAGAGTTGCAAAGGCAGAGTTGAGAAAGCAGTTACATTCCAACCTTTGAAGATTCATCTCCAGAAGATGGCTTCTGGGCAGCAGCTATATGTAATGACAGTTTCGCTTGCTACAGTTTGTGACTCTTGCCTCTTGTCTTTTCTCTATGAACCTCTGAAAAGAGTCTGGCTGCTGCTTCTCTATAAACCTCCTTTAGGTAGTGGAAACCTCTTATTTTGCTTCTCTCCTCTAGGCTAGGCAAAATCCATTCCTTCAGCCTCTCTTGTATGTTGTATGGTCTGGCAACCTAACTGTCTGTAAGTGTCTCTTCACCAGTATCTGTCCAGTTTGTTGATATTTGTCCCAGAACTGGACAGAATATCGCAGGCATGCCAAACAGAGGTTAATTAGCTCTTCGCTTAGCCTGCTGGCTCTTCCTTTTGCAGTCCGGTATGCAGATAGACTTTACAACTTCCCATTAAACACACAAGACTTTAAAATGATTATTTGATAGGATGTTTTACCAGGCCTACCAAAAAAATGGCAAAATGCAATAGATGACAGTTGAGAAAAAAACTTGGTCTACTTGAGACAGTTTCATAAAATTGCTCAACTAAAAAGTTTGAATTGGGACAGGAAAGAAACTCTGGTTTTCTTAGTTGAAATAGATGCAACAGATGTGACAGTTTTGTCACAAAACTGTTTTCTATTTTGTCATTCTTACTGCAACCCTTTTCCAACTGGATTTTAATTTTCTTGGTTTAATTGCTTTCTTGCATGGGTTTTCTTTTGATATTTACCAGAAAAAAACATGTGTTGGAAATGCAATATTTATCAGGTGGATATACAACCACTGCATAACATTGTAGCCTTTTATCATTTCTAGTATATCATATTCTTATCATTGTTCTAAGTGTCTAGAATATGATTAGCTTGCTATTATATAAAAAAGTCTGGAAATTTTAATAAATAATTGCAATTAAAAATCTTAAAATGCTATGCATGCAGATTCTGTGTCATCTTCGATTGAAATTCCTTTTAATTCATGATCAGTTAATGTTCCATAAAAATTAAAGGTTACCCAACAACAAAAGAATTATGGCTCATTGCATAGAGAAATGAGCAGGGAGTACAGTTGCTTGATTAGTTAATAATAGCAAAACATTAACTTTCCCAAGGTCTTTGTCAGCTCTGAAAGCACCTCCTATTGTATAATATCCGTTTATAAAAATGTACTTTCAATATGCACTCTGAAAGAAAGACTATACAAAATGTGGATTTCCTGCTTCAACAAGGCTACCTAAAGTTCAGTTGTACTGACACAGTGTAGTGTGTCTCCTTCGTATTAAGTTTAATAAGTACAAGACAAACACAGAACCAAACTTGGCAACTGTTACTCAAGTGTGCAATCCCTCTTCCTGGAGGAAGTTCAATAACTCCAAAGGATAACTCCTGTGAAAAATTAAATAATCCCCTGAGTAAATGTTGTAGAGGAGGCCATGTATCCCTGAACATTTCCACCTGCAAAATAATTCCAGTAGTAAGTAAATGAGCATAAAGCAGTCAAAGTCACAACTCAATCTGTCTGAACTTGGTATTTTGGAGAATAAAGGATTGTGAGGTAACTAACTTTTTAAGCAAGAGACTAGTATAATATGTCTCACTTTCCTTTCATTTCTTTCGGGTGTCAAAGGAACATGAAATTATTCACAGACTAAATAATTTTCTTGCCAAAAAGGTATTTGTGGTTTCACAGAAATTACTAAAAAAACGGGATCATACCATATTGAACAGTTTCAGGTGGGAACAAAAAATATTGATTTGCAAAATGGAAGAGAGGGTAGTGGAGGGAGGCCACCCCTTCACCACCCATACTACCCTAAATGGCCTACTGGTGACAGATTCATGCAAGACATGGATAGCTAAAGGGCTTCTTGATGACAATGGTCTTTCTCAAAAACTGCTTATATATTAAATGAACCAGTTACTAAAAGGAGCATATCCCACTTCGGCAATATCGTTATGTTATTGAATAATTCTTCATTTCTCCATAGGTTAATTGCTATGCTATTTCCATGTTCTTCCAGGTGAGCTGATGAAGCAACAGTCATCACTCCTCCTGTCCTTGGGGAGAAAAAATGATGAGAATGAAATGAGAGAACAACAATTACAATGCAATAGGGAAAAAGAAAGTAGGTGAGAACAAAAGAAAAAATGCTAGTGAGGAAAAAGTTTTTGATTTAATGCTATATTTTGTATGACTAATATTTATGCTTTTGTAATCACACATTTTCAGTTTTCTATAAGTATGACTTTATCATTTCTGCAATGTATTCCTTTTTAGCCAAGATCATCACCATGATAGGAGATTAATTCAGGTGGCTTAAATGTCACAGGGTGCAAGGAAGAGATGATTGCGATGGACTGTCACATATCCAGCACAAATTTCTCTGTGCTAAGTCTCAGTCTGCCCCACTGTGAACACTTAGAAAACTGTGGTCATCATTTCAATGGAAACGAACACCACCCCTCAATTCTTTTACTGCAGATGATGGGGAACTCTGCCACTGCAGATGATAATGTTCTTTTTTTAATGCTGTACAGATATATCTGGATGTGGGCTTAATGATAAAGAATCTGCATTAGCTGAAGAATTAAATGTTCTAGATATTTAAACATTCTGAATGCTTTAGTGCTCTGACATCCAAACTTCAGCTGTTCTTTTGTTTGAACAAACTATAGCACAGTGATGTTCAGGGACAGGCCAGGGACCAGGTTCACATTTACTCTGCCTCAGTAATCTGGGCCAGAGGTTTCAAGAAATGAACATAAAGCTGAAATACATAATAGGTAGTTTGGATACAAGTTTCCTGCAAAGGGAATGTATACATGTAACTGTTAAAAGAAGGGCATCTTGCTTATTTTTAAGTGTACAAGGAGCTGTAGGGAAAAGTTTTGATGCAAGACTATGTTTCTTCAGGTAAATTTAAATTTGGGATTGCTATGGATAGTAATGCATGAGCAACAAGAAAATGCATTAATTTCTTCTTGCACCAATAGGGAAAAAGATCACAGAAGACCAGTAAATATAAAGCCCAGAGGTGAGAAAGAAGCATATCAACCATGAAATTGTGTTAATGCAATAATTAAAGTGAGTCTCAGTTCAAATGTAGGTTCCAGTTGTGTAGCAAAGATGTGACAAAACAATTGGGAATGGCAGCCCATTACACTCGTGTTAATCGTCAGGAGAAAAGAGTTCCAGCAAATCAAACTTTTTATGAACACTACTGCATATTTAGCCCTGGACTTGATATCATCTCATTAATCAAAGCGATACACGGGGAGTGAAATTTCCACCTGAGTTTAGTTTTGAGAAAGAGGTAGCAAGAAGTGGGAGTGTCTTGTCTTTGTTCCCAGACACTACAGCAGAGCCAGGCTTTGTAGTGCTCTTCCCAGCAAGGGAATGAAAACAGTGCTGTAGGGGGAAATTAATTATTATCAGGGACATTCCAGCTGGATATCTGTGTAGTTACAAAATGAACACATTTCAAGGAGTTGAGTGTTTCCTGCTGATCATGTTAGTTTCCCTTGTGCTTTAATGGTTTCAAAACTTCTACGCAAAATCAAGTTCCTATTAGGGCTAGCCAGGAATTTAGCATTTGATTTTGCATTTTAAATTTTTCATTAGTTTTCTATGTGAGATCCCAGAGACATGCAAGAAAGAGAGAGACCCCCAGATAAAATCAGCAGCAGGTGACTGGAATCTTCATCTGAAATCTGAATTTACCTCAAGTTCCCACTTTCAATGTAAAACACCTGCTTAAACAGGCAGGTTTTGTCTGGGTTACTATCATTTGTAAAAAATCACCAATGGATGTTTTTGAGAGAGATTAAAGTAGCCCACAGAGATACGGTTAATATTCTCCAACGAAATGTGTTGCAACAGAGGCAAAGTAGGGAGTGAACATCCCAAGAGAGTGCCTCGGCCATTTGGCTGCGCTGTAATTAGTGTTTCTTGTCAACATAAATTCTCTCCTTCACCTGAGAAGGCGTCCAGATGGAAGGCTTTTAGTCTTCACAACTCGCAGATATTCTGATTAAGGAAATGTCTCATTAAGAAGTTTACAGGCAGTTCCTGTTTCTAGTGTTCTTGGACAAAGCCCTTCAAAATGTAATCAGCAATAAGATTAGATCTGTGACTGCCTTATTACAAGAATATTAAAGACTGTATACCCACGCCACTTTTCTTCTGTCCCTCAAAACCCATTTTCATTATCAGCCACGAGATTTAACTGTTATATATCTAGGTATAGTTGGAGGAGTACTTTATGTTCATTATTTGCATTCATTGTAAAAAAATCAAAATAACCCTAGCGGTTAAGAAATTGAAGCAAACATATGGCCTTACAGTTACACACAGTTGGAAATTATTGTGGCTTGCTTTAAAAGCTCCTTCAATATTTTTTTACAACACCAGGCTCACAATTTACACAATATCATTCAATTTGAAAGCATATCTGACTTAATTTCACAATAACAGACCTGAGAAATAAAAGCTATATTACAGAAGGGTAACTGAGGCATGGATACACAGAAATTTGTCCTGGACAATCAAGGAAGCTTAATTTGAGACCCAGAATGACAGTCCTTCATTTCCTGATACCGTGCTTCCATGAATAGTTATATCCACCTTATATTCATTCCATTCTAAAATATATGTTCATGAATGCCTGCACTATTTATATATAATAACATTCTTGAATTTGTCTGAAAAAAGAAATTCTTTTTAGAGGTACAAATAAAACAATAGCTGATTAAATGTATTTTTTGGCTGATAATGAGTCAGGTGTTTTGTCCAACCTATTAAGTAATTAATTAATTATTGAAAATAGCTCCTTACCAAATCCTATGACTGTGAAATAATTTTCCATTAAGAGTTAAATCAAACTTTCATTAACTAGATGAATACACGTTTTCAGATCACAAATAATTTTCTTTACTTTCCCCCGTTATATACAAATTTTCTTACTGATTTTAGAATAAAATTTCCCTTAGAAGTTGATAACTAGTAGTTAACAAAAAGAACGCTAACCACAGTAAATTATTACATACACGCTTGGATTTCTTAATTTAGAACAAGCAGCTATGCTGAAAATGCAACAGCATATTTAAATAGCTGGTCATTTTCTCAAGACAGGTTTTAACACTTGAAGTTTTTCTCTGTTTATACATTTCTTGGGAAAAAAATGATAGGACATAGGTATTTACCCTTATAAAAACAATTCTGCAGACTTAATGATGTCAGTAGGAATCTATTTTTCTTTAAATATCATTTGTTAGAAGCTTGACATTCCTTTTCGTTCTGTGCTTTCCCAGGACCTAACATGCAGCAAGTAAGTTGTTATTTGGTTTTGGTTTATTGAAAATATGCAGCAGCAGACAATTTTATGCCGCTAAGAATTAAAAAAATATTTAGTATAAGGAGTTTTAGCCTGTAATATGGGGCCCTCAACATGCCTGCAAAGTAGTTTCTGGAGGTGTGGCTGGTAAGTACCATATCTTATATTCTGCCATTATCTCCTTGTTCTCCACTAAGAACAATAGATTTGAAAGGAGTAGAAAAGGTTAAACAAAGTCAGTTAAACAGTATGCTTGCACATTTTGAAAAACAAAATGTTCCTGGCACCATCAGGAAATTGCCCCTTGCAATTTCTGATAAAACTCGATTTTAATCAAAATTACATTTTTGTCACTAAATGACTTTTCATGTCAAAATGTCTTTATAGCAAGTCAACAAAATCATTTTATTATTAAAAATAGCTAACAATTACAAAGTACCTCCCTAACAACTTTTCATATAATTATAAAACCATTTTGTGCTTCATAGTGCTATTTTATTATAATAAATAGGAACTCACAGATCTAGAGACTGTGGTATTCACTGGAGGTATTAGGGTTTTTTTAATTTTAAAATACTAAGTAGCAAAATTCTATTATTGCAAAAAATTTACTAACAAAATATGATATAGCAAGATACACCCTACATAAAGAAAACATAGCTGACTTTGCAGGACACAGTTGAGAATCGATTTGCTTTGTTTTATATTAGCTGCAATTTTAATTTCTTGTTCCAGAGCAGATGGAGAGTAATGGTACTAGAAAAGCACAGATTATTAGCAATGGCTACAACCATATTATTCAGAACTTCAAAAATATGCCCCTCTTCTTCACAGCAAATTAAGAAAAACAGACAAGCTGCGTATCTGATCAACTTTCTAGGGAAAAGTCAATTAAAAAAAAAAAAAAAAAGAGCTGAAAAAAGCATAATGCCTGGTCTACAGCTTCAGACAAGACAGCTGTAATACAAAATTATCACCATCACAGAAGCTATACTTCAAACCAGCAGTCTCCAATTTTTCATAGCTAATAGGTGGGAACCTGTTGGAACCTCAGACTTGTTCAGTGTCATGAGCTGAACAATAAGAGAAGTGGTCTGTTGTGCCTTTGATGACCTTGGTAAGAACATGTTTCAGGACAAAAGTTATTAAAGAAGTGCTACCTAGAGTCACAACTTCAGACCATTCCAGTTTCTGAGTCACTAGCAGGCCATTTTCCTTATGGAGGCCTCTTCTGCACAGTAGTTAATTTTCCACTAATATCAACTGAAACTTGACAAATGCATACGTACACACACCACTATGTGTCTGTGTATGCATACACATACATGTATATATACACATATATTTCTACATATATTTCTCAAGACATTTCTGCTTATAGTTGAAACCAAAACCAATAAAACAATGAACAGAAATGCAAAAGTAAAGATTTCTGAAGCTGTCCCATCTTTCAGAAAGCAAAATCATTTCTGCATGTTTTATTTCAAATGTTGGTTGATGGTTTAATGCAGCTTCCAAATTTCAGCCTACATGAGTGATGGAACCCTAAAGGCAAGCCTCTGATCCTGTCACTCTACCTCACTCCATCACAAAGTCCATGTAGGTATTTTATAACATATTCCTTAATGTTATTCATCAAGGAATATATTTCATGAATATTCTTATTGAGAATTATGGGGAATAATTTGGCGCTGTTTTTGTTGAAAATTATATCAATAAACATCAAGCAAAAATGAAGTATTAAATTGGGAATTAAATTATGAAAACATTATTATATTCCTACATATATGTAAATGAAAGCCTTGTGACAAGAAAATACTATTTTTGATGCAGCTGAGGGGGATTATGTCTGTAGTTCCCCTTAGAGACACAGATACGTTACTGGCATGAGGCTGAAGGCACTTTTTGCTGCAGAGTGATATGCTAGAAACAGAGGTAATGCACAAGATGTGCCTTTAACCCTCCACATACTAATTTACAAAACTTGAAACATGTGATTCTTCCTCAGACGTACATGTTTGCCAGTGCATAGTATTATAGCAGTTTTATTTCCAATTTTTTCATTTTTTATTTTTTTTAATCAACTGCAGGGACTGGAAAGCAAGTTTCGCATTTGAAAGCATAAGATAAGGTCAGATGAGATGAGATGAGATATATCATGAGGGGCATGGGCATCGAGGAAGCATTTGAAAAATCACTTCTGTAGGCAAATCTTGTATGGGACCCAGCTCCATAGGGCAACTAGAAGGTAAGAGAGTTCTGTGCCTTTCAGTCGGATGCCTCTGGTGTGCAGAGGCTGCTGGTAAACTCTGAGCCATTTTTTCATTTGGCAAATACTCGTGCTTTCAGCTAGGCTCAACTGTGGGCTGCTATGGACTACTGCCCTCCCTAACTGCTACAACCCTTGTACAGCAAATTGCATTGAACTGCAGGCACAAGCTGTACGGCCTGCTTAAGGTTCCTCACAACTCAGAAATGCCAGTATTTCTACTTAAAATTAGAGACAAAAGCAAGCAAAACCATCTCGCCCTGTGCTGTTTAGTGTTAGTATACAGCTTTTTACCTAATCAATAAACTTTTTTTCTAATAAAACCAGGACACAGAAAACCTGAATTCTCATGTTTCATTATTGATCAAATATTGCCAGTCTGCCTGGATTATTATTACCTAACAAACTTTGTGATTACTACCTGGGTCTTTCCCCAGAAAAATACTTTTAAAAGGTTTTTGAAAACCTTATGCCCCTGGAAATTCTTAATGAAAAATCACAGAAACATTCCAGCTTATAAGGCAATATTTACTTGATTTAGGTTTGGAATTTCCTATTCCTCTTTACATAAATGCCAAAAGTTACTCAATGCTACATTCTGAAGCAATAATAACTAAAAAAAAAGGAAAAGATTTTTAACAAAAGAAAGCGGGAAACATTTTAATAAGGTAACCTACCTATGCTGCTCAGTTTTAGTCACATGAGAGATACCATTAAGCCATTAAAATCATCCAAATGCTTAAAGGTAAGTCCACAGGTAACTATTTTGCCAGGTTTATATTTTAATTGCTTTCACTTGTTAATCTCACCACAGCAGGGTAAGCAATTCCTTCAGTTTCAGTAGGCATCTTGTCTCCACGTACTTTTAAGGGATACATGAGTTGCAACAGTCTTGGAGAAAAGTGGTATTTTCCATAGACCCAAAACCTTTCTTAGGTCTCCTTCCTCATGACTTAAAATTAGTGGTACCTAAAAATGGGTCCTTTTAAAATAACTATATCTGTTAATCTGATACCTGATCCTTACATACTTTAACTCTGCCCTGGTGAGGCCACATCTGGAGTACTGTGTCCAGTTCTGGGCTCCCTGGTTCAAGAAGGACAGGGAACTGCTGGAGAGGGTCCAGCAAAGAGCTACAAAGATGATTAGGGGACTGGAGCATCTTTCTTATGAGGAAAGGCTCAGGGACTTGGGGCTTTTTAGTCTAGAAAAAAGAAGACTCAGGGGGGATCTTATCAATACTTATAAATACTTAAGGGGAGGGTGCCAGGTAGATGGGAACAGTCTTTTTTCAGTTGTGCCCAGTGATAGGACAAGAGGGAACGGGCACAAACTTGAGCACAGGAAGTTCCATCTTAACATGAGGAGGAACTTCTTTACTCTGAGGGCGGCAGAGCACTGGCACAGGCTGCCCAGAGAGGGTGTGGAGTCTCCCACACTGAAGACATTCAAAACCCGCCTGGATGCCGTCCTGTGCAACCTGCTGTAGGTGTCCCTGCTGTGGCAGGGGGGGTTGGACTAGATGATCTCCAGAGGTCCCTTCCAACCCTGACGATACTATGATACTGTGATACTGTGACACTGTAACACATGCATTATGCCTGTTTTATATGCTTCCTCACTAAAAAGACCCTTCTTGTCTAGAAAAAATGTCAACAGAATTTTATTTTCGTCAGAGAGCAAAATCATAACCCTTACTGCAAATTTTACAATAAATTAACTTTACTTGGCATATTTTTACAAAATCAAATGGTATTTAGTGGAAATACACATTGCTAATAATTTCTGTTCCTACATAAGAATGCAAGAGTTCAACACTAAGCATGACAAAAATTAGTATGCTTAGTCATATTAAAATCTATTTTTATAAACATCCAATGAGATAACATATCATGTGAAGCAATATTTTCAAGAATCAAAATAATTTCAGATGTTATTGCCAACCATTCTGACTAGAGGAGCAAAGCATGTTTCAGAATGCCTTCTTGCTTTCAGGAGAAATGATATGGGGAAAAAAAGAAAGAAAAAAAATCAAATTTTATGTGGATGAGTATATTTAATCTTTTCCTCTGTGTGCACTGCTTATACAAAAGGCTTGAACTCTGTGACTCTTGATACAGGGGACACGCTTTCTGTATCTCTTCATTTTACTGACCTGTGGAAGTTGCATTTCACGATGCCTGGTTGAAGTAGTACGCTTCAGAAGACACACGCTACTGTTGGCTCTCATGAAAAGTTTTGTCTTCCTTAACTAGATCATTATCAGTGGATCTGTTACTTTATTATAACTCATTACCACTGCCGCCACGTCCAAAGGCCGTAATCAGACAAAGGCCAAAGTAACAGGGGGCTTAGCATAATTCCAGGCACCACTGTTTGTCCACTCCTACCTTTGAAAATGACTACTGAGCCTGACTACTTTAGTCTGGGACGTGTCTGGAATACAGGTGTTTGTTTTATGCTAAACAGGGCAAATGCAGGTTATCTGAGCAAATTATATACATTTGTATGCACCTATATATGTGTATTTGCGTTTGGCCCACCAAATCCAATTTATCCCGTGCATACTCACCTCCTCCAGTGACTTCATATGTAACAAACCATGGCCCTAAGTTGCTGTGCAAATTCTACATTATTTTTATGTAGCTCCTCCAGAGTAATTTATACCTACGTATTTTGTAAAATTCAGTGCATCAACCATGAAAATCTTTCAACATATGATAAAAAAGTGTTTGGACTAAGATGTGTAATAATACATCATATGTTTCCCCTCCAGGATTAAACCATTATTTGATTTCACAGAAGGTAAATTCCATCAATCAACTTGTCCTTTGCTGTCAAAAAAAACAACTTAAGGTTTTATTCTATAAAAAGTAATCATAAAATGAACAAACAAGAAACTTAATTAATTGAATTAAGAAACAAGGAAAAATACACCAACTTAAGATTTTCCCTACATAAAACACTGTGAAGTTAATGTTGTGTGTGAATATAATTTTAAAGAAGAGATAAACAACAAAAGCCTAAGAATACATGGGATTAAAATCTGACAAAAAATTTATTCATGCAGCAATCACGTCTAAAGATTCTCATAATTTTTACAGGTTGCTTTTAACTGGCAAAGTTCAAAAATAACACAGAACAAATTAAACCTCTGTAGATTTCCCAAGATTTCGACTTCCATGTATCCAGCCCAATTTTGTGTTTGAAGCTTGATTTTGTGGGATTCTTTCAGACTAGAAACCCCAAATGAGGACCAATGATTCATGGTGTGATCCCTGACTTTATGTTATTTCATTTAGAGTTACGCCAGCAAGACTGAAATTAGATCAGGAAAGAAGAAACCTGCCTGAGAAAACAAAGAAAAACAAGAGAACAAGATTTGCATAGGTTTCTCCATCCCCACCCTCCCTCCCTCCCTACTTGAAAGGAAAAACAAGAAGAAAGGGGGGGCGGGGGAGGAGGGGAAAAAAGAAAGGAGAGCTGCAGAGGGAGAGGGACAGGCAAAGTGGGAAGGGGAGGAAGATATTAAGTAGAAGGAAAAGCGAAAACGAAGAAAGGAATGGGAAAGGGGAAAGGGGAAAGGGAAAGGGAAAGGGGAAAGGGAAGGGGAAGGGGGAAAAAAAGTTCACAGCAAACGTGAAGCTCTCAGTATGCCTGACCTAAGCATAGAGTAATGATGCTACATTTTAGAAATATAATTTGAATATTAAATCTCACCAGAGGTGATCATTCCAGCACTATCAGTGGGAGTTTATACACAAGAGACCAGACAAATATTACACAATCTCTTTTCCTAGCAACACCCTGTGTCAGCTGAGATAAAGATTGTCATAGTATCCAATTTAAGGCTCATTTCAGGTCAATTTAAAATTCTTTCTGAATATTTCACATCTCATTCTTAAAACTGGCAATTTCCAGTTGTGCTTCATAGAACATGAGGCAGCACTAAGGACTGGAAGATATGGATCTCTTTTAATGAAGAATTAATATTTATTGAATATTTGGCTATAACTGTATCAGAAAATTTTAATGAATAAAACTAAATGATGGGGAAAAAAATCACGGTGGGGAAAGTGCACGCACAGCAGCATTAACCTCCAAATAGTCATGCTCATTCACGTTAGCAGTGACTTTCTCTGTGTAATTTGCCATAGGACATTCCTGAGCACATTCTCTGATAGATGTGGCCTCTTCTCAGGTAGGAGGACGCACTTGGCTCGCTGTGCCTTCTGTCTGGCGATGCACCGGAGGCCTGCTGAGTCTAACCGTGCATGGTCTGTCACGTCGCCTGGCTTAAGCAAAGCCGTCCTAAAATGTTGCAGGCTCTGTATTTATTTGTTGACCATCAGAGTTCAGCTAGGAGAGAATTTATCTTCCTTAAATACTTGTTATCTTTGTTAGCTAACTCATCATCATTTAGGCAGCTTCAGTCCATACACATGAAGGGCACAACAGCTAATGCTGTCATGTGGACTTTGAAACGATCCGTGAAGGAGAATATATGGCCACTGCTTCATAATCAGATACTAGATAGTGATTTACCTTTCAACGCTTTTTACATCCATAAAACTCAATTGCTGCCAGTTCAAAACAGTGTAGTTGTTTCCCCAGGGAGACTCAGTTTAGATCCTGCATCTTCTCCGCAGAGCAGGCTTCCTTTACCTGCCTTCACAGCTGGTTTCACTGAGGTCAAGTGAGTCATCTAAGGTCACACAGTGAATGAACAACCCAGAAAGAGGCTGAAACCAGGCCAGGACCTTTTCAAGTTTCCTGCTGCAACTGCTGAAGCACGCTGTCTCCCTTGAATAATTCTGCCTGTTGATTCCCACTGAACGTATACATTTCCTAGTGCCACAGGAAATTAAAGTTTACATTCAAGCCACTTTAAGAGCTAGAGTACAGTGGGAACAAACCAATTTTTTTAGTGTTATATCAATAACACTACTTCCATCCCTATACTTCAGGATATCCTTATGTCCTGAGAAAAGATGGGAAAGAATACAAACCCATGTCCAAATATATCTAGCTTCACACCACAAGTCAGGATCCCAGCTTTGTGGTTTTCAGACACTTGCCTTTACTTTGCATGGATTAAATTTGACAGTTCTGTTTTAGGTTTTTCCACAACCATGACAGTTTGAGACACTTTAATTTTCTTTCAAAGAGAAGACATCGCTGTGTTTGTAGGAACTACAGTGAGTCTTATTGAACAGCCCACAGCTAACTCCCTGGGCCAGAGATAGCAAGACCAGTGTGAAATATGTAGCTTCACAAATTTCAGTGGAATTCTACAAAGATCCACAAGTAAAAGCCAGTCCAGCGTCAGGTGTAATGTCCGGCATTTGCTACATACAGAAAGTTTGGGGTAAGTAACATGCAGCTACCTCCGAGAGGGTAGGCGCTCTATGGCCTCCTAGAACCAAAGCCACCAAAACCAGTAGAAGAAACTGCCTGACCAAAATGATAGGATTTGTATGTCACCTTTTTGTATGGAGTCTGTTTATATGTACCTAAAATGAAATAAATAATTTTATATGTGCAATAAGAAGGGAGAGAATGAAACTAAAAATGTAATTAAAAGCACAGTTTCAAACATTTAGATCTCTTCTTTTCAAAAACCCAGCTCCCGGCCTCATGTTTAAATTTTCTTTGCTCCATATACAATGACTCCAGATGTTTAACTGGCATATAAGTAGGACCAGTAGTGTTTTCCTTCTACCTGTGGGGAGCCAATATGACTCACATTCCATCACTTAAACACAGAACTAGTCTATTAGTTAAAATAATAGTGATACCAAAACTCCCCATCTCCTGCAGGCGCAGCAAGGGTAAGAGTTTAAAAAAGGCCTATGTACCAACCATACCTTAAGGCCTGCACTCAGCTTGAGGCAGGTGACTTTCCCACCTCTCATCTCATCATGTGTTTTCGCTCTGCTTTTTCTGTGTAGGTTGTGTCCTGCCTAAGTCAGTGTTCTGTGAATCTTGATTGCTGGTAGCAAGTACTTCTGGACATCTGCTCTGAATTTACTTTTCAAATAATATCTATATGTGTGGGGTGGTTTTTTTTTTTTGTAATGTTGGGGTTAGACTGAAACTGGCAGTCTGCAGGAGGGAAGGAAAGATCAGTACCATTTCTAATAATAACAGCGATTTACAAGCCCAGGGACCTCAGCAGGTATCACTTTCCTTCACAGTGACATGCAGCTATCTCAGATCAGAATACCACAGCCGTTTTTTTACCAGTAACACTGCGCAACAGTTTTAAACAAAGGAAGTGAAATATATATTTATGCATGGCTAAAACTACAGGGCTATTCCAGGGATGTAGAGTGGAATTCACCTGGAATTGGGCCAGAACACGGAGGCCAACTTCTTGCCCTGGGAAAGGGGTGATGTGTACATTTCTGTGATCACAGGTCATCAAGACTTCAGCTTTGTGCCTGGCCAAAGGGGCCTAAGAATGTGACATAGTTCAGATTTGACACTGAAGAAAACATTAGGAAAAAGTGATCCAGCTCCCCCTAAAATAAATAGAAAGTTTTCTGTAGGAGTTAGAGCACAGTGAATCATCAGTTGTTTCTTGAACACTCTGCTTTATCCTTGGGGCTAAAGTTTCCTTCTTTTAGTTATGAGATCTGATGGGATTTCAGCCTAAGTAGTATGGCTATGATCTTATGTCTTATAATTCAACCTGCTCCAGAAAACCTCTATTTATTGTGTGATGAATAATAGAACTGCTTAGCGGCTTCTTTTAGCTTTCAGAAAGGAAAACACAGTACTGTATGCACTGTTTCAAATGTTTTCCTTTATTTTCCCATGGGGATTTATTCTTTAAAAAAAAAAACCACCTCACTGAGAAGTACAGTAGTTAATTCAGACAGTCTCAAGTTGCCTAGAGCTATTGACTGATATATGCAAAACCTTGCCATTATGTTTTCAAAGCAGCAACAAATAGAATTAGGAGTGCAATTCCTTTGATGATACTTTGAATTTTTTTTAAAATTACCTTCCATTATTGTCTGGGCTTGATCCTTCTCCTTCAGAAACTAGTGGGAATTCTGCCATTGACTTCAGGGAAGGAGGATTGGGTTGTTTTCAGCACAGATTTTAAAACAAAGGCTTGAAATTGGCAGGAACAAAACACTGCCATGAATTGAGACAGCAGGTTGCCAGATGGCAGCTTTTCAGAGTTATGCAAACAAATTTGGTTTATTCAATATAAATATTTGAAGGAAATAGAAAGAGGATAATTCTCACTTACCAAAGGGTCAGATTTGAGTATTTTAAATTTTAACTTGGTTCCAAGAGTAAAAGAATCTCTGCCAACACTGTTAAATTATTGCTCTAGAAAGCACCTGAGCCTGGCTTTCTGTGACAGTTTATACTACTATATATATAGTTTTGGATGAGCTAAGAAAAATAAGAATATTGGGGAAGGAAGAGATCCACACAGTTACCTGGGGAAGGCAGTTTAGGAGCAATTGGTGGACTTCCAGTTGAGGAGCACGTTGTCTATACAACTCAGAGGAAAGGAGAGACCATGAGAGGGCATTCTGAGCTTTCAAGTTAGATACTTGAAGCTAGGCACTATGAGTAGCCCCATAATTTGCAAGTGAAGTCTTCAACATATGGCTAACCATCCAGATCCACTCAGCAGGTAACAGCCAAGAGAAAAGGAAGGTCAAGAATTCCAGAAGAGCACTGCTGTTGGGCTTTTTTGGTGCATTTTTTTTTTTTGTTTTGTTTTAAATCAAGTAACACTCAGAAAAGAGAGAAAGTGAATATAGTACAAACAGGAGGATTCTGTTTTTTCTTGAAAATTAGCTGTGGATCTACTTAGAAGAATTACCTATAAGCAATAAAAATTTAATATTGCTGTACTCAGAAGCCTTGATTTTTTTTCTATTGAGTGAAAAAGCTAAACAAGAAGAGGTATGTATACAGGTCAGAGAGCTCTAAGAACTTGACTCCATTGTCACAATCCTTTCTCAACTACACCTAGCATAAAAAAAAAACAACTAAAAAGCACATGTGCCCTGAATTCTCTCTGCATACCATTTCCTTCCGCCTGTGGTGAGGGGTGTGCTTTTGGTATGGCAGAAGGCTTCATCTTTTAACAAATAATGAAATCCACATTCCAGTCAAATGTGATCAGCTCTGCCAGTGCAGAAGGATATTTTTATTGTCCACGTTTGCCTTCAGAATGCCACTGCAAATTACTAAGCATGTTGGCTTTTTGCCACCTCTATTTTAAGCTGTTCAAAAATCTGGGAACCGAAGAAATATCTGCCTTTGCTTTTTAAGGGGAAAAGCATTATTTAAGTAAGCAAACGTTTTGAATAATTTAGACAAGAAAATGTATGTGTTCTCAGATGGGCACACTTATTTTAGTAAAACAGAACTGACCATGTCTTTGAATTAACCTCTTGTTCCTTATACCCCACTTGTATGCACTGTACTGACCTCATAGGAAAGAAAATCGAATCAACTGTAAATTGGCTGAACAGAATTGTCTGAACTCATGGAGCAGTAAATCCTACATTTACATTAGTTACTCAAGATGAGTTGGACTTGCCACACCTTCTGCTCAAAAGGTTGCACAGAATTTTTTATACTTACTAAAAAAAAAAATAGCAGTGGGCCACAAACTTGAAATAATTCCCTGCGTATGATTCCTAGAGCATGGAAGAAGGGAGAAGAGAATAAATGTCTAGCAGAAAAGATCAGAGGAGCCAGGTGAGAAAGTGGGAAAGAACACTCTCAGGCTCTGATGAAAGAGTTTCATTTCAGATGGATCCTCCTCTCAGCTTACTTCAGGGACTGGCATATGGCATATGCTACAGATGGATAGGCAGCGATACACGTACAGCTGTAAGGTTCTGGCACTCCCTGTCCTGGCCCAGGCTGCCAGCTGGCCAGCAGAAAGCAGGTTTGCAGGATGATTTGATTTTCTGCAGCTGTCGTACAAACCATGAGGTCAAGGGAGGTGAGGAGAAGGAGGAGATGTCGGTGAGAGGGTGGGGGTCGTAGCTGACTGATCCTTGCTTATAGCATGGAGGATGAGTTTAACCCTGACAACTAAAATATCCCAGGCAGCAACTTTCTCCATGTGCAAGCCCTTCATTTAAATGATGTGCTAATGTCAGTTTTAGGTCTTGACAGGACTGGGCAACTCTGGAACCGCTTACTGACAAACGCTCTGTGCTATGCAAAATAAGTGAATACCATGCAAGACAGGGTATTCTTGTCTAACGCCCTATTCTTTTGTGAACTAAGGACATCTTTTGTTGTTAGTTATATTAGGGAAAACTCACTCTAACACAACTCTGTGTGTCAACAACAAATAGCTTTTTAAAAGAAATAGAAATAAAAACCCCTTTGCTGCTGGAATCCAAGTCAAATGCAAGGTCCTCTGCACACTTCCAAAAGGCTCACATTTTTGTTAGTGTGGTTTGAATAATTATGCCCTGTTATTTTTCCAGAAACCTTTAGGTAAACTTGTAGGTCACTTATAGGCCAAAAATCACTGTAGTCATTTTAATAGGATGACTTACTAGAAATATATAATTTCATGGCTATCGATTTTTATGAAATTTACCTGTGTGTTAATTATTTGCAAATTTTTGAAACCAGACAGTTTTATTATTATATCAATTATGTCAAGCCATTTGAACAAAAAGTTTCATGCGAAATAACCTGATAACACTACTTTATTCACGATAGTGAGAACAGGGTTGGAGCGTGAGGAATTTCAGATTAATAGAGCTGAGTAACTAGATAAAAAAAAGTCAGAAGAATATCAATATGGAAAAATTTCTCCTATAAAGAAAGGCTGAGACAGTTGGGGTTGCTCAGCCTGGAGAAGAGAAGGCTCTGGGGAGACCTTATTGCAGCCTTCAACATATAAAGGGGGCTTATAAGCAAGATGGCAGCAGACTCTTTACCAAGGCCTGTAGTGACAGGACAAGGGGCAGCGGTTTTACACTGAAAGAGAGTAGATTTAGATTGGACAGAAGGAGGGACAATGAGGGTGGTGAGACACTGGCCCAGGTTGCCCAGAGAAGCTGTGGTTGCCCCATGGCTGGCAGTGTTCAAGGCCAGGTTGGATGGGGCTTTGAGTAACCTGACTTAGTGAAAGATGCCCCTGGCCACGGGAGGGAGGTTGCGCTAGATGATCTTTAAAGGTCCCTTCCAACCCAAACCATTCTAGTATTCTATCATTCTATGAAATGGAGAACGTGAGGAAAAAAACCTCTAGCTCCAGATCTACAAGATGAGGTCCAAGCTGTCCATCGCTCTCCGGAATCAAGACCCTGAAGGCATGATAAGTAGTTCCACATAAGCATCAACTTAGTATACAGAGGTAGTCAAAAAAGAAACTTAAACACTAGGAATTACTAGGAAAGAAATAGAGAATAAACCAGAAAATATTATTCTAGAATATAGATAAATTATTCATTCTGACTTTTAATTCTATACTGTAGTCATCTCATCTCAGAAAATGTATCAACAAGGTTGAAAGAATACTAGGATTGTTGTATGGAAGTGGTATCTTACAAGGCATGACTTAATAAGCTCAAATGTTCATCTCAGAAAAGAGATGATTTTTGATCATAAGACAAAGGTCTCCAGAACCACGAACGGCACAGTGGTCTATACAACCAGTGCTAGCCAGAGACTCATTACTTACTGCTCTTCCAGGGCAAGAGGCAATTGCTGGTAAAAGAAGCTAGTAGAAGGCAGATTCAAAGAAGAAAGAAATAGATAGTTTTTCGTGCAATATGCAGTTAACCTTTGTAACAACCTGCCAAAGAACCTGGTCAATACAAAAGGTATATATGGACTCAAGGGGAGACTGACCAGATACCTGAAAGAAAGGTTCATAGAGGGTTATTAAATAGACAAACCACAGACATTGAGGGAAATGCTTGAGCTGAAAATAACTGAAGACTAGAAGAGCATTAGAAAGAAGTATCACATGCTTTTTCTTTTTCTCTCCTTCTCCCTAAGTGTGCACTTAAAGGCCCGTGTTGCTGAACTAGATGAATCTGAATTGTGTGGCTGCTCTTTCATTCCTATTTTGAACCTCTTATGTTATGAATTGTATTATGACTGCCTGAACAATTCTCCAGCAAGGAAACAAAAATTTATATTCAGGAGTATTAGTGAAGGTATTTGTATCTTAGCAGGTTATTACAAAAGATGTGTCAGAAATGATTTGAGGACAGAAAAGGCCATTTATTGGAACTCACAATCTAGTGCTTACTCCTCTGTGATGCAAGACAGAAGCCTAAAACAAGAATTCAAAGAGATGAGCAAGCTAAGTAAGGAGGGACTAATGGTAGTAGCAATAGGCTGTGGGATTGTCCTGCATACTGCTCCACGAAGATCCATTACCTTAGACGTTAACCATCTTCAGTTCAGGGTTCATGGGCACAACTCTTTTTCACAAGCCAAATGTGTTTTTTCCTCTGACAAAACCCCAGCTTCTTTTCCCGCTACATGGCCAACATCTAAGAAACCCCCATTCTCACTTGGTCTGGAATACAAACCTACAAGTTCTCAAGCAAATATGTTTTTCACAGCATGTGCAAAAGGCTTTTTGTCCTTCTTATTCTAAGTATTCTTATTCCTAAGTATTCAGAAGGCCACAGAGGCAGAGGATGAGATGGACTCTGAAATCTGGAAAGTCAGAGATTTTCACCAAGTTGTTATACTTCTAGATATTTATTTATTCGTTCAGTGAATAAATGTGTAAGCAGACTCAGTAGGCAAGGCTGAAAGCATCTCCTTCAAAATGGACCCAGGTAAGAAGGAACTGACCAGGTCTATATTTTTCTTTCCAAAATAAAAATGATTTAGAAGTTGCTAGTCTTTATACTTGGGGTAAATCTTTTTTTTTTTTTTTCTTAAAAAAACAGTGTAGGCTTTGCATAACACCAACATCTTACTTCCTTTTCTGACTATATTCTAATTGAATTTAGGCTTCTGAGCTTTCACTCAGATCTGCATGTCTTGTAATAAGTAGGTAATCTGTCCCTCAATATCTTTCTGATACAGTGATGCCTACAGGGAGAGCTACACCCTTAGCCTGTGTTGATACGTATAAAGTCATGGCTTTGCCCACTGGTCAGGGATCACTTGTAATGCTTACCTGTAAATATGTTCCCTGATATAATTTTGATCCATGACAACTAACACTCTCTCAAACAGTGCAAGCAAAAATTCAGGATACAGCATAGCCCAGAGAGTTTCCTACAGAGAGTATGAGGGTATAGCTGTTCTAGTTTGAGGGAAGAAATAATGTGGACATAAATGTATAACCCTGAATCAATTTGCCTCTGGACCAGATAAGACTCTCTGGCCTTTTTTATTTACTAACGTAGACGAATCTTGGGAAACCAGCCTGCACTGGTAGCTGAGTCCCCATGGGAGCTCTGGGAGGTCTCACACAGACGAGGTGCAGAGCAGGCTCCAGCATCCCTGGCCAATACAGAACACAAAGGACTTGCAGCTGCAGCATGTGCATAACTTGGAAAGCTTCATTAGTCAACAATGCAAGGGAATTAACCACCCTTTCCCTTTTTTTTTTTCTTCTGTTTTATTTTTCTTTTTGGCATGCACATTGCTGATTGTGACTGTGCTTTGTATTTGCATAAGGATAACCCCTTGTGATGTGTATCTATTCAGGTTTACTTGTGCTATTTTCTTCTTATTCCCTTTTATAAAGAAAGAAAATGCTTTGATCCTCTGAGAATAACATCAGTGAATCCCAGAAACTATTTATTGTTCTATGTACATAATACAATTGTACATAGTTCTTTTGGAGTAAAAGAACAATAAATAATTCCTCTGTCCTTGGAAGGGAAGACAAAACTTCTTGATGAACACCATTAATTGCTGTTAGAACTTGGCTGCCTGTAAAATAAAACATTTGAAAATTACTAACCTGGTTCAAATATCTCATAAACTGCATGTGGAATCTGTTGAGACCTCATCAGATGTTATTTCTCTAAGAACTGTGAAGGGATAGACTTTTCCCTTCTAGAATGAATCTACAATGGCTTGTGCCATCAGAGAAAAAACTTTGATGATGCATTAACATGGCCCTGACCCAGCTGGTTGGCATGCACTGTCACTCCAAAATTCCATTAATAGGGTGCCTGAGGACATGAACTCAGTTTGACTTGAAAGCTTCATGTGTTTCAATTAAAAATGCATTTATTTAATTAATGTAGACGTTAGAGAGAACACTGCTTTAAAAAGAAAGACTGAATTTGATAGACTAACTTTGTCCCCTTTTCCTAAGACATCTGGGATATGTTGCTTTTTTGAAAATGTAAGATTTAGGAAAGGAACGAAGTGAAATCTTGCAAATTAATAGATAGGAGGCACAGAGGAAGATGTCAGGCCTATTGGACTCAAAATAGTTTGGAAGTTGATAGTGCCTTTTTATTTTTTTTTTTTTTACAGCTGATAAGACTGTGCTTATTTCATTTGAAGGTGCTAGAAACAAGAGGTTTTTTGGCCACAACAGAAGAAATGTTTACTGGCATCATTTCAAGTATAGAATCAATGTTTTCTGTAATACAATGAATTCAATAAAATTCTACCCTTGCTTACACCTGAGCAATTTCACTGAAAGAGGAATATGAAGAGACAAAGGAAAAATATAGGTAAGTGAAATTTCACCAGGGATGTTCCTATTGTGCCTAGTCATTCTGGACCTTATTTTCATTTCTAATAAGATGTTCTGCTACCCTGACCAACTTAACTCACTTTAAAGATCATTTGCACTCCACAGCAGAGTTAAGGCCCTTATTAAAATAAAATTCAGACTCCAAGTACAATTGCTTGTTCATAACTCCCGAAGGATCTCATGAAGAAGTTGCCACTTCTGTCCTGCTTTTATAGATGTAGTTTTCTGATGCAGTAATAGCAGAGTTCATTTTAAATAATTAGCTGTCATGTGGATTGGAGTCACAAATGGATACATCTTTCCTAAGACACTCTGTATGGTATCCATTCTTATCAACCTAATGTAAACAGAGCTTTAGTTACCCACAGACATACCACATAGATCTTATCTAGCATAAGAATACCAAATTAGCACTGACTGATTCTTAGGTAGCTATCAGCTAGCTGGCAGCTGTGATTTTTCATATCCAGTACATCTGTTCAATACTATATGCCAAGGCTAGATCTAGGGATTTTGGCACCTTGCTCTGGTTGGACAAGTTCTTTGACATGTTTTCTCCTTGATGTGAGACCAAACAATGAATAGCTTCAATTGCATTTGCACTTAGTATTGTCTAGATTATTTATTTACTTTGAGCAGTTATACAAATGGGACAATTCTGCAATCTGATAAAAAGAGGGGAGCTTTGATACATATCACAGAATAATGATGTGTCAAAGAGTGGATGCACAAGTATTGCTTTTTGAGCTGCTGTCACAAAGCTTAACCTTGCTTACTATAAAGGAAAGCTAGTAGTCTGTGAAGAAGGTTTTGTGGCCTGTTGAAAGAAATTAAAAATCCTAAGAACATAATAAGTATACAGAATCTTTAAGATAACATATTATAGCAAATGAAGACACAATACCTCACTGTTATCCTGACCTAGTGTAGTAATGCAACAGAGAAGATCAGTCATTTTAATTCTGCATATGTCACTCCTGCTTATATCACACACAAATCCATCCCAGCACCAGGGAGGTTACTCTCTCTTCCCTCTTCTCAGCTGCTTTTCCCCTAAGCCTTTGCCAGATCCAGAATCTGTGGGGATGCACAGTAGCTCAGAGAAGGAACTGATCCAGCTAAAGTAATCTTGGGGAGGCAGCAGCGAGAGCAGGAAGCTTATTCTCAGTGAAGATTGTTCCCAACAAGTTTCATTATATGGTGGCTCAGAGGCTAGATCTGCCACTTGAGAGGGGATATGGACATGCATTGATAACCAACCACAGAGAAGGGCAGAACGTAGCACTCTGCTTTTTTCCACATTAAAAAGGCCAGATAGCCATAGCCAAAATGGTTCTATGTGATAGCCACCAGAAAGTCTCTTTCTAAGGGACAGAAATTAAATTCATTTAAAACTGGAAAAATAAAAAAAAAAAGCAATCCTATTTTTACTTGTTCTACATATGTAAGTCTTCACCTTCATCGGAAATGTTAAATGGAAATTCCAATTTTAGTTGATTGGGGGCCACTGACTTCTGGTGGATGGTCTCAGCTGTGGTTCTGAGTGCACCTACAACACAGCAGGTCTTGTGTGTGAGGCCAGCTAGCCTACTAGCACCTGTGTGGGGACAGAAAAAGGTCACAAACACTTCTTCCATGGTCTGAACCCCAAAGTGTAATGCTGCCGAAGAGCCCAATTTGGCCATATGGCCAGAAATGATACCTGACAATGACCTGATTACAAGCAGTCTACAGGCAGAGGATACTTCTAGTGCTTCGGGACTGAACCTGCTGAACAGCAGTTGCCTTTGCACATACTGCAGTCTGGTCTGGAGACATTAATGAATGCGAAAGCTAAGTATCTGAATATGGTTGGTTTGGGTTTTTTTCATTTATTCTCCACCAGTGGAACCACCATCAAAATTCAGCGAACCCCAATCAGTTCACTCAGCTTTTTTTCATAAGCCATTGCTGCAAGAAACATAAAACAACAAAGCAAGCAAGAGCAGAGCCCCTTGGCCCTGGGAGCATTTTGTTTCCCTCAAGAATACGTACCTCAGGAAAACTACATGTTAAAGGTTATGATATTACTGCACAAACTTCTTTCTCTTCCATGTTTTGAGGGGATGAAATAGCACACAGCTTCTATCTTTTTTAAATTATAGTTCTTTTTATTTATAAAGACTTCAGCTTGAAAAGCTGTTAAAAGTAATAAACCACATCTTTCTGAGAATACGATTACATTATTTAATCATGCCCAAAGGCAGCAAAGACACTGGGAAATAATTGTCTTTTCATCATTCAAGCATGAAATGCCCAACATTGTTTGAAACCTAATTCTAACAAACCGTTAATATTCTAGCTCAGAAATCCCTTGACCATGGGCAAATACAATCTCATTTCTCAGTCCTTTAAAACAGTTTAGTGAAGTATCCTAGAAGGCATAAATTGTGTTTTCTTCTCTAAATTCTTTTCTTTTCAGTCTGCAAGGTTTCACTTTTTACAGCCACCTACCAAATCAAAATCCATTAATATGCTAGCATCTCCATAAGATATTCATGCATATAATTTCTTCAACCTAAAAATTCCACTTTTAATCTTGGGAAAATTGCACATGAAGCAAGCAGAACATGGGGAACAATGCCTCCAAAGCTACTGTAGTTAAACAGGCATGGGAAGACTGCGTTGCTACAAGGCATTGTTTTGGCACAGTTTGCCTTTCTAAGACTAATGCCAGTTTTCCTACTAATTAGTAAGTATTTGCAGAGCCTTTTAGTATACTTTTCCACCCCACTTTCAAAAGATTTGTCATATATCACAAAATCACAATCTTCCGGCACTTAGAAATAAATTAACTGGTTAATATTAACATCATATCTCATAATTAATAGACCCAGTAAGTGAAGACACTAAGATGATGCTGTTATGGGACCAGATGTCTCATTCTGACTCTATAAGCACAAGAGAACAGAATTTAAACACCAGATACAGCAGATTGATATTTAGTACAGGTTGCCTACGAGTAGTAGACATAGATTCAAATTCAGAGCTAAAGAGTACAGTTTCACTTTTAGAATAAAAAATAATAATAATAATCTTTTCCTTTAAAGTAGCAATCTGGGCACAAACACGTCAGGGTACAGACAGCTGTAGACTAGAAGAGGAAGGTGGTATTGGGTACAAAAGGGGAAAAGAAAATGAAGAATTCGATGTTTGGTGCGATAGCAATGTAAATATAGTGAACCTATCTTTCAATTATCATCTAATAGGAACACAAACATCTAATCCTTTCTCTCATGTTATTTTTCATAATTTTTTTAATAAAAGAATACAGACAGTACAAGTTTATCTGTGCAAACTTGAATAGCTGAAGACATTGATATTGTGCTTCTTTTAATGATATCCACACACCCTTTGAAAAACAAATGAGACATATGTAAGTACTATACTTGCAGTGGACTTTCTTCAGAGGTGATAACAAGATGTTTCAAGCTGTTTCAAGGTGTTTCAAGGACATCAATAAAAATGCTATTAAATACTAAAGAGTTAAAAAATAACACTTTGGAATATAGGCTACATCCAGTGCTTTTTATGGACTCCCTGACTAAATCAAAAGAAGTTAAGCATGGATGGAAATAGGAATGCACTTCAAGCTGCAATGTGTGAGCTACTTCTTCTTTGTAGAGCTCCAGCGAAGTAACTGGGCCATTTCATGTTGCAATTGAAAAGATCAGGGACTAAAATAGTGCAGGTGGAACAGAGAATCCAAAATTACTTCTAACTCCTGCAAATACATGCACGGTACCTAAATCAATCAAGAAAACAGGTCACTGACTGCAGAAAAAGAAATGAAATAAAGACATGCTGCAGAACAAAGAATAGCCATTTATTATTGTGCAGTAGTTAAACAAGAATAATGCTGAAAAAAAATCAGGAGACAACAATTCATATTCCAGATTTTAAAGGTAAGGGGAAAGGTTTATTTCATGCAAGTGCCACGAAAAATAAATTGTTTCCCAGCCTCAGTCTAAAACGTGGTGCAGTGAGCATCTGAGCACAGGGACAGGTCTTTCATCATGGACGGGTCATTCTAAAAGCAAACACAGGTAAGAGTACCAAACAGCTAGTCAAAAGCATTACTACATTTTTATAAACAAAACAAAGCAAATGCAAAAGACACACTAAAAATTTTTTGTATGTTTGTACGTATTATTTTTCATTATATTCATTAAAAAGTTAACCTATCTGTTTTTCCCAAAAGGTACTAATAGGAACCTAGAGAATACACATCTCTGTACGCTGAATTCCAAGCTTTTATTTGGAAAAGTCTGAACAATGTCTTTGGTTACTTCTTTATAGATGCTGTACAGATTTACTTTGATTATGTACGTTTTTACATATAGTCATATATACCTCTCAGTAATGTTATGTTTTTAGCAGAAAAAAGATATTACTGTAAATATGGATTTTTCACAGAGACTATACCAAATAACATTAAAGGCATTTAAGGTACTACACAGCACAGAGAATAGCTAAACCCTCTATCCTCTGTCCTCTTGGTATCCTATTTGCCTTGCCAAATATGTAGTGAAACTGTAGTAAAGGGACTTGGTGAGTGGATTTTAGATTAACTGACAATTTGAACTTTGAATGATCACTGTTTTGTGACTGTTTGGGGAACATGACTGCTGGATTTAAAGATGGATAAAGACAAAAACTATTCTCCTCTGACAAACCATTCTTCTAAAGAAATTGAATTGTGTTGTGGTTTTTTTTTTCCTCAGCAGAGAAATGATACTTAATCCATCGAGATGTAAAAACTCTATAAAAGAGACTCTTTACAGGAGCACTTAGGTCACCAGGTTAAAGAAAGTGAATGGTATTCCTAATGGAAGATAAACGGTTGCCCTGTGGGGTTTTATCTGTCATACTAATCTCAAAAAGCATCTCATATAAAAGTAGACTTAAAAAGACTGTTAAAGCAAGCTTCGCCACTGCAGTAAACTAATACCTGTGGCTTACCGCCTCTGCCCTACACATGTGAAATGTTTAAAATGTTTGGCAGGAAGCTTTTTCCCACATTTGGCTAGCCGTACTCAGTGAACCCAATGTGAGATAATCCAAAACAATTCAGGTTCAACAAAGGTTGGGAAAATATTATAGCGGACATAAAGCTTTGATGGAAAGCTTCTTTGATCTTGAGATTATAAAATACATAATTTCTAATCTGACAAATTTTTAGCTGCAAAGCAGAATATCTAAACATTCCTCTTTTGTCATAACAGTTTAATCCCTTAAGAATGTGATTTAAACCATTGGGGAGCAAAGGTTACCACAAGATTTGTATGAAAGAGGAAACCTGCCTCAGACACCTAGATAGAAAAATGTGAAGGCCATTAAATTATATAACTAAATACTATCTGCAGATTGGCACTGCCAGGTCACCCTCAGTTCAAGCTGTGTCAAATATCCCTTGTTCCAAACACACTTGTTCACTGAATGCATACTGAAGGAGTTACGATCATTTTAAACTTCGGATCTGAGTTTAAAATGACCCACTTTGCCGTGCATGAAGAATAGCATCAATAGCAACAAGAACTGGGAGTGAGGGGGGGTGTTTTGGGATTGTTTTTGAGGGGGGAGGCCACCGGGCTTTTTTAATCTCATAAAAGATATTGCTTCTTCCTAGTAATCTTGCTTAGGCCCATAGAGTATGACAACTCTACTACTAATGCAAAAATATTTATTTTAATACTTAAACCATCCTTATAAAGCATTGACTCCCTGTTAGACACAGCAATTCCTGTGAGGAAACATGATCAGTAAAAGCAAAACCAAAGTGATTTTATGAATTATTCACACAACGTGATTCAGTGCTGCAAGTCACGTGTAAATCCATGAGCTGGAGTTCATAAAATATGTTTTTTATTGCTGATAAACTACAAATCATTTAATGTTAATTTGAGTACCAAACCTAGTAGAGCACTAAACAGCTTCTAATGGCTTTAAAAGTCAGCTGGATCAGATCTCAACTTTTCTATTAAAAAAAAAAACAAACCAAAACAAAACAAGAAAAAGACCTCTTTTTTTCCTCCCGTAAATTGAAAGCAAAGTTCATCCTTTTTACTTGAAAAGCCAACATGTAGAATTTTAATTCCATGGTGACTTGATTTCCATGGATTCTGCACATTAGTGTTTGTCACTAATGTTTGTAGCTAAATATCTTTATCCAAACTCCATTCATTTTTCAGCTTTTTAAACAAATTGTTCTCTACCCTATAATCATGCCTGATAAAGAGAAAAAGTCTGGGTGCAGAAGACAGGGTTTGAAATAATGACTAGAATAGGGTTTTTACAGCCATTATACAAATGAATATAAATAGTGATGATTAACACATAGAACGTCAATTTAGAAAGCATAACCAGTACAATGTTGTAATACAAAACGAGGAAAACATGGATTTCTGTGGTAGGGGTTTTTAAAAAAAGAGAGCTTTGGCTTACACTATGTTACCATTTGAGAGGACAGAAAACTTGCTGTTCAGTTAGAAAAAAAGCAACTATAAGGTCGAATCTCTGTATTCTCAAATTTAGAAGACATCATGTCAGAAACAGCAGAAATATCAGTTCCCAACAAAGTATTACTCCTTATGTTTCTGGGCACTACATCAGTGAAAAAAGTTATTGTTTCTTTCTTGAGAAAATGTACATCTACCTTTCTTAATTGCTAAAAAAATTCACAAAAACTAGTTTCATCAAAAAAATTTCACAACTATTGGTCCATACTTATGTTAAGTTCCTAAGGAGAGTATACTGGAAAGACAGACACATACTTTAATTGCACAAACCTTTTTCCTTTTGGAAACAAGTACATATTTGATTAGAAACAGCATTAAAACTGAATAGCTGCACACTTACTAATCCTTCTGGAATCACAGTGGATCTTTTCCACTTGCCCTCCAACCACAATATGAGGTCTCTGATCCAGCATAGGGAGGCAGGGCCATGGCTCCTATTCTGCAAAGGATTGGGTGTCCCTTGAGCTCCCTAGAATTTGCAGGATGCGACTCTGCCTGGCTCCTTACCTGCTTGGGCACAGATTACATCCAGGGATTATCAGGTCTTTTCCAGATGATTTCCCTAGGGTTATTTCTGTTTCTTGGCAGTAGCGTACAGTTCGGACAATTAAACTAGATAGACTTCTATATAAATCTAGGATAGTGTTATAACAGACACAATTCATTCCAGAGGGCAGAACACTGACCATTAAATCCTCCCTTACCATCCTCTATATCTCTGAAATGCTATCCATATTTCAAGATTACATGGTGTTCTTGGGCAGAACAATTTCAGACGTACATTTGTGTGCTGATATAGCACAGTAAAAAATCCCATAACATTAAAAAATGCTTTCAGTGCATTTCCTTCACTAAACCTTATCTATAGCTGAATGAAATTGACAGAATGAATGCTTTCTTCTAAAAATCAGAATGAATTTTTACACAATATATCCATTACGTTTACAACTTAGTACATTTCAAGCACAAAAATTATTTGCAGAGGTTTCATAAAGAACAGAGTGTTTTCATTAAATATGCTATTATTCATATCCACCAGAATCGAAGACCAGACACCGGGGAAAACCTGTGAGAGGGAAACAGGCAACTGAGAGAACACTTCTGCTGAAACGAGCTATATACACCCATGTGACTGACCCAGAAACAATTCAGTTGTTGCCAGTACAGCTGTCTTTGAAGTCAGCCAAACAACCACACTCTCCTGCCAAAAAAAAAAAACCAACCCTTTATAGTTTGGCATCAGGGTTTTGCAATTAGTTTGTCACAGTTTCAGAGCAGTTATTTTAATTTTTAAACTGATTCTTCTCTAATTCTTAGTTTCTTATCGTATCTGTTTAGCATAGTTCCCTGAACAGTCATCACTTCCTTGATAGAAACCTCTCCTCTATAAATCTTCCTTCAGACTTGCCTTTGCCATCTGCAGTTTCTATTGTCCTTCCACTGACGTGGATGTGTTTCATTGTCCGACTTTTGTCTTTGCTCTCAGGACAGAACAATAAAATAAAACAAAAGCAAACCCCCTTATTTGTTAAATTCTGTCCTATTTGCAGTCTCACAGTCTTTTGAAAGATCCCTCAACATCCCATTATTTTGCTTGTGTTTTGCTGATATTGTCACATCAGTTTTGACTTAATTTCTGCTAAATATTTCAGTACAAGTACAAGGTTATAAACTCTTCCTTCCTGCAGAACATGTCTTGCTACTCTCAAATGCAGACTATTATTCCCCTCATTTGAGAACTTGTCATACTCCTAAAGCACATAATAATCTTTAATGACCACCTCCTTCCTCCATCCCAATCTTTCCTGTCTGTTGATCTGCTGTGTAGCTATAAATCATCACTAGGGTTTATCTTTACTTTTACTTTTTTACTCTTGAAAGTTTTCTTTTTTTCTTAGTTTCCTTCCAGTTTTCCTATTCCTTTATTTATAATTTTCCCAATTTGTTATCTCACTTGGGTATTCATTTTGAACCCACACTAGTTCACACCAGCAAGTGAAAATTAACTGTCACATTCCCTTTCTGACCAATACCTGTGCATTGCTACAAATAAGGCATCTTAGATGTTAAGTTCTCTAGGAAGCTTCTCCTTTTCTGCCTTATTACAGCTCACTTTGTTCATCCATCCTCAGCCACTCCACCAGTTTTATATCCTTGCTGTAGGGCTAATCTCAGAAATTTTAGACTTCTTATTTAGGCAGCATTTCTTATACTATAACATTTTAGCTCTTTATAAGGGTCCAAAACATCTTGCATAGGACTGACAGAAATGATACAGCATCTCTGAAAGACCTATGCCAGAGGAAATCCCTTTGAGTATCTAAATTGGCAACACACATCTACACTAGGGCACCTGAATCATTCCCTATGTGTTCAGTCTAGGTTTGTTGTCTACGTTCTCTCTGTAGTCCAGAATAAGTGTTTAAAATAAGTGGCGTGGATTGCCTCCAGAGGTGCATATTTCTGTTCATTGACTAGAGAGGAACCTACCCATTTCACTCCCAGAGAGGTCAATTCAGTGCAGAGCACCCTGTCCTCAGTGCCACATCTTTCTAATCATGGGAACAGTGGGTATTACTTTCTTCTCTGTTTCCTGTATGCCTGAAACTGCCCCTAATTATTGTTATATTCCTTTCATTTCAAGTTTAAAATGAAAACTTTAACCTTATCTCTAGCTCATGGCTAGCGCTTACTAGTATGGCAAATCTCAAAGAAAAGAGATGTGGTTTTAGTAGCAATCATAGAATACATCCTCCTGGATTTCCTTACTTTGAGTCTGTGTCAGAAATAGGAATGATCTCTAATACTGGCAATATAGCAGACTGAGTAAATATTAGATTCTTCTAGAAAAAAATCACCAAAAGAAAGGCATTTGAGATAGCTTAAACAAAGCAAAACATATACATGTTCCTCAGTTCACTCCGGGTAGGCTGACAGGAAGCTCTAAGGAGAGAGCATTGAATTATTACTTTTTTTTTTTTAAAGATAGAATGTTAAATGAAGTCAACAACATTAGCCAGAGGTCAAGAAAGCCTGAATTTCAATTTGATGAGGTTGACATTCAATCATCTGAAAGACCAATATTGCAGACCTTTGACTGCTCTCTCGCAGGGAGAATCAGTAGCGTAAAAGGCTGAGCATCATCCTTTCCCATTGACTTCAAATGGAAATAGAGGTGACTGCACCTCAAGAACTGAGCACCTTTCAGGACCAGGACTTCATTTAAGAGAGGAGAAAATGAAACTAAAGCTATAAGAGCAGCAGGCTGGAGATACAGTTAAGCAAAATGGTCCAGGCAATAGAATGCTAGGAAATAGATAATTTCCACTAGATAATACCTCTGTGGAGACCAGGACTTTCAGGAATCTCCAAATACGGTTTTATTTGTGTAATTATTTAATGATTAAATTACATCATTAGCTAAATGTAATGATTGAAGTGGAGAATAAGATTCCTGGAATATGAGAGTAACGGTTATTATTTCATCTGCTGTAAGGACTTCAGACTCTCTCAGGATGATTTGAGCAGCATGTATAACCTAACAGAACAAAGCTCATTTTGTGGATGTTAGGAAGTGACTGACTCTTTGTTGGGGTATCTAAAAATTAAAGAGGGTTTATAACAATGATTAATGGGAAGGTGAGGGGGGAGAGAATTCTAGATTATTTAGCTGCGATTTGCATATTCGCTGTCAAGCTTATTTTTAACATACATATAAATACTTCTTTGGCTGGAATGCACATGCAGATTAGGCCCAGAGCAAAACCTTTTTTGGACATAAATGTCCTTCACCCTTGTTTTCCTTCTTTGCAGATGATGGCATCAGTGAAACTTGCCAGAGAAACTCGTAACAATAATACTAAACCTAAATCTGAGACAAAGTGCCCCACATGAAAACACAGCCTAGGGCTGGAAGAGGTTGGGCTCAGAGCTAGGCATGAGGAACATGAACAGAAGAAAGCAGCTGAGCAGGACAGAAGCTTCATCTGGAATGTACAAAGGAATTATTTGGGAACTAGAACAAAACAGGTAGGAAACAGACTACACAGAACTGCTTAGAAGGTCTAGGGTCAGAAAATAAGAAACTAATTTGATTAAGTGAGCCCAAGGAAGTGTTGTTCATGAAGAGAAAGAAAAAAAATCAATACTAATGCAAACGAATCTGCAGAATGGGGGTGAAAATGACATGAAAATGAAGACAGACAAACAAATAGCATGGTCAGAACAAAAGATGAAAGGGAACATGTACAAAAAGATCTGGTAACTACCTGCATGGTTCTTTGGTAAAGACAGGGCCCTCCTACTTAGGTTGGGTGTGCCAAGAAGTACATGAGAATTGGAGTTCATAAAGTATTAGTGCTAAAAGTATTAGTGGAATATGGCTATTGTTGACTTCTCACAATATTTTCAACTGGAACGAGGCATCAGGATCAAGAAATTAAAAAAAAAAAAAAAGAAATCCCACTTTCAGAAAACTGTTAACATGGGCTTCTTTGAAGAATAATGTGGACAATGAATCCACAAGTTTAAAGAAACAAAATTACAAAGGGCTATATACCAATCCCTACCCCAAAATTAAGACAGGCTTGTTTAAGTCAAAATAAAACCCTGCCCTATCCAAGAACAATGGGGGAAAACAATGACTTCTGCTCAAAGTCTCCACTCCAAGGCACTGCGACATTTCATCTCAAAGCAGAAAAGACTGGCCATTTCTCTTGGACAGGGTGAAGCAGGTGACATCTGGAGAAGCTTATGACCATTAAGAGGACACAATTAACTTATTTTTAAGCATTTGAATTAAAAGATAGTAAATGTTAATGAGCCTTAATTCCTCCTTTCACTAAATCTTAAATTCTCAGTAAATTTACTTTCAACTATGCTGCTACTTTCAGAGTGGTATTTTCTTGCTAGTGCTTTCAAAAAGCGTTTTCTAGTGTCTAGGGTCTCTTGCTAGAAGTGAGCTGCTTCTTGTAGCCCCTCATATAAGAGATTCTGTTAGTTGGCAGGAAACCTAAGACTTAGACATTGTAGTTCTGCGTGCAAGTTTGTTCCAGGAATCCAGTCTTTGGCTCTTTATCCTCTTTTTTGTGCTACTGATCCAGAGACTTTAAATTGCTTTTTAAAAGTAATTTAATGAACCAATAATGTTTTATTTCAGCTTGATATGCACTTGGTTGGTTTACTCGGGATACAGTTACCAAACATGACTCACCCCAGGATGAATATGTTTCGGTTTCAGCCAGGTGCAGCTAGGACTTGGCAACCGTCATCCTGAAGCTGGTGTCTGTGCTAATTCTGCACTTGGTGACCTTCACGATGTGGGTGTTTGGAATGATTCTGTTGGCACAAATACAAATTTTCTCATACAACCATCTGTTCCTTGTGGAGAGGAATTTTCAACAGGTATCTGGGATGTTTCGTCTACAGCATTCAGTTTTCAGCACATCTCCCGTATTTATGGTGGGAAAATAATGTCTTCACTGCCTTGAAGATAGTAGGGCCATTCATGATATTTAGAGGTGGAATCCTTTTTCAGTCTTAAATGTAAGGGGAATTGGCTGAGCGCCTCCTCATGACACTTCAATCCCAAGCTTGACGATCCAAAGGCTGGTCTTCAACCCCAAGGTCCTTATTATTCCCATTCTCCTACCACATAACTCCACTTTTGCAAACCAATTCTTCCTTCTGTTTCTTGTCATCCCCTATGCCTACCTACCCTGGCTGTATTTGGAGAACGACTAGTACTTGGCAAGTTGATGGTGAAGAGTGTTGTCTAATCTAGGTGTAACATGGTGTGCCTAATGATAACCCTGATTGAGTCTGATGCCCTGATTTAAGGAACTACAAATGTCATTCTCAGAAATAGGTATATTTCTTCTTAATTTGACCTACATCACACAGCCAGGGCTGGAAGAAGGTTTTCAGTATTCCCATTTAACTACTAAGCCTAACAACTACCTCTTAACATAAACCTTAGAGGACTCCTGTTCCACTGAATCAAATGCCGGCATCTGTGCAGCATCTGTTTTAAGACAGATATGCCAGTATAAAATGACATTTTTGCTTGCTATATGCAAGTTAGTTTCCTTGAGGTCATTACTGATTTTATATACTCTTTAGAGACTTCCTGCTGTTCAGAAATTCCAGCACAGTTTATCTACCACTTAACTGTACTAAAAGAGGAAAGCAATATTTTGTATATAGGACAAAGTTTTTGCAACCTTCAAGTTAAAAAAGACAAATACATGTCTCATTTGAAAATCAAAAATGAAGAGTTCTGTCTACAATAACAGATGCACTAACTCATTGTGAAGCATACATTTATGTACAGAAAATAAACAGAGATCCTATATGGGTGTCCAGAATTACAGGTTTCACGACAATGGTTCTGAAACAAATATTGTCATTTATGTGGTGCACAGGGTACTTTGCAGTAAAATTCAGTTACTACAGCAATTTCTCTTTTGGTACTTCTGAGAGATCTTTTATTTTAGGGAGTTATCAGTTAGGGATAAATAGGTCTTTCATTTTAATCTTTCCCAGTATTTCAAGGTTAAACTAGGCTTTATTGGTAAGGACGGAGAGGAATTATTCTGTCTTATAGATATGACATATTTTCCAAATAAATACAGTGCTGCGCATGGAAATATTTTGAACATTTAGTTCAAATTACCTCATTTCGTTTTATTTTGTGTTTTACAGTTTCTACCTTCCAGTTTAGCGTGATACAGTCTATACAATGACATACAATTTTAGGGTTCAGTCCAAAGTGACCACCAATGTCCACTTCTGCTGCTGCCAGGCCACTTGCAGGTGCTCAGTGCTCTGCAGAAGCACAGTATCACAGCCACTTGGTAGACAATTTCTGCACCCTTCTGCTTCTTCAACTTAAATTTCACAGAATCATAGAATAATTTAGGTTGGAAAGGACCTTTAAGATCATTGAGTTCAACCATTAACCTAACACTGCCAAGTCCACCACTAAACCATGTCCCTAAGTGCCACGTCTACCCGTCTTTTAAATACCTTCAGGGATGGTGACTCAACCACTTCCCTGGGCAGCCCTGTTCCAGTGCTTGGCAACCCTTTCAGTGAAGAAATTTTTCCTAATATCCAATCCAAATCTCCCCAGGCACAACTTGAGGCTATTTCCTCTTCTCCTAAATTACTTTCTTATTCATATCCTATTAAAAATGTGCTGGCTTATGTGTAGCTTTTCATATATTCATTTACCATCTAATCTTTGTAGTAGTTAAATCCTGTAATGTATTATTTTTGGAGACACCCAGCATACGGAATGATAAGCAACATAGGAGTCCAAATCAGGGAAGTCTTTCCAAGCAGTCAATGGTTTTTTTACAGCTACATAGCAGTTCTTGCTGCTTCTCCTCCTAACCAGTTGGGTGCAGGCCAGTTTCAAATAAAAAGTTGTGCAGCTCTGTCAAACATGGTTTTATGGTCAAATTATCAAAGCCTTTCAAAGTGTATGGCCCATTCAGAGCTTCTCATTTTCTTACGTTATTTAACTGGTTAGGATAAGCAGAGGTTTTAGAGCCAGAAAGGTGGGGAATCAAAATCAGTGTGAGCTGCAAACCTGAGTAACTAATGATGCACATGCTCCGTATGTCCATAGCACTTCATTCCGAGTGCAACAGTTGGGATAAAAATGTGCTGACAATGTCTTGTGCAAACTGGTTCTTCATCAAAATTCCAGAAGTGATGGAATGTATTCTGCAAGCGGTACTCTACCAGCATAGAAAGCTGGGAGGTCACAGATGCGCTCCTCTTGAAAGCTTTCAATTTTTGAAAGCATCAGCCCAAGCTGTTCTTCTGTCGGATACTAAAAGAAACGCTAGGTCTTGGCTGTTTATGTTTGAGCTTATTTCTTTTAGTGTTTAACAGTGCCTTCTAATGGCATCAGGTTTGTTGCAGAGAGACAGAGGAGGGCCTTTCTCTGTTATTATTTTTGTCCAGAGAGAAAAAGATACTGCAGAGAACTGAATAGCAGGTGAGAAGACCAGTGCAGATTTTCTCTGTCTGACCTAGGATCATATGGAAGAGAGACTCCTGAGGTAACTACTATAAAGCCAGAAGAGTCAAGCCACCTCCATCATATTCCACAAATCTGCTCATGCTTTTGCTTAAGACTTTCCTGCCTATTTATTTTTTAGCCGTACCTTGTTGTACTGCTGTTTCTGCAGCAACTGCTGCTTTTCAGTTCTCTTCCATCCTTTTAGCCTATTGCTTCTCCATTAAAGGATTAAAGATGAGTGTAAGAAGGGAAAATAATATAAATCATCAGTACACAAAACGGAGATCCAGAGGCTAGTCTCTTTCACAAGGTGCGCAGATGTGCTGGTTACAGTTAGACACCCTCTTCTGAGCACTTGCACTTCTGAATCCTACAGCTGTAGAAGCAAGAGTGGAAGACAAATCCATGGTAAACTGGCAGAGGAATGGGAGAAGAGGAGTTATCTATAAAAAAACAACCAACCAAATAAATAAAAATCCAAGTAAGACCAAAGGATTACTTGAGAATGGCGTGCAAAACACAGAACATAAAGGCTAAACATACCAAGGTCTAAAAATATACGAAAGAACAGTTCTACCCTTCATAATTTCCTTTGCTCTAGTACTGTTATTTCTGAAGTCTAATCTGTTTAGCAGAAGGCACCACAAAATGCATGACCCTAACCTAGATGGAAAGCTTCCCATAGCATAGATCAGAGAGATGAGGGAGTTAAGGGGATGCCACTGGAGACATTTCCAGTATACATCATATTTTATTCCACCTAAACTGTAAGCCTGCAACTATATACTCTGTAAGCTAAACAAACTATCAGTGTGATTCTGGTCTGCACATGGTTCAGGACAAACAGACAAAATAAAATTAATTCATGCAAATCAGCAACAGCTGATTGCAAATAGACTGCATATTCTGGATTTGCACAATACAAAGATGAACTTGTAACATAAAGACAATGAAGTACAATAGAAAGAAAAAAAATGATGCAGTTGCAGTAACTAATAATCTTAAAATTGCACTACAGACACTGTAGTTTAGACACCTAACTACTGGTATGGCTTATTGGCGTTGTTGATCTATACAGCTTGACTACATGGGTATCGAAACGTGTCTGCCCACAGAACCACAGGCAGCAGAGGTGTCACTGCCTAGCAATTTGTCAAGATACAGCAAGGAAGAAATCTGGGTCATTTGGATAATTATCATTTGAATAATCATTATCATTCCAGACAACTCAGTCTGTTGCCTCAGGCATCTGAGTAATTTCATCCAGTCACCTCAGTCCTGTAAAGTACAGAAAAGCATTTTGTGAACTTAACAGAACTTATAGAAAAAAAGAAGTGTGCAAAGGAGTGTCTGAATTCCATGTGTTCTAAATTTTCTATACATTTTCAGAACATATAGAAGTTTTATAGGGATGTCTTTCTAGTCATTACCCTTGTGATTAGTAATAGCTAATAACCTTGCTGGACATCCCATACTGTTAAACACAGCCAGGTAATTATAGAAGGTTCTGCCTGAAAAGGGGAATGATCCAAATATGCAAATTCTGAACGAAGACAAAAGACAAGGAAGGAAGCAGAGTCAAAGGAAAATAGTCACTTTGCACATTATCATCTTTCTAAGCTCACTAGGACAAGAGATATCATAAGTTAAAAGGGAGGGTAGGAGGAAAGAAAAGAAACACAGTGACAAAGATCAGCAGAAGAACAAACAGGAAGACAGTCAGAAAAATAAGCAGGTTTCTTAGAGATGCTGAGCGACACCTCTGAGCAGGAGGTAATTGCCAGTGGATAAAAAGAGCAAACTGGATGCCAAGACAGAAAGCAATGATGGAGCACTGAGGCACCTCGGTCAATATATTTGTAAATCTGCAGAAGGTCTCGGGAGGAAAAAAACTCATCCAGCTTTCTTTTTCTTGAGATGGTAATCTTCCCATGATATACATTTTGACTAAATTTCCTGACAGAAAAGAAATGCAATCATTCCTAAAGGTTGCTAGGCAAACAGAGAATTAGCTGGGTTTGTTTTGTTTTAAAACACACATACAATGTATGCCAATAAACAAGCAAATATAAAAAAAAAGCATTGGCCAATTAAATTTCTTTCTCTGGTATGGTCAGTTAAAATTAATTCTGGCACATGAGGCAGCCTGAAGCCAGATGGTATGTACTCACTGTGCTTTGAAGTGAGAACTTAGAAAACAATGTCTTCTTCAGGCTGACCAGGAGCTAACAAAACACCTGGCTTTTTATTGAAGGAGACATAGGTATTATGGTGTTCTTGTCATGGGAGTCATATATTAGACAAAACAATAGTCTGACTTCTATAGGAGCAGAAATGGGAAAATGGAAAGCTGTGCTCTGTTGGGTTTTGGCAGCAGGGAATTATTAGCAAATAAAAAAATTGAGTTAACTTTCATTTAGAAAGAATTTGTATTGAGCAGTCATGAGTCTGGCATGAACACTACAGTTTAACCGCTTAATTTATAGCATTTTACCATGAACTTTGCCAAAGTTTGTGCTACCCGCATAAGAATTTAAGGTCTCAAAATATTTCCAGATATATTCTTCTGGCAATTACTTTTAAAAGGAACCTGCTACTGAATTTTTAGTACTTACTTGGTTCACATGAAATAGCATTTGTTGCTCTAGAACTGCTATTGCAGGTATCTTGGCTGATAACTGAAAGCACCATACTTTTTACAGAATCACAGCATGACAGGGGTGGGAAGCAACCTCCAGAGATTGTGCAGTCCAACCCACCTGCTCAGAGTTGCTCAGGGCCATTTCCAGTCACACTTTTAATATCTCCATGGATGGAGACTCCACAATCTCTCTGGGCGACCTGTTCCAGGTACCCTCACGGCAAAAAAAGGTTTTTCCTCTGTTTAAATACTATTTCTTATATGCCAGTTTGTGCAATGCTTGCAGCGCTCCTTGCCAAAACCTGAGAAAATCAAAGAAACCACCAGGACAACTGCAGCATGTTAGGCAGACCTGAGGGTGCTTGTCATGGTTTTGTCCTCAAACCAGGACAGTGCTCAAGCCAGTGCTGCCAACAGCAACTTCCCCAGCATCTGAGCTGAAATCAGCACACTTTGGAAACAGCAAAGCCCTCACACACAGTATCACCTTGTAAGGTCAAGAACTGGAACCAGCCAAAATCTGATTTAGTCAACCTTAGCTAAAAAAACCACAAAAATAACACAAAAAAAACCAACCAAAAGCATGAGCAATGTGTTCTGAGGTAGAGCAGTGACTAACCACCAGGACCAAGGGAGACTATTGTGCAGCACATCCGGGAGGGTGAGGAGGTGGGGCGAAGGGGGAGCCGCCGCAGGAGAAGGGAGTGAAGAGGGAAGGCAGCAGGAAAGGGTGATGACATGGTTTAATAGAACTGATTTATGAATCACTGACTTTGTGAAGTTAATTCCGTATTCACCTTTCCCTCCGCTGCTCCCCCACTCCCAATAAAGTTGTCTCTGTTCTAAACCCTTGAACTCATTGTTTGTTAGTAGGGAAGTATTGCTCATGAGGGAGACGGAGACAATGTTCATTTAATTTCCCAGCTTTCCCAGGAGACTCTTGCGGGTATTATTTAAGGAGTGTTTTCAAAGGAACGTATGTACACTGGCCCTCTTTACTACCCACAGCACCTCCACCTAGACAACTTAATACATCAGTCAACATTTGCAAGTCATCAGTTAATCAACAGTGAGGAAAGGTAAATTGAAATGAAATACCCTAAGTGAGTAATTTCATTAGCTTTGCTCTAACACAAATAGACGCCCTCGGAGACGCACATTCTCACTGGAGACTGGTAACAAATGTGTTAAGCGCATGAAAAGAAAGTGATACAATTGTGAAAGCGCACACGCAGGTAAAATTTTCCCAAAGGCTGTGTGGGAGAGGGTGTAACAGGAGCAGACATGATTTGGCTACCGTGTGTGCTACCGTAGGTGCAAGGAAGGAAGTCTCCAAATGGTGGATTTAACATGACTCTCTGCAGCCACATCACAAAGCGCCCGGGAGTGGCTTGTCCCTCCTGGCCCCTGTGGGAATCAATCTGAGGAAGCCTGATGCTATAGACATGTTTCCTGTATATTGTGTGGGAAACTCAACTAAGTGCAAACTACCGGCAACAATGAGACAATAAATTATAATAAACAGGAAAAATAGCATTGGCTCCTGAAATCAATGGCTGGAGCACATGAAACTTTCACAGCATTGATAAATGAATAAATATAACAAAAAAGCATTGGGTTTTGAAAGAATGGGCGGTTTTATCTGCACTGAAAGGCTTCTTTTCTGTTAACTAAATACATGTAAAAAATAAACACTACTAAAGGACTTTGGCTGAGATTTTCAGTGCTGGAGAGGTGATTTAGAAAGCTGCTCAAAACTCTGATTCTTTTGTTTGGCCCTGAAAACTGCAGCACAGTCTGAACAAACAGCCACCTTCTAGCAACCCCATTGCATCATCTATCCACATCTGCTGCTCAACCCACATGAAATGATCACATCTGAAACACGAGCCACCCTCTCTTCTGAAAAATTATAAAAAGTTGTGACATCAGCTGAGCTAAAAACTACTGGAAGCTACCTGCTGTCCAATGAAGAAGACCCGGAATACTCTGAGGATTAAATACTGTTCATCTTGTGCACATACGCTATCTTATTGAATTCAAAGTGAGCGGTGAGAGCTGAAATGAGTGGGAGTAAAAAGCATGCAGTACTTCAGAGGAGACACTGAAACACCTTGCAAGCCCAAGGGAACTGCAGTACTGAGCACTTTTCATTTATTGCCCCTTTGATGAGCTTTTCTTAAGCTCTGCAAAAGAGCTAAAGAAAATGTTTAACTTCAGCTCAGGAGAGCAGTCCCACCTGAGGCAAAATAAATCCATCTCCAGACAGTCTCCAGAAGGCTTAGGACCTTGTGGGGCCAAGCTCTGAGGGACAATACCTAGCTGGGATACAGCAGCAAGGTTTAGCTTGCATTAGAGGTCTCTGCCCTTCAACAATGAAAGATCCAAGAGAATCCTACCAAAGAGGTCACGAGTAAACTGTGTAGAGTGAAAAGTTACCCTTTCAGTATCTTGGCGGGGGGGGGGGGGGGGGGGGGGGAGGGGAGGGGGGGAAGCAGCAGCAGGAGCACAGAAACCACTCCAATTGTTCCGGAGTTAATTTATTTCAATCAGTTTTGGCTAAATCATATAGCAATAGAACCATGCCACAGGAGCAATAAGGTGCATAGGTTTAGAAAGAATATACATTTTGCAAAATGAACTGGGTTTCTTGTTTTCTTGTATTCCATAATAAATTACGCAAGAAAAGCGATACACTCAGATCTTAGTACAGTACTTGAGGCTTTACCTCTTGCAGTATGTAATGAAGAATTAGTTTCATTTATCCTAGATGGGAAAACTGCCCAGTTTAATGGAAACTGGCTAACCAACACATAGAAAGCAATGCTAGATGGCAATTACTTGGCTCTTGAATAGCTTCTTGTGAGAAGGCACTCAGCACTATGAAGGCAGTCAGCACTACGGTTAGAAGGGGAATATACATTGTCTCAATTAACTTAAAAAATTGTAAGAAATTGTAGGCAGTAAATACTGTAAGAAGGTGCATAAATTTCGTTTCGCAGAGAGAAGCAGCCTTCAATGAGAAGGGAAAGTAATCACACTGTTCTTATCACTCTGCAGAGTGCTGTGTTCAGGTCTGCGTACCTCATCACTGATACATGCAGACTACTCTAAAAGAACCATTAAAAAGTTAAGAACATGCAAGGGATCATTTGAAAAAAACCCTGAGTTAAATATGTCTAAGCTTGGCTAAGGCAGTAGAACACAATAGCAACCCCTAAATATTTGAACAACAAAGAAAGAGAAAACTTAGCAACAAGGGAAATAACCAGATTAACTGCAAGATACAGAAAAATATTCTTAAATATCCGTTAATGTCTCGCCTAAAAATGATAGAAAGCCTGTCAGCAAGCACATTCAAAGTTAGATTGGACAAAATGCTAGTAAAAGTATACTAAGGGGTTGTTCTGTGCTAACAGCTTGATCTGCTTGGTGCCTTAGTGTTTTCCATCTTTCAAAGAACCTAAACATCAGAATAAATAAAATACATCACCTACGTTTTACCTTATGACTAGTAAAGTTATTAGTTTAAGGAAACATTTCTGAGAATTCTTCCTTTTAGCATGAACAATCTTCGCTCGTTCACTATCCATAAATAAGTTGCTACAATGAGAGAGGTGTGTTAGTTCAACAACCACCCTGAAAAGCTCGTGAGCGGCATGCCAGCTTCGTATGAACCGTTATCCTAAATAGTTCATACATCTCTAAATGCTTCCTATATTAAACTGTACGAAGCAAATATAGTACCGTATAAACAACCTCCAACTACGAATACAAAGGTAACCACTGCGGCTGTGAGAATGAGCAGTAGAGGGCAGCATAGACCAGGAGTACCTGCAGATCCACCACGTCCGGAAAACACCGTGGATTTGTAGGAGGTGGAGAAGGGGATCTTTAAGACTGAATGCATGCTGATCTCTCTTACGTGTGATGCCCAGTATATTTGAAACCACAGGAAGTTGTTACCAGCCCTTCATCAAAGAGTGTCCCCAGCCTCTGTCATGGCCAGTCTGTGCTATATTCCTGTTCCAAGGTGACCTCACCTGACGCTGCAGCTAATGTTTGCGCTTGCAAGGATTGCAGCACGTACTTTGTGCTTCGTAGCTTCTCTGGTCACCTTCTTTTCCCAGCCTTTCCCCCCTACCCTCCTCCTGATCTTAATCTTCAGGCAAAAATGTCTGAGGCCGGATTTACTGGAGTAAAATCTGAAAATGTATATTCTTGGGTAAAAGATCAGGGAAAAAAAGTGGAATTGAATGAAAAAAGTATGTTTACTTGGTGACAGTCTAGTGCAGTTGCATTTTTTTACATGATCCTTCCTTCTGTTCCTTCAAGTCTTTTCACAGACTAAAGACACAGGATCTGGAAAATGTCCCCTCTGGAAATGCATGAAAATCTTACCTCAGTGGCTCTGTCCTCCTGCCATCTCCTCTCCTAGATCTTTCCTTTGACTGTCTGGGCCTGATTTTTGCCTACCTTTTGTTTTATCCTCTGTAATGCTTTTGCTCAGAACACAGTCTGTGTCCTACGGCCTTCAACTCTTTTCTTCCCACTCCATCTGGCTGGTTTTCAGTCATTTGCAGCTTTCCCTTTATAATATTTTTCTTTGTCTTCTAAAATCGAAGTAGACACAGGCTTTAAGTCAGCATTCTTTCTAAAAATATTTCTGCCACCCTGTATCCTAAACTTTGTTCTTCTGTTTTTATGTTCTATACATATACATGCACAAGAACGCACACATAAAATGAAAGTACTTAACGTAAACATTTTCCTAACATTACAGGATGAAAGCGATCTCAGTCTGACCACTTATTTTCTGTGAATTTAGTTATGTTCAGAAACCATAGAAACAGACAGAAAAAAGAATTATTATTATTTGCACTACTATATCAACTAGAAGCCTTTGTCATGAACCAGAACGGTATTACACTAGGACCTTTAAAAGCAGCGGCAAAGATGACTATATCCCTGTTCCAAAAAACCCCAAACTTATCATGAAAGTATAACATGAGGCACTAGGCGAATTATTTATTTGCATTTTTGTAAGGCGTGGATAACTGCACACAGTAAAAGTGAACAGGTCTCTGCTCCGAAACTCATAACGCTCTAAATAAACAGAGAATACAAGGAGACCCAGAGGCATAAAGAAATAACATAAAAGAACTTGGCAACACAGGAATGGAAAAAATCACTCTGTGCTCCACAACCAGTTTTCACTAAGGCCGGCTATTTCTTTGCACATTCCACAATTTCATATTTTAGATACAATTAAAAACAGTGACCTTTAGTAGTCACCTTTATTGGCTGTGGCACATAGCACAGGAAAAACTCTTCCCTTTTGCTTTTTATTCTGTACCCATTACCGCTGTGCACATTCAGATGTGAATTAAAAGCAAATTTTAATTTTGTCAGTGTGAGTTATTTAGCAGTATTGTTCCAGACACTTAAACTGTTAACAGTCATAATTGAGTCTAATTATTCTGCAAAATGTGAACTTTTTTATCAGCATTAATTCATCTAATAACCCTAATGCAAATATATAGAATTGTATTTTTAAGAAAGGAAGCCCACACAGCCAAAAATACAAGCCCAAAACCTTTTGCAAACCGAGGTCTCAGGCATATTAAGTTGTTTTTTTTTTCCTTTAAAAGATCAATAATTGAAGATTCTTTGAAAAAAACCCACACAAACCACAAAAACCCACAACCTTTTTATTCTTATTCCTTAGGAGGAAGGAATTCAGTATCAAGGCAACAAAAGTGCCCACAGCCACATTTAAAACTTCACCACTTATTCTTAGTTTCATGATGAAAGGAGGAAAGCTTGTCTGACAATGGAGTGTTAACCCATTTTTTCTGCAAAGCTGAAGAAAAATCTTGCTTCTTTCTTTCAGCAGAAGAGTGAGAAATTGTATATGTATATGCACAGGTGTCTGTATGTAGACATGTAAAGGAAAAGTGCAAAAGAAGTCTGCCACCCTCTTTCCTCTTACAGCACTGCTCTGCAGTGATCCAAGCTCTCTTGCAGGACATGTGGTTAATCTGCAGAACCTTGTTAAATAATAAATGCACAGCACTGGCAATTCAAAGTTTGCTGAGAAGAGTACACACCGGGTTCTCTGAAGTGTTGAAGACTGGCAGAACTCCGTTGATCCAAATAATTTGGGAGCCACTGGTTTTAGGACAAAAATGTCATGCTGAAGAAGTTTAGATTTCAGGTGGAGAAATGGCAGGAAGCGTGGAATTAGTCACTGTGGGAACAAAGATGTTCCTCAAACGCCGATGGTGAACCTGCCATGATATGGAGGCTTCAGGTGCCCCCTCAGGTCCTGAGGAACTGCCTCAAGCACAGCCCACCTGCCCATTTCAGCCACTGCTAGTGAGTAAAGCTAAATGTAGCTTACCTACCAGTCACCACCTGAAGAAAAAAGGCATATTACCCCAAGCATGTTTGAGCAGATGATGTGGAAGCCTTCATAATAACTTCAACGTTTTCTGGCTGAGCTGGCATTTAGCTAAGGGAAGGGTTCTGAGGAAGCATTACATACGCTTCCTTTCATTTGTCCCCAAAACTATACCTTGGTCTGCATTTTAGTGGATATTGATGTTTCTCTGAGGGTCAGTATCTCGAAGTGGTGGACCTTGGCATCCTGGACTTTTTCACTAAGGATAGAGTCTGGGGGTGCAGAAGTGAATGACCCCGAGTAAATAATATCCTTTTTCTGTCACTGCATGAGGAGAATACCCAGCTGGAAATTTAAGCCAGGTGTCCATTTCTCTTAGATCACACCGGCCTTCAAAATGTCCTAGAGTCTCAGCCAAAGATAAGACTGCAAAGCCTGGAAAGAGGAAAAGCTAAAACCCAAGGACGATAAAAGACCACTAAGAGGCTCCACTATCAGCTGAAATCATTCCACTTACCTACATACCATCCTTTCAGCATTACACTTAAGAAAATTAGCACCATCTAAACTTTGATAATGGAAGGACAATCAAGCAGCACTGTAGATGCTATTACAAGGTCTTTGAGGAGTGATAAATACAGCCCAGAGCAATTTGTCTGACAGTCTGGACTGTGAATACAAGTAAATCCAACCAACATACATACAACAAAGAAATACTATAGATCCAAGAATATGTCCCTGAGGGATACCAAATGACACCGAAGACACCAGAGATCAAAGCAATAAATTTTACAAAATAAGAAAAAGAGTACAATTATAGTCGGTGGTCAAAAGAGTAAAATGCCACATGGAAGTTCAAAAGCAGCAGGCAAATGTAGCAATAACCCTGCTGTGTACAAGTCCACATACATATTATCTGGATAGCCTTCAGAGAAAGAGAAAAATAAAACTCAAAATGATATCTATAGTTTATCTGCAGAGCTGTTTGCTCTAACCTTTGACTGCAATGACAGTGTTAAGACAACAATTCTTGATTTTCTATGGGCATTACTTTTGCTGCCATAATTCCCTCTTACAGCAGCCACCTTTCTTAAAAGATAAAAAATATTTCCCATATTCTTTTAAGTAAGAAAGTAGATGTGATGATTAGATAGATAATTAGGAAGAAAAAAGCTAAAAAAAAAAATGAAACAGACCAAACAAGACAGGATGTTTGATGTAATCAAACCACACTGTTATTTTGCTGGTTACTCCTCCACTTTCCCTATCCTTCATCTGTGCACTGTCTTCTTAGCTTATGAAATCTTTACTAAAGTAAATTTGTTTCCATACTTGTCAAAAATGTTGGTACATATTCTGGACTGAGTGTAATAGACAAACAGCAATTTTATGAAGGTCTTGAGATGCACCAAAACATTTGAAATTTTCAAACAACTAGCTGACAAATACAAAGACTTTTCCAATAAATCAGAGTCTGTAAAATTTAAGTTTAAATGCATTATAATAGTAACATTTCATTAAGAGATCCAAGTATGGTGAGCAGTAGTGAAAATGGCAGTTCTGAAGCACAGCTGCAGAAAACTTCAGCATTCGGTTAACCCCTGCTTACTGTGGCCAGTTTTGGTCAGGGGCTGCAAATGCATCATAAGTATAGAGGCTGTTATTATGTTATTAAACACTCTTGAGATTTTTAATTTTGCGCAGCATTGGAACAAACTAAGACCTTTCTAAGCATTCTAGGCAGCCACACATCAGACAAAGAAATAAATCTGTAGGATAGATGATCGCCCAACAGACTCGTCACACACATTCGGCCAGAGAGAGCCTGAGTCTGCATCCTGGCACGTTCCGGGAATGGGAGGCCCAGATTTAAGACTCTGTTCCAAATTGTACCAAACAGAGAACTGACTCTGAATCTCTTGCATCTCAGCGGCAGCAGTGTCTCTCCACCAGACAATCTGCCCAGAACATGAGAAATCTTTGTCATTGAAATCTTCTGGGGGAAAAAAACAAAATGTGTTTTTACAAGAAAGTTTTATTTTTGGCAATTTAACATTTTTACAAGAAAATGACCAGTTAAAAATTAAACTACAAAAAGCAGAAGCAAAGTATTCTGTGGATACCATCTAATTAATATATGCCAAAATTTGATGAAATGCTAATAACAATGCTAACACTGAACACAGAGTATTTAAATTTAGGGCAAAAAGAAATAACAGATGGAACAGAGATATATGCAGAGCTCTTACATTCATATATTCATCTACTTATGAATATATTAGCATCTGACTCACAAATAAAACATATTGAAATAGTCACAGCAGCATTATCTACCAAAAAAAGTCAATCATGAAATTTTTAACATGCTACCATTTGCAAATGTAAGCTCATTTAAAGACTCTGGTTTTTTAGAAAATTATTGATTCTTTCTGTGCAATTAGGAAAAAGAAGACTTTCCTGGTTAGCAAACTCAGTCCTGCACCATGGCCATCAATAGGACTCTCGTCATCAGCTTCAATGGGAAAAGAATTATACCCTGTGTTAACTTTCAGCAATTACATTGACATTATCAGTGATTTACTGAGTGGTATTTCAAACATGATACCATATGTCAGCTGATACCAAGCAAGTTTGAGTGACAAAGTTCTGATCATAACCACTTGGTTAATAAATATCACAGCTATTGAGCCTCTAGAGCATTTAAACTCTGACAGCTAGGGCATCACTGTAAAAAAAAAAAAAAAAAGCCTTGAAAAGCCCTAGGACACTCAGCTCTGAGTTCAAATGACTTCCTCTTAAGTCTTCCACTTCTCAAGTTGATTAAGATTCAGTACATAGCTCTGATTTGAAATCGAGCTGTTCAGCTAAGGGGGAGACTGGAAATTTTCTCTTGTTGATAGACAGAAGTGGGAAATAGTATTGCTAACACTTTGTGATGATTTTCAACCCTTTCAGAGGGGCTGACATCCTTATGAATTTAGGCTACTGAATTCTGTTTCCTTTTCTGAGCTGTGTTTCAGAGACTTTTTAGAACTGCCCCACAGATCCAAGGAGGTTTTGTAGACCGCCAATTGCAAATCACTGATGTCTAAAGACGAGTTTAAAAAATATGTGGAAAGATTTTTGTTCATCATAATTAAACTACATCATTTAAAAAAGCTATGCTACTTTTATCCTGTATTGGTCCAAAGCTTTAGAATCTCCAGGGAATTACTTTTTCCTCTTGCATTTACATCAGTTAAATGCCATTGATTCTGGTTAAGTTAGTTGTAATTTGAAGACATTTGAGAGTAGAGTTGGGCCATTTGTGCTTTAAAGAACATACACTTCCTTTTCTTCTCTTGCTTTATTTTAATTGTAAATTACGAATATCTAACTTTACTCTTACAGACTTCATTTACAGACTGATCTTATGAGATGTTCAACATTGTATGATGTCTAGAGAGTTGGGGTTTTCTCCATCTTTACTTTCATTTCCCATAGATTCTAAATCTGTGTTAACTCCCAAGAGTTCTCTTGCATCTCAACACTTTTTCCAGTATCTAAAGACATAATAACTCTTTATCATTGCCAGGGAAGCAAGCAAAAAAACTCCAACATTCCTGTTTCTTTGGAATTTAATTTTTTCTTATCCAGATTCCCCTAATACCAAAACCAAGATGAAAACAGAAAAAAAAAAATTCAAAAACATGAGATGAAAATGATACCAAAGGAAAACTTAGCCAGTGTCATGTTACTGGTAGTGCACAAATAACACTAGCTATTAACTTTCATTTTTAAGCAGCTTTTCTGAGTTAAAGATCTTTCAAAAGATAGAATTTCAAATGCATTTTGTTCAAAAGGGCTATTTAGATAAGAACAAAAAAAAAATGAACAAGCTACTCAATCTACAGAAGTAGTTTAAATCGTTATATTGTCTGTTTTGAATGATGTTCACGGAGAAGCGCGTCATTAAGGAAAGGGCAAGGTAAATAATGAGGAGCTGACTATCAGCTGCAGAGAAATAAAAAAGCAGGATTCTACAAGCCAGGGAGCCTGGTGCTGCATCATTCAGTTAATGGGCTAAGAGAGTCTGAATTAACATTAGAGCTCTGTGCTGAGAGATCGGAAATGCAGGAAAAAGAGAAACTGGAACATCCAGGGTAAAATCAGCTGCTGTGTATACAGGCCAGAGGATGTTATTTGGCTGCAGGGGAACTGGTGTGGATCATCAGTTTGTACATCAGCCCATTAGCCTCATGCTGGTTAACTGTATTTTTTCAGCTGGGAAGGATTTAAGGCCACATGTTAAAGCTATTTTTTTCTCCTCCCTACTAGACTTACAAGGAGGAACAGGAAGAAATTCAAAGTAAATTAAGAGTAATAGCAAGGTATGGACTTGCTAAACTAACTTACTGAAGTCTTTTAGATCATATGAGGCTTGAAATCAGACGGGCAGAAAGAGGGAAATGACAGACAACATACGGAAAATGAAAGATCAACTCAGAACATGAAAAGTTTGCATGAATTTTGAAGTCAGCAGTAAAACCTGTTAAGAGGAACAGGTGTTGCTTTCTGATTTAGCCATGGGTGATACCTGGAGTGAAGTCATGAAATCTCTAAAGATTCACTCGTGATCAGAAGAGGGATTCGGTGCTTGGTGGAGAATCTGAGGGTGCGGATGAGCAATACAGCTGTGTTAGCCCTTGCCAGCTGTTGCTAAAGGGAGGAATGGCTCCCTCCCACTGCCCTTTCCTCACACTTGCAGGGGCTCTGGCATTTGTCTGAGCTGGCAGTGAGCTGGATCAAAGAGCTAGACTGGCAGAATATTAACGCCCCCTTCCCCTGCAGCGTGGATTGTACCGAAGAGCTGGAGCACAGTATTGGAGGAATTTTGAAAGCGGCATGTGGGCAGCAATGACATTTTTGAAGTATGCCTCCCCCCACCACGGGAGCATATAAATGCCTGGACTTCCTTACAAGACAGCTCACCATCCCACATTTTTGGTCCAAACCTTCTGCACTGGAAAAAAAAACCCAAAAAACAAAAAACAAAGCGCTGAGCGGTGTGTGTGGACAGCTGCATTGTTTAATTTTGCATGCCCTTCTGCTGGTCGGCCACCCTTCCAAACCTCACCCCCAACCATTTAACCATCCTGTGATCTGGGCAGTGGCTGTCAGAGCCCCCACTTAGAAGTACACTTTCCTTTATGCTCCCCTTTTCTTTTCTCATTTATGGCTGTTATAAAAAAAAAAAAAATTCCTCATCTCTGAAAAACATAACACTGAACTGGTGCAGCCAGAGTCTGTTTGGAGGGAATCCAGCATCTTCTATAAACAGTTCAATTTCACCATATTTAACACAAGTGCCTTTAAATAACAGTAATATTTTGCTTTCAAATATTATTTTGGCCTTTGACCAATGTTGCATTTTATGTCCAGTCTCTGTTACAAAGTTTTTGACCTGTTATGTACTGATCTTTCTTTCAGAAGAGATAAACTTCTAATAATAGCTCTTTATCTTCCCAAGACTCATTTATAATTTTACAGCAGATTAAAATTTCACTGATGAATGGGGAACTGCAGATGGAGCTGAGCCAACACTAAAATATCCGATCTCACTTTGGTATCTTCCAAGTATTTTCTGCTTCAGCACAATGCTCTGATATTATTTCTGCTAAATGACCTCCACATCATGATTCCGCAGTTAAAGACAATGAAATATCCAACAGTTGCATGTAACTGAGGTCAAAGGGGTGACTGATATATCTTTTGGGAACAGAAGGCTGAATGTGGTGTGAAAAAAGGAAAGAAGAAGAAAAAAAAAAGGAGATAAAAGAAAGCTGCAAAAACACATCCCCAAAATTCTGGCTTGTAGGCAAATAGCCTGTCAATTCAGACAGAATTGAACTGGACACTGAATGATCTTTATGAAGTGTGACAGAGAGATCATACTTTCTCCGTAGGAATTTCATAGTAACTTTGTAGTAAAGGCTCTAGTTTGTAATTATGTTTACACTACTGTTTATTTGGAACAAACACTATTATTTTGAGTACAGAGACTTCCTTGCCCCACAGACATCTATACTGGTTCTGCATCTTCCTATCTACTTACAGGCACTTGTCTGCCATAAGATGTCTTGCTTAGCGAGAGGTTAATTTATATGTGCTTGATAAAAATTTAACAATACTAGTTTAGAAAATCATCAGTATCAAATGAACAATTTACCACAGGGTAAACAAGGATGTGAAGACAAATTATATTGGTTATTTTGATTTGGTACCTACCCATCTGCCTGTCTTTCTGCACCTTGCCCCCAGTGAAAGGGTATGATGGGAAAAAAACTAAGTATGGAGAGTTACAGCAGAACAAACAATGCAGTGGAAATGCAGTGCTAGTTCACCCTCTGGCGACATGTCCACTTGCATAATTACAACAATACAACTCACTTCTCTTACTCATTCTGTAAGAGCAATTTGGGTTCTCTCATCATTTGACATACAGAGACGTTTTTCTAACTCAGCTCATCTCGATTGCACTGAGGCAGGAGGCAGTAACGTTGAACATCAAAGTCATCACAGCTGACTGGGAAGCTGCACACAGTAAGGAAATGGCAAGAGGCAGTGGAGGGGAGGACAATGTCTTCAGCCAGGCCAGCTGCAGGCAAAAAAGGATGAGGGACCTCAATCATAAACTCATGTAAAGGTTTAAGGAGAAATTTAGCTTGTTGCTGTGAATGACATTCACTTTGCTTAGTACGGCCTTTTTTGAAAGTTACACAGTCTTATCATTATTACACTGCACTCCAGGTAAGGCTCCTTTCCGTACCCGCTCATGTTCAGATGGGCAAATCCTTGCCTATGGCCTCAAAACCATGCTCTACGCCATGACCCTAGAAGTACTTACTAAGCCAGCAGCACACCTTTGCCTGAATGTCTGAAAGTCTCTTCCTAATTGAGTGTACCATACTTCCCGCCTCTCTTCCAAGCCCCTATAAAACACTTGTTTGAGACAGAATTCAGAAATTAATGACCCTCTTGTAAACTGAAAACCTCCATTAGCAGGCAAACAGACTTTGCCAAACTTCTGCTGCCTGTAACCTGACCAGCCCCGACTAAGCTCGGAACTCCAGAGGTGAAACCTTACCACGTTTATGCACTGAATGATCTGTCTCCTAGAAACTGTACATGTGTAAAACATCTATAGACTATGTACTGGGTTGAGAGAGAATACTGTGAACCATATTCTCATTTGACAGAGGCAGGCAAACTTCTATTGACTCCAATAGAGCTAAATCAATTCACTTCAAGATACTTTCATTGTATTTTGTACATTACGGAAATTAAGGTCCTGTGTCTGTCACCAGCATCACTGACGAACAATCATTTCCTCTTCACCCAGTTAAATAACTTAGCAACCATTTTTTCCCCCTACCTACACATTTTTGCTCTGTTAGTGACTGAAAAACTTCAAACGTCATCTGCCTCTCCTTCCAAATTGGAACAATTTGATTGGAATTTATTGCAATTTTTTTTCCCAGAAAGGGGAACTCCTTCACCACAGTAAAAAACATGTACGTTTTACAGGTAGTTATTTAAAGGATAGATTTCCAAGAAATGTAAAAAAAAACTTTTAAAAAGACAAGTCATTCGAATGCTTATTTTGGAGAATCTCTTCGTTAAATTATAAGATCTGTTGCCAAGAACATTGCCATGTTCCCTTCCCCCTGCCTTAACTGATAGAAATGCCTGAAGATAATTGCTTTCTAAAAGGTAAGAAGGTACTTGAAACTCGATCTACTGCCAGCAGAGGTAGGTCCTTCAGGTAGCTAGAGAGGCTTTGCTAATGAGATCCTAGTTCAATCATTTACATTTCTTTGGTGGTTATTTTCTCATGCAAATTAACAGACTTTTCACCACATAGAAACAGGCAACAACTGACTGTTAAATGAATTGCCTCTCTCTTAATGAAAACATCCAGCTTCTTCTTTCTTATGAGTTTACAGAAGGTTATTTGTTTGGATTATTATAATCCACACTACTTTGATGTTCACACCACACTGGGGTTTAGAAAACAACCCTATTATCTGTAATTGCAACTGCAAAGTTCCTCCCTTCAGAGAAATACTACTACGTTTTAATCAAAGGATGCAAAGACAAATAAGTTATATACAACATAATGAAGGCAGCCTAGAATATCCAATGGCTTTTTCTTTTTTTTTTTTTTTTAATAAGGAAGCAAGCCACCATGAATTTCTTTATAAATATTCAAAGGAAGGAGGTAGGAAGTGTCCAATAAAATTAAAAGAGGAACTGTTTGCACATTTTCTATCATTCAGTTATCATGCTAACAGGGTGTAACCCGCAAAGCAGTTAAGTGAAGGGGACAGGGAAACGGTATTTTAAGCTCTGTATTTCTTCTTTAAGAGGAAGCAGGCCTTCAACCTGGGGAGGTGGTGATGGAGGGAATAAACCAAAGAAGTTAGATCGGTGGGGAGCTTTCATCATCTCTCCTGGATTAAAGACAGGAAAGAAAATAATATCTTTAATTCCCTTCTACATTTTACAAGAATGACAGAGACAGTGAAGAACTGTGGGGTAACTACGGTGTGGTAAAAGCAAATGGTTAACTGCATGCAAATGTAGTGTTAAGTCTTAATTTGCTTCTTTATTTCTGTTCTCACACTATCTGAAAGCTGCTGCTGCTGCTACCAGGCATCAGCAACGTGATCCTATTTTGTCTGATGTCACAGAAGATCAAGCTGAACTTTCCTTAGCCTCTAGCTATGTTGAATTCTGTAATGAAGAGTTAATCTATGCACAACTAGAGGGTTGAAATTATACTTTCTTCCGTTCTCAGTAAAGGTGTAAATCCTTGCAGATATTCTGAACCCCCCTGGGAGATCCTTCCTCATAACACATCATAGTCTGCTGGGGAGTATTTTTAGATTTTTTTTTTCAAGCAAAGCTCCTCAGAACTCTGCAAATATTTACTGGTTAAAGCTCAAAGACATCGAATGCTTGAAGAGGGTAATTTTTTCCCCTCAATCGTAAGGCACCCACATGCCTATAAAAATAATTTGACTTATTTTCTTCAAGTTTATTTATCATTTACCAATAACTATTTCTTCTGGTGCTTGTAATGACATCAAGCAGGACCAATTCTCGTTGTATTATGCACAGCATATTAGAAGCTAGCCTCCAGTCACAAAGCTATTTCAAACACTGTACTGTAGAGTCTCATGCATTTTCATTGGACACTGTTTGTACTTTCATAGCTGAAGCATATTCTTAAATGTCTCTTCCACTTTGTCATCTCTCAACTTTTATTACAAAGTGCTAAGTATGCTTCTAACGCTGCTAAGCACACATTCCCATCAGCTGAAGAAACACGTGAGTAACTAGTCACCATGCTCTACTGACAGGATGGATACTATGCAATATGTCAGACTTGACTCCATTTTTAGCTATTTGCTTTACTTGTTATTTAAATGCTTAATTAAGATAGAAAACTTCTACTTACTATGAACATTCTCTCCAAGAAAGTAGTTCATTTTTATAACTCTGAAAGTACATGTGAAGACATCTGAAAGTAAAACTCTACTTTCAGTAGTACAGAAGAAAAACCTGCAAAACATCTAAGAAATATTCTTTAAGAATAACAATAGGTTATCTCTTTCCAGCTCTAGTTATTAACTTTCCATGACAAGGAATAGAAATATTTCATTAATATTTCCACCCACATTTGTCTGTATTACTAAGGGGGGGACTTTTCCACAGTCAGGAGGGAGTCCTTTTTTGTTCTCCCTGTTAACAATGGAGCATGAATAAGGGGCAAAGAGATCTTATGCCATTATGTCTGTGCTGGCAAAAGCTGTGGTTTTATATCACAATCATTAGTTTGAGCTAGTCTTGTAAAGGATATTAGGTCCTATGTGAGAAGCATAACATTAACCTTAGCTAACAATAAGCACAAACTCTTAATGCTACTAGGATTTTAAACAAAGAAAGCCAAATTACTCAGGAGCATTTTAAAAGTGAAATGCAGTGAAAACATTGTGAAATATCACACTGCAATAATGGGTGAATATTGGAGAATTAATGGATAAGGTCGGATTCGTGCATTGATTAGCACTATGGAGTTCAAAGTCGCTGGGTTCCATCCAAATACCAGCATTAAATAAGAATAATAATGAAAAGATTCATTCAGTGAGATACATATTCGTCTTTACCTGAACCTCTTGAACTCATTAAACTCTAATCAAAATAACAGTAAGACCTGACTTCATTTATTTCTTGCTTCTGATTGAACCAAAATACTTATGAAAACTACTTTTCCACAGGAGTTTAGACAGATCTTTTTTCAGTACTGCTTATAGCTTAGAAGTAAAAAAATCTCTCTGAAGTATCAATAAGAAGTTTAAGTCAAGATAAATTATAAATTAAAAATTTAAATTTATGTGCAGCTCAAATTTGGAACAAAATTTTGGATTAGATTTTATATCTTGACTGAATTTGGTCTGGATGCAGACAACTATCAGTCAGACGGCAAAAATTGTTTCAGAACCCCGGAAATACAAACATAAATACAGCATCTCAAGTTGCTTCCATTTAGTGCATTTTTAAACAAAGTGCACTTATAGGACAAGTTTCACACAAATCAAAGTACCATTTTACTGCTGATGCTAATAGAAACCCATTGCCCAGGAAGAATTTCAACTTCAGTTAGTTTTCTGATCATATATTTATAGTGCAACACTTCCATGCAGATGTACATTGTAGATGTATTATATTCATGAACTGGTATTCATGAAACAGCTGTTAAAATGCATGAGGCAAATTGCACCAAAAATTAGAGGATTTCTGCTCTGCCATCAGGGCTACTTAGCTGACTACCCATAGCACAAGTATCATTGCTCCACTGCAACTATTGGAGTAAATGGGACTCCTCATGAAATATTAAATTACCAAATATAGTAGAGTTAGAGCATTTCTGGTTCTATACGCATTTGCTTGTTTAGCAAAACTACACAAATATCTGCCCTCACTCTACGCACGAGTGTGTTACAGTCTGATTCAGAACTGGATGCCTTACTTCTCTTACTTTCTGTAAACCCTCAAATGCTGGTGTCACTACTCTCTGCCGCTCATGGACCTGTATACACCCAGGCACTTTGACGTCCTGCCAAAGAAGGAGGAGGCAGCCTAGTTTCATGTAACTGGGCATATGAATGCTCAGTGTGCTTTGAGTTTTCTGAAGACTATCTTCCCAGCCCAGGTGTGGGTCACGGACCTCTAACTGTCAGGGCTTGATACGGGCTTAAGACAAAGGAATTCAAACACAGCTGGAGAATGTGGGTTTCTGCGTGTTGGTGCAAGGAATGTGAATTTCCAAGAAATAATGATGGTGGGAGGAAAATACCAGGCGTATTGACTGCTGACAGAAGCCACATTTGTGCCAAAACTAAGAAAGAAATAGTCAAGAGCAGGCATTCTTCTGAAGCTGCTACCCCTGTAAGACTGCCAGCTGAAAAGGAACGTGTGATATCTAGGACACTGTAAAGCAGTGTCTCTATAGCACATATCTTTCAACAAATTAAGCATCTTCAATTTAGGCTATCTGTATGCTATGTAATGTATGTTTTTTCTCAGTCCTCCACTCTCTTTCAGAATGTGTATATTGTTTCCTCCTCACTCTCCACTATTTAATAGCTTTGTGTTGTGTGTTTTGATATATGTGTCAGACAGAAACAAAGATAAACAAAAGAATGCTCTGTCTTGTTCCCCAGGAAAAAAAACAAAAACAAAAACAACAAAACAATTAATTCATTTATAAAAGTAGGACTTTATGGCTACACAATGATTCATCATGTTAACAAAATAACAGAGGCAGATTTTCAGATTGTAGCTGGATTCAGCCATGGAGGAATATAATGTGTTGACAAAAAAACCCAAAATTCCATTATATGATTTACATCTACACAGACACATTTCTTGCCTTCTATCTTATCATCTCTGGCATAGTTTGCTAAAATTTTACTATTTTAATCTGCTATTACTGCTAAATATATAAGACATAATGCTCTTATCCATGAACCAACTCTAAGCAAAGTCACAAGGATTCAGAAATGTAGATCAGTGCTAAAAAAAAAAAAAGACTGGGAGGGAGAAAGAAGAGAGAAAATGAGAGGGAGAAGGAATGAACAGTTATCCAAACTAGCATATGCAAACGAAACATATGGTTGAGCCTGTTTATTCCACAAGCAATGAGGATGACTCATAAACACATGAAGTAATAATACTTAGTACAATCCGAAATAACAAAAAACAGCCCATAAGACTGGTTTAAATGTAAGATGTTTATACTCTAAAAAAAGTTCTTTGTATTTGTCTTAGGTATGTGTTATGTACAAATATACCAGCTTTTTTTCCTTATTTCTTCCTTCTTTTGTAAAGAAAAGAAGCAGTAGCCGTAATCATGCTGTGATACATGAACTCATCTGTAGTCTGCAGAAACTCTGAGTTACATATTTTAATAAATGCTAAATTTTAAAATGAGCTGATGTATGAGTTCATACACAAGTTCACAAAGTGGAAAGAGTTTTATATTGATAAAATCAGCATAACTGAGTTTGAAGAATATCAAAGATCTATGCAGAGTTCTTCAATCTATCCAAAAATCAAAACATCATGAAATTCTTTGGTGAAATGACAAAGTTTGCAAAATCTTTTCCCCCTACAGAAAAACTCAAGCTCTTAGCTGAACCTGAAATCTCTGGTCTGTAACTGCCTATATAAAGTCATAATATGTTAGATATTAACTGCTGGATATTAGCCAATAACTGTCATCCTAACGTAATGTCAGGGCACAGTCAGGCCCTAAAACCAAGACTTGGCATCAGGGTATTTTCCTGGGCCTGACAGCATAGACGTATATTCGTGCTTAAGGCATCAGGAAGCTCACCAAAACACAGAGTAGAGGATAACACTTTCTACATTATGATAAAAGGCACCGGCTGCCCAGAAGGATCCCAGGAGGATTTCTGAATGATACCTGGATGTTAGCCAGGTCCACCTCTCTGTGGACCAAGTAAACAAGGTCCATCAGATGGGCTCTTTTGGGGATGGACAGACTCTGGAGAACACCTGCCTCCCAGTCTTGGTCTGCTCATCTCCCCATGGCCAGGGGGGAGGGGGCTGGGACAGCATCAGCTCCCCTCCCACCTCTTGGCAGGCACAGAGGGCATTCAGCTGGTTGCACTGTGTTTGCTGATCAAGCAGCCATTCCCTGTTTCCTCCAGGTGGAAGCGTCCCCTGGGTTACATCTGGCCTATCAACTGTAATTGGACTATCTGCTGGTTTGCATAATCTAATTAGCCACTCTTTTCACCTTCCCTGCTAAAGAGACCAAAGACCTTTGCTTAACCTTTCACTTTCACAATTTAACTCATTATTAAAATACAACTACACAGTGACTCCTCTACCCTTCCCAGTCTTTCTCCCTCCCCAAATGTTTATTTTATTCCATAATTTTTGCTATCTATCCTTGCCCTCGAAGCTTAAAAGAATGCAATCTCGTTGATCATTTGTCTTGCTACCACGAACTGCACAGAGATAAAGGGAAAGAATAACAGAATAAACCTGTAGGAGACAAACATATACTACCCTGCCAGAGAAGAGATTTAAAGCATTTAGGTGGGCAAAGTTCAACACATAGTGTTCTTAGAATTGAGGTGAAATGCAAGGATTTCAAAATTCTTAGCAAAATATATTTAAGTATGATTGTATTCAAACAAAATACAAATTATGGCCATTCTGCAGACTGCTTATATTAGAAACCAATTCCAGAGATTTGAAATGTTTACCACAAGACAATGATGGTCCTTTTGATGCTCCTTTCAAATAACAGAATTAGAGGTCTGGGGACAGAAAGTAGCCTTTGAAAGAGAAAAGGATTCAAAATTGCTATTTTGTTCTAACTGCGATGAAATATTAGACCCAATTTTCACCAAAAGACTGTAATAAAGGGAATAGGAGTGCAACATAGGTGTGCTGAAACTATACGCTTATGACAAAATCATGCAGTCTTGTCTCTGCAGTGAATACAGATCATAAAGAGGAAAGTGCTTGATAGGACATGGCAAATCCCCCATTCATGAAGCAAACTGTAGTGTAGATATGACAATGCAATGCCTTAAGAGAGACTGAAGTATGCTATATGTTATGGTGTATCCTTATAATGCAACTGGGATGGGTTTTTGTTCAATGCTTTATGAAACCAGGCAGTGTAAAGTATGAATAATACTGGTATTATTAAATTAATATAGCAAAGCACTCAACAGCTCAACAGTAGCAACTATTTTTGTGATTAGAAATGGGTTTCAAAACATACTGCATGAAAAGGTCATTGAAATGTCTTAATAATAAATAATGTCTTTCATAGACCTTGAAAGGTTTATGAAATGTCTTAAGCTACCGGCAAACAAGGAAAAGCTATAGGGCCAAATTCTCCATTCATTTGCAGCAACTGTAGGTTATTATTTTCTGCAAAATGGAAAGTAGGCCCCTCTGAAGTTTGATAACTTTTTTTATCTCATGTCTGCCTGGTCCTTGGCACACACAGAAAATATAATTAGTTTTTTAATTCTCAGTTGGTTGGCTGGCAGACTTAGGAGAACACAAACAAATAAAAAATGTTTTTAATAAAATATGTTCTCCTAGCCAATTCTGGATGTTAGAGAAAGGCAGATGAGTACAGGAAACAAATTTATCCAGGTTCCCTTAAGGGTTATCTGTTGTTTATTTTAGTCTATTTGATCTTCCATAAGTTGCTGACTACTATTTTACTTTTTCCAAGGTATGGAAAGGTTACTTTAAATATAGTTACATGCATATCCCTTTGTGTACAAAAAACCCACTCTTTCTCTTTTTTTCCCCTGTCTGCCATTTGTCTTATTATGAAGTAGAAAAAGGAACCAGTCTGTCTCAGCATATCTCAGAAACAGTGCTTCATTTTTCCACCCGGGAATAAGTGAAGACTTAGTATTCTATAATGGAGGTGTTGATAAGTCTCTTGCAGCAATCTAGACTTGCAGGAGTTAATTCTGTTTCTGTGTTGGTACTTAAAAATACTTATGGCAGGTTGGCAGCTACTTGATTTGGCCAATAACCAAACTGCTGTAATATGTAATGTCAGAACAAAGCGATATTTGCAGTTCCAGTCAAGGTCGCTGAAGCTCTACAGGATTCATAGAAAGCACCCTTCATATACCTACATAACTCTTAAGCTTTACAAAGTGTAGGACTGCTCATCTGCTTAAAAACATGCTGGGAAGAAAGGGCAAAGGACAGTCCATAATGAGATCTACAGAAAAAGCATGCTGTTCTTGATGTGTCTGTTTGCCATTAATGGCCCTTTAATTTGTTAAAAACAAGTTTATCTCTGACTCCTTCTTGAGTACATGAGGAACAAACAAGATAGGAAAACAATTCCATGCTGCCCTGGACACTGAAGAGCTCATGTATGGCTGGTGCACTGAGAAACACAACACCTATCCAGCTCCTTACAAAGTCAGGAGGTAGCTCTACGTGCCATACAGATTTTTTGTTGAAAGGCACAGTCTTCCCCTTTTTTTATATTCTTAAGGTTTTCTCAAGAAACACTGAACAATAAACTCCATGAATTACAGACACATCCAGAATCATGCCAAAAGGTAAGAGAATTCCAAGTCTATTTCCTCTGACTCACAAATCTGCACACAAATAATGAACACCTCTGGTGCTGCAAGGCACTTATCTCTATTGACTGTGCCCCCTGCCATCTGACTATTTCCTAAATATTCCAAAATAAAAATAAGAACCAATCTTTCACTCTCTCCCATCTTCTTCTTGCAGCAAGCAAGAAGAGAAATGGCTCAATAAGTGGAAATATTTCTTATTGGATTGGTGTAGGTGTGTGTCAACATATATGCCCATAAGATGTGTTTTATAGATATAAATATAAATACAGATATATGCTATATAGATATATAGATATAGATATAGATGTGTAGGTAGATATATAGATTATATAGATATAGATATGGAATAGATAGGTATAGATATAGATATAGATTAGATATAGATATAGGTATACAAATATACACATATGTCTGGAGAAAACAATTTAAAAAAAAAAAATACTGTAAATGTATATGAATCAGTTACAGAAAATTGATCCAGTTCTGCATTTAGAGCAGGTATGCATGGAACAAAGCAGCACTATGTACATATACCTCAGCAAGGCTAGTGTGTGGCACAGTGCCGGTAGTGAATCTGTGCAAGGACGCTAGCCTGGGTGTGAGAAACAGAGCAGTGACTTTACTGCAGCAATTTTCCTAGGCTGAGCTGACTATGAGTCACAGGAACTCCTATCCCAGTGGTAGCTCTCATGAGCCAGTAGGAGTTTTCTAACCCCAAACTGGTTGTGCATGGATGTACACCATTACCTACAGAAGTACTGGAGTCCGCAGACAGTTTTTTATGGGTCAAAAGCAAATTCAGCAGCCTAGCTCTCATAAAAATTCTGGGTTTAGTGGTTAAATTAACACCAGTGATGCTGAGGCACCGGTGATTGCAGTGGATGGAATTTGTAGTGTTGCAAGGAGTGCTTCTTATATGGGGCAAATTTGCAGACAAGGCAGGACCTATGCCACATCTCTTTAGCTCAGTGTCTGACCTAAAGAAGTTTGAAGGACAGTAATCTACCTTTTTTTCTTTATTCTTAAGACAGGAGTTTTGTGACAGTTGCTATCTGAATGGAGTCTCAGGTGTATGTGGAAATTATAGGCACAACCTGAATACAAATAAATCTTTAAATAAGAATAAGGCTGCCAATGCGAGTAAAGGAACACAAATGAGAAAACAAAAGTATGGACAAAATACCTGGAAAACTTCCTGCTTTTGAAAAGCCAAATATATAAGACCTTTTCTTAGAAATCTTCCTAACTTAAAACTATACAAAAACTACTTCTGCATTACAAATGAGGAAGTAGGCTAGGTTGAATGGTAGTTTCTGGCTTGGATAAATTTATATCACTTTATCTGTTTGCTGTATTGAATATAAATGTATGTTGTCTCATTTGTTTTGCCTCTAGTAAGGGTTCAGTCAATCTGTGTTCTCAGTCCAAAAATAAATAGGATACTGCGGTTCCTGATACTGTCAAGCGAACTCAAATTTCTCTGGCTCATCTGAATTGATATCAATTTGGGGAGTGTTAGGGGAGAGGAGAGGAGAGGAGAGGAGAGGAGAGGAGAGGAGAGGAGAGGAGAGGAGAGGAGAGGAGAGGAGAGGAGAGGAGAGGAGAGGAGAGGAGAGGAGAGGAGAGGAGAGGAGAGGAGAGGAGAGGAGAGGAGGGGAGGGGAGGGGAGGGGAGGGGAGGGGAGGGGAGGGGAGAGGAGAGAAAAGAAGAGAAAAGAAGAAAAGAAAAGAAAAGAAAAGAAAAGAAAAGAAAAGAAAAGAAAAGAAAAGAAAAGAAAAGAAAAGAAAAGAAAAGAAAATAAAATAAAACAAAACAAAACAAAACAAAACAAAACAAAAGAAAACAAAAGAAAAGAAAAGAAAAGAAAAGAAAAGAAAACAGAAAAAAGAAAAAAAAGAAAAAAAAAAAATAAAAAATAAAAAATAAAAAAGAAAAAAGAAAAAAGAAAAAAGAAAAAAGAAAAAAGTAACTGCGGTTTTGTGATGTAGACACTGTTTGGTTTACATTTCTGCATGAATTTATGCAATTATGGCAGGGGCTAAACAGTCATCTTCCATCATATTCACGTAGTAAATCAGACTTGTGTCTGATCCGAAACACAGTTGTTCTGATTACACATTGTGTAGTGTTTCTAACGCATGACTGAATGCTTGCTTTGTTCATCTTTTCCCTGTTAGCAGCCTGTTTTCTTGTTAACCCTTTCTCAATAAGGTATGTGTCAAGTCCTATCCTGGAGGAAAAGATGAAGTCAACCAGATAGTTATTGCAGTTACAGTTCAGTCACATTCAGGCGTTCGGCACCTTGTTGACTCAGTTGCAGCAGTACAGATTTTCCCACACTGTTTACTTGACACTTGCAAGTCCAGCCTGTACCAACTTCTATTGTGTTAAGCAAACACTCCTCCTGCACTGAAATTCCACTCATTGTTAGCACTAAAGCAACAGGATTTTCTCCAGTTCGCAGACAGCAGAACCTATTGTTATAAGAAAACTCTCTCAAGATGGAATCTGAAAAGAATCATATGACCCAGAAAAGGATTAGCCTTCAGGAAGTCTTTGGGCTTTACCATTTTGTGAAGGCATCCCCAGAGAGGGCAGAAAATAATAAAGTAAAACATATTTCTGGACTGAAGCCTGTTCCAAAATAGATTATAGGCACTTTCAATTGTGTGAAAAAAGAACATGTAATGGTTACTAAATGAGACTATGACTTAGGCAAGGGAGATTGTGGTGATTTAACACAAGTGAGGTCAATAAACTTTAATAAAAGAACATTTTTACTAAAGGGAGGAAACAAAATCATCTTCGTGAAAGTAACAGCAGTTTTTAAAATACAAGGCAATTACACCGCATACTGTTGTACATGAAACCACTATTGCTTACAGTCATTGACAATTCCTTCTTAGAAGAGATTTCAGTTGTTTTAAGTTGATTTCCATTTTCTACAGTACATACAACGGATGTGTTGTCATTCGATTTTTTGGAGTCATGCATATGAATTTAAAGTCTGTTCAAAGTCTTTAGACATAGGCAGACAATAATAATAGGCATGTTAATAAGACAAAGCTGTGATTTCTTTATACTATAAGCAGATATTACTTCTTTTTGCTCACTGATAGAGATCAATACTGTAAGTTAAATTGCTTTACTGAGTAATATATTTTCAACATAAATTATAAATGTACACAAACACAGCTCTACCAGCAATTGTGGAGAAAGAAAGAAACAGCCACCTTTTTATAAAAGAAAATACATACTTTTTGTTGGGTAGAGACAAAAATTCATACATATCTAAAACACAGAGCATCTCTCTACCACCAATATAATTAACCTTCCGTCAGCATGAGCACCTTCTGGAAACAGCTACTGGTGCAAAAGAGTAGACTGTCATAAGAAGTGTGAAACTAAAAGCTGCGGCACCCAGTCATTTCCCTGAGATAGAGATGTGGGATGGAGCATGCTCCTCAAAGAGAAGCCTGAAGACAGGTCCCCAGCCTCATTCACTGTCACGCCAGGAGGCAGCACTACCTGCCACACCGATGTGCACCAGGAAGAGGCGTATGTAGTAAAAAACCTCATCATCTAGAGCTCCAGCATGAATTTTTACTCCTCACTCAGCATCCACAGACAGCTCTTTATGGATTTGTGCCAGGATCCCATGCCGGCCAGCCCTCCCTGAGCAGGTGACACTGTGACAGGGCCTTGGCCGCTCTTCTACTGAGCCCTGGAAGGAAGGGAGCATGCAGGGCTTCTCAGCACCAGAAAATTGGATGTTATTGTCCCAGTGAGGCTGTCAAAAAGGCTCAGAGAAAAGAAGCCAAGCTAAATAGGAGCATGGGGAGCTAAGGAGTGCAGCCCTCTTCCCACTGCTGGTGCAGTCTTCCACACACATGGCTTTTCCTAAGGCAGGTATCATGCCAAAAACCACTCCTGGAGGAGCTCTGCAAGCTGAGCAATAGGCAAGCAGAAGTATTGTTATGGCTTTCCTTCATGGTTCTGCTAAGTTAACACAAGCAAAGATCAGATGGCACCCTCTTCCACTCTCTCACTTCCCTAGGTTTAATGTCAACCTCCACCACTGCGCATATGCAGTAACATTTTACAGTGGGCAAATGTTCTTCAATTTATTTTTTTGTCCCCTGAGAATCTACCTACAGAGCCTATTAACACAGGCCACATAGAAGGTTGCTGCACTTGTACGTGCGCTCCCACTTACCCTGTGGCCGATGGCCTGGCACACCCCCAGCTTCTGGTCACCCTCTCAGGCAGAAGAGGTGTGTGGTGTGGAGCCCCCAGACCCCAACTGGCACAGATGTGCAGGCTCCTTTTCTTTCCACTGGCCAAGAATGAGGACACACTTTTGTGGATACCAGTTAGAAGAGCTTTGGTTGGTACTTCATCTTCTAGATATAAACCATAATTTTGTTTTTCTTCTTTGAATTCCCATTCGAAGCCTAAAGCCTCTCTTATGGCAACTGTGTTCATTTTTAACCTTATAAATAATTTTATATTACTCACCAAAAGATAGGAATCCAATTTTCTTATACCACTATTTTGAAGGTATTCAAAATGATTCACATTATAAATCTTGTTGAAGGATACATGCCTGGGGTGTGGTGAGGATACACATGAGCCAGCAGGGTAAAAGGAAATGTAGCTAAAATAAGCAGATGGGTGGACAGATGGTCATGAGAGGAAGAAATAATATTAATCTGCAAAATAGATAATAAAAGTCCCCGGAATAAAAAAAATTCAAAATGAAAAAGTGATGGTCAAAATATAAAGAATGAGATAATTTACTCAGTAGGCTAGCAGGGATTCAAGGTTTCTGCTGCATTCAAAAAGGAAAGGAAAAAAAAAGGCATCTGGCATCTTGATCCTCATTTTAAATGTTACTTAAATTTGTGAATGTAAAAAGAAGATATTTCCAGACTGCAATACTCAGTTGTGAATGGATACATTTGTGCTAATTAAGGATTAGCCAAATCTTTCTGAAATTAATGGAATGCTTTGACTTCTCTAGCTTTAGGTTGGACTCTTGAAGGGATTGACACATTGAACTCGGGGGGGGGGGCAGGGGGGAATCATACATTCAACAGCTGTAAAAGTCACATGATTTGTTATAATGCCCTAATGTGAAAAATAGGTCCCCTGTCCGGAAGGTGAAGGGGCTATATCCAACCAGGATTTGCAGATCTCTGAGGTATGGACTTCCCTCTTTCTGTGGAAGCACACATGCCAGATTTGATGCCCCTAAAGTATCAGTTAAGTTTAGCTAAAGAATTTGAGAGTAGCTATGATTCTTTTATAAGAATACATTAAATAAAGTCTAAGAAAATATAATCTAAGTAAGTTTTTATGGACAAAACTAAGTAAGTTTTAAGTCCCATTTTTCATCCCTTTCAATACATTACTGGATAAAGAAAGAAATCTCCACAGAAACACTGCAATTTATGAAAAAATTGTGGATCTCTTATTTATTATATGGAATTAATTTATATGAAAAATATATCCATAACTCTTCTTAATCTAATTTTTACTTTTTCTGGTCAAAGGAACTCAAAGACTTTTCAAAATTGGTATATAAAATATATTTCAAAATAGAATAGACTCACTTATGACAAACAGAAATAAAGTTGGAAAGCTCTTGGAATCTCTGAAAGAATGTAATAATTGTGTCCATTTCTACCTGATTCTATTGTTCAGGTTTTATGGTGTGGTTATGCAAGGCAACTAATGATCTAAAATCACCAACACTAATGAATGGTATGGTTAAATGAAGCCACCCAAAACCCTTACCCCACCCAAACACATCTAAGAAATTTGAACATTGCAGAATATTGCTAGACTCATGTCTGTACAATCTTCTGTTTAAACCAGAGAGGAAATGGATGGTATGGCCAAGGTAGTATTTAGCAAGCTTGCATATGTTATTAGTGCTTTCCTGAGCCACAGCTTAATGAATACTCACCTTAGGATTGCTGGCACTTTACCCTCAAATTATCTCCTCTAATAATGGATATAAAGAGGACCAGCTCTTTTGCTTGATGCTACTAACCATGTTGCTGCATTTACTCTCATTTAGCTAATATTTTGGTGAATAAAACTGACCAAAATTTGCCTTATTTTTCTCCCTTCAGGCAGGACAAAGTATATGAGTGGAGTTAAATATATGTATTGTAAATACAATAAATGCTCTAAACATACATGAAGAATATGGTGAATAAAATTCTGTACTTGGCTATGTAATTTTTTCTTAAGTTGTTTAGACCTGAAGGAGGGCTTTTACCTGAAAGCTTGCCCAATTTTTCCAATTACACCATTTTATTTAATAGAAGATATTACCTCTCTCCATAAGCCTGGCCCAGCCAGTGTTCATGGCTACAACAACTTACTCCTTCCTGATACAAATGTGTTTTCACAATCCAGCCTTAATTGGAACACGCATGTCCATTGAAAAATGTATCTTACTAAGAACTATGTAACTGCTTTCAGGAGACAGAAGTCTCTCCTCATCTATCTGCCATGAGAAACTCCTGATGACGTATAGGGCAGTAGCGAGCCCAACTTACACCTTCCCAAGTTCCATCTCATAGAGTAAATCAAACACCTTCATCCAAATGCACTCCTGACATGCTCAGTCACAACGAAAATTTACTTCTTAATTTTGGGTCACAAAGTTCCTAATGCTCCTAAATATGATCAGAAATCTAGTGGCCTGGTGAAAGAGATAGAAACAAAATGCCTAAGCTCTGCTGTGCATCAGAGGTGTACAGAAAGGCACCTACAAAGTGACCTTACGATGTGGGTATGGGCTTATACTCATTCTTATCGCACTAAGTTCATATGGTTGTGGTGCCTTTTGTATATTATCTTTGTGATTACAGCATTTATCCAGAGAAGGGGAAAACAACTTGAAAAAGGGTTGACCATACATCCCAGCATACTAACCAAACCATCAGCAATGAAGTATGCTGTGTGACAGCTGACACGTATGACACTAATTCATCTTCACAACCCTTGGGTAAGTAACCTGTAGAATTGCTGTTACACCTGGAAAAATGTGTCAGTTCTTCTGAAATACACGGATTCTGTGCACATCATTTCTAGATGAGTATCCTGCTGAACAAAAATAGCTAGTACTAGAATTAATAAAAACAAAACAGCACTGAAGCTGAATTTTCTGTAACATTTCTCACATTTTGGATGTTCTACTGAATAGTATCCAAACCAGCTTATGGTTTTGCAAGACTGATCTCTGCTCAGTCTACAATGTAAGATCATGACCCTACAAAAAAGGGGTCTGCATGCTTACTATTAGTTCCATAAACGTCAAAGGCTTTATTCATGGTGTGCATAGAAATGCAAATGCACAGTCCTTTTCAGGCTTAGGGACTAAACTGGTAGCATTGACGGTTATCTCTGTGCTTATTTTTGCATTTTACTTACATTTTTTAGAACTTTTTTTTTAATAATTCTGCATCAGATAATTTCCATCTGTCTTGGCAGATACACAGATCTGTCAGGTTTTACCCAGAGGCTCAAGGGAGATTTGCATAGAGCTGGAAGGAGACTGGGCAGAGATAGACTGGCTTTTTTCATTCTCCCATTTTACATTCCCCACATTTTCTTCTTTTGCTTTTTCTGAATGGCTTCCTCTCCCTTTCCATTCTTTCAGTCCCTGCTTGTGAAACTTGATTTCTTCACTTTCCCAATCACCCTTGTCCTTCTATGCAATCATCAACACTCTCTACTGTCTCTGTAGCATATGGTCAGAGACAGATACATATGGTGATAAGAGTCACTCTCAAGGAAACAGTCATATAATATAGGGGGTAAAGAAGAATTCATTGCTAAGCCTCCATCTAGACCAAATTGCTTCAAAAGCAAGAGGAATGAACCAGTAGAAAAATGACATAATAATCTTATCTGTTGAGGTGTGCTATGAAAATAAGGCTGGCTTGGGGGAGGTAAGTAGATTGCAGGTAAAATGCATAATAGCACTCCATTTGAGCCGGCACATGGATACGTTTTGTTCCTTAGACAAAGAAAAGGGAAGAAAGGCCAAATTCAGTGCGAGAGAAATCCTAAAAGTGGAGTATTGGTACCCCAGGCAAAAGATTTGACAATACAAAATACATCTTGGGAAATATTTTCCTTTACACGAGCTTTCCTTTCACTTTCAACAATCCACACTGGTATGGAAATCTTTAGCCTGGTAACAGCAGTCTGTGCCACACCGTCCCACAAGTTCAGTTTCCTCAAGGCTAAATTCCCCTTAGGTCCCAGCTTAGCTCTGGACCATTCACAGGGAACCACAAGACGCAACAGATCTCTGCTCCAAACAAAATCCTCACTAAAATGATGAAGGGACAACATAACAGATGAATATTAAAATTTTTGCTATAGCTGCCATTAAAGTAATTTTCTTCTCAAAAATGGCTGCAAAATCAAAGCTCAGCATTTTGCTTACATTATCAGACAACAATTTTTATCCCTTCATAGTATTTTTTACGATATCTAATTTACATATTGATGGATATGTCCTCGTTCCTTCCCCGGACTCACCTAGCTCCAGACATATAAACTTTACATCAGTGAATGCCTCTGAAAATCGCACATGTATGTGACCCATTTCACTGCAATATGGGACAATGGTGTGATGTTCTGATGCTCATATGATTTTACACTTCTGCACTGATTTACAGGCAAGGAACATGTTGCTGTATAATTTTCACAATCAAGGGTAATCTCCTCTGTATGAATCATTTCTGCTACCCAAAATAGTAGGTGTTTTTCTCATCTATTGTGAGACTTTTTTCAATGTAGACGAGCTTTAAGTATTTCAAAATAGCAAGCCAGAGATTGTCACAGGCAGCAAGTCTTTTTGTAAAACTAAAATAATTCAAATTTGCTGTCCTCTCTGTGACCCTGGCATTTCTCTTTTGCTACCAATTGCATGAGAGGTGTCAAATTCTTGTGTCTTTAATGTCCACCGCTGGATTGAATAAGATGACTTTCATGTTTATTTAGGATCTGTTATTTATGTTTACTGTAATTCTACGAAGCAGTGACTACTGCAAAGATCACAAGTGCATGCTACAGATAATGTCCACTGTCTGTGCATGCTACAGATTAATGTCCACTGCCTGGATATAATGCATCCAGCAAGACAGACATGTGCAAAGAACAACTCCCTGCTAATGTCTGTCCAACTACTAAAGAATGAGATCTAACAGAAATCTGCTCTTCAGTGTTTTATAGGTCATGAGAGTGATTTGTTTCTTGGGTGGAAATATCTACACTTCTTCCTGAAAGACATTACTTTTCATCTGATTATGAGTGTAGTTCATGATGGCATAAAGACAACAGTAGCTTTCTTTCTGGAGTTAATTTTTTGGGTGAAGGAGAAGGAAGAGATTGGAAGGCAAGATGAATAGTGGATAACATCAAGTATATCGTTTCTGTTACCTTTTACATGTAATTAATTAGGAAATTTACAAAGAGCTAAAAAAAGCTGCACACAGAATACAGTTGAGAAAAAAAGCAATCGTCTTGGGGACAAATTTCCACTTTACAGACAAATCCCAAACTGCTTGGAGAAGTATGAGCTGGAAAATGCATAGTTTTAAATGCTATTAAAAGAAACATTTTCTTGTCATAAAAGAACCTTCACTGAGAACCACTCCATCAATGTGAAGCAATATGTTCCATATTTTAATGAAATTAACAAGAAAAATGATCAGTACTTCTATATGACTTTTTACTATAGCAACTATTACAGTTAATTTTCACGCTTTTCCAAAGGATCTTCAAAGGCATTCACAAGGTTTGTGTTTAAAATAGGATTTCATTCAATATTTTGTTAAAGTTGTTCCTCCTTCAGCAGATATTTCAGTGGGAACAGAGTACTCCCAGTGTCTCAGAGGAAACTTCCAGAAGCATTGATTCACTTGGGAGGATGAACGTACATTTCCTACCCTTTTTCTCACCTTTTCTCCAAGTCACATATATGTGACTTCAACTTTTAGGTAACTGACTTAGTGATAGGAAACTTCATTTCCAAAAATGGTCTTTTTAGCCCTGTGGGACATTTCTGAAAGTTGTTCCAGATGTATGTTTCAGAACACTGACATTCAGAAGGATATGGATATCTGATGATGTCAGTAACAACCTTAGGAATAATTATATCTTTCAGACATCTGTTTTTGAAAGCTTGTTTACCACACATACCATGCTAACCGGAAGACTGATCCAGTAAAATGGGTGCATTCTGGCTCCTAATCCAACAAAATGCTTAATCATAACGACTTAATTTGACTTGCAAACAAAGATCACCTCAGCTGCTGGTCCAGCAAAACAGGTCTCTGCAGAACTTGAGATCTTGAAAAGCCCTATTGTGGAAAAGCAATCTAACGAGTACACACTCCAGGTTAAGCACAAATCAAAGTGGATCAGGTCAAGAGTGCTTAGACATATTGGCAAATGAATTTAATAATTGACTAGTAAAATTATCAGTGTTAATTTTACAGTTGCACATGATCACTTTACAAATACAGAGATCAATACCAGGAGCAAGAGCCTGTAGAATACAGGCCTGTCACAAAATAAATTCAATCAATGCATATACTTCTTTAGCTGACCAAACCAGTTGTTGGATGAATTATAACATGCATTTAACACCACGTTTTTGAGTAAGAAAATAAGAGCAGCGAAACTGGATCCTATCAATGGCTTAGTTAACATAGGTACTCTGTCTCCACTAATGACCACTAGTAGATATTGCTGTGTTTAGTATAATACAATTTTTATTGTGGCACTTCATTCCAATTTCTAGTAATCCAAGGGTTAGAAATTTCTTGAGGCAGAGTTTCTATAGAGATGGGTCTGGCAGCCTTATGATATTTGGTGTTTTTTTCATAAATGTATATTTATTAATTTTTAACATATTAACTTTTGACAGCTGCACTAATATTGTCATCAACACAGTTCAGGAAAACCCTATTATCAAGCTGATTAGCACAACCCTTGGAAAAAAGTGAAGTATAGCAGTACTGTAATTTCAGTATGGAGGTACAAGCTGCAGTGCAGAGACATTCCTTTGAGGCAGCTTCATAAATTTGCATGGTTATTTAATTCCTTTGTAGCTAACATGAAAGAGACAAGAGATCCAGTTGCCAAACAAAAAAATTTATTTTAAGGAAAGAGAGAATTTTCACACTTTGTGATGAGAACGTCACACCTGAAAGGATTACATGTGGCATCCAAATGCAGCTACCTGTACTTTTTCTCAGCATCTCTGTAATGCTTTCTTCCACCCTGCCATTTGCAGCCAAGCCATCATCATGTCATACCTTGATGTCTGCAGCACCACGTTCTCCCTAAGGTAGGTATTTCTCAACTCAGTCCATGCAAACTGAGATCAGTTTATAAACTGAGCAGCACACCCATCTCCTTGGAAGTGTGACATGGTTTTCTTCTTCCCACTGCACCAGACTAACACTGTTACAATGCACTATCAAAAGCTTGTACAATTTTACCTCTCCCTCCTGATCTACCTTTGTCTTATTCTTCTCCACCACTCTGTCAGTGATAACAACCTTCCCTTGTCACTATCCTGTTTTCTGGATGTGTCCAGTCTACCTTACTTGCCATCCAGGGATGATGATCTTCCCAGAGCTCAGGCAGAAATATTTTTCACAGCTAGACTTCTCCGTATTTAAACTCCTATTGAAGACCCCAAGGTATTCTGATGTCCCTGAACAGAACTGAGAGAGTTGAGAGACTGCACTACGCTGAAGGACTGATCAAGACAGAATTCCCAAGTCTGGCTGACAATATGTATTTTGTTCTCCTTTTACCCTGCCCTCTGTATGTAAGTTGTGTGTTCACACACTTATGTCATCTACTTATTGAGTTCCAGAGCTTTTGTACGTGGTTTAGAAACAGCAGAAAGGACCTTATGACAATATATAGAACTTGCAATGACAAGAACAGGAGACATTACAATCTTGCATTTTGGGCTTCAGAAGAATCTTCCAATGCTAGACCTCTAGAGATATTCTTTCTGAAGTCTATTAATATACTCAAACTAAAAACTACCGATAGTTAAAAAAAATCTGACAAAATATTTTTGGTTGAAAACAGAGTTTTGAAAAAATGGAAATTACAGCCTCATCACGCTCCCAAACATTTTCTTTTCATTTCTAAAGACCAAAACTTGACAGCGACGATAAGATAGTTTCCAATTTTTCCTTTTTTTAAAAACAAAAATGTGAAAAAATTTTAATGTGAAAGTAAAACAATGCTAAACAAAAGCCATTTTGAAATTATCAGAAGAAATAAACCTCTCTTACAAGTGATGTGACAAAGTTATGAAGGGGGTCAGAAAGTCTGGAAATCCGGTCCATCTGTGCCAGGTGTATGACAGTGCCATCCAAAGGCTGCAGGAAACGTTTGCAGGAATGGAGCTAATACCAGCCAGTTTCAAAACTTCTAATATGTGCCTTTTAAAAGCTATGTCTCACCTCTCAGTACCATGTCTGCTTGCCTTGGAGGTGAAAGGCCAGGGGATAATCTGCTGTACTGTGCCCTGGTTTGAGTTTCTGAAAACATCTTAAAGTCTTGACAGGATTATCTCTGTTTAGCCCTAACCCTACCCCATGGAGAACACTGCTTTGTAGAGACCTCAGCAAAACTCATGTGATGAGGCCAATGAAGCTTCCTTGGATCTCAGCTAGTTGTTGAAAAAGTGCTGGTTTTGTTAATATGTCATATTATATCATCATATAATAATAGCAATATTGGAGCAAGTCCTTTGTTAAATAAATCACTGCTGACCAAACAGAGCTTTATTATCTAAATAAAAAATGTGACCCGTGTTGTATTATTTCTATGTTTTTGCTAGTAAGCAGGTAGTTGGGTAGGTACATAAGTATTGCCATTCCCTTCCTTATTATAGCATCCACTTTTACAACTGCTCTCATTAGGGCTTCTGTCTAGTTCCTGCTGTCAGTTTTATCAGAGACTCTTTCTGAGACAGCCGTTTTTAAAAGCAGCTTTAAAAAGCTTTTAAAGAATAATGAGAGAGACTTTTACATTGAGAAAACTTTACATCAGGCATGCTTTCACTGAAAAACACAATCTAGTAGTAAGTTTGTTACAAAAACTATGGGTCTTATGCATGTATGTGTTTTCAATTTGCTCGCAATAGTGACAACAATAAGGGACAATGGATTTAGCACTGGCATCTTTGTTCTTGCAAAAAGGACACTTCTGCAAACTATCTCCTCTGTGTTTCAGGTTAGCAAATTCTATTGACATGTTTTTTTGTTTGGATGGGCTGTTTGCATTAAAAGGGGAAACAACTGTCAAAGAAGAAGTCTTAACAGATACGCAAAACTAAAAAAAGCTTATCATGGATTAAACTTTGTATCACTTTGTCTGATGTAAAAGGGAGATAATAGGAGACATGGGGATATATGCAATGAAGAGAAACAATACAGAGTTTCTTAGGGGTTAATCCAGGTCTGCAGCTGAATACAACAGAGTTAATCTGACCAGAAGAGGCTTTAGGCTAAATTCTAGGGGAAAACTTGTCACTTTATGATCCAGTTGTACTGAATGAAAGGCTCTGTTTACAAAGAAGATTTTGGATCTGGGATCCATTGGGGCAGAAGTTACCTCCATGATTTCTTCCTTGTTCAACGCACCAGGGGCCTTGTAGTCTGATAAATGATTTTTCTAAGATCTTCATTGTTACCTTCTTTCTTCTTTCTGAAAAAGAACAAGTGTTACAAAAAACATACTTAAGAAAGCACACAACTTTGACCTAAGGGCAAGAAGTCTTTGATGATAAAGACTTTGCAGTTTGTTTGTCAAATTTTGAACTAAACACCAGTAATCGTCTTGTTTATTTCTACAACTGAAGACAAAGTAAAATGATAAATTTTCATAACTTGATAATTATGCATTTAGCAGATTCAGGTTTTATCGATTCTCCAAAATGAAAACGTGGTAAGCAAATACATTAGATCACAGCATAAACTAGCTACTGAGGAGACAAATTCTGAAATAAGTTAAAGGCTAAAAAAAAATATATAATTAAAATTTCCCCACAATCTTGTCATTAGAGACTCTTCTATAGTACTTTAAACTCAGTTGTATATGAAGAATCATCAGAATAAACATATGTCCTTGCTGATTAAGAATAAGAACAAACTAAGAAATATAGTCACACGATGGTTTTTATCACATTAATAATTAAAATTTTAATATGTTGTAACTTTTTAATATAATGTTACACAGATGGAAATACAAAACTACAGCTGTGACACTTTAATTGAGAAAAAATCTTAGATATATTAGTCTAAAAGTTAATAGACTTTTGCATGTAGCATATTTCTGTGCTTTTGCAATCAAACATTAATTAGAATATTATTTTCCAAAAATACTTTTTATCCTGTACATAACGAACAAAAATAAAGAACTGAGATTTCACTGACTCATAAAACATGAGTTCTGGAGACTGAAATCTCTGATTTTGTAAGAAAGCTTGAAAAGTGTAAAGGACTTCAAAAGAGCAAATGGTTGATTATTCTTGAACTAAATATACATATTTGAGTAACACCTTCCCAGTTTGGGCAGTAGTTGTCACATATATAAACACTTCTATCTTTTGGCATCTCGTTTGAATACACCGGTGTCAAAATATATTTGGTAATTACAAGGCATGATCTTGTCTTCTACAACTCAAAAGTAACTTTTTTAAGCAACTGGAAATCTGAGGAAAGTGTTTTATAATATTTAGGACAAGACCAGCATTCAAGTATGTATTGAAAACTAAAGAAAGAGACATCAGGCTTGGTCTCACTTCCATGTAAGTCATTGGGGTATTTCTCTTGTCTGAAATCAGAAACCATTTTTTCTTAATGTGATTTAGTTTACACCACTCTTCGTAGAATGAAGCGTGTCACAGTCACTGGCAGGAGTGTCCCTAATACAGCAAGAGGAAGGGAAAGAACCCTCCTTGTGACACCCCTATACCAATGCTACAGGCAGTCTTCACCTCTTCAGTTCATGATTCCTCTTCTTTGGGACAAGGACAGATAATAAAGGGTGAGGACTATAGCCAGACTATGACTCTGCAGTTTCTCAAAGTTAATGAAATTCCCTTTCACTAGAGCAGCTAAATAAATTGTCTGAACTGTGCTTTCAACTCATCAATAAACAAGACACCAGGCATGGACATTAACATTGATATAATCTCTAAACACAAAGGTAGTAAACTGAACTATATCAAGCACTTTAAATAACTCACCGGAGCAAAAAGATAGGATCTAAGGCAGACAGCAAAGAAAGAAATGGCTGGTATGTCTTGGATATCTAGCTGCAGCAGTAAGTTCATAGTTCAAGAGCCTAGTGGAATGGGAGTGGGGAGCAATGGCAAGTAGGAACCTATTTCTAGACTGTTGGGAAGATCAGTAGCTAAAGCTATAAAAAAAATAAATCTTTCCTTGCTTTTTAACTAATTTATCTACCCAACTTTCCACCAAAAGGCAAGGTCTCATCGTATCTGCAATTGCAGCAGATCTTTAGTCTTTCATGTGACTGAAGCAAATGTATGTACAAAATTGTTTTGTGAATCAGTAGGTGGTCAGAACAATTTCTTCAGTGTGTTGATTATGTCCTTCATTTAGCTCTGTGCTCAGATAGCTGATTCTGACCCTTTACTTATCCCCATTTACTTGATAGACAACTATGTGACCAACTCAGGCAGATAAGTGTGGTCTGATAATTCCACTATGTAGTTAAAGGAGGTTAAACTTTGTTCTGCCATTAGACCAATAATTTTGGAAATCCTTATCTGTTCCTCAGCTGTAAGACAAAGAGAACATCAAGGAAAATCTGCGGGGATAAGGATGTAAAAACCATTGAGTCATTCAGAGGCCACAGTATTGAAGATTGAAGCATTATTACAGATTCACTGCCATTACATAGCCATAATATTTTACCACTTCTGATTACTTCTGATTCCTATGTTATTGGCCTAGATACAGCAGTGGAATGAACTGAAAAGCAAATAAATAAAAAACTAATGCAAACCACATGAAATACTGCTATTTTGTTTATGCGCAAGAGACGTAAAACATTTTTCTCTAACAACCATGGGTAAAATGCAGTTTTTAGTACAATCTGTTTTCTCATTTTCTCCTCTCCCCCCTCCTCCTCCTCCTCTCCAAATCTCCTTCATGACATTGTTATCTGTTCAGTAACCCTTGCAACCACTATTCCTAAGGGAACCTGCACTCTGTGTATGGGAAGAATGGCCATGTGTTGTGATTTAACCCCAGCCATCAACTAGGACCACACAGCCTCTCGCTCATCCCCTTTCCCTGCTGCAGAATGGTAGGGAGAAGAGGGAGAAAAGGAAGGAAAAGGGAAAAAAACCCAAACTCATGGGTTGGGATAAAGACAGTTTAGTAGGACAACAGAAAAGGAAAATAACAGTAACAACAATAATAATGGTAAAAGAATATACAAGACACAAGTCACTCTCACCACCCAGTGAATTTGTTGCCCAGCCCAACCTGAGCAGAGATTGTGCATTACACACACGCACCCCTTCCCTGTCCAACACCCATTTATATACTAAGCATGACATCTATAGTACAGAATATTCCATTGGCCATTCTACTGTTCTGCCTATGCTACTTCTCAGCTTCTATAAGAAGCTGAAAAAAGTCCTTGACTGGTATAAACATCACCTAGCAACAACTAAACCAATATGCATTATTGTCATTCCTTTCATACCAAATCTGAAAACACAGCAACCACTAGGAAGAAAATTAACTCTGTCTCAGCTGGAACCAGGACACCACGGTATGGCCAGAGGTGTGGTGGGCTGTCTTTCAGGATGCAGTTAGTGGTGTCTAGTGTAATGAAGATGGAGAATGACATGAAAGAGAATTAGGGAGGTGGCAGAAGGGACAGGAGAGCTGTATGCACCAGCATCAGGTCTATGTTACATGCTAACACTGCCTTTAAAGGAATTAAGATCCTGCACCAGGATCTTCTGCCTTCCAGTCAGAAAACACACACTGCCAGTTGGAGGTAGCTGGCACAGCAGTTCACTAGCACAGCCAAGGAAAAGGAAAAGAAGACTGTGTGATCTGGCTACAGACAACAGGAAAAGTTCAAAAGACCCAGAACATGTGCATGCATTGAACATGTTCTCATTTGCCAGTAAAAGACATTTTGTGGCTCTGGAGATCTTCTGGCCTAAGACTGTCTACTTCTTCTCATGCCCCACACAGATACCAACCCTGACACTTCTGCTCCTCTCAGAAGACTCATGCTGGTGCCTGGGGAAGGACAGTATGCTGGGACAGCAGTGAGGGTTGGGATAGGTGATGGTAGAGACCATGAACTGCCTGCTAGTCAGCTGGAGAAAGAAAATCATCTAGGATTGAGAACACACTTGTTCTTCTTAAGGAACATGTCTTCCAACAGCCTTTGATCCTGGCAGCCAGGTGATACTTAGAAAGACCACCCAGTTACTTGGTGACTCAGGAAACTTTGTTCCAGTCATCTGAAATCATGCCTAGTGAAATCATCCAGACATGTATAAGCCAGTTTCTAAAGTTAGTATAGGTTTCTGTGGTGACACAACCAATGCCAGGACAGATTAAGCAGGTTAATTTCATAGACGAACTCACAAAGCTTACTAGAATACCTTGGGGGCCAGTGACCAAGCTACCTAAAACCAGCCTGGTCCCTGTCATGTTCACACAAGGTAGGGGCAGAACATAAATACCACCTCTTTTTCAGCTAATGATCTGAGTGTGAACTTGAGTCTGAGCTAACATAACTCATATCTCATATCTCTATAAATCCTAATTTTCTACAGTATCAGCAATGGACTGAGCAGGTGCCATGCTGTCTGTTCAACTCTATCACCAAACAGTAACTCCTCCGGGAAGGCGGTCAGTAATGTATGACCCACCAGAAAGTACGCTGACTGAGTGTCTTATGTTATTTAAAGGGGTAAATAACATCTGATACATGTCTCAGTATTTCACAGAGGGCGTTTGGCTTGATTCCTCCATGCTTTACACTTTGGTAAAGGTATTTACAGATATGCATAAAAGGAGAGGGAGATGACAAACTGCGTGAAAATGGTGAAGTATTGCATTCACTTCACTGACATGTAAACAATCTTCTGAAGTTTGAGGCAGAGCAGAATCATGTCCCCAGAGGTCTTAAAGATCCCAAGGTAGGCTCTGAAAGTACTAACAGTAAGAAATATATTTTGCTTAGGGCTTTTGGGAAGTCATTGATAGGAACTAAACAAAAAAGAATAATGCTTTTCTACCTTCTGCCATACAGGGAGCTGTTTATCTGTCACATTCTAACAGCCTCCAGTATCTCTAAAAAGACTTCGCTAGAAAGGGTTTTTCTGTTTGAGATGTAAGACTGTTACACAAAAGATACAAAAGGCTTGATTCTCTTTTCCCTGCTAACTTTACTGAATGGTAAAGAAATTACCCCAATTTGCATCAGCATACATGAAGATGGAATCAGCCAAAAAATTCTGATCCAACCAGGAACCGATCAGCAGGAAAAAACCATACAGAGAGAAAACACACAAGCAAGCATGCAGGTATAGTCCAAAGTGTTACATATCTCAAAACACATATAATTTCCATTTGGAGGCTTTTTGCGTTTTGGGGTTTTTTTTTTAGCAATGGATGAGTGAGCAAACCAAAAGCCTTGATGGGCAGATAAGAGTTGAAATGGAAAAGGACAGTAATGTTAAGATGAGTTAAAAGCTCTTTTTGACCCTATCCTTAACACCATCTCCCCAAATGCTTCCCCTGTGAACTTTTTGTGTTGTATTCAGTTTGCTGAAATAGGGGATAGAGAGGCCAAACCAAGGATCTATCCCGCTTCATTGAGTAAAGCTAGCCTACCAGAGAAGGTGATGGGTTAGAAGTTAATACAAATGACAGTTCTAAGACAAAGTTAGCCAACGCCTTCCTGTGGAGCCCAGTGCCAAGAAGGGGACCCCCTGCTGATCCCACTTCTTTACATTTCCTTTTGCTCTCCTTCCCCTTATCTGTGGGTCCTGCAGTGCCAGGCCAGGGGATCCTTATTAAAATACAATGTACTGTCACTAATAGAAGTGAGCAAAGCCTCATTAGCACAAGGGTTAGAAGAGGACTAGCTCTAATTACAGCTCACTTAGAAGACACAATCAAATGAATAGATAAACCCTTCAAGAGAGAAGTCATTTTTTTTCTTGCATTTGGCCAAGAGTGGATTTCTTTCATAGACTCCTTTAAAAGGAATCAAATTCATCTATTGACAGGTTTTTTCCTACAGAAATTCTTTCATCATATAGTTTCCACCAGAGGACATTTAAGTTGGCTGGGTGGGTGGCTAAGGGGCTCCTTGTGTTATTCATGCCTGTGTTGGCCAGCAAAGGCACACTCTACAGCACTTACTACCTCCCATCAAAGATACAGCTTGGGAAGGGTAGGCTGTTCATTCAGATCCATCACATAGGAACTCTTCTTTCCGTGAGTGCACAATTGGTAATCAAATGGTCCATTGCAATGTTTGGAGCACAGTTGTCACAAAGCAGGCAGATTACTGCTTCTCCTCGGCACACATACCAGGAGAAAAAGGCAGAAATGCAATGAGCACTGCCAGTCAAAAATGTCCCTTAAACATAGGGATTGTAATTTTTACATCTTTGGCTTCAGTTTCTAGCTTCCCTGAAAGGCTGAAGTGAAGAGCACAGGCACAAAGTGGTTAGGAATAAGCAATTTTTTTGAGGTAAGATAACGTTTGCATAATTTTGTGGGAAAACCCTCAGATTTTGTAACGCTCTACAAAACTTTCCTATTTTGCAATGCATGATTTTAGTCAAATTCTTTTAAATTCTGTTTTAGCAGTAAAACCCTCCTAGCAGTAGGTCACAGATGACCTGGTTCTGTCTGAGTTCCTGACCAAATACATCCAAATTCTCCCAAGTTCTGCCTCTTAGGATTTTCCCCTGTGCTTGCACGTTCTCTCATCCCCACAGAAATACTCATCGGATGTCTGCACAACAGTTGCCATAAGATATGTATTTCAAAAATATTCTTTAGGCACACAGTTTGTTACTCTGTTATGACTCATGCTGGTTATCCATCTTACTTAAAGTCTTTATAATTGAAGCAATTTGCAAGGACATGCAGGTTTTATGCCATGCCATCAATAGGTGAATTTACCAGAGCACATATTGCAAAGTTACTATTTCAGAGTTCTGTTGCAAGTTGCTTGGAAGTTTCTGGATCAAACCAGAGGTCCATCTAACTCATCTCTTTCTCTCTGACAGTGCGTATTACTGGTCATAAATGCAAAGCGCAAGAGGAGTTTTTCTAAGTCTTATCCATTACTCGGCTGTTCGTTTGTGCTGTGCTATCACGTCCTCTGTGCACAGGGTCAGGCTACCTTCTTTCATCTAATTTAGGAAGCCTACAGACTGGTTTTCCTAAGTGCAGCTAAGAAAAAGCATTGCGGCAAAGAGTGTGAAAATACAATGGCCACAGCCCCCTTTCACTGATTTATAAACTGCTTGCTACATGAAAGGAAGAGGACTGTTTTCCTTTTGCAGCCCTGCTTTGATATATAAAGAGAGGAATCTCCTCTTGTGTTCCCACCTTTCTGCTCCACCACTGCACCAGTACTAGACACCGACTTTGCTGCTAAAATACATCCAGGGTGGGGTGTTTGGGGTTTTTTTCTTTGAACATGAAAAGTTATGAGACTTTCTTCCCAAGAGAACCAAACCTCTGCAGCAGACTCCAATATTCTGAGTGCCCATCTAAGACAAATAAGATTCTTATCTAAAACCATGCCTTATTACAGGATTTTTATAGAAAAGAGCTTTTTCAAATGAAAAAGCTATAAATAGTAATTAGTTACAGAATATTTTGTGGATAATAATAGTGTTTTCATTACAAAAGTTGTCTTTTGGACTATTCTCATCTTTAAGGTATTCAGTGGCTCTGAAAGTCAGTGGGCACAACACATCTAAATGTTTGAGTGGATCTGAGGCAAAACACGTAAAAGTGATTACACATGCTTACAAGCAACACAGTAATAAATAGAATTCTCTTCATGAATAAATGATTGCACTAGGACTTTAATCAATTAGTCTAATATTATTTCTAAAGAAAATAGATGACAGCCATGAAAGCAGTTTGTAACCATTGAAGACAATGATGTGCCATATAAACTTTCATGAACTGAAGTCACCAGCACATTCAAGATCTAGATCCATTTGCTGCTAAGGCAGAATAATTCCTTGCAGCAGCATCTCCAACACTCCACACAATCTAACTATTAACTATTTATTTATTCAAAATATCCTTTCAGACTATGTAAGAAATTATGGCCCTTTTTTTCAATAAGCAAATCTAGATATTTATTAGAACATGGTCATAATTTATAGGGCTTTTCCCCCTTTTTATTTTGTGTGTTCACAGCAAACTCTTTCTTTCTGCTAAGGCTTAATGAAAAAAAAATTAAAACCAAACCCATGGAAGTTAAGCTTAATGCAACAAATGATCAATACTGGGTGAACGCAAAACCATGGATAACTGCATCAGCTGGAACCTTTAGATGGCAAAATGTTCATAATTAAAGAGTCCAAAATTAAACTGTTTTTCTTTAATTATAGTTATATTAAATTCTACTGTATGGTATACCAACCAAATCAAATTAATTATGTCTGAAAAATAAAGTCTGAACACAACTGGCCTTGAAAAAACAAAGAGATCAAAAAAGGATTCATTCTTGTTCAAGTAATGAGAATATTCTTTTAAGTGCTTATCAATATGGAAGTTAATTTGCACAGCATATTATCTATCAAAAGTCAGAATATGATTTAAACAAAGGGTTTTGTCTTTAAACAATAGGCTATTAAACATTGTTCTGTGGAAAACTCATTTTTGCAGTGGTTTGTTCGGGGTTTTTTGTATTTCAGGAGAGATTCTCTGCTGGTGTATATTAACCTCATATTGTTGATGTGAGAGGATCTAAGATGATTTTCACAGCTTTGAAGAGGAGATTGATCCATACATCTAGCTGAGAAAGTTGATATTTTTCATTATAATGTTCACATAAAAGACATGCCCTAATTCATGTATTATTCTAAAATCTTTTTTTTTCTCTGTAATTTTTCCCAGGTCTCCCTGACACTTTTGCTGCCACCAAGAACAAAAAACTGAAGCTGAATGTTAACACTTCTGAATCAGTATCACTCTAAAATTATCTTTAAAGATATAAAGGACAGAACTTTCTTAAGCTCCTTAAATTCCACTAGAAGTCAATAAGAATTTGGAAACTTTCAACATATTACTAGGGAAATTCAGCACTGCGAACCTGAAGTGATATGCAGAAACTTTGTCTCTGTTATTTATTTATTTTATTACTATTATTATTATTATTATCATCATCATCATCATCATCATCATCATCATCATCATCTTTTAGAGACACCAAAACTGCCTTCACTCTTTCCAAACTGGGGGTAGCATCACACATTTGGATTTATAGTTGCACCAAGTATGAAGCAGAAAGCAGAACAAATTACGGCTTTTTTATGTTTATAAGAATCCTCCAAAATCTCAGCTAGGTTATAATGCTCCCATATCTTACTGTTTTTCTCTACATTGCTATCAAAATAGATAACTGCAGGAATAAGTCAAATTTATCTTGCAGAAAACTTTGAAAATGTGAGTGAAAAAAAAATCAAAACTATTTGTCAGACAGTCTAAAACATCAGGTCTGAGCAGCAGGATTCATGACACAGGAAGAAAGCCAGCAGTTCAGAGCCTAAAAATATCTTTCCTCTTCCACTTTGCTGTGGTCCTATTATAGCTTAAGCAACAGTCACTGTATTTTTTTCTCTATAACCTTTATCTTAATAGCGGTCTGTAAAGACTTCCTTTAAATGCAAATACGCTCTTTACAGTAAGTCATGACCCTATACTATATTACACACTGTAAATTGAGAAGAAAGGTATCAAAACCTATGAAACTATGTCCATTAAAAGGTACAGTAAATAAATGAGAAATCAAGACCGGTATATTAGGAAGCTGAGTATTATTTTAATGGCTTACATTTTGCAGTATTAATAAAGTGGTATACACAAAACCCAAAAGTGTTCTTATTCTTCACTGAAGTCTTAGAAGTTGTGTCAAGTTATTGCAGTCTCCTTGGGAAACAAAAATTTATTCCTTTCTGGTTTTATTTGTCAATAGACGTATGTGGCAGAGACTGCAGATTTTACACAACGCCTCACTTTTTCAGGGAACCTGGTATAACTGATAAAATAAATATGTCCTTTACTTATCAAAGTATAAGGATCTGCTTTACTATAAAAATCTGTAGCATTCTTGCAGATTGCCTTGCATGCCAAGGTAGATTACACCACAAACAAAGTAAGTATGGAAGTATCCACGGAGGTATCCACAGCTGGATGTACATAGTGTGTGCATTTGAAGGCGACACAGGACCGGGATGCAGGAGCATCCCGGCCTTCCCCAGTTGTCAGCAGCCTGTAGCTTTTGCTGGCATGCAGCAAAAATGTAAATCCCCCTTTCTGCCAGACACAGAGGTGGAACAGTGCAAAGGTTATAATTTCTTGTGCTACACATGCTGTTCTCCAGTTATATTAAATCCTGCTCAGCTGTCATTAACTGTTTATCCAGGGCTGATTCATGCTGAGAAAGAAGCCAGGATAAGTGAAAGCACAAGAGCAATTCCAATTTAAACTAGGTATAAGAAAGATGAGTTGAACCACTGTATTTCAGCAGTACTAGTGTGAAAAACATTCTCCTTATTATAACGGTTTTCTGACAATCCCAAATAAATGAAGCCCCTAATTTGAACTTTTCAAGTGTTAAGTGCAGAGAAAGAGATTACGCCATAAGCATTCCATTCAGTTACTTTTAAAATGGGGTGAAAAAGCATGGTACATGCATACAGAGGTACTGAAAGGACAATTTTTCAGGCTTAGTAACTCACCCAGGCTTGGTGAAAGCACAATGGGCTCAATCTGGAGAATTACTGTGGTCTCTCAGATCCCATAACCCTCCTGTGAGCCTTGCCTCACCCCTTTCCCACAGATTTCACAAGGTATTCATTCGGGTGCTGAGAAGGTTGCGTACCTGAGCAGCCTCCACAGAGCTGCATGGCCTGTCCATACTTGCTGTCCCCCAGGAGCTGAATGTTTGCTTGCAGAGACAAATATGATGGCTGGCTTGTGGGGCTTCTGCCCCAGGCACGGGATGCCTCCAAACACATAGTCTTCCTTCCCACCAAGTGCTACGTTTGCTTTCCATGATAAGTATTGTTATACAAAGACTTATGACAGCTACACAGAAAGGGAACCTAAGAGAGTGAGGTTTTCTTTTTCTTGTTTTTGTGTTTTTTTTTTCTTTTTTATAATCCTAAGTAAATCTTTGTCTTTACTGGACGGCAGGGAGGAAAGACTTTATCAAAATAAGCTAGACTTGGAGTTCTACCTGGCTGCTAAAGCAACTCTGTCATTATCTTTAACCTTATCAATATCCTGAATGTCAGCCGAACAAGGCAGCTAGAAAATTTCAGTAAACAGAACAGGGAACAACAGGGAGGATGTGGTAATCTAAATCAGAAATCAATCATCCAAGAAGCTTTTTCAAATGGAAAAGGGAAAAAAAAAAAGAGGCAATCAACTGCCAGCCATTCTCCCCCCCCAAAAGAAGGGTTTTTTTCCTCTGAGTCTCTTTCATGTGCACCACAGTGTTTCTGCAAACAAAAATAATAAGGGCTCTCAGGTCCTTCAAACAAAGTGAAACATAATCCCTTCACAGAGAGTGCATCAATAAATGAATGGAGTTCCTCGGTCTGTTTGGAAGAGCAGTATCAGCTATGCTTGGGGATCTTAATAATACTCTTATTAAGAACCAGAGCAGTTCAGTTGATTTGTTTTTCCTGTAACACCTGAAGCAACAAAAGTCCAGTGAGAGCACAAGAAATCTTTTTTCTTAGGTCAGACTTTGAAAATCATTTTCCCTCCTTGGCAGCGCCCTGTCAGTCAAACTCCACAGGAGAAGAAAGGGTCGCCTTGCCAATGCATTTTCTGAGAGGAAAGAAGTGGAGCTGCATGTTACAGAGAAATTAATATGCCATTGAGAGCAACCTCCAAGAAAAAAAATAATCTGATTTATTAGTTTCCGAAATTAGCTTTTTATGATGGGAATTTCATTTTCTTAGCAAAGCCACAGTCTGTACTCTGGTGGGTGTCAAATCCAGATGCTGGTTTTTTTGTATTTTTTAAATCTTTCTTGCTTATCTAGATGTACAGATTTTTAAGGCAGGGACATTATATAACCAATTGTTTTGAGCTGTTCTCACACAACTGGCACTTGCTTGAGCCGACAGACATTACTGCAATACAAAAAAAAACCACAAACCAGACCTGTAGCTGGTTAAACAAAACACAGCTTCATTAAAAACAATGGGTCCTCACCTATATCTACCAGCTAAGCAACAGGACTCTGATTTTCAAAACACTAAAAATCATGGGTTTATCAATAATTTCTTCTTCTTTATTTTATTGTAGGTAAATTATAATACAAGTTTGTACCTACTTCCAACCTCCTCTCCTTCAGAAGTAATTATTTAGACTGAGAGCCCAAGTCCAGTCTCACTACAACATAGACCAAGTTTCACATCACACCAAATAAACTTGGGAAAGCTTACTGCTTGGCACCAGATCCTGAAAAATGCAAAATCTTGGAAACTGGCGGTAACTTACAGGTGAAAACTATTTGGAAGTCTAACTCCCAAAAGCTCAAAAACAGTACTTCAGCACCAAGCTTTTAAAACGCCAGATAATATTCCCTCACTCTTCACATATTCTTTCAGTGATTCTACTGCATCAAATATTAGTGCTGCAAATTTAATGTTGATTTAATGCCGATTAAAGATATGTCTCCTAGTAAGTAATTTGGTGCAGTAAAAACAGATCAGTAGATCATCCCCCCCATCTTTATTTCAGATTAGCCGAGTCCCCTGGACTCAATATCCCTGTGACACATATAATTTAAAGATGTCCAAAAGAGCAGTCATTGGTCTAAAATCTTATGGCCTATTTGGGATTTGGAAAACACTGGTGGAGAGCGCAAACAGATGTCTCTGGTTCAGTTTCTTTAAATACATGCAACATGTATTTGTGTTTGCATGCAACAACTATCAAATTATTTGTCTTCCCCCACCCTGCAAGATCAACTACTGCATTTTAACATCTGGAAACTGTGGGTTATTTGTAAAGATACCTTGATTCAGCCACAAGCACATGTTACACCTCTGCATGGAGAAGTATACCCCACAAGTTTCTTTTCCTCTTACAGCTTTGCAGCCTCTAAATCTTCACAGCTTGCTCCCAGTAACTTCTTACGCCACTGTTTTACCAGACTGGGGTGATGTGAAGATTTCAATTCAAGGAGCAGTGCTTCTGAAAGAGTAAAGTTATCTGCAATTTGGGTAGCATATATAAAGCTGTGGTATATAACTAGTGATCACATCTGGTTTTCTGTAAATTATTCTCTGAGAAGTTCATTCCCAAAACTCCTATTTCCTGAAAGCAAAAGGTGTTTGTCTGTTTATAGACAGACCTTTTCCACAGTCACAGGTAACTTAAGGTAATGTTATGCCTATGATCAGTTTGAACATCTACAATGTAATGTGTTTCCGCAAATAACCATTTGTCATTATTGTTTCAACACTGATAAACAGGGCACTATTAAAATCTTGTTGGTGTTTACTCATCACTGCTACAGCATACATCACTTTTTTTAGATTGCAGCTGAGACTAAATAAGGAGAGCAATAAAACTGGGATAATGTTCAGTTCTTTGGAGTAGGTATTTTACAAGTTGCAGTTTGTGAGATCAGTCACAGAAGAGAAGTCAGAGCCAGTTTGGTTTGTTGTTTGGATTTTTTAAAATTTTTTTCTGGAATTTCAGAGGAATGAAAAAGAGGTTTGGGCTTTGATTAAAAATACACCACTCAAATTATTTTAGCAGATAAACCTTGCATAACACCCCAACACAAAGCAACTGTCTTTTCCATAAAAATTCTATAAAACCCTCCTAAACTTTTCTATTAAAATAAAAAACCTATAACATATCACAGTTCTTATCAATGAGCATTGACAGAGGTAATTATAGTACAGTACATCCAGCATTTGTAATATCTGAGAAATCTCACTTAAATTAATGAAATAGCGTGGATCTCAATAAGCATAGAATTAATTTTGTGTTTAATACCAGCTAGTCCTGAGTCTTTCAGTCCTTAGTTGTTCACTACCACTTGCAAAACTGACAAACAGTCAAAATGTTTGAATCTGAGAAGCTATGGGTCACAAGCATGGCAATTTTTTATCCATGAAGTCTTTGAAGAGAAATCATCACTTAAGATGAGTATGCCATATTTTCAGCAAATACTTGACAGGCCAAAAGCCTCTAATAGTTATATTGCTAAAGGAAAGAGGCTGTACACTTATTAATACCTGTCCTACTTCCCTAACCCTATCATTTTGAGCTTTACCAATTGTATATCACAAATTTAACAAGTGAAGAAATCTGCACCACCCTTAGTGTCACTCTTTGGGAACATTTTATACTTTGGTAAGTATACATTATTTCCCAAGCCATCTGTGTCAGCAATTCTATAGACCTTCTATAATTACCATGTTAATAATTTTTAATCCAGAGATGTAGTATTTGATTGAGGCATTCCTTCAATTTGGCCATCATTTATGGTTTAATCACATTGCTTCCTCGTTTTGCGGTATGCACACAATGGACCATAATGTAAAATTAAAAGGCAAGACAAGAACTGCTAATCCAGTAGTAAAATTTGTTCTTCTTTGCATTCCCTACACATGGCCATATGGACACACAAAAGCCTGAAGCAAAAATGATCATCTGCTATTGAAGATCTAACACTGATTGCTAGCAATAAAAGTGCTCCCTGGACAGACAGCAATAATAAAAACAGGCCACCATTCAGGGCCCATATAGCTATTGCTTTTAAAGGTAATTGCAGCATCTGCTTCTTGAAGTAGTTTAAAACCAATGTAAAGATCTTGCTTCTGTCCCACTGAATGGCAAGCAGCACTGAGTTAAGAGTGAAAGGGTTTTGAACACAGCTATACTGGAGTGCACTACCAGGTCAGAAGTGAAGGCAGAAACAGCTGCTTTTTCAATAGACTCATCAGAGCTTCTCCATGCTCGCTGCACTTGCCCACAAGACTCCAGCACAGACTATTGTGTTGTATTTTTTTTGCTGTGGGAACTTCACTCTTAAGAAACAAATGGACTGGCTTAACTATTAAGTGTCAATCAAATTGACTATAAGTGCGGGGGGGGAAACTGTTTTAAAAATGTAATTAGCTTTCATCCTCTGATCGTTCTATGCATTTGCATGGTTCAGATTGCCTCATTTAAGTCAATGAAATTCTGATGAGATGTATTTTTCCACCTTAGAACCTTATTTATATATTGTAGTAACATTGACAACAATCTCTGCTTTTGCGTGAAGATTTATAGTCTTCTGACAGCCGCTCGTATGCAGAAGGTGATAACTGTTATAATCTGCTGTGCCATATCCATTTCCACTGATTTTACATCACACTACTTGTTCGGAGCCTGGATGAAGCAAAACAACTCTTTTTCCTGTTCAGCTGTACAGATGTTCAGTAGCACTTCTTGGATGTAAATAAGGATATAGAGCATTGGGTAGTCCTTCATTTTCCCTCTATTATTCAGAGAGTAACATTGGTCTTAATAAATATTTTTTGCTTTGTGTTTATCTCCTTACCCTAATGCCCTGGGAATAAGATTGCCTTACCCAGAGATAGAGAGAACATCCAGGATTCTCACCTAACCATAGAACCTATTTCACATTTCATTGGTTGCGTGAATGAGCTGTGAAAATTGCTTCCTGTTTCTCTAAAGTATCAGGACAGTGGTTTGCATGGGAGAGATTTCTTCTGGTTACATGAAATAAAACTCATCCACTGAGTTCATTTCAAAGTCTTAAAACTACTGTGCATCTTGTTAAGTTTGAACAAATCTTTTCTGCTCTGTGAATACTTACTCCCAAATCAGAGGTGTTACAGTTACCTCTTGTTTACAGCAAGCTATCTATATAAAGAAATAAAGAAAGAAAATTAAAAAAAAAAAAAAACCCACAACAGGAAAGCACACAGCCTTACTCTTTTCTGATAAGTGTTGTCTTGGCTTTCCCAAATTGAGAGGAAGCTGCTTTCAGTGTATCAGGGGACACTCGAACAAGGACAGTCTATTTTAGTAAGAAGCTGGTTTTGTCCAACATTAAACACACTGAAAAAAATAGCTTAAATAACAGTGGTGGGAGCCCAATTTTGAAAGCTAAGTTAAGCACTTCTCCTCCTCTTCTCTACTAACATCCTTCCACCTCACTGAGATATTAATCAGATTTGAAAGCCTCTAGCAAGCCTGAGAATATTTAAAACCCATGAAATGCAAAATCACAGATTCTACTTAAGTCCATGAAACTATTCCCACTAATAATATAGTACATTTGGACTGTGTATTTACCTGCAAGTATTCAGGTTTAGGACTTTCAAATTATTTAAAAAAAAATAGAAAACAAAATTTCTGCAAAATATAGAGCTCAATTCTGTACAATTGATTGGCTGAGAGCAGTGAGATTTGGGAAAATATTTGTATGGAGACCTAGGTTCAATTTAATCCCATAAAAGCCAAACACATTCATAGCAACTATGAATCCAGTCCTACCTTCAAAAGTGTGCGTGCAGCCCTGAATGACCGAAATCATACCTGTGGTATGCCTGCAAATTGGCATATATTGTAGCAGCCTTAATGTCTTCTGTCTAACTTTAGTTCTGAGGGGGTTATTTTTAGTTTCTCAGGTGGGTTTGTTGGTTGGTTTTTTTCTGTTGAAAAACAGTTGGTTTTGTTTTTTAACAAAATCCATTACAGGCAGGAAAGTAAGTGCCAAAATGGTTCATCGTGGTTCATCTCAGGCCATTTTATAGCCTGAGAGATGGCAAGGTAGCTAGAGGAATAACATTGGCACAACTCTTGCACAGAGGAATGTCAGAAATTCTGTAGTCCAAGCTTTGACCTGACAAACCTTGTAATTTACAATAAAAAAGTTGGGGGGGGGGGATCCGAATAATCCAAATAATCTGTATCAAAAAACAGTTACACCACCTTTCTGTGATATGTCACATTGTCAGGAGAGAATCTGACTAAAAAGGCAAGAGAAAGTTTATTCTATGTCAAATATGAAATCCTGCCTCACAGACGATGTTAATAACAAAAGTGTATCTGAATGTTTTAACTTAATACTGAGCAAACTAAGGTCTTAACCAATGGGTCATTGCTGGTTAACCTAACAATTGACTGGGAAAAAAATCTCAGCTCTACAAAATTAAATTAGAGGATAAAATTCATTTTTGACCATTCTACCTATCTATCCTTAGACATCAGTGAGGCATGCCTTCTGTGTTGTAATAAAGCTCTGCCCAGTTTTTACTTCCTTCTTTACTTTACAAAGCTAGATAGAAAAACCACTGAAAATACAATAAGCACAGAGATGGAATTCATATTTTTAAAAGCAAAAATGAAGGCAGCCTGTACATTATCCAGGAAGAAATTAGAGATTTCTCCTTGTGCTACTCAGACCAGCTTTCCCTTGGCACAAACCTGGTGCTCATCATCTCATCAGAGCGTCAGGAAACAGAGCTAACTTGACTTCATCCAATTTCCAAACAAAACACCTAGTATTATATGTGGTAAAGTTCAGCAATTAAAAAACAATTGGCTTTAAGCCTAAAAATCTGGTTTCTCAAATGTGACCCACAGAGGAGGAGCTTCAAAAGGAGGATCTTCCAAAGATGGCTACCACGGTACTCTGGTTCTGTGAGTAAATCTAATAATAGAGCCAGAAAGTAACATGCTGCTAGTTGCGTGTCTGTAACTGTGAAGGAGAGAGAGATCATGAGTTACAAGTGTTAGGAAATGGGAAGATATTATTCCGTTTCTTTAACTGAGGAAAGGAAATCCAGCATTCCAATTCTCCTGTGATCAGGGCTTATTTGATTCCCATGGAAGCAACTGAAATTTCAGTTTCAGCAAAGCTACTATTTTTCTTTCAGAATTGCTGAGAATATCTAGCAGTGAATAACTCTTAATCAGACTTGTTTATTCACGTTAAAAGTCAGTGCAGGTCACATTGTTCACTTGGTGCCATTTGGTCTGCACTTAGTCCTTCCTGAACAGGAAGTCCTTAAGATTAAAGATTGTATTTTTATGGTCCCATGCCTGCCTACCCCTAGCTATTACCTGAAGAGCAATGTAACCAGGACTCGGTTTCTAGAAAGGATATTAACAACCATTAGTGTGTGTGTATGTCAGGATGAAAAATAGGAGGAAATCAAAGTAGAGCAACATGGTGAAAGCAAAATTGTAAGAAACAGCAACGTAATTGTTCACAATATTGGGAATAAGGTGTATGCAGACAGAGGTACTTTCTACCTAGAGGTCAGCAGAGTGCTAGATTACTAGAATGTATTTAAATTCAAGCAGCAAATGTGATTTAAATACCCCAAAGCTATTTGCCTCTGGACATATATTTACATCCATTTTATCAGGTATGAGGGATCTAAAGTGCTTGTTGTTCAGAAAAGCTAGGCTTTTTCCCTAGCATTGCAGAAACCACGTAATGGCACAAGAATGAGGAAGAAAACTCTAAGCAGAGTAAATGGTACTCCTAGAAAGGTTAGGAAGACTGCTTGCTTTCATAAACTAATCATTCTGCCAGCTCTATTATTATATGGTTGTTCATATTTTGATTTTGTATTTCTTCTTCACGCTCTATAACTCAAAGAATTACTTGACAAGATCTTAAGAAATGGAAAAAGCATTTGAAATTAAAACAGCTATATACTATTTCAGTATAAGCATGTTTTGCTATTATGCTTTAGGAACGAACTCCAAAGGATCTTTCTGAGGAACAATTTTGTGACCTGTATTTGCGTATGTACACTGAACTTGAATATCTGTGTTCTGTATTGAATCTGTGTGTCATGTGCCATTAACACGGGGCTCTAGAACAGCAGCGTGAGATGCCTAGACAAAACTGCAGGCTGGATGCTTAACCTGTCCGATGTCCAGTGCATGCGGTGAGACAGAGGACACTGCCAGACAGATGGTTGTAGCTCCTGATCTCTGAGCACACTGGCTAAAAAAAAAATGTCTGAGGCTGCAAACCCACCTGTACCAGCCCTGTGCATTGCCAGGCCACATACTGTTCACGTTTGCCTAGATCAGGAGTGGATATATGAACACACTTCTGTTAAATTCGCTAGCGTATGTTGGTACAGAGTTTTATTATACCAGATTTGCAGTGACTGTGGGAGGACAGCCAATATTCAACCCAGAATAAAGCTACGTTGTAACCCAGCTATCATTTTCAGCCAGCATTTCCCCACTCCCCATCACCACAGTCACCACTTCGCACTCCCACGCTGTTTTCTTTGTGGTTAACACCATGTTTATTCGGACACCCAGATAGCCTAGGTTAAATTAACCTTTTTTTCTTTCTTTCTTTTGGCATTCACCCAGGCACGTTCCTAACGCACTTTGTTAAAGAAGGGAGGGTGCAGAGGAGAGGATGAGCAGCTGGGGAGTGCAGGGCCAACTGCGTGAGCATGGAGCAGCCCCGTCTGAGTGGTGCAGGCAGGCGACTCATTTAACCTGAAACCTGCTGGTATGAAGATAAACTACTGATGAGAGACAAACCATGTTTGTTGGAAAACTCTGCATGACAGAGAAATTCTCTGCTAAGATGATCAGGTGGTTTTCTTTCTCCCTGTGCTTTTGGAATAGCACAAATGATAAGAAATAGAAAGATTTAGTAACGCGGTATTCAATTTTACAAGCATTTTTCAAAATCATTTCTACCACAGTCCACATTTCAGCTGCTAAAATCTCTCTGAAGACAGAACTTAATGCCTTGATGAGTATTGAAGTCTCATATTCACATATTAAGGCAGTTAGGAGTTAGAGAACGAATTGGGAAATCTGGAGGCAGGACTAAAAATTCCAGTCTTCCCCAGAGAAGACATCATGCTAGGAGTAGTAAATCATTTTTCATTCATTATGTAAGAATAACCTCCACTTCCAGTAGTTCCACAGAAACACTATAGACTGAGACAGAATCTTTCCCTTAAACATCTTGTAAATGTTCATCTAAACATAATACTTCATTCTTAAACAGATGTAAAGTTTTTTATGCTACAGATATTTGTTTGCCCGTAAGCATCTCAGACTCCCTTTTCTATTAAACCTTTGCAGTGAAGTGGTTTCACTAAGCAAATGGATGAGATGAAATCTAAAATAAAAGGGTTATTTAACTGCAGAAGTTGTTTATGAGGAATAAAAGGTTTTAATCAAACTTGACGTCAACATTTTCAAAAGGAAAAACCATTTTTCAGTCATGGCTTGGTCAAATTCTTTGAAGTATTAATGTAACCCTGAGAAACTGGCTATTAGTCTCAACCAATTGCTGGACATTAGACACAACAAAAACAGGAAAAGTTCAAGAGTCTCTGTTGACTTTCCGCTTGATTGTAACAAACTACTCACTTTCTGGGTTTTCTTTTTTGAAGTGGAATTTTATACAGCAAGGCCAGGCTTTGTTTTTTTTTTTTCTTGATACACAAAATTCCCACCAACCTGTGCTCTCTCTCTTAGTTCAAACATGAAGGACTGCTGTTTGTATTTAATGCACACACTGCCAATTCGGTTTAATTCAAAGACACTGCTCCAGTGTACCTGAAAGGAAAACCTGGAACATCAGTGCATGGGTCAGAAGAAAATCTGGCTGGTAATTACAAGATGTTGTGAAATATTATGGCAATTAAATAGTGTCTACCTATCTAGAGACAGAAAAGTACCACAAGTACCTGTCACAAACTTTTTTATTCTGCAGTACATTGTTGAAGTGTAAGCACTTAGATACCCTTAAATAAGGAGCACTCAGATACCCTTTGCCATTATTGCCAGGGGAAAAAAAACAACAGCTGGATAAAATATTGCCCCATACATATGGAAATGCTAGAGGATAATCCACTAACATCAGTTAACTTCCACTGCAAACCAGAGAAAGAAAGGTCCATTAGCACCAGGATATTCCACACTGCAGCAGTCTGACTAAGAAACAACATCCCATAAAGCATACACACACTTCACACAATATTCATGTACTTAGAGGAGTGTTCTTTTATGAGTGCTTTAATACTTTGGGATTATGTGTGTTGTTTTAGAGTTGCATTAGTCACACCCCAGGGAAATGTGAGCTTCCACGCCTGCCCATTTCAGTGCTGCGCTGGCTTGACCCACAGAATTTACCACATTAAGAGAGGATTTAAATCTTGATTATTTTCACCTGTTCACGTTCGATCTTTTTTTTTTCTTCTCCTCACCAAAGACGCCTGCCCTCTTAGCATGATACAGTTCATAAAACTGGTGACCTTTGCCTGGCTTCTTGGTTTAAGCAGAACAGGGAGCAAGGGACTCTCATGCACTGGTAAGAACCTAAAAATAAAAAGCAAAACTGTTGCCAGTTCCTATTCAGGTGAAAGGGTTGAGAAGAGTTCTTTCTTTTCCATTCTCTTTATGAGGATGGGCACAAACGCTTCCCATGCTGTCCTGCATGGTCCAGCTCCCCACTCCAGCCCTGAAAGCTGGGGGGGATGCAGCACCCTGCTTGTTCGTGCCAGCCTGTTGCACATCCTGCTGGTGTAGGGGTTCACAGTGAATCTGTGCTGCCCTGTGCATAGAGAAATTTCAGTTGCTCCCCTGTTTTCTGTCCAGAGACAGAGAAAAGGAAGCAGAAAAAAGCAAACATCTGTTCTACATTTTTATTCCTTAAACAAAACCATCCTTACATTTTCAAGAGTGCTTAAAGCTTCAGACAGTTATTTGGAAGGGAAAGTTGATCGCCACATCCCACAGAGATCTCCCAAAACCCCTTTGCTGTAACTACATGGTAGGAAAAACTCCGTTGTTTAATTCTGGGAGTAGCACTATGCACTTGCAACCTGATAAGATCTGAATTCCCAGCCTTGTAACCTACCAAATGGTGATACATCACTTCATTCACATTTTCTATGGTAGGGAAGAAAAATGTGTGGGAAAACTGAGAGAACATGGAAAAAGAAAAGACAGAAAAATAAAAGAAGATAAAATAATAACAATGTGTTCAATTAAATGAAAGTCCTTCTGCTTTACCTTAGAAAATTCATCACATTTTCCTATGATTTTTGCCCTTTTAATATTTTTCATTCTGAATTCTATCAAAATAGTATACAAAATTAAAAAAAAAACAACCAACACCAAACCAACCCTTCTCACTGTTTCCAAACCATGTCATCACCAAAAAATACACTTCAGAAGGACTCAAGAACTTTTGAAGATTCACGAACATGAAATCTTCAGGTTCACTATTCATCACCTGACACCTAGCAGAGGTTTAATAAAATCCAGTCAGAATTAGAGCAGGTAGAAATATACAGGGAAGGAGCTTTTGACAGTAGAAAAGACAGCACAGTCAGTGGAGAAGGTGAAGGTCAGTGGTCAGTGGAGAAGGTGAAGGTCAGTGGTCAGAGGAGAGGAGGGATGGTAACACGAGAGCACAGTAAAGGACAGGATAAACGGTCCTGCTGCGGTAAGGCTGATAATGATGTAGTTAGTGGAAATGGGGAGAGGATATTTAACAATCAGCATAAATGAATAGATTTTGGAGGGTAATCAAGAATGCAATTGAATTGGGAGGAGTATGGGAGGAAGAGAGAAGCCCTTAGAGGTTTTGGAGAAGATTTATTTGAATTGAAACTTCAGCTAATTTACATCTCGAGAGAACTATAGCTTAATAATTCAAAATATGCCTCTTCTTTAATATTTCAGAATACAATGACAAATGTTATTACTCAAGCTTCTCCTTAAATGACTATCCCAACATATCTTTAATGCAGTTCACAATATTAGATTATCTATATTAAACAATCACATCCCCAGCTCAGGCCTGTGGTAACATACAGATCTCCATTTGAGATCCATTGGACCTTTGTAATTCAGAACCTATAAGGCAAACAAGTAATACAAGAGATTTTCTGCATCTTTATTTTTGTTTTTTTATTTTAACTGAAATAAAATGTCATCGGTTAAATACAGATATCCAACCAATTTTATTTTCTTTTTAACCACCGAAGAGATGTCTTGACTAGATGTGTAATACAGGTTTAATTGAACACGATACTAGATTCTTTCTATGCCAACACTTCCTTTTTCTTCTAATGATCTGCTTTTTTTCTTCTCATAACTGTTCCCATTTCCTCTTGATGTCATTGTCACTGATGTTATTCTCTCAAGCAAACTTTTATTATTCCAGCTCTCCCAGCTGTCCTTGCTATTGTTCTCCTCCCCCTTGTATTGCTGTCCTTCTGTATCTTATGACCTTATTACTGTGCAACTCTTAACCTTTTCTTTTGCCAACCATTTCCAGGAAGGACATGAAAGTACTGAGCTGACCAGCAATGAGCTAAATGTCTTAACTCTCATTACTGGCAGCTAGTGCCTGAAATATAGGATTTTTATGGCAGAAATGAGGGGCAAGCGGCTACAGTAAACAAAGCCTGACAATAAATGACAATGTGTTAGCCTGTAGAGACTTAGCCAGTGGTTTACTGCAGGGATCACTGTTACACCGAGTTTTATTTAAGGTTTTAAATTATGATCTAGAAGATGACATGCTTAATTCAGCTCACAGATGAAGCATACAGGCAGCCTGAGAATTATTAGACTAGAATGGGATTAAGGTACATCAAAATCTGATAACTTCAATGCAGCTGAATGAGAATATGGAGAGAGAGTGGAGACAAAGAGGAAAGACAAATGGGTTCAAAAAATAAAGGCAGAAAACATTTTCTGTGAAATGTCTTCTCATAGAATTTTCTACAAGTGATAAAGGGCAAACAAGGTGCTAAAACAACCTTCCCTGTTCTGTCCCACCCATAGCTCCTTCTTCGTTGTGTGGCTTTGAACAAGCCATTTCACTTCTGTGATCCAGAGTCCCTTCAATACTAGTATGATTCTGTCCTTGGTTAGGAACCGTATCACTAAACTGAATCTATTCTAAAATGGCAGAGGAACAAAACAGGATCTGCAAAATTAAGGTCTTTAGAAAGACCATGCCATGCACTCTACTCTAGCAGGCTAAAACAGCAGCTGGTCTGCAAAAGACTTGACTAGATTTAAAAGTGCACAGATAAATGATCATCTACCCATAACTACCCTCTACCTTGCAAAAGCAAATGAAAAGTTACTTTGGTTCCTTCTGTATGTAAGGACTTCTGACATGCAGATAGCCCCTTAAGTCATGGACTATTTCCAAAAATTTGGAGGCTACGTTCAGTACTGGGCACCATATACATACCAATGGGAAGTGGTTAGTGAACAGGCAAAATTTGTGGTGAAGTACATACCTATACCGCAACTCAAAGATGATGTCACAATTCATGCAGGCTTACCTGAAACTGATCTAACCAAGCTAGGTTGACAATTAATAGTGGTGGATCACCATCAGCATAGTTCCCAGGTTGGTACAGCATCCTGAGTGAGTTTTGCAGAAGCTGCTGGAACCCAAACTTAGCAACTACACAACTTACGTTCTCACAGGTAGATTTCTATGACCTTTCAATCACACCTTTGAGTTTCAAGATGGGCTTAGCTGTTTAGATAGCTGTTTATTAGAGAGATGAAAAGTGCACAAAAGTTATAAAAAGTCCACAGCCTGGACAAATAACAGAAACTCAGTCTAGGGAAAACAGCATCTCTTCAGTGGAAACCTATGAGAACAGTAATTTCAGCAATTTTGTGGGTAATGAGGCTTTTTCTTCCTGCGCTGTTGTCATGGTTGCATGCTTACACATTCATTAGTTTGTCCTTTGCTAAAAATCACTGGTAAAAGACAGAAAATACTCTTCTATCTCCAGAGGGCCTTCAGTCTTTCCCAACAACTTCCTTCCTCCCCCTCACCAAAAAAACCACCCCTAGGCTAACCTTGAAGTCACTGAAGTCTAATAAGAGGTCAAGGAAAAATATATGAGTATTTGTTTATCATGGTATTACCCACTTTAATATTCTGATGTTGTTCTCTAACAAGTGAACAATTTTCTTTCAGTAGTTCGTTCATTTAAGAATAGTTAGAAAAATCTTTTTGGTAATTATTGCTCAGGCATACTGCCAAGTCCATCTGCAGAGGCAAAGACAGCTGGATATCAGGTGCTACATGAAGCTACATTATTTATTTTACCTCATGTTTAAGTTGTTTTGTTTTGTGTTTTTTTAATGGCTACCCTACCATATGACCCTTGGTCGTTTCAGAGCAATGAAGACTGCCCTGTGGAAGCAGTTCAGCACTTCTCAGCCAATGCAGTAGAGTATCCATAACGTTCCCAAGCAAGACATTGATAGTTACACAGAACCTAAAGCAAAAGGTCAAAATCCCCACTATAATCGGGGGTGTTTAAAGTGCCCAAGAAAGCAGACCTTGAGTAACACACAGATGAAGGAGAAAGGCAGTTTTCAGTGGGAAAAGAAGCTTTAGAATAGAGTAAAAAGTAGAGGGAAGGAAGTGTGAAGGCTTTGAAGTTGAGCCACAGCTCAGCTAACACTCTGATTTATACAAACAATCTTTCTTATTCTTTCCCACAATAAATCACCATTGCACGACAGGTTCTGGTATCTAATGGCTGCACAGGAGGAATTCTCATGCCATTTTGCCTTTGTGCTAGGTAAGCCTCCCTTCTAACTCTTCCCTTCCAACTTCCCAGAACTTTGAATCTATATGCAAATTTTGCAGGCACAAAATAAGCTAAACAAATCCACTCAGAAACATCTCTGCAGAGTGATACCATTCTGAGTATTACCTCCAGATTATGTTTTCTCCTATATTTGCTGAATCAGACCCTTAACTAGTGTAAAATTGGCATATTTCAATTGTATTTTCAGGTCTAATTTATCATGTCAGTGTAGAAAACATAGTACAGTATCTATTTTGATAGTAGGAATGTAGGGGAGAAAAAATCAGTAATTGTAGTTTTACAAACTTGAAGCCTAAGCCAAATGTTCCATGTTTAGAATTCTGAAGAATCTCCTGCATTCACTGACATCACTGTAAATTTCTCCACACTGCCAAAAATCAGGCAGCCAGACAGAGTTGATTCAGTAAATAAATTATCACTCTCATATATTTACAAGCTGTAATTCAGAACTGAAGCCTGAGTGTACACAGAACTATTGCGGTGTCTTGCTGTTATACTCAAAATATTTGATTTTGCTAAATCTTATGTAGCACCCGTTACAAGTATTCACTGTCTATAGTGGGTAGGTCCATTTACCTGGGAAGTACTGTGTTTTGGGAGATGATGATGCAACCACAAATTATCTGAAGTCGGTGGTGCTTTTGAAGGATCTGAGTGAGACTGTGGAGGAAAATATAGCGGTATCAAAAGTTAAAGCTCATTGAGGCAACAGTCATAACACCTCTGCTTTGCATCTAGGGTATCTGCACTGCTTACAAGGCCATTGTACTGGTTTTGGCTGGGATAGAGTTAAGTTTCTTCATAGTAGCTAGTATGGGGCTATGTCTTAGATTTGTGCTGAAAACAGTGTTGATAACACAGGGGATGTTTTTATTACTGCTGAGCAGTGCTTACAGAGTCAAGGCCTTTTCTGCTCTTCAGACTGCTCCTCCAGCAGGTAGGCTGAGGATGCACAAGAAGTTGGGAAGGGACACAGCTGGGACAGCTGGCTCTAACTGACCAAAGGGATTTTCCATACTAGATGGTGTTATGCTTAGCAATAAAACTAGGGGGGAAGTTTGAGGGGGTGGGGACGCGCTGCTCGGGGACTGGCTGGACATTGGTCGGTTGGTGGTGAGCAATTGTTTTGATTTGCATCACTTGTCTTTCTTGGACTTTATTTTTCTCCCTCTTTGTTATTTTTCCTCTTTTCATCATCATCATCACCATTATTATTAGTAGTAGTAGTAGTAGTAGTTATGGTTATTGTTATTATTATTTCTCCATTATTAATAAACTGGTTTTATCTCAAGCCATGTGTTTTCTCACTTTTACGCTTCGGATTCTCTCCCCCATCCCACTGAGGGGGAGGGAGCAAGCAGCTGCGTGGTGCTTAGTTGCTGGCTGGGGTTAAATGACAGCCATGTTCAGAACCATGTTAGGAAAGATTATGGAAATGCACAGGAGCCATTAGACATGAGAAAACACTAGACACTGAAAACACTAGAAACTGAAATCCTAAAATCAATAAATTTGCCAGGCAGTCAGGCAAGGATGTAAACAAGACAACTTGACTACTCAGTCCAGTGCCTAATATCAGACAAATACTTAGGAAAGCAATCTTTCATTAATCAAAAATTTACAATGCTTTTGTCATTATCAGCCTAGGAGCTAATGATTGCCACAAGTTGGATGTTAAAAAAGTGGAATGTCTATTAGCACAAAGAAACATTTTTTTTGTGACAGAAAAAACAGTGGGAGAAGATAGTTTACGATACTTTACTTACACTTGAAATAACTTTTATCTAACTACCTGAATAAGTGAGATTCCAAAGGCAGTGTAGGAGAATATGATCTTCTATCAATTCGATGTTTGTTTTTCTAAATGTGGAAGAACAGTACAAGAAAAAAATTGAAGTACAGTTGAACATATACATATATATATATTTGTATGTGCATGAGTGTATATATACATAAATATAGGCACACAGCTGCTATCACTACACTTGCGCTACTCCTATCAAATGGCAGAACCATATCTGATGGTAGGAATTTCAAATCCTTCCCTAAACTGGAACAGAAATGCCAGTACTTCATTTTGTTTCTAAGCCTTTCCTCTAATGTCATGACATTTTTGGGGGGGTGCCAGCCCATTTGGGTAGCACTCTCCATATTCCACCGTACAGATTCTTAGTAAGTACTGTGACAAGCACACAGGCATCATCAGTAGCCACAGTCACTACATATGGAGACATCGGTAACCTCCCAGCTGCAGCCCAGGAGAGAACATAGACTGCTTCTCCCTCCCCATGTCACACAGACAAATGAGCAGGGATGGGCTTCTGCACCAGATGTTTCTCTGCTGTAACCTAGCTCAGTTCAAATCCTGTCATTCCCTTTCTCATTGTTACTGGTAACTGCAGCAGACATGGGGAAACAAAAGGACTTGCTTCAGATGCTTTCTCTTAGCTGAATTAATGGATTGCCATAGATGATATCCAAGTCCGATTTAAACCAAAAAAAAACCAAAACCCTGCACCATTGAAGAATCAATCCTAGCTCTCAAGAGCTCTTGTGAAACATACAGAAAAAGTTAGTCCAGAATCACGTTATTGCAGTCTTTTGGGGGCAGATGGGGTCATCACTCTGGATCCTGCTCCTGTTCTCTGGAGGAGATGCTTTCACTGGAGGAGAGTAGCTGTATTACAAGAGTGCAAATTCAGTGATAAAATCATCATATGATTGCCATTTAAGGTTGGTGAATCAGCTGAATCATGGTAAATCATTACATATTCTTACCTCAAAAATTTGATAAAACATGTTCATTTAATTTTTTTTATCTGAACTTTAAAGGAATATACTTTTTATTTCCCCTTGGAAGCCACAAAAGTTTATTCATAATGCTACATCCTTTGATGTGTAGTCACACCATTAAAGAATGCACAGCACTCAAAGTCTTACAAAAATATGTGAGAGAGATCTTAAAATACCGTACCTCTACCTAATCAGCACTGCTGCTGATTCAGGTCTGTGTGTGATTTGGGCATGATTCTCAAAAAAAGCATTTTCTAGGTGTTAGCACAGCTGACAAAAGTAAGAGAAAGGTTATTTTTGTGGAGACAGCACTGCTCTGGGACACCAGACCTACTGTTAGTGCCCTGTATCATCCACAGAGCTTCCCACAGAGTTTCCATTTGACTTCAGGCGAGATTCTTCACCTACCCTGTGATTCAGTTCCCCAGGCACAAAATAAAGACATTTTCTTATCTCACTGGGATGCTATAATGACAAAACTGAGTAACTGTGATATGCTCACATGCTAGAGCAGACAGCCACGGAAGTACTTAGACCGACAGTAAGACATACAACCCAAAAGTTTAACTCAAATTATCTGATACATTCTAAGGGCTCTTATCTTTAAAGGGAAGCCTTTCCATAAGCAAACCAAATGATCTAGTCTTGGGCTAACTAGGCTTTCTTCTTTCCTTTGAACAGGTTTCAAAGTAAAACAAGATAAGCAGAAGCTCCTTAGAGGACCTCTCTTCACAGAGAGCTGGGATGTGACAAGAAGTGCAAAGTATCTCTAATTTCAGGAGCAAAAGCTTTAGTTTGGAAGGGTGAGATGTAGTGTTTACACCCACAGTAGATAAAAGAACGAAATTCCCCAGTCCTCAGGGGATGTGCCACAGGGAATTTTTTTCCCTTTGTTTTTCCCTTTGTTTTAAGTGTACACAGATACCAATCAATGAAATATTTATCCTACAGGAATTTACTGAAGAATTTCCATAAAGGACTAAAACATACACCTTTGTTTTCTCTTCAGACATGGATCCATTCATGTGTAATTTATAGCTGCTACTAAATAAACTAATCACTTGAAAATTATTTTTTATTAATTAATTGGCACTAAAATATACCACTAGTACGTTTTTAAAAGAGTTTTTGTGGCTGAAAACTGATAATTATTCTAATTTTAATGCCTGTCCTGGGTTGGTTTTTTTTTTTGACAATCACAATATTGAAGTATGAAAGCACATTTCTACAAAAAGTATTTTTAAAAGTCAGGATTTCTATCATGTTCTTAAATATGACATATTTTGTTCAATAA